>JARCFY010000002.1:51979461-53270711 GCA_029233225.1 Lepidodactylus listeri | reverse complement strand
TCCTGTAGCTTCCTGCAATAACAGAAAATACACTCAGGTGTAAAGGAAGTGGGCTCAAGCCTATGCAAGATGATGCTATAATGAATTTGTCTTTGATGTACCACAGGGTTCTTATTTTGCTTTCTACAGATAGAAAATAGCTCTGCTCTCAGACCTTCCAGACAGTTATTGTTGACTGGGCTAGATAGATGAACACATGATGTTGTCTTATTAGCATGTCAGCTCATTGATCTGTCTAGGTCAGGGGTGGGCAAACTTGCTCAATTGTAAGAGCCACCTAGAACAGGGGTGGCCAAACTTGCTTAACATAAGAGCCACATAGAATAAACATCAGATGTCTGAGACCCACAAGACATGAACAAATATTACCTGCTTTTACTGGAAAATAAGCAAATTTGCTTTTTATTAATATTAAATGAGACTGCCAAAAATAATAACAAAAGGGGTAAAAGCAGATATTGATAATGATATTAATTTGTCCAATGATATTTGTTTGCTAATGATATTTAGCTTCCCCAGCTGCCCTGCCGGGAGCCACGTAATTTTTGTGAAAGAGCCGCATGCGGCTCCCGAGCCACAGTTTGCCCACCTCTGGTTTAGGTCAGTAATGTCTACTCTAACTGGCAGCATTTCTCCAGGCTCTCTGGCAGAGGTCTATCAAATCACCTGATCCTTTTAACTGGGAATGTTTCGGACTGAATGTGGGACTTTCTGCATGAAAAGGAGATGATCTGCTACTGAGCCAGAGTTCCTTGATGTCCCAATGGTCTGTTGTGGTTAGTATGTTGGATTAGGACCTGGGAGGCCTGAGTTCAAATAATCCCCATTCTGCTCTGGAAGTTGCTGGGTGACTTTAGTCCATTCATTCTTTCTCACCCTTAACTTCAGTCACAGGGTGGTTGATTAAATGGAGGAGGGGAGAACCATATACATTGGTCTAAGCTGGCTGGAGGAATGGTGAGATAAAATGGTCTAGGTAGACAATGCAAGACGTCTTCATTTGGATAAGACATCCAGAAAATGTGCAAGACATCCAGAAAATGTGCAGCAGGAAAATTGAAAGTTTGAAACATTGAAAAATCTTTTCATCACACTGAGCAACAGTAACAAAGGTCTTATCTCACACATGACTCCAAGCTTTCAATACGAACTTCAGCCAAACACGTAACTACTTTTCCTTTGAGGGGAAACCCTGGAATAATGACAGACAGTTCGGGGGGATGTATATCATTTATTGATTAGAATCAGTAACAAGGAGGACTTGGAAAGGATGCACAAATGGACATCTGTTACAGTGATCACCCAATCTGGGTCACTTCTTTCCAATGTGAAAAATCAGCCAAGCAAATCTAAACTGATTCATCCCATCATCAAATTAAAAAGAGGTATTCAAACATCAGATAAAAAGGGAGGACATTCAAAAAGTAAGTAATCAACCCCAGTCCAAAACCATCCTGTTTTGGAGCACATCCGGATAGAAGAATTAACATTCAATAATATTTGGAGAACTTTGGATGGGCCATGGATGTAAATAAGACAGAAAGATAGACAGACTTTATAGCTGATAGCTACAAAGCACCAAAGACAACAGTCCTAAACAACTCTACTCAGAATCCAGCCTTTTTCCTTTGGGCTGGTCCTCATAATTCAACCACCATACAGAGAATTCCTGAAGTGCCCCCTGTGTAGCAGCTCTTCCCTATGATCAACTTTGCCTTTCTCTGAGAGGCAGAGAGAAGCAAATAAAATTGGTGCAGGAGCCAAAGAGAGATACAGCATTGTGTGTCGGCGACAGGCACAGTGGGAGGCTTAACAGGCCCAACTAACATTGGGCAGCTAAATGGGAAGAGGGCACAGAAGTAGCAGGGAGGCTAAGTAAGATGTAAGGGTTGCACAAATGGTGGAGGAAAATGCCTGAAGGAAAGAGGAGGAGAAGTGGAGATCTGAATAGAAAGTGGACTTGGACCCTGGAGGAAGAACAACCTCACACTGGCTCTAAGTCTACCTCCACAGATAAAAACTGTGTGCTGCAGGCAAGACAGAAATGAAATGGGCAAAGAAAGTGTTGAATCTATCCAGCTTGTTCACTCTTATCTCAAATAATTCTCTTCCCTACTACATCCCCCATCCCACAAGGCTTTTGTCCATGCAGCTTCCATGATCCCAGCATAGCCTTTTTGCTGGTCAAGGTGGACCACTTCCTCCTTTTTTCAGTGGATCCAGCCCAAAGAGTTTTGAGGGCTGTTAAAAAGTGACCCAGGGTGTCCAGAGAGGAGAGCAGGGCTGAACTTGCCACCTTTAATTTATCCAAATTGTTATTTATTCAACTGCAATTAACCAAATAAATTGTTGATTTACTAAATTGTTATTTTTGATTGCATCCTCCTTATAACATCTCTTATGAAGTAAATTGGGCTAAGGGCTAACAAGAACCCCAGCCATTCCTAGTGAGCTTCATGGCTGAGTTGGTGCTTGAACCCCATCTCCTGGGTTCTAGTCCAACATTCTAAGTGGCACACCACACTGGCGCAAAACTTTGGCTTTGTGCTAAGTCCAAATATTGATTTTTGAACTACCTAGCCAATGTAATAGATATCATTTTACTTATACTGGTAGGAAGTATCTCTAAAGCATCGTAATCTACAGATTTCAGGTTCTTAAAAAAGAAAAAGAAAAACAAGAACCAGAGACTTTGCAATGCTGGGAATGTTCCACAAAATGTGTGTATGTCTGTATATATAAAGCCTTGAGCACTGGGCAATCTCCAAAGTACTGCAATGCAGTGGTGATTTTTTTATATAACTCCTTTTCCTGAAAGTTACAACAGAAGCGTTTTCAGTGTAGAATTTGCATGATGCCTGCCTGAGTCTTTATCAGCTGTAGCATTGATTCCTGTACAGTGCAGAACCAGGATGCATATGTAAAATGCTCTCTGTGTAAGGCAAGTATTTCTCAGGATCTCTTCTATAAATTTAAAAATGGATTACAGTAGAATCCAGATGGATGTATTTGGAAGTCACTGCTGCTCTTGGGTAACTGTTTAAGAACAGAGATATCTGGTCCTCACCCCACCTCCCCATTTTGCAAAACTGCTTCTTTGCTACCACTGTAGCTTTTGGAATCCGTTACAAAGATAATGTAGAAACATGCTTCTGAACAAATAGTGGCAGGCGTGGTTTTGGGGAGGAGGAAAGCTTGCCTCATATAGTGCATCCTATGAGAGGGCTAAGAACAGAAGGTTACTTAAAGCTCTTCCCTCATTGTTTGGTACATACTTTTGGCTGCAGAGCTCTCCATCCTTCCGTCTCTGTGGCAACAATGTGGTATTCGTTGGTTGCTTTGGGGCTGAGCAGGATTTTGGAGGGGGCTGTTATCTAATTGGCTGGGATGAAGGACTATTTTTCCCCTGCTTCACATTTGTTGTTGTGGGGTTGGAATATACAGATTGGCCTGATCCTGAGGGGTTGGTGATGCCCTCTCTGGGGCTGCGGCCACACGGGCCTTAAATGCGGGAGGAAGGGCAATTTCCTCCCGCATTTAAAGGGGCCGACCAGACGGCCGGCCCCTAGTCCCGTGCCGAAGTGGGATCCAATGCGGGTTCCTCCCGCATTTTCCGACCCCGGGAAAATCAAGTATTTTCCGTGGTGTTGCGGGAGGAACCCGCATTGGGAGGTATCTGGACAGCCCTCTCTCGCAAGCATTGCGAGAGCAGGGCTGTCCAGATAGCCCTGCCGGCCATTTCCCCCCCCCCTTTTACACTTGGGCGCATGGCTATCCATGCGCCCAAATGTAAAAGGGGGGGGGGAAACAACCCCGACTTACCAAGGCGGATGGCGGGTCAGAGGCCGCCACCGCCACTTGCTGTTCTGCTGGGGCCGCCTCCGCTGCCTCCACCGCCTGCCGATGTCTGTGGTTCCCGCCGCGGCGGCCGCTGCTTCCGCCGCCTCCGCCTCTTTCCCCGTGGCCTCCGCCGCCTCCGCCGGGGCCACGGCCGCTGTTCCCGCCGCGGCCGCCTGTTCAGCGGCCGCGGCCGCTGATCTTGGTGACGCAGGGGTTGGGATGTTTAGACATCCCAACCCGCTGTTTAAAAATGTGGCCCCTTTAAATCCGGGAGCCCTCCCGGATTTAAAGGGGCCGTGTGACCGCGGCCTGGGCTTGGCAAGATCTGTATGGATTAGGTGCTTGTTGTTTAATTAGATTGGTGAGCACCCTGAGGCATCCAAGGATGGAGGCACCCCAACCAGCTACTGAGGTCTGCACAGTCCCAGAGGGCTGGTAGGGGTGGTTGCTGCACACCAAAACTTGCATCTTTGCAATATATGGGGGGGGTGTGGCATTGATGGCAGCCTCTCTCTGCACAAGTTTGGTGCAAGGAACAAAAAGCAGGCGTGCAGCCTGTGGCCATGTCGGGCCTCCGTAGTTCTGCTCCCCTGCATTACACTGCCCAGCATAATTACATTCTACATTCCTATAGTAGCTTAAAGCATTGAAAGTACTTCCGTATAATCTCAGTCCTACAATAGCCCCGTAAAGTAGGCCATTAGTATTATCACCAAATGTAGGGTTAAAGCTTAGCGATGCTGGCTCATCTAAGGTCACCCTGATGAGTTCATGGCTGGAGAAGAGACGTGAACTAGGGACACAGAGTCAAGAAACTCAGATCCAATGTAGAAAGGATGCTTCTAACCTTTGCTTAAAATTACTTTGGCCCTCAGGTTTTCCCCTCGCAGATGGCTGAAAAGTTGGTGGAGCCCACACGGTGTATTCCTGTCCACTGCACTCCGAGCGGCTTGAACCAGGCGCGACCTAGGAGACTGGTTAGATTGCGCTCCACCACGAGAAGGTCTAGCAGGCCGTTAAAGGCGTGGTACTGGACCCGGACCCTGGCTAGCCCCTTAATAGCCACGGGGTTTTTCTGGAAGTCCCGGAGGACCAACCCGGCTGGCAGCCGCAGCCAGCGTCCCCCCTTCGGGCAAAGGCGGCAGAACGTAGCCGCGGACACAATGGAATATGCTGACCCTGAGTCCAGTTCCATGGAGCAAGGAACTCCCTCTATTCGGAGAGACACGGAAATCGCGCCCGGAATGGGCTGGGGCAAGTTCATTACCGTAGCCGTGGGAACAACACTACCCACTTCTTCAAAGTTCGCTGCTGGGGCACGGTGGCTGTTCCTCAGGCGGCAGGCCCAGGCGAGATGTCCTGCTTTCCAGCAGGCGCGGCAGATGGCATCACGGAAGCTGCATGTCCGTCTGTTGTGGGGGTCCCCGCAGCTGGCGCACGTTGGGGCCTGCCTGTTGAGGGAAGCAGAAGAGGGAACAGAGACAGATGCTGGGCGCCAGCCCTTGGGCCTGGGGACGCCGGGCTCACCCTTCTTCGAGCGTGGTTGCATCCGGTGGATGTCCTCTTCTTCGCTTGAGTCGGGTTCGGGAGGAGCCGCCTGGTGGACTTTGGTGGCTGCCTTGTCCTTTTGCGTTGTCTCGAAGGCTGCTGCCATTTGGAGCATCTTTTCCAAGGTAGGTTCTGGCATTGCGATGAGGTGCCGGCGGAGATTGGCTTCCCGGACCCCTCCCATGAAGGCGGTCTCCACGTGGTCATCCACGTGGTGGAATTCACAGCCCATGGCTAGTCGACGGAGTTCAGCCAGGAAAGTGGCGGCCGACTCCCCCAGCTGCTGCTGGCGCTGTATGAACTCCCAGCGCCTGGCCAGTTTTGATGGTATGGCCCTGTGAAATTTTGAGCCTCAATCATAAACATTTTACTCCTGTGGAGTTGTTTGAGATCCTGTTCTGATGTTTTTGTAATGGTGGCAGAATACCATATTTTGCGATTCTTCGGAACAATGAGAGAATTCTTAGGACAGCACCTTACAGATGCAGATACCCAAAATATACACTCTTAGTCTACATTAATTTGCAAAAGTGAGTCACAGCAACAATGGAGGAAAATGGCTTTTGACCAGAAGTTTCCTCAGTCAGCAGAATGGGATGGGGGGGAGGGGGGAGTTCACTTCTTTACACTGTTTCCCTTTACCACTTGACATTGGCTGTGATCCCCAGAGCTGCTTAGGCTCAAGGAATGGGCTTGTAGTAGCCCAGAGGAGCTCCCTCCTCTTCCCCAACAGGCCACCCTGACATGTTGCAACCTGGCTTTGGAATGCCTCTCAGTGTCAACACAGATGTGATGGCTGGGGAAGGGGTGGGGAGAGAAGGGCTTAAGCCTTTCCAAAATGCAGGATTCCTCTCCATCATGTTTGTTTTGGGAGCCAGCTTCTAAAGATGGTTCACCAGGCAGCCTGTGTGGGAGGGTATGTATGAGGAGCTGCAGCCTACTCAAGAAAAACCAGCCCAAAGCCTCCGCTTCTTTGCCCCCTAGCCATTATTATTAGCCTGAACATAAAGCACAGTCTGTGGTTTGAGATGCAAGGCAGACTGTGTTGATCATTCACTCCGGTTCTTCTGGCTCTTGTGTAATTGCTGTGTATTTGTTGCATGATACCATCAGGTATTAAGGACTTAAGTTGTGTTCCCAAACTTGTGAGCTTGTAACTGGATGTTTACACATCAGCCGGGGATTTTCAGGTACTGTCAGAATCAGGTTTTCTTTCACTGCAGTGTCTGGCTGTGATCAGATGAGCTATTTGACCCAATTTCATTGCTTCTCCCTTATGGATTAAAAAATGATCATTCAGACACTGACATCTGTCTCCTGTTCTACAGTCATTGGTGGCCCGTACTCACAGCTGACTTTCCCAGCATCATAAAAAAGCAGACCTTTACGGATTGAACTGGTCTCACCGAACAGTTCCTGAGGTGAACTTTCCCTTGTGAAATCAAACCATTTGGGAAGCTAGAGAGCACCCTTGCCTCAGCGCCATTTTAAAAAATTAATTTAGTGGTGTGCACTTAAGCAGATCTTCACCCTATATGTTTCTCTTTTTAAAACCTTACAAAGGAAGACACCTATGTGTTTCAGCTGTTTTCTGCCTACAGCATTGCAGCACAGGCAGCTGGGAAAGGGGTTAATTGAGAAGTGGTGTTTTTTTTCAGAGCCGGGGGGGGGGGGGGAGTCTGAGAACGATGCCCTGACTCCAGCTTCGCTCCAAGCTTTTAAATAAAAATGTCAGCACACAGAACACAGGATGAGGCTTCTCTATTATCTCCCCCCCAGCTTTGAAACTTTTTGAAACATTTAATTTTTTAAAAGCACAGTTTAAAAAACACTACCCTCACAGCTGCACTACAAATCCCAGACAATTTGCTGTGCAGTAACCAGCACCCCGGTTCCTCTGACCCTGGTGCTGGTTACTGCATAGCAACCTGTCTGATGGATACATCTGTCACTAAGTGAACAAACTGGTCCACAGAGATTGCTGCTGTTGCTGAGCTGTTGCTTTTTTGAGTCTATGTTCTTTGACTGCATATAGACAGCATCTCTTCTGGGAATGTTCTTGCAGATGGTGGCTACGTGGGACTAGACTGGTAATGAGAGAAACCACAGATGGGTCTGATTCAGTACAAAACCAAAGATTCAGGCAAAACTTTCACTCTACATAATGCATGCCAGAAGATTCAGCCAAAATCACTTTCAGCCAACCCTGCCAAGTACCTAGCAAGTCCACTCCAGGCTGACATGGCCAGATGGGATAGAGATAGGATCTAAAGCAGGGGGAGGTTAAATATATTAGGCTTTTAAGCTTGAAGTAGATGGACCATCATCTCTATGCATCATTGCATGCAGGATTGGACCTGCCTTAACAGAGACCAGCTGTGTTCTATCCAGGGGTCATTTCAAGCAGGAGCTCGGAGGAGTGCAGCTCCGGGAGTTGGTGCCAGCCCCCCCACTCTGCTTGGGGGAATGCCTGCAGCAAAATGACCCCCTCCTGGAAAGGTCCTTGTTCCTCCGACCAGCCTTCTGAAGGCTTCAGCCACCACTGAAGCTATCCTCCCAGAATAGTGATATTTCTGAGACTGAGGCTGCAGTCACACACACTAAATAATCCACTTTCAATCCACTTTCAGTGCACTTTCCAACTGGATTTTTACTGTGTGAACTCACAAAATCCAATTCGAAAGTGCATTGAAGGTGGATTGAAAGTGGATTATTTAGTGTGTGTGACTGCAGCTTTATAGATTGGTACTGTCCCCTCTCTGCCAGCTCTCTCTCTCTCTCTCTCTCCTTTCTTTCTTGCCTTCTGACATACTTCTAGTGATGTCAGGTGGTGTAGCATATGCAAATATGCTAATGAGTTATGCTAATGAGCCCCTTCACCTCTTTTTCTATGAAATGACCCCTGGTTCATTCTATACCTGCTTCCCTGGAATAGGTAGAGCTAGAGGTGTATCCATGTTTACTGATTCTCTCTTACTAAATATAAGACAAATTCCAGAGAGGGAATCATGTTAAAGTGTTGCAGCAAGTATTGTGGCACTTTAGGAGAAACTGAGATTTACTGTGTCATAAATTTTCAGGGACTAGAGCCCACGTCATCAGGTACATGAAATGTATATTCAAATGACAAAAATACTTGAATATAGAGGAGGGAAATATATAAACTAAAAGGCCATGAAATGTGCTGTGACATCTCTACATAAAACAAGTATACTAGATAGAAAAGCACAGTAACCATTCACAAGAAGTGGTAATCTTCATCGTTTGCGCATGCCAATTACTACTGCTTGTGAAGGGCTACTGCGTTTATGCTGTATAGAAATGCTTAGAAATGTCACAAATTTGCCATAACTGTGTTGCTTCGTCACCATTTTCCTCAAGTGGTTATAATTTTGTTTAATACTATCTATGTATCTAGTCAAGCTACCTTCCATGGACGATGAAATGGGCTCCAGTCCCTGAAATCCACAATATATCAGCTAGTCTTTAAGGTGCCACAAGACTCCAATAGTTTCCTCATCTTTTCTGGCTTAAACGATTGAATGGGCCATTGGTTTTGTTGTGTCGCAGCATCACACTGTTGACTGGGCTTATGTTTTGTTAATAACCACTATAACAAAAAATGCTTGGATCCTGTGAACAAGTTCGTGCATGCTAGCTACCCTCTGCCACAGAGCATGATTCCTCTTCTTCTGGCAGTTTGTTAACGATTCTTCTTGTGCTAGCAGTTTGCATTGCACAAGATCAAGACTATCTAATGCTGGCAGAACTTGTTCATGGGATCCAAGCCTTAATCTTTTAGAAAGTGCCACCACCTAGCCAGTTATCCCATCCCCATCTAATACATCACATTTGCTTGTTCTTGTGCCTTCAGCCTTTAGAAGAAGAAGAAGAAGAAGAGAAGAGATTGGATTTATACCTCGCCCTTCACTACTCAAGGGAGTCTCAGAGCGGCTTACAAACTCCTTTCCCTTCCCCTCCCCACAACAGACACCCTGGGAGGTGGGTGGGGCTGAGAGAGCTCTGAGACAACTGTCCTTGAGAGAACAGCTGGTACAGAGCTATGGCTTGCCCAAGGTCATCCAGCCAGGTGCAAGTGGAGGAGTGGGGAATCAAACCCGGTTCTCCCAGATTAGAGTCCGCGCACTTAACCACTACACCAAACTGGCTCTCTCTTTATGCAATCTTTAACCCTGTTGTATGTTTAATGATACCTCTGTTCTTGTTGTATTTGTTTCTGTTACTGTCTACAGGTTAATCCCATTATCTAGGGCCATTTCAAATTCTAAATTAGGCATTTTATGTATGCAGACCATATGATTTTAGAACATGCAGGTTGTATGCAATCTCGCACTTGCTTAGCTTGGAAAGCATAACTTCTTTCTATGTATGATAAGAAATAAAATCCAAGACAGATGTCTAACGAAAATAGCTTCACCATTGTTGTACAGTGCAATTGTGCTCCTTTATCTGTGTTAGAATCAATATTCTCTCACCCTTACCTTGCAGGCATCTGGTTTTGGAGCCTCCCTAACCGCCTTTTGTATATATTTTTTAAAATGTACATTTGAGCTACTGCTTCCCTCACTTCTTTTGTCAGTAACTTAATTTAGGCAAATGTACAGATTTACAACACACCACAGTCAACTTCCAACATGCTGTAATTGCAACACTAAATCAAAGAGCATATTTTTGGCACTTTAATTTTAAACCAAATGCATTATTAAGGCCCTTCATAGGGCTATCTGGAGTAGAGGACTGGGCATCGATCATTAGCAACATTATTAATCTGGGCACTGTTATAGTACTAGATGGGCTCTTTCTTCCTAGTATGTCAGTTTTCCCCATACAAAGAAAAATTTGACATTGGATGTGCTTCCAAACACACAATTTCAGATCATGAAGACACATGGAGGCTAGTAAAGGTTTCCCTTGCTCGAAAGCTAGTCAAATTAGACTCTAGGAGGCGGTGCTCATCTCCATTTCCAAGCTGAAGAGCCAGCACTGTCCAAAGACTTTTTCCACGGTCATGTGGCCAGCATGACTAAACGCCGAGGTACACAGAATTCTGTTACCTTTCCACCAAAGCGGTACCTATTTATCTACTTGCAATTTCTTGCTTTCGAACTGCTAGGTTGACAGGAGCTGGGGCCAGAGATGGGAGAACTGCCAAGCTATCGACCTTCTGGTCTGCAGCTCAGCATCTTAACCTCTAAGCCACCAATTCATATTGGCACATTGGAATTGTATGAGCCTCATATGAGCATGATTACTCGAGTCTGCCTGCCCCCATATGAGCTTACCTGACCATCAAGAGGCCATTCATCCTGTACTTCTGCAGCAGGGCTGCCAGCTCTGGGTTGGGAAATTCCTGGAGATTTGGGGGTGGAGCTTAGGTAGGGTGGGTTTCCAGAGGGGAGGGAACATGGCAGGGTATAGTGCCATAGAGTCCACCCTCCAAAGCAGTCATTTTCTCCATGGGAACGGATCTGTTCCTCTGGAGATGAGCTGTAATTCCAGGAGTTCTCTAGGCCTCATCTGGTGGTTGGCAACCCTACTCTTGAGAGCAGAGATGGGTGGCCCACTAGGACTTGTGGGGCCTCATTTGTGGGATGCCCTCCCTGTTACCATTTTGCTCTTTGATTCAAATGCTGCCAAACAATCAGGAGTCATTTCGAGCAGGAGCTCGGGGGAGCTCAGCTCCGGGAGTTGGTGCCAGCCCCCCGCCCCCGCAGGGGAATGCCTGCTTGTGTCGTGGCTGCAGCAAAATGAGCTCGTCCCCTGGAAAGGTCCTTGTTCCTCCAACCAGCCTTCTGAAGGCTTCAGCCAACCACTGAAGCTATCCTCCCAGAATAGTGGTATTTCTGAGGCTTGGATTAGTAGCAGTCCCCTCTCTGCCAGCTCGCTCTTTCTTTCTTTCTTTCTTTCTTTCTCTCTCTCTCTCTCTCTCTTTCTTTCTTTCTTTCTTTCTTTCTCCCTCTCCCTCCTTTCTTGCCTTCTGACATACTTCCGGTGATGTCAGGTGGTGTAGCATATGCTAATGAGTTATGCTAATGAGCTCCTGCACCTCTTTTTCTTTCTCTTTTTCATCATCAGCTGCATCATCATTACAGTCTTACCTCTCCTGTGGAACTATTCCTGGCTATGTTGATTTTAATTCTGTGGTCATTCTCTTGGGTTGTTCTACACAGCAAGGTCACCGTCCAGCCTCCTGTGGACATGGTCCATCTTTTGCTGTGGCTCCCAGCATTTTATTGCTTCTAGCTGTGAAACTGCTCTCTGGGGCTGGGAGTCTTTTAAGATCTTCAAGGACAGGACTGGTGATCTGTAACGTATCTCAGCTGCTCCTGATCCAGCTTTTCCAGTTCTGTGATAAAGGTTACTGAAAGTGAATGCCTGCAAAATTTCACTTCACTTTAAATAACTGATAACTGACATGCCCTCTAAAGCCCAGAGATGCAAGACCTAGATTCTAAAATATTAAAATAGAATATATTCTCTGTTGCTCTTAGTCTGTCTACAAGTTTTGATAAATCAGTTCCTATGAGTTGTCTTGGTGATGAAAAACTGGATGTTTTACGAAGTGGCAGAGTAGTGACTGAAGCTGTCCTTTAGCTGTGGCTGCAGATGTGGCCACAGCACAGTCATACCCATACTTGCAGGGTGGCCAACTGCCCAGAGGAAAAAATGCTCTGTCCCTGTAATGCAGGCTTAATGGAATATAATTTACTGTATGATGTTATTTACCCTTTCGGCCATCAAGTTACTGCTGACTTCTGGCAACCCCAGAGGGTTTTCAAGACAAGAGAAGTTCAGCGGTGGTTTGCCATTGCCTGCTTCTGTATAACAGCCCTGGTATTCCTTGGTGGTCTCCATAAAAATACTAACCAGTGCTGACCTTGCTTAGCTTCAGAGATCTGACCAGACTGGGTGAGCCTGAGTTATCCAGGTCAGGGTGTTATTTACCTACATGCCATGGAATGCTTCAACTGCTTGTTTCCCACATGACACTTCTAGTAAAGGGACAGCATATATTTCTCCAGGCCTGTTGGTAATTCTGCATGCATATTAATGAGGCAAACCAGTGTTTCCCTCAATGGCTCCATCAAAAGTAGGTGTTTGGTCTGAAGCTATGTATGTATAGGTATAGACTCCCCATGAAATTCAGGAACTCACTCAGCAAGTGAGCTTGGGCTTTTTTTTCCCTTCAGGCCAGTTTGCAAGCCTATTAACTGGAGATGCGGAGGATTAAACCTGGAGCTGTCTGTATGTTTCCTGATGCTCAGCCACTGAGCCGCACCCCCAGTGCATGCTGACAAGCATGACAATCCCAACATAGTTTTTATTCCTCCGGCTTTTTGATAGTACTCCTCCTACTCAGTCATGTCAGCAAAGCAGTTCAGGATAAGTGAATGATTATGAACCTGCAGGATACAACACAGGAGAAGATGGGTCAGTGGAGGAGATGTGTGGTCTTGGTCTTCTAAGGCAATGGACACTAGCTAGGCCTTGTAGGTAGGCAGAGCCTTTGTGAGGCTGTAAGGTCATGTCCCTTTAATAGAGGCTTAATGGAAAGTGATTTACCAGATGAAGTTATTTACCTGCATTCCCTGAAATCTTCAACTGTCCATTTCCTTACGTTAAACCTCTATTAACACTGCATGGGATTTTCCTCCAGTTATTGGTAATTCTATATACATGTCAGTGAAGCTAACCAATGTGTCTATTAAGGGCTACATCAGTTTCTGATGGCAGCGTTTGAACTAGAGGATTGTTCTGAATATAGGTATAGATTCTCCATGCAGTTTTAATTTGCCCCCCAGACCTTTTGTTATGTTAAAATACTGCTCTGAGCTGGTTGGAGGAAAGGCAGGATTAAGACAGAAGAAATATAGAAAGGGAGACAGTGGGTGAAAGAGCACCTAAGAAATTTGCCCTGGACTATATGACTAGCAGACTTATGGTGGGGCTTTTTTCACTGATTTGTAGGTCTCCTTTTTGCCAATATTCTTGTACATCTTAAGAGTTGCTGGGGATGAAATGATCCACATCACAGAACAAAACCTAGAATGAGAAGCTATTCTACTTGCCACAAAATACCTTTTGGAACAAGATTTTTAACAACATATTATTGGGAGACCTTTTCAGAAGGTACACTTTGGGAAATCAAATTCAACCAGCAAAAGATTGTGCCCCATCTGCAATGACACACACACACACACACACACGTCCTTTGGTGATCTCACCTCTTTAGACATGACTCAGATTGCCATCTGCGGGGAGGGGCCCTTCCTGAATGTGTGAAAATGGCTGCTCTGAAGCCAGGTACTTTTCTTAATCAAACTTATCTGTGGCTTTCCAGCTGCCACTGAGAGAATGAATGCTTCCCAGAGCAGCTATGAATTAACTGTGCTCTTTACCTCCATGTACTTTCTGTAGCTCACCGAGGCTGCTTGAATTACCACCTCACTTACAGCCTTTATTGTCCTGAATCCAATATAAAGACATGGGCAACACAACAAGAGGTAAATGAAATAAATTTGAGAGGAAAGTCAGAAATCTATGGTGTCATTCTGGCAGTCGGTCTACTGGTGATTCTTATAAATAAATGACCTGTTGCTATGTGTATAATCACACCTCACCCCCAGGAGACTGCAAATGCCACACCTCTGGTTCTTGACTACATGCTACAGTTTTGCACAGATGCCGCCACCACTGATATCCAGTATCCAGTTATCTTATCTCTTCCTTTTCTGGTGGGCTGAGGAGGGATGGGCTGCTCCTGAAATCACAGAATCAAGATCAGGAAGACCCTCAGGGCTTCCATAGCAAAGCTGAATTTCTTTTTTTCTTCTTCATGTCTTTCTTAGAACTCAAGGAAATAAACATCACATTCAAAAGTGGCTTCCCATCCAGTTACTCATCAGACCCATGCTTAGTTTCACCATGGCTGCTGTATCAGGTACCTGCAGACCATGTCCTAGGAATGTCACATTTCTACATGGATAAGTTGTTAATGGAGGTTGTTTTTTTTTAGCTATTTACACCCCACTTGTCTCCCCAGTGGGGACCCCAAGTGGCTTACAACATCAGTCTTCTCTGTTCCACTGTATCCTCGCAACAGCAATCCCATGAGGTAGGTTAAGAAAGAGAAAGAGTGACTTGACTTATGACATAGTGGGGATTTGAATTTGGGTCTCCCAGGACTTAGTCCAGCACTCTAATCACTACAGTGTGCTGGTGTAGAAGGAAGTACTGTCTTTGGTATATGAGGTGCAGTCTTCTTAATTGTACCACTCCAGAATGTGGAGGGAGGGGAATGACATGTTACTAATAACTCACTATGTAAAAACAAAAATAATTGCTCAGACCAAGAACAATGGCAGGTCAGGAATGAGGCTAAGATAGAAAGCTGTTATCTAAGGGTTCTAATGATTCTATTCTCTGTTATTCAGGTTTTGTTCTTTCACATAGAGGAGCATCATGGACTTTGAACTGCAGGACCAATTTTCAGCTCTGTGGGGCTTTGTGCTTTCCCTCTAAAACTGCAGGGGACTTCTCATTATGGGCCAGTGTTTAGAACAAAACCACATTTAAAATAATGGTTTTCATTAACTGTCACCTGTCTTGGGAGAGATGCATAGGTTTCTAGAATTCCCTCTTTTGCCCACCTTCTAAGAAAAACACTCTTTCAATCAGGCAGCACTGTTACTTCCAATTAACAATGAGCTTATAATTTTATTATTATGGTTGGGAACATTTGGTTTCTCATCAGCTTCACCTTGAGTCTATAACAGAATTGCAAGCAGGAAACTAAATTCCACTGTCTCAACTTGGAACTCTGTCAAGGAACTCAAACTCTTCCAGCTCTCTTATTACTTTCTCATGACAGGCAAATAGATAAGTGTCTTTTGCAATTATAGTTGCCATATGCCTGCTAGGGTCAGGAGATTTTTTTTAAAATGCCATCAGTGACAACATGACATCACATCCAGGAAAATCCCAGAAGTGACATCACACCTCTATTCCTAGAGAGCTGTGATGTCACGTGGGTTTTCTAAGAATTGGCATCACACCACTGCCAACACACCTTTGCAAACAACTGGCCCCACCCCATCTATTGAAAGAAGTCTACCATAGAAATCCATATCAATGTGACTGTGAACAGCAAATAAGAGGTTGGATCCAGGTTGATTGGGAAAAAAGAAGAACCCCATTTGACCATCCAAAGAGTCTATGCTGGGGTTGTGGTGTTGTGGGACCAGGGCTGTTCGGGGTGGGGTGGGGTGGGGTTGGGTTAGATTAAATGAATTTTACTGACTTTGCCCACTGATCCAGCCCAGTGGTACATATGACAGTCAGGGGTCAATTCTAGCCTGCTACCTGAAATCCCTTTAATTGGAGATGCCACAGATTAAACTCTGGGCCTTCTACAAGGCATGTACCGCTAAGCTATGGCCTCCCTTGTAATCAGAATGTTAATATACCCTCAGAGATTACTTACTCCTGGCTGTCAAGATCAAGTGACAGCCAGTAACAAGATTCACTGTGGTTTATATGGGAGATGCCAGAAGCCCAACAGAAAGGGGTTGGAAATGATTTGATCATGAGGTTGTGATTTTCATCCCTGCTACAGGAGTATGGGGAAAACATCAAGAAGGCACATATTTCTTGCATTACTTGAAGTTACAAGAGTAGTATGAGTATATAAGCAACTGAAGATCAGCTCTGCAGTAATGTATGAATGAGCCCTAAGTCTCCAATTCCTCCTAATGAAAGGGAATTGATTCAAACACTTATCTGAAATGTCTTTACTTATTGGAGGCTCCAATAATGTTTTATGGAATCTGAAAGCCTCTATTGTAGAAAGAATATTTGCAAACAGATAGCTTACTGAAAGGGCTGATTTGTTTTGTGTATTAGTAAAGGTAAAGATTTCCCTTGCTCGAAAGCCAGTCGAATCCAACTCTAAGGGGCAGTGCTCATCTCCATTTCCAAGCCGAAGAGCCAGCACTGTCCAAAGACTTCTCCGTGGTCATGTGCCTGGCATGACTAAACGCCGAGGTGCACAGAACGCTGTTACTTTCCCACCAAAGTGGTACCTATTTGTCTACTTGCAATTTCTTGCTTTCGAACTGTTATGTTGGCAGGAGCTGGAGCCAGAGACGGGAGCTCACTCCATCATGCGGCACTCAGGTCTTGAACTGTCGAGCTACCGACCTTCCGGTCTGCAGTTCAGCATCTTAACCTCTGTAAATTCTGAGATATCTCAGGTTCAGAAAACTCTACATGGGTTTACCTGCCCTGGGCATCTTTCCCAAATCCAGTGAATTCTGAGATGGGTCCGTGGTACATTCTAGGGAGTGTCATGAGACATGGGTCACCAGCCACACCTGGAGCTTCATTGTTGCCTCATCCCCAATGAGGTATGCTCTAGACTGTGTCCACCATGGTCCTTAAGTATATGGGAAAATGTGAAATGATAAACAAGCTGTTTCAAACTACACTTGTGAATCATTACTGGTTTTCAGGGTACCCAAGAACACCATTTGAAAAATATTCTGGTAGGACAAGCTGTTTAGGGTTTCAGGAATGGGGTTTTATATTACCAAAAGATTACCACTGAACCAACCAGTCCTGCTGAGCTACTTGTCTGCCACTATGTCATGTGAGGCAATTGGCACCCTGTTTTTTATCCTTGAATAATGCTTCCATCTGTGGCGTGTCTGGCCCAAAATTTCCATCCTAGAGTCAGCTCTCCAATAGTATTTTGATTTCAGAGGAGCTGCACAGACTGGCAAGAGCAGTGGGTCTGGTCCCATGTGTTTCCCCTTGATGACTACCCTCCAAATAAATACTTTGCTTAGAATTGACTCTGCACTGGTTCCTGCAGTTTGGATAATTAAAAGACCAAGCCAATGGTTACTGTGTGTGCTCCCTGACAGGCTGTGATGTATTTTGTTTACTCAAATCACTTGAGAATCTGGAAGAGGCCTGCTGTAGCCAGGAGCTGGAAATTTTGCTTTTAAGAACTTACAAGCAATGTTCCATGCTGGTTGTTTCTAGTGCATACAAGTAACTGTCTGCAGATATAAAGGAATCAGCCACGACAAACCAGAAATCCAGAATTAGATAAGATTAAGCTCAAAAACTGCTTCTTTTCCCTTTTCAAGATCCCCTGCAGTGAACATAGTTCTTCTATAGCAATTGTTTCAAGGGCACAGCATCATATACTGGAATGAGTCAATGAGAATTTACAGCATCAACCTGAGTGTAATATTGGACAACAACAGTAGGAAAAGTTGAAGGTAGCAGTAAAAGAAAAAACCCCAACAAGGAAGCCATGGCCCTCAGTTTGCAAGACCTGCACAAAGCTATTAACGAAAGGATGCTTTGGAGGTCATTTACTTATACCGTTGCCAAAAGCTGGAAGCGACTTGACAGCACCTAACACACACACCCCAATATGGGAAGCTCCCACCCTTACACTTCCCAACAGCATCCCTAGGCAACACGTGATGACACTGAACAGCCTGGAATACCCCTAGGAACAGAATTTGGTAGCAGCTCAAAACTCTTCCTAACCCAGTATCGCTCATATCCTGGAGAAGAATTATTTATCTATATTTATTTATAAATTAAACTTCTAGAGTCTGCCCTTCCCAGTGCAAACAAGGCTCTGGGAAGTGTACAACAACAAAAACACATTCATAAATTAATAAACAATTTAAAAGAATAGGAAAATACAACAGTTAGACATTTCTAGAGGGCGTTAAAGACTACAAAGTGTGCCATTGCCTTATTGGGGGGGGGGGGGGGAGAGAAGTAGAGGTGCCAGACAAGACAGAGACTGTCTCTGTCCTCAGCCAAAAGTCTGGCGGAACATCTCTGCCTTATAGGCCCGCAGAACTGAATTAGGTCCCGCAGGGCACAACTGTCATCCGGCAGAGAGTTCTACCAGGTTGGAGACAGGGCCAAAAAGGCCCTGCCTCTGGTCGAGAACAGCTAGATGTCTTTTGGGCTGGGGATGCCAGAACTTTGTAGGTACCTAAGTTTATATTGACTGATGCCACACTTTCCCCCCAATGGAGTCCAAAAGCAACTTGAAACATTGTTTTCCCCTTCTCCATTTTTTCACAACAACTCTGTGAGGTAGGATAGGCTGAGATGGTATGATGGGCCCAAAGTCACCCAGTGAGTTCCCATGGCAGAGTGGGGATTCATACTTGGGGCTCCCAGGATTTTTGTCCACCACTCTGTCCACTATGCCATGCTGTCTCTCTAAGGTTCCCACTTCAATTGTTCACGTACAGCTTTTTGTTTTTTACAAAACCATACTGTTCTGGATACAAATCCTGTAGATCTACACTTTTGTAATGCTGAAAACTAGTTGAATTTACACAAACTGGCCAAATATTAAAAAGTGGTATAGCCCCTTCCCCAGCCCAAAGATCCTGGACTTTGGCTATACAGAATCCTAAAGGCATTGTGGACTCCATAGAGGCAGCTATATTGCCACTTGAACATGATATTTGGGCCCTTTCACTCCCACCACCACACACAAACACAACGGTGTGTGGGCACAAATTCCCTGTGGTGAAATCCCTCCCACAGCATCCTGCAGGTAGGAACCACATGGGTCAGACCAATTGTGGAGGTTTACCCACTCATCAACAACCTCTTTCCTGAAGGTGTGCCAGTTGGCTGGAGTGCTGAAGGTGTCCCACACTGTTGCTCCTGCCACATAGTTGCAACAGTCACACATACGCCCCCAGCAATATGGGATCATACCATAGGGAAGCAGTTCCCACACACTGGGTGCCTGTATGAAAAGCACACAGCTGTGAGGTGTGTTGTAGCTTTGCAGCATACTCCAGAACTTAACCAGGCAGGCTATTTCTCTCAGAATGACAGGGACCTGGTAAGACAAGCATTGCCAACTACAGTTGAAAACATATCAGGTCAAATAAAGCTTCAGAATAACTCCTCTCTCACACAGATATACCTAAAGGCTTCCTGAATGTTTTCTAGTTTTAGGGGCTGCCTTTTCACTAGCATTGTCAGCTGTCCAGAGACACACAAGACAGACAAGTTTTCTGCTATGCTTGCTACCACAGTGGTTCAAAAGACATGTAGAAGAGCTGGGCAGATTTGATCCATGGGCCTCAGATAAAACTCTACATTGCTGAGAAAACAGAAACAGGAATGGTCCAGCACCCCGGCACCTTAATAGCTAAGATAGTTGTTATGATAGAACCTTTTGTGGGCTAGAATCCACTTAATCAGATTTTTGTTTTGTTTTGGCTACAACAACATAACAGAGCTACTCCCTGGGATGTGCTGCTGTAGCTACATCAATACTAGCCAATTTGTGTGCATATCTATAGGGTCACTGAGGCTGTTTTTTCAGCTGGGCTAAAGGAAGAAATAGGATTTCTGCTGCAAATTAAGCCCCACAAGAGTTTACAAGGCTCATCCTTGAGTGCAATGGCTGATTGCCTCCTGCTTTCCCTCAGCTGTTGAATAAGAAAGGGTAGGAAACAGCCTGTCAGTAATAGATCAAGATTAATGGAGTTCAGACAGCAATTAATTACTACACTCTTTGATAAGTAGTAACAGTAGCATGCACACAGTCATTAATAATATTCATCTGCAGCATGTTCGGACAGCATGCAAAATCTGGTAACACTACCCCTTCCTTCCTGAAGTCATTGAGAAAAGTATCAAAAAGCTGACCTGCCAGTAACCAGTTTCTCAGCTGCTTGTTGGAAACACATTATCTTCACTTGCTCATAAAAGACTTGTAGAACTTGTCCTAAGTGGATGCAGCAGGGGTCTGCATGGTTGCTGCTCTACTCTTTTAATTATATTAAAGCCAGTGGTGGAGACTTTTCTTTTGGTACTGGGTAAAGGTAAAGGTTTCCCATGCTCGAAAACCAGTTGAATATGACTCTAGGGATGCGGCGCTCATCTCCATTCCCAAGCCGAAGAGCCAGCACTGTCCAAAGACGATTCCGTGGTCATGTGGCCAGCAAGACTAGACACTGAGGTGCACGGAATGCTGTTACCTTCCCACCAAAGTGGTACCTATTCATCTACTTGCAATTTCTTGTTTTCAAACTGTTAGGTTGGCAGGAGCTGGGACCAGAGATGGGAGCTCGCTCCGTCATGCAGCACTCAGGTCTCGAACTGCTGAACTACTGACCTTCTGGTCTGCAGTTCAGTGTCTTGACCACTTGAGCCACTGCAGCCCCTTCTTTTGGTACTACTCTATGGCAAATACGATTAAACAAGTAGAGGACCAACAAGGACTTATGGGGGCATCTCATTTCCCCCTCCTCCACTATTTCCTCTTTGTGTTTCCTGGCAGCCCCCATCGCTTCTCCACTTTTTTTGCTTTTTTCTCTCCTTCCTGCTCACCAACTGACCTAGCTTTATCTGTCTCCTTGTCTTCAGCTCCTTCCCACCCTCTGATAGCTTCTCCCTGGGAAAACTCTGGCCAAGTTTCATGGTGCCACTAAGCCATGCCCACGTACGCAGTGGGAAACCTGCAAGGATTTGCAGACGGCACCTCACTTTCCCCTGCATCCCTTTTTTCACACTATTTTCCCTTTCTCTCCTTCTGGCAGCCTTTCAATCCTCAACCTTCCTTGTTTCCTTCTCTCCTTCCCATCCACCAATGAACCTACCTTTCATCTGTCTTCCATCTTCAGCTATATTTATTATTTATTTGCTTTATGTGTGTATACACACGCACACATCCCGCCTTTCTCCCTCAATAGGGAACCAAAGCAGCTGATATAATTCTCCTCTCCTTCATTTTATCCTCACATCCTGTGATGTAGGTTAGACTGGGAGTGTGTGACTGTCCCAAGATCACCCAGTGAGGTTCCATGGCAGAGTGGGGATCTGAACCAGGTTCTCCCAGATCCTAATCTGGAACTTTGTCTACTACACCACACTGGCTCTCATGTGGTGGTTGCTGTTGAACAGTAGCACAGCAGAACAGTCCTGAGGGAGTCTTGGAAGTTGGGTGGTAGCAAGTTGATTGTGGTTGCTGCTGAGCCTGCCACTAATGATTGCTGCTGAACCTGCCACCAATGATTTCTTCAAAGGCCAAAACAGCCCTAGAAAGGGCCCTGCCTATTTGTCCTGCCTGAAGGCTTCAATATTGCAGTGGTTGCCTTAGCGATGGCACTTATGGCATTCATTTCTTAAAACTACAGGCGCTGCTTCCATCATTTGGGGTGTGTGTGTGTTATCTTCTTAGATTTCAAATTTCTCTGCAAACCTGGGACTTTTCTCACATTTGTAGAATGATCTGCCTTGTCTGCTTATGATGCCAGTCTTTGGATTTAACTATCCATACATGGGGCCATGTTGAGAATTAGATATACTCGTGGTCCCATTCCAGTTCTTTCCCCTGTGTGCAGTCTTGCCAGTAGAACAAGTCTTAGTGTAGGTTAGTCTCCAAATTTCACCCATTTGACAGTTTTATCTACTGTGCTGGCAGGCATTACAGTTGCCCAGTGAGAGTGACCCTCAAAATGTTTATTATTCAACAGCATTTTACAGCTGCTCATTCATCTTTGGGGTTTAACTCTGTACACTTTCAGTACCAGATGAAAATTTATCTGACAGCTGCAGTGAAGTTTGCCCAGCACTTCCATTCTCAGCAAAAGAAGAGAACCTACCTTAAATGAATATAATATTTGCATAGAGTAGATATCCCCTTTATCTGACAACCACAGAATACATGAAACCTGTCCAGAATAAGAAAACACAAAAGCGGTCATAGAGCATGTAGGCTACGGTCCTAAGCAACTTCCTTGAAAGTAAATTTCACTGAAATCAGTAGCACTCACCTTCAGCTATATATATTTAAGACTAAAAGGAGGAAGTTATGGGGGGGGGGCACATAAAAGGCCAGTGAAACAACCAATGTGAGAAGCAGAACAGGTAGTTCCTAAGAATAATATCTGCAGAAGTATGGCAATTCACCATGTGAACACAGCTTTAGAGTGATTCAGGGGCTTCAATGTAGCCTCGGTTGCCAGTACCAGATATATAGCCTAGCATGCAATTAGCCTAAATTGCTGTCTAGTACACACTGGGAGGGGGAAAAAGTTGTACTTACTTGTAACTGTTGTTCATTGAGTGGTCTTCTGTGCAGGCACACATGGGACTGCATTTGTGCTGGCCTGCCTCAGAGAATGTTTTCTCTAAAAGCTCTCTAGAAAGTTTGAAGTCCTCAGCCCACTCCCCTCTAGGGTCGGCTCCTTCCCCTAGTCCCTTCTTAGCACTGTGGAAGGACCTCAAGAGCACAAGGATCCCACAGCGGGGAAAGGAGGGAGGGATGTGTGCCTGCAAGAAGACCACTCGATGAACAACAGTTGCAAGTTAAGTACAACCTTCTTTTCATCTTCATGGCTTCTGGCAGTCCCACGCAGGAGAATAGCAAGCTGACTTACCAGTAGTAGGTGGGAGTGGGATCCTCAGTGAAATAAGGACTGAAGAACTGCTTTCCCCACAGCTGCATCCCATCTGGAATTGACATCAACTGCATAGTGCTTGATGAGGGTGAAACCAGGTAAAGGGCAGGGAAGACCTCAAAGCCCCGAGTTCTCTTATCCTTTGAGTGGAGGTGATTGCTAGAAGGCAGGCTACCTTATAGGAGAGGAAGGACAAATCGCATGTGGCAGGGGCTCAAAAAGCTTAAACATCAATGTAGAGAGTATCAATTTTTTGGAAACTGGGGCTGAAAAACAGAAAAACCTTCAGTGGGGCTGTGGAAGACTGAAATGGCCAATAGACGGACCTTTATTGAGGTAACAGCCACACCACTATCAGGTGCACTAGGTATTCAAAAAATATAATTCAGTTGGCAGGGTTCAGTGGGGAGGCTGCGGGCAACTGCCCAGGAGGAAAACCTGGACCATTTAGTAGCATCAGATTTTCTTGTCAAGGGTTGCCTAGAGGACAGTAACACCTGTGCCACTCTGTCCAACCACTCTAGTGACCATGTATCAACCAGGCCATTAGGTAGTGGGACTGGACATCATGGTGCAGGAGACGCCCTATATGCAGCAGTTCTGACACCACTAGAAGAGATAGATAGAAACCACAGTGTTGGGAACTATACCCTTTTGGGCCAGCATGGTGCAATCAGAATGCAACTGGACTTGTCCTTTTGAATGTTGGTGAGGACTCTCCCTAGCAGGGGAATCGGGAGGAAAGTGTGGAACAGTTCCCTGGCATGCCAGTTGGAAGGCATCCCCTAGGGCAGGGGTCCTCAAACTTTTTAAACAGGGGGCCAGTTCACTGTCCCTCAGACCATTGGAGGGCCGGACTATAGTTGAAAAAAAACCTATGAACAAATTCCTATGCAGGAGCTCATTAGCATAACTTATTTGCATATGCCACACCCTCTGATGTCACCGGAAGTGTCAGAAGGCCACATGGCCACACACACACACACACCCTGACATCACCGGAAGTGTGTCAGAAGGCAATACCCACTGCTCAGGCTACACCCCAAAAATCTCCAAGGTATTTCCCAACTCAGAGCTGCCAAGCCTATCTGATGGCAAAGAAAGGAAGGAAGGAAGAAAAGAAAAAGAAAAGAAAGAAGGGAAGGAAGGAAGAAGAAAGAAAGAGGGAAAGAAGGAAAGAAAGGAAGAAAGAAGGAAAGAAGTAAGGAAAGGAAGAAATAAATAAAGAGGGAAGGAAGGAGGAAGGGGGAAGGAAGGAAGGAAGGAAGAGGGAGGAAGGAAGGAAGGTAGGTGGGGTGGAGAGAGAGAGAAGAAAGAAAGAAAGAAAGAAAGAGAAAGAAAGAAAGAAAGAGAAAGAAAGAAAGAAAGAAAAAGAAAGAAAGGGAGGGAGGGAGGAAGGAAGGAAGGAAAGGAACAGGGAGGAACGAAACAGGAAGGAAGGTAGGTAGGCAGGTGGGGTGAAGTCAGAGAGAAGAAAGAAAGGGAGGGAGGAAGGAAGGAAGGGGGAAAGAAAGGAACAGGAAGAAAAGGAACAGGAAGGAAGGAAGGTAGCTAGGTGGGGTGGAGAGAGAGAAGAAAGAAAGAAAGAAAGAAAGAAAGAAAGAAAGAAAGAAAGAAAGAAAGAGGAAGGAAGGAAGGAAGGAAGGAAGGAAGGAAGGAAGGAAGGAAGGAAGGAAGGAAGGAAGGAAGGAAGGAAGGAAGGAAAGGAACACGGAGGAGAGGAACAGGAAGGAAGGGAGGTAGGTAGGTGGGGTGGAGACAGAGAGAAGAAAGAAAGAGAGGGAGGGAGGAAGGAAGGGGGGAAGAAAGAAAGGAACAGGAAGGAAGCATGGGGGGGGGTTGGGGATCTTCTCCCGGGGCTGGCAGCCTGCCGCGCCCCGGGAATGGTGAGTGGGGGGGGGGTTGGGGGAGTTTCTCTTGGGGCCGGTGGCCTGCCGCACCCCGGGAATGGTGAGCAGGGGGGTTGGGGATCTTTTCCCGGGGCAGGCGGCCTGCTGCGCCCCAGGAATGGCGAGCGGGGGGGGGGGGGTTGGGGAAGTTTCTCCTGGGGCCGGCGGCCTGCCGCACCCCGGGAATGGTGAGCAGGGGGGTTGGGGATCTTTTCCCGGGGCAGGCGGCCTGCTGCGCCCCAGGAATGGCGAGCGGGGGCATTGGGAATCTTCTCCCGGAGCCGGCGGCCTGCCACGCCCCGGGAATGGTGAACGGGGGGGTTGGGGATCTTTTCCCAGGGCCGGCGGCCGGCTGCGCCCCAGGAAAGGCGAGCGGGGGGGGGTTGGGGGAGTTTCTCCTGGGGCCGGCGGCCTGCCGCGCCCCGGGAAAGGAGATCGGGGGAGGGTTGGGGATCTTCTCCCGGGGCCGGCGGCCTGCCGCACCCCAGGAATGGCGAGCGGGGGGAGGGTTGGTTAGCTTCTCGTAGGTCTGGCGTCCGGCGCCGGGCCTAGAGAATGCGGCAGCAGCCCTGCTGGGGGCGGGGCTTTATCATGTGCCCGCCCCCATGCGTCTTCACTCCCGGAGCGCTGCTATGCGGCGCCTGGGCTCCAACAGACCCCTGAGGCAGCGGCCCACCTGGCGGGCCAGAAGAATGCCTTCGGCGGGCCGCATGTGGCCCGCGGGCCGTAGTTTGAGGACCCCTGCCCTAGGGAATGGGCAGAGCTGGGGGCACTTGGTGTTTGGGGAGGAGACAAACAGGTCCACACAGGGCTTTCACCATTGGTGGAACACCAGAAGCACTGCAGGTAATCATCCTTGAGATACCATTCATATGTAGATGTGTTGCCTCTGCTGAGAATGTCTGCTGTCCCATTTGCCACCCTGGTGATATGGATAGCCTCCATGGAGATGGCGTGCTGGATGGCCCAGGGCCAAAGGAGAGAAGCTTCCAAACAGAGGGAGAAGGAACCAGTACCTCCCTTCTTGTTGTTGTAATGTTGTCTGTGGCTATTAACACCCTTCTGCCAGAAAGTAGGGCTGTAAAAGAAATCAAAGCATATCTGACTGCCCTGAGCTCCAGAAGATTAATATGCATGCTCTGCTCAGAAGGGCCAATGCCCATTGGCTCTAAGGGAGCCACAGTGTGCCCTCAGCCCAAAAGGGATGCGTCCGTAAGAATTTGGACATTATGGGAGGGCATCCCAAGTGGGGAGCCTGTCAGCAGGTTCTCCCAAGACAACCATCACCCTAGGGAACAGACTACCACTCTAGGAATAGACAATTTCTGCCAGGGAAGGTCTGATTGCATGTTGGCGGATCTGAGGAACCAGTTCTAAAGGGACCTCATGAACAGTTGGACAAAGGGGACCACCGCAATAGTGGAGGCCATGTGGCATAGGAGCCTCTGTATGGAGTTAATAGACTGAAATTTATTGGAGGCAAACCTCTGAGCCATTGCTTGTATGGAGGCTACCCTGTTCTTAGGAAGAAAAGCCTTGCCCCTATCGGATTCAAGGAGAGCTCCAATGAATAAGATGGACTGAGTTGGATGTAGGATGGATTTATTAGAATTAATCTGGAGGCCCAGAGAAGTCATGGAGGGCATGGCTAGGGAAACGCAATCAGCTAGTAGATCAGAGGAGGGTGTGGTAAAAATCCAGTCATCCACGTAGGGGTAGATGAAGCAGCTCCTTAAAGGTTGGTAAACAACTACCTTGGACATGACCTTGGTGAACACTCTGGGAGCAGTGGCCAAGCCAAAGGGGAGGGCAGCATACTGGTAGCAGGCCTAGTCACATTGGAAATGAAGAAAATTCTTAGATCTGGGGTGTTTAGCAATGTGGAAGTAGGCATCCTTAAGGTCAATAACAGCAAACCAGTCATGGGGGCAAATCAGTCCTATGACCTCCTATAACATGGCAATGTGAAACTTAAGGACCACAAGGAACTTATTTAGAGCCCTCAGATCCAATATAGAACGTTTACCATCATCTTTCTTATCAACTAGGAAATAATGAGAATAAAAACCAGTTTGGGTCTCATGCAACGGGATAGGCTCAGTGGCCCCTTTATTCAAAAGTTGGAACACCTCCTTTTGTAACTGTGGGGGTACCAAGAAAACAAAATACAATGTGAAAAAGCAATTTCTAACAATCTGCCTTATTATATAAAGCTGTTTTCAAGTGGCAAGATTCCATGGGGCACCAAAATCAGTTGGCCAGAAGGACTGCCACTCAGAAGGGGGTCCCTGGCCACTGGCTACATTCTCTCCCTGCTTTGCCTCAGTCCCACCCACAGAGCCACTGGCCAGTGTCTCGGCCTCAGTCTGGAGGGAGCTGGCGAAGGGGAAGTTCTGGGTGCTGGGTCCACTTTTCTCCTCTGCCCACTGCCAGGTGGGTCTAACTGTTCCCTCAGTGGCCTGCTTCTGTCAGTAAAAAGATAATGGACTTTCAGCATAACCCCCCATCCCCTGCCTGACTTTCTGACTTTCCTGTCAGAATAAACTGAATATTCCTGTCAGAATAAAGGCTCTCTCTCCTGCTTAGCTCCGCCATGGCTGGCTGGCTAATGAGGTGGGCCAGCAACCATCAAACCATTCCCTTCAACCCCCTGCTGTGTGGCTGACTTCCCCCCTAGGGTTGCCAATCTCCAGGTGGGACCTGCAGATCTCCCGCTGTTACAATTGATCTCCAGATGACAGAGATCAGTTCCCCTGGAGAAAATGGCTGTTTTGGAGGGTAGACCCTATGGCATTATACCCTCCTGAGTCCTTCCATCCCCCCACAAATGCTGCCCTCCACAGGATCCACCCCCCCTCCCCCTGCAAAACACCAGGTATTTCCCTAATCAGAGCAAGCTAGGTTGCCAGGCTGGCAGTGGGCAGGGGAGGGGGTTATGCTGAAAGTCCATCATCTTTCTACTGACAGAAGCAGGCCACTGAGCGGACAGTTAGTCCCACCTGGCAGTGGGTGGAGGAGAAGAGTTGCCAATCTCCAGGTGAGGGCTGGAGATCACTCAGAATTACAAGTGCTCTCCAGATGGCAGAGATCAGTTCCCCTGGAGAAAATGGTAGCTTTGGAGGGTAGATACTATGAAGGACCCTACTGAGTCCTTCCATTCCCCCCCAAAAATGCTGCCCTCCACAGGATCCACTCCCCCAAAATCACCAGGTATTTAGGGGCTGGCAACTTTCCCCTCAGTGCCTGTTGCTAGGCAACCAAGCTTGCTTCTCTGAAAGCCCCTTTCCACAACTATGTTGGCCTCTGGGAGAAAACTCATTGGGGCAGCTGAACAGAATGCCATAGAGACCACCCTCCAAAGCAGTCATTTTCTCCCGGGGGGGAGAGAGATCTGTTGTCTGGAGTTCAATTGTGATACCTGGTGATCTTCAGGCTCCACCTGGAGGTTGGGTATCCTAGGCGTAGCAGGCAGTGTTTCAAAGCAGGATCTGCTAGACCCAGGTTCTTGCTGAATGGGTGATTTTGGGCCAGTCACAGACTTTAAGCCTAACCTACCTCACAGGGCTGTTGTGCAAGTCAAAAGGGGGAGAGGAGAATGATGTCAGCTGCTTTGGTCCCCATTGCAGAGAAAGTACTTTTCCTGCAGGGGAACTATGGTTGCCAATCTCCAGGTGAGGGCTGGAGCTCAATCAGAATTACAAGTGCTCCCCAGATGGCAGGATCAGTTCCCCTGGAGAAAATGGTGGACTCTGTGTCTTTATACCGGGCTGAGATGGACCCCCTATGACAGCCAATGTGACATAGCAGTCAGGCCTTCAGAGCATGGTGGAGGCTGTGCAGGGGGAGATGGAAAGTTGAAGAGTGAGATTGATGATTGGCTGGGAAGGAGATAGAGTTGCCAACTCCAGGTGGAAAATTCCTGGAGATTTGAGTGATGGAGCCTGGAGATGGTGAGGTTGGAGGAGGGGGTGGAACCTCAGACAGGTACAATGCCATAGACTTCACCTTCCAAGCCAACCAGTCCCTCATGGAGAACCATTGTTGCCAATCTCCAGGTGGGGGCTGGAGATCACTCAGAATTACAACTGCTCTCTAGGAGGGAGGGGGGAGGAGATGGGAAGCTGAAGCCAGGGGGGAGATAACGATACATTGACAGTTAGCTGGGAGGGAGATAGGGTTGCCAACTCCAGGTTGGGAAATTCCTGGAGATTTGAGGGTGGACCCAGGAGAGGGTGAGGTTTTAGCAGGGGTGGGACCTCAGACAGGTACAATGCCATAGAGTCCACCCTCCAAACCACCTGTTCCCTCATGGGGAACAATTGCTGCCAATCTCCAGGGGAGGGATGGAGATCATGCCGAATTACAACTGCTCTTCAGATGGCAGAGATCTTCCCCTGGAGAAAATGGTGGACTCTGTGTCATTATACCCTGCTGAGGTCACCACAGCAAAATGACGCTGAGTGCCCAAGGCTGGGGCACTCTCCCAGAGCCTCTTTCTAGAGCCCGTTGTATTTATTTCCACAATGGGCCTTATTCCTAGTTATATATAAATACAGACTTGTGCAAACTTATTTGTCTTATAATTATATTAAAGTTAAATACAACACATCTTATGAAATATATCTTGAACATATATGTGTACCATGTCAAAAGACAAGACAGAATCCAAGTCAAACAAGTTTGCTTAACATCATACATAACACCTCAAAGAAAAATTCAGGCACCGAGATGACTTGTGTTTTCTGGGCTTTTGGCAAGCAATGATTTAAACAGCAGGTATATCAATATCTTTCTGTGGATGACATGACTTTCCAGCAAACTAACGTGTCTCCCAGGTAAGGTCACATTTCCAGTCTCCAGAGTCAAGGATAAGCATTTTCATATGGAGCTCCCAAACTTCATGAAAACTTGCACCAATTTCCATACACAAGGAGCAAGCTGCTTTGAATTCAGAAGGTTGGTAGAAGAGCTGAGTTTGAAGCATCTTGCTCCTCATGTATGGGAACTGGGAGACATTAGTTTGCTGGAAAGTCGTGTCATCCACAGAAAGATATTGATATACCTGCTGTTTATATCACTGCTTGCCAAAAGCACAGAAAACACAAATAATCTCGGTGCCTGAATTTTTCTTTGAGGTGTTATGTGTGATGTTAAGCAACCTTGTTTGACGTATTCTGTCTTTTTTTTTGACATGGTACACATAAGTTTAAGATATATTTCATAAGACGTGTTGTACACATATGTTCAGAATTCCACTCATTAACGTTTCCTTCTATTGTACTGTATTTAATTTTAATTATCAGACAAATAAGTTTGCACAAGTCTTTATATATAATTGTTAGAATATAATTGTTAGAAATTGCTTTTTCACAGTGTATTTTGTTTTCTTGGTATCAGCAGCGCTGTGTTCCCTTTTTGACTTATTTCTGTAACTGTGGAGGTGGCATGGAAGGGGAAGGATCAGGAGGACAATTAACTGGTGAAACATGAAAGTGAAGGAAATATCCATGAGGAACAATCCTAGGAACCCAAGTGTGAGAGGTAGCTGACTCCCAAATGGAGAGAGAACCTGATAAACAAGGTAAAGACTGGGTGGAGAGTCAGGATTGAGGCTTATCCTTGCCAGAGGCCTCCCTAGAGACTCTTAGGGCTGATGACATATAGATCTTGCAGCCAAGGCCTTCAAGTTTATGTCCCTCTTTGTCGAACAGTGAGGAATGGGGCCCAGAGGGCTGCTTGGCTGGGATGATCTCTGACATCATGTAGTTAGCAGTAGGGTGGACAAAAAGGAAATTGCAGTCTTCCCCTAAACCTTATACATATGGTCAATTTTCTTGGCTGAAGGGGAGACCAACACTGGCTTGGTCTAGATAGATCTGGATATGTCCAGCCATCCCTGTAGCATCAGGAAAGTGATTAAACACATTTTGGGTGGGTGAAGGACCTTCAAAATGGGGTCGGACGTAGTCTGTTCCAAGCAGATGACTTTGATAGGGATATAGCCATTTGGATTAGTTGTTCAGAGTAGAGACAGAGGTTTTCTATTGGAGAATCAGGTGACAGGTCCACAATACATTCATCAAGTGACGGTTCCAAGGGGGCATTGGAACCACCTAAGGATGAAGGCTTTTCTTCATCCAATTCCAAGGGACTCAACTCCATAGCAGACAGAACTGATGGAGGAGTGCGGTGTGGCAGCAAGCTCAGTTCTGCAGAAGGTGGTGGTTGTTCCCACGGCATAGGCGAGTACATACACAGTGGAGTGTACTGGAACCATTGCAGAGGTGCTGGTCCCCAGTATTGTGAAGCCAAAGAGTCCCCTGAAGATTTATGATGCCATTTAGTGTTGCCCCAGGGAAAGACTGGAGGGCAACTTTGATACCTTTGTTGTTGGATGAAGGAGATGGTTACCATCTGTGAGTCAGAGAAGGGGTCTGGGGTCACCAGGTAGGAGACAAAGCCACTCACCGTTGGGTAGAGGAGGGATGAGAAGTCTTTTTTTTTTTTTTTAAGATTTTTATTGATTTTATCTATTTCTACTACTACATCGCTACTTTTCTAAGCTATATTTACCTTATACAGAGTGTGCTTTAACATTTGCTTAATATTACCTTACCATTAATACATATGAAGCATTTTAAACCTTGGTTAATATTCAATTAAAATTGTTACTGATGATATATGAAAAATAAAAAAGCTGTTTGACAGACATGTTCTTTTGAAGGAATGCTTAATTATACAAATTATATATAATATATAAGTGCGATTTCAAAAAACATTTCAGCCTTTATTTCTTCTTTCGTCCTCTTCTTGTCTTAACAGTCTCTTCTTGTACCTTTGGAGCTGCTGCTCCTTTTTCCGAGTCAAAAATTTCTTCTTTGCTCTTTGAGCTATCAAATCCATACATACTTTCTTGCGATGCCAGCGAACCATCTGAGTCTCTCTCTTTTTTCTTTTCTTTGCTTTTTTCCAAAAACCTTTTTGCCTGTTGAACAGAGTCCTTCTTTTCCTTATTTCAAATGGGATATCTTTCATCACTTTAACTTCTTTTCCTTTGATCTTCAGAACCGCTTTATTTGTGGTCCTAAGCAGCACATCTCTTGTTGACTTTTTGGAGAACCTTATCTGAATCTCACCAGGCAGGCTTTTCTTTTTAGTATAGTCTGGATAGGTTCTGTAAACCATATCCATATCGCTTTTTATTTCCGCTGCTTTTAAGCCCATCACTGGTTTGAGCGCTTCACTTAACAGATTTTTAAGGTCTTCTCCTTTATCCTCTGGTACATTCTGAAGTCTTAGGAAAAAATTCGATCTTTCCATCTGTAGTTTCAAAAGCTGATCAGAGTGGAAGGCCTTTTCTTTCTCCGCTTTTTGTAGCCTTGAATCATGATTTTTTACTGAAGTCTTAACTTCCAGAAGTTCTCGCTGCAGCTTCTCTGTAGTTTTATTCGACTCCTTCAGGTCCAGCTGCATCTTGTCCATCTTGATGTTGAGAGCTGTCATTTGGTCCACTAGAGGTCGCAATAATGAGGAGAACACAGTGCTCATCTCTGTGGTATCAACCTTTGAACTCGGAGCTGTACTTCCTAGTTTGGGGGAAGGTTTCGGTTTCCCCGCCATTGTTGAGGCTGCACTTCTTTGTTGATAGTTAGATAAGATGGACGAAAGAAGCAAATTCTACGACCGCGCTTATATCTTTTTAAAGTTCATATCCTCTAAAGAGCGATGCCGCCATCTAGCAAGCCGAACATACGTTTTTTCATGCAGTAACGCCACGTAAAGAGTCCCATAAGTACGCCAGTCTCGAGAGGGGGGGTTTTTGCTCCACCCGCCTTTCCCGCTGTGTTCTGTTTATTTTTACTTCAGACTCACGTTTTCTCCATGCGTAACTATAAGTTCCAGCTTCAAAGCTTCGCACTCTCTGCTGCTTCTCGGTTTTGCGCTTTTAGCCATACGGCTCCCACGGATGGGGGAACCTATGGGGGTGATGAAAGGGGACCTCGATCCCTCGATCGCCACCGTAGGGAGAGATCCCCTTTGTGCCACCCCAGGCAGAGCCCCTTCACTAGGGTCTCTGGGGGCTCGGCACCAGTCCAAAGCCCCTTCTTCCCGCCGGGTACGGATCGCGCTCCCCGCAGATGTGGAGGAGCGCGTCCGCCATGGTCGCAAGTCTTGCCGGAAGTCCAGGGATGAGAAGTCTTATGCTTTGACTTCAATTTCTTCTTTTGTGGCAGTGGTTCCGAGGCACTGTGTGCTGCCAAGAATGTATTTGGAGCCAATAGTGGGACCAGTTCTGATAAAGATCCTGATGGCACTGACCCCAAGGGGGCGTATGAGCCCAGCAGCCTGGTTCCCACTTCTTAGAAGCCACAGAAATTAACCATGTGATTTATTAATGGACATACATTGCTACGAACTGTCAGACCCAATCCTGGACCGATAAAGATAAGGTTTAACTATAGGTCAGTCACAACAGGTTTCTTTCTTACAGTGGAAACCTAAGAAAACTTTCCTGGGAGTAAGGCCCAGTGAATAGACCTCTGTAGGATTCTGAGCAGACCTGCTTAGGATTACTCTAACTTGCTGGTGGTCAAAGTTCAGACCTAATCCTAGCAAGTAAAAAGTAGAGTCCTTTTGGTACCCATTTGCCTCATAATGGGAAGACCCACTGTTCTTTCCTTCCTCTCACTAGATTCACATACAAACATGCTGTGGGGGGCAATGTAATTCCAGCATAGTTGTGTCTGTGGCTACAGCACAGGGCTAGGGACAAGTGCCAGTGCTACCTACTTCTCCTTGAGACCCACTGCCCAACAACCGAGGAGCTAATCCCTGCCACCTGCTACTTCCCGTTATCCCAGTTTAATTCACTGGCCCATGCAAGGCACTTTCCTTTCATCATTAGCCATATTTGAGATCAATAAAATTAAATTATTCAGGTCTTGGCATTTCCACACTGTGCACTTTCATGATATGTATGCAGCTTTACTACCAATCAGGAAACAAATCTAATTAAGGGAAGGCTTAATTAGTGTAGGTTATTTGGCCTGCTATAAACATTTCAGGTTCTACACAAGACCATAAGCTCTGTACTGCCTGACAGAAGGAGGTCTGCCTCTGTTTTGTTTAGCACCAGATAGCAGTTTTAATCCTGCTCTCTCTGCTCAAGGAGTCTCAGGTGCGTGGACGAAAAGCTCTCTAGAAGGCTGATGTACACCTTGTGGAGTACACAGGTTGAGTCCAAGGGAATGTGTAGCAGTCAGGCTGTGGGTTTCCTGAATGTGGCTAATAGTGCCCCCACAGATTGGGGTTGCTGTCTCCAATCTGGGAACCTGGTGGGGTGGTGTCTGAAGAGGGAGAGCTTGGGGAGGGTGCTCAGTGGGGATATGATGCCATAGAGCCTCCAGAATTTGCATTTTCCTGCAGAGGAACTGATCGTGGTAGTTTGCAGATTCATTCTGATTCTCAGAGAACTCCACTACTGGCATGGAGGTTGGCAAATCTATCCCAGACTGTTTATGGTTGAGAATATGGCATGGGGGGTTAGATGAAGCTCTTTCTCCATGCACACCAGTCTTAATCCAAATCAAACACTGCACACCTGGAAATTGAGGAGAACCTGCAACTCACATCTTACTTTTATATATAATACAGGGTGGACACCCCAGACCCAACCTGTGTACTCAGTAATACATTAACTCGGTAATATGTTAATATGTAAATCAGCTTGATATGAACTCAGGGACTTGTAGCTAGGCAAAGGAGATTATACCTGGGTGAGGTAACAAAGGATTTGACTCAGTAGAAGTCAACTATATATGTTCATCGTCCATCTGAAAGTGCTCTTGGCAGAACTGGAAAAAGTTGGGATGGATCACTTGACATGTTCATAGCCTTCTTGTCGTAGTCAGCATGCTCCTTGCTGAGTGACTGATAGAAGATCCAGCCCACTGAGTGCCTCTAGACTAGAAAAACTCATGTGGCTACTTGCACAGTAGCTTTCAGATGGGGGACTGATCCAGACAGGGGTACTTGTTCATTGAGAGGAGAGGTTGTGGTAATTCAAGATTAAATTAAGAGCATTTGCTGTGGTTACTATATATATATAAAGTTCAAGGCATCTTACAATAATAGTTTTTTTAAATTCCCGTTAAAACTAGGACAAAAACATTTATGAAGAATAATCACATGTGGTCTGAAATGTGCCTTCTTAAAGGGTGCTCCTGGTCCCAAATCAGTCAGGCAGACAATAAGAAAAGTGGTTAAAACATTATTTTCTGCCTCTGTTCATCTTTGCTTGTTTAACGGTTGTGGTACAGGTCCCTAACACCCAGTACAATTAATGCAAAAGGAAACCAAGGTTCTCTCTCTCACACACCTTCAATATGAAGTACACAAAGGGACAGACTCAGAGAACAGACTAGAAATAGTACCTGCAGATGTTCACACAGGAGTAACTACTGCACCAATTAGTACTGTATCTTACATATATGTGCAAACATTCACCCAGACAGAAGGAGACAGATGAGTACACCGTCTTATTGCAGCCAACTCCCTCCCTCATGAAGATGTCCAACACAATCCCATCTTGACCACATGACATTATTTGACATTGAGAATTTCCTCAGAGCTGCTGGCAAATGTCAGCCATATGGTTTCCCGAGTGAAGCTGAAACCTGATAGTAAAAACCAAAACTGCTGAGCTGAAAAGACTCTGTGAATTCAAATTAAAAGCTCTCCTCAGTTTAGCAATGAAGCAATACAAATGAGATGTGCAAATATTAACAACCTGCTTGTGCCTTAAAAAATCAAGTTTGAAAAGCATTTCAATTAATACTTACACTTGCTAATGAAATGAAACGAACCCAGTAGCACCTTGAAGACTAACAAAATGTATTCCAACATAAGTCTTTGTGAGTCATCTGAAGAAATGAGCTCTGACTCACAAAAGCTTCTGCTGGAATGAATTTTGTCAGTCTTTACAGTGCTGCTGCTGGACCCTTGTTTAATTTTTGCTACACCAGAACACAGCTGTCCATCTGGAATGAATGAAAATGTGCATTTACATGTGATCTATACAGACAAGGGCAACGAGATTCCTTGCTGTTCTGTCTGGCAGCAACTTGTTTCTTTGGACACTTGAGACACTCTCGCAGCAAAAGTACCTCTTGACTGTCTTTCCTGCTGTGAAGCACCACCCTCCTCAGCTCCCTCATCCAGGATGATATGAAATGATCCAGCTCCTGGCCAAAGCTTGTTTTAGGGAAAAGGCTGAAAGGAAATTATCTGTTTTTGATGTTGTCATAATGATGCTGGAAGAAGCCAACCAGCTTGCCTTTAAGTTGGTTCCAGGAGGGAAATTTTGTTGACCCAGTAGTGACTCTCCATCTCACTATTCATGTGATGGATAGTCATCCACCGAGAATACTGGCTACTCTTGGCTTTCAGTTCGGTACTGGAAATGTAGGTTGGGTGTTACTCTAGTCACTTTCTGCCTTTGTGAGCAAACAGAACCAGCCATCCTTTCAAGTGATCATGCAACAGTTTGCATTCATGCTCTGATGATGGTATAAATGCATATGGCTTTCACAATTCAGAAGTCAGTTCTGCTTTCTAGCTTGGAAGCTCACCTAAGTATTCTATGGAATATGACTCTCTGATTGCGGCATGATCATCTTGCTTGTGTCTATGTTAAGATCTTGGAGCCAGTCTCAGTTACCTAAATACAGAATATCCCACAAATCTGGGCAGAAACAGGTCAATGACTGGGGGTGGGGGTGGGGAGATATAAATAGATGCCTGTAAAGTAGCAGACTGGTTCAAAGTGTAGCTTTGTTTAGGCATGCATTTATGACAGACATGTATGCATGGAAGTGGAGTTTGCTTCCCCTGGCCACAGGCCAACTTCTCATTCAAGAATCCTCTTTGGCAGGGTATATGAACATCTAAACACGAGGAAGTTCCCATATGGATGATCCATGCCCTTCACTTTCTAGGTTAAAGGTAGATTCAAGCCCGGTAGCACCTTAAAGACCAACAAGAATTTCAGGGTATGAGCTTTTGAGAGTCAAAGGCCCCTTCAACAGATACGCTACATGGGGTTACCCTAGAAGATAACCAGGAAACAGCTGCTGGAGCAAAATGCAGCAGCCCACTTTTTAACTGGTTGGGATCCTGTCATTTCTATTCTGAGGTAACGTCACTGGCTGCTGATTAGCTTCAGGGTCCAATTTAAGTTGGTGGTGCTTACCTTTGAACTGTCTTTCATGACCAGGGGCCCACATAGTTGAAGGACCACCTCTCCCTGCATATTCCCATGTGGGCAGCTTCTTTCTCCACAGCAAGTTCTACTGTCAGTATCTGACAAAGGGAGTTTTGACCCCCAGAAGCTCATAGCTCAGAAATCTTGTTGGTCTTCAAGGTGGTACTGGACTTGGCTCTAGCTGACCTACTGCCGACCAACACAGCTACCCTCTGAGACTAGATTAAAGACTGCATTGTAGGAGTCTGCACGTGTTCAGGTGTACATGCGTTGACCCTGTGAAAACAGGATGCATTGAACTTGTTGAGACTGGAAAGGCATAAGCCTGCTTGATCTCTCCACACCTAAATGAACACCTGAACAGGAGTAATATAAGGCAACTTTGTATCACTGAGGATGGTAAATAACTGGTTAGAAGGAAAAGTCACATGGGAACTATGGAGTATTCCCTGCTAGAGGAAAAAAGTACAGCCAAAATGGCATTTAATTTATGGGAAACTGGACTTGGGTTTAATGGCATGATGACTTGCACTGTTCCATGATGCATCTCTTGCTGGACTGAACACTACCCAAAGTGTGCATCATTTGTGATTCCCACAACTTGGTCTCTGCATCCAACATCCTCAGCTGAGCATGTGTTCCCATCCTCTGAATTGGGAACTGCCTCTGCCGACTAAAGTTTTGTTGGTGTGGGAGAACATAAAGCCTCAAGGAATATCTAAAGCTTCAAGGCACTTTTCTTTAACTGCAGCAGGCTGACTCATAAAAATTCAGTGTGAGCTTGCATGCACCTCCAGCAACACCTGTCTAATAAATAATAAAATGTTGTTATCTCTGATTGTTAAGCTGCACATTACAGGCTGCTGGTGTAGTATTTTTGACCATTAATCTCCATACTGCCTAAACTGAATGTTTAATAATCACTAATGGAGGAACTCTCATTTGTTATTAAACATTCAGGGCAGGGATCTCAGTGACATGCACACCCTTTAACTTGTAGACTGACATATAAGGGGCAGAGATGTACTGCTGCCAAAGATGTCACTTAAGAGGTGTTCAGGCTCTGACCCCCAGCATGAGATTTATTCTGATGGATTCCACACAGATATCTGATGAGCAATCAGACAGAAGGACAGACTATGTCCACAGTCTGGATGTGCAGTGGCCAGATGACCAGCTCTAGCTTTCTGTGGGCCTTGCATACCAAGAAATCAGTGGGCTCTCTTGCTCTCCCCCATCCTGGCCCCTTCCTGCCATCTCACTATAGCATCCTTCTCCTACAGTTCTTCAGCCTGCAAGCACCAGGTTGGCAAAAGGAACACAAAAAACCCAAAAGGAACACAGGGGAATTGCCCTCTGCTCCCTTTGGCAGCATTCCTCCCATCGAGACTGGGGACACAGGGGCCCTTGGGATGGTTTCTTGTTTAAAAGATGATTGCTGGAGCAAAACAGCTCTCATAAATCCTTTGCTATGGTAGATGACACGATACTGCTGAGGTGCCTGGAATGTGAGGTGGGTCAGGGATGAAGCAGTGTTGAGATGGTTCTGTTCTTTTCCATCTGACCAGGCACAAAAGGTTTCAGAGGGAGATGCTGAATCACCTCCTTGGGAGCTGTTGGGGAGTGTGTGTGTGTGTGTGTGTGTCACAAGGCTATGGGTTATTTTCCATGTTGTTTCATATCAGTGTAAAGCCTCTTAATGAGGTCATCTGAAGTTCTGAATACAATGATGGCACACAGCTATATATTACTCTGAATAAGTCACCAGTCGCTGCTGCGTCTGTCCTGGCTCAGTGTCGGAATGCCGTGATCAAGTGACTGAAACGGTATCTAAAACTGAATTCAGATGAGATGGAGGAATTGCTGGTTGGAAGGAATTTAAATGGGATTGTTCTTCCTAAAGAAGAAAAAGAGTAGGTTTTTTTATACCCCCCTTTTCTCAACTGTAAGGAATCTCAGAGCAGCTGACAGTCTCCTTCCCTTCCTCTCCCCAGAACAGCCGCATTGTGAGGTAGGTGAGGCTGAGAGAGTTCTGAGAGAACTGTGACTGGCTGAAAGGTCGCTTAGTAGGCTTCATGCGAAGGAGTGGGGAACCAAACCCAGTCTTCTAAGAAGAAGAAGACGAGAAGAGATTGGATTTATACCCCGCCCTCCACTCCCCAAGGGAGTCTCAGAGCGGCTTACAAACTCCTTTTCCCTCTCCCTCCCCACAACAGACACCCTGTGAGGTAGGTGGGGCTGAGAGAGCTCTTTCCCAAGCTGTCCTTGAGGGAACAGCTGGTACAGAGCTATGGCTTGCCCAAGGTCATCCAGCCAGGTGCAAGTGGAGGAGTGGGGAATCAAACCTGGTTCTCCCAGATTAGAGTCCACGCACTTAACCACTACACCAAACTGGCTCTCTAGATGAGAGTCTGCCATTCTTAACTGATGGTGTGCAGCTTTTGCTGAAAAACATTGTTAAGAGTTAGGGATTCATGCTGGATCCTGGTCTCCTCTTGGGGAAGCACGAGTCTGTGACAGCAAAAAATGCTTTTTTCCCGGCTTCACATGGATATGAAGCTGGCTCGCTAACTGCAGATGCTGGACTTGGCTACAGAGTTCCTTGCTTCAGTAACCTCAAGGCTAGATTACTATAATGCTCTCTATATGGAGTTGCCCTTGAAGATAAACAGGATGAAGCAGCCCATTTTTTATCTGTGGCCAGCTGGTGGGATCCTGTCATTTCTATTCCGAGGTAACTTAACTGGCTGCTGATCAGCTTCAGGGTTCAATACTAGTTGCTGGTGCTTACCTTTAAGCTGCCATATACTTGAAGGACCACCTCTCCCTGCATGTTCCCATGTGGCAGTTTCATTCTTCACAGCAGGTTCTATTGCCAGTGTCCCACCATTGTCCAAAGCACATTCAGCAACCATTTGAGCTCAAGCCTTCTCAGTGGCTGCCCCACATGCCACTGGAACAGCCTCCCCAGAAAAGTCTGCAAAACGGAGCTGGGGCAGTAGGAGTCCATGTGCTGGTGGGGGCCATCAGGCACTTTTAGGCTGGGGTTTAGTGTTTTTATATCATGTTTTAAATGCTTGTTTTATAAAATTGTTTTTACATTGCTGTTACCTACTTTGGGTCCTGAGATGCATAGGAGAAAAGTAGGCATATAAATATTTCATGGAATCATAGAGTTGGAAGGGACCTCCAGGGTCATCTAGTTCAACCACAATCTAGGAAATTTTAAATAAATAGATAAAATTTGAGCATAAGTTGTGTTCTAGTGCTACCAGGCATTCCTGGCTCCAGGAAATGGGAAATTGCCCCAGAAGTTCCTGCATAATCACAGGGACCTCTAGAGCAATTTCCGATCTCTTGATGGGAGGAAAGCCTAGTAGGAGTGGAAGGAATAGCTGCTGGTCTCCTTGTCTGGTCCATCTGGATCTGCCTCCCCTTCTGGTTCAGGGTTCTTGTTTACAGCAACAGCATACAACCCTCTTGCACTCCACTCCTGCCATTGCTGCCTATTCGAATTGCCAGCTTCCCACTGGCAGCAGCAGACCTCTTGCCTCCCACTCTTGTTTCCTGCCACTGTTCAGCTGAGCAGCAGGAGGAAATTCCCAGACAAAGGGGGGGGGGGGCACAACTGGCCTCCCTGGTGCAATGATGTCACTTTTGGCATGACCTGGAAGTGAAATCATCATTCCAGGCAGTGCTTTGTTATTTGCCCAAAACACTATGGTTAAATAATAGCGTTTGGGGCAAATGCTAGAGTGTCACCCCCAGTGCAATGACAGCAATTCTAGGTCGCTCCAGAAATGACATCATCATGCCCCAAACTGTAAGCCCTCACCTTCCCCCTTTCCTGCCAGTTGCCAGGCTATGCCTTCCCACCAGTTAATGGAAGATTGGCTCCCTGTCTATAGTTGGTGCTGAGCTCTCTGCTGAGCTGTGGACCTCCACAGATGCCCAGCTTTGCCAGTCCCTGGCATTGCACTTGATTTCTGTGAGGGTAAATACGTTCTTACTCTCCTATGACAGTAAAATAGTTTCTATATTTATTGACATTGATATTCCCTTCAGATTGAAATACATAGATTTATTCTATTCTATCATTGCAACAGCATTCTGAAGCAGGTTGAGTTTCGGAGACCGTGATGGGAATGACGACATCCAGTGTCTTCCAGCCCCACTTGCAAGAAAAGCCAGAATGGGCTACCATAACGTCTATTCCTTGTATTGGTCACGGCATCTCCCCCTCCCACCCACAGAGATCTGGAAGATCCAGATGTGGTGATGCTGACTTTTTAATAGCTTAGAAGTACCAGTTCTCTGTGGCCAGACTGATGCTGGGACCTCTTCCCTGGCACTGGGGATGAACCTTTCAGTAAATTACATGTCACCTGACTAATTTTGCGTGTATAGTTTACATGCCACAGAGTGGGCAGAGAATCTGTCCTTGTACAGGATGCCAGTGACTCTGCTTCTCCAGAAGAGCAGCAGGCCCCCTGGAACAAGGGCCCTGGGATTGCAGAGCTTTTTTCTACAATGAGCCAGACGGTTTGTGGACAGTGAAAAAGAGTCAGAATGATACGTAGAGATTTTCAAGCCCTGGGATGACACCAGTCTTTCCCAACTGGAAGAGGGTGAATCCATGGCTGCAGGTCTCCTCCTGCTCTGTCTGAAGCTTAAGCGACGGTCTCTTTTCCACAGAAACAGACTCATGGCATTGTATCCTCCTTGGCTAAAACTACCTGCCTTTCCTGTTCCTTATGCCGAACACACCATATTCTCATGACACAGCCTTGGCATGTGAAAACTCCTTTGAAAATATATGAGAAGGCTAAGCTAGATCCCTTCCCTTTTTAGAATGCGTATGGTGGGTGTTTTTGACATTCAGGAGCATCTAATTGTTCAGCGGCATTCCAATGTCGCTATAGCCCTTGCTTCCCGCCCCAACAGATTTTCTATTTGATTTTCTCTAGTTTGCCTTAATGGGATTGCTGAATGACCAGCTCTTCAGGAATGAAAGTCCAAATGCAACAGATTGCATATTCCTTCTGTGGGAGCTCTGCTCATTCCAGCAATCAGTGAGGTGCTGTTGCTACATTATTATAGGACTCGCTTGACCAATCAAGCAAAGCTACCTAGTCAGAGAGAGGCTTCCAGGCCTCTTTGGGGTACTTGATAAACATCGCCCAATGACGAGACATTCAGATTGTTCCACCAAAGGAGCAGCTTTAAACAGGATGTCATTTAAGAGTAGCTATGACTGTGCCACAAATCAGGAAGTCCCCAGTTCAAATCTTGCCTCTCCCCCACACTCATTTATGCCAGTGTTGCTGAACCTCAGTCTCTCCCCCTTCTGATCTGCAAAATGGGGATAATATACTGACCTACCACACAGGAGTGTTGTAAAGATTATACATGAAGCACTCTGTGCTATATAATTGTTAAGTACTATTATTAACTGAAAACAAATCAGCCAGTATCACAATGCCCCTGTATAAATCGATGGTGCAATCACATTTGGAATAGTGTGTGCAGTTCTGGTCACCACACCTCGCTGGCAAAAGTGCAGAAAAGGGCAACTAGAATGATAAAAGGGTTGGAACACCTTCCCTATGAAGCAAGGTTAAAGCACTTGGGGCTCTTTAGCTTGGAGAAACAATGACTGAGGGGTGACATGATTGAGGTTTACAAGAACTCATGGGCATTCCATGAAATTGCTGAGCAGTCAGGTTAGAATGGATAAAAGGTAGTACTTCTTTAAACAAAGAGTGATTAATGGAATTCACTGCCACAGGAGGTTGTTAGCCAAATTGCTCTATTTGCTTTAATAAAAGGTTGGGGAATTATGATATTAATGTGCAATTGGCATAACTACAGGATCATGGCCTTTGTATACCAGAATCCCACCTTATCCTGGTCACAGAAATAAACACAGAGACTAGATAACTAAAGCAGTGATCTTTTTACTGAAGGATTCTTAAATTTATATACAATAATCAAACATTCATACACACAAGACAGACCTAAGGAAGCAGAGGTGATTGATAGCTAATGGAGGGGTTATGGGGTGATACTACCTGTCTAGATGTATAGAGGTTCATGAAGAAAGGATTATGGCCTAAACCCAGAGGGTAAAGGGGTGGCCTGCCAGTAGGCATTAGGGCAGAAAACACACACAGTCTAAAACTATGTGGTAATGGATATAGGCATTGGAAAACAATGCAGACCAATGGAAGGTCTTGGGGGCTGGTCTCAGGTGAGAACAATAGATCACCTGGACCAATGATGAGTCCCAGGGGTGCGTGGCATCAGGATGGGCCAATCAGAAGAACACCAAGGAGGGCTTTAGATCTAAAAATCTAAGTAGGTTCCGGCAGGAGGTCCTTGAGTTCAGACCATTTAGGACGTTAAAAGGCCTCATTGAATTGGACACAGGAATCGAATGACAACTAATAAGGATGGACCAACATCAGATTTATGTGTTGTTTTGTATAATGAGCCCGTTAAAATTTGGGCAGCTACATTTTTCACCAATTGTCATTTCCAAGCCCTTTTCAGAGGCAGTCCCATGGAGAACACATTACATTACCCTGATCTACTTGCATACTAGTGGGCAAGTCAGGTTGACTCTGAGCTCCGGGCACAAATACATCCTTCCCTAGAAGCCCCTGGAGAGAGGCATTCAACTGGTGCCCCAGTGGCAGGACAGTGGTAGGGACACTGCCCTTCCCTGGCTCAGGACTGGCTTGCCTGCCACCCGGCCAGACAATCATAGTAGTGGAGCAAGAGCTAGTTCAGGGGAAGGATGAAATCAAAGATGTGACCAAGGTCAGCTGCAGGGCAGGCAGAACAGTGTGTGCATGCCATTGGGTGGAGCCCAAGGTTTGCTGTTAAAGGAGTGTATTGAGCTATGACAACAGGAAGAGGGAGAGAAATGTTTTCTAGGGTTGCCAGCCTCCAGGTGGGGGCTGGAGATCTCCCAGAATTACAACTGATCTTCAGACTACACAAATAAATAGTGTATTAATTAATTAGTTAGTTAAAACGTTTCTTCCACTTGTCCTGGAGACAATGGCAGCTTTGGAAGATAGACTGCATGGCATGATACCCTATCAAGGTCCCTCCCCTCCCTAAACCCCTTTCGTCCAGGCTCCATCCTCAAATCTCCAGATATGTCCAAACCTGGAGTTGGCAGCATTATAGCTGGCATGTGTTTGAGCTGGTTCCTGCCTTCTTGGACCCCCTCTCCAATTCCAGTAGCTAGAAGCAGCTGGGGGGGGGGACTGGTAGCATACACCAATCTTTCCAAACAGGCTCAGACATATTGCAAGTAGATAGAAACCTCCCCCTTTACCCCTCCTCAAGACAAGGGGCATCACTTAAGCAAGCAGTACCCAAGGCGTGCCAGACATGTGTTCCATATAGGTCTTATCACTTGGTCTTCTTGTCTGTCTACCTGAGGGCTAACAAATGCCACACTACCGGGGCATTTTAAATAGTAAGAGTTACCTTTAAGGGTACAGGGTGATCATAAAATGTGAGGCTAAGTGATTATGAAGGGTTAAAATACATAACCCCCCCCCCTCCAATTTCCACACGCTGGTATAATGGGATAATATTTAATACAGACATTTACTCTCCAATACAGACATTTCCTCATTAGCTTGGTCTTCCATATTGCCCTGCCAAGTAGGGAGGAGAATCTTCTGCACTTGATCAGAAACCCTGTGAAACAGTGAAGTTAAGACTTGGCAAGATGGCCATATCAGTAATTCACCATTTGTTAAATGATAATCTACATTCACTCCAAGTGAGAGGTAAAAAGGGCTGGGAGAGACATGTAGAGGTACCAGTATGGAAGAGTATTAGCAGAATGTGCTATTTTCCATCACCAATCTGACCTTTAACAAATCCATACAGTTTAAGACAGGCCAGGATAATAGTCCAGGTGCCAGGAGCAGAGTGCAGAAAGTGCTTGGCACAGAATACTGGTACTGTCAGTAGCTCAGGAATATGGAAGGATGCCTACTTTGTACTCTGGAAAAAGGAAGGAATGCCAAAAGCCACAAAACCCGACCATTCACGGGCAAAGTAGGGGGTCTATATACTTAAAGGTTCCCTGGGTATACAGAAAATTATGACTTTGTAAATTAACCAAACATGAGGGAGAAAAACCTTTAGAACAGCTCTAGGTGGGACAGAATTTGGAGAGCAGTGGATTGTCAGTTACTGGAAAGAAGGGGAGGGGAAGGATAAATCAGTCTGCTGAGGGTTTAGGGAATCCTGGAGGGGGAGATTTTGGGAGATGGGGTAGGATTTCCAAATTATAACCCCCTTCTGCAATTTGTTACAGGCTCCAGTTGTAATAGGTCTCCTAGCAGCAGCCTTTCTGAATTGCAAGTCTTAATGTTGCTAGAATTGATGGCAATCCTAATGGCTACAGAAGCCATGATGGGATATCACATAGCAGAGGACATTACGAAGGATTTCTTGCATGGAGTGTCTCCTGGGATCCTGTGGAATTACTAAGCTATTTCCAAGCACAGACTCGGAGCAGCACATTCTCTGAAATGACTGCCATTAAGGGCAAAGCCCAAAGTAGAGAAGGGATTCCAACGATGGTAATTTTTTCCCAAAGATATCAGCATAATTGGATATACAATCTATAGTATTAAGAAAAGCAACACAGTAACAGGTGACATCCCTTAATTTAGGGCCTGTTTTCAGTAAGCATTCTAGTTAATTTTAGACGAAAGTGGATATCTAAGACTGTCAAGTTACACATCTTCAACAGTGTGTTTGAAAGATGGCACTTCATGAACCTGCTCTTCACTGTGCTGCCTACTCTATCTTTCAGGGGGGAAGCTGCACAAATTTGCAACCATTGTAGTCAGCAATAATGGATAGCCTTCTACACTGCAAACTATGACAAGACCCTCAATTCAAGACCCAGAAACTCAGAAGTTGTCACATGAAAATGAATCCAAACCCAAGGCATCTGAAAAAAGACAGCAAACAAGGGATTTTTTTTAGTTTCATCCTTCAAAAATGTGATCTCCCAAGAAAAGAAGATAAAGGGGGGTGGAGGGAAAGCCCAAATGCATCAACTAGCTTGAAAGAACCTGAAATTCTCATAGAGATGTTGGCAACAGCCTGCCCCTATCAATGTTTTTTGGGTTTTGCTGCAGTGGCACAATAACTTGCTTCACATTTATTTTTGAACAGTAAATGTAAATTTGTTAACTCACTTATTGAATGATGAACATGCTAGATTTTTGTATCTGGGAAAATGCATTTTATACTCTCTCTCCCTCCCCCCTCCCTCACGTATTCATTGGGGTTGTACGTGCTAAGTGGAATGTAGTTGTACAGTTGTCATACCCATTATCTGTGATATACCCTTTGAAGTGAATGTTAAATTTTTGGACCTTATAAAAGTTTCATGCATGCTTGCATACATTAATAAAGTTGTATTTCTTAAGTGTGAGAGCGTTCCTTGAGGCTTTTAAAAAGGGGGAAATGCCAACAACCCAAAGCATCTTCTGTATAGGAGCTGCCCCACCATGTTGTGGACAGAAGTATGACCAGCCCTCCACAGCACAGCCTTTCCAGCTCACACATAATGGAACGGGAGAACTTGGGGGACTTCCCCCCCCCCCCCAGGAACTGGAACAGACTGGCTCTTGAATTTGCCAGGAAAGTCCCTGCAGGAGCATTGTCCTGGATGGCCACTGACAGGAGCCAGCTGAGCTAAGCCCTAGTGGTGCTGGCAGTGACCTATGGGCTGCTTGGCTTTGATCTGCCTAGCAATGGCAGCAATGGGTGTGTGGTCCTCCACTGCCTCTTCCTGTGCTGGCTCTAGCCAGGTCCAAGCCAAGTGGTCTGCTTGGCCAGCTTGCCCTGGGGCCATTTGAATTTCCAACCGTGCCCCTTGTCTTGGTAAGTGGACCGTCAGGGCTGATATTGAAAAGAGTGAGAGGCACACAGGCTGTAGACACCAGGTTTTCTGCCACTCTGTCAGGTGCGCTCAGGAATGAGATGTCTCTTGGAACTAGAAGCAAGAGCAAAGGTGTAGCTGAGCGCTGTTTGACAAAGTGCAGCTTTTCTGCCGTTAGCAGCACGTGACATGTTGGATCGTAGCTCGTGAAATATTTCTCACACAGAACCTTATTTGGAATAAGAAGCCACAATTTCCTTCAGGGGAGGGCAGTCTATCAACTAAATAAATAATATTAATAATAGTTTCCTCTTCCGAGCACAAATTTATGGCTGCCTCCAGTTCTGTGTGGCCATTCCAGCCAGATCTGCAGTGCAGAAGAGAGGGAGCCCTGCCACTGGGATGGTAAAACCTGGGTTTCCATGATTTGACTGTGTGTGATGCATGGAGACACAAGTAACAATGTATGCAGGTATGTTTCACAGTCTTATTCTTCATCACATGATTCTTATGATGAGGGCTGAGAGTTTGCCAGTCATACACTGTTGCCCCAGATTGCTGGCAGAAATCTCTGGGCCATAAAATGTCACAGTAATAGGGATTGTGCACATTCCACAGGGAAGTCTGCGCAGCTATGGGCTCAAGGAACAGGTACAGGCTTGGATTCAGCAGTTCACAAGCAAAAGCGTAAATGGAACACTTAGTGCTTTCTTCCTGGTCGATTACAGTGTCCAGAAATTAGTTGCATAAAATCTTTCACAAGCAGAAGCACCAGTAGGGATACAATAAATCTCACTTAGGGCAAGCAGCCACCACGATCTTTTTCTGGCTTTTCTGCTCATACAAAAGCAAGTGGAAATTCTGCGCTGGAGAAGCCCACCCACAGCATATATCCATCTAGCTATCTAAAAGAATTCTAAATTAATTCACGCACATTCTGAAAGAATTCATGCACATTTCTGGGAGCTCCACAGAGGAAGGCACAGAAGATATAAATAAGATGACTCTGGCTAGTGACTGTTTAAGCTGGGGCGGCACCTACATACTTTCTGCTGCCTTGTGGCTCAGCACGAGCAACAACAATGGGACTTGTAGTTCCTTAGGAGGAACAAGTATGCTTTGCATCTCTATGCAGGCAGAGACATAATGTTAATGGCAGGTGCTTTGTCACACGCATGTCATGTGTCACTTGCTTTGTCACATACATTGATGTTTACTTTGCCACTTGGCTCCCAATTGTTGGCTTTTTATTAGATTGCATCACTGACTATGAAGTGGGCTGCCTTAAGTGCAAGGAAAGGTGAGAAGCGAATCTTGAAAGAAGATACATAAGGAATGCCAGTGCCACTGGTACCAGGAGGGAGAGGAAGCCAGATCCAGCCCCGCCAACCAGCTGTAATCCCCTCTTCTGTCAAACAGAACACAATCCACACAACTCTTCCTGTTAAGACCTCCCAAATGACACATATAACAGTGTGCGAGCTTTCGAGTTCAACAGAACTCTTCATCAAGCTGGGTGTTACAATTTTTTTAGAAATATATACATTTAAAATGAGAAAGGAAAATTTCACAGGACCTGGCAGTGAATCCTGGTCAGGCTGCTCCTAATGGGGCTGGCTTCACATTACTCCCAGCTCTTTGGGGCAAGGGGCAATAAAGCACACGCCATCAGCAATCACAAATCCCAACAATTGCCTTCTGTTAGGTCCACCATCACATACTGTGGAACCAACATGGCTACAGACGCCTTCCTTGGGGTGGGGTGCTGCCATCTAATGGCTGGAATTCACTCTGCCGGCACAGGACAATTCACCGTGACCCTCTTAGCAGCAAGATCAAAGCTTTAATCAGCATCTAGCCACAATTCTCCCGCTCTCTGTCACTCCCTCACCCTTCATTTGTACTGACTGGAAAAGTACAGCACCTCATTCCTCATTCTGTATATGAATTGCCAGTTGAAAAAGGCTTTCTATCAAATTCTGGAGTGCAGCCGCCCACTGTACCTATTCAGCTGGAGAAGTGCTATCTCTGTCTAACGACTTTGGGTCTAACTGTTAACTAAGCACATTTGTGCCATGCAAAAAGCAAATAACTGCATTAAAATTATTGAGACGCAGAGGATGAGCCAGCAAGAAGTGTCTCCAGAGCCCAAGACCTTGCAATGTTGCTAGTATGTGCTGAATAATGAAAATGTTAAGGCTTGGCAAGTGAGATTTGTAACTGTAGATATATGCCGGTCAGCAGCATCTGAATATGGAACAGTGGTCGTGGGATTCTCAGGAAAGGTGAATTCTGAAATGAATATTCAGCAATGATTTGGTAAGTGGCCCAGCGTTTTTGGATTGCCATCTACCATACACAACAAAACCTCCCCTAATATTAAAAAAGCATGTGTATTTCTATATCTCAAAAGCAGTATGTTATCTATCTTCCCCCATTCCCCCTGCCCTCATATGATTCAGTCTTGGCCAGTCCCAGCAGATTTATTTGGCTTCACTGGATTCTCTGCAATAAGGGGCGGCAGGGGGGGAGATAGTAATTTTTTAAAAATTCCCATCTACCCCCTGCTTGACTAAGCACCATGCACAGGCTTGAGAGAAAGCAGCACTCTCTAATAAGTTATTAATGTCTCTGTGGCAGTTGTTCAATGAAGCAGATGCCTGCAAATCTCTAATCAGGCATTATTTCCCAACAAGAAAGGAACGGGAGCACCGCAGATGCAGGGCCCCTCCCACAGGTTATAATGGCTAATATAATACAGGCAATTTATAGGGTAAACAGCAACAAACAGAATCAAGAGCGTTTGTGCGTGTTTGTAGCAGGCAGGGAGTCCGCTGGAAAAAGCAAGCAGGGCTAAGCTGTAGCATCAGATGCTTCCCTGTTGCAGCCCAGCTTTGAGCCCTGCCCTGTTCCAAGTGAGTTCTCTTTGAGCTGGTGTAGAGGACTGGCCGCAAGCCGACTAGAGCAGTGATCTCAGGGGAGAAGCCGGTTTCTCACTGGAGCAAAGAGGCTAGGCTAGGGCAGGGTGCCTCACTTGGTGTGCCACGTGGCCTGCCTCTGCTTTCCATAATGCACAGACTGCATTTTTAGGCAAGGAAACATGCTCATTAGTAAAGCTATTCCACAGGGGGCTCAAGTGGGCTTCAGCATGAGCAGGATGCAAGAAGCAAGGGTATAGACACAAACAGCAGTAGATGCGGCTTCCTGGTACCTAGAAGAGCTCCTCCGAACAGCAGGAATAAGTTTGGGTGGGCCCGAGTCAAGGTCCTGCCGTGACTGGGGAAGCAATCTGGGTTGCTGCATTTAGGGGAGGGGCTATGGCTCAATGGACGAGCCTTTTTTATTGCTTTGTATGCGCAAAGACCCAGCCTGTCCAGTTAAAGGGGGTCAGGTAGCAGATGAGGTGAGAGACACTGGAAAGCTGCTGCCTGCTAGAGTAGACAATACTGACCTTGCCAGACCAATGGTCTGACTCAGGAGCCCTTTAAAGACATTACCTGCATTGGAATCAATGCACACAGAGGTGGAGTGGGCATGAGCAGGAAATTCTCTTTGTGGCTGATCACAAAGCTCCAGAATGAACATCTCAGGGACATTATATGTACTCACTGCAAAAACGACCAGTTTGCCATTTGAAGTGATGATGAGAGACCTGGGAATGGATCCAAGACCGGATCTCCTGCTGCTTTTGAAAGAACAAGCAGAGCCCCAGGGCCACCCAGGGCTGCTTGTGGCAGTTTAAAAACCAGCAGGAGATCATTTCACACATCACCCAGAATCACAGGTCTTGTGAGTGGACTCATTTGGGAGCTGCAGCCAATCCTGCCCCTCTGATGAGTGACATACATGCATTCAAACACCTGTCTGATACATGCATGCTTTCCATTTTTAAGGGTACCCTTTAAGAATCTTAGGTACACTTCTAAGCTTGTGTGAAACAACTCATAAGAGTACAGATGGCTCAAAGAAAGTCAGAGCATGTACACCAGTGATTACCAACAACTTTCTGGTAGACAAGCGAGGGCAATCCACTGATTATTACTGTTGATTTAAAATGAGAGTTGCCAATATCCAGGTTGGGGCCTGGAAATCCCCTGGAATTACTGGTCTCCAGACTACATAGATCAGTTCACCTGGAGAAAAAGGCTGCTTTGGAAGGTGGACTCTATGGCATTATACCCTGCTGAGGTCCCTCCCCTCCCCAAACCCCTCCCTCCCCAGGCTCTGACCCCCAAATCTCCAGAACTGGCAATCCTATTTCAAATATTTAAATATTCTGCACCTGATGTTCTGAGCCAACCAAATATCAAAACTATATTGTTAGGATTTTATTTTTGTTCAAATGAAATTAAGGTAAACACAGTTTACATGTGTACGAGGTCTCCAAATCTACCCTACACTGGCTGCTCCCATTTCTGAGTATATATGGCCCCAAATGGCTTTGAGCCAGGATAGCTGAAGGACCACCTCCTCCCATATTATCCAGCTCTCTAAATGAGACAGTTTTCTCAAGCCCTACTCCCTGAGTCTCTCCCTGCAGAGGTAAGATGGGTAGTGATGAGTAGTGACATGGCTTTTTTGATGGTGGCACTTTGCCTTTGGCATGGCATCCCTCTTAAAGGTTCACCTGGCACCTGATTTACTTTCCTTTAGGTGCCTGTTCCCACCATAAGCTGTTTTATCACCACTATTTGTTGTTGTTGTTGTTGTTGTTGTTGTTGTTATTATCTTACATTTTCACATGCTTCTATGCCCTGACATTCTTTGATTGGCTGTTTTACTAGCATGTTTGTAATTACTGGGATCATTTCATTGATATGTTTTGATTAGTGTGATTTTTCTGTTTGCTTATTTTGTTCTGTCACTGTGAGGAGCCACAAGCAGGTCTGGAGAGGCAGCATACAACACTTCTAAATCAATAAATAAATCAGTCTAGAAGCACTGCTCCTTGTGCATCAGAACTGTAGATTTAAACTGGTTGGGACTGCCAAGGTCATCCTAGTCAAAAATCCTGCCATAACAGAGGGCAATCAGGAAGGCCGGATTGCCAGGAAGGCTGAAATGCCCCCAGGAGAAAGTGCCATCTATTGCAGGCAACCCACTGAGAGAGGGGCCAAGGTCAACTCACAGCTACTTTGCTCAGATGAGACTTGTCTCGATGTCAATATCACATGAGAGGCACCAGAAGGCATTAGTTGGCTGAATTGTGACAATGTTTCTCAATCACGCAAAGCCCCCATGATGAGAATGCCAGAAAGCTGTTGTAAATAATGGCATATCTGATCATTTGTATGCAACAGGCAGTATAATATTCCATTAGTTCGTTGAGAGTTTAGGGAGATGGGGCTTGGCGTTGTGCACTAAAGACATTTCATATACAAATCTTGCAATTCATAATCATCAACACAGGGGGACTTTCAGTTTCCAAAGTACTGAATGTGTAAGTACCAGAGAGTGCCAAGTCTTTTTGCAAGGTAAACTGACAGTAGCCTTATGCTTTGTCCTGGGATTCTGAAAAATCATCATGTTCACAGCACAAACTAGCACAATTCCAAGGTGATGAAAACTTTATTGGAGATCAATGCAGTCACAAAGGTCACGGAGTGGGGTAGAAGACCATTGATCAGAATTCTCTCTTTCTCCCTCTGCTTCAATTTTGTCTTCTTCTGTAGCCTGGCAATGTACATCCAGAACGTACAACATCCACTAGAATAATATCAAGTGGACCAGAAAGAAACTTGATGTTATGCTCCTATATATGCCATTTGGTCTTTCACTCACTTTAGTTTAGCTTAGATAGCTTTAAAATATGATTAGACTGATTAATGGAGGATGGGTCTATGAATGGATATCAGCTATGATAGCTATACAGACTCTCCATGTATCTGGAGACCTCAGTTGTAAACTGGACTCTGAACTAGATGGATCATTGAACTCTTCCAGCAGGGTCCTTCATAAATGCTTTCTGTTTTCAGCCGTTCTCATATTTTTCATTATGTCACAGAATGAGCAAAACTGATGCAAATTCTCCTAAATAGCAACTGTGCTTTAAGACACAGTTTTAAGACGTCTCCCTCGATATTGCTAGAGACAGAATATCCAGGGCTAACACCTTCTGATAGATTTGGATTTGGGGTGGCCCTGGTCACTTCACAGACTGAGGCCATCCTTCCAGACTCAGACTTATACCATATGTATTTATCATCCCGGCATGATGACGTAACTAAGTCTGAGGTGTGAAAGGCTCAGCTCAGTGGTACAGCATCTGCTTGGCATGCAGAAGGTCTCAGGTTCTATCCTCAGCATCTCCAGTTAAAAACCAGGTAGTAGATGGTGGGAATGTCCTCTGCATGAGACTCTGGAAAGCTGCTGCCAGTCAGACTGTACCAAGGCTCTGACTCAGAATAAGGCAGAGTCGTATGTTCCTGTATGTTCATGGATGTATGAGTGGGTCAGGACACCAGGGCTGTCCCCCTTCTCGGTGTAATTTGGAGTGATGCCACTATAAAATTATGGGTTGAACCATCTGCCTTCCAGCAAAGTCTTCTCTTGGGCTGTATTGTGTCAACATGCTGTGGTCAGCAGCTGGTTTCCCTCCCACTGCTGTCTCATAGGTGCACTTACACATACAGGAGTTTCTTGCCATCAGTCCTGCTTCTCAGTTGACAGCCCTCCCATGAGCAGAGAGCTGGGTGTAAAGTTGCATTCACCCATCAGCACACGTGAAAGACAATCTGCACTGTTCCCTTATTAATCAGAGGGAATTGCTTCTGCTGAGGTTTGTCCCCCCCCCCCACATACATCTAGATCTTGAGGCCCCTAACACTATGCTGAGACTACCTTTTGGAAAACATGGCCTTGCTTGTGATGAATAGTTCCTTCTTGAGTTTAATAGATACAAACTATCTGGAGAGAGCACTCATCCAGTGCAGCACGGGAAGTTTCAGCAGAAGCATTGGGCAGGCATCAGCATCACCTTAATTGCACCCAACAATAGCCCTGATTGATAGAGCAGATAAGAAGTGCATATTGGCTGCATAGGCCATCCATCATCTTAACTACTGCCAGCTGCTCCGTTTTTCCCCAGGAACTTCTCCAGTGTCCTCTGTAGTTCAGAGGCATGTGAGCTCCCAACAACAGGAGAGAGACATTCCGTTCAAGGACACCTCATCGGTACCACCCACATTTCATCTATGTATCTCCACAGCTCTTGACTGAAAGGGCAAATCCAACTGCACACTATAATCTTTCAGCCAGCGTAAGCCTTCCGGGTGAAATGCCACTTTTTCAACACCCAGTTGCCCTTGTGGTAGGGCTGGTCTCTCTCATATCATTCCATTGTATAAAGGTCTATCAATAGCAAAATTCAATTTAACAACACTACCAAAACAAAAATTGGAAAGGGACAAATCTTGTTTTACTGTACTTTTCAGTATGCAGATAGATTCAGGTGGGGTAGCCATGTTGGCCTGAAGCAGCAGGACAAAGTCTGAGTCCAGTGGCCCCTTTAAGACCAACAAAGTTTTATTCAAGGTATAAGCTTTTGTGTGCACACACACTTCTTCAGATACAATGAAAACTTCTTTTTTCAGTATGCAATAAGAGAATCTCATCTTGTCAGAAATGTGCTTATTTTCTGTCTTCTCTTAAGTCAATTTAAACATGAACACAGGAGACACTGTGCTGGATCAGACTAATGGTCCATCTATTTCAGCATCCCATTTCATACCAAAGCCAGCAGGAAGGCATACAAGCAAGGCACAGAAGGCTGAGCATCCCCCTGTTGTCCCCCCCCCCATTGGTAATCAGAGGGTTACTGTCTCTGGGCATGGATATTTGGTATAATCATCATGGCTAGTAGCCACTGATGGACTGTGAATCTGTCTAATCACTTTGTTATAAAAAGCCTTGTAGCTCCTGTGGATCTGCTGATCATTGTAGAAGCAACCACAGCCTAGTCACATAATCATAGCATCTCCTCAAAGGTGAAGTCTTGGGAGTTTCATGCATTCACACATAGAGTGATCACATGTGACATCTGTTCATAAGGCCCCTATATAATCTGAAGACATACAGACCATGTGCACACACAATTGCCATTACCATGAAAGCAAAGTCTAGCCATTTGAGTCCTTGAACGTTGTACTGAGAGCTGATGCTTTCTCAAGGTTACCTTCATTGATGCTACCCAGCATGATGATACTTAGTTGTTGCAGGACTTGATTAGATTTTCCAGTATTGTAAAAGCGCGGCTTCTCTGTAAAATTGAATGCAGGCATTTATACCTTTCAAAAGCGCTGTTCCACTCACTGCAGTGGTTTTTTTCAGAGTGCAATAAAACTACCAACAAGCTTGAAGGAAATCTTTAAAAAAGAGTATACTTATTCTAATGAAACTATTCTTTCTAAGGCAATTGGAACATAGTGTCAAGCAGAGATTTCCATTCCATTGTAATGAAAACAGCATTTTGAGGCATTTTCAAAGAAATCAGCAAACAGTCTTTTCCTCCATCTTCCCCTTTCTCTAAGTCTCTTTGCTTTAAATTTTTTATTAAGCATTATTGCAGTGTTCGGGAAATTTCATAGACCCTTCACAAAGAGTCATTTCTAATTTAACTAGAAAGCAAGAAAAGATCATTTCTTGGTATCAGTTCATCTGGCTACAGAACCGGAGGAGGATCCCATGTGGCAAATGCATTCTTTCCCCCTGCCTGTGGAACACTCATCTTGTCCTCTAATGATCCTTGAAAGTACTTGCAGGAAAAGGCGGAAGGGAGTCAGGACTGAGTTCTGGGCTGCTACCCGAGTTCAGAGAAATGGGATGGAAATCTGTAAGATCTGCCCATGACTTTGGCAGTGGACCCATGCAGCTGCGAAAGCCTCTGTTCGAACTGTTATGACCCTACCAGCTTGTCGTATGAACTCCCCCTCCCCCATATCCAAGAACACTTCCTGAGACAGAATGATTCCAGTGAGGGGGGGGAGGGGGAGGGAGAGAGGAATGGAAGCTTAGAGACAAGCTGAGATGCAGGCAGGTAGGTGGGCGGGCAGGCAGGGAAACCAGCAGATATGCAGGAATGAGCAGTTTGAAAGCTCAGCTGTGACTGAACAATGATTGTCCGTGGTTCTTCCTTCCACATTTTACCCTCACCACAACCCATGAGGCAGGCTGGGCTGTGGGGGAGGGGGAGAGAGTGGTTAGTCCAAGACCATCCAGCAAGCTTCATGGTAGAGGAGAGGTCTGAATATGGGTGCCTCCATTCTCCAGCTGCTCTACCATACCAGCACGAGCTTATAAACATATGGGAGTTTACAGCCCAGGCAGAATTAGTTGCCAGCCAGGGGCCCCCTAGTGTCACCTGCACCTGTTGAACTGATCTATGTATTGTCAGCCTCTCTCCCCCTGCAGTGGTGACCCTGAAGGGAAGCAGAGAGACAAGCGATCTGGCCAGCTACCATGCTGCTGGCATCAAAAAGCAGGTTCCCTCAGCGACAATCCTTCCATACAGAAAGATGAAAGAAATGGAAGCTGCTTTTGGAAGTACAGCTGCCACGGGGATGGCTTCCATCTGGTGGCTTGACTTCTCCACACAGGGAATCAATCCTGTCACCCCATTTCATGGCTTATCTTCATGCCACTGTGCTGACAGTGCCTTGTGGGAGCACAGGCACAAAACATGTGGGACAGGTTTAGAACACAAGAGAAGCCAAGGTTGGATCAGGCCAGGGGCCCATCCAGTCCAACACTCTGTGTCACACAGTGGCCAAAAATATCAGGTGCCATCAGGAGGTCCAGCAGTGGGGCCAGGACACTAGAAGCCCTCCCACTGTTGCCGCCCCCCAAGCACCAAGAATACAGAGCACCACTTGCCACAGACTGAAAGAGCCTATCTATATGTTATGGCTAATAGCCAATGATGGACCTCTGCTCATGGTACATGGTAAATGGCATTCTGCATGAAGCAGATGCTACCTGGAGGCAGTGTCAAATGGCTTCCTGCATGGCAAAGGTATGATAAGAAGCCCCCTCCCCCCCAGTAGCTCTTGCAGTAGGGTTGCCGGGTCCTACCTGGCTGCCAGCAGGGGGCATCCTGCCTCTCCTCCAGGATCTTCTGGAGTTTTCCCCAAAACTAGAGCATCCTTTGGGATCTTCTGGAGTTTTCCCCACAGAGTTTTACCCAAAAACTAGAGCACCCCCCCCCCCCCCGGTCCCTGACATGATGATGTCACTTACGGGTGATGTCATCATGACCGGGACATCACAGGGTGAAATTCCTGTTCAGGGTGGGGCTTCTCCTGCAGACCAGCTGGCCAGAGGCAGTCTGGAGCCCCAGAAATTGGGGGGGGGGGGGACTCCTGCCTGGACCAGGGGTCTCTATGCTCTCTCCTGCCTGGACCAGGTGTGGACTCTATGGCACTATACTGTGCTGAGGCCCCTCCCCTCCCCTCCCCAGACCGCACCCTCTCCTGGCTCCACCCCCAAAGTCTCCAAGTATTTTCCAACCCAGACCTGGCAATCCTAGGACAAAACATAATCCAGTTTAGGCTAATGATCACCCACTGCAGGGAGGAGACTTAGTTCATTCCCCTTCCCCCCAATTCCTCCAAGTATTTGGGAGAATGTGCCGATATTAGCCAGGCAAAGGGCTTTCCCAGTAACATTGCTGTGTGGCCTGGGGGGGGGGGGGGGGGGGAGAGAGAGGCTTTCCCCGCTGCATTCATTCAGAGCCCGACGCGGCGGGGAGCAGCTTGCCGGACGCAGTCCAGCGACTCTGCCCACGAGCACCGGTTTAATTAGGCGGCGGTTCAGCCCGTTGCTCATTTCCCGGGGACTCCGCCGGGCTGCTGAATCAGCCCCCCCCCCCCCCCCGCTCCCCCTCCCGCCGCTGGTGCACCGGGAAGGACGCTTTCCTGCTGACTGAATGACAAACGGCACTGCAGAAGCGAGGGCAGGCAGGCAGGCGGCGAGGGGCGGCGGGCGGAGTGTTCCAGCGGCAGGCGGCAGCCCGAGCAGCTCTGTGGGGAGCCGGCCGCTGGGAAAGGTTGCGGCTCTGATTTCGCCAGCAGCCCAGCTCCAGCCCCCGGGCAGAATGATCACGGCTGGGCGCCGACCTGGGCACCAGGTCCCAAACGTGGTGAGGCTGCAGGAAGGACTGGCTCCCCCGTCCCAGGGAGGCTGCTGCTTGGTAGAGCTCTGAGCTTCTCGTGCTCAGGGTGGCGTGTCCCTGAGATCATTCCCTAAGCAGCCGGCACTGGCAGAGGCCAGTCTCAGAACTGGGCTGGTTCCCTTTGGAGGGAGAGCGCGCTGGAGACTTGGCAGTGTGTTTGTGATGTTGTCTTATTTGCCAGCAGGCAAGCGGAGCACAGAGGGAGGCAAAGAGACGCTACGCCCGGGCTGCCCACATCAGCCACCCGGCATCAAGTCCCGCAAGCCGGCACGCCAAGCTTCTTTGACTCACAGCTGCCCCTGCTTTCCTCTTTCACTTTTCCAGATTCAGATCAGCTGTTCTGCACACAGCTGCCTTTGTGCCAGCTCTCATGGACACTTAAGCTAAGTCATGCAAGACCCTTTATTTGGAACAACCAAAATGCTACAAAACCATGATTACTGCAAAACCATATGCAAGCTCTCCAGGGGTGGATGTTTGCAACCCAAAACAAACAAACAAAAAGGCAGGGAGGGAACATAAGTTGTTTCAAGGAATGGTGGCAAAGCTGAAAGTCTTTACATGGGAAACAGGACGTGCTGCAACTTGCAGGTGGAGCTGGGTGCAAAATTGGTATTCTAGTTGATTGGATACTTGACAGAGCTTTCAAAGGAGCATCCCTTAACAGTTAGCTCCCACCAAAGAAACATCAACTGGCTATTCTAAAACATTAAGCTAACAAAACTAGGCTGAAGTTGGTGCCTTATTCCCAGTTCCTTATTCATTCCTTATTTGCGACTTGTTCATGAGTTCAACCAAAAACACTGATTAGAGTTCAAAAGCTCAGAACCCCAAAATAAGGTGTGGACCACCATATGTCATACCCCTCCATATTTAGCAGACTCTCCCCTTTAAGGGGATATCTGCTGTCTCCTGATCCAAAGGCCAGTTCTCATGCCAGCTGCTCCAAAGTGGGGTGCCCCCAGGACAATTGCACAGGTAGACACTGGGCTACAGCCCCAAACAATCTTTGAACCACCCCAAACAACACATCCCCACACTCCAGATACTGTCTCCTGCAAGAGGATGTACAGCGGTCCCCAGTCCAAACACTGATTCCAGCAGCTCAAGCTTCTATTTGGAGTACCGCCTTTATTTCACAGGAGATTTGAACAAAGACCTGGTGCAACCTCATACCCTCTGCACCCCAAAATAAAGTTTGGACTGCCACACATCACACACCTTCACATTCAATTGACTCTCCCCTTAGAGGGGACATGTGGAATTTTCTGGTCCAAAGCCCAGTTGTTGTGCCAGACACTTGCCAGGCCAAGATAGGAAGAAGAAGAAGAGGAGGAGGAGAAGGAGGAGGAGGAGGAGGAGGAGGAGAAGGAGGAGACGACTGGATTTATATCCCGTCCTTCACTCACTTGGAGTCTCAGAGCAGTTTACAAACTCCTTTCTCTTCCCCTCCCCACAACAGGCACCCTGTGAGGTGGGTGGGGCTGAGAGAACTCTTTCCCAAGCTGTCCTTGAGAGAACAGCTGGTGCAGAGCTATGGCTTGCCCAAGGTCATCCAGTCAGGTGCAAGTGGAGGAGTGGGGAATCAAACCCGGTTCTCCCAGATTAGAGTCCGCGCACTCAACCACTACACCAAACTGGCTCAGATAGTAAGAACCATGGTCTCTTTCTGGGCTCTTTGTAAGCTTCCGGGACCTGGGAAACCTTCTCTTTTCCAAACAGACAGGGTCTGGGAACTCAGCAGGGACATTCATCTGTTTCCTAATATGAACCTCCTTATACATTAAGTAGTGGAGTCGGGAGGCCGGTAGAATGAGTTTCAGCATGATCAGGTCAGGTTGTAGGTCAGGAACAAGCATGACAAACCCCGGGCTCAGAGCCCTCTTTTATGCCGGTCGGAGATAATCCTCCGACCTCACCCAAATGTCCTGATAGGACCTTAAGATAGTAGTTACAGTTCATAGGTCCCTGGGGGAAACCTAGGCTCATGATTGGAGGTTGTTTAGGATCCGACTGGCTATTGTTCTACCTGGCTGAAGCTCAGGTAGATTCAGGCCATGTGCGAATGTCCAAGTGACGGCTGCCATTACGCGAGCACATTGTGTACCAAGGGAAGTTTTTCACATCTTTGCAATATCTTTGTTCTTGTCTTCTGTATGCCCTGAGCTTTCTGTTCTTGTAATCAATTTCTGGGTTGAATACATTCCCTAAAAAGGGGCTCAGAAGTGTCAAGTTGTGTCTGGCTCCCTCACAGACTCTAAATTTGTTTTTAAACTATTCTATGCCTTGGCTATCTTGTCTGCAAATTAAGATCAGTGACGATCAATTCTCTGATGTTTGCAAGACACCAAAAAATGCACAAGAATCAGAAGTTATTTCTCTCCATCTAGCATCGTGAGGGAAGGCAACAACATGCAAAAATGTACATGTTTTCACAGATGCACATTTTGTACACAGACACTGTACTGCTGTTTCTGTAGCTTTGAATGTACATCAGCAATTGCTGTCATATGGAAGATTTTTTTTAGTTTAATGTCTGATGGCTTGCTCCAAAAATATAGCAGGAATGCAGGAACTTTTTCACTAATAAAGGCTGAAGCGCAGGGCTCTTTGACAAAGGCATAGTGGATTTTCAAATTGTGATTCAGAATGACTAATTCCAGTATTACAACTGAACCCTGATTCTGGGCATTTGGGCTGTGAATGAACCTAAAGTCCCTACCAGTTCATTCCCTGCAAGAACCAGATGCTTGCTAGACTCAACCCTCTAACCTCAGTGTCTGTTTACTGAGGCTGAATTGTATCTGCTGGAAACACGCTATTGATTGCACCCGCTAAAGGTACGATAGCAAATCAACCAGAAATAGCTCTGTTCTTACTGTGGGTAATTTCCCCCATGCCTGCGCATGTACATTAGCTGCATTTGCAGTAAGCCGGTTTGCTGCAGAGTAATGTAGATTTGTTCCCCAGGGTCTTCCCATTGGCTGCTCTGTAAATTATAGTTACAGTATAATACATGTAGCATATCATTATATTCCGTGAGTGTATGAAACAATGACTCTGCCTCCAGTCCCAGGGGTTTGCATCGGCATCCTTAGGCTTGAGTAGTCTCCTAAAATATTCCATGTATATTCCACCATATAGTCTACAGAATGCCATTATGCATGTTAATGACTGTTATGTGTATGTGGGAAATTCTTTCCTTGTGTTGAGGGAATGTGCTTTATGGAATTTCCCCAAAGCTCTATGCAAAGTTTGTGCTCATTCACAAGGCATAACCACAGTGACCTAAATGGTCAAGCAGGAACCAGTGGCAGCTGACCCAGAGACATTCAGATGCCTTAGTACCCCGATGACATCTCCCCAAAGAGTACCTCTAAAGCAGATGTTACCTACACAGAGCCAAGCATATTTTAGCCTATTGGGCTGCAGTGTGCTTAGTTCTATCTTGGGACTGTGGCCTGCAGTTTCAGCTGTATAAAATCACTCACAAACCTGCCATTTAGATCACAGAGCTCAAAGGTTGTGCTAGGATAGTAGAGTGTCATCTGTCAGGGGGAGGGTTAAACCGATGGGCTGTCTTCTTTACTCTGCTGCCTGAATGGAGAATTTTGTGTCAATGTAGCAAGAGGATCAGTTTGAAAGTAGGAAGGAAGAACACTTCTCTCTGTAACTGACTACATACTTCACCATTCTTCCCCTGCAACATGTCATTTGAACTCTCTTTCCACTCCCTGCAGCATTGCTCACAGCTCTGTTGGTTCCATGACTGCAGGGCACTGCTGCTTCCTGAGCACCTAGGAACAGTTCTGGAGAGAACTCCTCCTCTTTGAACTGTTCCTCCTGCAGCTCTCAGCCAAGAAGATGGGAGCAGGCTGTGTTTCAGCATTTGTGCCAGCATCCCATTAAACAGCACAGATGAGCAGGGAGTTCTCCGTCTGGCATGAGCAGTACTGCAGCATTCCTTGCTGCAAAAGGCGGTGGATGTGTACTGTCAGACCACACATTGCAACAGTGATTTAAATGCAGGAGCACTCCTGTTGAACTCTCCTTCTGCCACAGGCAGAAAGGATTACGTTTTGGTCTGCCTTGCTCAGGCAGGCAGGATCTCATGTTAGTAAGGTCAGCATTTAACCCAAAGTTTCTAGTGCAGCCAAGCTACCTAGCTGGATAACAAGCAGAGAACTGTGAGGAACAAGAGCTGGAAGAGACCAACAAGAGGAAATAGAAAATACAGAGCAAACCCTGAACAGTAAACATCACAGTGTCACAGAAGCACACAAGGGTAAATTCTCTTGTAAGGACAAGATAATCAGTCTTCAGTTTCAAGTCTTCAAGCTACTCAAGTCCAAGCTGGGGGATGTTGTTGTTGCAACTCTGATCTAAGTGATTTACAGACTCCAGCCTTGGAGTGCATACTCCCTTCTTCCCCTGGCAACTCCACAAGAGACTTTGATAAAAGGCTGGAGTTCTTTCCCTTAAAAGTTGAGATCTATTTGGGACCTGAATATTCTGGAAAGCAAAACAGTAACTGTTATATAAAAACAATGTATACTTGGCAAGTATGGATCTAGATTCCTGCCCTCTTTGCTTCTCAAGGGGCAGAGGTGGCAGGATGCATAATTGCTAAATTGACTTGCAGTCGAAAAAGGCTGGGTCCAGGATTTTAGAGTGAAAAACAGTTCTAAGAGACATAGTCTTTGGTTTTGCTGATCTGACTGTTGAGATGTAGGCATGCCCATTCAAGCTTTGTGTAGTCTAACTTACCTTCACTGTCATGGCTTCTGTGCAGTCCCACATTAGGGTGGCATATGCACAGACCAGCCACAGAAAACCCCCCAAAGTCTTCTAGTAGACTAGGAGCACCCCTCCTCCTTCTGGTGCTTTCTCACCAAAATTATCACATGACCAGAAGAAGGGTTGCTATTTCCTCAATTCTGTTTTTGCCACCATGAAGAGATAGGACCTCCATTGCTGTGTTTTGTTTTCCTCACCTCACTCTTGAGATTGAGAAGACTTCTTTCTCTTAAAAGTTTTCTTTTTGTCATCAGTGCTCATTCTAGTGCAGAGTAAACTGCTTTTAAAGAAGAAATATTTCTGGATTTCCACTGTGTCATTATGATTCAAAAGGGGCCTTCTCAGCATTGGGCCGTGGCTTTAAAATGGTGCTGTTAAACGGCCATTTTCTGTGCCTTATCTGCCTAGGGGTCCACACAACAGATCTGCTCACCCCTTCTGTCACCAGTTTCCTCTGAAGGCATGATTTGGTAGAGCTGAACACAAAAGAGCTGTTTTTCAAAGGCTTTGGCTGCACACCAGCCTGAATAAAGGCACCTTCCCTCTTCTTGGCGAGGTGTGGCATGACAGAGCCTCAGATTCAGTGGCTCTTTTCAAAGGCTGTGGCTGTGTGCCAGCCTGAATACAGGCACCTTCCCCCTCCCTAGCAAGGTATGGTGTGAAAGGGCCTTGGATTTACTGGCTCTTTTGGCTGTGTGCCAGCCTGAACAAAGGTACCTTCCCCCTCCCTGGCGAGGTGTGGTGTGATAGAGCCTCAGATTTGCTGGCTCTTTGCAAAAGCTTTGGCTGTGCACCAGCCTGAATAAAGGCACCTTCCCCCTCCCTAGTGAGATGTGGTGTGACAGAACCTTGGATTCACTGGCTCCTTTTGAAGGCTTTGGCTGTGCACCAGCCTGAATAAAGGCACCTTCCCCCTCCTTGGCCTTGTCTGCTCTGAGGGGAGAAGCCTGGAGGTGTTGCCTGACAGAGCCTCCGATTCAGAAAGGCTCCTTTCTAAGGCTTTGGCTAGAGCCTCCCTGGCTGAAGGAATCCCTTCCCCTCCCTGGCGTCTCTCAACTCTGACCAGAAGCCTGGAGTGGCCTGGCAGAAACTGCTGGACTAAAGGAATCTCTTCCCCTCCCTTCTCATAGTTGGGAGGGAAGAAGTTTGGCGGTGTGGCCTGGCAGAGACTACCTAACTGAAGAAAATCCTTTCTGCCCCTGTTTTCAAAAAACCATGACAGATTAATGATGTGGCCAAGATAAATTAGCCACCGTATTTGAGACATGGGAGTCAGTCATTGTATTCCCTCTAATCTGGGCCTACTAAGCAAGTGGCATTTGCAAAGAGGGTGTCATGTGGTAGCTAACTGTGTAAGCCAGGAGTCCACTGGTCCAAATCTTGCTTCAGCAACAAGTTTGGTGAGCCAAAGCACAGACAGAGAGGAGGGAAGCAGATGACGAAAACATGAGATACAAAGAAGAGTTAATAGGTTGGGGGAAAAAACCCCAAGCAATTGTTTTATTTTCTCCCCTCTCCCCTCCAATGCACAATACAGAGATAATATTACTGGCTTACTTGACATGACTGTTGGGAGGAGAGCAGAGGTAATGCACACGAAGTGCTTCAAAACCTTTGAGATATACTATGTAAGTGCTATGGATTTTACTTTGGGAAGTATGGTATGTAGAATATATTGACATGGGGATACTGGGCACTGGGCCAGAATAGATTATCTAGGACTGGGGCACCAAGAAAGGCATCCAGTTAAAGTAATAAACTTGCTGATGGTATAAGCAAACAACAGAACTATTGGCTTGGCCACTGCTCTCAGCTGAAGATATTCTATACGTTGTTCTGTGTACTGTGGGCTACGGAGTTTTGGGAAGCTATGGGGATGCTCACTCACTGTCCTGTTCTGGAAATGTTTGTTAGCTTGTCTTCCATTCTGCTCTTGAAAGTCCTGAAACATGTCACAGCCTGGGAAACTCCTACAAGATAATGACTCACCCCTACCCACCTTCCTGAGTAGATATAAATTACCTGCCTACCATTTTCCTCTCATATTGACACAGAGAGTACTGCATCTTTCTGTGTTATATCTCTGAGGATGCCAGTCGCAGCTGCTGGTGAAATGTCAGGTACTACAATGCTAAGACCATGGCCATACAGCCCAGAAAAACTACAACAACTAATCCTGAAACCATGTTTTAATGTCTCTTTAACTGCAAGTATTGCTTAAGTTTTCCCCCCAAAATGAAATCTGGGACACTCATCTTTTGACTACAAGCCTCATAAATTCAGCTCTTCATCTTCTTCATAAAACTCTTGCTATTAAAATAAAAGGTAAAATATGGCTAAAGGTTACTACATTTATCTGCCATTGATTCCAAGGGGAGAGTTAAAAAATAATATACTTTCCACTGAAAAATCAATGGGACTTGAAAGTGCTTAACTTTGGTAGGGTTGTGCCCAAAATTACCTAGCAGTGGAAATCCAAAGACTGTTTTGTCTCCACAGGCATTGAAGGATTTCCTCTCCCGGTTGTGGTCTGGAGCTGTAGGTGCAAAATCTGACCCTTTTCATTGTGGATTACTCAATTTTACACCATTTTAGCCATTCATTTTTCTCCCTGACCTATATAGCTACTGCATTTTAATCACCATTATCATGAATGCAAAAAGCGGGGTGGGATTAATCCACATTAAAGTACCTTGAGGATTTGATAAGAAACTATAGGCCCCCCACCAAGAGAAGTATGGGCACTTTGCAACTGGATTTTGCTGTGTGATACAGCAAGGCTCACTTGCAAATGATTGCTAAAGCACCTTGAAAGTGGATTATTCAGCACATGTGAAAGCTTATGCGCTCTTATAGACATAAAGTCTATAAGTGTTAACAATAGACTGTTGCTGAATGTGTAAAAGGGACTGAGATGCAACATGACCAGATCGCGATGCCAGCTGTACACACACACCAGACGATGCCTGAGACAATGTGCCAGTGGTTCCTGAGGTTGCCAGCTCCCAGAGACATCCCTTGACACAGATACTCACACAGAAACAGCCACTCACCATTGTGGTTTGAACATGTGCTTTCAGACACCATTAGTGATGTTCTTCTTCCTCGCACAGGCAACCCCCCTCATTCCTTGCTACAAGGAAACAAAAGACTCTCTCCCACCTTCCCATAGACAATGGACTTGGCTAGCCAGAAACCGGTTCTGCAGCTCAGAGACATTAAGCCCATCAGCGAAACAAAGAGTTTAGCCGATGAGTCATATCAGCTCCCCAGGTATCTCTGTCACAATCCAGGTAGAGTGTAACATTGCCCAACCCCTTAAGCCCCTCTCCTCTAGTGGACAGGACTTTTGGGGTGGACCATCAAGGGGTGGTCTCAAAGGAGGTGTCCAGTCAAGCCCTCCCCCAGAGCCCCCTGATAAAAGGGGACACCCAGCAATGTGTTCTCTCTCTCTAGCTTCTACTACCTCTTACCCTACCCTACCTCCATGGCTCTTGGTTGTGCAGCCAGAGTCTACATGTGTTGCTGCAGATTCAAAACACGTGCCCCCATATCCCCTCATAGTCTCCCCTTATTTTTCCAGTGGGAACTCAACATCTCTCCAGACAGGTAATTATTGCCCTCAACGGATACCAATGATATTCCTGCTAATGCAACTGTCTTTGCTCTATCTTTATTTCTTAGGCTCTGTATAAGTGTGTATGTGAATCTGTAGTGTTTGCCTGAATAAGAACCTTTCAGTAAAGAGACTATTTTATTACTGAAGCCAGCCTCTTTGTTTATTTCTGGTGCTTCTGGAAGGGATGGGACCTCTATATATATTGGTGGTGACGCCTTTTGCCTATTGCCAATTAATTATTAAGCTCTAATTCCCCAATACTGATAAGAAATCAAGGCAATTTGGCTAACAAAAGCACCCTATAGCAATAGCCTTTCTCTTAAATGGACCTACAGCACTGGGAACTGAGGACTCTCAGAAGCGGCTTGTGTGCCATATGACAGCTTACAGCACCCCTTGTGGCTACTTCTCCATGGCTTTTCTGTACTTTCATCCTTGTGTATCATTCATCGTTCGACTCAGTACCAGAGTAAATAGGTGAGTGGTGATGAATGCGAGAGAGCATGGCAGCACTCGAAAGGGTGAAGTTTGAGAATGGTAACTTTCAGCTCACCGCCACTGGGGTCCAGCCCAGCTTAGGACAGCCACTGCAACTCCTGGAGGGTGTTCTGTTGTAAGGAGCTGATTAAGTCTTGGTTTGCCTTGCTCTTCCCCAGGCGTCACACACTTCCTGAATCCCCTCCAGCTCCAAACAAGAGTGCCAGCAAAGTAGCAATTTAAAACACAAACACCATTGCACTAGCACAATAGATTACTGACAGCATGGAACAATGGTTAGAGTGTCAGAGGAGGATCAGAGAGACCCAGGTTCAAATCCCCACTTCGCTAGGGAAGCTTGCTGGGTGACCTTGAGTCAGTCACATACACTCAGTCTAACATACCTCACAGGATTGTTGTGAGGACAAAATGGAAGAGAGGAGAAAGATGTAAGCCACTTTGGGTCCCCCTTTGGAGAAACATAGAACAAAAAATGAAGTAAGTCAATAAATATTACTAATTATGACTTTGTGTACCAGCTTGGGAACTGCATAACACTACAGCGCCGAGGTTTGCTGCTATCTTGCTGGCATCTGCCACTAACAACATCTTCCATATGGCAGTGCTGTGCACCACCAGCACATGGCTGAGAAACAAAAAAACTGCAGGCATAAGAAGAACATAAAAAGAGCCCCGCTGGATCAGACCAGTGGTCCATCTAGTTCAGCATCCTGTCTCACACAGTGGCCAGCCAGTTCCTCTGGAGGGCCAACATCAGGGCATAGAGGCTGAGGCCTTCCCCTGATGTTGCCTTTTGGCCCTGGGATTCAGAGACTGACTGCCTGTGGAGGCTTTTCAGACATCATGGAGTGAGCTAAGTTAGTATAAATTATGTACCTGAGATATTGGAAACATAGTGGGGGGGTGTGCCTTGGTTGCCCTGGTGAGGGCAGAAATGTGGGGTATAACTTTCGTAAATAAATAATGTCTCTGGCTCAAGATGCTGCTGAAGCTGCTTCAGAGCAGTTCATGAAGGGTATAAATTTTGTAAATAAATTTAAAAAACATCTCTTGCACAGGACGATGTGGTAGCTACTTCTGAGCATTTCACTCATCACCATCACAGCTCCACAGGTCTGCAGGACTCACTGCATGTCAGCCACCTCCCTTCCTCTAGACTTCAGTTTCTTCCTGCTTCACTTGAGAACAGTGGATGAAGTAGGCTTTTAAAAGGTGTGTGTTAACACATGTGATCTTCAGGCAGCAAACCTAATACAGCAGGCTTTGCAGTCAGAGAGACAGAGACTGCACCTGATGTTCTACCAACAATGATTTCAGCTTATGGGGATAATATTGTAGAAGGATAATTCCAAGGCACTTTGAGACCATCCACAGAGACCACTTGCAAGGGAGTGTCAGGTAAAAGGGTTTCGAGGAAGGCTGTTCTTGTTATTCACTGGTGTCTGTCAGGACAAAGACAGCACAAGGATCTCACCTTTTACTGTGTGACCTTGGGCGAGTGACAATCTGTATCTTAGTCTTTCCCAACTGTAAAAATAAGTGTCTGAGGATTAGAATCTTAAATATGTTACACAGAACAATTGCAGAAGTCTACTGGTGCTTTTTTTTTTTTGCTGTAGAAGGACTGCAGCAATCCTAGAAAAGCAAGTAGGTTGACGAGACATGATACAGCAGATGGCAGCTGACCTCCTGCCATGCACACTGTTTCTGGTGCAAGAAGAAATCAGCTGCTGCAAGGGGGGGGGGGGAAGACAATCTTCAAGGAGAGATTCTTTGCATTGGGAACAAATAGGTCTCTGCATCTAATAAAACACTACTTAACATGTTCCATGCAACCATTCAGTATAATTTTTCAAGTATATTCAGACCCCTTTGGGAATTTTAGGAAGCCTTTACAATCACTGGCATAGAGGCATAGCTATGAGGGTTGCCATTAGGAATTGCTGGACAATTGTGGAATGGTTTTGAGCAGGGGGGAAGTTTTATTTGAATTCCAAGAATTAGGACCTCCCAGGAAAAAAGTTGCTATGTGGTTCATGCAGCCTCACCAAGTGTCATTCTGTACGAGGGATATGCTCAGTCATCACACAAAGCCACCTCGCTATGGGGGCATCCCCTTGCATCACAACATCTAACAAATGTATCAAATACACAGTCAAGGGTGCAGCAACAATAACATCATAATATAGAAAGAACCCAGCTGGATGAGCCCAGTGGTCTATCTGGATCTAAACTTTATTCCAGCAGCCTGTTTTCAACAGTGGCCTGTCAGATGGGAAATTTAAAGCTGAACATGAAGGCAACAGCTCTACCCTGTTGCTTGTCCCAAACATGTATTTATTTATTTGAAACATATTTATGCTGGCTTTCCACCAAGTTGAGGGTCCTCAAATCAGTCAACAGCCAAAACATTAAAACAAATTTTAAAATGCATATATATCAAAACAATCAAAACATATATACCAAAACCAGGGCTATTTTTGGGCAGGAACGCACAGGAACGGAGTTCCGGCTGGCTCCTGAGTTGGCCACACCCAGCAGGAACTCATTAGCATAATAGGCCACACCCAACAGCAGAAACTCATTAGGATTGGATACATTGGGGTATGTGGCCTAACATGCAAATTAATTCCTGCTACAAAAAAAAGCCCTGGGTTTTGACAACTAAAATGGTAAACAGAATAAGAAGCAATAGGTGGGTGTGGCTGGATGACCACTCTTCTGATAATATGGGGATGTGGCCTAATATGCTAATAAGCTGTGCTGTCAGTGGTGTGGCCTAATATGCTAATGAGTTTCTGCTATTGGGTGTGGCCTATTATGCTAACGAGTTCCTGTTGGGCTTTCTCTACAAATAAAGCCCTGACCAAAACAAATGCATATATATCAAAACAATCAAAACAGGTCAGCAAACAACTCAGAAGTCAGAGGTATACTGCTTCTGAACATGGGAGTTGCATTTAGCTGTTACAGGCCGACATTTCCTTTTAAGCTATTGATGCCCAGATGTCCTGGTCAGATATTGTAGCATGATTCAGATAGGTGGCTACAGCAGTACAAAACCAATGGGGAATTGTATATGTCCACCACGATTGTTCCAGCTGTATCCCTGTGTTGGTTCTGCCTTCTCTTTGTCATTTCTCATCCTTCTAACAGGAAAGATACCAGAATATGAGCACGTGTTTCTCATGAACAGCAGGAGATTAGTTTAGGTTCCTTCATTTGCTTGGCTTTTTAAAAAGGGATACTTGAAGTCTCACCTCTCAGCAGCTCTTGCGGCTTGACGGAAGCCACTGAACCCAGCTCTCCTGGTCAAAACATTCAGCTAAAGCTCCTCACAAGTCTGAAGGCAGATGAACTATGACCTCCTCTTTATCAGTCACAAAGAACCCCTTTCATCCTATACCTTATTTGCTGTCAATGGGATAAGCTGGAAGCCAGTGCCTCCAAGCTAGTCTTGTTCCCTGCAATTAGTTTTATGTTCCTCTTGCAGCATTAGGGTCTGGTTTTGTTTCAGCACTGCAGGGATGAAAATAAGGCAGACTTAAAGCCATTGAAATTAGTGGACATGTATGCACTGAACTTTCTGCTGCGTTGTGGCCCGTGCGGGTACGTATATGTGATGAGGACAGGTTGCTGGAAGAAGCCCCCTGGTTCCCCGTCTTCCCCAGCATGCCCATCCCAGGTTTTGCACTGCATCAGCTCAGAGAATGGTGGCAGCTCACTGAGGTCCTTCTTTTTCTGAAGCATTAACATAAATTGATGCTTTCCAGTAGCTGCAAATTGCATGGCCATGCAGAGAGATGTCAAGAAAGTGTATTGCATATTCTGATCTTAAAACACTGGAAAGTCCTCCCTCTGTTTCCAGTTGGCTCTCCAGTGGCAAAGCACCATCATGCTCCAGACACCTGTTCTTTCCCCCAAGTTCTTTGACCACTGAACTGAATTTCACTTCATGCAAAAAGGTGGCCTAAGGGAATAGGAATGAAGGAAGGAGTCATCCCCAAATGACTTAGATACTACACTGCTGGGCAGCTTTTGCGAACTGGTCACCAGCTCCCCTGCTTCTACCTTTCCAAGGCTTCTGGGATCCCAAAGGGAGCCACTTGCATGGATAGCAGAGACAGTGATAAAAACATGTCTCTTTGCACACAACCCTTTATTTAGCTGAATAAACAAACACCCACCAGAAGCAGATCCAGACTGCAGAGAAGCCCATGACCTTTTGCTTTTCCCATGCTTGAGATCCCACTGTAGGAGAACAACCAGGGCAAAAGAGGACTGAGCGTGGTGGAAGAAAACAGTTGGGCAGAGCCCAATAATAATTGGAAGTGGCATTAGACCTCATCTGCAAGTTCTCTCAGGCCCTGTTCTACAGACTGTCAATTGCCATGAATGGGACAAATCCCAGTGCACTTCTGTCTCAGCGCAGGGATCCCATTATAACAGCACAGCACTTTGTAGCACCATACTAGGCTGATGGTTACTCAGAGGAACAGTGAGGGACAGAGCTCAGGTCAGAATAGCTCAGTTCCGTGGATGGAGAAATAAGCAATTGCTACAAAGTAATGCTGACAGCACAACACTGTCCTTCCTATACCAGCCAGTGTCAAGGGACACACTAGGGACGTTTCATCTGAACTGCAGTACCATGGCATCTTCTATAAACCAGAATCTTATTAGTCACTCCCAGGAATCAGGACAGTCACTCACAGTATGATGTCCATATTAAAAGAGCCAGCATTAGTTGCTGGAGCCTTGGACTAGTATCTAGGAGAGCCAGGTTTGAATCCCCACTTGCTATGAAGCTCTCTGGGTGACCTTGGACCTGTCAACCTCTCTCAGCCTTCCCTGCCCCATGGAGTTGTTGTGAGGAAAACAATGGGAGATGAAATGGGAGATAATCACGTATGTTGGCTGAACTCTTTAGAGAAGGGTGGGGTAAAAATGTACTAAGTAAATAAAGAAACTTCATCCTTCCTTTGCATTCTTCTGCATTCTGTCATTTCCAGTACCAAGACCGTTCAGCTACATCCACTTCAAAAGCTGCACTGAGTCCATCACAGAAGCCTTGGGCCTGTCCATGTACTTGAAAATCCATACTCACAACAGGACACACAACAGTCCTGAGTGCACAAGCACACTCCTGTCAGACTACATGTATGGACTCCCAACACAGTTTCTACAACTGCCCAAGTGGATTCACTGAGATCAGCACAAATATAGACAGTGATACACACACCATCTGCAAGATCTTCCATCTCCAGCACAAAGATAAACACCCTCCAAATCAACTACCAGCAGTGTACACTTGTCATCTCCTCACCCTATACATGTGGATACATTTACAGGTTCAAGGTAGATGACCCAGGAGGTTTGCACTGGGACAGAATGAATGTCTTTGTTTCATTCTCCAAGTCTCCTTCCCCCCACACAATATCATTAGTAAATGGAAACTTAAGTCCTGTTTCACACTTTTTTGATCTGTGACTTACAGCAAAATAAATATGACAGTAGCAACAGTATCCCCCCACTGTCTCATAGACACACCAAGATTATCCTTATGAAGGAAAAATTGCATGTATGCAGCAATCTTTAGGGAACTGCCTACAGAGAAAATGGATGGAAATGTGTACCGGAGAAGACTGTCAGCAACTGCACCGAAGCCTTTCAGACACAGCCCCATAAAACCTCTCCTTTCCTACATCATCTAGAACACTGGGGGACTGTGATGACAATGCTTCCTGGATCACTTTACAAAGAGTCCATGAACATCCAAGGAGGGCATGCGGATTTCATTGCATCCCTGTTATAGATAGCAGCATGCAGAGCAATGGAGGTGGTTGCACACTAAGCCAAGGGCACCACCACTGGGAAAGTTACCCAGTGGCACAAGTGGACTGCTGCACAGATCTGAAAGCAGCCTGACACCCCTGTAATCAGGCCATCTAGGTCTGCACCAAATGATAGCAAGCTGGCTGAGGCTGTATGTGTGTTCTGACCAGAGACTGCAGCAAGAAGGGTGTGCTAGGCCTTATCAGGAACAGTGAGCTAATGACTCAGGAGCTGGAAAATCGTTATCTCCCAACTCATCTTGTAAGCGCTCCAGAGCTATAATAGACTGGGAGCGTGGAAAGTGACTTCCCAAGTGCCAGCCAGCCAGCAGTCACCCTTAGAATTCATATCCTGCAATCCACCTTAGAGAGTTAGCCAAGGGCTGCATTGCCTTCAAAACATAAGGCACAAAATGTCCAAAATCCCAGGCCCCAGATCTCCTCCAATCCCTTTAAAGGCAGTCCATGCTACTGAATTTCTAGATGGTGTGGTCCCATGCACAGGTAAATGATGGCAGGGAAGGGTTAGTGCAAACTGGATGGTACATGCAAGGAACCAGCAGTCATCTCCAGAATTATTCATGTGCTTTCCCCAGCAGCCACATTCATAGCTGCTGGCTCACTGCATGTACCACCCAGCTCCCACTACCCTTCACCACATAACCTTGTACCATATACACAACCTCACGGAGAAATTTCATAGGATGAACTGGCCCATACATGTAATTGTGTAAACGGGGCTGAATCTATCCAAGGCAACAATGACTGTGGTGCTTATTCGAGAACTAATTTGCAGTAAGTCCCACCTGGGTGGAAAGGATACCCATAAGTTACTCATGACACATACAATGGCCCATTCTCTTTCACTTTTCCCTCCCTTGGTTTCTCTCACCCCCAGCTGGGCATGTTTGAATACTGACACTCCAGATTTTTGGTGCAGTGGATTGTCCTATGCTTAATAAAAGCTACTTTCCCCCCTCTTTAGGGAACCATCGTGTCCTCTAAGCAGTAGCAGAGGAGGCTGAGTCAGCATTCTTCTGAGCAATGACAGAAATTATGATTCTCTGCCTGAACTATTGCAGATAAGCATTGATCTGATTCACAAAGGCACAGTGTCTCAATAAACTCAGCATTTAAAAAAAGAGAGAGACAAAAATGAACTGGCTCTAACTAACTGCAAAGGTGAATTCTGGTCAATTTTCTCATTCCCTGGATTTCAAATCTGGATTTGGGGCCATTAAACCTTGAGTTTCCACACCTGACATTCCAGCGAAGTGCTCTGCCTAGAGAAACCAGCTCAGCATCCAGTATTATCATACTGCACCAATATCTGAGTGCATTAGTGAGATCTAAACCTGAAATGCTGCAGGTCACGTGAGAAGAGACCAACTGTATATACCTTACACCCAGCCAGCAGCATTTTCATGAACCTGTAATGGGATGTGTGTGCATGAAAGAGAGAGAGAGACAGCTGTATATACCTGAAACATGTGCAAAATTATCCCCTTCAGCACCTCTTTCTGCCTGACCCTCTCCCCCCTTAACTGTCTGGACTGTAACCTTGGGGAGAAAGAAGTCAGAGCAGCATCTCCCCACTCCTTTTCCTTAAGGCTGCAGGCCAGGCGGGGGACTTGGAACTTTTCCCTGCCAGAGCTGTCAGCCGGGAGGGAGTCTCTTTTTCGCTTAGCTTCGTGCATTCTCAAGCACAACCCGCTTGCTTGTTCTCTGCACCAATCAGAAGTGAAATAGCCAGTTTTGGCTCTGCTCTCCCGGGTACGCCAAACACCGAGGCGCTGTCCCTTCAGCACTCTTCGCGCCTCTCGCCTCCGCGCCTAAGGAGCTGTCCGTTCAGCACTCTTGGCAAAACCAGACCGAGGTGACTATCCCGTCCGCGACCTGGGCAAACGATTCCTCTGCTTAGCGGGAGAAACCTTAATGTGAGGTCCAGTACAGGCCGGTGACCCTATCCCTAACACATCCCCTCGAATAACTTACACGCGCTGCGGAGAATTTAAAGCGGAGTGCCCCTAGCGCCACTGGCCTTCCTCCCTTCCTGCCCTCCCTGCTTGTCCCAAAGCCCAGTTTCTACTTTAAACGCACAAGCCAAAGGGCGAAAGAGGAAAGAAACGGGAAGGTCTGATTCTTAATCCACCCCAAATTACATCTCGGAAAGCGACGGAAGCAAAGAACAATGAGGAAAGTGAAACTTACTAGCAGGCTGGTGCAGAGACGCACACATGCACGGCGCGCGCACAGTCCAGGGAGGGCTGAAGACTTCAGATCCAGCAGGTCAGTCCTCCCAAATGCTGCAGTTGCTTTCTCCACCCGCCCCTCCAGGGCTCCCGTACGTCGCGGTATTCTGCAGAGCTCCAACCTCATTGGCTGAGTTGCTGCTCAATAGAATAAAGCTTCTGCATTAATTGAGAAGGGGCTCTTCCCCCCCCCCTCCTCCGTGGTGCAGTTCATTATCCAGCCCCAAAAGGGGGGTGTAGCCCCTCCCCTCTATCCCAACTCCTTTCCAAGAGCCCGCATCGAGACTTGCTGAGGTTTGCAGTCTGAGTCAGGGAAAGAGGAGAGCAAACAGGGGAAGCCTGCCTGATCAATGGAGAAGCCTGCTAAGTCAGCTGCAGTGGCAGCGTGTTGGGGCGGGGGGCGGCATGGTCGGAGGGGAAACTCGACTTGTGTGTGTGTGTGTGTGTGTGTGCGCGCGCGCGCGCCCGCATAAAGAAGCCGGGAGGGAAGGAGATTTAGTGCCTGCTTCCTAGCAGGAGGCAAAGCCATCAATACCCCGGGGGGGGGGGGGGCGGGGAGCAGGATTTTCAGTGATCCTGCACTGATACGCTAGGGGGCTTGCAATGCAGCTCAGCCTGCACAGGCAGATGTAGCAAACAGAGACTTCTGAGCACCTGTGAGTACAAGGAAGGGAATGTAACAAGGATACTACTGGCCAGGCTCCCTTCAAGGTCAGACTGCGAGGCTGTGGTTATTAATAACCCCATCATATTGCCTGTGGGAATCAAGCACCCAAGGGCAACACGCAGCACTTCTTGAACAATGCCGGGTCAAACAACAGTTGGCAAATCTTCCGCTGAAAACAGACAATGAGTTTATGACTTTTCTCCCCCAAGCATCAGTCAATACCATCCTCTCCTTCCTTCACCCGCACAGTCTAATTGGTCACTTTTGCTAGGATGGTGACATACACGCTTTCCCCATTCTAGGGACTAGTCACCTACATAGGCAAGATGCCAAGTCTGGTAAATGAGGAGAAGGGCCAGGAAGCTGTTTATTCCCTCCTCTGTAACACCTATGAGCAAACCTTTTCTGTGCTTTCTTCACAGTAATGAACTCCTGCTGCTCTGAACTATAAGCTGAATCCTTTGGCCTACCATTAGCTCCATGATAGTTAGGATTTATTGATTCAATTAAACCCTGACAGTTTACCCCAAATCAACACTTTTGAAATCCCACAATACATTTGAGGCAAAACCTGAAAGCCATTTGTTAAGGAATATAAGAGGTGGTATGGGGTTAAGGTAAATATAGCAAATAGACTCCAGAGAAAATGAACCATCCAAATTATATGCAAATTATAGCCAAATAGATCTTTAGTTATGACATTTTTTTCAGCATATCAAAGGGATTTTCATAACGAGGAATATCTTACATTACATTGGCCTCTGCTGAAGAGAGAGCCAGTATAGGGATAAGCAAGACAGAATTTTTCTTTATGTATCTGCATCAAGGGAGGGCTCCTAACTAAGTGACCGAGCTGAATATCCCAGGTTCAATCCTTGGCATAGCCAGTTAAGATAGTTTCAAAGACCAGATCTGGGGGAGGCCAGAAACCCTGGACAGGCAAACAAGGCAAACAGCTCTGAGATAGGTGTGGAGCAAGAGTCTGATGCAGTATAACACAGCTTCATATGAATCTGTATTATGAAGGTCTGGAATGTCCTCTGGATGACTGACTAATTGGAGTCCTACTCATTATCGTGTGAAACTACTTTGTTCTATTCTAAAACTCAGTTAAAATTCCTGAAATTGTATTAGACTGAGCATGAGGATTCTCTAATGGTGTGTATATGGGAGGTGGATGGGAACGGGACATTAGTCGTATTCCATATATAACAGAAAACAAGGCACCATGTGAAATGTCAAGGCTTTCCCTTCTCTTCACACATACTGCTTTCCCATCCTCACTTTTTCTGGTCAGTTATTTTCAGCATAAGTGGATGCTTCGTTATTCTAGGTATTTCATAGAGTGGTTCAGTATCCCTTATTGAAGTATGGGACATTTTGGGTTTTTTTGACCATCTTTCTACTTCTAGACATGAATTGGTACAGAAACTTTGTGTGCCAAATAACTCCCTCTCTTTTTCTTTGGGTGTTAATAGACAAGCAACTAAAGCCATTTTTCCCCCATGCCTTCTGTACTGTGACTGTAAAAACCTGCATTGCTAAAATATACAATTGTATTATCTTGTTCACTCTTTCTTGTATCAACAAGATTCACATATAATACAGATGCCAAAAAAAGTTTACATATATTTGTGTTTCAGGTCTAAAAGTCCGTTTGTAAAACACTAATGATGAGGATGTTGACAGGTACTATGGCTATTTCTAAAGAGCCTTAAGATCTGCAGGGGATGAACTCATTAATCACAGAATCAAAACCTACTATGATAGACCTTGTTAAATTTTGAAATGGGAATTCAGCAAAGGTTCTGACATATATTTCTTACTCTTCCCCCTTCCCAGTCTAGCTATATGTGTCTGTTCATCTCTCATGTAAGCAAGCACTACGTAGGTCATTCCCAGTATAGTACATGCAACCTTTTAGAAAAGTCTGACCATCTGTTTAGGAAAGGAAATGGAAGGGGGATGGATTGGTCCTGTGCATAGACGTTATCAATTACCATAGAATCATAGAATCACAGAGTTGGAAGGGGCCCTACGGGCCATCTAGTCCAAACCCTTGCTCAATGCAGGACCAGCCTAGAGCACCCCTGACAAGTGTTTGTCCAGATGCTGCCTAAAGACTGCCAGTGAGGGGAAGCTCACCACCTCCCTCAGCAGCTGATTCCACTGTTGCACGGCTTTTACTGTCAAAATTTTTTCCCTAAGATCCAGCTGGCACCTTCCCACCCTTAATTTAAATCCATTATTGCAAGTCCTATCCTCTGCTGCCAACAGGAACAGCTCCCTGCCCTCCTCTCAGTGACAGCACTTCCAATACTTAAAGAGAGCAATTGTGTCCCCCCTCAACCTCCTCTTCTCCGGACTGAACATTCCCAAGTCCCTCAGCCTTCTCTCATAGGGCTGTCAAGGTTTCAGTTTTGTTTCACTTCATTCCGCTTCACTGTGCACCTTGCCATGCTTTTGGGGGAAGGAGTTCCTAAGGGGGGGGGGGGAGTGTGTGTGAATGAGTGCTTGCTTGCTGTAACCTCGTAGCCATAATTTCCCTTCAAGTCATACCCCTAGGCCTCCTCTTCCCATGAGAGTGGCCTTGGAGACTCTTTCACTAGGCTATGGTAGATAAGACGCCATATATCTTTCAGGGTTGTCATAGTAACTCTGAGGCAGTGTGCTGACGTGTGAGATAGGTGGGGACATCTTTTGGGGTCACTTATAATTGTTGATTTTCATACACTTTCTTTGTTCCTGACAAAGAACCAAGTCCTCAAATAAGCAAATCTCTAATAAAGTATCATTATATAAGAGCTGTGGAGAGTGTCTTAACTGGGGATCTGACAGTCTAATTAGTTCAATCCTGTGCTAAGACAAACTTCTTCCAAAATGATCATCATCATGGGATATTGTTAGAGCTTCCAGAGAAATGGTGAATCTCTGAGTCAGGTATTGGCTGAATATTGAAGACAGCCAAAGTTGTGTAGTAATTCCAGAGGGGCAACCATGTTAGTCTGTTGCAGCAAAATTAAACATAAATCCAGTGGCAGCTAAAAGATTAGCACAATTTAGCCCACCTTAAACTTTCAGGAGTCAGAGCTCACTTAATCAGATGCATGAAGAATACATCCATCAGTGTATCTGTACCTGAAGTCACAAGCAACAGAAAAGTGGAGGAGAGGCCAGTTAGAAATAATAACCAAAGAGAAATCTGTCCATTCAGAGTGGGCGAAGACGACTTCCTGTTGTTGACTGGTGAGCAGAGTAGCATTAACATAAAATCAGATCTAGTCAAGGAAGGTGCGGTGTGAAATGTGATAAGCAGAACTAATTAACGTTTGTAGCATGTTGAACAAGAATCAAGGAGACCAGCTTCAAAGCTCCGCTCAGGATTACCTACTTCCCCGTGCTGTTGTGAAGATAAAATGAACATCTAATAGTCTGGACCCCTTGGAAAAATGAGAGAGATACTATCACTGTCTGTGTAGCATCTTAAATACTCCTCTATTGCCCTAGCCGGACTGCCAAGTCTTGATCAAATGACACATTTACCCCATGGTCAGTAGTTGTTCTGGTTCCTATCACTCTCTAATTAACTGCCCTTAATTATCTGGAATTGCATCTTCAGCCTTGTTCTGTCCTCTGGCATGCCGCTGCTTGGTTCTCAAAACAGAAACCTCCACCTTCCTTTTTTATTGCAGTGCTCTTTGGGTTTTTCTTTGTACATGCCTGAGCATTGCAAGAAACCCACAAACACAGACATGAATAGAATGGGATCAGCTAAGTGCTGGTGGATTTCTGGTGGATGGACAGATGGGCGAGTGCTGAACAACAGTTTTTAGCAACAGGAGTTTTTCCACCCTGTCCTCAGTTTAGACTTTGCAGATAAATAGCAATGGAACAATATTGGCTTTCAACAAGCAGAAGGATGAGATGAGTGTGTTGGGTATACAGAGGCTATTGGACTGGTTCTGACTGAGAGGTGTGTAGCGTCTGTGCACAAACATACATGTGCAGGCATTCCTTCATATGCCTACATTCTAGAGGCAAGTTTACATACAGTCTGGGTTCATAGGTGATAACACACTTAGGCACAAGAGCAAGCCTCAGGCTCAAGTTCCTTCCTTTGGCTGGGCATAGAACTGAGGTACATGGATGTAACTGTGTGTATGATAATGTGCTGCCTGTGTGAAGGGGTGGAGAAAGCAGACAGAGAGAGCTCAAACCCCCCCCCCCCCCAATTCTAGAACTTCAGTGCAACCACTTCAGTTGTTGGGCAATAGATTTAGGATGGTTAAAAAAAAGAGTGCTTGTGGATTTCACTGCCACTGGATATAGTAATGGCCATGAGCATAGGTGGCTTAAAAGGGGGATTAGGCAGATGCATGGAGGAGAGATCTCTCCATGGCTACTAGCCATATACAGAGGCAGCAAACCTCTGAATAACAGTGCTATAAGGCAACATCAAGGGAAGCCCTTGGTCTCTGTGCCCTGTTTGTCTGGCCCTCCAGGGCAACTGGCTGGCCACTGTGTGAAACAGGATGCTGGTGGATGAGAAGAAGAGGAGGAGGAGGAGATTGGAGTTATACCCCGCCCTTCACTTGGAGTCTCAGAGTAGCTTACAAATTCCTTTCCCCTCCCCACAACAGAACCCTGTGAGGTAGGTGGGGCTGAGAGAGCTCTGACAGAATTATGGCTTGCCCAAGGTCCTCCAGCAGGTGCAAGTGGAGGAGTGGGGAATCAAACCCAGTTCTCCCAGATTAGAATCCATGCGCTTAGCCACTACACCAAACTGGCTGACCTGGATGGACCGCAAACCTGGTCCAGCAGGCTCTTCTTAGGTTCTTATGTGATCAGTCCAGCTCTTTTTCACCACTGAAAGTGACAGATTGTGTAAGCAGAGCCTACTGAAGTAAATGCAAAGGCATGTATATCAGAGGTTACAAGCATGATGGAGGAAACTATCATGTCCACTCCCATGCTCTGCCTTGGGTAACTTCAACGCCCAGGCCACATGTAAACTGTGCCTTAGTGAATGCACAGAATGGGAAATAGTTTTTATGTAATGGCAAACAATAATAGTGGGGTGAGGAGGGAGATCTCTCCAATAAAATGGTAACTATTGGAAATCCCTGACAACATGCAATGATAAAATTAGTTTTGAGAACAAAGGCGGTCTGAATAAGGAATCTTTCTTAATCTTCCCTTCATAAAATAGTTCTCTCTGGAAAGGAATCCCCTGGATTCTGACGCAAATCCTAGTATGTGCAATGTGGGCACTCAAGGTACGAGTAACTGTGACACAGGGAAGTGCAAGAGCAAATGTCTTCTGCAGACCACTTCAGCTTGCTAAAAGACTATATCAAAGAGATCCAAAAGGAATTACCAGTAGCAGCAACCTAAAAAGAGGAAATACAGCTGAAGTTTGATAGTCTAAGTAATTTTGCTGTACAAAAAGAATAAATCTTTTTAATCATTCCGCCAGATAATCTCTTGGCATCAGCAGTCCATTCGAACATGGATAGGTTTTTCTTTTCTTCTTGTCCAAGGTCTTATTAGAAATAAGTATCAAGAAAAATGCGTTCTTGTAGGTTACTATAATAATCCGTACAGCAATCTCTACTGAAAATCAAATGGGAGGCTTCAGTGAAATTAATTTTCCTAGCAAGTATATGCAATGCAATTCACTGTCAAAAGGACCGTAGCACACCCGGGGCTGACTGGGCCAGGAAAATAACCTGATAGGAAGCTGTGTTGGTGCTGTTGGGCTTGGACCTGGCCAGTGATGATGATGATGATGATGATGATGATGGGTATAAGTTCGCTATCACCTTTTCCAGGGCAACTCCATCTGGGCTGAAGCAAAGAAGCTCCTCTAGTTCTAACAGCACTCATGGCTGCATGCTTTCCTGATGGTCACCTGCAGACCTCCAGGACAGCGACCCACTTGCCATTCACAAGTTGACCAAGAGTAATTATCTATTAGTGCTTCTCCACATGGGAAATACACTTTGGGGTAGGGGGGCATGGCTCAATGGTAGGGCAACTGCTTTGAATATAGAAGGTCCCAGGTCCAACACCCCCTCCCCCAGCACCTTCTGTTTAAAAGGACCAGGTCATAGTGATATGAAAGACCTCCATCTGAGACCCTAGGTGGCCACTGCCAGTCAGCGAATAGACAGTACTGGTCCGACCCAATGGTCTGACTCACTCTAAGGCAGCTTCACGTATCCATATGTACGACATGAGCTTCTGGGGCCTTTGCTGTGACACAGAGCTTCTGAAACTCATGCTTACAAATTCCAAAACACTGCGCTTAGAAGGATTCCATGATCTTTTCCCTAGTTGTATTTAATGCTTCTCAGAAGAGGCGGCAATGCTCTGAGAGACTTGAAGATTCCTACTGGATAAGCTTGATAGGTATCTCACCCCAAGATACTGGCCCTCCAGAGTGAAGAGTTGGTGAAATATCTGCTGTGGCTTCTAGGGATTTACCACCCAGACTTTCTGCCAGGATTCTTATCAGGTTTTCTCATTCTTGTTGCTCAAACTAGAACAGAGCATAGCAATCTTTTGATGGTGAGGAAGAAAGTTTGCAAGCAAGAACAGAAACATCCTCCCATTATGGAGGCATTATCATTCATATCATTTATGTAGCAGCATCAGTATACCAGATGTTTTAGAAGATAATACAGGCCAAAAAAAGGAGATGGTTCTTGCTGCTAAGTCAATCAAATGAGAGGTGGGAAGGCAGATGCAAAGGTAATCAGAAAAAGAAGAGTAGGTTTTTATACCCCCCTTTTCTCTAAGTTGAGGAGTCTCAAAGCAGCTTACAATCAAATTTCCCTCTTCTCCCCACAACAGGCACCTTGTGAGGTAGCTGGGGCTGAGAGAGTCCTGAGAACACTGTGACTGGCCCAAGGTCACCCAGATGGCTTCATGCAGAGGAGTGGGGAATGAAATCCAGTTCTCTACACACGAGTCCACTGCTCTTAACCACTGCACCACACTGGCTCTCTACTTATCCCTAAATTATTATGGATAAATGTGAACCAGCATGGCTACCTGTCTGATTTGGTCAATCACTAGGACAGCAAGATTAAACCTAAGGAAAAGATGGGTTCTAAGGAAGGAAGGGATGGAGGGAGGTGGCACCAAGTAGGTCTACTGGGATGGAATTCCAGACATAAAGTGCAATAAAGGAGAAGACTAGGTGTTTTTTTTTTTACTAGATTGTTGCTCTGTACTTTATGTGGGACTGCCCTTGAAGAAAACTTGGAAGCTGTCACTACTGGAGGGTGTGGCCATACACCTTCATACATGGCAGCATCATTATGCATATACCACACCACACCAATTCTAAAGCAGTTTCCAGGGTCAGTTCAGGGTGCTGGCCCTTATCTTGAAAGCCCTTCATGACTCTGGAGTCTGGACTACACAGCTGCTTCAGATCCCAGGCACAGTCAGGGCGGTGGAGGTGGCAGCAGCAGCAGCCATGGAAGGGGGGAGAGAGCAAGAGAGAGCTGGAAATGGTGGTGAGTGGTCTCAGGCAGCCCTCTGGAAGGAGCTAGCATTGCTTCCTTCATCCGCTCGTACCTGAATGCCAAAACAGTCACTGCCAGTCACCTGGCAACAAACAAAGACCCTGTTCCTCCAGAGTTGGCTTTTAATCAATCATCTGGGAATGGTCTGATTTTTAGGAGATCGCCAGCAATTCACAGAACCCCCCAATATAGCTCAGCTCTGCAAAGGTCTTCAAGCTTGCTCCCTGTCCACTGCCTATAATGATTCAGCCAAATCATAATGGAGTGAAATCACATAAATAATTGGCTCACCTGCAGGAACTGGGGCTTTTAAAAAAATTATTACAAGCAATCGTCAGGCAGATGAAGAGGCCAAGAGGCTAATCAATCTATCAATCAGTCTTAGAATTTAGAAGATGAGCCCTCTGGACACCAGGAGCCTTCTTCTTTTGTCTCCTATAACACTGGTGTTGTTTTTTTATTGGCTGCTGTCCTTGCTATAAGTTGGGGTATAAAACAATAAGAGACACACAACACACACAACATACACACCGTATTTTTCCATGGGTGAGCTTCTTAGGAGAAAAGAAAGTATGGCTTTTGTGTCACAAGGAATGCTTCTCCACAAATCTATCTCTAAACTGCTGCACAACCCTGGGGCAATCCCATGGAGGGCAGAGCTGCATAGATTTCCTAGCATTTCAATCAGTGGGGAGAGTCTTCTGGGCAGAATCGGATTCTTGATTGTCTCTCAGTCTTTGAGTTTAGTTGGCTCCAGTTAAAGGAGACGGTAACCAGAATAAAAATGCTACTTTCAAAAATACTCATTCTTCTCACTTGCAGTTATTGCTCTGAAACACCATGGTTCACACAAGCGACATGACTTCCCCCAGAGCTAGCCCTCATTTTTTATATAAATAAATTTTATTAATTTTTCAGTTTTTTTAACAACCATAAACATAAACAACTGTGATAAACATGTGTAGATAAAATGATTGTAACGACTTCAACTACAACAACAACAACAAAATGCAGTGGAGTTTACATGGTATTAATTACTTCATAGTATAACTGTGGTACAGGAAAGTTAGTAATAAAATCATTGTTAAAAGCCGACTCCAAGAAGGGGAAACATTTTGTACAAAAATCAGAGTGTTTAAAAGGATCTTTTCTATATGAAATTTTATTGGAAATTTTATCTAATGCATAGAATTCCCATATCTTTGAGAACCATGAAGTAATTGTAAGGGTTTTGGTAGATTTCCACTTCCTAGCTATAACCACTTTTGCCACTGTTATAAGGATAGAAATAAGGTCCCTAGTTATTTTGGGTATTGCGTGATCCCTCCATAAATCTAACATGTGTAACTTCATTGCCTTTTAAATATAGAGGGGTCCCCAACAGTTTAATAGCAGTGCACCATTTGCATGGGGAACTGTTCTCTTCAGCCAGTGAAGGTACTTGTATACACAGGAGCATCTCTGCCAGCCAACTGCTTCACTTCATAGGAGGCAATGAGATGCTCCTGCATATGTGAACCTTTGGATGATGACCCCGATGCTTGCACATTCCTCCAGACTAGTGCTTATATTTGCTGACATGCACTCTTCCATGTCCGCCCACCTCTCCCAGGATTCTCACTGCATTAGTGAAGGATATCATGAGATCCCTCCTAGCCATGTGAATTTTGCACTTCAAAAAAATCACTCTTTGTACCTCCAACTCAAATTTTGTGGTCTGTATTAATTATGTATATTAATTTAAGGTATGTATCTTTATTTTGCACAATTTGTTCTGCATCTGCTAGTCATGGTACACGGCCTATCCAGAATACAAAAATCTACCTCCTGCTTCATCCCTCCCCATTGATTTTGGACACACTGCATTGCTCAGAAACTAAAGAGCCAGAAACTTTGGGGGCATTTTTGAAATTAATGTTGAGACTTCCAGGAAGCTCAGTCTTCGACTCAATACCGCCTTCTACATTTTTACCCTCTGCACTTTTCCAGTGTCCTCTACCCTCACTGGCAACAGCTCTTCAAATGAAGAAGAGGAGGAGGAGGAGGAGGAGCTGACTTTTAACCAGTACAACAAACTATCTCTCCACCAAACTGGTTGCCATCTCTGGGTTGGGATATTCCTAGAGATTTGGGGGTGGAGCCTGGGGAGGCTTGGGGATGGGGGAGATCACAGCAGGGAGGTGATGCCATAGAATCCACCCTCTGAAACTGCCATTTTCTCCAAGAGAACTGTCATCTGCAGTCTGGGGATGAGTCATAATTCGGGGGGAACTCCAGGCCCCACGTAGAAGTTGGCAACTCTACAAGAACTGTTTGCAGTTCTGTTTCTTCAGATGGAAACATCTGGCACTGAACATAGGATGTTGTATATGCGAAGCATGTCTTGACCAAACAGCTGCCCCCTCCCTGGATGCAGATACACAATCCTGTACAGAGTCATTTCCATTTTAGCTCAGACTAGAGTAACTGCGTAGGACTGAATAGTAAAAGTAGCCTCTTCTTTCTTATTCCTGGACTATGAGATCAAGTAAGATGATAGACAAAAAAAGGAAAACAAAACAAACAGTTGGATGGAAATATACCAATAAAGAATATTTAGATCATGTCACTGAATATTTATGCACCCCAGCCAAGGGAGTAACATACATGTACAATTTTAACTGTGTGATTTCTGTAACAAGTTGCTTCATGGGTGTTGTTTTTCCAAAGAAAAGCCAATTAAATGAGCATCTAACCCCAGTTTTCCAGTAACCTATTTATTGCTTTATTCACTAATGGGAAAGATCTATCCAAATATTTCAACAAATAGAGTCAGCACTACTAGTACCCCTCAGCCAGGAATTTTATAGCTGGTTTCCATTAAATTAAGCCTAGCTGTGTGGCCAAAAGCCTTTGAAACCCATCCAAAGTGCATGACTTCAAGGCCTTGTTTTCCTCCCAAGGCCTCTAGAGACCATTGTGAGTTGTAGTGGATTCTGCAGCCATCATCCAGTCTCAGGAAAATTCATCCCATTTCCAGCTTCAACCCTGTGATAGGGACTGATCCTGGGTCACACACCTCTCAACCTTTACTTATTTGTGAGGAACACCAGTGTTTACAAAGCTCTGCTCGCTGTCTAGTGCTAAGTGATGAAGAGTGGCACAAACAGGTAGGACTTTACACAGCCAATGGCTCTTTTGAGCTGCGCCAGGCAAAAGTACCTGGTGGATTTAAAGTGCATGTCCAGACCTAAACATCTGGGAATCATGACACTTTCATTAGTAGCCCATCGATCACTATCGGGGATCTGTACTTAAAAGATAGTGCTTAAAGTCCGGTCTACAGCTGGCCGATGGGCCAATGCTGGACTTTCCACCATCAGGTCATTCCACCAGTGCGCAATCAGCCCGAACGGCCGCCATTAAAAAAAACTCTTAGTAATGCGCGCATAACTGCTTAAACATGTGACATCCACAGACGGTGAGGCACATGTGCATATGTGCTTATCTGCATATCTGCAGATAAACACATATTCAGATAGGCACATTAGCACACATGCAGATATGCACATGCACAAGCAGGATTTTTTTTTTTTTTTAAGATGACTGCATGGCTCCTTAAGGTGGATGCTGTCTAGACAGTCCGCTGCGAAGTTACACATGGTAAAGCGATTCACGGGGGAGCTGTCTGGTCGTGCAATGCTGGATTAAAAAGATCTAGATCAAATTACAGCCAGGCCAGTGGCGGGATTAGCTGCCTGTCTGAATGCACCAAACGAAGAGAAACACAGCTTGATTGAAAAGAGAGAAAATAGTGGCAGGGAATCCATTTCAACAAGGAAGTTTTACAAACACCCTCTGTGCAGAGCCAGACATGAATGGAGGACTTGTTGAGCACACTCCACACATCAAATATGCCCGTTTGGTGTAGTGGTTAAGTACGTGGACTCTAATCTGGGAGAACCGGGTTTGATTCCCCACTCCTCCACTTGCACCTGCTGGATGACCTTGGGCAAGTCATAGCTCTGTATCACCTGTTCTCTCAAGGACAGCTTGGGAAAGAGCTCTCTCAGCCCCACCTACCTCACAAGGTGTCTGTTGTGGGGAGGGGAAAGGAAAGGAGTTTGTAAGCCGCTCTGAGACTCCAAGTGAAGGGCGGGGTATACATCCAATCTCCTCCTCCTCCATCTAGAGTTGGCCTTTTCCCCACAAGTCAGGAAGTTATGAGTCCTACATGAAAGAGAACACACAGCCCAGCCCTAAACATGTTTACTCAAACATAAGCTCCACACTGGATTTTCTGTCTAATAGGTATGTTTAGGACTGCAGCTGTTGTTATTCTGCTGTGGGCTGGAACCAGAAAGGTTTAATGGCAGTTCCCTTTCCCCCTCATTCTCAGCACTGAGCTGTTTGTGTAGGACCCATTCAGCCAGCCCTCCACACTCTCCCTTTTGCATGGCAACTGTGTCCTGCCCTCAGGAGAGAAGTCGGCTGAGTATGCCTGCTCTGTAGACCACACTGCCCCCATCCCGCCAGTGGGAGATGCAGCCATCAACAGGAGTGCTAATTTCCCAGTGATTGTTATTGATGGTAGGCAGGGGACAGGTACCTACAGAGATCCAGTCTGCCACTCAATCTCACAGCGTCATTCTCCAGGCAAAGAGGAGAAATGTAGACAGAGGCGGCCATCCATCAACCAGCCTCCAGGGCGCCAATCAAGGGAGGATACAGAGGCAGCGCTCCACTCTGTCACCAGGACAGCAGAAACTTTGATAGATGGGGGAGGTCGCTGAGGAAGGTCAGCTGGGCTGTTGCAGCTTTTAATCACATCCAGCAGCTGAGAGGGGCTCTGTGGCCACCTAGATCCCATTGGCTGCTTTGTCAAAGGAGGTGGGATGCAGCTAGAAGCCACGGTCAGTTTGGTTATTGGAAGGCCCAGGCCCACCATCCCAGGTTCTTAAAAAACATGGTCTGGTAGTCAGCCCTCAGGGTGATACGGGAAGGAATTGACAGCATGAGAAAAAGACAAGAGACTGGAGTAGTGGTTAGACTGCTGAACTTGGGCTCCGAGAGACCCATGTTCCAGTCCCCACTCTTCCATGGCGTTCTCTAGGTGACTTTTGGCCCGTCATATGCTCTCAGCCAGGGTTGTTGTGAGGATAAATCAGGGAAGGGGAGATCATGCATGCTGCCCTGAGATCTTTGGAGGAATTATGGGATAAAAATGCTCGAGACTGGTTATAGGCCATAGGAAACACACTACAATGGGGTGCCACAGAAATTGATTGCCCTAGTGGATCCAAGAAGACTGAGGGGTGGCGCCGTGGCTCAGTGGCAGAGTGGCTGCTTTGCATGCAGGAGTCCTAAACTCAGTCCTCAGCATATCCAGCTAAAAGAATCAGGTTGTAGGCGCAGTGACAGGCCTTGACCTGACACCCTAGAGAGTTGCCATCAGTCATAGTAGACACATGGACTCATGTACACATGAAGCTGCCTTATGCTGAACCAAACTGTTAGCCCATCAAAGTCAGTATTGTCTTCTCAGACTGACAGCAGCTCTCCAGGGCCTCAGGCAGAGGTCTTTCACATCACCTACTGCCTGGTCCTTTTCAAGTGGAGATAACCAGGGATTAGACTTGGGACTTTCTGCATGCAAATCAGATGCTCTACCACTGAGCCACAGCCCCTCCCTAAGACAAGTCTGACCTTGACGGACGGATAGCTTGAGTCCCTGGAAGGCAGCCTCATGTGTGTTCATCTGCTTCTCATGCAGGATTCTGTATACACAGCCAGTGTGGCTGCCCCCCTGAAGTTCAGCACACAGATGTGCCCCCAAGGAATTCACCATCTTTTGAGAAAGACTTGTATCACCATCCACAGCCACTGCAGATGGACTGGGGAAACTATCCTGATGCCTCCCCTTTTAACCAAAAAACAATAACCAATCTGTCCTTCTCTGTCAAAGTCAAAATATAAATCTCTCCCCAAATATTTGGACTATGGTCCTTTAGCATTACCTACAGGACAAGGAGAATGGACAGTGCTGGCAGCGAGAAGTCATTCCCTCTCTCAGCGCACCAGCACGCCAGGGCCGCAAGAGAAAGAGAAGACATAACTTTTCACCAGTCTGGCATAGAGCTGGACTAAGACGTCTCTAAGTAGCATTTCACCGACACAATATTTTTTGCTTTACGTAAACATGTTTTTATCTTGCATTTCAGCACAACTGCTTCCCCCCCAATAGTTAACAACAACCCAACTCACAACTATCTCCTTAAAAAACAAGGAATACTATTTAAATCTGAGTGGCTTTTCCAGTGGCTCCAGTTTCATAGGTGCCTGCCTTGTGGTGTGGTGAATGTATCTAGAACTGAAATCCAACATGAGGTAGCAGCAGGGAATGTAAAAAAAAAGGGGGGGGGAATAATTGCTAGGATTGCGGGGCTCCAGTAGAGCCAAGAAAAGCACACTGATTAATATGCTGGTGGGAGAAGCTGAACCCACTGCCGGCCGGGTGTCTGATGGCACCCTCCCTTCATTCATAGTTTGGTGTATTAACCATTACAGGGATTCTTCCAATGCAGAACAGCTTTCAAGGGGTGGACAAAAGCCCCTCTTACTCAGCTGCCCTTGTAGATTCTGTATAGTGGTCAGAGGGTCAGACTAAATTCTGGGAGACCCAGGCTCAAATCCCAATTCTGCCACAGAAGTTGGCTGAGAGCAATTTTGTGCTGGCCACACTCTTCCCCAGCCTAACCTCCCTCCTCTGAGTTGTTGTGAGAGTAACATGGAGAAGAAAATGAAAGTGGAGAAATAAATAAATAAAGCACCTTAATCTATTATCAGATAATATACATTAGACTGCCACTAGATTAAAGAATCCCAAATCTGTCAGATGAATCAGTTTTAATTGAGAATTATTCTTGACGAAAGAGCTTGTATGACACCACCTGGTAAATAACATCCCTTTAAGGCTCTGTGAAGGGAACAGAGCATTTTTTCTTCAGGCTGCTGGCAATGCTGCCTGCATGGCAGAAGGCAATCCCCCTGTGCTGTGTTCAGGCAGAGTTCTGAGAGGTTGAGAATCAGATGGGACACAGGTCCTGCACTGTGACTCCCCAGCCTAAACAAGCCGTAGTGGGGTCTCTGCTAGCTTTCCTCAGGCCATCATTCCAGACTCTGCCAGTGCAATCCTAAACAGAGGGCTGTCAGAAGGATGTGACTCTGCTTAGGATTGCACTGTAAATCACTATGGCCCACTTGCCCTGCAATAAACTTCCCACCCGATGAGTCATAACAGGCCCCCACCAACTCCACCAAGGCAGAGTTGGTGACATGGAGCTATGACAGGAGCAAACTGTCCCAGCCAAAGCCTCCCAGTGGAGTGACTCATTTCTGTCCGTGTGCCCACTGCTGCAGAGAGTCCAGCCAAACTGTCGTCTTGTTAATTAAGTAGGCACCACCTATTCCTGAAGTAGAGTAGAGCCCATTATTCACTCTGATAGTGTGGACAAGGAAGAGGGCTCTTGACTCATACCATCTGAGGTGGCTTCATCTCCTCAACACTGAAAAAAACAAGAGTACTGGCTAGCTCATTGGCCAGTGCCAGGAACTTTGAAATAAGACACCCCCTCACCTCTTTCCTCTCCTGTGCTTGCCTAGGAAGAGGTAGGAAATTGAATTCCCCTCCTTGCTCCTTCAAACAGTTCCAAGGGATCTGAGGACTGGGCAGTTTTTGAACGATCAGAGACCCATGCGTAGTACTATTCCAGCAGAAATATGCAGCCAGCCCAATAGCAAGGCCTTGGCTGAGGTATGCTGATTTTAAATATCCCTTACTAGTAGGGTGGCCAACAACCCAGGGAAACATCCCCTGCCCCCTCAGTAGAGGCTTAATGGGATGTTATTTACTAGAGAATGGTATTTACTTCCACGCAGTGAAAAGCTTCAGCTGCCCATTCCCACATATGAAGTCTCCGTTGAAGGGGTAGGATGTTTTTCTCTCAGTTGTTGCAAGACTGCTTACTGGAAGCAAACAAAAGAACATCTACCACGTGGCTTCACACTTCTACTGCCATCCCTCCACTGGTTCTCTTTCATACTTTCCTCTCTTCACTCACTATTCTGCCAGTCTGTTTCACTCAGGGGTCCCAACCTTTTTGTGCCTGTGGACACCTTCGAAGTGTTGATCCTGGCAGTGGGTGCAACCACAGAAGGTCAGGGTGTGAGGTCATGCATGACTCAAATAGTAACCCTTCAACATTTTGGGCAGAAGCTGTGTTTAACAGGATGTCTTTTTAAATGAACGTGTAGTTTAAAAATATTTTCTGGCATATACTCAGCTTATCTTCAGCCCCACAGTGAAGATTCTTGTGCTGTGGTGGCAGCTGCTACCAAAGCAACATTTTGGACATGCGCACAGTCAATCAGACCCCCAGTGGTCAGTCAGAAGCCCTGATGGGCAAAAGCCCCACCTTCCCCTGCTCACTTCCTAAAAACACTTGGAAGGTGCCAGGAAAGGTGTCTCTGGGCCCTCTGCTGGGGAACCCTGGTCACTCCAACCCTCCCCCCCCCAAGTGAAAAGGTGGGTTAAGATGGAGCCTCACAGCCTTCAACGAATGGCGCTGTGATGTTCCTGTCCTCTCCAGAGCATGTGGTGCCAAAGACATCAAGAGTCGTCTTCAGCAATGTTTAAGATCCTTGTCAGGGGGGAAGTGCTACCCCCCTTAAGGAATACATAACATGAGCTAATAAGAACAAGTAAAATCTGGGAAAACAAAACCCCATTCACCAAGGAGGGGCCCTTTTATAACATGAGGTATCAGTGAGTTGCCAGCTGTTTCTGGCATGAATTTTGGCCTTAAAACAGCTATATGATAAACCCAGCATTTGTGATTTCCATATTTTCATGCAAGGGAAAGCTTTACCAGCTGAATTTCTGTCCATTACACAATAGTCAAAAGCCCTGGTGATCTGCCAAGGAACATATAAAAGGGGGCACACTACTAAGAGTGACTGAAATGTTGATGGATGTGAAATACTGGGACTGAGAAGCAGAGTTTTTGGATGGTGAGCTGTAGCTTTGTGGGAAGACTTGAGCACACACCTTGTCTCCCTCTTTAGAATTAGCTATCACTAGAAACCCTGATCAGTGGCTACCATTTTGGTTATTCTTTCTTGTCTAAGGAACACTATGCATTTTATTTATTGCTATTATTATTATTGTTTTATTTACCTGATTTATATACTCCACCTTTCTCCCCAGTGGAGACCCAAAATGGCTTACATCATTCCCCATCGTCACAACAACAACCCTACAAGGAAGGGTAGGATGAGGGAGAGTGACTGGCCAAAGGTCACCCAGCAAGCTCCCACAGTGGAATGGAGATTTGAACCCGGGTCTCCCAGGTTCTAGTCACACACTCTAAGCCAGAGGTGTCGAACTCATTTGTTATGGAGAGCCAGATTTGACATAAATTGGACTTTGTTGGGCTGGGCCACATGTGTCATAAAATGTAATGCCAGGCAGCAGAGATATAAACTTATAAAGGACACAAACACAAAGGGGTTTTTTTTAACTTAAAATAAAAACATGCCTGAAACATTAGCATTCTTGCAATATTTTGTTTATTTAAAATAGTCTCTGATAACTGACACTTCTTGCTGTAAATTATTGCATCAAAGTGTCTCTGCTGTAGCAATCTAGGAGGGGGAGGTGCCTCAGCCCAGAGCAGGAAGCAGAAGCTTGCCTATCTATCTCTCCTGAGCGATTGAGAGAGTCTAGGAAAGCAAGCTATGACACAACAGCAGTAGCAGAATTGGAGAAAGAAGCAGGAGACAGCCAGTCCCTTGTGGGCCTGATTGAAGCCCTCTGGGGGCCTGATCCGGCCCCCTGGGCTGCATGTTTGACTCCCCGGCTCTAAGCTCTAAACCACACTGTAGGACTCCATCCATACCAAACCTCTGTACATGTGATTGGAAACCCAGATATTTTTTTTAAAAAAAGGGTAATACATTTACCCATACCAAGAGCCGGAAAATTCACCCCCACCGAAAATAGTGACTGCACAGGTAGACATGAATTTCCTCTTTCACACAAAAGGTCTCCCAAATCCATAATGGCTCAACAGACCTTAGAGTTAGCACCTGCTCATTGGCTGTGCTCCTGTGCTGGTAACAGTAGCCTGACCCATAGGTGACACTGACGCTTTTTATGGTATGGAGATAAGTGTGTGGGGGGGGAAGCCTCCACCTGCTTGGGGCCTAGCTGTGTGTTTAGGTGGCAGCAAGACCAATGCAAAGGTGCTTGCTCTGAAACTAAGGTCCCCAAAGGGCAAGGTGACAGGACTCAAGACTGCCTGCTCAGCTAACTCTCTCTGCAGTGCTCTGCTTCTCGTCCCCAAATATGTGAAATAAATCCCAGGTGTATGGGGGAGGGGCAAGCTTTGCTAACAGCAGTGAGAAAAGTTCTGCCAGCACATGGTGTTCTCTCTTCTCCTCTTGTTCTGCATATACCAAAGATGATCCCCCTGGCAGTGAAAGCAGGTTTTGGGGGCATGTTTGAATCCACATTCAGCCCAGTTTGGTGGTCCTGCGCTCTAATGAGCATCACTTTCTCGGCTTCACTGCAGGAGTTTCTTTTCTATGACAAGTGAACAAATGCATGTTGTTCCCTAAGCCACAGAAGAGAAGCAACCAGAACGAATTCAAAAGCCGATAAGAGGCAAGGGCAGACTGCTGTGGGAGAAGGGCAGCTCAGAAATTTGCAAGGTTAAGTCACGCTTGAATGTGAACAATGTTTTGTGCCCCTTCCAAAGACAGTTGTTAGAGAGGATTTGTTGCAAACAGGTAATCCGGGAAAGGAGGCAAAAACTGGGATAGTTCCTTCCACATAGCTATGGTACCATCTGCTGGCTGCAGGATGCAACTCATCCACCATTCTTGCCATTCCAGAGTCACTTAGGGCAATCGACTTGGGCTCAGAGCCTAACCCTTGTTCCATTTCCACAGCACTGCCATCTATAGTGGAGGCAGCTCTCCAATGCACTGTGCATTTCTTGCAAGCCTTAGCACCAGAAAGATGAACTCCACAACAGAGCATTACTTCCCCAACAGAGGACAGTGGTGTAGAAATGGAAGAAAGGCAGGGTTGCCAACAGGCCTGGAGAAAAATGTCCTGCCCTTTTATAAGAAGTTTACCATGTGGAAATGAGCAAGTGAAGATTTTCATGGTATCAAGGCAAATCACATCACCTAGTAAAGAATACCCTATTAAGCCACTATTTAAGGAAAAGGCAATTTCCCTCCAGACCAGTTGGCAACCCTAAAAAAAGCATTAGAATCCAAGTTGTGGTTTTCCCCTCCTCCCATTTTCTTCACAGCTCTCCTGTGATGAAGCTTTGGAAAAGAGACTGGCCTAAGGTCACACAGTTAGTTTTATTGTAGTTTAAACCTGGCTGTCCCTCATTCTTGTCTGATATGCGCACCACTGTACCATCTGTCTGCCTGTCTGTCTGTCAATCATCTCCCACGTGGACCCCTATCTGTGGATATCTAAATCTGCAGACTGGTGCCACACTTGCACAAAACAGATTTTTCTGCAAACTTGGGTGACCCCCTCCAAATTTGCAGAAAAATCTGAAATCTGCAAAAAAAATATATGCATGGGGGATTTTAAATCCCACACAAAGTACATAAGAACATAAGAGAAGCTAATGTTGGATCAGGCCAATGGCTCATCCAACACTCGGTCAAATAGTGGCCAAAAACACCAGGTGCCATCAGGAGGTCCACCAGTGGGGCCAGGACACTAGAAGCCCTCCCACTGTTGCCCCCCACAGCACCAAGAACACACAGCATCACTTGTCCCAGACTGAGAGTTCCTATCTATACCTTGTGGCTAATAGCCACTGATGGACCTCTGCTCCAGATGTTTATCCAATTTCTTCTTGAAGACACCCATGCTTGTAGCTGCCTCCACCTCCTGTGGCAGTGCATTCCATGTATTAATCACCCTTTGGGTGAAGAAGTACTTCCCTTTATCTGTTCTAACCTGACAGCTCAGCAATTTCATGGAGTGCCCCCGAGTTCTTATATTGTGAGAAAGGGAGAAAAATACTTCTTTCTCCACCTGCTCTATCCCATGCATAATCTTATAAACCTCGATCATGTCACCCCTCTGCACCTGTGCAAAGAATACTCTTTACTGCTTACCTTCTTCATGGTGAAGCATCCCTGGCACCAGGGCAGGCCCAGAGGAAGCAGCAGCAAAGCAGCCTGGGGGCTGTGCTGGGCCCAGTGGTGGCTGGAGGAGAGGCTGGGGACCACCCTTGGCCCAGCATTGGTGAAGAAGCAGCCTGGGGGATGTGTTGGCCACTGTCCATCCCGGGAGCCCCACTGGGCCTGGCAGCCGAGGCATAACCTGGGAGTCGTGCTGGACCCTTCCACCAGTGGCAGCCTGAGTAGCATAGGCATCAGTTCAGGGGGGCTGGGGAGCTGGAGCCCCCCCCAAAAACTTTTCCAGGACATGCTGAGCCTCCCCCGGAGACAATGGCCTGTAATGTCTCTGGCCTAGCCCCAGTCCCCCCCCCCCCCGGGAAATTGTAAAGTCTACACCCTTGCTGAGTAGCACTGGGCCCAGCAAGAAAGTGGGGACAGATCCCTCCCGCCAAGTATCTTGGGCCCACTCTTGTACTGGCTGTATTCCCTATGTGGCACTTGGAGGACACACTACTTCAGTCTGCAGGCCATTCCCTGGTATATACATATGAGATACAGATGCCTGCAAATATGCACCACAGCAGGTATCCATCATGGAATCAGCCGGAGATGCTATTGAAGAAGAATTTGTCATATACCATTGCTAAGCAAACTGGCTGGTTGGTTGATGAGACTTTACACAGCAGGGGTTTTAATGCCTGCACTTTGTGTGAATGAGGATATGATCCTTTTCATCCTAGTTTCAGGACAGCGACAGCTTTAGTGACACTTGTTGGTAATGCATGAAGAGTAAAAAGGCCGCTGAAGGGGAAACACATGAGAGTCAATCCCTAGAGCAAGGGTGTCAAACGTACAGCCCAGGGGCTGGAACTGGCCCATGCAGAGCTCTTATCTGGCCCACAGGCAACTGTTGCGAGGGAGGGAAGGCAGGAGGCTGCTGTGGGGTGGGAGCAGGAGAGCGAGAGCACCTGGTGAGGTGCGTGTGGTTGAACCTGTCAAGAAATAGAAAAGAAATTGCTAGGGAGCAAGATTGTGAAGCTGAGGTAAAACAGTGTGGAGGAATGACAGGCAGCAAAGGTGGAGAAAGAGGAATGGAATTGGCAGTGGGGGGATCTGAGGGAGCCAGATTCAGACCCCCTGTTGTCTGGGTCACTCAGGACCAGTTGCTCAGCCTGGGCCACCTCACAGTGTTGTTGGTGTTGCTGGGGATGTGAATGTGGTGGAGGAAGTCTGGTGTGCCTCTTTGAGATCCTCAGAGGTAGGATGGAGGAAACAAAGAGTGAGAGATGGATTGTTGCCATGTGCAGCTGCTGAGGCTGGGGTTATGGGGATGGTGCCGCAAAACTACCTTATTTACTTGCAAGGATGATGACTCGTCTCCTAAAAGTGCTGTATATACAAAAAGTAGCCAATTTGAATGGAAGTGTAAGATACCTCCCCTCCCTTTATAGTATCCCTCATCTTGCATATGATTAGTTATTGGGGGTTTTACGACTTCCCCAGTATATCAATTGCTTTCACTGATAGGAATCAATTGCTTTCGTTTGTATTTGGAGTTTAAAAAAAATCACTGAGTCTGCCTGTGTTCTTTATGAAGTTTATATCTTCGGTACCTGGTATTACATTTTATGGCACACCTGGCCTGGCCCGACGTAGTGACATTTATGTCAGATCCAGCCCTCATGACAAATGAGTTTGACACCAATGCCCCTGTATAGATCTATGGTGCAGCCTCATTTGGAGTACTGTACACAGTTTTGGGCACTGTATCTCAAAAAGGACATGCAGAGCTGCAAAAAGTGCAGGGAAAGGCAACCAAGATGATTAGGGGGTTGGAGCACCTTCTCTATGAGGAAAGGCTGAAGAGCCTGGCACTTTTCAGTTTAGAAAAGTGACAACGAATGGGGGACGTGACAGAGGTTTATGAAATTATGCATGGGATTGAGAGAGTTGCTAAAGATACATTTTCTCACTCTCCCAAAACACTAGAACTTGAGGGCATCCAATGAAACTGATGGGCAGCAGGTTCATGATGGACAAAAGGAAATATTACTTTACACAGAGAGTAATTAAAATGTAGAATTTGCTGCCAGAGGATATAGTGATGGCCACAGGAATAAACAACTTAAAAAGGGGATTGGATAGATTAATGCAGGACAAGTCAATCAATGACTACTAGCCATGATGACTGAGCGGAACTCCCACATTCAGAGGCAATAACCCTCTGAATCCCAGAGTCAGGAGGCAGCATCAGGGGAAGGCCTTGGTCTCTATGACCTCTTGTTGGCCACTGTGTGGGACAGGCTGTATTTTATTTATTTATTTTTTCACATTTTTACCCCGCCTTCCCCACTAGCAGGCTCAGGGTGGCTCAGGATGCAGGCACAGGATGCTAGACTAGATGGACCATTGGTCTGATCCAACAGATCTCTTCTTATTTTCTTATGTTCATAAAAGGAATGCATCTCTACAGTTGCTGTTAGATTTGTTAGTGACCTTTGATGTGGTGGATCATCTGATACTGCTGAGGTGCCTGGAATGTGAGGTGGGTCCAGGTGGATCAGTACTGAGGTGGTTCTGGTTCCTCTAAAAATCAGACTGATTATTGCAATGGAGGTGGTGGTGCTAAATCATTGCCTTGGGTGGGGTGCCAAAAGGCTCTGTGTTATCTCCCCTGTTGTTTAATTGCTATGTCAGGACCCTTAATTAGATTGACTGTAATTCTGGAGTAGGCTATCATGAATATGTGGACGTCGCCCAGTTATACATTACACTGAATAAGCCACTAGTTGTTGCTGTCTTTGTCTGTGCCCTGGGTTTGAACACAGTGGTCAAGTGGCTGAATCCAGATCAGGTGGAGGCAACGCTTGCTGGAAGAGCTACTGCTTTAAATGGGGGTATTCCTCCTGCCATTAATGGGGTCTAACTATTGCTGGTCTCCAGCTGGACAAACAAGTGTTCATGTCAGTGAAAAATGCCTTTTCTCCAGCTACATTTAGTTAGGAAACTGGCTCCAGATCCAGAAACTGGTGCAGAACACAAAAGCGTATTTGTTACCTGGGGCTAGCTGGCTGGACCACGGCAGTCATATTCTGAGGCCCCTTCACTGTCTGCTAACTAGTTTCTGGGTTCAATTCAAGGTGTTGGTACTCACCTTCATGACCTGGGCCCCACATGACCTGGGCCCCACCTTCATGACCTGGGCCTCTTTGCATGTTCCTGTAGCCCAGCTTCATTGTCCCCATCAAGGTCCACTCTCAGCACCCTCTTTTATCCAAGGCATGTTGGGTACCAGTCCAGGCTCCAGGCTTCTCAGTGGCTGTACCATGCCTCTGGAACAACCTCCTGGAAGCAGTCATGGGGACTCCTACCCTCATCGCCTTCTGAGGAGGCTGCTAAATAAATCCATACCAGAGAGCCTTGCTGGTGTTTTCAGAATGGTTTTTAATCATTTTATATCTGTTGTTTTAATGGTTGTTTAATCAAATTGTTTTTCATTGCTGTTACTCATCTTGGGTCTTAAGATGCTCAGAAGAACGGTGGGTGTATAAATATTTTAAATAAACAAGCAATGTCTCTGAATTGTAAGCACTGGAAATATATATAAGCTGGAGAAAATGTTCACCCACTTAAAATGCTGGGGAACTTCCCTAATTTTTTTTAGCTACTCTGCCAAGTTCCTAGATAGGAACTGAAAGTGTCCCCCCAGTCCCAGCATCATAAGGATGTTAGTGATCTCAAAGTGCTCATTTTAAGCCCAGGAAAATTTTCAGCCAGCAAGGTAGAATAGGTAAGGCAGATAGAATCTGGAGTATTGCCATTCAGAGGGTGGCAGAAGGAATTTTAAAGTCTTTCTTAGGAATGGGCATGAAGTGCATTGTTGCAGTTTGTTTTGGTTTGTGGCTGAACCACAAACTGATTCAAACTGGGAGGTTGGTTCGCAAACTGAACTGGTTCACAACCCCTGCTTTCTGCTCCTGGCAAAAAACAGCTAAGCAGGGGGGGAGCAGAAAGCAGGGGTTTAAGTGGCTTGGAGCCATTTAAATTCCTGCTTTCTGCTCTTCATGAACCACCACAAACTGCCTTAAAATTCATGAAAGTCTGTGGCAGCTCTTCAGTTTGCAAACTTTGGTTCATGAGCCAGTTCACCCCCATCTTTAGTCTTTTTAACTTAGAATTTCAGTATCTTAAACCCAATCTCTTGTTCTTTAAATGGAAGCAGTCATAACACCAATACCCCGCCCCTAAAAAAAATCCACGGAAAGATAAACTAGTACTCCAGGCATGGTGGTGCACCCATTGGTCCCACCCTGGCTATGCCTCTGTAGGACAAGTTGCAAGTGCAGAAAAGGCTAAGCATCCCCAGCCACCCATTGATTTGTCTCCTTTGCATAGTTTCCCCTCGGAAGGATAAGGGCAGGCTACTGACCTGGAAGTGTGTTTTAGTGGTGAGTGCCTGCTTTTGGGGCTCTGATAAATAATATCTTTTTTTCAGAGCAAAATCTTTCATTTCTGCCATTATTCTGGAATTCCCTGGTCCACTGGCAATGGCTTTGTAGCAAAGATCCCTTGCTAATGGGCTTTGGTAAAGCAAGTATTTTTAGCATGTGCAGGGAGAAGAGCTGAGAAGAAACTGTTGTGGTGGGAGAGTACTGATCTAATCAAATGTCTTGGGAGAGGGGAACAGGGAACAAGCATTCTGGCCAGTTCTGCTACTCTTCCTGTATCTCTCCATTCTGAGTTATTAAGGTTGGGGCAAAGGACAACTGACTAACTCACTCCCCCTAAGCTACTCATTATGAAACAGATAAAACAGAGGGGAGAAGGATGTTGCAAGGCACTTTAGAGCCCCATCGGAGACAAAAGCAGAGAATATGTAAGAGATAAATAACGCAGCCTCTCAAATGCAGGCGCCATGAAGGTTCTGTTGGTGATCAATTTGAGCTGGTATCTGCTGTTGACAGAAAGGCATCTGGTCCCCGTGCAGGTTTTAACTCAGTGAGTTGCAGCTCAGCACCAGTTTTCTGTACCAGCCAGTATTCTTTGAGGTAGGTATCCAGCAACTCTACATGGCCCATTCACCCCACCCTCTGAGTCCAATGAATACTTCTCTTTCCTGCGCAGGATATCACCTTGCCAGCCTTGTCAGTCCTTATGTCAAGTGGTAGCACTGGCAAGGTGCTTTCTCCTGCATGGATGAGACACAGTTAAAGCATGCCATTGTTCTTCAAAATGCAAACAGAGCCCTGTCAGATCTCATGAGGCTGTGTGAGCAAGCAGAGTGACCAAGGAGCAGGAAACAAAGAGCCCATGCAGAACAGAGAGCTGCCATGCTTTCCCCAATACACAGACCTGATGACTCAGAAGAGTACACCCAAAAGGGTGCCAAGTGGTCAGATAATGGAGAGCAAACACCCACTGTCTGGTCAATGTGAGGCATCATGCTGAGAGCAGGCTGCCACAATCGCAAGAAAATCCACAGCCATTGGGTTAAATTCAAAAAAAGGTCTCAAGTCTGAGAACCAGTTGGATTAGTTCTAGCAGCCAAGAGCCATACAAAAGATATGAACTCTTGCAGGTGGGCTTTGAAGCACTGTTATTGATTACTGCAACAGAACACGTCCCTGCAGGCACAGATTTGCTACGGCTTTGGTCTGATATCTGCAGCAAGGCTATAATGAAGCAGGTGGAATGCGGTGCTTCTTGTCATCTACAAGCAACTTTGGACAGCTTGCTGATCACTAAACAAGCTGGTCAGGGCCTGCAACTTTCCCCCTTAGTGTTTAAAGAATCTCCAAAATCAGACATTTAGTTATGTCGGTATAAACAACTCTTTTTTTTGCCATCAAGTCATAGCTGACTTATGGCCACCCCATAAGGTTTTCAAGGCAAGAGACGTTCAAAGGCAGTTTGCTATTGCCTGCCTCCATGTCACGACCCTGGTATTCCTTGGTGGTCTCCCATCCAACTACTAACCAGGGCCAACACTAGATTCAGGTGGGTAGCTGTGTTGGTCTGAAGCAGCAGAACAAAGTTTGAGTCCAGTGGCACCTTTAAGACCAGCAAAGTTTTATTCAAAGTATCAGCTTTTGGGTGCTTGTTGGTCTTAAAGGTGCCACTGGACTCAACTTTGTTCTAAGGCTGACGCTGCTTAGCTTCTGAAAGCTGATGGGATCAGGCTAGCCTGAGCTATCCAGGTCAGGGCAAACAGGACTATAGGTCTTCATAATTAACTTTTAACTGCAATATTGACCAATGCAGATACAGGTATTAGATCCAGACGCCACAGACCAAACATGCACTACTACACTGTGTATTTAAAAACCACAAGACCTGACAGTCCACTCCCTGAAGAAAAGTAGGCCCTGTTCAGTATTATAGAGCTATGGCTGTGGTTGACATAAGGCAGTGATGGAATGAGAAGAATGGACACATGGCCACATACAATTTCCCTCTGCTCAAGGGCAATCTGCAAGGAATCAGACAAGCAACATGGAAGGACCTCTGCCACTTCAGAATGTAAGTGGGAAGGAATGGGAGAATGCTCCCTTTGCTGTGGCCAGCTACCATCAGATAGCCTAACCTGTTCTCCCTCATGACTTCTCATGGCAGGGAGCAACCAGTCCTACAACCACCCACCTGGACTCTGGAGTGGTACAGATTCAGTGGGTTGTAGCATGTGATTCCTTGAATCAGACTTTACCTTCAGGACCAAAAGGGGACAGAGTTCTGGTTCTTGTAGGGTGCTTCCAAACAGAGAGGATTGACATGCAGGCAACACAGGAGATAACTTTATTTCACTTCAAATGGTGTTAAGACAGACTGACGGACCCAGAAGAAACATGCCGCATGGGATGAGCAGCTGAGCACACAGATGAGTTGGTGAAGAGGGCTGTGGTTTGCTTTTTTATTATTTTTTGCTTTTAAAGCCTTTCCCCGGCTTCTTTCCTTTTTTTTTTTTAACCACAAGTACAAATGGTTTGTGTTGGAAACAGTCCAGATGGCAGTCGTTCCCCCATGATTGTTTCCGCAGCTATGTACAACATCTGGAATTTTTTGATTTCTTTTTGTCTACATCAGGTATAAAACAGACTGCAGGTTTACAAAGGACTAGTTTTGAAAAAGAAAGAGAGCCAAAATAAACAAACAAAGAAAGAGAAAGACAAGAGAGAAAGAGAAAGCAAGAGGGAAAGTAGCATAGAAACTGGGACCAAAATCTTCCAAAAAATTTAAAAAATGGTATAAAACCCCTGGAAGGAATACCATGCAGTTAAGAAACACAGAATCCGTCAAGTACACAGCTCTTCTAAAACAGGAAGTCTTTCACTTTTTAATTTTAAAAAAATGCATTTTAATTAGAAAAAAAGCTAAAATTGTAAAGTTTGAGCCACCAGTCAGCAGTAGCTAATGAGCCAAGGGCACCCTTGACTTTGGTGCTTTCCCAGCTTCACCCCAAGCCAAGATTCCTGACTTGGCGAGAGCGGAAGGGTCACGCGTCTTTGGCAGGGACGGTGGGGAAGGGATGCTACGTTTGCCGATGGATCGATGAATTAGTGCAATTATCAGTGTTCCAGCTGCCTCCTTCTAGCTTTCCGTGGGACTGAAACCCCCAGCTACTTAGCACCAATGCTCCAAGTAGGAGCCACTAGGGAACATCCAGCTTTGCCCTTTGGAGTTTCATGATCAGATGGATGAAATTCCCAAATTCCCCATTTTTATTTTTTGCAACATAGGGGTGAAGTTAGAATAGCATTAAAGCCTGGCCCTCTCTTCCCTCCCTCTTCCGAGGCTGCATTTGCTGAAGAATGGCGTGTACGACATGAGGTTCCACTCTTGACTTTTTGTGTTCATCTCACTGCTCTTTAGCCAGCTGATGCTCAGTGCTGGTACTGGGTCTTCTCTGCTCAGGCTGGCCTAATGAACTGGCTCGTTCTGCCTGCACTTCCATAGCCTTTGCTTTGCATGTGCAAGATCCTAGGTTTGACCTCTGGCATCTTCAGCCAAGGAAAGTTTCAGGGAACATGGCTGAGGAAGCATTTCACCTGAGACACCTGCTCCAGATTTCAGTTTGAGAGCCATCTGGAAGGTACAGAGAGGGATGTTCAAATGGACATTGGCAACATCACTTAGGTAAGTATGCTTCCAAGGCAACACATCTCTCATGTTAGAAGCACTATCTGGCCAACCGACTTTTCAACCACCACCACCACCCTGACCCCATCTCATATTTTATTCACACGGAGTGAATTCAATGGTTCTCTTTCTCATGTCAGGCATCCAGAGCCTCTCACAGTGCTATACTGTGCTTTCCACTCCCTCAGTGCAATTTACAGCACAATTCTAATGTTTATTCAGATGTAAGTCCCTATTATTATACTAGGTCTATCCAGGTGTAGTGTTCTTAGAACTGCACCCTTGGTCTCTTGCCAGGATAAGCAAAAGAGTGGGATGGAATGAGTGTGCAGCAAGGATTCTACTGAGGCATCATCTATATGGGCTTCTTTGCAGGCTGATGGCATTCCGATCTCTAAGGCTGTGCACAGTTGAGATAATAATGATGGAATTAAGGTCCCTTGTCATCATGTAAGTATCACTTTCCACCAGCTTTTCCCCTCCAAGCTAAGGGGCTGGAGGTCATTGTGCCAGCAGCCACGCGAGCCATACATGAAGATTCATCCTGAGCAAGCTTGGGAGAAGCTACATTTCTAGTGTGTCTGCCTGAAAGCTTCAAACAGACTTTTCAACCTGAAAAGGATTAGGACTTCTGGCTGCAAAAATGTTCCCCAATTTGCCTGAGAAATGTTTTAGATACAAATGAGGCAGTTTAGATAATTTAGAACTTCTACAGTGAATTTTGGCACCATGAATGGGTCTTGGGAATGCTGTGATATGTCCAGGCTGCAAGTTACCACCTCTGGAAGATTTTCAGGATGAAATCTGGACTCAAGTTGGAGCACTCATAAACCTAGTCTTCACACAACGGAATCCCAAGAAAAATGCACCTTGAGTTCATATCATAAGTCTGGTTTACAAATAGGGTGGGAGGCAGAACAGAAATGACTATGGAGTGTTTATCTGCCCTGTCCTCTGCTAGCAGTGCTGCCCGGCCATATATGAACTCGCTGAATTATGTACAAGTTAAACTTGGGATATTTTTTCTTAGCAAGCACTATAACTCAGTGCTAGTTAATGGGCAATGTTAAATGTTCATCTTTTTTGAGTTCATAGGTGCAAAGGAAAGGCTTTGTCTAAGGTGGGAACCATAGCCTGTGCATACCATAGACTGTAATGTGCTTGCACTTCATAGTTAGCTGTGATAAATAAGCCATGTCTTCAAATATCTCACTGAGTTTGTTTGGTTAAAACAACAAAGCAGGAAGCCAGAACTAAATGATGAGATAATTCTGGGAATCTAAGAATATTCCCTCTCCCTCTTCAGGAATTTGCCAGATTCCACTAACACCACTCACATTTCCAGCCTGCTTGTACATATCAGAATCTGCTGCTTCATCCTACATAATAAGGGCTCACCAGAAGTGTGCTTGCTTACCTGGAACCCCATTACAATAGCACCAGAACAGAGTGGCTGGGAAGTTAGCAGTGAGCTTTCTACTGTTGTTGCACCAGTCTTCCTTGAGCTGGCTCTTTCAGCCCATCATTATCAACAGTGGGAAATATTGAGCAAATGCAGAGTGTGCAGTATAAGAGACTGGGGTGTGTGTGTTTGTCGGCCAAGTCCCATTGGAAGAAGGCAATTTGCTCCTGCTCTCTTCCACTGGCTCATAGCGACTGCTGGGAGGTGCACATCATACAATCAGAAATGAGTCAGCACAGCACAGTTACTCACACATAGTACAAAAAAACCCAGCAGGACGCATCACAGACACAGGGCCCAGCCCCCATGGCTGGACGATCAGATTCATTCAGGTCATTCAATTAGAGGTTATTTACAGCATATCCTTATCCTACAAGAGCAAACAGAAAAGGCAAATGAGGAACCTTTGTGTCAAACCCAGCACAAGGTCTGGCAACTTGTACATCACTGTGCAAATAGCCCCCATACAGCAAAGTGCCTGCGGGGTCAGGGTGGGGTGCTCAGTGAGAACATTACAATTCCAAGAAAACCAACAAAGAGGGGGAAAAAACAGCATGGGGAGGAAGGAAAGAGGGAGAAAGCATCAAGTATGAACAGAGGGCTGGCTATGACTATCCAGCTATGCACATGGAAGTGTCCCACCTCTGGCTGGTTTAATGCAACTCACAATACTAAGTCCCATTGAACTCCATAGGGCTTACTTTTGAGTAAATATGCCTAGATCGGGTTTCAAGTGTACCTCCAAATAACTGATGTGGGAGCCAGATTGCAAATGCCTGCTTCAGTGATTTATGTGCAGCCTTGCATATGGACTATCTTTTAAATATTTAGAAAAAATGACCAGTAAGCACCAGGATGGTCTGAAATGCAGGAACGGACAACCTAATGCATACAAGTAATGGGATCACTCTTGGTGAGTTACTCCCTCTCTGAGAAGTGAAGCCGGGTTGTTCGGCCATTCTCATCGTTAGCAAAAAGATACCAAGAATCACAGTGGGATTGCACATTCTCCAGATGGTGTCTGCAAACCTCACCCCCCAACAGAATGAGGCCTCAGGCCTATGTTTTATTGCAGCTGGTGGCAATAAACACCCATAAAGTACCATTTAGGGAGAAAGTGCTTCAGTATTGAATTTGCCTTACTAGAGAGTAATTTGTTCACCTAACACATTTTTTTTCAGCTCCAGCTTTTATTATATTTTCTGTGATTATTTTTTTCCTGTATTACTGCATACGCTTGCAATTGAAGCAATTGTACACGGATCCTTTTAGTTCCTGTCCCTCTTTCAAGTTATTTTTATTACAGATGTTAATAATACAGTGGCTGATAAACCTTATCCATGATGCAGAGCTAAATATTAGCAACTTGCTAAAGGGACTCCAGGGAGAGATCAGGTCACTGCTGCTGTTATTAGCAAAGCATGAGAGCACTATGGAAGGAGGACACTGGCAATGGGCACTTCACCACAAGGAGGTTTCCAAAGAGTGCGATCCCATATGTTACAGAGAAGTTAAATAAGAAAGCCACAGAGGGCAGCAGCGTAGGTGGCTGAATTATTTGTCCACTCAAGGTTGCAGGACCTCCCATGGCACACAAAGGAACTGGGTAAAGTCCAGCTAGCTGTCCTCTCTCTAGGCAACTCTGCTCTTATAGGCAGCCCAAAATGCTGGGGAAGAAAATACCTCCAGTGATGCTTTCTACTAAATTAAACATGTTGATATTTTATTAGGCTTGCAGCACCTATAGATTGGACTGCGGCAGTGTTTATTCTGGAATACCAAGTAGCCAATCAAATCAAACCAAATTTTTGATAGAGGTGCTTGCCTTAAACCAGCCAGTGTGCATTTTCTCCCATAGTCCAAGACTATTACACCACCAGTTGAATTCCAGAGTACACTGACACCCCCAAGGCTTCAATTACATGAACAGGATATATATGTACATATGTATAGTTATACAGAGAGAAACAAGCACCTTAGATCTGCACAGGCCAGCTGGGTGGAATCTCCTGCTTATCCTTGAGAGGACTGTTACAGACTTATTTGAATAGCAGAGTCACTGAGGGGAAAGTGAGGAGAAATTACACCAAAAAATCTCTCTCTGCTTTATGATCCCAGTTACAATTCATGGAATAGAAACATTCTGTGATCTCTGACCCCTGTTAAAATTGGCAGCTACCAGATAGCAGACAAAGGCATTTGTCCCAAGCTGTGCATTAAATGATAGCACACTGCTGATATCAATAAAGGCGGGATGGCTGTGGCATTCAATGTCATTTGCAAGCAACAGCCAGTGAGGAGGACTGTAGCACCTTCAGATTGGTAAGGACCAGGAGGCCCCTTTGGAATGTCTGTCAGAGACCACAATTGATTAAGAGCCTTGTGTACACAATACATGTTTTCCACCCAATCACCCAAAGAAAAGGGAGGGAAGGACCAAACTTGGATGCATCTAACATCCTTGTATCAGCCATAGCTTAATCTTAATGGGTTTCTCAGTTTCTTGCCTTGGATGTTCCTGTGGTTAAAATGGAGATTCAGAACATACATTATACATTCCGTTCCCTACTAGCCATGTGATGGCTATCTTTGAGAAGCTTTCTTGTGCTACTACACTGTATATTTTTAACCCTGCTCAATAGGGAGAAATTGCCTGAATCCCATCCAAGAAGACACCCTGGAAGGTCTGTGCCACAGGAAATTGGTGAGAAAACCTCTCCAAGGTCTTGATGACAGGGAAAATAGACATCCAAGTGAAAACCAATGGCAGAGGCCTCTCACAGCCCCCTGTGCTTTAGCAAATGTACTGTAAGTGCTTGGCTTGCTGCAAATCCATGCCGCTGCTGCTGTCCACAGAGCTAATGCAAAAACCAAACCCAGCCAGCAGGGACAGAAAACTACACCAAAAGATAGATGTTATCTAATATTAGAGGGTATCCTAATTAGACATTTGCATATCTAATCAGGATGATCTCTGCTATCAGCATCCCAAGCCACGGGATGGCCTTGTTTGGCCATTGTACTAGACAACTTATCTCAATATGTCTATGGGTAACAGTGCAAAGGCACCTCGTATAATACAAACATTTAGATTCTCACAGGAGGTGCCATCCCTCCCCTTCTCCCCAATGTGTAAACATGGCTCTGATCTCCTGAGATCAATTGGGTAGATCAGACTTGTAGGGAACTGCAAGAGCTCATGGGGATAGGACAGAAGAGGGTTAGGAATCTGGACTGAGATCATCCCTCTGGCACTTCCTATTCCAGGCAAAGAGGAAAAGGTAGTATCACACTTCTGGGTAGACCTATTCTACCACGATGTTGGGGCAAATCTTGGCCTAGACCCATCCACCTTAGAAATAAAACATGTCCCCATTAAAGGGACAAAGGGACAACATAACCAGCTGTAGTTATACAGGCAGACAAGGAGAGGTGGCGGAGTTTCTCTGCAGTGCCTAGGTATTTTGGGATGAAATGCATCTACCAAGCTATTTACTGAGCTCACCTAAGGAATTCTAAACAACACTGTGAATGACAGCAGAAATAAGCCCTGCAGAAAAGTTATCCAACCAGCCTTCCCTCTGAAGGTGGACGCGCGAATGTCTGGCCTGTGCCTACAAGGCCACTGTAGGCTTCTTTCTGTTGCCAGTGAGAGTAAGATCTACTAATGGCAGCCAGAGGTCCCCTCCTCCCTCTCTTTGATTTGATGACATTAAGGCAGAGTTTCAGCACCATGGGAAACTCCATAATCTTATCATTCAAGTTGCATTTTTGCTCAGATCTCACAGTTTGACAGCAGCACAACTTTAATTTAAAGCACAAAAGCTTGCCCCAATGGGATGCCCATTTGCCTTCAATACCTGTCTTTGTGAAAGGGTAGTCCAGTGCTTGAAGAGGATTTTCCACCTCCTTCCTTCTACCCATGCCAGTTAGGGCTTTGTGCATGAGGCTAACCAGAAAAATACACACAGAAAATTAGCCGCACCATTTCCTTGGTAACTCTTTCCCTCCAGTCCAATCTATTCACTCTCCTAGTCAGATTTCTTTGTGGATTTCAGTAGCAAATGGGCTGCCTCCTTGCTGACTTTAAAAAAAAACACTACAATTCAGGCAAAATATGCCTACCAGTAATAGATTAATTCCAAATAGGCACAGTGAAGATTAGGAGCCAGTGGAATACAGGCAAAGGGTCTTCAGAGAAGTTGGATGACGTTTCCCCCACCGTTTGGTGTAGTGGTTAAGTGCACGGACTCTAATCTGGGAGAACTGTGATTCCTCACTCCTCCACTCGCAGCTGCTGGATGACCTTGGGCAAGCCATAGTTCTGGCACAGCTGTTCTTGAAAAAGAGCAGTTTCTGTCAGCGCTTTCTCAGCCCCGCCTACCGCACAGAGTGTCTGTTATGGGGAGGGGAAGGAGTTTGTAAGCCACTCTAAGACTCCTTTGGGTAGTGAAGGGTGGGGTATAAATCCAATCTCTTCTCCTCTTCATTGTATTTGGAATAGGGACAATTCTTACCCTTTCTGAGTCACTGACTGCTATTTTTTTCAGACAGTTAAAACCAAAATTCAGATTGTTTTCAAAATATGAGGCATTTTGGAATGGAAAGGCTGAGACAGCTCCTGGGAGATGAATGAGCAAAGAAAAAAAAAGTAGAACTGTGGAAATGTGGAGGGGGGCGGGGTGGGGGGGGGAGGAAAAAGAAAGCTAGGAATGACTTTTTCTCCATTTCATCCAAGCAAGGGCTTGTTCTTTGGCTAAAATAAAGCACGGCTAAATTTTCCTTGGTACTTCTACATTAAGTTTTGAATTACTTGCAATTAATAGCCATTGTACTAGTCAGTCTTTTGGCAACTGGGCAACCAGTCCGTTCTGAAACAGAAGACAGTGCCGTTCAGGCACATGCAGGAGCCTTGGAGGCTCCAATTGCTTCTCTCCAGATGAGAGAAGCATGTTAGCAATCTGCCCCTGGGCCCTTCTCTGCTCTCGTCCAGCCCTGCCGCAAATGCCTGCTGCTTGTTTGCAACATTGCAGAATGCTTAGTTTAGGTTACACAAGGATAAAACAAAACTTTTGGCTTGCAAAGACTCACTAGGGCAAAATTTAAGAGATTCTGAGAAGCGCACATTCTGTCTGTTGACTGGGCAATTACAGCAGTTGGCACATGATCTAGAACCCTGAGAACTGTTCACTCTTGTTTTGTTTAAAAGCACATTCTAGCCCTCATGACTGCAGAGAAAATACTGAAAATACAGTCAGTGTCACCTAAATGCTCAGAATCAAACAGGGGCTAAATGTGATCTCTGTTATTCAAAGTGCAATCCTTGAACCTATTTGGCACGGAATATCCACAGCCCTGGTTAATAATCCTTCAGCGTAAAAGGGACCCTAGTGACTTTTATATCATAAGATCAGTGAGAGTGGACGGTTAGATGATGAGCACGGCATGTTTATCAACTATAACGACTGGCTTTGTATTGGATTCAAAGGAAATACTGCTGATGGTAAGAACTGATAGATCATTATACCTGGAGTGCTGAGATTCTGCTGCAATATGAAATCAGAACATACAATACTGAAATTGAAAAAGCTGAGACCTGCAGTTTGGAGGATCTAAAAATTATCCGATTGATTAAATGATGCAGAAAGTTCTTTTACTGCCACAGACTTCTACTTTGTTGGAGCAGCTGGCAGCACGGGCTACATCTGACCCACCAAGAGGTACCAACTCCCCACACCCATGTTGCCAGTCTCCAGGGACTGGGCAACATGGCCCAATTGGTCTAATTTATCCAGCAGACTACATTAGTGGCTATGGGTCGAGCTGTTGGTTTACTGCCCCCTCTTGCTCCACTGCCCCTCTCTTCCTGTTAAAAGTGGCCTTCCAGGAAAGCTAATTGGTGACCAGAGCAGTACAGAATGGGTACTCATGGGATGTGTTATGAACCTACCTAACCACTGATAAGGTACACCGAATACTTCTGACGTCACCCTACCCTGGCAGACATCCCACTGAAATTCACTCGAGGGAAAAGTTCCAGTCTGAGGCATGGCAATGTCACTTGTTTAATCCCAACAGCTATTAAAGGACAGAAAACAGGTCTGACTTCTGTGTATCTGTTAAGATAGCTGAGACCACCAGGGCCAGGAGCTAGGCTGGTTTGGGAAGCCCCTCCAGTGATGGCTCCATCTCCAGAAAAGCAAGTAAGTGGCAACTGAGACTCAATGATGTTTAAAGACAGGGCTACGTTTTCACTCAGCCTGACTACAGTCTGCAGTTAGATATGATAGACGCTAACAGCACTCTCCCCCCACTTGCCAATATGAGCAGCAAAGAAACTGAACTGAGGAGAGAAGACTCACAAGCAGGTAAAGTGGAGCTGAGAAACACATCTAGCTTTGGTGACTCCAGACCTGTGAGGGTGCAGCCGTCTAAGGGGAAACACAACACAATGCTCTCTCCTGTGCCCAGTTTACAGGTTTCTTGTGCTTTTAATGGATGGAATGACAAGGAGTGAGGCAGGAGGAGGGAACCCAGTCCAGCAAATTGTGCATCGCTTGTTAAGTTGTGCTGCTGAGTCAAGCCTGTGCACATCGTGAGGCAAGCTGCAAGGACCCACAAGGCCGATGTGGTTACTGGAGGCCATCCAGTCAGCACCAGTTTGAGTTGGGAGGGACTGCGGTGATGGGACTGACAAACTGGCAGAACAAGAATGGGAGATGAACAAAACACACAATGCAACCAAGTGGCTCCTCCCTATGCAGCCAATGCCAGGCTGTAAAAATAACAACAACAACAACAACAACAACAACTTCTTGAACCAAAGAGTGAACAGAATGGCCCAGCTTAGCCCAAATAAAGATAAAAGGGAAAACAAAACAAAACAGATTTTATTCGGAATCTGAATGTAAAAGGACCATCATGCAGATTAAATAAGGAGGGCACAAAGACAGGATTTAACAGTCCTAGGCCTTTGCCTGTGTTTGTGTTGGTCGGACAGTGTGAGGGGGAAGCACCCAGAGAGCACCAGCAGTTGCTTTGCTGCAGCAGAAAGATCTTCCGCTCCGATGCTTACAGGTTCTTTTTCTAGGCTTCTGTTTATCTGATTTTAAGGATCCTCCTCGTAGGGAACCCTGAACTTTGCTGCTGCTCTGCCTGCCGGCACTGCTCTGCCATTAACACAGTGGCCAGTTGTGGGGAGTTCTCAAGCGTCTGTGCCCCGCATAGGAACTCTGACGAGGTGCAACCTGGATCTGTGGGATTCATTCTTCCTGCACCCCTCCCTCCCCCAGTCACACTACAAAGCCAAGCCGTTTGTGACTGAGGCACAAAACCTATGAATAAAAACTGGCATTCTCCTACCACCAGAGTCATGTGGGGGAGGGGAGGGCAGCCGGTATCTTCCAGAGGAGGAGCTAGCTGCCTCTCTCCTTGTCCATCGCACAGACTGCAAGGCAAGAAAACAGGCTCCTCCCTGCCCTCTGTGGTTTCTCTTCCGGGCCACAGATTCCAGATACAAAAAACAAAGAAGAACGAGGAGCATAAGCGGCCGAGACCCGCTCACTCCGATTGCTGTTCCATCCTGATCCACTCCTCTTTAGAGAGCAGACTGCACGTTTGGATCCAGGGTTTCTCTGTCTGGAGACTCGATGTAGTTGGCTGCTTCCTGAAGCTTCAGCAACATTGCCATCTGCATGGGATAGGACAGATAAGTAAGAAGCTGCAGTTCCTCCAGCTATCCTGCTATCTACACACAAGATGTTATAGGTGCCCCTCAGTGTGTAGAGCTTGAAAGCCAGATGCCGCATACCTGGTGGTCAAAGCATCACCTGACAGAAAGATGGGAAAGGTTCCTGGGAATTAGGATCCCAGACAGTTGAGACAGCGAGCAATGCAATGATTCTGGCTCAGGGTCTGTTTTTTGTCTGTACACTGAAGAAGACTTGCAAGTGCCATCCTAAGCAGTCAGTGGGCTTAGAAGGGTATAACTCTGCTCAGGATGGTACTGCAAGTGTCCTGACCAAGGCAGCAATAGAGTTTTTAGATTATGTGGAACAAAAAATAGCTCAGTGTGGGGTCAAGGGTCAAGAGGAGTTAAGTCATCATTTTATCCCCTCTCCTTCTTTCCAGTGGGAGTTCTTGATGTGTGCAAGGTGGATATCTCCCTGGCATGGCTGGTCCCAGGCTAAGCAGAGCCCAGGGGTGGCACAAGCTTCCTGGTCCCCTGCCAGGCCATGTGAGACATTTGGGGCTCTGTAACCCAGTGGTCATTGCCTTGATTGCCTGGCAACATTGCCACTCTCTCCCCGCCACTGTCTGTCAGCTGCTGAGTGAGGCACAATCCAGCATCACGACACTGCCCTGACAACGACAACAGCAGCATTTCCCTGTTTGTGGCTTGGCTGTTCAGTTGTGTCGGCACTGGGGCTATCCCAGCCACAGGGACGGGATGTATCTTCTGACTGTTCTGATAGGGAACTCTCAGGCACAATTTATACACAGTTCTGCAAAATAGAATCTTATCATTTATCACTTCCAGCTACATTCAAAGACTTGCGCCTTATTTACAGGTATAGCTTTGTTTCAATCATGAACATTGTGGACTGACTTGAGTAAGGTAGGAGAAAGCCTTGAATTTCAAAGGGATAAAACAGCACGCACAAGGAGTTGCCTAACTCAGCTCAATCAGCTGGGAGAGGGATTCCTTCTGCGAGGGGGTCACACTTAGAACACTGGGTGCTTCTGAGTTACAGCTGGGTACATGGGAGGCCAGATCTACTGCCACTGGAAACAATGGAGCCATTTATTCCCATAAGTAGACCTGCCCTGGCCTCTTTACAAATCATAGGAAATACTGGACCCATTAGTTCCAATGCAGTAGACCTGGCCTTCCATGTATCCAGCTATTAGTCAGCATCAGGTGTTACGTGGGGCTTCCAGTCCCTTTAAATTTTACAGGTATGGGAGATGCCAACTAACGACTGTTTGGTGTGGCCAGCATACTCTGTCTCCCGCCTTCCCTACTGCCTTGGGGGGGGGGGGGCGGGGGCGGGTTTGTTCCTGAAAAAAAAGGTTCCCAATTTTTGAGACCCCAGTAAAACTACCTGGGGGGAAAATCCTGAAACAATAATGAGGTTCTAGAAACTTCGAGATAATGAAAATACCTTCCTCTAAATCTGGACCCAAAATTAAAATGAAGATTTTTGAAGTGTACAATTAAATTAAAATCAAAATTAAACTTCTCGAAGTTTGTCCTTCCCTGAAGGGGTTGCCTAACAGCAGCTTTTCTGTGTGTCAGGATTTACAAAGAACTAAATGCTGCTATCTGCTTCTACCCTCCATCCCATGATGCCCACAGTTCGATCAGGGAAGCCAAGACAATCCCATGTAGCCCTCCAAGCTTGTATGTGGAGCCTGCAGCATAATCCTTTGTTCTAGGCTCTTATGCCACCTTGTGGCTACAGGCTCTCAGGACTCCATATTTCTCCTCCTCATACTGCAATGTAAAAGCAAGCTCTTCTCTCTTGCGACGGTGAACATATTTGCTGCTCAGGTCATGGATACATACTATGCAGCAGCGCAGTGTTTCATTCTTTCCCAGGTAAACAGTGAGACACAGACATGCTGGAAAGTACTCATAATCAATATTCCTCTAAGCTGTGGAGTCCTGTGAGCAAAAATTCTACTTTGTGAGCTACTGGCATTAAAGCTGTGAGTGAGCAATTTGGCAGCTGCATAAATTAGTGTGCTCTGGAGCCATCCTTCCTGAGCTAAGACAAAAATGTGTGAGCCGGAGGCTAAAAAACTGTGAGCTAGCTCACACTAACTCAGCTTAGAGGGAACACTGCTCACAGTAGCTCTTGGCTCTCTTTTGGGCACAAAGCAACTGTTACAACACAATAGAGGGATAAAAAAGGTGAGTAACCAAAGCACTTCCAAAGTTCCGGGAGGTAAATTTTTGTTATTCCCAGAATTCTGGGAGTGTCTGAGTGACGGGGGACATCCAGAAGACAGCCACGAATACAGCTGTTCCACAGGCAGCAGGATGATCCAAAATACATTGCAGGCGTTGTCTGATAGGTTGTTTTATTAGTGCATTGTAATAATTTCTCATGTTGATTGTATTTTATATGTTTTAATGCTGTAAATTCCCCAGAGCCCACTTGTGGGGTTGGGCGATTCAGAAATCTAATTAAATAAATCAATAAATCATTCTTTCTAACCCAGCTGGTCACCCCCCTCCATGGTAGCCTGCGGCATCAACTGCCTTGTAAGGAGGACCACTACATAGTATTATGCATGGCCTTTCAAGACGAGATGAGGAGAACCATGAATCATTCTTGCTTCTTTTGTATCAACATCAAACATCCTTAAGGATCATTTGCAAAACTCTTCCCAGTATACTTGCACTACTTTTTTTTAACTCCACTAGTTTGCCAAATGCTATCTGAAATACTTAAGGGCAAGGGCATAGACTTTCCAATTTCCCGGGGGGGGGGGGGGGGCTGGGACTGGGCCAGAGACGTCACAGGCCATTGTCTCCGGGGGAGGCTCAGCACTTCCTGGAAAAGTTTTTTTTTTGGGGGGGGGGCTCCAGCTCCCCAGACCCCCTGAAGTTGATGCCTATGCTTAGGGGTTACGCAGTCACTGCCCAGGCACCCTGTAAGCTAGGATTCTCTTGCCCAGCTAAGCATTCAATCTGATCACGGCCCTTGGCAGTGCCACCAGCTGGCAAGGCTAGGAAGCAGGTTCAGGGCCTAAGGCTGCCTCAGTGGCTAATTTGGGTTGAACGCTGGGAAACAAATATGGATTCTAATCAATATTCTTCCTCCTCTCCCGACATCTGTGAGACCCATCAGAAGGGTACTCTCAGGAGTTTACTGTCACTGGGGTGTGGAGTCAGGATGTGTGGGTCCCTTTCCTGGAGCTGGGTGGAAGGACCCAATGCAGGTTTCTTGACCAGGAGTCCTCAGAACCTGGAGGTAGCCCTAGTTTTCCCAACAAGCTTTCAGCTTCAAACACACACATGTATGTTAATTTAGTTAATCATTATAAATTAAATACTTTAGTTCCAACACTGACTACTGGGGCTTTAGAATGAATGCAGAAAGCTGGTTGCAGGGGACATATTTACATATATAAATTCGCTGTAATATTTGAGCTGAGCTTTTGTTTGTTCCTCCTGTCTTCAGGGTTAAAGTCTGGGATGGCCACAGGCATCAGCCCGTAGCCAGAAGCCAAAGGCCAGCTCGTTGTTGACTCTCAATCCATGGCTCATGCTCAGTGGCTGGCCAACTGGATCCAGGATCAGCCAGAGATAGATCTGATTATTTATTTATTTACATTTGTACCCCACCCTTCCCGCAAGCGGGCTCAGGGTGGCTTACAAAGTGGCACAATGCCAGGTTTAAATAAACAGTTTAAACAGTTTAAAACACCATTATGACAGTTCAATAAAATTTCAATAAAGTGCTCCCAGTGATGGTAATCAGCTTATGTCAAGATGGTGTCCTGCAGTTTCTCTTCGTGACCTAGTGTGGATTCCTTCGGGCCAGCCCTCATCTCCGACGATGGTGGAGTTCCGGTTCCGCCCACCAGCCCAGCGGACGCAAGGAGCTCAAGCTCCGGAGTTTGCTGAGCTTTATCTCCTGATTTTCAAGGCAAAACTTCTGCCTTTCTCGATGCTTGTGGGGCAGAGAGAAGCAAAGAGCTTGGGGACTGCCTAGGGGGACTGGCTGTCCTCCCCGGGCAGTTTTTCTTTCTTTTTCCCCAGCTTTTAGCGGAGTCTATGGAGGTGTGCCCTCGCCGCCGGCTTGCAGCTCTGGGCTGAAGAGGAGGGAAGGGAACCAAAAACGGAGCCAAAAGAAGAGGACCGGATAGCCCGGACAGACCAGGAAAGTTAAGTCGGGTTCTAACTTAATTAAATTGAATAAAGAAAAACGTAATAGCCCTATGAGTATCTACTGGGCATTGTTGGCGTGAACCCCGGGTTAAAGCGGCCAGCTGACGCAAATTAAACACAGCCTCAGACCGGGGGAAGGGAGATATATCAAGAGAGGTGCTGCACTAACCTTGTTTGTTTTCTTTTTGTTTCATGACTTGCTGCGGAGAGTTCACATATGAAAGCCGGTAATTTGGAGATGTGAAGGAATTTAAAAAGAGCTTCTTCAAGAGACTCCTTAAGAGAAAGTCCAAACCGGGAAGCAAGGAGTTCAGCGCATGCGTGAGAGCCGAGGGCGGGGCAAAGAGCACGGAGATACAGCGTTTGCGTAGCTCTACGTCTAAAGAGCAACGGATTAAAGGCACAGAGAACAGCGGAACAGCGAGGAAAAGAGCACAGCAGGAGACGCGACCAATTGTATAAGGCCTATGGCGTCTGGCAACCCAGGAAATACAAGAAAAAGCTCCATTCCATCTCCATCTAACTTGAGCCTCTTGAGCCAAATGAAGCCTGCTGCAAGCAACCCCACGTACACAAGCAAAGACATCAAGAACATGATTGATGACTCTGTCATGGCGGCAGTTAAAGCAGTCCTAGAAAATACCATCCCAGTGGTATTGGATAAAGTGGAAGAAAGATTACCATCTATTATTCGAAAAGAGCTCCATAAAGAATTTGAGCCAATTCATAAGAAAATCGATGACCTAGCAACACAAGTCAAAACTGAAATAGATGAAGTTAAAACCCAGGTCGCAGCTAACAAGGCAGATATTCAAAAACTAGCAAGTGGAGGAAGACAAACCTACTCAAGAGTAAGAGCTGGATCTTGATATGCAAGAAATGAAAGCTAAGAATGAAAGTCTTGAGGAAGCTCTAATCGGTCTGGAAATGGACAAAGCAGCTCTGTTGATTAGATGCCAAAATGTTCCTGAAAACTTAAATATGGACTGGAAAGAAGAAATAATTACAGCAATTGCGGATCAACTCAAGGTGGGAACTGAGCAAGAAATAACATCGGAAATAGACAATATGTTCAGAAGAAATACGGCGTATGCGAAAAAATTTAAGGTTCCAAGAGAAATCCAGATTAGATTCAATAAAAGGAACATCTGTGATAAAATCTTGAAGGCAGCCTATGAAACAAAAGTATGCTTACATGGGTCGGAAATCAAATTTTTAAGAGATATCCCATGGAGAGTCCGAGAGAAAAGGAAGGCATATCAACAGCTGGCAAATCTACTTCGGGAAAAGAATATTATTTACAGATGGAACATCCCAGAAGGCCTGATCTTTGAATATAAAGGGAGAAGGCACAAATTAGATTCGATCTTCAAATTAGATAATTTTTTGGATAATTATGGAGCAGATTTCGGATTAACAGAGGAAGATAAGGAGACGAGCTCAGAAAGTGAGGAGGAAAAAGAAGAGAAGAAAGAAGAAAAAGAAAGGGAGAGGAAGGAGGAAAAAAAGAAAGGAAAGAAAAAGACTGATACTGTCCTACCACTACAAATCCAAACAAAGAAACAGACAAAGACTAAGGAGCAAGAACAAACTGTGAAAGATGGAGCAGAAGACTAAAGACTTCAGGTTAGTATCGATAAATGTCAATGGCCTTAATGCACCACAGAAAAGATCTAGGATATTTCACCAATTAAGTAAATTAAAAGCTGATGTGGTATGTCTACAAGAGACGCACATTAAAAAAGATCATGTTAAGCATATAAATTATAAGAGATTGGGTTTAGCATTTGTAGCAGCAGACTTAACTGAAAAAAGAGGGGCGTAGTGACTTATATAAAAGAACATCTACACCCAGAACTAGTCTATGCATCCAAAGACGGGAGAATTGTTGCGGTCTCAATAATAAGACAAGGAAAAGCCTACTTAATTGTTAACATCTATGCACCCAACGCAAACCAACAACCATTCTTCAAAGAGTTAGCAGAAATACTGAGGGAGAAAAAGTATAATAATATTTGCCTCTTAGGAGACTTTAATGCAGTGGTTGATAGGAGGAGAGATAGAAAAAATACGAACAAAACCAGGAAAAAAGGTCAAACTTTACCAAGTAACTTTTACCAATTAATGGAGGAACACGACATACTAGACGCATGGAGAACCAAATATATGGATAAAAACTCATATACATACTACTCAGCAAGATTTAAATCTTGGTCATGGATAGACATGGCGTGGATTTCTAGGTCTTTGATCCTAGAAATGAACGATGTTGAGATCCTACCGTTGACCTTTGCTGATCACAACCCTATACTGTTGTCTCTTAGGGAGACGAAAAAAACCACTAGATGGACAATGAATAAATATTTACTGAAGGATAATAGTTTTGTTGATAAAATGAAGGAAGACATTAAAGAATTCTTTAAAATTAATATAACACCTCAGATCTCAATGAATATAGTCTGGGATACGTTTAAAGCTTATGTTAGAGGCAAACTAATTAGTTACACTGCATGGAAGAAAAAACAAGATAATATAGAATATAATAAATTGGTTAAACAGATTAAAATAGAGGAGGAAAACAGACATAAAACGCAAGGGGACAGGAATAAACAAAATTTGCTTGCTAAGCAGCATAAATTAAATCTACTACTAAGCAAAGAGATAGGGAAAAGAGTCCAGCTTAATAAATTATTCTTTTTCGAAAACGCGAATAAGCCTACAAGATGGTTAGCGTATAGACTAAAAAAAGAAGAGGCTAAAAGAGCAATAATTTCATTAAAGAATAGCAAAGGGGAGAATAAATTTTTACAAACAGATTTGAAAAATATAGTTGAAGAATATTTTAGCGCAATATATAAACAAAATGATGAGGATGAAGAACAGTTGGAAGCGTATATAAAAAATAAACTAAAATTGAAGAAATTTACGGAGGAGCAAAAGAAAAGGTTAAGTGAGCCTATTGCTATTTTTGAAGTAGTAGAAGCTATTAAAAAACAGAAAATAAATAAAACTCCTGGACCAGATGGTTTGCCGGGCGAATTTTATCAGAAGTTTGAAGGGCAGATTTCATTAATATATAAAGAACTTGTAAAATCTATAAGTCAGACAGGCACAATCCCAGAATCATGGAATTCCGCGCTTATAACATTAATTCCGAAAAATAAGGATAAATTAGACCTAATTGACAATTATAGACCGATTTCGCTTTTGAACGCAGATTATAAGATTTTTGCAAGTATACTGGCAGATAGATTTAAAAAGGTTCTGATCCAAGTAATTAAGACCGATCAAGTAGGCTTTCTTCCTAAAAGACAACTTAAAGAAAATATCAGGACACTAATTAATACACTAGAATATTATGAAGAGCACCCAGAAAAAGAGATGGCCATAATGTTTATGGACGCGGAGAAAGCTTTCGATAATGTATCCTGGAAATTTATGTTAAAAACGCTGGAAAAATGCGACCCAGGAAATTATTTCAGAGTAATGATAGAGGCAGTATATAAAAAACAACTTGCAAGGGTAAGGATTAATGGGGATATTTCTAAGGAATTTCCTATCGAAAAAGGGACAAGACAAGGTTGTCCTCTATCTCCGCTGCTTTTTATTTTCGCGTTAGAATTCTTATGCAACCAGGTTAGAGAACGTAAAAAAATTCGGAGCTTGAAGTGTAAAGAACAGGAGTATAAGCTCTGCGCATACGCAGATGATCTGATGTTTATTATGGAAGAACCCACAGAGTCGGTGGAGAAAATATTGGAAGTAATTAAGGAATATGGAAGGGTAGCCGGTTTAAAAATTAATATTCAAAAAACTAAAATAATAGTAAAAACTGTTCAGAACAAACGAAAATTAAAATAAATCGTATATCGGGGATGGAGATAGTAAAAAAGATTAAATATTTAGGGATTGTATGCTCTAATAAAACAAGCTCTTTAATTGAAGATAACTATAGTCTACTTCTGAAGAAGATAAAAGAAGATCTAAATAGATGGAAAGACCTAAATTTATCTTGGCTTGGAAGGGTAGCGGCCATTAAAATGAATATTTTGCCAAGATTTTTATTTCTGGCTCAAACGATCCCTCTATTGAAAAAAAATGCTCAATTCTATAAGGAAATTAATAAAATAACTAGGAAATTCATCTGGACCCCAAGCAAACCACGTATGAGATGGAAACTTCTACAAGATCAAAAAGATAAAGGAGGTGTAGGATTACCAAACTGGGAGCTATACGGCAAGGCCGCTGCGTTAACATGGATAAAGGACTGGTTGGTATTAGAAAATCGCAGAACGTTAGCTCTAGAAGGACATGATTTATATATGGGTTGGCATGCGTATATTTGGTACAGGAAGCATAATATCCATTCTAACTTTAAGGTTCATAAATTGAGAGCTGCCTTACTGAACACATGGTTAGAAATGAAAGATAAGTTTTATCGAAAAATTCCTGGTTGGGTTTCGCCTTTAGAAGCCTTTGTAAAACCAACGCTTGCAAATGTCAATATCCTAGTGAATTATAATAATTTATTAGATAAAAAGGGAGTGATTAAAAAAGAGACGCAACTAAAGGAAGAACTGGGGATTCAGCTAACTTGGTGGGAAACCGTACAACTCCAATCTAGATATCAGAAAGATATAAAAGCCGGTTTTAGCACTAAACCTAATAACTTAGAGGAGATTTGGTTAAAATCGGATGATAAATTGATTAACAAGCTTTATAAATTTTTGTTAAATGATGAGATGCAGGAAGAGATTATCAAGCCGTCAATGATAGAGTGGATGAAAGATTTTGGTAGAAATATTGATATAGACAGATGGCCACAGATTTGGAAGACAGTTAAGTATTTAAAAGTTATAAATTATAAGGAAAACATATACAAAATGTTTTATCGCTGGCATTGGACTCCGGAAAAGTTACATAAATGTTATAAGTCAGTATCTGATAAATGTTGGTCTTGTGGAAATGATAAGGGTACATTCCTGCATATGTGGTGGTCGTGTAAAAGGTTAAAATCATATTGGTTAATGGTCAAAAATATGTTGTTCGAGATTTTAGAGATAGATGTTTCTTTAAACCCAGAAATATTTCTGTTGAATATGTTACCAGATGGACTATCTATAGAAAATTAAAGACTAATATCTTATATAATCACAGCAGCACGTATTCTACGGGCGAAGGCATGGAAATCAACAAGTATGCCAAGTCGAGAAGAACTAATTAAAATATTGTTGAACTGGGCGGAGATGGACAAACTAGGATACCTTCTGAACCCACAAGCAAAGTTAGATACTGCGACAATCTGGTCGAAATTGTATGATTGGTTAAAATAATGTTATGGCTTCAAACAAATATGATGTATTCTGATGTAATAAGAATATTTGTATAAAACACAATAAATTATCAAAAAAAAAAAATCTCCGATGATGGTGGAGATGGTTGATGGTAGGTGGTGGGTGGTGGCAGCTCCTAATCGAAGGCCTGGTGGAAGAGCTCCGTCTTGCAGGCCCTGTGGAACTGCATAAGGTCCCGCAGGGCCCTGATCTCCTCCAGGAGCTTGTTCCACCAGAGCGGAGCCGCCACCGAAAAGGCCCTAGCTCTAGTATTATTTTTTATTTACATTCTATTGATTTTTAATTGTACACTTTCTATCATCATAAGCCCCTCTGGGAGACAAGTGGGGCATAAATATTTTAAGTTAAAAAAGTGAGCAAGCAAATCTTTCTTCCTATAAGGAGTTTGCTGAGGGTTGGGCAAGCAGTGGGGGAGGCTAGTTCGCTGCAAGCATAAAGGACAAGACAGAGATTGCGATGACTAGGGGGTGGGGAAGAGGCAGAATGTGAAATGACTGCAACTGATAGTTCGGGGTGATATTCTCCAGTTCAGCTCAAAGGATAGATGATAGATCTCCGACTTTTTGATTATGCAGCAAAACTACTCACTGAATTCCTAGGGACTAACAGACACAAAATAATCTTCCATACAAATCACTTCTCAAGTTTGCTAGTTACCAGGATGAGTTCTTTAGTAACAGGACAAAAAAAAGTTCTAAGGAATAACATTCAAAAGATGTTTCCTGGTGAAAGTGACGATTCGCTTCTCTTGTACCACCTTCCTAAAGGCAGGTTGAGTCTGTAATGTAACTTTGCAGACACTGGCAATTGGTCTCAGGATGCCTGACTGGCTGAACCCCACACCCACAGGAACCCAGTCTATTGTCACCCTCTTCTCTCAATGGGTTTCTGCCCTGTAACAGATGTGCTGGCTACAGCTGTTGTTATAAAGGAATGCTTGGCAAGGTATGATGCTGCAAAGACGAGCTGGACCATGCATCCAACCAGCTCTCCCCCCCCACACACTTTATTTCCTCAACAATTGCTCCAGCATCCAGAAGATTTTTTCCAGTGAGCAGAAGGTTTAGCTCTCCCTCTGTAACCAGAATGACATACCAAAGGGTCTGATTCCAGAGAATTTGGTGTTGTATCCTTGCCGCTTCGCTCCTCTGGGGGTGAGACAGTGCTGTGTGGCCCCACACTAGGTGGGGGAAGATGATAGAGCTTCGACTGGTCTTGTTGGGCCGATGGCCATGGCAATGTGTCCCGCACCCACTCCACAGGGTCTTCCCAGGCAGCTTTCTGTCCATGCACCTGTAATGAAGATAAGTAAGAATGAATAACAACATTTACCATAGCCTGGCTGGTGTTGAGAAGATCATTGTGCAGTGGCCAATCATCCCATCCCTCTACCAGGGACAGAGTGGAAGCTCTGAGCAAATTCATGAGTCAGCTAACCTTTAAAGAAAGCAAATTGATTTAGATTTAACTTCCTGCAACTGGCTTTTGCTCATTTAGGGCAGCCAATAGGTTGTTTGTAGCCAAGCAATCCATCCATAAGAATGAGTCCAAGCTACAGCCACAAGAGTAGATCTTTAGGTAAGGGAAGATACCTTGATCCCATCCTTTGCTCCTTCCTGAAGATAAGGGATTATGGAATTGTTCCATAAATCAATGAACCAGGTCCGGAAATCTTCGATTCCAATGGGGCATGATAGGAAGAAACAAGGGCCTAGAAGGAGAAGCGAGGAAGATCAGCTATTAAATAGTGTCTAAGAACTAGGCCTATATAATAGGGGTCCAATACTATGCCATGGTATCTGTGATTGACAGAGGAGCCAGTGTGGTATATTAGATAAAGTGCTGAAAAGAGACTATGAAGCCTGCTTCCCTATTATAAGTCACTGTTTAGTGGCCCTGACCTGGATAGCCCGGACAAGCCCAATCTCATCAGACCTCAGAAACTAAGCAGGGCCAACCCTGGCAAGTATTTGGATGGGAGACCTCCAAGGAATATCAGGGCTGAGAGGCCAGAGGCAGGCTATCAAGCCGCTTCTCTGAACGTCTTCCGTGCCCCAGTAGGAGTCGCCAGACATCACCATGACATTCAGGCATGGGCACACACACACACAAAAATGCAAAACTACCCTCCCAAAAGTCACTGCTTAATGGGATAATCAAATGGATACTGCCTTGAATTCAGTGGAGAAAAAAACCCAGAATGTGTGTGAAAGATGCTGATTCAGGCATGACTCAGCTTTCAAACAGAGAGGCCTTTTGAAGAAAACTGAGGAACCAGCAACCCAGAATCCATATTGGACTAGGGCAAAGATTGGTTTTTGGTATTCAGTGTGCATGAATTGAATCCACGCAGTGTGATTCATATTGTCCCTTGCGTCAAAGTTGGCAGTGTGAGCTTCTACCTTGACCCACATGGGGAGGGGCCATGGCTAAGTGGAAGAGCATCTGCTTTGCATGCAGGAGGTCCCAGGTGCAAACCCCATCATCTCCAGTTCAAATGACCAGCCATTAGGTTATCTGAAAGGCACATGAAGCTTCCTTATACTGAATCAGACTCTTGGTCCATCAAGATCAACTGTTACATTGTCTTTTTCCCCCTCCCTCTACTCGTAGAATGTAAAGGTAATATGCTTTTTATATCCAAGTAAAACAAGCCTGACAGCTCCTAAACTGAAGATCTGTATCTGGCTCTTATAATATTTTGGTTTAAGTGACTGATTTTGTTAATAGGTAATTCATCAAACAGGAAAGTAAGGAGGAATTTGATGGCATTTACGATAGCACATGTGGCCAACCAAATAACTTTTAAAAAGCCTAGTCCTAAAATAAGGAAAACAGCTGACATCTGCTAAATCTACCATAGTCCTACTCCATGTTCTTGAGATTCCTTCAACAGAAATACTTAAGAGAAATTATAGCATTTGGTTGGATACAGAAGAAACCAGGGCTTATACTTTGAGGCAGGGTTCAGAGTCCTGGAACACGGAAGTACTAATTAAGAATACCACTGGGCACACACAGAATACTTTTCTCTCATCCCTGACTAGCTCACTGAATTTAAAGACAGGGGATCCCTGCTTCCATGCAGCCTTGAGCCTTGGAATGTCTCTTGTAGAAATGAATCAAAGGAGACAAGTTGCAACTTCACCCAAGCTGCTTATTGTGTTCCCAGATCTTGCACTGCAAGTTCTTGTCCCAGCTTCCTGCACGAGAAAGGTTGCCCCTGATAGCAGCTCCAGCCATCCTTACCAATGAGGAAGTCAGAGGTGCTGTGCTTCTCTAGGAAAGTATGCAGGTGATACCAAAGCTTGGGCACCCAGTCCAGTACACGCAGCAGCTCCTCCCGGTTTGCATTGGCATCACTGTCAGACTCGAGGAGCTTCCGGCGTAGGTAGCGCACCAGGAAGCCATTGGCAGGCTCCACGTTGTTGGAGAAAGTCAGCATTCTGCAGGGCAAGGGACAGATTAAGAATAGGGAGAAAAGTTGGCACTTGAAGCAAACTATTCTCTCCCCCCCCCCCCCCAAGCTAACATACCACACGAAGTAAAGCACATGTACCCTCATCTTCACATCTGCTCCTGTGCCCTGGGACAACAAAGGATTTCACGCACGCTACACAAATCCTTCCCACGGCAACATCACAGTTCTAGAATCTTGGACCTGACAGAGCAGAGGAGGAGATGTGCCATCCCCACTGTCTTCAGTGGTTTTAGTATGGTTGCCATTACCTGAAGCTGAGGTGAAGGCCGTGGTTTGGAGTCATTTTCACAGGCTGGTTGGTTGTCCCAATGATGTAGGGGCTGGCAGGGGAGAGAAGGAACAGGCTTAGCCGGTGCTGCATGTCTCATTTCTCCTCTGCAGGAGCACAGCTAGATGACTTTTCTATCTCCTCAATCTCCACCCAGCAGGATTATTCACTTGGACTCATACCCTTCTTAGGGTAGGACTAACAAAACATCTTGGCTAGGACTAGCAAGACATCACTCTTTTATCAATTCCACCATCAGCTCAATTGCTCCTACAGAAAAACTGTTGGAAAAAGAGCTTGGAGGAGGGAAGTTTCTTGCAAGAAATGCCACAATAAGCATAAGGAGTCATCCTGTGGCTCAGATAAAAAAATATTTAGGAAAGTTTGGCATACTTCCTTACAGGGGATAGAGTGTTTGAATATTTATGATATTGTCTGAAGCTTCTTTTCTGACCAAAGGATCTGAACACCCACAGCACTGGAGACAAGCCTTTCTTCATCCAAACTCACATGCAGAGATGCTGATAATGTAGCAAACTGATGGATGACCTTATGTTGACAAATATGCCAGAAGCTGAGTAAAAAGTATGAAGAAGTGCCCACCTAGCAAAACACACAAGGCCTCACTTGGCTTTCACTGAGGGACCATTGTATCTAGTCTACTGAGCAGGATAACAATGAGCAGTACAATGACAGAGAGGCAAGCAGCAGTACAATGACAGAGAGGCAAGCAGGCAAGCAAGTTTGAGGACTAGCACATAATCAGGCCCCCTGTCTGTTTGGCTTCTGAACAGGAACACCACCATTTTGCACCAGCCTGTGCAAGTTGTTTGTTCATGACACAGAACTGGGAGCAGGGAAACTCTTTAGTTGGGTGCTCAACACAGCAGCAAGATTCAATAATGGACTCATCCATTGCATGGACATTAGGGCAGTGACAGAGGCCAGAGGCAATGCTAGAGGTATGCCACCAACAGCAGCTTCCCATACGCACACACACACACTGTATAAATTGTCACACCTTTAACTTAAGAACATCCCTTGGGGATAAGATCAACATTAAGGAACAGGAGTGCAATATTATTTTATAGTATTCTCTTACCATTTGTGGTACTTGCAAGTGAGAGCTCCATTGACAAGCTCACTGATTGAGCCCGGCTCACTGAGATCATCAAGGAGAATGACCAATGGCACATCTATCCCTGTTTCCCGATCAATTTGATTGGCCAGATTGGAGAGGTAAAGCTGCAAGTCCTGGTAAAGAATAATGCAAATGAAGGTCATGTGCCAGCACACAGAAAGCACACACGGTCAGTTGTTCAATGCAATAATATGAAGGCATCGGGAAGGGAGCTCACATAATTGTGAGCTCACAAGACTGGATGTTGGGGGGAGCACTGAGAATTGAAGGGGCATATTGACAAAGGACTGGAAGGCTTGAGGAAGTTCCTCAGGCTGAAATTGCCAGGGGAATTGTGAGTGAGGAATGCTATCAGCAGGACCGTGCAGGAGGGTTAAAGAAACTTTGCTTGCATTTGTACAGAAATGGAAGGTAGTTAAGTCCCAGTCAATAGCAGCAGACCTTGCAGGACTGCTGGTGCATGTTGAAGGTGTTGACGATGCCATCTGTGACCTCACGGCCCGAGCGCTCTACCAAGTACTCAGCGAGACGATTGGTCAGGTAGGTCTTGCCAGTTCCACTTGGTCCTGACAGGATGAGGCGCCGGTGCTTGAGTAGGAGGCTTATATAATGCTGCATCATGGGCTTGGGGATAAGGGTCTCAAACACCAGACTGTCCACGCACTTCTCCTTTAGCCCTGTGCAAAAGGATGTGATGGTTACAAAATAGGTACTGCCAACCATGCCAGACCTTGCTGCCTCTAACCACAGTGAGGTATTTCCTGCTGGAAAGACATCTATCTAACTGCTGTACTAAAGTCCCTTTCTTTCATCACGGCAGCCCACTTTTTCGTCTATAATAAATACCCCATCCTTTTAATGCTGTGCAGCAGCATCACCTCCTGACACTGTGCTGAGCCCTCCTTCCATTCCCACCCAGCTCCTACTGGATAAAATATCTGCCTCAGTCTGGAATTCTTTGAGGCTTCAGCAGAATTGCCATATTAAAAGAAGACCATTCCCAGCAGTATCCATCAAGTTTGAAGTGCAGGTCTTTCTCTTTAATAATAAAGTGCAGCTCTGGGCTCCACCATCAATTCTGAATCTGCTGAGTTTGCCAAATGTGCTTTCATACTGAGGCGCCTGTTGCCTTTTCCACTTAGATGCAACACATTGCAAAAAGCTTGGAACTGGGCAGAATATAAAGCAGGTGTGGCCAGGAGTACAGCGGTACTGAATAAAAGTTTTTAAAAACTGTTATACTACCTTTTAATGTCACTGCAATGCTGGTCACACCACGTCGGCAAGGTGGCAACTCTGGTGGCTCTGTGTCCAAGATCCGCTTGATGTGGCTGATGCTGTAGCCATAGACAGACTCCATGCTGAGCCCCAATGTGGCAGCAGGATCCATCTTGGTGATGTAGTCCTGAGTGAAGATAGGGAATGACCTAGTTCAGGTCAGGCTTCACAACAAACATGGCACGAGGGCTCCTTGCATGTTAGTGGCGACAGGGAAATCAGAAGCCTTGGTTAATATGTCACCATTAATCCCAGCAAGGACTGAACCCTATAGATTTTTCCTCCTGACTCCCCCACTAGAGCATGCTGATGCTCATTATTCATTCTCCTTTTCAAAGTAAAAGAAGGTAATGCAACAGGCAGTCACTGGACAAGGTTGCATGGTATTTCACTGAGACACAGAGGCTGCAGTCACACAAGCTAAATAATCCACTTTCAATGCAGTTTCCAACTGGATTTTTACTGTGTGAACGGACAAAGTCCAATTCAAAAGTGGATTCAAAATGGATTATTTAGTGTGTGTGACCACAGCCAGAGAGAATTTTTTCTCCATCTCCCACACTTGGGGGCACCCATTGAAGCTAATGAGCAATAGGTTCAGGACAGACAACAGGAAATATTTTTTTTTGTTACTCAATGAATAATTAAATTGTGGAATTCACTGCTAGAGGACATAGTGAGCACAGATGGAAATTAGATTTATTGAGAGTCAATCCAACAATGGCTATTAAGCATAGTGACTAAAGGCAACCACCCTGTTTAGAGGCAGCAAACCTCTGAACACCAGTGCTAGGAGCCAGCATCAGGAAAGGCCTGGACATCTGTGTCCTGATTCTTGCCCTTCCCCTGGGCAACTGGTTGGCTGCTGTGCAAAACAGAATGGTGGACTAGATGGACCACTGGTCTGATACAGCAAGGCTGTTCTTATGATCTTATGTAATCTGCTGCTATTGCATCATTTAATACATAGCACACGTATTATTTACACTGTTCAAATCACTTCATGTATGTTATCAAAATAATGCCTACAACAGTCCTGTAAAGTAAGAGAGCAGTATTATTCTGCAAATCACAGATGGGGAGGCTGAGAGAGAGTTGCCTAAGGCTATCAAGAAAGGCTTTGTGAATGAAGTGAAATTTGAACTGGTAGCTTCATTTCTCTCTTAGCTGCTGTCCAAGACCATACTAGGAATTTCTCATCTTGTGGGTCTGTTGAACATGGGATGTGCCCCCTCTCCCATTTCTTCTTCTACTGCTTCTGAAAAGACATTCTTGGCAATTCAGTACATCAGACTTTAGGTTAACCCTACTGGCTTTTTCGGAAAACCTCCGTTCCACCCCCCAGTCAGTACCACTATTTAAATTCTCCAGTCCAACTCCCTGTGTTTTTTTTTTCCCTGCAGCCTCATAAGGGGGAAGTTGGACAGGGCATAGCTGTGCAGTGTTAGAGGACTAGTAACCCAGTATCTCAGAGTTTTCAATAAAACTTCCGAACATGACAGAACAGCCAAAAAGCTGCCATCAGCCTCTCACCTTGAAGACCTGGCAGACAGCTTCATCCAGCATCTTCCAGTCCAGTTTCCCGTTCACTTTACTGCTGCCCAGATAGAACTCCTGCTGTTTCAGGTCCTGAAAGCCAAAGGGAGGCAGAAATGTGACCAGGAACTACTGCTACTAGACCATGGCTATAGGAATAAGTAAGCAGAGCCCTCAGGCTCTACAGCAGCTGAGACACACAGGTATTGCACCTGTTTCCCCCTCCTTTCACTAGTGCTTACCCCTTTGATGATATGCTGAGGTGGCATGCGCACTACAATTCGCAATGTCACCTCATCCTTCTGGGTACCAACAGTGATGCCATCCATTGGTGACAGCTCTGGGGAAGGAAAAGTACAATTGGATATGTGTATTCTGAACATGAGCAGGCCTCAGTAATGTGGGATGGTGTTGCTGGGAATCCCTGTATGTCAACAGGTAAACCTCCTTAATGTGCTACCCTGGAGTGTACGGTCCCTCAATTGCTGCCTTTGTGCCCTCTTCACAATCTAGGACACCTCTTCTCCTGCTTTTCCTCACACTTTGTAGGTTCTCCCTCTGAGACACCCTAAAGCTCTCAACATGGCAATGGGACTTTGTACTCACAGAAGAACAGAGGAAGAATATACCCAAATGTCATCTAGCTCAGTTCTCCAGAGCAAGGGTATCTACATGCTAATTCCCTTCCCCCTTTCCAGGCCACATGGTGAAGCTACCCTCCCCCCCCCCCGGGGGGGGGGGGGGAGAATTATGTCCCTCTAACAGAAACTGTACCTGTGTCAGTCAGGCTGGGACTGAAAGGATGGGCTAGCTGGAGACCCAGAGAGCGCCTTGGGGACGAGGAGGCAGATGAGCCCAGGATGTGGCTTGGGATGGAGCCTGGCACAGAGGATGGCCCAGGGGTCACCTTCAGCCGGTCATTCTCTGCTTTCAGCAGATCCACCTCCAGCTGTAGAGAAAGTACAGAGCAGCAGTAAAAGTGAGAGGTCTGAAACCTTTATGGACTCCAGCTCCCTAAAAGAAAGGAGCATGCAAGCACTTGGCATCGCAGCCCAAGACCTAAGAGGTCTTCTGAGAATGGGACATTACAAAATGTCTTCTGCAATCCACCCCAGTCCCAGGCTGCCTTTCCTACAGTGACTCTGAGTGAGGCAGTTCTAGTTTGTTAATGCTGGGCATGGATGTCAAACGCTGAGCGGAGACAGCCAAGCTACAGAAAAGGAGGCAGGGGTATTTTCCAGACCAGGGTCCCTAATCTCAAAATGCTGCCTAAAGAAAGGAGAAGCTCCAGAATCCACAGTCTTAATCCTGCCATCTCCTCTAACAATGTGAGGGATAACTTGTCACAGTGACTTTTTTTTTGGCACTGCCACGTATGCTTAGAAGGCTGTTACTTGTCAGTGCAAGAAAGCGAGAGGAGTACATCGGATGCCCCATAAAGTGTTCTGTGAAGCTCAAAAGCTCATCCTTTCTCACCCTCAAACATTCACACAGCCCAACTGCTCTCTCCACCTGCACCAGGAGCAGCACTAGCCCAGCAGCACAAGAGACCCACCTGCATGTTGTGCATCGTTTCACGCAGCTGATCCAGCTGATGGGCAGAATTTAGAGCTTCCAATCGGATGTCAGTCAATTTCATTTCCTTCTCCCACAGCTCTGAGCGCAGCTCTGAGACCTCCTTTTTCTCGGGTTCCTCCTCTTCATTGGTCTGGAAAAGCCTGCCAGGGGATTTAAGCGAGTTCAGCCATGTTTAGAAATGGGTGCAGGAATGCCAGCCTAAATTTGACTCTTTGTGGACCAAAGTGGAAAGGCAAGGTATAAACTGGGAATCTGTGCACCTGAATCCGAATCTCTCAGACATAAACCTTCCCTCAGTGCCACGGCCTCCTGGCGGCATCTGAAATCCTTCCAAATACAGCTCTAAAAGGTGCTCATTCAGCTACATTCTGAAGCAGTGAGCAGTGACTCATGAAAGCTCATACCCTGCCACATATTGTGTCAGTCTTTAAGGAGCTACTGGACCCTCACTCTTTTCTACTGCTACAGACAAACATGGCTTCCCATCTTGACTCAGCTACCTGGTCAGTCCTTTCCCCCCTGCACAATTATATCACCCCAGGTTGAGCAGCGGGTTGGATCCAGCGAGGTTTTTTTTGCTCAGTCTCGCCCAGTTCCTCTCCTTACTATAGCCCTCATCCCCCCATGGTGTTTGTCTACACAGGTCCCACAATCACTAGCATAACCTTTTTTGTGGTCAAAAGGGACCCTTCTCCTCCCGTTGACACCAGCAGAAAACTGTGTTGGATCCAACTGAATATCTGGATCCAAGCTGATTCACTGAACTAGATCCCAAACTTTATGGGTCAGAGGGAAAGGGACTTTACTGCATCTGAGCTGGGACTGATGTAAAAATACAACAGGTCTAATAGAGAGAACCTCGCTGAGTCACAATTTATGACTCTTGTTCTTGTTGTTATTAAGTTTACAACCCACTTTACTGAGAAACCCGCATTAAAATGTTTACTTCATCCTCTGTTAATAATGTCAGGTGGTTCACTATCAGTACTTTACTGATGGGAGAACCTGAGACTGCAAGATAGATCCATTTCCCTTACAGCCACCCTGGCTTTGGTGGTGGATAGCGGGTGGGAAGATGAAGACCTGCCATGTCTCAGCCTACTCATTGAGGTATCCCTATCTTCGCTCCACAGAGAGTAGGAGGGCAGGACTCACTCAGTGTTATCAATGCCAACAGAAGAGGAGTTGGAGGATTTGATGGAGGGAGAGGCAGTCTCTGTGGATCCATGCTGCAGCTTAGGGGATGATGGTGCTGAAGAGTCAGGGGTGGCAATCTCCTCTATGTCAGAGTAAGAGGAGGCAGATTTGGGGCCTTTCTTGATGCTGAAAGCCTTGTTGAAGGAGCTCCTCAACTGAAGGGGAAAACGGAGATGCAGAAAAAGGTTGAAAAGCCTCTCCCAAATTCATTCCAAGAAAACAGAGGAAGAGTTAACCAGGTCATAGAGGGCATCTGTGCCTTCTAAACCTCATTACACTGCACACTGTAACCAGTTTGTACCAAGTTTGTCTGAATACGCAGCAGACCAGATGTTCTTCTGACCTGCTTCTCACTCCCATCTCTTCAAAGTTTAAACCCCATCCCTCCCTTTGGACCAACAAGCACCTCTCATGCTAGCAGTCTGCCAGCTCCGGAGAGCCACTCTTTTAAACCTTTTAACACGCAGTCTTCAATACCCATATGAGTCACCATTCCACTAGTACACATGCACTGACAGAGGTGGAAAAGTCCGCCCTCAGAGCACTTTTAAAGCAATCATTTGAAGGTGCAAGCATGTGAAGGTGATCAAAGTGTTAAAAGACAAGCTGTGGTAAGCACATCTTAATTATGCTCCCCAAGAAAACAAGCAGTTTATCTAGAGTGCTCAGCGTAAGGGATCAGCAGCAATACTGGTTTGTTTTCAAGCTTACCAATTTCTACAGCTTGGGCATTGAGATTCCAGGGAGTAAACTGTCAACCCCCCCAACTAGTCCCAAGAGGAAACACTTCAGAGGTCAAGGCAGCTCCTAGCAAGCAAGGTGATGGCATTACATTGCTCTACCCTGAGAAGAACCAGGCAGGTGTCTCAGGGCTGGTAACCATAAATCTGAGTCAGTTGGGGAAGAAAAACTTTTCAGTGCTTAAAATATTGGAATATATACTGAACATAAGCAACCGAGCATAATCAGCGGTAACAAAGAAAGGGGAGGTAAGTGATCGATTGCAGTTTGGGGAAGAAACAAATGTGGATCGTATTTCATCATTACACTTTTGAATGTCAATTGTAACAGCTCCTCCTCTATCTGCTGTGGGAAGAAGCAAAAGGCAGCTTAGTACTCTGAGACTCGGGCTTATCAAAAATGCAGCATAGTTCTTTAATTAAGAAAGTTAACAAGCCATTGGCCAGCTGAGTCTATTCATTAAAGTGTCACCACAGCCATGTGTGGAAGATGAAACAGGGGTATTACAAGTGTACATTCTTCTGAACTTCTTACAAAATAAGGGAGTGATGACAGGTCTTTAACAACAGGGTAACTGTCACTTAGCTACACCAATCACCACCATTCCTTGATGCAAATTAGATATTTCGGGAGTAAGCGAGTCTCGTGGTGAAAAGGCAAACTCTCTCTTTTCCTCACAGCTAAAGCCATGCCTGGGAAGTGCACTTGGGGGAAAAAGAAACTTGGTGTGGCACAAAAGCTCACTAACTGTTTCCATGTGACAGACTTGAATCTACGCTTTTCGGAGCTTTATCAAACTCTGGATAGTGGCACATGGTGCTGAGGGACAGGAGAGCACCCCAAATCCTTTCATCTCTGACCAGGGCACAAGGAATACTGAGGCAAGTGCTATGTCACTGTGGGGTGTTGCATTTAGGACTTGCATCTGTGTTGCCACAGGTTCCAGGCATCGAGGAGCAACTAAGGAAAGCATATGACTGATAGCTGTGTGTAGGGTTGTTTTATACACATCTGTAAGAACATGTCTTTTCCAACGTCAAGGAATCTACCAGGTCCACTCATGCAGCTGCCATCCCACAAATTTCAATGTTTGCTATAGCAGAGGGGAGAAGATATTCTCTGTTGACGTTGATTAAAGCCCTGAATATTTGCGGTTTCTTTCAGCTATGACCAGGAGCTTTCCTACCCTGTTGGGAGTTCTGAGCACTTGGGATCTGTATGTGAGTGACCCAACCCTGGTTACAGTGAATTAGTTCCACTCATACATCCAGAGCTCAACAGTATCAGCCTAAGCAGTCACACCATTCTGAATCTAATGACTTCAATGGGCTTAGAAGGGTCCCTTGCTTAGGATGGCACTGTGTATCTCTTGGGGACCCCGTATATTGTGCAGGCTGGTGAGGGAATGGCAGACCGCTCTCTGCCTCCATGGAGCACATATCAGGCAGGGATGCCCAGGTTTGCTGAGAGTTCTGAGTGGATTATTCATTTTGTTCTTGAAGGCTTGGCTGCTGAGATACTGGAGAGGAGCTCTTCCTCTCCTGCTATGTAATGGCTCAAACGGACATCACAAGAAGGGAGTAAGCCTAACACAGTTATCTGCTTTGCTTTTGAGGGGAATAATTAATGTGTGATCTCATCCATGCTCAGGCAGAGCATGCAACATGCACGCACGCACACACACATACACACACGCATGTGCACACCGACATAAAAAGGCAATTTTTCCATACATGTATTGACAGTAGCATGGAAGAACTGCCACTGTGATCAGCAGAGGCACAACTGGAATGAAGGGGGGGTGCAGTCTCCCCCCACCACATGCCAGTTGGGGAGAACACAAGAGGCCAGGGGACTGGAGCTGTGTTAGTGATATATGCCTTTGCATTTTGTTCCGTTTGCCAGGATCTGTGTTGCACATTTGGGAAGCCAGTCTTCTTCCCCTTTCCACAGTCTGGCCTGCAGAACTTTGGGGCAGCATAAAACCCTTTCTGGAGATTCCAAACTAAGGCAGTGATGAAGGATTAGGGCCCATTAAAGCAGGTACCCACCAGATTTGTCATCTCACACCCTTGGCCTGTGACATCCACAGAGAGAATGGCAGGCTGCTCTGGCACCAAAGTGGAAGCATTCTGTACGTCACTGAATTTTATCGTCTGAATCACTGAAGGGGAGCCCATTACAGACAGATGTGAGAACCAAGAGATCAAAGCACGGCTTAGCCACCTTGCAGCAGGGGGTGGAACAATGGCCCTCACAGTTATAACACAAACCTTCCCTTCCACACATGTTTCTGAATATGGATGCTTCCCTTAAGAGAGGCAAAGAGAAACCTTCCCAACTTGGAAAATGTCTGAGCATTCCCTGCTCTGGTTAAAGGGATACACTGTCAATACTCTCATCTCATGATAGACTTCCTGGTCCCTTGACAGTTACTGTGTGTGTGTGAGAGAGAGGGCAAGACATAAGGCCTGCAGTTACCAAACACATTTTAAAAGAATACTTTGGGGAAAAAATAATGATTCTCTGTGGCAAAACCTTTCCACTTCACTTCTGGTGCTCAGGCTAGAAAGCCTCACCAGTAACTTGCGGCAGAGGAAGGTATTATGCCCCTTGATGAAAAATGTCTCTGTCTCAGGAGTAGTGCAAACCCCCCCCCCCCCCATGCTTGGAGCCCCCTTTTTCCTTGGACTTTGTACACCTCAAGGAGAGCTGTGGCAGCTCAAAGGGTGGGTGCAAAGCCATGTTGACAACAGACGTGAAACTTTCCCCCTCCCCTCCCGCACCAGTGCAATGGCCCCTTGCTGAGCAGTTCGGCAGAGCAGGTTAAAGAGCAAATGGGATGGTTAGTTTCACGAGTGCTGTGCTGTCCCAACACAATGGAGTGACAGAGGGAAAGGGCTGGTGAAGAGGGGAACAGGGAAATTCCAAGCTTACCTCATACACCTGGAAAAAAAGTGTTGGGATCAGCATTGAAGGAAGAAAGGGGGGAAGAAAAAAAATACAGCAAGACTTAATCATGCGTTCAGCTCAGATCCCTGCCTGTAACAAGCTGGGGAGCTCAAGGCAGCCTGTCAAAGCCAGGGCAGTCTCCTGTTCCTTCCTTCCTAAGGGGATGGGCCTGCCTGCTGTGCTGGGAGACAGGCACGAGTGACCCTCTGTCTTCCTTTCTGTGCAACAGGGGAAGGGCAGGGTTACACAAGGACAGCATATACAGGAAAATCAGGGGCAAGCCTGCTGGATAAGAAACAACTTGTCATGGCAAAAGTCCTGCGTTGCAACAACCATTGTTGAAGTACAAGTCTTTATTAGAATGATTTCATGGGCACATTACAATTTTCTCAACGTGTCTCTGATAGAGTTACTCTTTCCAAGGGAACCTTTTAAAAACTGTAAACTTTTCTGCTCTCCTTCCGAGCAGGAATGAAAGGTGTTGGAAATGTTTTAAGAGCATAAGGAATTCTTTTATCATAAACACCTGGGAGTTTCCAGCAATTCTTGCACCCCTCGTCAGGTTAGCATCCCTGTTTTATCCTAAACCTGGGCTGGTGCCTTGATTAAGGCGGCAAAGCCTGGTGGATTGATGGCAGTCACTGAATACGGAATCTAGCCTGGGAACTGGTACAGACTCTCATCCACAGCAATGCAGATGCAAACTAGGCTCTTGGCAAAGGAATGTGATTCAAGGTAGTTGCCAGGACTACCTAGTGTCTGGCCAGTGTCCCAGAGCCTCCTAGTTGCAGTTGCACTAGTTACAAGACACGCAACAGGGCTTCATCCCCATGGCTACTTCCCTCTGCCTTCCTGTCCATCCTTTACCTACCCAGCTTTTCTTCTTCTTCTTCTTGGCATCTGCGTCCTTGCCACTGCCAATGCTAGAATGGCTGGTGATGCTGTTCAGGCTAGAAATGCTGTCTGATGAGTTCTGCCTTTTGATCCGCAGTTCTGGAGAGACAGAAAAGGAAGGATGCTCTTAGAAGCCGCAGGCAAGCTAAGGTGGTCTTGCAGACATTGAGCTGATCAGCTTCCAGCTCTCTATCACCAGCACTGCTGGTACACTCCTTCCCTGCACCACCAACAGCCTCCTTTTCTTTTCTCCCATTCATTCAGTATAATCCGCAGAAAAAGCTAGAATTCTGCCTGGAAGAAATTTCACTGCATTCATTCACAAATCACAGGCAGGCCGGCCATGCAGAAGTCAGCAGAAACAGGGAAGGGGGCACAAGGGTGGAATAAAAGGAGAGGGACAGAGTCTGAGGAACCACAGGCAAAGATAGCGAGCTGTGCCCACATTCAACATTAATACAGAGTTGGTCAATCTTTTGCCCTGTATGGGGCAGGTTCATTCAGCCTTCTTAATGAACAACCAATGGGTAATTTTTCTCATTCACACACTCCTTGAAACACCACCATTTCCCCAATCCCTCTGGGGCAGAAACTCTCTCCATGCAGTGTTAGAACACAGGGAGTTGGGAACTATATCCATTGCACTGTATTTTTACAGTACAACACTAACAATGCATGTTCTAAATCTTCTTTCTGTCTCTACAACCAAAGGCTCCAATTTTAGAAGGAAGATGGAGAAAGCCTTCACTGTGGCACTATGACAAATCAGCATGAGGTGTTCTCCATTTCTCTCCTATTCTTAGAGCTGTGAGTCTGAGAAGAGCAAGCAAGCTAGATGTTTAGCAGATCTGTGTAAGACTGCACATACTGCTGCTTCCCTTTGTGCCTTAAAAGGCCAGTAGAAAAGTGCATTGCAGCTGGTTGCAATTAAAGTGAGTTCCATCTCAGCACTAAGCAGAAAACAATCCCTAACTTCTTTCCCCATGTCCCTAAAAGGATCCGGAATCTCGGTTTCAGTGTCCACCATTCAGGTCCACAAGGGGACCTGTGCCCTGAAGTCTGTCCTTCACCTCTGGGTGTGATATCAGTTCCGTTCAGGGCTCCCTGGATAACAGCCTGGGCTTCTGAGTTCTTCTTCTTCAAGAAATCAATGGTCTCTCGCAGGTCGACCAGCTCAGTGTCCTGGAAGGTGAAACGGAAGTGAAGAATACCTTAGGCTTTATTGTCTTAGCTGTAAATATTTCTTACAGAAATGAAACAAGAGCATGTTAAGTTTAGCACTTCGGGAACATAGAGGATGCATTCAAGTTGTCCCATTACTAAATTCCAGTACAACCACAGAGGAATGTAAGAAAGAAGGTCTGATTTTCCAGAGACCAATAATTGAACATATAATAAGAGAATATAAACCAGAGAAGACATTTTCATAATGGTCTTATTTATTGCACTTACGTCCTGTGATGCTAGTTGCATTACATTAGTTTAACGTTTTATATATACATACACATATATAGTTTTTACAGAATAAATAAGATGTGTTCATCTCCCTCTGCTCACACTGCCTGCTTTGGAGGCAATATAAATCAGTGGGCTAGAGCAGCCACATTGCAACATACTCTGAAGAGGCATTGACTTTTATTATTCGATCAGGAAGCTGCCACTGGGGGAAACGGGCCATTGGGAAATCAGTTGGTGGAACTCTCCTGGCCCGGGAAATTGGCCAGTGGAATCTTCCTGGCCCAGGATACACAGGTTGCTGCCTTTTTGTTGGGTGTGACCAGTATTGCTGCCATCTTTTGCTCTTTTATTCTGCAGCTTTATGTACAATGTATGCCGTTGCCGTTTTAACTCATGTTACTGTTTTATGATTTTAGTTGTTGTTAGCTGCCTTGAGCCGATTGGGCTGGTTATGTGGGATACAAATATATATATGTATATATGTAAGTAACCAACAAGGTGAGTCAGTGCTATGTGGGGGAATGTTTCTGTGTTTTCAACAGTTTGGAGGACAGGGATCACTCAACTATATGAAGAAGCATAACAGATGACAGATGCTCCTCACTGCTTCCCTTAGTGCTCAAGAGTCCTAATGGGAAGTCATTCACTCTCCTGCTATCAGAAACTTAACACGGCCTTACAGGGGGGGCACGAATCCCAGTGCTGTTCCGCACTTACCTTTTCTTCTGCAGTTTCTGCAAGATGCCGGAGGCGGGATGTCATGTTCACCAAGCTCTGTTCAAAGGCTGCTACTAAGTTAGCCTGGAGAGAGAAAAGAAAACTCGTATCCCAGCACCTGCAAGCACTATGCGATATTGTACTTGGAACTGATCAAAGATTACTGCCCATTGACAGAAGTATTTCGTAAGACACCAATGGCTGGAAGGCTCTAAAACCCCAGACTGCTCCGCTTTTACCCTATTGTCCCAACTTGATTTAATCTAATGTTGGTTTTTGCCCTGTATATAGTTTTAGGAGAAGTCAGAGATCCTTTGTTCTATTCCCTTTCAAATGTTGGATTAGTGCCTCTAGCCACAGATATTTAGATATGTCAGCAGGCCACATGCTCACAAGTGTGTGCAAAGATTTCTGCCTGCTGTGCAGATGTTTGGTGTTGGAATGATAAAGGCCCCATCTCCAAAAAGTTAGGAAAAATTGCACTAGCTAAACAATGAATAGCCACTAGAGGGTGTGCCTGCTCCAAGTGGAATATTAATGTCAGTCATTGCCCCATTTTCTATGGCAATTTCCTGTGATTTTACAGCCAGACCATCAAGGGCAAATCAGAACTCTGGATTATGTGGCCAGCATGACTGCAGTGCTCAGATTCTGGCTTCCTAGTGCTGTGTCAGAATCCTGTCATCCACGTGTCATGGAATAAACATCTAGTGATCTGTGTTCCAGAATGCAAGCTTGCAAACTGGAGGAATAACATCTGACGAAGTGTTCCGAACAAACTCTCTTTCCACAGCACTTATTTCAGTTTCATTCTACACTTGTCTGGGCCTTCCACTCTTCATAATTACTAATGAATGCAGCACAACTATTAGCATGGAATCTGACATGCCTTTGAACTCCGCTAGAGCACAGAAGCATTTATGTCAGCACTTATGAAACAGGGTGACTCACATTGGCGGAGAGCTGGGACGTCAGTGTGGCCACCTTCTCTTGGGATGACTCCAGTTCACGGCGCAGTTTACGGATTTGCTAGAGGAGGAAGAAAGAATGGAGAATAAGGGAGCGCTACAGCCTTTTGCTCTCCACCAGTGGTCAAGAGCAGCACAGCAGTGGGGAAGGAAGAGAGGATCTTACTGTACCTCAGACTGCATCCTCTCCTCAGCCTGGCAGGAGGTGATGGGGCAGAAGAGAGACAGAGAGGCAGGCGGTTAGGGTGTAAGAAGCAGAGACGGCACAGGTGAGCAAAGGCAACACAGATGAACTGCCATGCACAGAACTTGGTCCATGCGTTGCAACCTTTCCAGACCCCGCATCACCCTCCTCATGACCAAACTGTGAAATGCGCTAGACTGCACTCCCAGCTCCAAGAACCACACATCACAAGGAAGCCATGCATTTTGTTCGTGCCATCCCGCTTGAGAAGACTGCAGGAGAAGATAACCTTGAGAAAGCCTGCTAAGAATACAGCACAAAGAAAGCCAAGGGTGGGAGACAATGACTGATGAAGGGAATACAGCTTACTGAGGAGTAAGTGGAGGAAGCACTGGATGCCAGGGACAGCACGGATCCATGAACTGCAATAGACAGAGAGAGACACACATGTCACGGGGCATCTTCTGACCATGGAAGGGGGAGCAACTGGTCACAAAGAGGCCTGGGAACATCAGTGCACAGTGGGGAAACCCAGAGGTCAGGTGAGTGCCAAGGGGTGGGATGACAACACCAAAGAGCATCCTGGGATTAATGTCATATTCTCCAAATGGCTGAAGCAGGGAATCTGGAGAGTAATAGAACATTCATTCAGTCTTGGAAGAAGCTGCTGAGGTGTCTTTGCCTGTGAAATGTCAACTGTGGCACTTTCAATAGCACTTTCAACTTGAAGGATCATCTATCCAGTTAACTTCAGAGTCCCTCGGATAACAGGAAAATTCTAATACTATAGCTCCTCAGCCTGCCTTTTTAATGTCAAATCTAGTGTGAATGCTTCCTCAGAGTGCTTCAAATAATCTGTAACATGTTATAAACATTCAGCGTGAATGTGGCCCCTCTGCCCCTGCAAAAGGAGAACAGGATGGCAATGAAACTGGAAGCTGATTCTGACCTATGAGATGCTAGCCCTGAGAATTGAGCAGGGTGCCTAAGACCAGGGGGTGATTGTGTACGAGGGAAAACACAGGAACTGGATCTGCAGGATCAGACTTCTGATCTCCAACTCCGCTATGTAATTTTGCTGCCTTATGACAAGAAGCACTGACAGCAAAGTTCACAGGTCATCAGCCAAGACATCCTGTGCTCCTGAGAAGATCCAATCGGCTGAACTGCTTGCAACTGTTATTCCCTCTCCTCCATCTCCATTACTGCTGAGGAGAAGACCTTCATCCTTAAAGCTGGGTGCAGGATTCTCACCATCATCCACAGGGTCACGGAAGGAGCCTGAACGGATCATGCCCTTGGGCCGGTCTGCCAGGGAGAGGGTGCTACCCATGGGGGAGGCGTTGTATAGCTCAAAGGTAGAGTCATGGGTAGGAATGCTGTTAGAGCGGGTGATCCTTGGGGTGTTGGCTGCTGTGGGACTCACTGCAGGAAAAGGGGGCAGAGGAGGAGACATTTGTCAAAGCAGTTCAAAGTCAGACATGGATTCAAGGAAATCAAACACAATTACCCAAGAGATGCTAGTGCACTACATGTAGGAATAGAAGAAACAGGGCTGAAACCACTAAGTGCACATCATTCTTTGCATAACAACTTCAGTCAGCACTTCTGTAAGCATCACTTTCACTAATCCAGAACTGGTTGTTGGGAACAATAAAAAATTAAGGCATGAGAACTTGTCTTAATGTCAATGGGGCTCACTCTCACAGATGTTCCTGGTTTAGCTGCAGTCCTCTTTACTGCAGGATAAATCAGGAGTAAATCTTCTGTACCACCAAAAGGTGGCCCCTCAGGAAAGCTCTGAAGTCTTGGAAGCAAGGGAGATGTGCAATCCCTGAACTTGTCCAGACAAACTTGAGGAAGTTCTCAGAATGGAATGAACTACATTTTAGGCAAAATTCTGTTATATGTTTCCAGATAACCCCCCTCTACCGCCCCAATCTTTCATCCGCAAATTATATGACCCATGATCAGACATTAAATCTTGGGGATGGGAGATAAGACACTCCCTTCTTTTCCCTTTTGCTTTTTACTATTTTCTGCCCCGAGAGTACCATATCTGAACATATGAAGGCTGCCTTATATCAAGTTAAATCATTGGTCCATCTTGCTCACAGTGCAACCCTGTGTTGTTACTCTAACCTAAGATCATTAAATAAAATGGGTCCAGATTGAAGTAACTCTGAATAGGACTGCACTGTCGGTCTTGTCTGCTATCACTGGCAGCGGCTATCTAGGGTCTCAGGCTGAGGCACTTCCTGGCCCTGGAGATGCCAAGGACTAAACCTGGAACCTTCTGCATGTAAATCAGATGCTCGGTCAGTGAGCCACGGGCCTTCCCTACAAGGGTCAAGGAGTGTTTCATCTCTCCATAGCATCCTATGGCTGGAAAGTGTAATTACCAAAATGTGGTTCAGTCACTCCATCAGGAGTGATGTGCACTCTTGGTTCAGTGTTTCACTTTGTGTTCCACCTCTCCGTATTTATAGAAACCTCCTTTATCATCTCAAAGGGACTCCTTAAGATGTTTCTTTACTTTAGACTTTGTCAGGGTGAGTGCTGCCTTAGAAAGGCGCCATTTAAAGGGCCAGATGGCAGTAAATAAAAATGGCCAATGGCTTGCATTGAACAATTATACTTAACATAGGACATCTGCCTCCAGAGCTTCCTTTTGAAGAACAGCAGAAGGAACAGATACTAACCGATATTGGTCAGTGGTGCTTTCCCAACCAATGACATGGAAAGAGGGGGTGGGGAGGGCAGATCGGACTGGTCCTCTGATTCATGCAGCCCTCCAATTGTGTGTGAGTGCCGTCTCTCTTTGCCATCTTCTTGGGACTGGATTTGATACCTGTCAAAAACAAAGGACAGGTAAGAATACAGACAGGTTGTATGCTGAAGGGAGGGAGTCATAAAGGCTCTGTGTAGGGAAGTGCTTAACCAGTCAGTTCTTCTGACCAGGTGTTCTCACCAGCAAGATTTGACTTCTGACACTATCACAACCTTTGAACCAACCAATTTTGCAATCAAAACCTTATACCCATAGGAGCTCCAAAGAGGAGAACAGCAGAGACAGCTGAAAACATGGATTGGAGTGATCCGGCCAAAAGGGAGGACAAGAATAACATACTTTGCTCCCCCTGGAGTTAACTTCATTCTCGGTCTCCCGACTCCAACCCCAAATTCCCTAATGTTACAAAAAAGTGTTTTGGGGTCAGTTTGCAAGTGTCAGCTGCAATTATAAGGAAATTACTATTGGTCTGAAAGCACTGAAAGATGTGGATGAGTAAACTGGAAGAACTGGAGAAAAAGTTTTTCTGTTCCTACGCCCTGATTATCCCCCCCCCCCTTGGAAAAACTCTGATAACATACTTTCTCTTTTAAAATTATAAGCAAAATCCTATTTAAAGCAAGATTTTAAAATATTTTTATTCCTTCCTTTTATTCTTTCTAAATATTTCTAATACATTATGTACTATTCTTATATACACTGTGTAAGAACTACAGTGCTGGTTGTTACACTTTCTATCCACTGTAGATATGTACAGCTCACAAAACCTTCTGTCTGCTTCAGACTCCTCCAGTTTCTGTAGCATATGAAAAAACAAAACGGGTCTGGTTCTGTGAATTCAAAATAAATGAATGTGTGAAAGGGCAGAGATGATCGTTTCAGTCAATGGAAACTGTCAGTTCCCTGAATTAAAAATATGAAATTTCAGGGTGAGGGCTATTGATTTTTCAGAAACTGATTCTGTTTTGAGAAGCTTGCTATTAATACTCTCAGAGCTAGAATCATAGAATCACGGAGTTGGAAGGGGCCATACAGGCCATCAAGTCCAACCCCCTGCCCAATGCAGGATCAGCCTACAGTATCCTTGACAAGTGTTTGTCCAGGTGCTGCTTAAAGACTGCCAGGGAGGGGGAGCTCACCACCTCCCTAGGCAGCTGATTCCACTGTCGCACATCTCTTACCTTCCCACCCTTAATTTAAACCCATTATTGTGAGTCCTATCCTCTGCTGCTAACAGGAACAGCTCCCTGCCCTCCTCTAAGTGACAGCCCTTCCGATACTTCAAGGGAGCCATCGTGTCTCCCCTCAACCTCCTCTTCTCCAGACTGAACATTCCCAAGTCCCTCAGCCTTTCCTCACAGGGCTTGGTCTCCAGCCCCCCGATCATCTTTGTTGCTCTCCTCTACACCATTCTGTTCACATCCTTTTTGAAGTGAGGCCTCCAGAACTGTACACAACACTATATTGTTTACTTTTTAAAAAATCAAAGTTTTATGTGGCTAACTTGGACCACAGCTACTATGACATGTGCTATGTTTTCACCATGAATCTGCGGGCCAATTTCCTCCCCCAGAAACTTGGAGAAATAGGGAGAGTGCTTATCATATACACGCTAAGCTCACTGGTAACAGACCCTGCAGGTTTTTGTATTGTTCATGGATAATGCCGGTTTTATGCATAGCTCTTTCTATCAAGATAATAAAAATGACCTTCTTTTACTACAGTGTTGATGATTAGTATTCTTAATTTATTTGTTCCTGTTTTTCCAAGTAAGAAAAACTAAGGTATAATGCCATCACTTGGGCATCTCTGGCTGGCACTAAGTATACATGTAGCTGTTGTTTGAATGAAGCTTAAACTTTGCTTCTTTATAAATATATCAAAACAGTATTATTTTAAATGTCAACCAAGTTAAAGTGCAGTATATGTTCTTAAATGAAACTACTACTTGTATATTTTATAAATATATCAAAACAGTATTATTTTAACTCTCAACTATGTTACATTGAGTTCTGTCTTATAGGAACTTGAGGCAGCATACAATGTATATAATAAATAATACATAGATACTAATAAAACACAGTAAAATATATGTATGTCATTAAAGAAGCAAAGTAAATTTAGATATGCCATGTACACAAGTTATACATTTCAATTTTCCCCATATCTCTTGTGTTTTTTGGGTGGTGGTGAGGAAACAGTAACACTTCCCCCCCCCCCCCCCAGTGGCTTCATAATTTTTCCTAAAACTTACCATCTCTAACCATACAATGCCCATTTTCCAAAGGAAAAAGACAAGCAAAAGAGACAAGGGCATTCATCCCCAGTATGCTGCTATAAAAGGCAATGACAGGTGTTAAGTAAGTAACAGCCGTAGTCCTACAGGTTCTGCATGCTTAGTTTATGGTGCTTCATATTCTTAACTGTATACCTTACATTTTTTTAAAAAATGCTATCATAGTTTAGTAGAAACAAAAAGCAATGTAATTCCCACTGACTGGGTCTTGCAAGGACATTCTGTTCTCTGCATGAGTGGGAGTGATTTGCCTGCCTTTGCTGGATATGATCAAGCAATACAACCAAAAACGGAGGGACAGTAATCAGAACTCTAGCCTGATTTGGTTTTGAACACCACAAACATAAACAACCCTATCAAATTGGTTTTCTATGGAATACGGCCTCTTCAGCACTGTGGAATCTCTTGTTCCCTGCTTAACTAGCATACCCACAAATTGTACACAGTGCAGGTTTCTGGCCATGCTGTATTAGCATGACCACAGTGAAAAGCTGGCTTCACTGTGCAAAAGAACAGGACATTCCTGTCTTGCTCCAAATAATTCTCATTTATTTTACTGTGACCAAAGATGTCAATTAGGTATTTTTTTTAAAAAAACAAACCAAATAAAGGTGTTGATTGAATGATTACCTTAATCCCTTCTTGGGCGATGCATTCCAGTCACAGTTAGAGCTGCAGGAAGGGAAATGAACAGCAACACTTATTAGTCATTTCCCAGATGCGACTCCAAATGGGAAATAGGGTTGGGACAGAAGGCACATGGGGCTTAGATAAGAGGCCTACTGATGCCATTAGAGCTTTACCACATTCATAGGTTAGATTAATAGAATCATAGAGTTGGAAGGGACCTCCAGGGTCATCTAGTCCAACCCCCTGCTCAATGCAGGAGATTCACAAGTTCCTCCCCCCCCCACACCTCCAGTGACCCGTGACCCATGCCCAGAAGAGGACAAAAACCCTCCAGGATCCCCACAGTGGCAATCAGCATTTCCCTAGGCGTATAATAAAGGGCCACAAGAACTAAGCACCGATGCAACCCTTCCTGCTCTCCCCCTCATGATCTGCCTAAGTTCACAGGATCAGCATTGCTGTCAGATGGCCATCTAGCCTCTGTTTGAAAACCTCCAAGAAGAATAAACCAAAGAACTATACTGGAGTTCATTTTTCCATGCAAGGCATACGCATCATATGTAATTCTACCATCCCAACTACCTTCCAGGTTGGATTCCTTCATTGCCAAGCCTGGAAACTGCTTTATGAAAAAACACTCTAAGACTTCCAGTTCTCTCTAGCTTGGAAAACAACCCACCACATAGAAGCTACCCCATTCTATACCTGTCCAGGTGACTGATTCTGGGACTTCCTGTCCAGGCCATCTCACTAGGCTCTTCTTCAGCAGTGACAGAAGGAGCAGGAGCAGTAGTGGGAGCATTTGTATTGCCTGTAGAGAATGCACTGTGCAAGCTCATAGGCATCTGCAGCGATTCCATGCTCCTGTGCAGCCCTGAAAGCTTGGGGTACATGCGGGTTTCCTTGGGGATACTGAAGCCACCCATGAGCTCCAGGCCCTGGGAAAAGCTGGCAGAGTTTATGTTTAGGACAGGCGCAGGGCTTGGCGTGAAGCATGATGTGAGGTGGGTACCCACACCCACTACAGTGGGATGTGGCTCCGGCAATTTCCCACCGTGCATCTGGTGGAGCTCGGTTGAGGAGGGAAGATCCAGACTGTTAGAGTTCACCTTGTCCAGGTTGGCCAAAGAAGGGGCTTTTACATAGCTTTTGGCAGCTGACCTACAAGAGAGCAGTCCAGTGTTAGGAGACAGGAGCAGCAAAGAGAGACAGGTGCTTGCATGGCTATAATTACACTACACAAGAACTATTAAGCTCTACACAATTTGGAGGACAGGAGTTTTCAGAATGAAAAAGAACATGTTTCAAGCTAGTCCAGTAACAATCTTTGAAAATCCTAGAGTACAGAATTCTGGACATGTACGTACCCTCTCTTCTTGTGTTGGCTAGTAAACTTCTGAATCCCAAGGAACCCTTCTACAGAAGTCACAGCAGTGTTAGAAGGGGGAGGGGAACAGGGTGATAGAAGCCCGTAAGACTCCAATCTTAGTGGCTACCCACCCTCTTGCATCTACACATGTAAAACAATGTGGTCAGAAATGGAGGCCAGACACACAGCAAAGCTTTCTTGTAACTGCCTTTCTCATGTTAGAAGTTCAGCCACTGAAGCTATTAATAACTGACCTAAGATAACTATTTTAAATAAAAATTTATAATAGCAGTATGTAGATGTGAACTCTGGGAGATACAAGGAGCTGTGCCTTCGAATATACACAATCTGTTCCCCTTCCCAACATTCTCTCCCAGCTTGGAACCTAAAATATAGATGAATCCTGGCAATAAGAAATGCACCTGATATGCACCTTTTAAAAGGACATATTAATTATAACCTAGCAGTACATGATGGTGAAGGCTTCTGATCCCCACAAAAGAAGTTCAGACATCTAGTGGAATAGAGACAGACGGCTGTATCCTAACAGAGAAAAGCAAGTCCAGCCATGGGCTTCCCTTGACCAGGGAGATGCTAAGAGGTGTGCACTGTTCCTACCTGAGTGGTGTTGGTGGCAGCTCAGCCACTTTGGCAGGAGTCTGGTGGCCACTTTGAGCCTTGGGGGTGCTTTCAGGGGAGCCAATACTCTTCAGTGAGACACAGTCAGAGTCCAGAGCTACAGCCTTGGCTTTGGCCTTCTCCTTCTCTCTGTCTGTCTGATTCACCGGCACTGGCGTACTCCGGCCTGTGCCGATTTTTGAGGGCTCCTTGAGCCGTGACACAGAAATGCCCCCTTTGGTGCTGAGGAGGCTGGGGTCAATGCTGCTGCTTACAGGCCGTGGGCCACTGCGCCCCCCAGTCACACTCATGGAGCTAGACTTGGCTGGGCGAGGCAGGCTCCGGTACTGGATGTTGGTGCGAGCTCCTGGGGCCATGAAGCCAGGTTCCCCAGCATTAGAAACATCCAAACTGGTTTTCCTGCCATTGACAGGTTTGACAGGGATACTGGAGGTCTTCTGAATCTTGCCAAGTGTGGCTGAGCCACCAGCTTGCATCACAGTGGCAGTTCCAGTTGCAGGCGGTGGCTTCTTGTAGCCAAAGGAGCCAGAGGTGGTGGTCCGAGTGAGTCCAGATGGAGGTTTTTTGGCATCTGAAAGCCGATCTCGGCCAGCATCAGAAGATGAGCGTTGCAGGCCAGCGTTCTTCACAGACAGCTTGCTCTTGTCCGTTGCTTTTGCTTCAGGTTTACCTGAAAGAGGGGGCAGGGACACTTAAAGTCACGAGATAGCATTTTCTAAAAGAAGCTTTTTAAGACAACCAACAGTGCCATCCTAACCAGAGTTCCATAATTCTAAATCCATTAAAGTGAAAGGGCTTAGAAGGGTGCAACTCTGCTCAGAATGGCACTGCAAAAGTACTTCTTAGCACAGCTGGCCCTTGGATTGCGTTGTATCTATATGGTCCACTGCTGGTCTGTAAAGTAAGAGGGAACACAACAGGGCCAGTGTAATATCAGGATCAAGATGCCAGTGCAAGGTCACCGTGCAGGTGTCAATACAAGTCTCTACATTGTACTTACTTTTTCCAGAGAACTTTATTTTGATCTAACTTAACTGGCTTATTGTATAACTACATTCTGCTTTTATATTACTTGGATATTGTTTTTGTTGTATATTATGGCATAAATATTTTCAAATAAGTGAATGAATTTCTTAAAAAATGAATGAAGGAATACCTCATTGGACCAGTCATACATGCATTTAGACTTCCATCTGCTAACAAGGAAACAGCATGTTTCTAAACAGTGGGTTCCCCCCCGCCACATCTATGAGGGAAGATGTCTTCCCTATGCTATACCAGTATAAGAGAGAAGAAATTGGATTTCAACCCCGCCCTTCACTTGTAGTCTCAGAGCGGCTTACAAACTCCTTTCCCTTCCCCTCCCCACAACAGACACCCTGTGAGGTAGGCGGGGCTGAGAGATAACTGTATACTCCTCCTTTCTTGACAGAATAAAAAGATCTGGCTCAGAAAACCTCAATCTATCACACGTTAGCTAGAAGTTGATAAGACCACCGGACCCTCATCCCTTTGCCTCCCAAATGCAGCAGGAAGTGGTGGATAGCAGCACATGTGCAAAGATGTCAGGGTTCTCGGTGCGGCAAGTAAAGTGTACAGAGACTACATCTCATACTAGTGAGCTTCACTCATTCAGAACAAAAGGTGGAGGGAATAGTGGTGCTACATCTGCCAATCGGCAGCACTAGGAGCCACATCTGATCAGGTGTCTGGAAGAGTCTTGAGGCTACAACATGACCAAATATTTAGCTCAAGGATGCAACAGTGATACTCTGGGCTTCCTTAATGGACTGCAGTTGTTCATATACCAGTGGTTAAAGTCTCAGATGAATGTGAAAGAGATGGCCACATCCTTGCCTTGCCGACAATACTTGATTTTGCTATTGTTCCAGCCTCACCTGCCACTTTGAGAGTCTGGGCGGTGTGGGTAATAGGGGAGGTTACAGCCACAGGGGGTGTCTTGCCCTTCTTTAAGGACCCTGGAGGGCCCAAGCTAACTGGCTTTTTCAGCTCTCCTCCTTTTCCTGGAGCCTCATCGCAGCTTTCAGAGCGCTCCCGACGCCACTTGGAAGAACTGTGCTCCATTTTCAGACTCCCGCTGTCATAATCCATCTTCTTCTGAGCTTTCTCCTCTGGCTCACCATACCAGTTTAGCCCACTCTCTGCCAGTGAGCGCTTTTCTGAGTCTGTGCGCAGCTGCAAGGCAGATACAAGAGGAAACACAGTCAGTTCAGCTCCTCAGTCTTTTTCACCCCAAATACCCTCCAGCCCTCCCCAGATTCAACAGAGCTGCAACATACATGAGCTGTAAAAAGAAATGAAAGAAACCCACCCCACAGGCCTTCAGTTCCAAAAGCACCGATCTTAATTGTGTCAAGGGACAGAAAACAGGGCAGGCACTCCATACTGTGTAATCATGACTGAAATGTGGAATGACTTCCATTTCGTCTCTCGTAACACGAGGTGAAGTTTGGTTCCGAATGGTCATCTTCTCCCCGAAGAAACTGGCCTGTTTTGAGGCAGCAACTTTTCTGGACTGCATCCAGCTTTTCTCCACTTCCAAATAAGCCTATAACTGCATAAAAGATGGAGGCTTCTGAAAAATCAGGTCTGCTTACCGCTATGGCGGAGTTCCTGCGGGAAGCTGTGGGGGTGGAAGGCAGGGAATTGAGTGAAGAGCTGGCATTGAATTCTTCTGAGCTGAGGTTGTCTGAGGCATCGCTGAGGCCACTGCTGATGGAGCTGCTCTCATCCCAGCTGCAACACACAGGAAAAAGCGACTATGAGCAACACTTAACACAGAGATACAGCTAAGCAACGGGATCAGGCATTTTCATTCCAATCCGCAGCAGCCCATTGGGGGGGGGGGGGGGGAAGGATTAACAGCTGGAAAAGTTTATGTAATACTTCCCCCACCCTATCCCTTAAAACATATAAACCAATAAAATGAAATCACATCAAGATTGAATCCAACTAAAAATCCAACTGGTGCCACCCCAGCCTAACCTCTGGTGTTAACTTTGTTTTTTTTTAATTTGATGAACCTCTGAGAGCATGTATTCCAGCTCATATTCTTTAAACCACACTTACTCCTCCAATCAGGTCAAAAGAGTTACAGAAGGATGGCTCTTTTGCCCCCTATTTAACACGGATTTATGAAAGAAGTGGAGATACTTCCAACTCTTTCCCTCAAAATTCACCTGCTAGAACTGCTCACAGAATATATGAAAGGCAGGCTATTTTAGTCAGGATTACATGAACTGGTATAAACATCCACTTCCTTGTTAGTTGCTATACTGACTGAAGTTAACATAGATCAGAAACACAGGGGAAAACCCCAATCACTGTCAACCAATGTAAGTTTACAAAATATTCAGAGGTAGGGACTGTTTTCACAGCTCTGGCCCATCTGTGGAAAGTGGCAGCCAGCGAGTGCTGGTCATAAACAACCAGAATTTAGGGTATTCCAGGCGGAGAAGTAGGAAAACAACAAATATGAGGAATTGTTGCCAATCCTCCCGCCTGGGACAATAACTCTGAACATCACGAACAGGAAAAAGCTTCTTTTCTATGTGGAGGGTCTGGGAAGAGCAGGTGTTTATGGGGAAGGAAGAAGAAACTAAAAAAAGAAAAGAAAAAGGCTTCATTCTTCTTCTCTGGCTCTTTGCATATCAGACTCCAAGAAGCCTAGCACAGACTTATTAGAAATATGGCAGACCCATATCAAATCAAGGTTCCTTTCAAAGGAGCCTATATTTCACTTCCAGAGGGGTGGGTCTGGTATAAAAGAGGCTATAATGCAGCAATGATTCCCTGTCTGGGGATTGCCATTATGACTGCAACGCACAAGAAGAGATCAAGCCACATCTACATTACCATCTATTAAGGACTGGGGTTCTGGGAGGATATGTCGCTCTCAGCACGGGCCCTTCCCCAGCCCATACATAAGTTGCCTGTGTTCTATTCTATTTATTTAAAAATGTGCCAAGAAAACTTTGGATCTATAAAGAAAATAACATTTAAGTCAATTTGCCCTATTTACATAAAGTAACCCAGTTTGCATGGTTTATTACAGCCTTTTAAAAGCAGGTAACTAGGTGATTACTTATATGAAAATGTGTTCGGTTGCTAGTTTTTTTTATAGGCTAGTAAATGCTTTCTACTCATCTGCAAGGCTATTTCATTCAAACTCCAACAGCTGAGATTTTTCAGATTTTTGCATATTTTTTGGCAGGTTCAAAAGCAGTAGAAACTAAAATGTATGGTTAAGAAATAGGCAGTAGAGAAAATAGCAGTTTGCTGTAACCAAAGGCCATAGTTCCCCTGTAATGAACACTAGAGCCTTTGTAGAATTTGCAAAATATTTCCATGCCTATTTTCAAATATTTTTCAAACCTATTCCTATAATCCTGGCTGACTGTTCTGAAATTAGTTTGTAATGAAAGTATTCTTGAGAATCTATGCCAAATACTGAACGTTGGAAGATCTAGCATTTTGCATGCTTTGATTCAAATATCCCATTTCAATTTTGTTTCTCCCTTGTGACAAACAAACCGGTGAGTCTTTATTTTCACACCATCCCTCACACCATTTTTCGCCATTAAAATTAAACACTTTTTTAAAGAGACAAACTTGGAAAACTTTTAGCACAAAAGTTACCAAAAAGGCATGCAAAGTGTGTTAAAAACTCCCCCAAAATCAATTCTTATTATGATTTTCTTGGAGAGAAGGCAGGGTTGTCCTCTCTCCCAAAATAAGGCAAGATGGGAATGTTAACAAGTTTCCACCACCACACCTCTTTGCTTAACCTGGAGTATAAAATAATTAACTGCTGATTTACCTGCAAGAATTGGTAAAAAAAAAATCCATTCTACCTCATTTATTTATTTATTAAGCAGGGCTCAGGGCAGTTTACAGCAGGAATAAATACAATAGTCAATTTAAAACCCAACATTAAAAAACTTAAAACATGCCAACAGATGAAACAATACACATTCCAAGATGGCAGGAAAAAAATTCAGCTTCCACTAGGGAGGAGGGATTATGGAGGGTTGAGGGTGTGTGTGAGAGTGCCAGATTTTATACTGTCCCATCACTGTCCTCAACCAAATGCCTGGTTTATCATCTCTGCCTTACATGCCCTGTGGAAAGGTAGCAATTCCTGCAGGGCATGGATGTTCTCTGGCAGAAAGTCCCACCAGGTGGGGGCCATGGGCTGGCCCTAGTTCAGGACAGCCGGATCTCCCTTGGGCTGGGGACCACCAGGATGTTCTTATTACCCAAGTGTATCGCTCTTCCGAGGCATACTGAGAGATGCAATCCCGAAGGTATGTGGGTCCCTGACCACTGAGGGCCTTAAAAGTCAAGACCAAAACCTTGAAGCTAATCCGTTGCTCCTTCCTTTTCTTCTATCCCCTAAAGGCCTTGGATAGATTAGAACTGACCTGTTAATGCCTTACTTGTTTGATTTTGGAAAATCATTTTTCAATTAGTTTCATATTATAGATTTACCAACCATTAACCTAAACTTTTAGTTAGCATGCTTCTTAGTATGCATTGATTTGTAAAGAAAGACACAACTGGGTTGTCCACTTTCAGATTTAATATTTTCTATATCATTGGAACATTTTGTACTGTACATCATGCAAAAGAAAAGGATATGTATGACAATAAAATTGGAAACCAGCATTTAAATGTGTGTGTGTGTGTGTGTATGTATGTATAATTTTTGACACTTACTAGGGACTGAAGATTAGGGAAAAGAACCCTGATATAATTTGATTTAATAGAGATCTCAGCTAACTAGATTTCAGTTAAATAGATCTCAGCTAAAAAATATTGTTTTACACAAATACAAGCCTTGTTAGACACTGTAGCCCAGAGGTGCTTCCTTACTCTCGGGTAGCCCCACTAGTGGGGTACCCCACTTCTGACCTCAACCAGAGACCCACAATTCAAGCCAATGAAGGCACTTTTAGCCTGAGCCATAGAGCTAGCCCTAGCTTTGCAAAAGGGTTTCCATTTCAGGTTGCACAGGGCAGCCCTTTGAAGCAATCTCCAGTCTTTCCCCTCCACTTAGCAAGGTATGCATATGAAACAATGCAGAGTTCCACCAGGTACAGTATCTACATTTCTAAAGCTGTTCAGTGGCCACCTGGCGAATAGCCCTTTCTGTCTCCAAACCTACAAGTAATCCCTTTTGTGTGACTCCTATACTTATGTGAAAACTCTTTTGTCTAAAATAACTGTCCTTCCTGCCCCATCCCTCAGGATACCGAGATAAACCAATCAAACATTCAAATTATTAACAATCTTTCCTGACGCTGATCAGGGAATCAATTCCTAGCTTGATTCCCACATAGTGTACTTCTGGAATCAGTGACTAGAATGGGGGGGGAGGGGGTCCCCAGGAAAGGTACTGAAGCAGGAACTGACAGTCTGTCTACACTATTACATTCATAGTATGTGATCAGCCAACAACCTGACTGTGCAGCACATAAAGCTCATTACAGAAAGCCAAATGGGATTACTTTGAAAAGTTTAGAATGGAACAGTTATTATCCATCACTAACGCTTTTATGGAGAACTGCTGGAGAAAAGACCCAAGAATCCAAGGGTGTTTGTAAAATCCCTGGATTCTAGTGTGAGAAAGTTTGCACAGTAATGTGGGTAGAGTATCTGAGTGGGCCCTATTATCTCCTCATCTTCTCCCTTCCACCTCAGCCCTGCAAAGCTTTCCCTTACCTGCCCAACAGGGCAACTTCTTCTTTCAAACAATGGAAATGGCTTCCATTCTTCATATTGCTCTTAGCCTCAAACAGCACTGTTCCCTTACTTCCTTACCAGCTACAAACACTCACCCAAAGTGGACTGCCCAGTACACGCAGCTCCCTGCTGGCCAGTATCCTGGAGTCCATGGACAAGGTTTGTCACCCAAGAGAAACTGAGAGGCAACTGATGCTTTCCTTCCCTTGCACAAAGAAGTAGCTTTTGATTCCCCCATCCCAACATTTCAAGTTATTTAAAATGGCACACATCTTCAGTGCTGATATTTATGAGCTAGTAGACAGGACTAGAAGCAAGCAAGAGAATGAGGATGACAAGATGGAGGTGAGGAGGCCACTCCTACCAACAGCATTTTAAAAATATGCCTTCATTCTAGTCCATAGATTTTTGCTAGCAGCTGCATGCTACACTCACAAAATTACACAACAGGATCTCAAAGTGTTGTTCACCCATAAAAAGATTATCAGAGTTGGGTGTACATGAGAGTAATATGGCAGACTGTTTTCAGATAATGACAGGGGTGGGTGTTTGAAATATTTGAGAAGCACTAGCCTAGAACAATAGATACCTCAGCCAAAGTAGTTCCCTAGCAACTCAGAGTAGTCATATCCATTCCAAACAGTCTAACTTGGCAACACATAATAAACAAAGAAAATGAGGAGTCTCAAACTGTATGTCCCATAATTGAAACCAGTAGCTTCTCACCTGGTTCAGTCCTGATGTACTCAAAACTCTAGTCATGATACAAATTGCATCAGGCACACTCTACCTCCCAACCATCCAGCAGGTATAAATACTGTATCAAATTAATAAGATTATTCTCCCCCGAAAGACGCTCTGTGCCATTAACAACTGCGTGACAGGCAGAAATTCCAGCGGTGACCCTTTCTCATCATTACATCTAAATTCTAAGGGAAAGTGCCTGTAACCATTCCACTCATTGCTTTATACAACTCAGGTGTTCACTTTTAACTAAGACTGCCAACAACCTGGAGGGGGGAAATGTCCTATCTCTTTAATAGAGATTTAGTGGAATACCTCCATGCCATGAAAGGTTTCAGCTGCCCATTTCCTACACAGTAAACCTCTATTAAGGGGACAGTACATTTCCCCCCCTCCAAGCCTCTTGGCCACTCCTGTTTTAACCACCTTGAGAGTAAATGGGAGGGGTGGTTTTTACATGGATGCACAAGCTAGGTTTCAGTATGCTGCATACCCAGGCTTCTGTGAACAGTCTCCAGTGATAACGTAAATACTGAATGAGGAGCAATCCTCCTGTCTCACTTGCAGCTGCTAGTGCAGTCAAGTCCCATTCAATTCACCCATTTGTTTCCAAGTATGGAAATAGAATCAACGCAGGAGCATCCAGGGAATCTGAGAGAATCTGTAACAGAGCTGCAGGGCCAACAGATTATAACAAACAATCCTCCTCTCACCCACCTCCTTAACCCAACGTGTCCTCTCTATTTAGAAATCAGGTCTTCATATTAAAAGCCTCAACTCCCTTCAGAACTTTCTGTGGCTCTGCTATACTCCACGCCTCTTGCTGTTCCTCTGCCTGCCTAACCCTAATCCCACCTGAGGGAGCATTTGGCTGTCACCATAACTCCTTTGCTCACTCTGACATTAATTCATTTATACCTCCCCTTTCTCCCCAACAGGGACCCAAAGTGGCTTCATTGTTGTGTTCTCAATTTTATCCTCACAACAACCCTGTGAGGTATGTTTGGCTGAGGGTGAGTGACCCAAGGTGGCAGAGCGGGGATTCCAAAGCTGGATCTCCCAGATCCTAGTCGGACACTCTCACCACTATGCTACCCTGACAACTGTGTGAGGGAAGAACAGACTGAGCTTTCAACCCTGCTGCATCTCCCTGAGTGAAAACAGACCCCCCCACCTCCATAAGCCTTAGCTGGGATGAGGGTGGAAAGGTATTGTGCCTGTTCTATATACACTCGCTTAGAGCATCTGGGTGTGGTGGTGTTGGTCAGAAAAATGGCATGGAAGGGGTAACATTAACCCCTTCATCAGCACTATGAACCTGATCCATATGCCCCCCTATTGTTTTTTAGGCCCAGTTTACACACCTGGAGTACCAGTCATAAAATATTAGCATCACCTGTAACAATTCTGTGAGGCAGATTAGGCTAACAGAGAGTAACTTACCTCAGGTCACTTAATGAGTTTCATGACAGAGTGGGAATCTGAACTCTCCCCTCCCAGATCCTCGTACAGTACTATCACACTGGCTTTCAAAGACTCAATAACCATAGACAAAGTCCAATTCTACGAAGCTAAGCAAGCACAAGTTTTCCTTCTGAACTGTCTCGAAACTCTGCAAACCTCCTGAGACAAACATCTCCTCAAAACATGCTACTCCCACCACAAGAGGATACACAGCATTGTCCCTGTCAGCACTGTGACTAAGCTGGACTGCTGTGAAACTCCTCTAGGCTATTCTGCTTTTCTCCTCAACTGACAATGATGGAAGCTGTCTGGTAGAACAGATTTCCTAATGACACCCATTTTGCTGGGGCTTTCTAAAAATATTGACAGTTTCATTTATTTTCCAGGTTTGTCAGTCAGAGTATTGGAAATGACGAATTAAATCTGTGTGGGGAAAAAACGATCCTGACAGCCAAAGATTAATACAAGATATGTTAAACATGTATTGTTTTTATCCCTGTGTCCAAATTCCCATCCATGTGTTCTGTTTATATAGACAAACATGGTTAAATTGTGTCCTTGTGATAAAACCTTGCTGTCATGATCATGGCCACAGATATTTCTTTAAAGAAACAGAAAAGGAGAGGAATAAAGAACACAGAGATAATTTTGGAGAACTCAGAGGCCTAAAGGGGGCACAGCAGTAAGAGATCCAGTTCGTAAACCCAAAGCATTCCAAAGACGAGTACTAAGATTTTTTTCCCAAAGATCTCATAGGTGCTTTTTTTCTGATACATTGACAGTCTGTCTCGCAGATATCAGTTTAGGTTATACCTCATCAGCCCCCAATCTTACAACCGGTTATCAATGCCAGGGCTCAGATCTGAAGTCATAATAATGGAGATAAATTAATTAATTTAGAATATTAGAACAAGGGACATCTAGGTTGAAATCTCTGCTAACTCATGAAGCTTACTGGGTGATCCTGGATCAATCATACCCTCGTAGCCTAACTTATCTCACAGAGTTGGTTGAGAAGATAAAATGAGGGATGGGAGAACCATGAACACGGCACTGATCTCCTCAAAAGGAGGGTGGGTTAAAAACAGATTTATGTTGTTGTTATAATACTAATGGAAAGTGCTTATTATGTCATTTCAACCAAGCCTGAACCTCGCCCCTGTCTACTGGCCTTGTATGGCTCTCTTTGGAATGACCAGAAAGAAAGGAGACCAGAGGCGACTAATGATGGCTTCTAGCCGCAGCAACAGAAGAGAACCTGCCCTAACAGGTCATGTGGAAAAGCCCATCTTTTCAGCTGTCAATCAAGCCATCTCAAGTGAAGAAGTCCTATCGGTCACTGCTTTGCTCTGAAGCTCCAGGCTGAAGTGACAGCTGCCACTTCTCCCTAAGGTCCATCTCCCTGGCAATTGAAGGGCCCGTAGGGTATCCCAGCACACACCAGGAAAAAAAAGCTCCTTCCATTAGGCTAAGCACTGCCCCTGTTTCAGGTCACTGCTTGAGTAGGTCAGGAGTAGCCCCCCAGGCCATTTCAGCAAGTCTAGACAAGGTCTAGGGTAAAGGAATAATGAAGAGGCCCAATGTCTGATTTCAAACTGGAAAAAGGAAACTGGGGAAGGGTAGCAAAACTATCCCCCCCACATGTCCCAGTTCTGGCTCCAAGGTCTCATCCATGTACTGCACTTTAGCTTCTTCAGTCAGTGAAACAATGTATCTGCTGCTCACTTCCTGAGATCTTTGGCTAATTCAGTGCAGTGAAAGAAATCCTACGCTCTCATTCACAATACCTGATCATATCTCCCAAGTAGAAAAATCCTTGAAAAGAAATGGAAGAACAAAAGAGATATTTTCGCTCAGCCATGTTTGTACAATGCTTAAGATGGGGGTGACAGTTTAGAGAGAGCAGCTAAGAATGAAACATCAGTGGATGGTGGCCATACTGGGACAATGATTTCCCATCTCTGCAATGACTGCATAAAGTAATGCTGCACCAAGCAGCAAGTGATTGTTACTAATACAGCTAGATAAAAAGGCCTTTGAATTTGATGTCAAATTGTGAAAGCTGAGATGGGAATTATGTGCAATAAACATTGATTTCCCCAGAGATCAGATTATGATTGGCACCACTAGGAGTTAATGCAGAAAAAGAATGCAAAACTTGCCTGTAGGAATCTATTATAAGCCTATGTTTTGCTGCTTTGGAAAGTTATCTGTTGTAGCCTGCAGCAATTGGTAGCCAAGTGATATACAGCCTATGAATCTGTTTCCATTGCTAGCTATTATAGCTAGTGGCCATTGGGAGACTACTCATGTTCTTAATTTCTTCCTTTCAAAAAGCTATCTAAACTAAGGGTCATCACCATATCTTGTGACAATGAATTCCATAAATTAATTATGCTTTGTATGAAGAAGTAATTCCTTGTCTATGTTCCAAACATACCGACAATTTAATTAGATAGGCATGCATTCCAGTTAAGGCAGAGAAGGATTTCTGTATGTTGACACTTTCTGCTTGAAACATGCACCTTAAGCAACTAGTGTCATCTGGGGCCAGCGGCTTCACATTCCGAAAGCTCTGAAACTATTCAACCAATATGAATCAACAAGATGCCATTCCAATTCTATGCGGTTGCCTGTCAAATTAAGCATATGTAGTTTAATTTGACAAAGACTGCTCATTGACCTTAATCTAATTTTAAGATCTCCCTTAGCGCTGAACAGTTTAGGCCAAGCCTCTGTGACATCACAACAGATAAGCCAATAGCAAGCAGAGGAAAATGACATCTGCGATACCAGAGCAGATCAGCCACTCACTGCTGGATAATACACATATATAGAATGTGAACGTAATTTTATACATCTCAAACATGCACTTTTTCTAAATTCTCATTTTCCCTATACTAAATATATTCATAAGTTTCTCCATCACCCTAATAATTTTGCCCATCTGTGCTTTCTCTAGCAATATGACATTCCTTTTGAGACCTGCATACATTAATCTCTATCATATCCTGCTTGGGTACTAAAAGGCTACCACTGGGGGCAGAATGCTGATTTAGATGGGCTTTGATTCAAGGTATCACCATTTTCCTGATAAAGATTATGTGCCTTTAACAGCTGCATTGTTAAGCAAGAATTCAACAACTACAGCTTTTCCCTGCATAGAGGAAAATCCCTCTCCCTCAAAAAGATCTCTAAACTCCCACAGCAAGAGATTATACCAACAATTGGTGGAGCTTTCCTTTTCTATAGCATCCCTCTACTTACTACATGACTGATTAAGCAGAGATGAGTGTTATACTCACTATTCTAAGGCATTCAGGCTGCAATCTCAAGAACACTTTCCTGGGAGTAAGCCCAATTGACTAAAATGACTTTACTTCTTCTGAGTTGACCTGCTCCCTCAAGTGACTTAGCCTTCTCCCCCAAAGAAATGTCTTTGTTTTCCTACTTGTCGTGACCCAAAGCAGTGCAGAATGCTCTTGTGTTTAGGACTAAGTGGCCACTGCAGAGTCACTAACTTCCTTAGGTTGTTATACAAACAGCTTCTTAGACAGTGTTATGTGCAGAAACAAAAATATAGCACTACTAATTATGCCATTAAAGGGGTCTGATCTTATCTATAGCACTACTAGATCATAGGGTATGGGAAAGAGAATGACAGATTCACAGACAGCAAAGTGAAAGACCCGGAGCCAGCAGTGATGCATGATAGCAGAAAGAAAACTGCCAGACTAGCAAATGGGAAAAAAGTTTTCTCTGTTTCTTAGCAATTTCAACAAAAGGGATTACGACAAAAAAAAAATCAACATTTTTACCCTGAAAAAACAACAACAGGCAGGCAAAGTTACAGCCCCGTGCAGAAGTCTTCCTCTGATACTGACCACTCCTAATGCCATATAGCAAGATGAAAATCTCCCACAGTCTGCAGAGGCTGGACAAGGTACTAGCAGTTTAATATATACTTGGCTAGGAAATTTAAAAGAAAAATCCATTTAGCCTTTCTTTAATACTCTGATAGAACTGACTATATTTCACTCAAGATATTCATATTAATACAACTATCGGTCTTGGCTGGTCTGAAAATCACATGCAGCAGAAATATGAGCCATGACTATATTCTACTCTGGCCTTAAAAATCTGCAACTTTGGAGTCATGAAGAACTAAAACATGCCAAAATCTGCTTCTGTGAAGCAAACTGAATAGTCAGCCCTGTTCCTGCAACACAGACTTTTAAAACAAGTTACCACAGTATGCTATACATTCATTATTTCAGAAAATGAGCAAAGGACTGTACCGTATGTGTGCTCCATTTCCTAGCACAACCAACCCCCAGACATGGCCAAGATTTGCTACATAGGAACTTCTAGGTTTCCAATTGTATAAGCTGCAGCATGAGCAAGCTGCAGTGAAGTTCCCTTAAAGCTGGATAACTGTACGCCTCAAGTGTTCCAGAGCCTCTCATTGCCTCGTCTGCAACTCTTAAAAAGTGAAAATTGCTACTATTCTATATTAAATAGAGCTGGAGGAAAAACTGAGTTTTTGGTGACCCAAAAATCAGGAAAGGTTGTAATTTAAACAGGCAGATGTAGTTCAACAGAATTGATGCCATTAAAAAAAAGCAAGCTAAATGGCTGAGAACACATTAAGGTCATTCTGCCCTTTCTTTGGCTGTGTGCAGCATGTGTTGATTCCTGAAGCAAGAGAAGTCGTCCCTTTTGATGATGTATCATCTAATGCATCCCCCCACTCCCCTGGCAATGGCCAGATGAAAAGCAGGACTGTCAGGCAGCCAGCTTGGACAGTCCACTGAACACTGCACTGTTTGTAACTGCACCAACAACTGCAAGAACATATGGAGGGGGCGGCCTTCTTCCCACTGGGAAAAGCACCAACACTAACAAGTCTTCCGGATTGTGAGAGTCCTTGTTTGCAAACTCAGCCTGTTTGGCGCAAAGAAAGACAGGATGAGAGATTGGAGGGAGGGAGCAGAGGGATGCTGAACGGGGGAGAAAGGAATAGAACAAGAAGAGCTGTGTCTTCTTCTTCAAAAGCCCAGTTAGCTACCATTTTAAACAGGAAGAGATTTACATATTCTGGGCCCAAACCTGCCAGGTGTTAGATTCCCACTGAACTTCATGGAAGTGGAGATAGTCGGGTTTTTGCAAATATTGAATATCAATTTATAAGCTATGTTTGCACCAGTGAAATGAATTCTGATACACAATAGTTAATCTTGGTCTTTAATTATATGATTCCCTTCGTATGGAAGATAAACAGCCATGTATTGCAACCAATTCCAGCATGAAGTTCCGGAGGGTAACTGTGTTGATCAGCAGTAGAACAGCTAGATTCGAGCCCAGTCAGACCTTAGAGACCAACAAGATTTTCAGGTATATGCTTTCAAGAGTCAAAGCTCCCTTCTATATCTGACAAAAGGGAGTTTTGACTCTCTTATACCCTGAAAAACTTGTTGGTCTCTAAGGTGCTATTGAATATAGAAGTTCCAACATGGTCACCTTTGCTAGACCAAGCTTCTAGTAGAAAAACTTTTTACAGCATACTAGATTATCAGCTATCATAATGTAATTTTATCCCTGTCTCCAGTCAAGACATTCTGACAGCCTTCTGACTTAAAATGGACTCCAGTGGCTTCCTTGTGGATCAGACTACTTCCACCAAGTATGTCCAAGCTCCTTTGCCAACTCATCCTCTTCCTTCAGTGACTCTGGAAGCCAACACTGGCTTTTTCGTTTTCTCTTGCCTGCCTAAAGCTTTCTCAGAGCCAATGCTTTGGTTTAGCATTGTTGCAACTACCCATTATTGGCATAGGGGAACAAAGGTATGGAAGAAGCAGTAGGCAGCATGAATCAGACCTGTAGGTCGTGGAGTCCTTTCTTGTATCACCCTTATTTGAAGCAGGTTCTATCATTCCTAGAGATAAGCTAAGTCTTTCATTCCCGCCTAGGACATCTGCCCTTCACAAAGCTAACGAGAAGCCTTACCTTAGTTATGGCCTCTCCACTTACCCTTTTCTATCACAGATCAGAGCACTCTCACCAGGGGTCCATTGGGGCCGGAGCGAGGCGGAGCAAAGCTCCGCCAGCTCAGGACTGGCCAGTAGGGCAGCCACGGGCTGAATCAGATTCTCTAATCTGATTCAGCTCGCCGCCAAATTCGGCGGCAACTTTAAAAGCCACTGGAGGGGAGGGGGTTTGAGGGAGAGGCTCCAAACTTGCAGGGTAGCTGCTGGGGCCTCTCCTCGAAATACCCACCAAGTTTCAAGAAGATTGGACCAGAGGGTCCAATTCTACAGGCCCCCAAAACAGGTCGCCCCCATTCCCTCCATTGTTCTCTATGGTAGGAAAAAAGTTAACATTTTCCCCACCATAGAGAACAATGGAGGGGAAGGGACAATCTTTTTGGGGGCTCATAGAATTGGACCCCATGGTCCAATCTTCTTGAAACTTAGTAGGTATTTCGAGGAGAGGCCCCAGCAGCTACCCTGCAAGTATGGAGCCTTTCCCTCAAACCCCCTTTCCTCCAGCCCCTCATATACCCTATGAGTTTTTGCCACTGATTTCAATGGCCCATAGGATATAATGGGGCTGAAACTGACGTTCCCTTTCTGACACACTTCTGGTGATGTCAGGGGATGTGGCATATGCTAATGAGTTATGCTAATGAGCTCCTGCACCTCTTTTTCTACGAAAGGACCCCTGACTCTCACCAATATTTAGTTTGAAATTGCCAATGTTCCTGACACCTTTTTGACTCTGGGTAGTATGGTTATGACTTTGTAGTAGTCAAGATATCAACTATACAGCCTGAGAAGCAGAAGTTCTGATTTCTCTTGTGATATCTTCAATTTCAAGGCACAAAACCCATGATTTAGAAAAGCAAAACCATTAATTTTGAGGTGTAAGGACCAAGAAGCTGATGGGATTTTTTTTAAAGCAGACCCAAGAGGAATAGTCCAGTTCACCTCACATGCAGTTATTCACACAATTTCAGCACAAGGCAAAGACAAATGAGTGGATAGTGGTCAACACATATCAACAGGAGATTCTTGTTCATCACTTTTTTCCAGCAAATTTGCTACATCATGTGCCCTCAGGACATACCCTTGGAATAACCTGGACTTTGTTTTGAGGGTTCAGTGTTGGCTCCTGAATTCTGTAGCAAAACTCCCTTCATTATTTTGATGAAACAGAATCATAGCCCTCACCATTGTCTTTATTAGAGCAAGAATGGGAAGGTCTATCATTTCCAGCACTCTTTGTTTCCATAGACAGCAGCAGATAATCTGGTTAACCGGGCATTTAATTAGCACTGTTCTGCTTGCTTTGCAAGGAGCATCTGTGGTCAGCTGGCCATCCTACAAGGCACAGAACTGGACGTTCTGAGAGAAATCACTGCTTCACACAGCCAGTGAAACTATCAGTTGGTAGGTGTAATGATCCTTCTCTGCTTAACACTGAGATGGCCACATTTGGAACAAAACTCTGCTGACTATTCTGCTGCAGGGATAGGCTGATCGTGGGGAATTAAGTAAAGAAAGTCAAAAGATAAAAATTATCAGAACTGATGCTCTATTCAGCATCCAAGAGCTAAGATGCAAGGTGGGAATGCCAGGATGCACTGTAGATAAACACAGGTTTTTAATTACAAGGAAAGGACAGGACTGGTTCAGGATTTCAAGGATATGTGCAATCATTAATGATAAAGAGAACTAGGAAAGGTTAGCTAGCTGATGGAGGACATTTTTTCCTGTGCAATATGACAATATTACTTTCTGTTGCATCAGATTAGGTGCAAAACTGCTATCCAGTTGCAGGGATTGATTCTGTCTGTTCAAAAACACAAAGCAGGTTAAGAAGGGATTTCTTATTGGGCCAGCTCCCATTGAAGTCTATGCAAGCTCAACATTTTTGAGCAACTCTTGCAGGAAGCCTGAGCACAGTGTCCATAACTGGCATTATTTGGAATGCTTCCCTGATGCAACCTGATTAGGAGCAAGAGAGTGGAATAGGATGATGAACAGAATACAAGGCCAATCAGCATAGCGTTTGGTCAGAGGAATGGGAGCAATTTGTCTTGGGTGGTAAAAAGGCTGAGGCCTGCTCTGGCTAGTCTATCACTCACTCCTCTGTCTTTCCCCACCAGCTGAAAGCATTCAGAGTGGGGAGACATCTCATCTCTTAAGGGGCTGAAATTCATTAGAGCTTGCAGTAGTTATGCAGCATGGATATATGTGGTTGGTGCCTAAAATCCATCTAAAACTCTCTCTCTGATGTTCCTGAATATAGTAACTTTGAGGGAATTTTGTTTTAAGCACCACATCAAATTCTAGAGGGCTGCTTACAAGGCACTGAAGCGAGAAGCAACAAGAGGTTTGGCAGGGAACGAGGGAGAACCACCTCAGAGGAGCCCGAAGACCTAAAGGGGCCACAAGCACTGAAGGGATTTTGGCAGTTCAGTAGGGAACATAAGCCTTCCCCCCTCCACTTTCCTGCTTCCATCCTTCCCTTGACCTCACAATCACTCCAGAGAGGGGGAGTCAGCTGTCTGCCTCATTACATGTCTGTGGTTTCAAGCAGTTCTGAGTAAGCCAGCAAATCCTATGGAGGCAAGGGAACAGAAACCCTACAGAAATAAAGAAGAGTTCGTGGGTGAGAGTGAAAGAAGGGAGACTGCATTTCTCAGAAACAAGTTTGTAGAGAATTAATTCCCTGGAAGGCAGGAGACTAAAGAGACTGGACTCCTTAAAGCATTGGGAGGTTGTTGTAGCCATGGTTAGGATCCTCTGCAAAGCTTTCCAAAGCAGTTCCATAAAACAGCCTAAAGCTTTTTATAAACAGTCAGCATAAACATGCAGGTTTAGACACAGTTTTTCATTTAAGGAATTGGAATTTTAATTTTTGAACTGTCCAACAGGAGGGAGGGGAATTGTTAAAGCTTGATATTATTACATGGAAAACAGGGTCTCTGGGTGGTTGGAGACACATTATCACCATGACCATCTTGTGGACCTCCACAACTCCCACCCTCTCAGCCATCAGGCCATGTGGGTGGGAAAAGGAGACTCAACAGAGGGATCATGTTTTATTTAACATGATCAGGAGTACAGTGCCCCCCCCCCACTTTGAGTGAATCCAGATGGCTTTGGAATTAGAAAAAACACACACAACCTTCTCTGTGGTCCTCAGTGTCTCCCCTTGATACTCCTAAACACTGTTCTTGCAACAGGTCATCCACCCAAAATAAGGACATTATCACAGTCAAAAACAGAGCAGAATTAGATGTAATACAATTTGCTCTCCCCAATAAGTGACACAAGATGGCAGTTTGGTGGTAAAGATAAACTAAGTTTGTTCTGTTTTTCTGCCATCTCATTGTATTTTGTGAATCAAACATGTGCAGAACAAAGTTATTCACAGTTTTGAGCAACACTATGCAGCAGCCGGTCCTTTGGAAGGGGTTGCTAAACAGAGAAAAATTCTGGGTAACAAGTCCTTTTACCTGAAGGTACATAGAGGGTTGCTTCCCATTTTTAGGTTTTCCTTAGATACATCTGTGTGAAAGTGGAACTAAAACTGACAGGATGCAGACCTTTTTAATATATGAATTTTTATTTTTTTATTTTTTTAGAATGTGAGACACGTATTTGACAAGATGTCCCTATAAACAGTTTGAAGATGACTACTCACCTATTGCCAAACACCCATCTTTTGCCCTTTTCCTACCACTTCCATATGGGAACACGCAAAAAAAAAATCAGTGTGTTTATGTGGACAGTGGAAAGTCTCATATTCTATCATTACATCTAACAGTAAAGTGTCTGATCCTATATCAATCACAAAAAACATCATTTGGTAGGCAGGGCAAGGCAAGACTTCACATGCTTAGGGGACTCCATGAGTATGCAGAAATAGATGATACTGTAAACTGATCAAAAGAAAAAAGAAGAAAAAAAACCCCTCCTCTAAAATGCCATAACAAAGACCAAATATTTGCTCCAGGAGCAAAGAATAGCCACAGATGGAGAACCAGTTGAAGAAAAGAAAATGGAAGGGGGGGTAACCTCAATCCCATGAACGCTTATGGAATCCTGGAGATTTTTGAGGGTGGGGTGAGAATTCCAACCCCTCTTGCTTGTATATTCTATCAACTATGACATTACTCCCTTTGAGAAGCAAGTTCAATACCAGCCTTGAAGGACCTCCTTTGGAATACAAGTGTTCTCTCCTCTGTCACGTTAAATCTTCCCATCAAAGCTGAAAACCAGTCTATATTCCGAGGTGACAGTATCACCCCACCCCCCGTGTTCAAGTGATATGTCTCACAGAGTATATCAGTAAACTTACAATACCCTTGTAAAGTAGCCCGGTGTTATTAGCCTGACATCACAGTTGGGAGGGGACCCTGAGATGATAGTGACTTATTCTAGTTCAGGAAAGCTTAGAACCAGGGGCTCTCTTTCTCCTAGCTCAGTCCCAGACTCAAAATTGCCGGTTTGGAGAGCTTTGCAAAGGGGATAATAAGGGCCATCTGTTGCTTCAGCAGATTTACAGGACGGAGGTCTTGCACACAGAGGAAATCCCCACAGCACCAAGCTTGCCCCTCCACATTACTGGATGCAGCCACTGACGTGTGCTCTTATAACAACTATCACCCTAAGCAAGAGGAAGGCAGGGCTCCCATCTGGGGTCCTTTTGCTGTCTGCCGTACATTCAAGTCACATCCTCACAAACAGCCCTGTGTGTGCAGAAGGGAATGCGTCTAACGTTTCCTTAAGGAGCATTAAATTATTGAAGGGGGAGGGAGCAAAGGGGAGGCATATGGACAAAAAGCTCATTTACAGGCTCTTGTTTCTAGGCTCCAGATTTTTCCTTTCACTGTTATTTGCTTTTTCATTTCAAAACAAAGGGCAGAACCCACAGCACTGCCTGGCTTAACAGGCTGCTCCTTAATCAGGACCAACTGTGAGGGAAGTGCTGACTCAGCCTCTTGTCCCCCAGCCACGTTTGCAAATGCTACAGCCGTCCACTCCTGGCCCCCACCCAGATAGACAAGCATAATGGAACTTAGGGGCGTCAGAGGAGGAAAGCTTCTGAGTGCTTCTAATGGGCCACCTCAGCCTCTTTTCGCTTCCTTTCTCAACCATTGAAGTCAAACAAGTCACAAAATGATCCTCTCCTGCTTTGTTCAGCTGGAATTTTAAGTTTTACCCTTTGCAAGGGAAACTGCCAAGCCTTTTTGCAACCCAGCCTCTTCCCACACCTTGTATGGAGCTGCTAATTCTAGGTTGTACAGCCTTGACCACATGATGTGGCTAGATGGCTTCTCTCTAAGAATGTCTAGAGTGCTGTCTCCTGTCTATCATGCACTAGAAAATAGTAGCAACCACAGGCTTGGGAGAAAGAAGTAAAAAGCCAAAGCCCCACATTGCTGCTACCCAGGAGAACAAACCAACTGAATGGCAAAATCTGACTAGGCAGGTCAGATGCCACTGTAATTACAGGTGGGCTCCTTTGGTGATTGTCTCTTCTAAAAACTGAACATCTTATCCCTTACTTCCTACCCTAATGCACATACACCATACTAAGCAAACAGCCCGCCTCCTCTCTCTCTCACACACACACACACCCTTCACCAATTTAATTGTAACACAAATTACAGCAAATTATCCTGTTCTAGTTCCTGTTTCCATATAGTTCTTATGTCAGAAACAGAATCTCAATTACTGCACAAGATTTTGAGGTGCAGCTCAAGAAAGTGTTTACTCTAGTTTTCATTCAAGCTATGCATGAAACAGCAGACTAAAGGCAAAGGGCAAAGAAGCATTTCTTGCAACTTCAAGGACAATTTCAAGTGATAAAAGAGAAAAATGACATCCCATGTTCTGACATTATATATTCAACACAGCATTTCTACTACATCGGTTAGCATAACACACTTAGCTAATGCTTGAGTAGAAACATCTGGAGTGAGCAGAGAGGAGATATGACAAAACTCTTAACGCAGAGGGTTCCAAAGCCTGGGTGTCACCACTGGAAGGGCACAGCTCAGCTAGAAGTGAAAAGAAAGCAGTGCCTTACCTCAGGCATTGACAAATTTTCTTTGGCTTTAGGGACCACCCCTCAAATTTATGAGTCAGACTTATTTTTCAGCCTCCATCCATTTATATTTTAATTATCACACTTTCTCATGATTGCTGCCAAAATAACCTAACTCTAAGCTCTTCAGTTTCTTGTCATATTTTAAAGTCATAACAAAAATGTTGTAGTGTATAAACAGATATCAGGTAATTCTACTTATCATCACAACACAAAGCTAACCGCTATCCCTCACCTAAATAAGCTCTGTACTCCTACTGAGAATCAGGAGGCACTTATAGTAAATGACTGAAGAAAATACTAGACACCACAAAGAGATTTCTAGGTGCCATGGCCAGTGTTCCCTCTAAGCTGAGTTACAGTGAGCTGGCTCACAGTTTTTCAGCCTCTGGCTCACACGTTTTTGTCTCAGCTCATGAAGGATGGCTCCAGAGCAAACTAATTTATGCAGTAGTGAAATTGCTCACTCACAACTTTAATGCCAGGAACACACAAAGTAGAATTTTTTGCTCACAAGACTCCGCAGCTTAGAGGGAGCATTGGCCATGGCACACTGGTGACTGGGATTTGTCAAGACTGAGTGTTCAGGTAGGTTCATTTGGAAGGATATCCCTGATACCAAAATTGTTTGGGTGTTTTCAAAGTCACAACCTGTTCAGAAAAATACTGGGAGTAAGTGAAGATGGTACAAAATCAAAGTTCCATGATCTAACAAACAAGACTCCAGCAGTACTCCAGCAGCTGAATTCTGTACCTGGAGACGTTTCTGAATGCTTGCCAAGGGCTACCTTACAAAAAGTTTGCGGCAAATGGCTTATCTCAGTCCCAAAACCTGACTGGAATGCAGGCTGAAAAATATCCTGATAATCAGTATATTCTATGAATATCTGGAGAAGAACTGCCACTACACACTCAAGCATCTTCCACAAGAATGATGTATTTAATATTGAAAACTGCTGAAATCAGAGGGAACTAGCAAAAGCTGTTTCAGTGAAGGTCTTAAAATGATCAACTTGAGGAAATCAGCATCCTGCCTTCTACAACTTTTATTTCCTCACTCACCTAACTGGCCAGTCTCCCTGTTGGTTGCTTTAATTAACCTAGTGGTGGTTCTTGTCAATGTCCTATGGATGCACAAAGTATCCAAGCAAATATGACAAACAGAGACTACAGAAAAATCCAGAAATTATTCTGCAATTAAATTGGAAAGGATACAAATGATCTTATTTTCAAAATGTCTTGCCACTGAGGGATCCTCCACTATGCCATGCACCCTGAGGGCCTGAGTGTAAAAAACCATTTCCTGAGTGTAAAAATCAACATATCAGATATATTTTGAAGAAGTAAGCAGTGACTCACCGAAGGTCATACTAAATTTTATTAGTATTTAAGGTGCTACTGGACTCTTACTCTTTTCTACTAAGTAGGAAATGGACTCTTACTCTTTTCTACTGCTACAGACAAACATGGCTTGCTACATGACAAACCCATCTTGATCCATTTCCTACTTAAAATAGCTTCCTTGAGCAACTCTACACACATGAAACTGTGGTAAAAAATAAGATTTCTTTGCTACCCCTGTGGCTATTGCATATGCTCCAAACAGGATCTGTTCAGTTGATTCATCCACAAGCCTTTCTCTATTAACACTGAAGCTTTCATTCATGCCATTTCACTGGTCCAGTTCCTCAGAAATCCAGGAAATCAGTGAGGCTTTTACAAGTAGGAGAGAGTATTTGGGGGCAATGACCTTCAGAGATTAGTCAGGGCTTTGAGAGAACTCATATGGCAACAAGAGACACCCAGTTACTGCCAGAAAGCCATTTGGATTTCCCACCTCTGCAGAGGACAGAGAGCCATGTAATCCTAAACATTATCAGGTGGTGAGATGAGACTTGTCCAGGACAAAGGAGCTACACTGAGAGCCCCCATCCCACACAAGGGAATCCCTCTGATCACACCAACACAAAACACTGAATCAAGAGTATGACCACACATGAGCCACATACCACCAGAGACAAGCTTGGGGGCGGTGTGTGTGTGCAGGGATGAAATCTTGAGCTAAATCAGACAAAAATACTTTAGCATAAACGATGAACACTCTATAACCATAAACCTTGGGAAATGTAAGCCCTAAACTTACCTCCATCAGCCCAGGCAGAGAGATGGTGAAATGAACAGACTCAAACATAAACACCATTCTGTTTCATATACCCATCATCAGGCACATATATGTGAAATTAGGTGATGGCTGGACTGCAGGAAAGGGAGAGGGAGTTACAGTGGACAGACGTGACCTCCTCTTCGTGCCCATCAGATCTGTTTTACTGAGAACCCTGTCGGACAAAACTAGGAAAGACAATTCTACCTGCTTCATTCATCATTCATAGGCCAAATACAATACTTCTATATTGAGTTCTCCCCCTCTCTTCCATAACATGAAGGAACAGTTGCCCCATGTTGAAGCATGATTATAATATCAGTTTCTCTGAATCGTTTCACAGCACTGGGTACCACTGATAGGGAAGGAAAATGAACAAGGATGGTGATATGCAGCAAGTTCCCCTGCATTTTTCTGGAACTTTCCATTAGAGTAGAGTTAATCTGTTCCAAGACTATTTTACATAAGAGCTTTCAACATTCTGCTCCATTCTGTCCGCTTCCTCCTCTCTCCCGCCCCTTTTTTTCAGCTGCACTCCTGTATCTCCTCTGTCTGGACTTTCTTGCCTCTTCCCTGATCTACTTACTTGTGCCAAAATCCAAAACACAGAAATATAACATAACCAAATGAGAGGAAAAGGAGACTTAAAAAAGGAAAGTGCAATATGGGAACATTACAAGAAAAATAAAGTATAGGCTACAACCCTATGCTGAACAACAGATATTTACATTTCTCAGAAACTTTGCCAGTTTTACTGGGATCTAGGATGCATCAAATATAATATGGCTGCCTCCCACAGTAATGCCATTAGCCCTGTTGTCATGGTTTACACTGCAACCTTGTTGCAGCTGACTTATGGCGACTCTGGCAAGGGGCTTGCAAGGCAAATGAGAAGCAAAGGTGGTTGCCATTGTCTTCCTCTGCAGAGTCTGCTTTAGTGGGGTGGTGAGGTGCTTAGCTTCTGACATCTGACAAGGCTGTACCATGCTGCCTCCCCTACCGCACTGCAACCTTACTTCCCTCCAAGGGTGTAGACTTTCCAATTTCCGGGGGGGGGGGGGCTGGGGCTGGGCCAGAGACATTACAGGCCATTGTCTCCGGGGGAGGCTCAGCATGTCCTGGAAAAGTTGGGGGGGGGGGGGGCTCCAGCCGCCCTGAAGTTGATGCCTATGCTTCCATCCATATAGGAAGTTCTTTCCTTACTAATTATTTACTCTCCGGTCTTAAGTGTGAAGAAGATGCTATTTTGTCTTGATGTCATCAAATTCAACAAGTGTCCTTCTACTTAGAAACATTACTGCTTGTGGGAAGAAGTATTTAACTCCGGAGTCCCCAACATGGTGCCCATTGGTACCATCATGCCCACCCACACCATTCTTGGCTCCTGCCCAGCATTTGTAAAAAAAATGGGTGGAGCCAGCAAGAGCTTTTGCACAGCAGGGCTTCTTACTGACTGTGCAGAACTTTAAAAAATTGTTTTGGCAGCAGCTGCCACCACAGCACAAGGATCTTCACTGTGTGGCTTAAGGTAAATTGTGTGCATGGGAGACAATGTTTTTAAACAATATGTTTGCTTTAAAAGGGATCCTATCATGCAGAGCTTCTGGCTGAAATGTTGAAGAGTTACTATTAGGGTTACACACAATTCTGAAAGTGTCCACCACTGGCTAAAAAGGTTGGGGACCTTTGGTTTAACTCATGCAAATCCTTAATTTATCTTATTTATATCCCACCCTTCTTAGAATAGCACATTTGGGGTCATCTCATTTTATCCTATTCACATCCTTGGGGTGTATATTAGACTGAGAGAGTGCAACCTGGTCAAGGCCAACCTGAAGAGCTTCTGTGGTACCCAATTAGGGCTTGGACTCAATATGAAAAGGGCTGCCTTAATAAACAAGAAAAATAAAACACCAAACCCACAGACATTACAATGCTTGGAAAAACAAGGGTCTAATGTGGCTGATATACTTTTGGCACAATACAGATGTTTAGCTAGCTCACAGATATAAGCACCCCCGGCTTCCTCAGCTGATGAAAACAGAAAAAAATAGTTTAAATCAAGGCAACTGAAATCACTGATTGACTAATTCATTTATTTCCTTTAAAAGCATGTAATTGGTTGCTAAAGCAAATAAAGCAACTCTGTTTATGCCAAATAAAATCTGTTTGCTATTCAATACACCCTTTATGCTAGTCAAGAGCATAATCCAGAACCTTGGCTCACGCAGCCCATATGCCTCATGATATATAGAATTTATATCAGCTTAAAGGAAGCAATTGTTAAATTCAGAATTTGTTTGATATTTTTCATACATTTGAAAAGATGCTAAGCAAAAACACTTATTTGAAGAGTAAGTGCCCAGAACTTTCCATAGGCAAGGGGTGTTACTTACTGCCTGATCAGAAAAATGTTTCTCCATAACATGGAAAGTCATCTATTAGGCTACTTGTTTGAAAAAGTCTAAATATTAATAACTTTTTTAAATAGAAGAAATTGGATTTATACCCTGCCCTTCACTACCCAAAGGAGTCTCAGAGCGGCTTACAAATTCCTTTCCCTTCCCCTCCCCCCAAAACAGACACCCTGTGAGGTAGGTGGGGGCTGAGAGAGCTCTCTTGAGAATTGCCCTTGAGAGATCAGCTCTGAAAGAACTTGTAACTGACCCAAGGTCACACCAGCAGCAGCATGCGGAGGAGCAGGGGATCAAATCCAGTTTTCCCATATTAGAGCTCTTAATCACTACACCAAACTGGCTTTCATAATACATGAGCTTTGTCTCATATTTATAGTAAGCTTAAGTACAATGAATTAAAGTCTGCTTTCTTTTTTTTCAAAGAAAGCAGACTTTAATTCATTGTGTTTGATGGAGTTCATATGTGTGTGGACTTTATGTCTCTATTGCATTTAGATATCATTTTAAAACCAAGTTGTTTTAAAGGCCATTTAATATAACTGAATTTTTAAAAAATGTAATATATTTTTAATCTGATTTTTTGTCTTTTTTTTAAAAGGGCTTTGGAGGGAAATACAGTTGTGTGCCACCAAGGCAACAGCCAGTTCAACCTAGCTAGTCATTTTGGCAGGACTACGACAAACTAGCTTGTTAAGTGGTAGCTCTAAGTTGTTCTGTGGCTGATGTGATGATAGATCAGTAATGGGTAAAACTAGCAACTAATAATCCCACCCCATCAATTTGCTTGTTATTCCCAAAATTTCTCAGAATACTTTGGAAGAAACCTCAAGATTGTTCCTGAGAGTTCACTTCCAACTGGTAGGGATTTTTCTTTTATGACCCTGGGGGATCTCCCTACCAGCCCTTCCCACAGCCTGTCCTCCCTTCATTCAAAGCGTACCCTGATGAAAGAGATTGGGGGGGGGGGGGTTGATGGGGTTGGCACCTGTGATGCAACTGATACCACAGATTTACTGAGAGGCCTCAACACCCCCAGAGCACCCTCAACTCTGGAGGAAGAAGGAAAACGCCATACCCAGTGCTGCTCAGCTCAGCTCCACAGATAGCCCTCTGGTGTTGCTTCCCCACTCCTTTCACGAGAGTAAATGTTAGGACTGGGGATTAAGTGGATGAGCTGGGCGTGAAAAGGCTGGTGCCAGACAAACCCATTATGAGTAGGGCCTGGGCTTGAGAGGGAGCATGGGCCATAGGCGTCAACTACGGGGGGGCTTGAGGGCTTGGGCCACCCCTGAAATTTCCCGGGGGGGACTAAGCCCCCCCCCCGGCGAAAAGGAGCACCCGCCCGCCCCCGCCCCTCCCCGCCTTCCAGGGCCCCTTCCTAGGCCCGCCCGCCCTTTGCCGCCGGCGCAAGAACCACTCCCCCCCAGCTCCCCTGCACCCTCTCTCCCTCTGTTCGGGCTCCCCTCCCTGGAGGCAGCAGCTGCAGGCAAATTCCCCAGGAGCTGTTCCGACGGGGCGGGCTCCACAGATCCCAAAAGCAGCGGGGGCAGGGCTTTGCAAAGAATCCCCCCCGCGAGCGAGGGGGCGGGGCTGAGGCTCAGCCAGCGGAGAGGGGGGCATCCAGGAGCCTTGGGAGGATGGGCAGGGCTTCCTCTTCTCTCCCGGGGAGGGGAAGGGCACGAGAGCAGCACCTTCCAGGGGCTGCTGGGACTTGCCGCGCTGGCCCCTGGGCTGGAGCGTGCCTGGCATGGGGAGCCCGCGGCAGCCAGGTAGGTGCCCGGCCCAGATCTCGCCCGCTTTTCCTTGCCTCCGGGGCGGCCTCGGCCAAGCGGCTGCTGCTGCTGCTGGCAGTCCTGCCCAGGTCTCCAGAGTGCAGGAGAGGCCCGCCGGCGGCGGCCCCCTGCTCACCTTGCCCGGCTTCTGACAGGAGGGGGGAGACCCAGGCCGTGCTCCTCTGGCCCTCCGGCACCACCTTCTTCCCCCGGGGGCTCTGGGGCGGCCCTAGCTGGGGCTGCGCGGCAGGCCTGCTTGTGCGGGAGACAGCAGAGGAGTGCCTTGGTGAATTGTGGCAGCAGCGGTAGCAGCAGCAGCAGCGGCAGCAGCAGCGGCAACATCGTCCCGGCGCGCACACGCTTTGCGCGCGCACAAGAGCCCCCCTCCTTTGAAAATTAAAAAGTCTACGCCCCTGGCATGGGCTTAAAGTTACCTGGACTATCAGGCAGTTTGTTTCTAAAATCCCCTCAATTTCAAGCTTTGGCAACATCATTAGATAAAGCAACAAGCAATTGTTGTTCAATTGATATATGTACCTAGAAACATAAATAACATACCAGCTGTGATAAACCAGGACTCAACAATCTTATATTGGCTCTCACAGATGTGAGGCTACCACCTTCCAACCCTGAAACTGATTTGTGGGTAAACAAATTAAATGTAGGTTAAACCCAGACCATTCCACTGCCCTTAATGACACATATTTTGCCAATTGATGTTGCTTCTGTTTGAAAAAAAGTTAATCCTTATTAAATGTGTTTACATGGGGGCTTAATATAGATTAAGTACAACCTAATTAAGCCTGAAGGGAAAAATAAAATCTTATCCAGTCCAGTAAAGAGAAATATCCTAAAGTCATCATATAAATGTGCACTCTTCAGACAGAATAGGACAAGTCAAAAATAACCTGGATCTAATAATCTAATGTGAATCCAGTTAACCTTGGATAAGGCACTTCTCCTGCACTGAAGGCTCGCAGTGCTACATTACCCGGGGTATAAGAATCTTCGTTGCCTCCATCTGCTCTTTTCTCTAGGTTTCTCCCCTACACTTACTCTCTATTCAGGTTACTCTTCCATGCTTGGAGAATCCAGTGAAATTAATAGAGGTGGCATTTTGTCAAAAATTGGGAGTCAGGGAAGAGCTGGTGACACCCATCAGAATTTATGACTAGAAAGGTTTTTAACTCAAGTGGCTGGAATAGGCCTGCTTAAGGCTTTGTAGAGGACATGGCTATTAATGGCACAATAACGAGCACTCCTTGCTAATCAATGGGCATGCCAAGCTTACAACGGCCATCACTGAAGCCTGAAATGAGATAAAACTGAGGACCCCCCCCCCCACTCCCAAACTCTCCTCAATGCAGCTATCAGAAGGAGGGCTGGAAGTAGTCTGGTACTCTCCATAGTACCTGGATCCAGCTGAGAATCCCCTCCCCATCACAGAACATCTGTATTTAATGCCATTTGTTTGTGTTGTCTGCTTTAAATCCCTGTGAACTGCTTTGGAAGACAATTTTGACTGAAGAAACAAAAAACAGAGATAGTAATATATAGCTAGTAAATAAGGCAAACAGAATAGGCTTAAGGAAAGAGCATACTTCCGGGCTCTCCCCCAGAGCCATAGAAACCTTCCAAACCTCGTAATTGAACAATGTATCTGATGTAACTATTTGCATTCATCCACTTCTATCTGCTCTGGCTGGCCCTCTGAACTCCATCCAACTTTTTTTTGACATCCTCAATACTACTACTTGACTCAAAATTCTTTCACACTGATCCTCAATACATTCTTTTGAAAGTTAAGTCTTTCTGATTTCAATGCAACACACATTTTGTGCCGCTCAGTATAACGACCTTAAGCACTCTCCAAAGCTATGGCCTGCAAAGCACTTCCTAGGTATCAACAAGCAAATATCGAAGAAGAATCTAAGATATTTTGGACCCAGATTCCTTCCCCGAGGGCCAATCATCCATATCTCTTAAAAAAGCCTATTCAAGCCAATTCACTCCAGAGGGCACTGGAGTACCAGGCAAGCAGCAAGCACTGTGGCTATAACTCCCCACACACTGAAGAGGAAATTGCTTTACTGTTTCCTTTGATCTTTCCAGCTGGGTTTTCATCATGCCCCCCCCCCCCCCGGGGGGTGAGGGTGGGGAAGGCCTCAGTACTGACACTAAGAAGGAGGCCAGGCAGCCTTAGGAAGCTGATTAGCTCTGGGGGCTCTTTTCTGGGACTATCAAAAAGACAAGCTCAGGAAACCACAGGATTAAGACCCATTAAATGAGTTTCAGCGAGCAATTTAGAAGAGAAGTTCCATCCTTCAAGAGAGGCTCCTCCTCGAACATGTTAAGAGCCAAGGGTCTCTGGAGCTGTTGCCAGTTTATTATATGGGGAGAGGGAGGGAATGGGGCAAAGTAAGTGAGAAATACACCTCTTGTGCCAGAGAAGTCATATGCTGCTTTACTTTAAACTGAATGCACACAGCAGAAATATATCAGTCCACTGAATCACTTCAAGCCTTGCTTATGGGTGCATCTTCCCATCACTGTACCTCTAGGCTGGAAAAAGGTGCAGGCACTGAATTTCTGAGTACCACACAACTAGTAAAGGTAAAAGATGCTTTTTTTTTTTTTTAAAGAAAAAGCTTTTCTAACAAAAACTCAGCAGTCTGGTGTAGTGGCCATTAGATATTGTAACTCTGCATGCAAGAGGATCTGGGAGGGAAAAGGTTAAGAGAATTCTCTCACTCAGGTACACTTGGCAGTTGGCCCCACCCTCTCATGTTGACTGCCTTTCTGTTTTTTCTTATTTGGGACCTCTCTTCTTCACTCTCTTACCTGGGTTTGGAGCTGTAGCAAGCTAACCTTTTTGAAGTTAATCTGTTCACAACAAGTTAAATTTATCTGCATGAATATGTCATTTAAGAACTGCTTCTTATATGAAGGAGAGCCAGTTCGGTGTAGAGGTTAAGAGCACGGACTCTAATCTGGGAGAACCGGGTTTGATTCCCCACTCCTCCACATGCAGCTGCTGGTGTGACCTTGGATCAGTTACAAGTTCTTTCAGAGCTGTTCTCTCAAGGGCAAGTCTTGAGAGAGCTCTCTCAGCCCCACCTATCCCACAGGGTGTCTGTTGTGGGAAGGGGAAGGGATTGTAAACTGCTCTGAGTCTCCTTCGTGCAGTGAAGAGCGGGGTATATATCCAATCTCCTCTCCTCCTCTATTTTTGTTAAGTAAAAATTCTTCCTCTTGTTACCACTGGGGTCATATCATCTTTGTAATTTGTTTAAACTGCATTTTCCCCTTAACCAGGAACTACCGTGTAAAGTGTCTGTGCTTCCAAGATAAATGATTATTTTTACATTTAACCCAATAGCGGTTACAGTGCTGAACTAGGATCTATAAGATCAAGGTTTGAATCTCTCTCAGCTTAACCTACCTCACAGGATTGTTGTTGTAAGGATAAAATGGAGTAGGGGAAAATGCTGTTGTAAGCTGCTTTGGGTCTCCATTGGGAAGTAAAGGTTGGTATAAATATCAAAATACATAAATAAATTTTTCCATGCTGGAAAAAGTTGCAGCCTTTGAATTTCTGGCTCCACCTGGAAACCTTATTATTCACCCAGAGCTATTGTTTTTCTGGATCCTATGCAGATAGGACTCTGTGTGTCCCCAAAATTGCATAAACAACAAAAAGATATGCACACAGAATAGGTCCTTCATTAACTATGTTAGCTGAAAATAACTGGTTCTTATTTTTGCTTGTGCAATAAATCTTTTGGCAATGGTCATACCTTCTAAGTACTGCATACCATATACAATGCTAAGCATCATGCTGACCTCAGTGATTTAACCATTCATATAAGCGTTCTCTCCCATCTCCATGAATCATTCTTGGAATGTTAGAAGCCAGAATTTCATGAAGTCTTTATTGTAAACATAATGATGATGATAACAACAATAAAGAGACAACCTAGACAGGTCCATGTGTAAACTAAATTCCTCAGGCTGGGTTCAAAGGATGCTAAATGTATCAGTGGTGGGCTAAGGTAAACCACAAGAGCCTGCTGTGCCCCACCTAGCTTGCTCTCAAATGCCCACACCTCTCTCTAAGAAACAAGACAGAGCTCAACATACCCAGCAGGTTAATCTACTACACTACTGACTCTGGCATGTCAGGTGAGCCTGTCTAGACTTGGAGGAATAGCATTTATGTAAGTATCCATGTAGGTTATGATATCTGTCAGGAGTAGAGCATGTGATGGAAGAACTGGAAGGGACCAGCAAAGGATTTCAGCTGGAGTTATGGTAGCATGAACAGGACACTGGGAAGAGAGAAGGCTTATCCAATACTGGCAAACCACATGGAGCACATGCTAAACAACAAGATATACTACACCAGGAAAAAACAGCTTATCACTCAAGTCCAGTCCTATCAGAATGCAAAGCCAGTTGCCTTTGGCGTAAATGCATCATAAACATCAAACCTGGAGCCAGGTATCACAGTGAGACAGCCACCCCTGCCAGTTTGGTGTAGTGGTTAAGTGCGCGGACTCTAATCTGGGAGAACCGGGTTTGATTCCCCACTCCTCCACTTGCACCTGGCTGGATGACCTTGGGCAAGCCATAGCTCTGTACCAGCTGTTCCCTCAAGGACAGTTTGGGAAAGAGCTCTCTCAGCCCCACCTACCTCACAGGGTGTCTGTTGTGGGGAGGGGAAGGAAAAGGAGTTTGTAAGCCGCTCTGAGACTCTTAAGTGAGTGAAGGGCGGGATATAAATCCAATCTCTCTCTCTCTCTCTCTCTAATTGTAATATGCCAGGAAGGGACAGGAAGGATGGGGGTGGTTTTTGGTTTGGGGCTTTTTGTGTCTGGGGGGGGGGGGTGTCATTTCACTGAGAAATAATGACTTTACCTCTAGGCAAACATTCAAGAGTCCTCGATTGTCCTTTTAAAGAATTAGCACGGCATCTGGCTGGAGCTCAGCTATTTAATGGACATCACTAGCCAGGAGTGTTTCCCTTCATGACAGCACACCCCTGCAAACAGGGCAGGGTGCCTTCACACACTTTGCCAGCCCTGACTGCAACACCCCCTCTCCCCAAGGCAAGAGTGGTGAACTCACTGCCAGTGGTTGAGCTACATGGAAGAACCCAAGGTCCAAATTCTCCATCAGCTATTTGTTTACTGTTGTGTTGTTATAGCACTGCTCTAAATTTCTGGACACACCAATAAATGTAACACATAAAAGTTCTTAAAAAGCAGCCCAACATTTCAAGCACCCAACTCTCTTCAAAACCCAGGAAAGCTCTACTGGACTATTCAGATACAGAATCTGAAATATACAAGATTGGCACCAGAAATACCACCTGCCTGGGAAAAGCAGTTCTCCTTCTTAAAGAAAACCTGGGTCAAAGTTTTCCCCTTTGTATCCAATTTCCCCTTCCTCTTGCAGGCTCCTATTTCCTTTTGGCAGGAATGAGATTTTAGCTATTTGGCAAATGGAGGATGAATACAATCAGGGTAGAATATGGTTTCATTACTGCTCAGAAGGGAATGCAGCTGAATCCGAAAAATTCTGAACATCTGGCTGTACGAAACAGCTATTTTGAGGTAGACATTTACAATTCCACAGCCCATTGTTCAAAAACAGTAAGTGTATTAATCGATGTTTAAAGTATTTAACATCTTGGGGATGTAAGTAGAGAATGTATGATGACCAGCAACCATGAACAGTCCGGTTGCTCCCTTTGCATTGTCCACTGAAAGCAAACCCAGCAGCTCAGAAATATAATCTAAACAGTATTTTGCAAGGCCAAGAAGTACAATCACTTTTAAGAGAGGAGCCACCTACTGGCTCTTTCCGTGTGGTTTATTTTTGGAAGAAGTCAGTAGGTATACTACATTGGCAATGCACCCTTGGGAAGAACGCTGCAGACAGAACGAGGTGGGTCTAGTGAAGATTTCTTCTTGTTCTGAGATAATAACCGTTAGGTTTGTAGTCAGGCATAGCGCCGGACGCGATCCAAAATCACCTGACACTCCAATGAGCCCCCTCCGCCAAGAACAACACCGGAAGAAACAACGGTTTCCAGCGACTCTGATAAATCCCCCCTTGCCCTGCCTCTCCACGCACAGCTTCGCGGGATGAAACCCCCGCATCATTTCCACACACACACACACACCGAGCAAACGCCTGGAAATCGTCCTCCAAGCATGCTGCAACGGTCGCTCCCTTCCCGTTTTTTTCTGGCGAGACCAGTTCTCACAACAGCGCCCTTGAGACTGGCTAGCCATTCCTACGACTTGCAAACAATGCTCGGTGGATCCCTGGGTCCTGGCTTTTGCGCTCTGCGCGGTCTCCCGCGAGCATGGGCTTCATCGCACGCCAGAGGCGGCTGGGCACAAATTCAAACCGGCCAAGTCCCACCTATCCTCTCCCGCGTGGCCTCCGCCCCTCCCCTCTCCAGCCCTTTCCGAAAGATCGCATTTCGCAGGGCTTTAAAGGACTGGGAGGGAACAGAGGAGGAGAGCGCCGTAACGCCAGGCGCATTTTCAAATCAAAACACGCCCGCCCGGGAAGAAAAGGGGTGGGGGTGGGGGCGAAAGCCAGGTGCCCCGTCAGTGCAGAAGAGCCGACAACCTCCGCTAACACCGCAACGAGGAGCGCAGATTTCAGCTTTGGGGGGGGGGGGGGGGGGGGGCAGGCAGAATCACGCGAAAGCATCTGTGCATTGGATCGCGCCACTGAAGTGCCATAATCCTTCCCCGCGTGCGCGTTAGAGTCTCTCCACACCGCGATCGATATCAAAGCACGGCATATGGCAAATATATATGGATTTTGGGGTTTTTTTAAGCCTATCTGATCGGAACAATAACGCTGCGTTTTCTCCGCTGCTTTGAATGTGCAGTGAAACGACGGGAAAGGATGTTCTAAGTGAGCCAGCCACATTTCCTTTGTAGGTCATGCCAGACTTTGGGCTTGTGCGTTGAAAATGTCATCTCGCCATTCCAATCCACACACCACACCCCCCTTGCCGAGGCCGAACCCGCGCGAGCCCACTAGGCCTCCCCCACCCCCACCTGGTGCCCAAAGGGCATTCTGACAGCCACCAAGTTCCCCTCTCATTGTTTCCGCTTCAGACCCACCGCCGGGAGCAAAGAGACCTGACAGGAGAGGAGACCACGCGGTTGGCTCTGGCCGAGGCATCGGCATCCCGCCCGCCGCAGTCAGCCTGCGGTCCAGGAGACGGAGCGGGATGGATGAACTCTGCCCGCGAGCCCTGGCTGGTTCCACGGCAAGGCAGCTGCGACACCCAGGGTCGCCCCGTCCTTACCTGCTGGGTCTGGCAAAATGCACAGTCCGGAGCGTCCTCCCCGACCTCTGCAACGGGGCATGAAGCATTTTCTCGAGTCGTCCCTATAAACTCATCGCACGCTTTCCAGCCGAAGGTAGTCTGGCGCCCCAGCTACCCGCTAGTCCCTCAGCCTCCCCGAAAGCGGCCACATGAAGCAAGGAGGGAGGAGAAGAAACGAGACCCGTCCCTCGGTCCCTCCTTCGCCCGCCCGCTCGCCTCCCCCTTCTCCACCACACGGCTCCTGTCAGCGGCGCTTAAAGCTGCAGCGCACCATTTCCACCCACCGCTGACTCTTGTCCCCTCCGCTCCCCGAAGCTGCCTCTTTAACACGCACTGCAGGTACGGCAGACAAAGGGCTGTTTGGATTTGCCTAGCCGGTTCCTCCTCGTAGCTGGAGCTGCAACGCAAACTTGCAGGGTGCCCTGAAAAAAAAGCTCCCCCTAGCCAACCATTCATGAGAGGTGGGGACTGCGATAGCCCCACAACCTGCAAGGGCTACATATTCCTCGCGCTGCATTTCCTCTGCACCTTTGTGCTGTGCTGGCGCGAGTGCCTGCAGAGCAGCCTTCAGCCTGGCAACAGACAAGCAAAATGTCTTTGTTCTTCACCAAGCACCAAGCGTGGTGCATCTGTCTGCTTGCAGGGTTGCAAGCAGGCCAAGATCCAGAGTGGGAAGCACACCGGGGAAACATGCTAGCAAGAATGGGAATGGATGTTCAGCATCCGGGTTTCATATGGTCTCTCCCTCTGGACTCAGCAAGGAACAAAAATCACTGTCAAGAACGGCTCAAAGGAATGAAGCTGCAGTTTCCAACCTGTGGCTCCCAGACAGCAACCGGGTTTTGATTCTAGATGTCATCTAGTACTATTCTTGACCTTTTTGGATGGCGCAGCAGGCTTTTTGCTGCCTGTCCTTCTCCAGCAGCCTAATGAGCCTTGCTGAGAAAAATTCCAAACCTATCCACTGGAATTACTTCATAAAGCAACCACTGTTACCAAAAATGCTGACAAATTATTTGATGCTGCCCTTCTCAGAGGAGCTCAGTACTGGGTACATGATCCTACCCCCACCCCCAACATAGGCCTGGCAACTTGATCTTTAAAACAGCACTGAGCGGTGGGTTGAGCGGAGAGAGGGCTGTCTAGTGAGCTTCATGGTTCAGTCCTAGTTTGAAATTCCACTGGTGACACTATAGTCGTAGAATCTTTGCAACAGGGTTACTGCCTAACAGGTGTGTCTGCACACTCAAGCACCACAATCGCTGTTAGCAATAACTATAATGATATAACTGCAGTTATTATGTCCAAGGAGCCTTTGATTCTCAGGCAGCAACTAGAGCCATTGGTGAAAGCCAGTACAGTAAGAACGTGAGGCCCAGCCCAAAACTTAAATCTCACCTCGCCCTGGTCTTAGCCAAGCCATTACTATGCTTTCATCCTCTGCCGTCCACCTGCAATATGGTGAACACATATTGACCTCTATCTGGCCTGCCTGATGTTAGGACTGATGAAAGAAATACTGAGAGAACGTATATGAAACACTTTGAACAGGCATAAGGTGTTATAGCTTGAAAGACAAGATGTCACATTACGGTCTCCTTTGCATTTCCCACCCCCTTTGAAAATAGATGCAGGGCTGCACCAGTCTTGAACTGTAAAAAGCAGAGTGCACATGCCAACTTTTACGCCAATGTGTTTCTTCAAAAGACAGATTTTCCTTCCACCTTTGAAAATGGGCTCATGAGTATTTGAACATCAAACACTGAAACACAGATATGCCTTGATTGGGCATCCCACACCTCATTCCCGGTATCAATGTTCAAAAGCATTATGGTGAAAATAGCAAATGGGACACTGAGTGGACTACGTAGATCTAAGGCCTATATTGTTCTTCAGTTAGTTATTAATACATGTATAGCCAGCAAGACAAATATCACTGGCATTAGGTATGTTAGGTATCCCACAGATTAAAGATGGTTCTAGGTGGAGGGGTTTGTGAATTATTAGCTTCATAACACCTGGAAGTCACACAGTCGCACACACACATGCTAATCCTGTTGTGGTAACTATATGAAAAGTGAAGTGAAGCTATGGTAGTATTGTTCCCGGCTCTGCACTTCTTCTTTGACCATAGTTCCCCTTTCAATATTAACACCCTGCTACTGGGGAACTTGCTGTCTGGGTTCATCCTGATTCCTGTATAAGTGTACAGCAAACTGATGAAAAAACACTCATCAATTACTCCATTACCTGTTAAGGTATTTGGCCATATCAGTGTATTATGTTTGGGTCTATACTCCATTTGATATCTAAGAAATCAGGGTTATTGTCAGGTTATTGATGATATTTAGATGTGTTGCATTTCTGTGCTGTTTCTCCACTGGGGTCCTTGTCCTTCTCTCCCATTCTCTATGAAGTTCCCAATGTAACAACTGTTTCAGGAGAACCCAACTTCTGTGATAGATATATTTTGTAACAAGTTGGGTTTGGGTGCGCAAACACCCAAAATGTATCACGTAACTCCTGAGGCCATTTTTGGCTTGGGAAAATTGCATGGGGTGGGGGGGGGAGAAGGAGTCATTCCTCCCCCCATGCTGCAGTCCCAAGCCAAATCACGTCCCTGTGGACCTTTAAAATGCCATTTCCCACAGCTGCTGTGCAGGGTGTGAGAAAGTGAGTTAGGCCCCAATTCACCAATAAAACATAATGTGTAGTTTCACCCTTATGAGAGACCAAAAGCAGGAGAAACTTCATCGTTTATAGGACTCACTGTCCTTCTCATTCTGCCTGTAGAATGCCTACTAACCACCACTGCTCAGTCAGAATAGATTTCATATTACTGATTGCAAAGGTCCAAGCACAATTCAAGCACCAAGAATAAAGCCTGACTAGCCTGCATGTAGGAACAGTGTTCAGTTGTGTGTAAAGCTGCAAGGTAACCATCTGTTCTACCATTTCATTCTCAAATGGCACATATACCAGGGGAAAAGCCCTGAGTCCAGACCTAGGATTCAACAACAGCTTATATGATGCCCAGTGAGAAGAGCAGAAGAGACTGTGTCAGGTAGAAGTCTCACCTCACCAAGCTGCTGGCCATTAAGACCTCTCTGTGACTAATTAGTGTGCCTTTAGCCACAAAGTGCACCTGCTGCATTAGTACAGGTCAAAAAAAGAACTTTCCTTTTACTGGCGTTTTCCACTGAAAAGTTTGCCCTGCACTGGATGATCCAATCTTGGATTACACAACAAAGCAGTACGGATTGGACCAAAGAAAGTTCCCCTAAGAGATACTTATGTACATATGTAAGTGCCCTCAAGTTGCAACTGACTTATGGAAACCCCAGCAAGGGTTTCTCAAGGCAAATGAGATGCAGAGGTGGTTTGTCTCCTCTGCAGAGTCTTCCTTAGTGGTCTACCTTCCAAATAACAACCCTGCTTAGCTTCTGAGATCTGATGCGATCAAGCTATATGCCATGTTGCCTTCCCTCCTCCTGGATACCCATCGCCCTATTTTTACCTTATCTGGAATTTTCCCCAGGATCCTGAACCGCCCACTCCTCCTCTTCATCCAGTCTGGTGGCATACCTCATCACCACCCGGCATGCTCCCTCTTCCCAGGCCCTAAAAGAAAACAATCTTTTCTTTCAGGATTGGCTTTTTCCCCAAGTCAAAGTTCTGTAAGACCTTGAAGTTCCTGTTCTGTGCACTTCTGTTGGTTTCACTCTCATGTGTGGCTGCAGGTTCCCCTGCCCTTGTTTCATTGGCTGTTTTGGACTATGTTGAGATGCAGTCCCATTCTCCCCCCACCCCCACTTCAGATTACTGGCTGCTCCAATGCTTGGACAAGCACGGATAGTTTTACAGCATGGGATAGTGGTTAGAATGTTGGACCAGGATCCGGAAGATCCAGACTCAAAACTCCATTTTGCCATGGAAGGTTGCTGGGTGACCTTGGGCCAGTCACTCACTCTCAGATTAACCTACCAAACAGGGCTGTTGTGAGGATAAAATGGATTAGTGGCAAACAAAATAAGCCACTTTGGGTCCCAATGAGGGAGAAAAAGTGGGGTACAAATGAGGTAAATAATCAATTTAGCCAGCTCTACCTTCTTGCTCTGTTTCTTTGGTCTGCTCTGGAGTGGAATAACTGGCACTGTGTCCAAATGCTTGGAGGATCTGGGTCCTTCAAAGGGGCTTTTATAATTGGTTTTACAATGAATGCTTGCTATTACTTTTGACTGCTTAAGTCTTCTGATTCCCCAGCACTGATCTCTGAATTGCTCCCTTCAATAACCTTCTCTTTTATCCATCTTCTCAGATTGCAGGGCTCACAGCGGCATCTCACTTCTTTGTCAAAGATCCCTTATTGCTATTGTGCAGGGAACTACCCAGAGTGGGGGTGTTCCTTAAATTGGGTGTGGAATCTAAACTAATGCCTATTCGGAAGTGAGAGGTGATGGAAGGAGGATTGTTCCACCATGTAGCTAGGATATTTCAGTGTGGATTTGAGTTTGAATTGGAAACTCTGCCATATTCACAGCATACGTGCCCAGGAAGTAATAACACCCACTTTCAATTTTCCATTCAGCCACAAATCTTGCTGGGCAGAGTTCAGCCCCCTAACCAACTTTATCAAGCATTTAACTGACACAAAGGCTGAAGAACCAACAACAAATGGCGAGACAAATGCCTAGTCTGTACCAAGTGTTTTGTTTCAGATAAGGGCCACAAATGTAAGGCTGATCCTACACCATGTTCTCCATCGTTGTTTGTTTACGATGAAGTTCCCAAGCTCATTTGAACTCTGCACAACACATATTCCATTCTATTCCCCTCAGTCCTATGTCAGAAACACAGAAGCTAGGAAGCAGATGCGACTACTCACAAAACGTAAAATCCGACAATTCATGCACAAAGTCTCTGATGTGAACACATCTGCAACAGTGCCTCCCAAGGTTATGTACAGGCCCTCTATGAATGACAACCTAATAATCTTCCACTGACTTTGCCTCAATGCTTGTACAAACGGTACTCAAAAGTTCTAAACCATTTAAGCTTCAGCTGCTAAGTCAGAGAAGCCTGGTAGAATTCACTCACACCTCCCCTGCCCCACTTGGGCGGCTATGATCAGGCAAGCCTGACTCAGCCGCAAGTAAGATTTCAGGGAGGCAAGTTCAGGCACAGATCTGCTCAGGAAAGACGGAGCAAGAAAGAATCACAGGCAAAAGGAAACAAAAATGTCATCAAAACTACTGCCTTCACTGTGTACTAAGGTCACCTGAGGTTACTGGCCATGATTCAGGTTGACATGGTTTGTCCACCCTAGTCAAAGCCTCCCCCACCTCTCCTGCTAGCCACTGTGTTTAGTAGGTGGTGAGGGTATCTATGATGGTTTTCCTAGTCTCACCTTTTCCAAGGGCAGCAAATAGATATGGATTTCTAATTCATTGCCAGAGATGCACAAATGAATGAGAGACAGAAAGAAATACTGCTACTTAGGGAGGCCTCGCCTGAATGAAGATGATCCCCTGAGTACATCTCTAATAACCCTGCCAGTCAGTGTATAATAACTACCAACACGGCAACTGAGGGCAAATTTCATTGCTATTCGAGTCACATAAAAGTCTCCTATCAATTTTAACATGAACTGAATCTGGCTGATCTCCAAATGTGCTAAACTGTTTTTTTTTAAATCTAGTAACTATTAAAATGGTCTTGTGAATATGCTACCACAACCCAACTATTTAATTCAGTGAAATCTGTGAACTTTCCTGTGTTCTCAAGACAGCAGCAACTGCAGTCCATAATAGTAGTCCAAAGTAATGACTATTAATTTCTTGAGTGCTCAGTCTAGCTAGTCTAAAACTGTATCATGGCTTGAACAATTACAGTACTGAATCTGAAATGACAGAAGGAAGTAGTAGAAAAGGGTTTTAACAGATCCATTTCCTCATCTCCCCATTTCTTGAAAAACTTGCTCTCAGATGCTCTCGAAATTCTGAAGGTGTGCCCTGACCTGGATAGCCCAGGCAAGCCCAATCTTGTCACATCTCGGAAGCTACGCAGGGTCAACTCCAGAAAGGACTTGGATGGGAAATTTCCTTGAAATACCAGAGGCGGGGGCAGGCTTTATTCAGCAACCACTCTGAATATTCTCCAGGCCCCCAATAACCGAGGTCCGCGCTCTCTCTCTCTCTCTCTCTCTCTCTCACTCACACAAATAAATAAATAAAAATTCTGAAGGTGATGAGCATGCCCATTTGTCAGCAGAATACTTGGGGAGGGGATTAAGCTGGCCATGAGGGGCTACGAGGTGACCTCCAGGAGATTATCAATAAGTCCTTTGATGAAGGGCTGTTCCCGGGGGTACTCAAGGAAGCAATGGTCCGTCCCCATCTGAAAAAACCATCTCTGGACTCGCCTGTATTGTCCAACTATCGGCCGGTGTCCAACTTGCCCTATTTGGGCAAAGTATTGGAGAGGGCAGCGGTGATTCAGTTGCAGAGCTTTATGGATGACACTTACATGCTGGACCTGTTCCAGTCTGGCTTCCGGCCAGGCCATGGGATGGAGACGGCACCTCCGGAGACATCTGGACCGAGGCGGTATGGCAGCACTGGTGTTACTGGACCTGTCGGCAGCATTCAGCATGGTCGATCACTAGTTGCTGATTCACCACCTTGCCGACATGAGGATTCAGGGGTTTGCCCTACAGTGGCTCATCTCCTTTCTCCAGGGTCGGGTGATGCTCGGGGAACAGACTTCCCAGAGGTACCCACTGATAGGTGGGGTTCCTGAAGCGGCAGTGCTGTCCCCAATTTTGTTTAACATCTATATGCGCCCCCTCGCCCAGATCACCCGGAGGCATAGGCTTAGGTGCCATCAATATGCAGATGACACCCAGCTGTATCTGTTGCTGGGTGGCCAGTCCAACTCTACCCCAGATGACCTGGAACAGGCACTTCAGGACGTAGCGGACTGGCTTAGACTGAGTCGATTGAAATTGAATCCAATGAAGATGGAGGTCCTGTGCTTGAGTTGGAGCGGCCCAGGGATCCCACTTCCGGCCTTAACAATGGAGGCCCAGGTAGCAGCCACTACCAAGTCAGCCTTTTATCATCTACAGCTGATTAGGCAGTTGGTTCCCTTCCTCGAACGCAATGACTTAGCAACAGTAATCCATGCGATGGTCAACCCGAGATTAGGCTACTGCAATGCTCTCTACATGGGGCTGCCCTTGTCTCAGATCCAGAAACTGCAGCTAGTGCAGAATGCTGCAGCCAGGCTGCTGATAGGGGACCATATCCAGCCTGTGCTGACAGCGCTGCACTGGCTGCCTATAGCATACCGGATCTGGTTCAAGGTGCTGGTTTTGACCTTTAAAGCCATATATGGCCTGGGACCTGTCTACTTGAGGGACTGCCTCTCCCCATACGTTCCCTGGAGGACACTGAGGTCAAGCTCACAATATTGCTTGACTGTCCCTGGTCCGAAAGAAGCGAGGTTCGCCAGCACTAGAGCCAGGGCTTTCTCGGTGGTGGCTCCATACTGGTGGAAAGAGCTCCTGGAGGACATCGGGGCCCTGTGGGACCTTTTACAGTTTTGCAGGGTCTGTAAAATGGAGCTCTTTCACCAGGCTTTCAATTAGGAGCCACCACTGGGAACTGAGGACAACTATGCCCCTGGAACTTGCTGGCCAAGACCCGACCCTGGTTGATTGGATGCTGCCTGCTCACTGCTGTGATTCTGAATGCCGCCGTCGCTATCTGTTTATTTGTCTGCTTTTATTGTAAATTATGAAATGCTGTTTTAAATTTGTAACTTATTTTTTATGATATTTTAAACTTGTAACTTATTGCTTATGATTTTAAACTGTTGGAAGCCGCCTTGAGTCAGCTTGTCTGGCAAGGCGGGGTATAAATGCAAATAAATAAATAAATATTAAAATTAATTTACAGAATCAATTTTTTTCTGCATACCTCAGGAACCCTCTAAATACAGAGGATCCTTCACCTTGTTTTTGTGTACACATCTGTTTTACTGGACTACTGCTGGGCACTTATTTTTATTTATTTACATTATTTATAGTCCACCTTTCTCACTTGGACTCAAGGTGGATTACATAGAGTGATGGGATGGGACATTTGATAGACAATGCCAGGATTAGAGTTGTACAACCATCCAGAAATATAAAAACAGTGCTGTAGCAAAACCTAAGTATTAACAGGACACATTAAATGATGCAAAAAATGCATAGTAGGATCTTACTTACAACAAGCTGTATGCCAGGGGTGGCCAACCTGTGGCTCGGGAGCCACATGCGGCTCTTTCACACATATTGTGCTGCTCCTGGCAGGGCGGCTGGGGAAGCAAAGGGGAGGCATGCTTTTCCTTCCTTCCTTCCTTCCTTCCTTCCTCCCTCCCTCCCTCCCTCCCTCCCTCCCTCCCTCCCTCCCTCCCTCCCATCTATTTGCTTTCCTAGTTCCTCTCTCTCTCTTTCTTTCCACTTCTTTAATTCTTTCTTTCCATCTCTCTCTTTTTCTCTCTCTCTCTCAATATCATTAGCAAACAAGTAATATCATTATCAATAACCGGTTTTCCTCGTTTGTTTTATTTTTGGCAGTCCCATTTAATGTTAATAAAAAGCAAATTTGCATATTTTTAAAAATAAAAATGTGTGTGTGATATTTGTTCCTGTCTTGCGGCTCTCAGACATCTGACGTTTATTCTATGTGGCTCTTACGTTAAGCAAGGTTGGCCACCCCTGCTGTATGCAGTAGTATAGACCACAGTCCTTAATAATTTATCCAAGTAATTTCAGGAATCATTTTGTAACAGTGCTGCCCTATGGCCTGCAGAGAAAAGCCCTCTTGAATCATGCAGTTTTGCATAGCTCACGGAAAGCCATGAGAGTGGGAGCTCTCCTGACCTCCTCAGGCAGGCCTTTCCACAAGGTGGGGGCCACAATGGAGAAGGCACGTGCACAGGCAGTTGTTGATTTTGCCCATCTGCAGTTTGGCACCTGCAGAAGGCCCTACTCAGATGAGTGAAGATGTCATGGTGGAGCACTTGACCATGGATTTCAGTATTAAATGGAATGGTGACGTATTATCTTTTCTTTTTGTCATGGCTTGGTATGAAGCAGTCCAATGGCTGGCAAACAGCATTACAGAGCCCATTGTCCTCCCACTGCTGGCTGCGGGGTGGGTTCTAACACATGGTGCTGTCATCTACCATATCTGACAATGAGACTGGCTCATTGAGAAGGGTGGCTGGTTCACCTAAAATGTGAACGTTATGCAATGTTCACTGATACCCTCATATATTCCCTCATGCACATCAGGGAGTACAAAGGAGCATTATTCCCTAGGCAATGGGTTGCTGTGTCTCTGCTATTTAACAAAGAAGCATGAAAACTTGCAACCCCATCTGAAAGTCATTTGTTCATCCCCTTCAGCAGGGACGGGGTTAAACATAATATTAGCAAAGCTGAAAAAACGTGTCCCTATGGACTTGAAAATAAGTAATTCCTTCCTCAAGCTTTCCTTTGCCTTGGCAGGCATTTTCCTCTACTCCCTTGTCAGTGAGCTATCAGCCTACACCTTGTTTATTCCCATGCACAGGAAAACAATAAAACAGCAAGCACCGTCTCTGATTCCTTATTTATTATTAACCCTCTGTGTAAGTGTGTGAGACAGAGAAAGAGAGAGACAGAGAGAGAAGGTGTAGCATGAGCATTAAGCATACATGGGGCAGTCACACTAATGCGTGTGTGGCTATATGTACACGTCTTAAATGTGCATACAAGCATATGCATATGGAAACTGACTGCCACCAGACGCTGTGGAAATTGTACACATGAAGTAGCGGTTATGTTAGTGTCAGTCCCATTTTGCATCTGGAGACTCCTTGTGTGCTGTGCCTGGCCAGACTGTCAGTCCATCATTTGGTAGTCTTTATTCCTACTGCACAGAATTGCCAGGCACTTTTGAGCAAAGACAGTCCAAGATACTAACCAATGTCATTAAGGCAGCACTGAGCTGATGGACCCAGGAGAGAGGCATCACAAAAAAGCCACGGCTCACTCCAAAGGAATCCCCATGCACGGTGTGATTAAAAGGCCCATCAATTATTCCCTTTTCCTGTGTGCGGCTCCACTCCACTCCTCCCCTGAGCACACCGCCTGCCTTGTAAATCAGCTAGTTTAAAGGAACCCATCCTCCCCAGCCCTTCCTTGAGCCCACTCCATGCCTTGTAAATCAGCTAGCTTGAAGCTTATGGTTTCCCTCCTTTCTTCAGTTCTCTGGCCAGCATTTGTTGGAGTTACAGAAAGACACACTTAATCATATCACACTGATGAGTGACCTACTCCAGGCTTCTGCACTCTCCCCCCCCCTCCCCATTTGCAAAAACAGAGCGAACAACTCAGTTAAAATATGCCCTGCCATTCCTGTATGAAAATCTCAATGTGCTACTTGCATGTGTGCCTGCATATGGAAAGTTTCCAACTGAGTTCAATCTGAGGTGCCAGATTGCAAGAGTACTAAACATTGTACTGGTGTGCAGCAACATGTATTCCAAATTCCATGAATGTTAGTCTCAGAAGAAAGCACAACAAAGCATTCCAAATTACAGGTCTCCTCAAGGCTAGGCTTGAGTGTGGAACATCATAGCTCAGAATCTCCCATTCTGTCCTCTTTCTCAAGAACTGGTAGACACACTTTCCCAGTTCATATAGAGAAGGGGAGAGGCAAGGGAGAAACGCCACACATCTTTTAGTACTGAGAACAAAATCTGAACTACTTGCTTTTCATAAAGGCAAATCTCCATATACTCTCTCCCCCCCCCCCCCGTCTCCCCCATTTCATCAACTTCCTTGATGACTTGGTAGTCTAAGCTCACCACAGGAGGTGCTGTCAAGTACTTAGCGTTTCTGAAATCTCAGGTTTTATTGCCACCTGGCACCCTTTCATTCCTGATTCACAAATCAAGAATAATTACTGTTCCAAATATGCACCCATAATTGTTAAAGCAGATCAGAATCCTCTCTGCACTGGATATTAGTAGACACATAACGCCAGTTTTGTGCATGCTTCCATGTGGTGGCTGTGGCTCACTGCATCCGTGTCACCATCAGTGATCGCCACCAGTGGCATAGAAATTTCTACCAGACACAGCAAACTGTGTGGAAACTGTGCACTGTGACAGAGCCATAAGTTAAATTCCTTTATATGTTACAGAGTCTGGAGCACTGGCAACAAAGAAGCCAGCCCACACACAGGTGGTATAATGTGCACATCAGCCCTGAAAAGCTACATGAGAAATCAGTCCTTTTATCACTTTTTAGCCACCTTGATTTGAATGTAATAGATATAATATAGTATTTATTATTCATTTATTTATAATGTATTAGCCACCTTTGTTCCTCATAAGCACTCAAGGTGGCTTACAACGTAAATAATAACAAAATACAAAAAAATACAAAAAAATTGTTAAAATCAATGATTTAAAACTGCCAGTAGGCAAAAGAACTAATCAAATGCCTTTGTAAATAAAACTGCCTTCATATTCCTGAAGGGAAATTATATTAACTTATATTAAGAGACACACAATCAGATTACTTACTTATGTTGAAGAGTATACAGAGTGCTACAAAATGACTTCAGTATATTTGTAAAGATATTTATACGCTGCTTTTCTCCACACTGGGGACCCAAAGTGGCTTAGAATGTCATTCATCCCTCCTCCATTTTATCCTCACAACAATCCTCTGAGGTAGTTTAGGCTGAGACAGCACAACTGGCCCAAGATCACCCAGTCAATTTCCATGGCAGAGTGGGGTTTCAGACCTGGGTCTCCCAGATCCTGTTCTTATACCACACTGACACTCCCTCACGAGACAATTAGGGAGCATATCAAGGGGTGGACCACTCACCTGGAAGGTTGTCTGGCTATGAAAGCCGGCCAACTAAATCTCTATAGCCAGATGTAGACACATAGAACCAATTTAAGGAGACAGCCGAGAAGGAAGCACCCTTGGAGATCTGTTATTTTCCCTACAGAAATTGGCATGGAAAACTGAGTGTCTGGTGTCAGGCAGAAGGAAAGCAGGGCAGATTTATACAGTTCTGCTTCTGCCAAGCAAGTGGGGTGACAGCTGCTAGGAAAGCATGGCATGTTGGAAGCAAGCACCTGTTCTCTTTAGGGTTCACACACACCAGCAATATCCAAGTCCCGAAAAACTGAGGTCTTTGGAATACAGCTTTGATACAGAGACATTCCCTTTCTTCCAGAGCACTATTAAAAACTAAAGCTGAAATTTTTTTATTTTCATAAATCAGTTCTGAGTCTCTTCTCATTTTGATTAACTGCATTTTCAACCTCAGAACTGTGCCTCAATTTGAATTGTGTTTGGATTCATGAGTCAATCTTCTACTTTATTTCAGTTAGAAAAAGTGTTTCTGAAAGAGGGCAGGGGACACCACCTAAAGGAAGGACATGTAGTCTTCCAGTTGTAGATTACACGGTGAGTGGTCCATGAAAGGTCTGTGTGCACTACTTCAAAGCCTCACCTCATACTGCCCTTTCCCCTGAAAGTAGGTAAGTTGGGACTTTTTCTTCCAACAACCCTCCCTGCAGATAGCAATTTCTTCTAGCCCTACCCAAGCTCAGCAGTCATTGCTCCTTTCTCCTGCCTTCTCTTTTGCAGTTCAACTTCATTTTTCCTTGGTCCTTCTCTTTCTCTTTACTCCTGCATACAGTTACCACAGCCACTGCCCCTGTTTTCTGCTCCTCTTTTGAGTTGAATTCATAACAAGCAGGAACAAAGGACTAGTCATAATCAGTGTTCCCTCTAAGCTGAGTTAGTGTGCGCTAGCTCACATTTTTTTAGCCACCAGCTCCCAGTTTTGTCTTAGCTCAGGAAGGATGGCTCCAGAGCAACCTAATTTATGCAGCAGCCCAATCACTTGCTCACAACTTGAATGCCAGGAGCTCACGAAGTAGAATTTTTGCTCACAAGACTCAACAATTTAGAGAGAGCATTGGTCATAATCCTTCATAGTATTCATGAGAACACGACAAAGAAATGTATGCTCACTTCCCCATACTGTGCAGTTCATGCTGGTCCATACAGGGACAGGGCACAAACTCTGTCCAGACATCTTCCTGTGTAAGGAACCAACTGAGAGACTATCCATTCCTCATTTATGTCTCATCAAGAGAAACCATCTCTGCAGGTGGCAGAGCTGTGTCATTGGGGAAAAAATGCTCCTGGCATGGATTTCCCAGGAGATAGAATGAACAAAATCTCTTAATGGTAGAGGTGCTAAATCTGGTGTGGGAAATTCCTGGAGATTGGGAGGTGAAACCTGGGGAGGACAGAGTTTGGAGAAGGGGGCTCAGTCAGGATGTGATGCCACAGAGTCTATCCCTGAAGCTGCCATTTTCTGCAGGGCAACTGTGTTTATTTAAGTTATTAATAGTCCGCCTTTCTCACTGAGACTCAAGGCAGATTACACAGCCTAAATCACAGCAGTCGATAGGGTGGGGCATCCAATAAACAATGTAATAGGATTAGGATTAAAATCAAATAAAAATCTGGAACAAGCTTAAACGAAGCATAAGTATTAACATGGCCTCCTGGAGGTTGGCAACCTTACTTAAAGGAGGGGCAAACACTATACAGGAAGAGGGTAAAACTTTTTTGCTTACTAAAATTCATGGTTTTAAAAGGTTGTTGTTGTTCAGTCACACAGTCGAGTCCAACTCTTCGCAACCCCGTGGACCACATCACGCCAGGTCCTCCTGTTTTCCGTTGTGCCCCGGAGTTTGCTTAATTTCATGTTCATTGCATCGATAACATTGTCTAGGTTTTAAAAGGAGCGGGGACAAATATATTGGGCAGATACCCCCAAAAACATTTCCCCTAATTTTACTTTAATTGAGATTTTAAATGCTCTTTTCTTCATGGGGTACTGAAATGTTGTGATATGATTGTCCCCAAGTGTTTTGGCTTTGTGGAACTGACAATTCCTCATTCCCTGAGGAAGGTCCAAAAGAACTTGAGCTAGAAGTGTGGTGTTTTCTGCTTTACTCCTGTGCATGCAACAGCAGCTAGATGAATATGGACAAAGATTTTCAGGACATGGAAGTAGGCATTATCACCAGTTAATGCTTGCAACTATTTGACATTAGACACACCCCAGAAGCAGGTAAAAACAGCTGGCAGCCCTAATCAAAAGAAGCCCTTCACAGCCACTGATGTTCATAGGAATGGGGGGTCAGCTCAGTAAAACTGCTTATAATTTATCATCCCCTACTATAACTGAAATCCTAAATAATTATATTTTTTTAAATCTCTGTTTTTAAATGGGGACTTTGCCTTAGTTCTGGCATTCTGGTGTCCTGTAAGCTTTTTTCCACATATTTAGTTTTCGCACAGCAACAAATTACAGAAAAATTCTGAATTAAAAACTAGAGAAAACAAGAAGTCTGGGAAACAAAAGGGTTAATAGTGTTTTATTTTCATTCAAAGACTGCTGCAGAGCAGGAAGAATGGAGCTGGAGACAGAGACAAGGAGAGGGGTGGAGAGCAAACTAATTTGCTGGAGAACAAAGTTTGAATCCAGCAGCACCTTTAAGACCAACAAAGTTTTATTCAAGTATAAGCTTTCGTGTGCAAACACGCTTCTTCGGATACCATGAAATAGAAAGTACCAGTCCATACATATAGGTAGAGGGTGAGCAGTAAATTAGCATACAGCATAATTAAGATGTTTAACAGATTCAAGGACCAAACAGGAATAACAAGCTTAGTGTATATGGTTACCATTTGTTTGGGTTTAATTCTGGGGGAAACGCAGTAAAGAAAATAAATATGTCAAAATTGGAGATTGATGGGCAGATGTATCCTTAATTGTGGAACGGGGAGAGTAATCACCTGAGACCCTGCCATAGTGTCATTACACTCCATTCATCTCCTTAAGAGACTAAGCTTGTTATTCCTGTGCGCCTGCACATGAAAACATATACCTTGGTCTTAAATGTGCCACTGTTCTGCTGCTTCAGACCAACACGACTACCCGCCTGAATCTAATTTGCTGGAGAGCTTCTTGGTATGTGTCTGCCTGTGGTTAGGAGAATTAAGGGAGGGGGGGAAAGGAAGCATGTGGGATCATGCTGCTAAAACCAATATACTTGGTTTCTCCTGCAGTTGGCTGAGGAAAGAGCCAATCACATTCAAAATAACCAGAAGCAGCTGATTCAGACCGTTAGCTGCAGAGATTAGGGTGCATGCAAGTCTAGGATTAGAGGTGGCTGCTGTGTTTGATTTAGGACAAAGAGGCCACATAACTTCCCCTAAGGTTAAGCTGCATGATGCAGGTCAAGCAGAAAGTAACCTTGCAGTACCAGCCGCCTTTAGAATCACACTTGCAAGTTGTTAAATCTCCCAGTTCTTTCTGTACATCTACCTGCTAGTATGAGATATCATGAAGCATACAGGTCCATGTAGCAACTACTGCAGAACAACTAAATCATGGATTTAACTTCCAAACTACTGCAGCTGAATCAGAAAACAGAGAACCAAGGTAGATCGCTTTTCTGTCCTGAGGGTACATAGTTCACAAATCAAAGCTGAAGCTATGTTTCACACATATGCTCTTCGACCATAATGGGAGTCTGAAACTACTGCACACTGTTTTAAGTGCTAGGCTGAACCCTAACAGAAGCAACTCCCAAATTTGTGGAAAAGCCACATCCTAGTTGAGGGAATTCAGATAGTTCTTGTCAGATACAGAAAGATCCTACATGCACCAAATCATTAGGAAGCACAAGATACACAAGATACAGAAAGATCCTACATGCACCAAATCATTAGGAATTAGCAAACCCAATCCCCCCAATTTTGGGAAAGTGGATTCCATATGACTGAGAGAACTTTGCTAATACAAAGCTTGGATTACCTGGCATAACACTAAAAATGTCATGATAACCACTGATTTAAAAACAACAACAATGGTTTGTGCAACAAATTCTGATTAATCTACCAGATGCAAAGAACTAATCTGTTTTTTTGTTGCTTACTTATATCTGGTAGATTAACCAGAATTTGTTGCACAAACCACAGTTTAAACTAATCAGTGTATATCAGCTCCAACAAATCAACTACAGTGTGTGTTTTTCTTGCCTGTCTCTCAACTCCCAGCCAGGGGCTATCCTTCTTATAATGCTGTCTTGGTGTGGTAGGGTTGCCAGCTCTGGGTTGGGAAATTCCTAGAGATTTGGAGATGAAGCCTTGGAAGGGTGGGGTTTGGGGAGGGGAAGGACTTCAGCAGGTTGTAATGCCATAGATTTCACCCTCCAGAGCAGCTAATTTTCTCCTGGGAAACTGATCTCTGTGCAGATTCGTTGTAATTTCTGAGAAGACGTTCAGGCTGCACATAGAAATCGGCAATGCTACTTGGTGGCCACGAGGTTTTGAGGGGCAGTGCAACTCAAACAGAAGTAGCTCTATGCAAGCTCAGAGGCACTGCCTTCTTCCAGTCATTAACTCTAATAATCTGGGCAAACAAAGCAGGGGGTATAGCTGCAGAATTATATTTTTTAGCAGGCAGAACTAAGGCAGGCGAGAATAGAGCTATGCTGCCTAGGCATCTGTAACTGATCTGGGCTCCTTTCCTCCATTTCACTTCTGTTTAATTGGATAGAAAAATAATTAATTCCATAAGCCAACATTTCCATTTGTGGGATAGGATTGCATTCCTGGCCTCCACTATACAGCAGGAGTAGATGCTGGCTCCATGTACACGGAACCACCATCTTGCTTCCCTCAAGTTTTCAACCCCAATTAGAATGTCAGTCTGAATATCTGCTTTGCCAGCGCTCCATATCCCTTTTTCCTTTCTGAGGAGCTAAGTTCAGTGATGTATACTCTCCTGGTTTCAGGAAAAAAGTCTCATTCCCAGGCTTTGGTCAGCAATTCCCTGCTGGATTTCAGCCAGCCAGCAATAATCATTAGGGGTTTGTAAGCATTTCATTGATTAAAGAAACTACCCCTGTCTTATAGCCTCAAATACAATATTCAGCAGCTGACACAGCACACTCTTCCAGCCACACTTCTGGCCCTGAAACAGCTATTGCTCCTGCCTTGAGGTATATAACTTTGGGACAATTCCGGTTTTGGTCTCTTAGGGCTGCAATGGCTAGACAGAATTGCCTCTGTCCTTTTTGTTCCAAATACCATATAATAGATGTCAACAGAAACTGTCACCCTATCCGGTTTTATTCCAGCTGAGCTGATGTATGTGTCCTTCATTTATTTGATAAGCAACAACCTTGTGGTAAGTTAAGTTGAGAAACAGTGACTGGCTCAAGGTCACACAGCGATCACTTACTATGTGGTGATTTAAACCACAGCTTGGCCAGCACTCTGTCTGCTACATCACAATCTCTTTTCAAGAAATGTACTGTTGTAACTGTATGGGAAATTAATGCAGGGTTATCCCATCCATGTGGGGGCAAGGCTAGTAATTACCTAGAGACAGCAATATCTTGCTCAGGTCAGGCTGGGACAAGCTGGACTCACCTGATTCAAGTATTGGAATCACCACTGGGGGGAGGACACAAAGGAGAATCACAGTAAATAGCATCAGCCTCCCCTTCTCTTACAAGCTGCACCAAAGGGTTTCAGCTTTGCAGGCAAAGCAGAAGGGCTCCATACAGACCCCAAGCTACACTGACAGTGCAGTTCCTAAGCAGACTTACACCCTTTTAAGCCTTCAACAGAAAGATGTGACCTGCTTAGGACTGCACCGTCACTGCTTTGCTATAAGCATTCCTAATCCAGGAGGTGCCATCACCCAGATTCTCTTTTGAGTGCTGTGTCTGTGATTTGCATTACCCATCATTCTATACTGAACAGCTGGAGCTCATCTGTGGCCACAAACACGCAATATTCAGGACACTCAGCAAAGTTATCTACATACATACACACATACCATTCCATTATTTTACCAAGGAGTCTGGTAATAGTGGGGTCCAGTTTCCTGGAATGAGGCTCAAGCAAGCAAGAGGGGGCACAAGCAATCCCATAATGGTTCTTTCAAACAGCTAACAGTTGTACAAAATGACATCAGCATCAAATCACAGCCATGTGGCCTGGCTCTGAAATCTTCTGAACTAAGCCACAGACGTTTGCTTGCACATTGATGTCCATAGAGCAATATATCGGTTAGGGGAAGGAGGGCTCCTAAACAGGGCTGATCAGAGACCATAATGGTAACTATTAATCAGCCAAGATGTAGTCCATACTTCAAGGGGGGAAAAACTAAAGCACCAAACTAGGGAGCGACTGCATGTAAGGCATGCACAGAAAAAATGGTGGAGGAATCCATGACCTTGTTGCAAGCCCTATGCATGAAAGTATAAAGCCTTTTCCCAAAAGAAAACCAGCTCTCCTTCCTTCATGTTATTTATTTCTTGTCTGTTTCAGGGCTTTCCAGCTGGGGCACAGCCTAAAGCGTAGGTGTATGGCTGGGACCAGTTCCTGGCTCTGGGTTGATCTGTGTTAGATGGATTACTCCCAGCAGAGTCCCGAGGCTGGTATTTTCCATATGAACTTCAAAGCCCTCTAGCTTTGGTGGGGCCCTTCCTGAACTTCCAATGGTTTTGGATGTCAGAACCAATCAGCAAACTCAGGACAGAGTCTCCAAATCACTTCCATCTTTCACAATGTGCTGCAACATGACACCACCTCTCCATGTACTTGCACATATGCGTGCACACATACCACCTTTTTTTTAGTGCTGTTTTTGCTAGCATCTCTTCACAAAGCTGTTCTTCAGACCACAGAAGGGAGGACCTGCTTGGGCACATCTCTTTTTCATTGCTGCACTTCAGCCAAGTGTCCAGCTTACAGAGCCAGCTTGCAGGGAACTGCCTGGAGCACTGGGAATCTAGCACTATCATGGTATCAGAATGCAAATGTGGAAGGGGGAAAAAAACCTACCTCACACTCCACTGCGATATACTCTTTTTTTGTTGGGGGTGTTCTCCACAATGTGTGCAAATATACCAAAGTGCTAAGAGAGGGTGCAACTGCTGTGCCTCTGGGTATGATCCCCTTCCCATACATATCATGGGGAAAAGTAAGAGTTGTGGATGAACAAAGGAACATGCAGAGGAATATGGCAGAAAGCACACTGACTTCATCCTCTTCTGGTGCCTCAGAGTCTTACATGCCATCTACAAATGAGAACCCAGCAAGCCTGATAGTCTTCCACCTCAGCTGTCTCACCATCTCTGGATGATCCAGCATTAGTGAAAATGGAAAAGGGTATGCACTGAGCTCCAACCACAGCCAGCCTACAACAACTGGAATGCTGGAGATTGAGACTGAATGGCAGAGGTGGCTCATGGGACAGGAAAGAAGGGAATGATGTATGGCAGGGAAGCCTGGCATCCAAATGGGTTAGTTATTGCCCGCAACAAAACCAAAGTCCCATGTGCCCAGAAGGGAAATTGGACTGGAGTTTAACAAACAAAAAGGAAGAAATGACAAAACTTCTCTCCTTCAAGAATGTATTCTCTGGTAACTGGATATGCAATGCATACACACAAACACATATAAACTGCTCATATGTAGTCACACAGAGCTGTGTATGCAGTATATGCTGAACACAGACAGCAAACTATATGTAACATAAACTTCTCCCCCACAAACAGATGCCTTTTAGGTATCCATGTGTATTACACCTCCTAAGTCACACACACACACACACACACACACACACACACACACACACACACACACCACATCTCCAACCCCATCACCACACACTTGCAAGCATCCGCTTATTCTCTGAAATTAACTATTACATGTTACACAGTTTCACAAATTTACTCACAAACCCCTACCTTTTCTCCTAAGGCAAGCTGCAGCCAGAAAGCCTAGTTGCAGGTCCAAACTACTTTTGCTCAGCACAAGCTTTGGTAGGAAAACCCACATAATAAAAACACACATTAAATTTCACCTCCATCTGCAAAAGAACAGCAGCCACAATTGCAGGGTAACCAGAGGGGAGCTTGCTGTCACATCACCCAGTTAAGGCATCCCATTGTGGGAAGCAAGCGATACCAGAGACATGAATGGCTGACGTTGCTCCCAGCATCCTACATGCCGCCCATCTGACCTACACAGATTTCTCCAGGTTGTAGAGGGGATGCCAGCTGGCCTCAGGCCAGCACAGTTGGCCGTGGCTGTTCTCCCAGGGCCAAGATTCATTGAAAGAACACTATATTTTTCTCAGGGTAGGTGGCTCAGTGCCCTAATTCACTGTAGTGAGGAAAGGAGAAATCAGAAGCTGCTGGTACAAAAGCTATAACCCCAATAGCTCTGATCAATATAAGGCTGGCATTACTGATTCTGTTAAGTAAATAGAAACCATCAGTTTTAATTACTTGATTGGCAGTAGTTTCAGAACAGACAGACGAAAGTTCTTTTTTATACAACCCATAATCAGTTTATGGAAGTGTCTATCACAAGCAGCTGTGACAGCCACCACATTAAAAGGCTACAAGAAGGGGTTAGACAAACTCATGCAGTATAGGTCTTATCTGCAATTAGCCATAACTGCTAAATGGAATACTTGTGTTAAAGTTTGGGGACAAAGAACAGGGCAGAGCTGATACCTTCACGTCACATGCTTATGGGCTTCTTGAAAGCATCTGGGTTGGCCACTATTGGAAACAGGATGTTGTACCAAAGGGACCTTTGGTCTGATATAACAGGCTTCTTTTATTTTTAGTTTCTTAAGTAGTTACTTAAGATGGACTGACTCAATTAAGGAAGCCATGGCCCTCAGTTTCTTAGACCTGAGCAAGGCTGTTAACAATAGGATGTTTTGGAGATCATTAAAGCATAGGGTTGTTGTGAGTCGGAAGCAATTTGATGGCACTTAACATACACACTCAAAACACCTGTAACCATTATGCACAAACAACAGAAATGGGTATTTTTGTCTGCCTTTCAGTTTTGGTTACCAGTTCAATGTCCCTTATGATAAATTCTATGACTTAAGTACAGGTTGCATGGAAAAGTTAAGTACTTTATCCTTTTGTTTATCGTAAACTTCAGTTTATAAATGCTACTCTAACTTCTAAAAAAGCCTGAGGCAGCAGAGGCCAATTAATTATATAGAATATTAAGACAGTACAACACACAATATACAAAACCTCAGCATGCAAGCAATGAAAAGTTCTAATGCTTTGGTATATAAAGAGTCAATATTGCCCATTCTAGGCTGGTTGATCTTTCATAGTAGAGTTCCTTCACTTCAGACAGAATGGTAACCGACAATGGATCCACCGTCAGTAAGAGACCAAGATTTACTGGAGAGGGGATAATATTAACTTCCTGCTGCTTATTAAACTTGAGCAAATGTTTATAAACCAGCCAAACATACTGAAATAAGCAATCATGACCTCAAGAGCTGCCTGAAAGCAAGACTGTCCACAGCACACAGTCGGATGCACTTGAAGTGAGAATGACCTCATAGGTACTTCCTACAGTATCCTTGTGATTATTCAGCTCTCTTGAACTCTTTGCTGAAATGCAGCCCAGAGCAATTTTGGAACATCTAACATCTGATGCTGGGGGGAAGGAGTGTCCAGCCAACAAGAATCAGAGAAGGAGATGCTGTAAACTCCAGCATGATTTCTAGATAATAATGTGTGATTCTGGGAAACAGCAAAAAAGATTCTCCCCAAATCCCATCAACCAAGTCGCTCTGCCAAATAGCTGCTTTTGCCTCCAGACAATACTAGGCAAGCACACCAGAGATAGACCACCAACCAAATCCATTGATAGGACATGCATCAGATATGGCTCATGAGACTACCACTTTTTGGTCCATGCTGCCCGTGGCGTTTGAATGTTGCTTGTCACATGCAAATTTTCATCCTAAACAATCACACACATACATTTAACTAAGCAGATGGCTTTTCTAAAGAAATTAAAAACCCTTACAATTCCCACTTTTCTGTTAAACAGATCAATGCAGTCTAGTGCTGCCTACTTTAGATTTATGTTGTTTTGTTCTTCACACTTCCCCAAGTGGTAGTAAATTTCAGGCTGGCAGAGAAAATTTCCTTGTGAGTAGAGAGTACAGGAGGCTTATGATGTTTGTGGTGTTTTTGTAATATCTATATTTAGAAATACTAAAATTAAGCAAGGGGAAGCAGGCAGGCATCCCCACAGGTTAATGTTATTTTTTAGTACAGCATCAGTTGGGGTCCACGATTGGATCTCCTGAGGTGTATTGCAAGCTAAAAAATTTTTAGCCATAATGGGGCCTGAAATGGATTGGGGCCATGGCAATGGGTGAACTTTTAACTCTTTTCCCTTCTGTGCCATTTCTGAAAAAAAAATTCTGCCCCCGCAGCCCTCCCGGCTATTTAACCAATTAAGGGGGAAAGAGAGGTACAATAAGGCTGCCTGTCTTTTCCCCCTATCAGTTCTGAAGCAGTTTGGGGGAAGATGATTTTTTTGCGGGGGAAAGGTCATGGAAGGAAAGAGTTAGACACACAGACAGACACAGACAGACACAAACACACACACACACACACACACAGAGAGTTGGGTTTTTTAAAACTTAAGTTACATGTTGTGAGATCCAGTCATGGATTCCCAGTGTCTCATGCAGTTTGGCTCTCAGACTCCCCAAAACAAACAGCATACTATTACAGCTCCCTCAAGACTGCTTCTAGCCAGCCAGCTGCAGAGTTCAGGATCCCCCCTCCCTTTTCATGGGTGAAATTCAACTGCAAATCTGTTTCCTTCAGCACATACTCAGTTAGACGGGGCATAATACAATTTCAGTGGCCGTTAAGCAAGCTTCTTCAGCTTAGACAAAAGCCAACACAGAAGATCCCCTCTTCACTTTGTGCAAAAGAATGGAACATCATGTTGTTCAAGACATCAGTCTGGAAAACTATTCACCAATTGTTTAATGCTTAGCTTTACCTGATTCCTCATACCTAGAGTGGCAATCTCTTGGGGTGGGGGAGAGACCAGTCATTGTTCACCTGCAAATAAAACTTTGCTTACAACTTAGCAGACTTTCATTTGCCTGCTCCATGCACAACATCTAGCCTGGTCCAAAAAGCACCAAGGCAGCTGAGCAGAGGTCTGGCATCAGTCTTACCCCCGGCCCTTTTTGCATTCATGTGCACATACAGCCCTTTCAACCCATTGTGGGATAATAAAATAGTCAGATGGTGCTAGTCGGCAAGAACTAGCAGCCATTGCCTCATAAACCACAACACAAAACATGACTCCAGAGGCTCTATCTGCATCCAGAAAAATAAGAGCTCTTTCCCAATCTCCATTTTACTGATTGTCAGTATTGCCATCATGCTAAAGGGTTTTACATTCTCAAGACCCTGCACTGGCTGGAGTCCTAAGACATCTTGGAGAGAGAATCTAGCCAAGCAGACATTGTACCCAAACTGCTCCACCCACTGTGTAATTCGTTCTTTCCTGACTGCTTACCATAAGAGACCGTGTAGATCAGCAGGGTTTGAATTTTCCTGCAGATGTGAAAACAGCTGTCCAGTTAGACTCCAGAACAACAGCTAGCACTTCATTTTTTAAATTCAAGCTTACTTTGAAACCAATACCATTCCTGAACAAATCAGTTAACAAATTCACTGCCACAGGAGGTGGCGGCGGCTACAAGCATGGATGGCTTCAAGAGGGAATTAGATAAACATATGGAGCAGAAGTCCATCAGTGGCTATTAGCCACAAGGTATAGATAGGAACTCTCAGTCTGGGGCAAGTGATGCTCTGTATTCTTGGTGCTGGTGGGACAACAGTGGGAGGGCTTCCTGCCCCCACTGCTGGACCTCCTGAGGGCACCTGGTGTTTCTGGCTACTGTGTGACAGAGTGTTGGACTGGATGGGCCACTGGCCTGATCCAACATTGGCTTCTCTTATGTTCTTATGTTATTCTCCCTCAATGCCCCCATCTTACAACAGGTAAATACAGGTGCTTTTGATTTTGAAGGATTTATATCAGTCTGTGCACTGGCCAGAAGCTCTAGGGATTACTATCTAGAGTTATTTATAAATTTCCATTAGTGTTTTTTTTTCAAAACTCTAACCCCCCCAACTGTTTGACAAGAAATGAGAAAACCATACATCATAATTTTGAACAGCCAAATGAAAGTAGTTGCTTGATTTCTGCTCCTCTTGTTTCAATGGTTAGGAATGCCAGAGCTTGTTTGCAATTGCTCATTTATGCTCTCTCTCACTCTCTGTGTGCTTTCTTACCCTCCCCCCTCCATTTTGATGTCTTTGATCTGACATCTCTGTGGACTTTTCATGTGACATTCTGCTCAGAATAATACAGCCCAGGACCAACTTCAATTAATATAACAAATGGGATAGGAAGGAGCCACCTTGCAAAGCCCCCAAAAGATAAGAAGGACTTACTGTGAATGACCCTTCTATGTAGATGGTAGGAGAGAAATTAAGGAAGAGTTAGAATAAAGATCCTTTCTGCACTAGACCTTAAATCCTGGTTGAACCCTGTCCCCGAACTTACATTCTACACTATACTCGAGTTCATCCCTGTAATTATCTCAAGGTATTTTTTGTTTCCACATTACATTGAGGTCACCCCGGTTTCGCCCCACACTTGTCCCAGGATAAACGGATGCTGTTATAACCAGGGACAAATGCAAGGTATTGTGTCATGAGCTGAACTCTGATAAAACCAGGGATGAGATCCAAGTGCAGAAAGGACCAAAGTTTTAGTCCAGTGGCAGTTTTATTCTGGGTATAAGCTTTCATGTGCACACACATTTCTTCAGAAGAGTTAACAACCTCTAATCAGCAGGTAGGACCAGCTCCTTATTGAGAGGAGCTCCCTTTCCAAGAGAGCTATAACAAGCTTGCACTGGGCAAAACAAAGGCCAACAAACATCAGCTTGGATCTGTTGGGATTTGCAAGTTCTCTCTCTGTAGTCATGAAAGAATTAACTGTTTGTTTATGCATGCTAATGTCCTAGCCAGTTAAGTTAGGGACCCAATGGTAAAGCCTGCACATATTTGCCGCCAGAGCAAGGTGACAAAATGCATACTTAGTAAGTACTGGGATTCTCCAATTGGGTAACCAATACGTTGGGGATGGACTAGAGAGTAGGCATTGGGTTTCAGTTTCATTGCTCTTCTTCTTCTCTAGTTCATTCTTACCCAAGGTTTAGAAACTGTAGAGTAAAGATGTAGGTTAGAGCAGCTAGTCAGGATGTTTATTCTATGTTTGTTTAATCTACCAGTAAACCCTTTCTGCATTAGTAAAGTTTTTGTTTTAAAGCTAATTCACTCTGGGTAATCACTCTGCATAATTTTGAATACCTAACAGGCTCTACTGATAATTTTCAGACAGAAAGGATTTTTGTCAACAGAGCCAGTTTGGTGTAGTGGCAGACTCTAATCTGGAGAACCGGGTTTGATTCCCCACTCCTCCACATGAAGCCAACTGGGTGATCTTGGGTCAGTCACAGTTCTCTCAAAAGCAGTTCTCTCAGAGCTCTGTCAGCCCCACCTACCTCACAGGGTGTCTGTTGTAGGGAGAAGAAGGGAAAGGAGATTGTAAGCCGCTCTGAGACTCCAAGTGAAGGGTGGGGTATAAATCCAACTCTTCTTCTTCCCTCCTCCTCCTCCCAGTGCAGACTAAAATCCCTCCCCCCCAAATTCTGCTCCTGTCCATAAGACAGTGTTGCTGATTTTATTTGGTTTTACTGATGCATTTATGATGTATTTTAAATGATGTATTTATGTATTGTGTTGTACACATCCCTGAGCCCTGTTCTTTGAGGGAGGGTGGTTTAAAATTGAATGAGAGAGAGAGACAGACAGTATGAGGAAGGAACAGAGTCAGAGGTCTGCAAGTAGAAAGGGGAAACAGGCAAAATTATCAGCTGAACAAAGAATAGGCAAGGGAATCCACAACAGTGTACTGACTATCCTAAACAGAGCATAGCATAGAAGCCATAACAATCCATCACCTACAATAAACACTCAGACCTACCTTTGGGGTATGCGCTGGAATTCTGGGATGTTCCAAAGCAATATCATGTCTGAAGGGAGATCCCAGCATGCAGTAACACCCCCACTTCCCCGGGAAAACCTTCAGAGAAACTGCCAAAAAAGCATTAGCTGATGCCAAGGTATCAGTTCTGTGATGCTGCATAGATGGGTGGGGACCACATGGTTACTCTTCAGATGAATTCTGAAGGACCACAGAGATTAAGGGATCCTGAAGTAATTTCCCCACAGAACTAGTGCACTGTAAAACCTGCTGAAATGACAGAATCCTTGAAGTTACAGACAAGCCAAATATGTTCCTAATATAAGAACTTGAGTCATTGTGGTGACTGGGAATCCCTATCAACAGGAGCTCAATAAATACTTTGATAATCTAATAAATTCAGTTCTATTTAGGTAAACCGTCATGGCCCTAAAGACTTCAAACAAATGCCACTACTTTTCCTGAGGATGAAAGGGCTTAGAAATAGTATGAGGTACCAATTTCTGACTGTTACAAAACTGAAGGACCAATTTAGGAACCAAAAGATCTTTATCCAGAACCCACAGGTGTGAATGGAAAATGCATAATTCCTTCTCAAGAAAAAATGCTGTTAGTTCTCCTGTGCTCTGTACCAAGGTGATAGCTGCTGAATAGACTCCTTTAAGTGTAAGAACCTTCAAGGGAAATTAATGTAATAGGTTCAATCATGAGGGCCTTAAGGATCAAATCTCATGAAACAAAGTTATAAGCAGTGGGAGACATGGGGCTGTGCAGGGAATATGTATCATGGAAATGCTATGGAATTTGTGTTTTGCCATTACCTCCCAACATACAGTCATATCATTGTGTGTTGATGTCCAAAGACATGCAGACACAGTTCCTTATCAAGGCCAGTCTATAGAAGCCATTGGATTGGCTATTGAGGCCTTAAGCAATCCAATTTTCCATCTCTCTCAAGCCTCTCATGTTAGATTCTGAAGCCAAATTGGTATTTATGGTCGCTGGAACTTGCCTTGTACATATTATCTGCTGCAGTTCAATTTATAAGTGTTTAGCTGTAACTGTACAAGATCTGGATTGCACAGGGGCTTTGGACACAAGATCTGAGCACATAACTAGATGACAATGATTCTCAATCCCGAGAGAGACAAGATTTGTGAACCACATTCTCCCTGACTAGAATGGGGTTAAGAGGATTATTTTCACCAGATGCAGTCAGTTTTCAGAATAATCTGGATGGAATTGGGAATGGAGAAAAATTATAAAGGAGATTCTGATGCTACTGAACAGATAGGACGTTGGTCTCTTAGATTGCTTGTGTTATAGAATGGCTATTTCTAAGCAATGGATGTTAGGGACCCATAATTGTATGGGTAAGGATCAGTTTTGTACTAAATGATTAAGGGATCTGAATATGAGAATCCATATATATATAATTAATGGTTTATCAAAATGTATTAATAATGTAATAAGTTTTTTTATTAAAATTTTCTTAAGAAGTTATAGAATACTTTTATGATAGTAAGGTAATAATTTGCCTTAAGGCAGATATAAAGAAATATTTGGGTTAACTGATTAGATTTAATATAAAGAACTCTGATTGTATAAGCAGAGCTATTATTGTAACCGTGTATGTAGAAGTAATTGTAAGCAATATTTCTTTCACCCTTTGTACCCTTTCCCTTTATAATATTCAATAAAAAAATTTAAAACTTAAAAAGGAAGTTGGTCTCTTCCATTTCCTGAATCTCATTTTCATTTAGTCTTGGCATTCATTTTGGACATAAACAGATTCAGAATCAGGAACAGGCACCCAACATGAGTAATCTGAAGGCTTTGTAGAGAAGAGACCATTTGCTCTGACTGAGATACTGTTTGCTGAGCTATTCTGCCTAGACATTCCAGTGTTCTCAGATGTGCAACTGGAGTGATATTTCTCTGCCAAGGAGAAAATTGAACAAAACAACAACTTCTTCCTGTAGATTGTGCTGCGCTAGTAGTTGATGTGTATTTTGATAGCTTTATGGCCCTCCAGGACCAACATGTTGTTCTTGAATGCTGTGAGAGAAATCCAGAGGAGCTAAATGGATTGCTCTTAGTTTAAGCCACTGATGTAGTCAACAGTCTTCTGGAGAACCCATCTGTCCTGGACTGGGCCAATAGCTCCTGACAGTATGCCCTGCCCCAATCCCAGAGACTCTGCATCCCTAACAGTCTGGATTATCACAGGCTTGCACAGAGCAATTACCTGTGCCAGACTGAGTTTCCATGTTCAAAACGACAGGGGCTTCCTCATCTTGGAAGTAAGCTAAAATCACAAGGATACTAAGTAGTCTGATGCATTTTTCCAGAGAGCTTTTGCCTGCAGCATCCTTTCCTCCCCACCAACTCCTAGGGTTACCAGACTGGCCAGTGGAGGCGGGGACCCCCCGCTGCCAGGCCCTGCCCCCCAGCCACCAATCAGCTGGCTGGTGCAGGGGACTTACCTGTAGAAAGAGAAACTCAACAGTACTGCTTCACCTGCTTAGAGAGCAGGCTGAAGACTTGAGAGAGTACTCCTCTTTGAACATGGAGATTCAAATTAGTTGCCTTCTGAGCAGTAGGCATTAATCCTTCCCTGCAAGCTCCCCCATCACTGTATAAATATGGCAATTCTGGTTATCTATTGTTTTATAAGAACTTTATAAGAATATCCATGTGCTAAAGCCCTTGTACACCTTAGCTACAATTCATAAGCGCCAAGCAGCACTATTCAAAGGCTATATGTCAATAAAAACCAGAAATGATGTTTACTCACTGCAGCTTTTGCTGCTGGTCTCCACTGCGAACAGTCATTTCCAGTTGTGCCCTATGTTTCAGTCACTAGGAAAGTTCACAGTCTTTCTAGTCCGATAATGTCCTGTTGCCTTCAGAACCACCTTCTCATCTGGAATCATTTGGCCTCTTGCCATCTGTGGCAGCCATCCCACCCCTTCCATGGATACCTTCAAAGCCACTGGTTCCTCTCAAGTCAGTAATGGTAACAGACCCCACAGGACTGCTTTACTGTTATTCCCCTCCAGCAAGCTACAGCCCGGCAGGTATCTGAACTACAGGTGGATGAAGGGTATCCATTAGTCAGTGAAAAAAGAGGACAAGAGGATAAAAGAGGAACACAACTCTGATATGCCCAGTGGGGAGTAAGACAAGCTGGATAATAAGTCACTAGTGCCACCCACAAGTACCTCTGCAAATCTGTGTATTATATAATTTTATATATATATAAAGAATGTGTTGGCCTCGTCTTTCTTATCTCAGCAATAAAACACATTTTGTTTATTTAAAATATTTATACCCACACATCTGTGGAATGATAAAAGTACAGAACCCTTTTAACCTCCTCAGACTGGCCATTCCACAAAGTGGGAACCTCAACAGAGAATGCACAATGCTTTCAAGTTGGCTTCCCTTACTCAAAACAGCAATATAAACAATAAAACGCAACAGTTCTTGCAAATGAAAAAAGGAGAGTGTACACTGCATTTCCTTTCATAAGAACAGGACACAGTATACAATTTCAGCTCTGCCTGCTCTGGTTCCAAAGTCTACTGGCTTCTTCAGGTATGAAAAACAGTGACTGAATGAATTACTACATTGGTATATCATTTCTTGATTAGCAATGTTAACTCACTATTTCTAGTTACCAGAAGATTTTCTTGCTGTTCATAAGTTGTTTTTGAATGTTCTTAATATTGCAATGTCATACACCGTTCATTGGATTTTGTATTATCCTTATATATTATCAGAAATTAAAATAAACACTTAAATTAAAAAAAAGGTATGAAAAACAGTGGTAATAGTTTTGCTGTCATTAGCCACAAACCTCAAAGCACTGTGCCAAAAGAAGGCTAACACAACTGCTTCCATCATATGTGCTGTCATCTTCCTAAAGTAAGGTTGCCAACCTCCAGGTAGCACCTGGAGTTCTCCTGGTATTATAATTGCTCTCCAAACAACCAAGATCAGTTCCCCTGGAGAAAATGGCTGCTTTGGAGGCTGGACTCTATGGCATTATACCCTGCTGAGGTCCCTCCCCTCCCTACAACCTGCCCTCCCCAGGCTCCACCCCAAAATGTCCAGGTATTTCCCACCCCAGAGCTTCCAACCCTATCCTAAAGCCTTTTGAGCACTATAGCTGCTAATAGCTCTAACCCTCCTAGCTTTCCAGTATTACTGTCTGACAATGCTGCTATGAGCCCATATTGACGACGCAAGAAGTGCTTGTTTGCTTCTTTGTGTATTAAGTTTAAGATACCAGTAGGGGTAACTTGGCATCCCCTTGAATTGATGACACAAACAAAGGAAGTAATACTGCTCTTCTATTAACAGTCCCTGGGGCATGGGAACATATTGGTTTTATATGAATCAATAAAATACAGTTCCACAGGGCCTGTAAGGCAGAGATGTTCTGCCAGGCCTATGGTTGAGGACAGCAATGGTTTCCATCTAGCCTGGCACTCCCATCTGTCTCCTTTCCCTATGGGGTAAGGTTACAATTTGGCCTAACTTTCAGTGTCATCTGAAATTGTTCTGAATTTTATTGTTTTAACTGTTTTATTTTAATCTGTAATTAAGGCTATTGGAATTGTTGTACACCGTCCTGAGCCCTCTGCACAGGGGGATGGCAGTCTATATATCAAATAGATTAGAGAAGAGAGAGAGAGAGAGAGAGAGAGAGAGAGAGAGAGAGAGAGAGAGAGAGAGAGAGAGCCAGTATATTCAGCACTAGATTGCAGTGTTGGCAACAAAGTAAGTTTATACCTTTCTTCTCTTCTCCCCCCACCTGCCACCTGTTAACCACGGTATCCGCTGTACTTTTTACACACCAGCAATTAAGCAGCCCATTGCACCAAGTGCTGGAGAGGCCGCACCTGCAGACTCCCTGACAATTCAGCCTCTGGCTGGAAGAAACAATGTGTTTGTCATCTGGTGACGGGCAGCCAGGGACCTTATGGCATTCTAATCATGGATGGAACACTCCTTTTACGATGCAGTGTTAAAGCACAGTTTTGTTCTAAAACTATTAATAAAATTCTCCTTTTTATTCAATAAGCTTGCACACCCTATGTACTGTCCTTGAAACAACTCATTTCTCTTCAAACTGACCTTCCCAATATCAAAAAACATGAGCAGAAGGATGGGGTATATAATTTGTAAATAAATAAATGACTAAAATACTTTTTAAATCCATTCTCCGACCTCGCTTCTTACACTTTCACGGCAGGAGGTTGTCACATTCTTGTTGGACCAGCAATGTACAGCACAGGCAACAGCCCACAGATCACAGAGTCCAATCATTCCGTTCCACAGATAAAATTCTCCATTAATTTAATCACACGTTAAGGCTCAACAGATTAACTTCAACAAATCGTGTATCACAAACTAAGACAGGTCGATTTGGCAAACAGTGACACAGAATACACAGGACCACAAGCAGACAGCAGCATCTAACACTGCAGTAAATATGTAAAATGCTGCTAGTTGGTGATTGTTGTTTTTTAGTTGGTTTGGTTTGGGGTTTTAATTTAATCTATCTCAAATTTTGAAAGATGATGCATAATGTGTAGTTTGATAAAATAATCATGAAAGGTGGTCAAAGAAATTAACTCAAGAAGCACAATGAAGCAGAAGGCGAAAAAGCAGCTTTTCAGCCATAAGACAACTCAGAAATCTGTCCTTTCTTGTCAGAACTTAAATTCGCCCAGCCCAGTCTTGTTCCTGCCCTAATTCTCTGTTTTGATTTGAATATAGATTTTTTTCCTGTATTCTAGGGTTGCCAGGCTGCACCTGGCAACCCCTGGTAGCCCTTTGTGCAGAGGGTGGCATGTTGGCATTATGCCAGTCTAGTGATATCACTTCCATCAAAAACCAGAAGCAACATCATTCTGTGGGGGGACATTCTAGCATTTGAGAAACCCAAGTTTTTAAATTCTAGCACAACCCTAATGTCATTACATCACTTCTGGTTTTTCATGGAAGCAACACAGGCACAGCACTGGTACGTACCCACATTTTAATCTTTTTCCTCCTGCCAACACTTCAGTCACTGGTAGGCAGTGGGGCAGGGGTTGGGGAAGTGGGAGATCTCCCACCACCAGCAGGAAGCTGCTAACCCTACTCTGTTTTTTAGAGCCCTATATCTGAACTAGGTCAGATAAGTCCACTGCTTTTCAAACTTATAGATCAAATCTGACAATTTGTTTCCATTAACACAGGCTTGGGGACTTGGTTTTACTTGGCCCCTAGAAATCCCCCCCCCCCAAGTAGTGACTGGAAGCATCTGATGTGCTGCACATTCCAAAGGTGCACAAATCTAGCACTTCAAAATGAAACTTAAAACCCTTTGAATGCAGTCCTTTAAGTATTGGTTCAATTATCCTGAATTATCCTTTTGAGCCAGGATTTTTCAGAGCCAGAAGCTTCCTGCAAAGCCTTTTGCAAAATCTCTACTATTTGTATCTTTTTCATATCTACAGACAGACTAATTTAAGGTATGAACTCAATGGCTACTCTGTGCTTTGTCCGCGTACTATTTGCCTTGGAAGCAATTCTTACCTCACTCTGTTCATATTTTACTTATTCTGAGGCTTGAAACTCCTTCCATATGACATTCTAAAGGCCTTATGTGCATGCAAGCATACAGATGGACAACTTGCTTTCCTTGTGCCTGGAAACCTCCTTTTTTCAGAATTCATTCCACTTCCTCAAGTGTCACGTAAAATACCCTGAGTGACAGAGAAAAGTGGGAAACAAACTCTAAATCTTTGCATTTGTAGAAATTATAACAGAAGCCTGCAATTGCCTTACAAAGACAAGGCTGCCTGGAAACTGCTTCCATATGGAATTTATCTGAGGGCCAGACAAGACTGTGTATTGGCTATGCCATGACCACAAAAATGCACAGAGGACACCCATTGCTCTCCACATGGACTGCCAGTCAAAAAGTCCTAGAAAATTAAAGCAAGAAATGAATTCCTGTTACATAGAGCTCTGTATTTGAACTAGTGCTTTTAAATATTCAGATTCAAGGAGGATGGGGAGAGAGAAACAATTGTTATTAACAAATCCGTCTGTCATTTTTTTATTTAAATAGGTGCCAGTTTGGACGAAGAAGTTGAGTCTTGTTGTTGATCAGTTATAAACTGTTAAGGGCAATCACCAATGAAAGGCTCTCGTGCATTTGTAGCCATAATTTTCTACATGCTTGTGTGAAATTACATCATGGCAGAAATTGCTGGCAGACTAATTAACACAGCAAAGGTACACAACCTGATAAAAGTGTAGCTAAAGTTTTATTCAGGAACATACTTGATAGTGAAGAGAAGACACAGAGATAGTGTCCTAAAACTACATCAGTAGCTGAGAAAGAGGGAGCCTAAGTTTGGAGCTTCCGAGAAGAAGCAGGATGTTGCCCTAAGAGTAGCAATCTGGAGACAGACATGACACTTAACAGGAGAGAAGATGCTGACCTCATTATCTCCTATTTCCAAAGTGTGCCCCCATCTGCAGATACCTAAACCCATGGATTGGGAACATACTTATCCAAAACCGGTTTTTCTGTAAACTTGGGTGACAACCCCAATTTTGCATAAGCATCTGAAATCTTTTAAAAAATTGTATGGGGGGGGGTATTTGCCCCCAAAGTAAAACAGCATTGTCTGAGTATGTGCAGACAATGCACCTACCTTTGAAGGCCCTGGCTGCTGCTGCTCTTGTGGCTTCAGCACATACTCAGCACATACTTGGAGCCACTCTGGGCCCAGCCATTGCAGCAGTGGATGCTGGGAACTGCTTCGGGCCCAGGCATGGGAGCGGAGAATGCCAGGAAAGGCTCTGGGTCCAGCCACTGCAGCAGCAGATGCTGGGAGCTGCTCTGGGCCCAGCCACTACTGACAGCTGTTCCAAGCTTGGAGCAGCTCCCAGGAATCACTGCTGTTGCCAGGCATACAGGTAAGGAAAAAGAAGAGGGGGAGAGAAAGAGAAAGAAGGGGGGATTGGCTTGGGGGGAAGGCAGGAAGGGAAAGAAGGGTGATTGGCTATGGGTGAAAAAGAGAGGGAAAGAAGTGTATTGGCTTGAGGGGGAGAGAAAGAGAAAGAAGAGGGATTGGCTTAGGGGGAGAGTGAGAGAAAGAAGGGGAGATTGGCTGTGGGGGAGAAGGGGTGATTGGCTTTGGGGGAGAGAGAAAGAGAAAAAGGGTGGATTAGGTGGGGAAAGAGAGAAAGAAGAGGGTAAACAGAAGAGGGAGGAGATTGGAGAAAGAGAAATAGAGGGGAGAGAAAAAGGGGGCAGACTGACATACAAGGGTGAGGGGAGAGAAGGGGGTTAAGAGAGGATTGCTAGAGAAGGTGGTGGGGTAGAAAGAGAGGAGAAAACTTACAAAGAAGGAGTTAGGGGAGAAGAGGGGTGAGGAAAGCTTGGTAGATATGGGGTGGTTGAAGAAAGAGAGAGTAGGGAGCTGTGACAGACTGCACAGAAAAGCAGACTTTTTCAGAGGCTGCTTGTATCAGAGAGTCAGGGAGTTCAAGGTTTAATCTTCCTGGAGAGAACAGCTTAGGTGATTGGATGCCCTACTTACTCTCTGACTGGCCAGCATCAGCTGAGAGAGAAAGTAAAAGGCTGATCTGGAGGGAAAGGGGGTCTTTCGTAAATTGATCTTTTGTTGTTTGATCTTTCTAAGTCTGAATCAGTAACCAGAGGACCAGTATTTTCTGACAGAAAGTACTTCTACAGAGAGAAGAGAAACCCCATTGTCTTAGATATATTAAAAATTGCTCTGAGGGAGAACTTTAGATTCTCAGTTAGCAAAGCGACATAATAGACCAAGGATACTGGAGAAGGATTTGGCCGAAGATCTGGGTAGTTAGAGAGAACTCCCATACAAGCCAAACAGTAAAAGGAGTTATTACTTCTTAGGGACAAGGAGAATATCTTCCTGTCAGTAAAAGGGGTTGGGAAAGAGAACGCTGGTCTGTGCTAAAGGGGAGAAGCTTAGACACCTCAGGAGCACTGTTCCCTCTAAGCTGAGTTAGTGTGAGCTAGCTCACAGTTTTTTAGCCTCTGGCTCACACATTTTTGTTTTAACTCAGGAAGGATGGCTCCAGAGCAGACTAGTTTATGCAGTAGTCAAATTGGTCACTCATAACTTTAATGCCAGTAACCCACAAAGTAGAATTTTTGCTCACAAGACTCCACAGCTTAGAGGCAGCATTGCTCAGGAGTTAATGAAAAGTGATATTATCTAAAGGATAACCTGTAATATCTAAAGGAAGAAATCTAGAAACATCAATAAGAACTGTGTTGTGCTGAAATATACTAAACAAAGTACTTCTCAAAGAAAGAAATAGAAAGCCTTGAAACAAAACTGCAAATACACTCTCTTGAATGTTCTAAGAATTCAAGTCTGTAAATATTAGAAAGAAATATTAGCAATCTCAAAACCTTGAATATTCATTTTATACATATATTCCCTGCCTGTTTAATAAAATCTTTATTCTGTTTTTGAAAGTTAATTTGCCTCAAGTGCCATTTCTCAAGGGTTTAAAGAAAACTGGGCAGCTCCTATATTTTCAGTAGAGTTCCTGAGCTGAGAAAAAACCTAAACTAAAAATATCTAAACATAAGAAAAAGAATATATGCATGCTACTGTAGGGCAACTCAGTCACTGAGGGGAACTGAAGATTTGATGGGAAAAATCTGCCTAACAGTTGGGGAGATACAGGGGTTCGTCATAGGAGCTTTGACAGAGAAGTGGGGGAGAAAGAAGGAAGCACCACCCCTACAAGCTTCTTGCAGGTCCCCACTTGTCTTATCTAATTGTCTTCTTGCTGCCCCCTGCAAGGTCTTCTTCTCTTTTGCCTTATATACCAAATATTGCCTATTCCAACAAAAATAGAATCCCCAAATATTTTCCCTTAGCTTTTTCGATACATTTGTAATCCAAGAACAGCTGGATTTTTTAAAGCTCTATTTCCTACTGACTCCACTCACATCTCATGTAAGTTCACATATGGCAGTCTAGAACCATACATACCTGTAAGGCTAACCCTAATTTTATCAAGCCATCAGTGTACAACAAAGGACCAAGCACACGCATGTGTGGGTAGGTAGGTGGACTTTTTGGGTTCCTAGCTTTTGCACATATATTTGCAAGTCTGCATTAACACATATTTACCACATTAACAAATCATATTTTCACTTTGTTGATCTGCCAAACAGTACATTTGCTGCAAACATTCATTTGCATTTTAGTTCACATTCTGTTGGATTGGGGCAGTAACAGATAGAAATGACACCAAACCAAACCATGTATAGATCTTTTCAGCTTGAAGACAGGGGGTTCTTTTTGCACTGAACAAGGCTGGAACCAAAATCTAAGTTACAGACATGAACCCTAACACAACCAGCCTTCTCTCTCGGCTTGGATAACACTTTTTCTGTTCACCAGATGACACAAAGGCAAGGGGCAGACCACTTAGAAGGATAAGGCTTCAGAGAGCAGGAAAAGTCCTGCCTTCTTGACTTTACTTTGCCAAAAACAAAACTAGGCAGAGGAAATCAGAGGAGTCTACATAAACACAGCCTAGAGCAGGGTCAAAGCATGCAGGAATGATTCATTGTTTAAGAAAACATGATTGGGGAGGGGAATCAGTATGGGGGTGGGAGAAGTCGTCTTTTATCCAGACCAGGCCAGAAACAAAATTCCAAATTTGGAGCAGTTCAATGAGATATTCTGAGCAAAACGAACTCACTGCCATAATTTATGAGTCTGCCTGCACAGCTGACACTAGCAGCTATTTAATACAAATTTAACACAAATCCTAGCTGAAGCAATTGCATAAATGAGGTATCCCTGGAATGAGTGTGGCTGTTGATTTTGTCATTAAAAACTACCCGAAGATTGAGAGGGATAAACTGAATGGCTTGCATTTATATAATAGATCCTATGCAGGCAAAAAAAATTCTTATGATAATACTGGGACTCACATATTCACAGACCTGGTGGCATCTTTTTAATCTTTCCTTGATGACCTCCTACTGTCATTATCCACTTGCCTGGTATATAAAATACACAGATAATGCATTTAACCTGATTTTGGTCTTGGCTGCAAGCAATTTTAATCAGATTTTTAAAAGGAAGCTGTGGACAAGAAAATATCATCCATACATTTCAGCTGAACTACCCCAATTATAGTCAGTTCATTCAGTAAAAAAAGCAGAGTGGGAACAGACAAGAAGCAAACAAGCAGAGCCAAACTGCATAAAATATAAACTCCAATAATTTCCCCTTGGTATGCTAATAGACATGGAACACAGAAATCACTCTGATCTCAAGGATTCCCAAGTGACACACAGTAAAAGATCACCTTTTATATAGTGGCTGTCCCCAGTATCCAAATTTGCCTTGCTGCACATTACTATGGTTGCAGATTGCTCCAGTAGGGTTGTCTCTCCTTCCAGCAACAGGAGAATTTTTTTTTTTAAGCTCGCATCGCACACAATGTGATGTCACTTTTGGGAAAGACCCAGAAGTGATGTCACATTGTGCTAGGAATTGCCAGAAACTCTATGGTAAAACCAGTGATCCCAAGAGCAATCTGATGTCCCTTTGAGTTCTTCCTGAAAGTAATGTCATGGCACATGTGAAACAAGCACCATCACCCCCAAGCTTCCAGCAGTTGCCAGGCATAGCGTGGCCATCCTATGCCCAAGGCACCCTGTAATACCACTTCTGATAGCACTATGCCATATTTTCGAAGGTTAGCAAGGGAGTTTGCTTTCTTTATAGTCCGCCTGTCTTACTGAGACTCAAGGAGGATTACAAAAATTTTAAAAATGCAATAGGAATGGCATAAGACAGGACATACTGTAAGCAATGCAAACACTGGGTTACAGAAATTAGAAAACAAGGCAATAAGAACAAGATAATGCATACAATAAAGTCTGCCATAAACTACAGCTCTTATCCGCCTTGAACAATTCCATTTTACATGTTGTTTAGAATTACAAAAACTGGAGCCCTCCTGACTTCCTCAGACAGACCATTACATGAAGTGGAAGCCACAACAAAGAATGCTCAGGTATGGGCAGCTACGGATCTTACCTACTGGCAGGTTACACCTTCAGAAGGCTTTGCTCAGATGAGCCCAGCCATTGCAGTAGGGCATACTGGGAGAGGCAATTCTAGACACATGGGTCCTAGGCCATGTAGGGCTTTGTACTCAATATCTCAGATTGAACCGGGAAACTATTTGGTAACCAAAGGAACAACTGCAGAACAGGTGCAGTATTCATACCCTGCCTAGCTGTCAAAAATAATTGAGCTGTGGCATTCTGTACCAACTAAAGTTCAGAAATTGCAGTTTCTTCAAGGGTCTTCAAGGGTAGATGATTTTAGCATTCATTACAATAGTCTGTCAGCAATGTTATTATGGTAGGGATCCATGTGGCCAGCTCAGCTGAAAGAGAGCCATCTAAATGAAGAAGGAAGAAAGCATTTTTTGCAGGTGCATTAACTTGCTTCTCCAGTAGGATTGCCAGGCAGTGGGGGGGGGGGGGGGACATCCCAGGAGGAAAATTAAAAGGAAGATAAGCCTTGTTTGCTTACAGGAGGTTCTTACCATAAAGTTTTCAGTGATTCCTAGAGCCACCCTTTGTCACTTCCAATATGCTTGGAATTACCATGAACTCTATGGCAAAAACATCCTGTAAGTAGATGGGGCCTTTCCCCCTTTTTACCCTGTCACTTCTAGCGGTGGCAGGCAACAGGACCTGAGCATGGGGGATCCCGCACCGAGGGTTTGGCAGCCCTATTCTAATCTCTGAGCAAAAGAAACTAATAGCTGAAATATACACTAAACCAATAAATCATATAACAGAATAATGCAAAAATATCAATTTAATGCAGCAAACAGGGGTCCAAGAATCAACAAAATATCCAGTAAATATATTAGTTTCTGGCAATCTTCATCAGGCAAGGACCATCATTTGACTGTTAAAAATGCAAAATACAATATGCAAGGTTACAAAAACCTTATAATGATACAAATACAAATGAATATCAAAAGCTTAAAGAGCTTACAATACCTTCATGAATGACTAATGGAAACAATCCTTTAAGGTATTAAATTGATATTTTTGCATTATTCTGTTATATGATTTATTGGTTTAGTGTATATTTCTGCTATTAGTTTCTTTTGCTCCTGACCTATCACACAGCTGTTGTTCTGCCTATTGCTACTCTAATCACTAGCAATAATGCTATATCCAGTATCATCTCTACACCCTTAACTGAGTCAACAAGGGTCAGCTGAACCAAATCAAATATAAAAAGCACAGTGCCTTCAAAGACCTTAGACTACCTGAGCAGCATCACCTGTTTTTCATCTTATTCACCTTCAGCCATTTAATGACAGCAGTCAGGCATTGGCTTATAACCTCTACAGAAACACTGGGTAGACTGGGCAAAGAGATACAGAGGTGGATGTCATCATTATATTGATGACATCCAGCTCCAAAACCATGAATGATTTATCCTAAGGACTTTACACAAAGATTAAACAGCATGGGTGAGATAACACTGAGCCTTGTGGAACCCACAGCTTAGCGACGTGTCTCACAATGATGAAAACTGGCCCTCAACAGTAACCCCTGAGTCCAATCCATAACGTTTAGGCCTGGCACCTAAAATGAAATAATGTAGACACCATACAAGCCTCAAGGGGAAGGGGATTCCAAGGTGCCACTGCTGAAAAAGCCTTGTCTCTCGCTGCCATCTTCCTTACCTCTGACACCCCATGGTTGTGAAGCTGAGAAGCTAGAGAATGGTACCAAGATGATGGATCTCTTTGGTTAGCAATGCAGTCCTAGAAACAGTTACACCCTTGTAAGTCCACTGAAGACTTTAGGATTCTGTAATTCGGTTTAGGATTTCAATCCGCTTTCAATGCACTTTACTGATTGTTCGCAAGTGGATGTTGCCATTTCACACAGTAAAATCCAGCTGCAAAGTGGATTGAAAGTGCATTGTTCAGCAGATGCAAAAGCACCTGCTCAGTTCTAACAGCAGCAAAAAATGAAGTTTCTGCAATGGCTGGGAGAAAAGTAGTAACAACAATGGCAATGGTAGTAAAACTGGTGTCTGTTGAGAGTGGCACACAATTAACTGGTATATGAGGGAAGCAATCCATACTTTTACTCTCAGGAATATTTTCTGATTCTTCTGCACCAGCATTCTGATAATGGGGTTATTGGTATCAGTGAATGTTAGAGAGCATCAGTTCTCCATGGGGAAAGAACCAGAGCCTGTGTGAGCATTTTTTGTGACAAGTTCAGAATGTTCTCTATACCGCAGCTCCAATTTGTACAGTGGAGATGAAATTCCTGCCCTTAACAATACTGTATGTTGGGGTAAAAACTGAGAGAATGGGCAGAGAGGCTCATTTTCGTACAACCTCCACAGATGGAGGAAACCTGATTAGCTTTTTATATTGTCTGGAGGAATGTTAATGAATGAATGACTCAGACACATCCCAAGGCAACTGAGTGGTCAGGTAATTATTGAATTTGTGTCAGCCAGTCAGTGACCACAACATTTTTTGTGGTTGTTTTTGAAAGGAATTAAAAATCTTCCCTCCCTCTGCTTTCTCTGAGTATCAATGTATAGGTTGAAAACCTCAATTCAGCAGCACAGAGGAGCTGTGCATTTAATATTTTGAGTCTACGCAGCATCAAACACAACTAAAGCAGTGAGGGAAATCTGGAGTCAGGACTGGGGTTCTTGTTCTCCTACCACAAATGCAAAAATATGTGGCAGGGTCCAGGGAGCCCTACATGCAGCCTAGAGAATGCTTGTGCACTGCAGACAGGCACTAACGGTGTGGATTGAAGAGAGGTAAAGCAGGCACATTTCTCAATTGGACATGACTCAGTTAGCAGACTGAACCACAAGGAGATGAAACTCCACACATTGACCTTCTGATTCACAAATCACCAGGCACTTCTCAAAGGAAGGGAACTTCCTACTCTTTGTTCTTATTTTTCTTAAACAAAAGCATTAAACAGGGCTGTATCCCCCATATGCACATATACCACCAAAACTAAGACAGAGGTAATGGTTTTTAAGTTGGCTGTGTTCCCATTTGTCAGCTCCTAGTGTAAATCTTCTTTCTTCTACCTTTTCTCTCCCCTGCCCCCCCCCCCATAACAAGAGTGGCTGGCCTAACAGTCCTACTTCAAAGGATTGTACAATCTGCATAAAGGTAGAATATATAGCTCTGGATCATCTCCACAATTTCTAGACTTCACATGCTGTATACAAAAGAAAGAATGGCACAGCCTATTGATCATACTACTGGGTCCCCCCTTTTCCAGTTGTTTTTAAGTTCTGCTTTTAGCATGGAAACTTTTTCACAGTTTGCTGTGCCCTCTCTCAATTTGCTGCCCTCTCTCTCTCTCTCTCTTTCAAGTTCTGGATATATTTGCAATTCTGCTTGTGGAATACTAAGGCATACAATCAGATTCCATAAATATGCTTAGTAGAGATTTATGTCCTAAGTTATAATGATGTACTTTGTTACAGTGATTTAAAAAGTTTAGGCTCGATATGAAAGTAGGTATGGCATATATTCCCATGTTTCCCCAAATTGTTGTTTGGACTGGATGGGCCATTGGCCTGATCCAACATGGCTTCTCTTATGTTCTTAACCAGGGGAAAAAACACCTTTTGCTCACAGCTTCAAAATTTCCAGAAATATTGCATCTCTAATAGACACCTTCAAAGTCAGTTACAATATTGCTCTGGAAATGCACAGCATATAATATATGTGACTAGCGAGCTGGGTTTGAAGTATGATGATCCTCAAATATTTGGCAGCTGAGGGTATCGGAGATAGTCCCTGAATTACCTCACTCCCTTTTATTTTTGTTTGCCTGTTTCTACTTGGCAATCAGTGTTGCTGGACCTCCTTTTCAAATTTGGGTTTTTTAAAAACTTTCTGAGAAGAAAAAACACTAGCAAACAACAGCTGCACAGCAGAGTTGGATCAGTTCCTCCTACAACCAGGAAAGAACATTCAAATTCATGAGTCATTGCAACTGAAGCAATACATTCCCTCTCCCCTTGAAAAACATTAGCAGATCAAATCTTAAATCTAAATGTAAACACATAATCCACTCCTGTACATCATCACTCCACAGAATTAACAGCCCCACAACCCAACAGAACAATCAAAACCAGAAGGTCTTCAGTTTGTTGCTGGGTAAGCAGTAAAACAGCACCATGCAAGGCACCAGGAGGAACAAATCAAAGGCAACCACTACTTTGGAACAGCTACAAGTGTCTGCTCAGGATGCTTCATCGGCTGACTCTGCCACCATTGCATTCACACAGTGTAGAACTGTAGGACTCTGCTGGGTGGCCAGAGGTCTATTGGGCTTCAGCCTACAGCCCACTTTGCTGATAAAATCTCTCACATCAATTTTGACTCAAACTGTACCTTGGCAATGATAGAATCAGATGGTCCCAGGTGCCAATTTGTCCAGTTGTGTGGGATCCCTTTCTGCATGTCCAGTCTGAGGACCTGGACAGGATTTTTGGAAGTCTGAGACCTACCACCTGCTTGTATGGCCCTAGCCCCTCTTGGCTGCTTATATCTGCCCAGGGTGGTGGTGATGGGGAGACCTGGCAAACTGGGTCTAGGAGACACTAAATGCCTCCCTGAGAGAGGGTGATTGCCCCTGCCTTGAAGTGGGCAATGCTATGTCCACTCCTAAAGAAATATACTCTGGACCCAGAGGAATTGAATAACTACTGTCCTGTCTCTGTGTACCATTCTTGAGCAAGGTTGTGGCTGGGCAACTTCCTGAATGAAGAAGATTGTTTGGATTCATTCCAGTATGGTTTCAGGCCTGGTTATGGGACTGAAACAGCCTTGGTCACTTTGGAGAATGACCTGCGTTACAAGTTGGACAGAGGGAATACAACTCTTTTTAGTTCTCCTGTGCTTCTCATCAGCTTTTGATACCATCAATTATGGTATCTTTCTGAACTACTTTTTTGGGTTCCGACTGGGAGACACTGTTCTGCGCTGGTTTCACTCCTACTTCAAACATAGGTTTCAGAGTGTGGTGCTGGTAGACTACTGCCCCATCCCTTTGCTTCTGCAGTCCTACGAAGTCCTGCTAGGGTTGCCAGCCCCCCCCCAGTGGGAGCAGGGTAGCCCCCGCTGTCACAGGCTCTTGCTCACCACCAGCCAGCTGGCCGGTGGGTGGAAATCCCACCCCCAACTGACCTTTTTGGACCTACTTCCAGTTTTGGGCTTACTTCTGGTTAAAGCGGCCAGTTCACCTGTAGAAAATGGCTGCTTTGATGGATGGACTCCATGGCATTGCATCCTACTGAAGACCCTCCCCTCCCCAAACCCTGCCCTCCTTAGGCTCCACACCCAAAATCTCCAGGTAGTTACCAACCCAGAGCTGGCAACCCTACTTCCGGTTTCTGGTAAATTTGGCTTCAAACCATAGAGTTTTGCCCAAAACCCAGAGTGTCACCCCCCATTGGAAGTAGGCCTGAAACTGGAAGTAGGCCCCAAAATGCCCAACATCACTTCCAGTCTCCCGGAAGGACATCCAGAGACCCCCACTGGCTAGGTAAATTGACCTGGCAATCCTAAATTCTGTCTTGTCCACATGCTTTTCAACATTTATGTATAGCCACTGGGAGAGGTCACCTGGCAATCTGGATGACACTCAGCTCTACTTGCATTTCCAGCAGATCTCAGGGAGGCTGTGGAGACTATGAACAGGTGTTTGGAGGCAGTTCTGGGATGGATGAGTAGTAACAAACTGAAATTTAATCCCAACAAAACAGAGGTGTTACTGTGGGGGGGGGGCATGGAAATGGGACCCAGGAAATGGGATATCTCTTTTACTGCATGGGGTTGCACTCCTCCTAAAGGAGCAAGTTTGTAGCCTGGGGATTAGGTTCGCCAGGTGCCTTCCTTCTGTCGGCGGGGGAGGTTAGGGGGACATTCCAGGGGCAGGCAGGGACATCGGCAATGTGCCAACATCTCATCCGGAAGTGATGTCATCATGTCAGCAATGCTGGGGCAACAGTCTACTTTTGGGGCAAAACTCTGTGGTAAACATGGCTACAAACCATAGAGTTTTGCCCAAAAAGTAGAGTGTCACCCCCAACATTGCTATCACGATGATGTCACTTCCGTAAGTGACATCAGTGTGTCACCAATGTTGCGTGGGACCGTCTGGTTGGGGCTGGGGTTTCCCCCACCAGTCAGCTGGCTGGCAGCAGGCCAGAGACCACAAAAGCAGGAAATCCCCTGCCCTGACTGGGAACGTGGCAAGCCTATTCAGGGTGGACTCAATCCTCCTGTTGGATACACAGGTTCCAACTGTGGCCAGGGTACCGTTCACCAGCTTTGGCTGATAAGCCAGCTACAGCCCTTCCTGGATGGGAAAGGTCTTGCTGTTGTGGTACATGCCCTGGTAACATTTAGATTAGATTACCACAATGTGCTCTGTGTGAGGCTGCACTTGAAGACTGTCCAGAAGCTATAGCCAATACAGAATGCCGCAGCCAGAATGTTTACTACAGTGGGTTGTAGGGAACATATCACTCCATTCTTCTTCCATCTACAATGGCTCCATTCAAGGTGCTGGTATTGACCTTTAAATCCCTGTACAGATTGGGGCCAAAATACCTTAAGACCATTTTCTCCCATATAAAGCTACTCACACCCACTCAGCACATCTTTGGAGGCCTTGCTTCAGGTGCCGCTGCCATCCAAGGCTAGACGAAAAAGGGCCTCCTGTGTTATGGCTCCAGAACTTTGGAACTCCTGATCTAGAGAGATTTGTCTGTCTTCTTCATCCTGCAGATGAAAATTTTTGTTTTGTTTTGCTTGGCATTTCTCCACTAACTGTTATTGACTGTCCTCTCTGGTTGTGTCAGGTGTATTTGTGTGTTTATACACTGTTGTTGGATTTGTTTAAATATTTTCTATAATGTTTAAATATTCATATTTTGAATGCTGTTTTGATATCTCTATGTTTTAATGTTTAAACATTTTAATGATTTGAAACTCACAGCCTTAGGGACCATCTGATCACATATTCCATAGCAAACCCACCACAGGCAAAGTGTTTAACACCAATGTTATCATGCCTGTGTCGTAGCTCCTGTCTGCCTACGTGAGGCTAAAGAGCTGTTTTTCTTATTCCAAAACTCCATACCGGCATGTTACTTTTCGAAACAATTTATCTTCATAGAGCAGAAGAGAAAAACCTGGACGTGGAGTCTGGAATGACCGGCAACATGAGGGTACTGTTCAAACGTGCACCGCAAAAGACTAGAGAATCACACTACTGACATCGTTCCAAGTGACTTTTGCCTATAGCAAAATCTTTTTTTATTTTAAAATATGAATCAAGGACAGAGATATAGTCTTCCTTGCTACTGAAATGCATTTGAATTGAACTATGAATATAGCCTGCTTCAGCTGTGGCCACATTCCTGTTTCCTTTTGCAAACAGCACAGGGCAGCAGGAGTCCATTAAAGATGGAGGGCCTCCCCCTAGTAAACTCTTAGAAGTCACCCATATGCTTCACATATTTTGGGAACTCCTAAGCTAATGTGCAGTGAATATGCTAGAGACCATATGACTGAAGTGGTGGCAATGAAATTTCTTCAGCGAAAATCTCTGCCTCCTTGATTCCTCAAGGGTTATGCTTCACGCCCACTGCCCATTGCACAAATTCAGTTGTGTCTGTGTTCTCTTCCACATAATATTCCCTAAACCACATTGATGCAATTTAAAGGGAAGAGAAGAAAAGTGACTAGGGGGAAAAATGACTGTGTTCATGCTGGGAATGAATTTTTTGTTTTACTCTGCATTCCCCTCAGCTTTTTCCTCCCAATGGGAAGGAAATGTGACCAGAATGAAACCCAAGAGTTCTAATAAAGGAGCAAGCCTAGAGCACACTGTAAACTATCCACAGGATACCCACTACAAATTCCTAGAGCATCTTTAGTATGTACACTAAGGAGCAACCTTGCTCTGCTTCCATGGCAACCTGCCTTTGCTCATCCCTCCCGCTCTCCCCGCCTCTCTGAGCATCTGCAAAGCAATCACAGCTTCTTTTTGCTGCTCATGCAAATAGAGTAATAAGGCCGGGCAGTTCGCCAGCCAGCCTTTCCCAGAATAGCTGACAGGACCCTGCAGGGAGCTGGCAAAACCTTGCCCGAGTTTTAGCATCATAAATACAAAAGAAGGAGTTATGATTTTAATGTATGGGTTATGTCTCAGATGTTATAAAGACACCAGACAACTGCAGCAGTGAACCTCCTGGTCAAAGGATCACCCTTCTCCAAAACTGTGCTTTGAGTTATGATCCTAGTCTTCATAATTCGAGTAATGGGACAGGATGTACTGGTCAAAATTGATTTCATGGAGACAACACCCGTATACAAGAAGTCAATGAAGAATGCCAAGAGTCTCCACTAAGCCAGGGCAGCATACTGATAAGAGCTTCAGGTCAGCAGTGGAAAGACTGTGGTTCAAACCCTCAACTAGGCCCTTTAAACAGGCTGGCCCCGCCTCGCCGACTCCAGGACGCATTGCGTCCTTCCTGCTGTTGCCCCGCCCTCCTGCGGGGCGGCAAAGCAGCACCCGGGCGCCATCGGCGTGGCCGGGCGCCCGGGAGCCCCAGTTCTGAAAAGCCGGAAAAACCCGGAAAAACCTGTTTCAGGATTTTTTTGGCTTTCCGGATACAGGGAAGGCTCCAGGGAGCCTTCCTAGTATCCCGGAAACCCCCCCCCCCCGGAAAAAATCCGTGTTTTTCCGGCTTTTCGGCCAGGCCCCCGGGCTGACTGCTCCTCCGCATGCTGGTTCCCTTCCAGCCAGGCAGTCTATCTTGGCCGGCTGCGCTGCATGCCCCCATTGGCTCCTGCTGCCCTCGCCCGCCTCCCATTGGCTCCTGCCGACCCATCCGTCACAGGGAGGTTTTTTCTTGGTGAACGCCCGCCCCTGCAGCGATCAGGCTAGTGTGTGCCACGGCGCGTGCGTATGTTGTTGAGGGCTTCCGAGAGGACTCGAAGACTGAGGCGAGCTGGGTGAGTGCTCAAAGGCCCTCTTGGTGTCCTCGTGTGCTGGCTTTGGTCCGAGGGGGGGCGGGAGGGAGGATCTCTCTGCATGCTCCGCCATACAATCCATACAAAAGAGGGAGGTGGAGCCCCATGCCGTGCCGGGAGGGGAGACGGAGCCAGGCCAGCCTCCTGCAGAACTGCCAGGCAGGGACATGGTCCTGGTGAAGAAAAGGGAATGCAGCTACCCACCCCATAGCCTTAGGGTACAATGGACCCGATTTTTTGGGGGAATTCCAAAAATTTTCATATATTGATACTATACCAGTATAGATATTTGGGTTTTTCCAGGTTTCCCGAAAAAAATCAGGTCCAATATACCCGAATCCAGAAAAAAACGGGGTTTGTTTTTTTTTTGCACACCCCTACCCTCAACCTGGCCATGAATTCCCCAGGTGACCCTGAGCCAGTCATTCTCTCCCATCCTTGACCTTCTTAATAGGGTCATTGTGAAGATAGAACTACAAAGAGAAAGCCATGTATGCTCTTCTTAGCTGGCTGGCAGAATTAAAATTAAAATGTGAGCGACAGATACATCATTGCAGAGACTCATTCATGTTCTGCAATGAAAATCCCTTCACAAGGCTTCTCCTTCATGTTCTGCAATGAAAAAAGGTTGCAGCTAGCAAGTAACTCACCTGCCGACTCTGCAGCAAGTGCAAAATGTTTTTAGAAGTCCCTGGTGGCCCCTCTGCCTTGCAGTTCATTCAATTATAAACTCACAGGAAATTGCTGCCTGTAAATTGTCCTGGAAAAAAATGTGTCGGCCTCAGCTATTAACTGCAGGGCAGGCCCATTAAATCTGCCACTCACCACCACAGTTCCTCCTGCAGCTGCCCTCTTATTCTGGCACCTGCCAAGAAATCACAGCCGGCCCAAGAGGCGTAGTGCCTCTGTCACACCAGGTGGCTCAATTAATGCTATAGGGGTACATGTGCTAAAATCATGGCATCTGGAGCAGGTCTGGTAGAAACTGTCCATGATATAAGGTTTTCTTCAAGGAAATCATAGACACATGCATTGAAGGTGGACTAAAGCCCCTGTTTCGGTCCCCAAATCTCTTCCTGCTTCTTCCGGACCACAATTATCACCATATGTCATGACAGAGACAGTGCCCTGTGGGTATCAAAGGGTAACTTAAGCACTTGAGTGAGACTCTCATAGGCTAGCAAAAGTTAAAATTAAAAGTTGTGACCCAGACAAGACGGAGCACTGTAGTATGAGGACAGAGCGCACCATCAATATTAAACTAAAGAGAAAAGTTAATCCCATTTATTTTTGCCATACTTCATATTCATGACTTTTTTAAAAAAAACTGTAACTCTAGTTATTTGTTGTTGTTGTTGTTCAGTTGTACAGTCAAGTCTGACTCTTCGCGACCCCATGGATCACATCACGCCAGGCCCTTCGGTCTTCTGTTGTGTTCCAGAGTTTGCTTAATTTCATGTTTGTTGCATCAATGACACTGTCTAACCATCTCATCCTTTGCCATCTAATTATACACCCAACCATTTGAGAAGACCCAGGGTAGTCAATTTATGCTCCCCAAACACTATCTTAAATTTATGTATTAAAAATGTGGCTCGTGGCCAACCCATGAACTAAACCAAGAACTGAAGAGGCTCATTCACGAACTGAATCTGTTCATGAACCTGAAGTGGTTCATTCACAAACTGAACCAAACTTGGAGTCCCTTTAAAGCCCTGCTTTCTACTCTATCCACGAACGGCCACAAACCATCATGAACTGCTTTAAAAGTTTGTGACGGTAGACCTGTCATGAACTTCGATCCACAAACCACGAAGAGGGCAAAATTCGTGATGATTTTTGCTTTGTAATTGGGTTCATGCCCATCCCTGATTAAAACATCTATATCCCCCTTTCCTCATGGGGAAGGGGGAGGTAAAGATGTGAAACTGATTTGGGAGGGGGAATTAAAACAAAATAAAAAAACATTTGCATCCCAGATTGAAGCCTGTTTTTATATAGACACTATCCACAGACATATTGTAATAGAAAAACAAAGTCATTTTTACAGGGTTCTTTAATGAGACACTTGTGCTGGTTTGGCACTGGTTCATTTCTTTAAGTTGGGCTGAATTAAATGCAACACTCGACAGCATGGTATTTTCCACGTTCTTTGTTATTTCATTTTGTGAAGTGTGTGGCTGAGGCCTTTAAAAATCCACTGCATTTGAACAATAGGATAAAAGTAAAGAAAAAGAATTGCCACCCACAATTCTTGCATGTGTGCAGAATTTCTTCCCACCAACAAAACTTCTCATCCTTCCAGAAATATGGTGTGACTACCATTGAGAACAACGAAGCTATGTCTCACTGGAACTCCCAGCAGCCTCTTCGGCTGGCTTTGGTTTCTGTGGGACAATAGCTTCTCTACCTGTACCTGCTCAGTGTAGGCAGAACTGTGAGCCTTCTGCTCAGTAGAGATCTGTGGATGGATGTCTGCAATTATTTTAAGAGTAAACTTGGGGGGGGTGTTCTTTCCCTTGGCATTATTTTCCTGGTTTCAGTCAGCCCCCCCCCCCACACTGCTATTTGCCCCAACTGAGGAGGGAACATACAAACAACAAACTTTCTGCTCTGTGGTTAGAGAGCAGCTACAAAACAGTTTATTTTTATTCTGCAAGTAGAGACCCTATTGAAGAACTCCAGTGAGAAAATAGTGGCATCAAGCAGACTAATGTGTTAAACCTTCTGAAAAAATAGTGGCATTAAGGCCACCTGAAACTTCTATGTTCCACAAATAACAATTCACCAGCAAGCATATATAAACCTTCCAGTAGACTGTATAGCTTTCCAGTAGACTAATTCAACAGATAAGTCTTCCGAAAATGATAATTCACCAGCAAGTATATATAGATTTTCCAGTAGACTGTGTAGCTTTCCAGCAGACTAACTACCAACCCTTCTGAGTGTGAAGCAGTTAGCTCCTCGATTATGGGAAGTGGTGAAAATTCTGATGAGTTTGTGAGCTACATACGAAAATGCTTTTTCTTTTTTACATATTTTAAGAAAATGCTTATTCTTGACTATGACGGAGACTGGAAACGTGATTTAATCTGGGTAACACATTAGTCTGCTTGATGCCACTATTTTTTCAGAAGGTATACCTGCTGAATTGAGCAAATCAACATTTTTCAGAAGACTTACCTGTTGAATTGAGTAACCTTTATGATTTGAATTTAGCTTTGTAAATGATGTCTTTAGTTCTCTGACATGGTGTTGTACATGTTTAAAATGCACTTTGGAAGTTTTCATTCTAGTATAAGATTCTTGAAATTTATGTAAATCTAATGACATATGAATTTGTAATCGTCTTTGTTTGGTTCACACATTATGTATAAGTGAATCTTCACAGGGTTTTTTTGTGTGTTTTTGCTACTGTTTAACAGCAGCTCCCCCATAAAAGTCAGTATGTTGTAGTGATTAGAGTTTCAGACTAGGAGACCCAGGCTGGAATCCCCACTCTGGTGTGAAAGTTCACTGGGTGACTTTGGGCCAGTCACACACTCTAAGCCTCACAGGGTTGTTGCAAGGATAAAATGGAGATGAGGGGAATGATGTAAGTTGCTTTGGGTCCCCAATGTGGAGAATGTGGGATATAAATGAAGAAAATAAATAGTAAATATAGCTGAAGATGGGGGGAAGGGTAGATAAAAGGTAGGTAGGTTGGTAGGAGAGAAGGAATCAAGGGAAGGTGAGGATGTGGGGACTGCCAAGAGGAGGGAAAGTGGAAACTGTGTGGGGAGGTGATATGGGGGAAATGAGGTACCATCCAGAAATCTTTGCAGGTTCTCCACAGAGCTACTGGGCCTGGCTCAGCTGGCAAAACACACCTTGGCCGGAGTTTTTCCAAGGAGAGGCTGCTGGGAGAGGAAAGATTGGGGGGCGGGGGGCAAATAAAGATAGGTTGGCTGGTGGGTGGGAAGGAGAGAAGGAAGCAGGAAAAAGGGAGAGACTATGGGGGCTGCCAGGCAAGGAAAAGAGGAAATAGTGGGGAAGGGGGAAATGAGATGTCCCCTGCAGATCCTTGCAGGTCTCCCAATGTAAACATATATTTCAGGATGTAATTGATTCTGAGGGCACCTGGTGTTTTTGGCACTGTGTGACAGAGTGTTGGACTGGATGGGCCATTGGCCTGATCCAACATTGGCTTTTCTTATGTTCTTATGTTCTTACAAGACAGTCAATGGAGAATAAAATGAAGAAATATGTTAGCTACTTTGAGTCCCCACAAGAGGGAAAGACAGGGTATAAAATTAATTAATTAAAATTTATAACAGCACTATTCCCAAGCATTTCCTATAGAAGCTCATAAATGGGAATGTCTGATGCGTTTCATTTGAAGGGAACATCCTTTAATGCAGAACACAGCCTCAGAATGCAACAGCCTCCTCCTTATGTCACATGATTACAGCTCAGTTGGTGTATGGATATTAATCAAAATATAGTTTAAGAAAGAAAGAAAAAATACCACTTCTTAGTTGGAAATGTTGGGTCAGACACAGTAATAAATTTCTCATTGGATGCATCTCTGAGATTTGTCCAGCCACACAGGACATTGGCCAAGTCTGATCGTAGCAGGTTTCAGTCTCAGACCACTTGGGAGAGAGGAAGAGAGAAACACCCACAGAGAGTAAAAGCTGACACCAATATGTTAGTCTGAATCCTGTGTCACCTGTTAAGGCTCGCAGGTTGTCACCAGAGCCCTCAAACAGCTGGACTTCTTGCTTGTCGTCAGCTGTCTTAGAACTGACCAAACACCCTCCCCTATATTGGGACAAATCAAGCACCAGGGATTTCCCCCCCCCCCTCATGCACTGAAACAGGAAACCTCCAATATGCCGAAATTCAGGCATTCAGCCAAGCATGGGAGGTGGAAGATGAGGAGAAAGATAGGACTGAGAGAGTGGGTTATCATAAAACCAGACAAAGAGAATGAGCCATCCCAAAACAAACAGTATGGGGAGGGCTGGCTCTGAGAAGAAACATGACAATAGAAAGACTGAACTCCAAAGCCAGCGCAGCCTAGCAGTGGTACCAGATGTATTATTTGGACACATTAAAGAGTTCGGTTAGTGAATAAATGTATCACTTGATGACTTTAGCATCAGAGGATAACTCGAATGTGGGATTGTGTCATCACAAACCTGTGACTGCGCACAGAACTGTCACTTTGCCATGCTTCCTTAAACTCAGCAATCATTCATCCATCTGCATGACATTAAATGCTGACTCAGCAAACAAAAGGGATGTGTAAGGATGTCAGGCTGCTGCCTGGTACCCCTGGAGACCTTGGGGCAGGGCAGGAGGCAGATAATGATATCAGCACATCAGGTGACACTCAGAGTTTCCAGAGTGTTGGCTGATGCGCTGACACTGAAACATCACCCAACATCCTCTGTGAGTTTAAAAGCAAGGACAGGTGGGAGGGTCCTGCCTGCAGAAGACTGCCCACTTGACCCAGGCAAATGACATTCCTAGGCATGCATACATGAGCAAACAGTTCAAATCTAAAATAAGTTCAAATCCTGGGAGAGTGTTTACTCCTGAAGTATGCCTAAAAGCGTGCCTTTTTCAACCAAGAATCCCAGCACTTTGCAAGTGCCTGCTATATCTCTTGAACGGAAACAGGTGCCAGTGCTTTTTTACTGGCCCTGTTAAACATATATTTACTGGCAGCCTGGTGTAGAAATTAAAAACACAAAGTTTCTCCTAGTATGAGTGAGAAAAGTGTCACTTGTTTAATTTCCACATATCTGTTTGTTGTTGAAAGCACAGGACCAGGGCCAGTACAAAAAGAGCTGGCAACCCTAAACTGAGTCTGTTGGTTACTTGGCAGGAAAGAGCTCTTTGTTTCCCCCAATATAGTTTCCTCTACTTCAGCCTCACCGTATCCTCCAGCTCCACTTTCATCTGTACCATGAGTGATAAGCTATATTATTTTAACAATCCAATAGCAGCAATGTTAAGAGGCCTCACAGCTGGGATCTGGGCTTGTCGTCACAATTACACATCTGCTCACCAGAGCTGTGGAATGAACAAGGACTCTCCACTGTGGCGTTCCATGAGATGTGAGTATTTTTAGGCTAAAGTTTACACCCCTTCCCTTCATGGAGCTCTGGGATTTTTAAAACCTTCTGAATGATAAATGGAAAATGCATGACATAATACCTCACCCTGCGAATTTCCATTTCTCTTCAGCAGCAAGGGTTGAGCAAAGAGAAGAAAACAAGGCCAAAAGCTCTTATTTTCCGAAATGAACAAAATCAATCAATTAAGGCTTGCTCTAACAAGACTTGTTAATTAATTTGCAGAAAACAAGAGATCTAAAATGACCCCTCCTGGCCACATGCAAATCCAAACCTAGGATAACCTCACATATCAATGAAGGGATGAATTCAAATTGCAGCTGAAGTATCACGCACTTAGGACAGTAGTAGCTTTAAAAGACCCCCCACCCAGCAGTGACCAACAAAGAATTGTTTTCTTAGAGCCATTCTGGCTTGGTCTGGTGACTATTTTTTCCCTTGGGCTACCATCTGGCCTCTTCAGAATAGACCCCAGTCAGCTACTGAGTGGGGAAAAATAAGCTACAGGTATTGTGTAAATTCCTGCTTTGGATTTGCCTACCTCAGAGTATACCCTGACCCTGGCTAGCTCGTTCTCATCAGATCTCAGAAGTTAAACAGGGTTAGCCCTGCTTAGTACTCAGATGGGAGACCACCAAGGAAATCCACGGTTTCTACACAGAGGCAGGTAATGTGTAGGTGTGTAAAGTGCCATTAAGTCGCAGCTAATGTATGGTGACCCCATGGGGCAGAGGTGGCCGGACCACAGCTCACAAGCCATATGCAGCTCTTGGAGTTGCTTGTGAGGCTTCCCCCCCCCCCCCCCCGGCTTGGAAAGCTAATGTTTTTTTTCCCCCTTTCCAAGAGTTGGGTGGGTGGGTGGGTGGGCTGTATGCGGCTCTTACATGAAGAAAGTTTGGCCAACCCTCCCTAGGATTTCAAGACAAGTGATAAAGCAGAGGTGGTTTGCCATTGCCTTCCTCTGCAAAGTCTTCCCTGGTGGTCTCCCATCCATGTACTGACCCTGCTTAGCTAACAAAATTGGGCTATACCACTCCACATCACCTGAAAACCCTATGGGGTCACTATAAGTCAGCAGCACTTTCTACTTCAGGTTATGGACTCATTCGGTTTTACTCATGTCATAGATTGTTAAGAAAAGTATGCCTATGGAAGCATTCTTAGTAAGATCCCCAGTGCCAGGCTGCAAATGGTTTCAGCTGACCAAGAAATATATAGGAACACAATAAATGAGAAGATCCTTCAAGCGCTCCCCATAAAAATAACAGTGCTAACAGCATACTGATAAGCTGCGTTGTGTGATAATGCTATTAAATGGCTTAGCTTTGTGTTGAAGAAGAAGAGATTGGATTTATACCCCACCCTTCACTACCCAAGGGAGTTTCAGAGCGGCTTACAAACTCCTTTCCCTTCCCCTCCCCACAACAGACACCCTGTGAGGTAGGTGAGGCTGAGAGAGCTCTGAGACAACTGTCCTTGAGAGAACAGCTGGTATAGAGCTATGGCTTGCCCAAGGTCATCCAGCAGGTGCAAGTGGAGAATCAAACCCAGTTCTCCCAGATTAGAGTCCGCGCACTTAAGCACTACACCAAACTGGCTACCTAAATCTCCTCTCTTTTGCTGTTGTTCAGAAATAGCTGTAGTCAATTAAGTTTTTGTGAATATAGTACTTTCAGGTAGTAAGCCACATATATAGCTAGGCATGCCAGATCACAATCTGGAGATCCTGTCTATAGTTTTAACAGTTCCAAGACAATATAATCAAATGCCGCTATTAGGCCTCCTTTCAGCCTCCTCTATCAGTTCCTTTGTCCACCTTTCTTCCACCATCTTTTGTGAAATAAAACTAGCATCTTATCCTTTCACAGTAGATTAGGGAAAAGAAGGATGGGTCAAAAGACTGCTGGAGTAGATACACTTGGTGACTTCCTACCCCGTTGCCTCATAGTTGTTATGGTAAAGGCAGAATGTCCAGTTTGTGATCAAGCAAGCCTACAGAGTTGTTCTGGGCTAAGTTCATGCCATCAGAATTTTTTTTCATTTTTTTTTAAAGGAGTTGTGCATCCATTGGCCAGGAAAACTGAGCACCCATTCTAGACTGTTTACGAAGAAGCACATATTTGCAAAAGCCATCTGTGTGTTTAGCCAAGTAAGTAACTAACAGGCAACTGAGTTCTAAAAAACATTATATGAGAGTTAGTCTAATTTCACACAATAGGTTTAGGTTCAGAGTATTAGGATGATGATGAAGAACTGGCTGGATGAACCAACTGAAACACCAAAAAACAAAAAAGATTTCTTCTCAAGGAGTGACTTAATCCTGTATAATTTCCTTATCTCCCAAACATCCAGTGGAAGAGGATTTTATTGCTGACCTACCACTGAATCAACTTCATTTCAAATGAAAGCAACAGATGCAGAAACACAGCATGGATCATCACTGTGGTCTTCCTTGGATGTACCTTCCTAGGTACAAAACATCTAAACATCTCTAAATGTATCTAGCTATCCATTCATTTCCACACACCTGTTTTCTGTTATTGTAATAGTCAGCCTCTCTATTTTCTCTTACATAATCTAAACAGCAAATGAGGGTTTAAAATGCTGACTAGAGCCTGTCGGTATACAATTTAAACCAGAAACCCTTCCCAACCTCTGCAAAAACTGAATTCCCTTGCCCCAACCTGGGAACAATTGCACAGTAGAAATAGCTTGCCTCCAGCCAGGAGTGGCTATTTACTGTGCAGAAGCAGTACATTCATTCCATATCTCCCTCGCATTCCTCAGGAAGTTCTCATCTATGCAGGACATCTGTTTAAATTTGCTACCAGTAGTGCAGTTTTTTGAACAAGGAGTAGATTGGATTTATACCCCGCCCTTCACTACCCAAAGGAGTCCCAGAGCAGCTTACAAACTCCTTTCCCTTCCTCTCCCCACAACAGACACCCTGTGAGGTAGGTGGGGCTGCAAGAGCTCTTTTCAGAACTGCTCTTTTTCAAGAGCAGCTCTGACAGAAGTATTGGTTGCCCAAGGTCATCCAGCAGGTGCAAGTGGAGGAGCAGGGAATCAAACCCGGTTCTTCCAGATTAGAGTCCGCACACTTAACCACTACACCAAACTGGTTTTTGATGCTTAAGAGCAAGTTCAATATGACAGTGTGCCATTCTGGCAACCATGCTGAGTGCATCAAAAGTTAGAGCAAGTCCCAATATCTGGAGTGCTGAAAACTAGCACAGGACTTCAGAATCACAGGTAGTCTTTTCACTAAGGCATATAGCAAGGTGGGCTAGGCTAGCATGACCGTAGCCTGACTGCCAGTGGTCCCCCCACTACCAAGGTCCGCTTCTGATGCTATGCAGCCAACTCTGAGTTGCATGTTTGATGCCTATCAGCCGTACTCACCCAGTGGTGATGTCGTCATCCTCAGTCATAGTCTTGCCCATTAAGTCGCTGTCACTCATGTACCCGGACTTGAGATCGACGTCATCAGCATCAAGAGATTCAACAAGCTCCAGGCGTGAAATGTGGCTTAGCTTGCTGGGGCTACGCATAGGCATGGTGTGGGAATAATGAGCTCGCTCCCCATGCATGTACCAGCTGGGGGTGCCTTCTGAGCGGCATCCTCCACCCACTGAAGGGGCATCCCCGGCCTGCAGGCGAGGGCTGGATTGACCATAGCGCCAGGAGAGGGGGGAGGAGCGGTTTGACAAGCTGGACACACTGCGGGGGTTGGCTTCATCACTGTCATAACACGTCATCTCCAGCGAGCTGCAGGAACAGAGCAGAAGAAAAGGGGTTGAGGGCTAGAAGCAAGGGTGGAGGGAAGATTCCAGGGAGATATGCAGAATCAGAAATCAAAACTACTGGGCATTGCAGCCTCAGACAGCACGGACAGGCTGAAACATAGAGACCTCATAACGGTGTGGAAAAACTGCAGGTGCCACTATACTTCTGGGTGCAACTGCCATCATAGCATGGTATAGTACTGTGTGAGTATTTTGGGACATTGCCTACTGTCATCCATAGTGTAAATGGAGACAAATCCCCTCCCCTTTTATTACTGCAACACTTTAAATATTGAACAGTCGTCCATTCCATTTCTGTAGGATAGGAGTGTCCCTCTAGCCCTAATAAAAGAGGTGCAATATTACAGCAATGTTGTGAAATGTCTGGATCACCAGGGGGGAATTTGCAGGATAACATCACCCTGGACCCATCGGCCGAACCTTTTACCGCTGTCTTTTTTCACCATGAGAACTCTGACGCTGCCAGTATTATTGTTGCTTTATGTTGCTTATATATTGATGTTTGGTTTTATGTTTTAACTTGTAAACCACTTTGGTGGTATTTTATGGTTGTTAGCCGCTTTGAGCCAGTTCGCCGGCAAGGCGGGATAAAAATGAAATAAATAAATAAATAAATTTTTGTTTGTTTTTATTTCTTCCCCCAAGGCATAGTACATCGCCTCTCCAGCACTGATATGCACACCTACTATTGATTCTCTCTTTAAACTAGACAAACAAGTTTGGTTCTTTCATTCACATGCACTCCAAATCAAGTGTGCAATACATATTGAGATCACCTTACTGTCTTTAAATGGGGACATGTGGGGCTATTAGACAAAGGCTAAAATGCAACGGGGACACACACACATGTTCACCTGATTATTTGGACAACAGACTGCAAGTCACTTCAGTGTTGTGCATTAGAGAAGTATATACCAAATTCAGAATACACACACACACTTCTTCCCCCACATACCAAAATATACACACAAAATTTAAAAAGCAGCCCTGGGATCTGGTATATAAAGCGCAGGAAGGCATTATCAACACAGCAGTATAGCATGATGTGTTTCCATTACAAATAAAGGCAGGCATGAGAGTTAATGGCCCTTGCTGATGCCCCAGCTCCCAGGCATGCCTTTCATTTAGATTCAATAAAAGCAGTTACTGGACATCAAATACAAAGTGATTATTAAAACCATCTCTGGAATGGATTCACAGCTCCAGGAGAGATGGGGCTTAGCCGGCAGAGTCCTGCAGACATGGTTTCAATAATTACATTGACGCACAAATGTTGTCTTATTAAACTGAAATTAAATGTGGTTTTTCAGCCTTTTAATTTGTGAAGAAAGCCTGCCAAAAATTCTGCTTAGCATGGCCTCCCAGACTAACCCCAAGAGGGAAATGCCCCAGCACTCTGATCTGGCTCAGGAGGTAATGAATGATCTTAAAGAATCCCAGAATTATTGAGTGCCCCCTTCTGGCAGAGGTACACACAGCACATCCTATCCCAGCAGTCTTCCATCCTGGAGATCTCAATTAACCCTGAAATTCTTGTCTTTCAGCTTAACCTGATAGCAGGGCTAGCTGGTTTCAAATTCTCAGCAGTAAACCACACTACTGCTAGTTGGAGTGAATGATTTTTTAGCAATGCAGTATGGGTGGAAGTTGAAAAGATCCTCAGAGCTAAGGGATTCAGTTTAGTTGTTTTGTTGTATTGGTGCTGGCTGCTTACTGTCAAGTACCTGGCATCTTGGCAAAAGAAATTAAAACTGGTACATAGAGATTTGTACATCGCATTTTAAAACAGCAAGGGATAGCTAGCTACTGAAGAAGACTGCCAAAGAAAGGTAGTGGAGTTGCCTTCTCTTGCTGTTCCCAAAAGGACAGTTGTATTCTTCTAGTGATTTAAAGTCATTTGAACAGAAATTAATAGGTCTTACAGTTAAGCAGCAGAGAAAACACACTAGCAATTCTCAAACTCTTTTCAGTCCAGAAGCCTACTTTTGCTAGGAGGACCGGTATTAGTTCTGCATACTATACAACTCGCTTATCCAAAGTATTTCTTTTGAAATGTCAAACCTGCTAAACCTGAAGATTAAACCTTCAGACAGACACAATCCTTGCTCAGTCTGTGTTTATGGGAACTGTTCACACCCAGCCTCTTCATCATGACCCCATTCAATTCAGGATTCCCTGGCCAGCAGTTCACGGTGGGAAACTTGAGGATTTAATTTGCTACTTCCCTGTCTCCTGGATCCTAGCTGTATTCAGATCTACATGGCCAACAGTTCTGTGCTGCATCTGGAATCTTACCTGGAATACTTTTTACTGACTCAGACCCATGAAACATTTAATGCCACAGTCCCTCACTGCAATGGAGCTTTCCTTTTACCAACTGCAACCTTTGGGGTAACAGCAATGCAGATTACAGATACTACAAAAAACTGAGGCTTGTTTTGCACTGCGAGGTCATGTTGTGTATGTAATAACCACTTCTGCGTGGGAAAATAATGAAACCTGGCTGTGACTAGATTGTCAGCAACAACAATCAGCAAGAGGAACAGCACTTCAAGGCACACAATGCAATCACCTTGCTGGACCTAAGCCACCGGAGTCAGTTTGGTGGCTGGATGGGAGACTCCATAAATCCCTATGTAAGCCTCTGTGAATCTGAGGGTGGGAAAAGGCAAGATATAAATGTAACAAATTAAACATAGATTGACAATGCCACCCGAAGGAGTTATACAAAAATGCCAGCAAGAAACTATCAGCCTCTCCCAATAAGATACAAAGTCTAAGTGTCAAATCGATCTCTCTCCCCTTTCTTCTTCCTCCATTACTTCGTGTGTCTTGTCATTTTAGCTGGCAAACCTATGCACAGGGGACTGTCTGTATTATTGTTAGTGTAAGCTACTTGGGGAGACAAGTCGGGGAAGTGGGATATAAACATATAGCATTAACACAGCAGGGGAAAGGCTAGGCTAGATATTTTTTCTTAGGACACCAGCTTTCCACATACAGCGAGCTCCCCACCCCCCACCTCAAAACAACACACCCAACTCCAGTTTGAAGTGGTATACTGCAAGGAGGACCATTCTTAAGGACTTGAGGTGAAGGACAGGTCACAGCCTGAACCACCTGGGTGTTATCTCATTAAGATACTCCTTGCCTTACAGGTCCCTCTGATCTTTGTTCATTTTTTGCACCCTGTAATTAAGTTACAATCATACACTATTATTCTTCTATTATATGGTTAATCTTTTTGCAAAAAAAATTGGGTGTGGTAGATCATGTCTCAGTGCAGTATGTAATTTTATGCACAGTACTCATGCACACACACCTCTTCCCCCGCCCCAAAGAAGAGAGGATCTTTACTGATGCATGTATCCCACAGATAGAACTCCATTATATCCAGTTTTTGTTGCCTTAGAGACTGACAACCAGACTCTGCCAAGCAGAATGTTACTAAGAAAGGCCTAGTGAGAGGAGACGAAACTGAGGTTTACCAAAAGTTTTGCTGCAGCAACTTTCTATATTGACCCCAAAGATCCCTGCTGGTTCCATTGCACTGATTTGTTAGACTGCAAAAAGAAATTAACAAGAGAACTACTTCACACTCAGATAGTATTTGCAGACAAGCCAGTGGAGAAAATGACCAGACAGCATAAAGGCTTGTTCCAGACTGTGCTACCCTCTAATCTGTCTAAAGCCTACTTCTCAGGCTACAACTAAGAAATCTTCAGTTAGGTTCTCCCACTTTCTGTTTTTGTTTGTTTGCTTGTTTAGTAATTAGCAGGTCATACGGACTATACTGAAAAATAGGGAAGGGCTCTGGAGAAGTGGGATTGTTAACCTTTCCTTCCTTTTCCACCTGCTCAATGAAAACCATGCCCCCCCTCCACCACACTGCAATTAACTCAGTGAAGAGATGAGAAAGGAACCACAAGCTCCAAAAGACAGAATCTACACCTCCTTTTCCCTGTGCAGAATTAAATGCAGCTTCAAGGAAGGAGGGGAAATTGCATTATGCACAAGGAAAAGGTTAAACATGCCCTCCTATTTCTCCCCAAATAGGGATGCTAATTAGTTTTTTTTAGTTCAAGTGCTACTAATTGATGACCTTCCTAGTTTGGTCTGAGGATGGGCTTCAGATTGCTGTACAGTTTCCATCACCCTAAGATACAGATATGCTGTGGGGTGCACAGTTTGTACTATCTTTTGTTTGTGCACCTGCTTTGCCCAGTTCAGTTTGGGGGTCATAGCTGAATTAACAGACTTTTTGTGTGCAGCCACATACGCACAAGGCATGTATTAAATCTGCCTCCATGCTTGCTCTATGCCCTTCATTCACAGTCAGTCTCTTTTCCCTGCTTCGTGTACAGAGGTTCACTTTGCCTGTTTGTCTGCAAACTTCTTTTGCCACAAAAAATTAAAACTCAGTCATCAGATTGTCATACACATACAAAGCTCATGGGCACACAAAAGTCTGAAATGACATTGGCAACACCTGCTAAATTCTAAAAATAATAAAAAGTGTCTCGGATAATGTTTCTCTACTTGTTTCTGTGTGTGTGTGTGTGTGTGTGTGTGTGTGTGTGAGAGAGAGAGAGAGAGAGAGAGAGAGAGGGAGAGAGAGAGAAGTGCCATCAAGCCACAGCCAACTGAAGGGGACCCTGTAGGGTATTGAAGGCAAGAAACAAAGAAGAGGTGATTGGCCATTGCCTGCCTCTGCATAGCAACCCTAGACACTTCTCGGTGGTCTTCCATCCAAGTACTAACCATGGTCAACCCTACTTAGCTTTTGAGATCTGGTGAGATTGGATTAGCCTGGGCTTTCTGGGTCACAGCACCCTTTTTGCATACAGCTCCTCAATCCCATGCTCCTTTCTTCTCTTATCGTGGTCTTGCCTTGACTAGCTCCTGTAAAGTGGTTGACACTGGCAATGCTTAGCCAGAGGCTTGCTAGCACCGGGCATCAGTGAGTTGCCTGCTGTTCAATTATTACTGATACAGATAACTGCTGCAGTCAAGAGGGCTTTTTAATTAGATTCTGATGGTTTACCAGCTATTCCTGCTGCTAGCCCAAAAAGTTGATGTGTGGGATCCACCAAATGAGTCCAAAAAAGTAGTACTTAATCAAAGGGAATTACTCCCTTTAAGCAAAATGAAGGGATGGGAAGCAAAACAAAGGTAATTCCCACGTAAGCAAAATGAGCTACAGGACTGGATGCAAAAGCAACAACAGTGAATCAAGTAAAATTGTCTCTTTTCCTCTCTTCCATTCATGGCTTGCATCTTGATTTTATTACTTGATTTCCTCAATTCTTCCTCATTGCTGCAGCAGCCCTCAGTTCAACTGCACATTTTGCTAGTGAGGCTTTGCTGGTCCTCAAAGAGGAGTTTCAGGACAAATGGCAAGATGCTCAGTGAAGGAGAAGACAGGGAAAGATCCAGGATGCCAGTGCCTTCCATGAACTCTTCTGGTGGATCAAATCCACTATCACTACCATCCATTCCTTGAGAGACTTCCAGATTATACTATTGCAAAATACCATATGTAGAGCTGCCTTTGAAGACTGTCTATAAATTGCAATTATTCCAAATTGCCTTCCATCTTTTATCAGGCACTGAACAGATAGAAACATGTATCACCAATGCACCAACCATTGTATCCGCTAATCATTTGCTTCTCAGCGCTATTTGGGATTAGGTTTATTACCACTAGGTGGGATCTGGAGTTCTCCTGGAATTACAACTGATCTAAAGAGATCAGCTGCCCTGGAGGAAATGGTAGCTTGGACTCTATGGCTTCACATCCCTTCCGAGCTCCTTCTCCTCCCCCAAACTGTACCTTCAACATGCTCCACACCCAAATTTCCAGGAGTTCCCCAACCTGGAGTTGGCAACCCTATTTCCAGTGCTAGTTTGGATCCCAAATGACCTGGACCCAAAATATCTCTGAAAATTTCTCCTAGATGAGCCTTCACACTCTTTTAAGATCTGGTGCTAATGTCATGCTCAAAATTGCATCTCGATGTATTTCTAAAATGATATCTCCCAAGAGCAGGGCCTTTTTAGCAGTTGCCCCAATGTTGAAAAATGTGCTTTCCCTGGAAGCACTCTCTTTTTTTCCCTCAACTTTTTTGGTAGCCAGTTGAAGACCTCATATTCCATCTCTCTCTCTCTCTCTCTCTCTCACACACACACACACACACACAATTCCATTGTCTTAAAGTTTTGATTTAAAATAGTGAATCACTGGGAGAAAAAGTGACAGGGAAACATTTTATTAGTTCAGAGCAGGAGAGCTCAAGATAGTAGAATTAGCTGGAGGAAGGAATAAAGTGCACTCCTAAAACAATGTGGAGATGCCCTGTGATCACCAGCAGATCAGAACTGGCACCACAGTCACTGGAGGCAGAGTCTAGAGATTCGGACTTAGTCTACAGGGCCTCAGGTTCAAATATCTACTCAGCCATGAAACTCACTCTGTGACCTACTTCATAACTAGCTCTAGCCCACACCTCACAGAGTTATTGTGAGGATAAAAGGTAAGGGATGAAGATGTACAGCCTTACTCTCTCTGGGGGAAAGGTGGATAAAAATATAAATGAATGAACAAGTTAATTAAATGACTAGATAGGCCAAGAACACATATATTTCCTTCAAAATTTATTAGATAGCCTCAAGCCTGTTCTTCAGAAAGAGGCCACAGATATGCACACAGATATGCACACACCTTAGACGAACTAAAGAGTGCTGCATTTTCACCTTTGTGTACTGAGTTGAAGAAACCACATTGTGGGCTGGGTTACATTTTTGTTAATCTTGAACTTGCCTCCCCAATGTTCCCCCAGACTTTATCTGACTTCTCCCCTCAGCTAACCCAGCTCTCCCAAGTCTAGTCTGCCTCTGTGAACAACCAATGCCTTGGATTTCTTCCACGAAGCATTCTCCCCTGATCCAACATCTCCACATTTAGCAAAGCAAATCTACTGGAAGCATCCCAGCATTCCCTCCCTTGCTGGATCCCAGGCTGTGGTGAATCATCTGGGTGGGGTTCATCTGGCAGCTCCCACCCTGCGTGGAGTGAGGCAGGCAGCATGAGACTCTTGTTACGCAGCACATACTATCAGCCAAAACTGAGGGGGGGGGGTGTCTGGGAAAGAGAAGGAGGTAGATGAGCAGGAGTGAGGGAGGACTGCACTGAAGTAGCTTATCATTATATGCAGCTGGCTTAGTATTTATAAACTATCCATAATCAGCATTAATCTTCGGATTTATGAACACTACAGTGGCTTTTTCCAGAAAACTCCAGGTGGCTCTCTAACTTCAAGCCAGACCAGTGGAAGCAGAAAGCTACACACATGCAGTGGCTCAGTGGGAAACTGTCTTAAGCCACACTGTCAGGGTTGGGAAATACCTGGAGATTTGGGGGTGGAGCCTGGGGAGGGACCCCAGTAGGGTATAATGCCATAGAGCCCACCCTCCAAAGCAGCAATTTTTCTCCAGGGGAATGTTCTCTGTTGCCTGGAGATCAGTTATTCCAGGAGATATTCGGGCTCCACCTGGAGGTTGGCAACCCTAAGGAGGCCTCAGTGTTAGGAGTTTCATGATCCCATTCCAGGCTACTACTTTTCTCTCACAAGGAAGTAGTCCTCTCCCATCTCCTTATCAACTTTTCCAGGCAAAATTCAGCATATAGCTCAGGAACCCAGTGAGAGTTAAACCTACGGAGATAAAAATAGCAGACAGAAAAAGTGGCAATTTTCCCCTCATTCCCTGGTGTTGGCAGTCTGCTCACAAATTCCATATACTCAGCCTCTGGGAATGAGCTCACCTTACCAGCCACCTTCTCCTCCCCTTCAAATTACAATGATCTAAACACATATACAAATACTCCTGTGGTTTTGCTCATTGAAGGCCCCCAAAGCTGCTCTCACTGCATTAGCTCATCTGGACAGTAGAAAGCCAAGGGGAAAATTTGTTATGGACACAGTGCCAGTATCCTAGTCTAAGGCAGAGGACACTCAGGGCCAAGGAATCACTGGTCCATTTCGACAGTGTGGTATTGACACCACTCCTGCTCTGAAAAGAACTGGAATTATTCACTAAATGTGCGTCTCAAGATAAAGTTCCCCATTGTGCCGAAGTCTCTCAGAAAGGGTAAACAAGTTTAATCTAGCCAATGGCAACAGGTGTTCAGAGGGAAGCTTTGGAACAGGAAGCACAGGCATGACTAAATACAGGATTTATACTAAGGAGCTCAGAGCCAAATCCATTCTTCTCCAAACTGCTTCTCTGAATATCTTTAAAAACAGTAAGGATGCTCACAAAATTTCCTCCCGGATTTTGATTACATCATCATGAACCAACACAACAGCAAATGGAGTAAATTTTTTGTCATTATTTTGGTTTGCTTGGAGGGGCATCGCAAAGACTGCTGTATGTGTTCAGTTCATCCCGGATGTAGGCTTCCATTCCTTCTATTCATTCACATATTTTTGCCTTCTAGGTAAGCCATATGTACAGGCAAACATGTATTAAAATACATTTCAAAATATACAATTGCATCAGCATTCCTTTCTGTTAGTGAAATGTTTACTGTCCTTGAAATTTTGTATGTCTTTCATTTTATATTACTTCCTCTGTCCTCTGGTATTCTGTTCTGCTCGTTCCCAAGACGTGCTATGTTAAAATGGTTCACATCTTTCCCCTCCTTCTGTTCCTCTATATTTTAGCAGAACTGGGAACCGACAGGGCTCTAGGCACCAACAGGTTTTGCATTTAAAAAACAATTGTTTGTTATGCACCTCATGGCTCATGTACATGGCTCACCATGGAGGAAAAAGAACTAATGCAAATTATTTAAGAAAAGCACCCGTGTAGGTTAATTATAGAAATGCCCCAAGAACAAGCAGAAGGCAGGCAGTGAAGAATACCCAGGATAGGCAAACCGTTGAAAACTTACTTCTGCCTACTACAAGCAAACAAGACGGAGCTAAATTCTTACTAACAGGGTTGCCTCAAGCCCGGAGTATAATGTGCTGTCCCTTTAATAGAGACTTATTGGGATGTTATTTACCAAGCAATGCTATTTACCTCTGTAAAGGAACAGATTCTCAAGCCCCATTGCTTTAGATCCCAGGTTTATTCAACAAACTTTAGAGGCCATTTTCATTAGTAATCATGTGGGTTTTTTCCAGCAGCACTCTCAATATGACACACTGTATACATTTATAAAATTGGCATCTCTAGGCACATATGCTTTGACAGCCACAATAGAGACAACTCCTACCCCACAGGCCTATTTGAATCACAGAGCAGATGCCCAAGAAGAAAAAGCAGAACACCTGCATTTAATAGAACTACAATTTTGTAGTAATAGCATCTTAATTTGACAAAATGTGTGACTGTCAACAGACTGTGCTCAGAATGTGACTGAATACCAAGTTTGCCATTTCAAAAACATTGACCAAGCAGTATGAAAAATTCTGTGCTTCTTACTGGATGAACAGTGTTGGTTCCTCTGTTCTACGGATTCCAGGAAAAGGGGGTGAGAGTCGGGTGGGCCAGTGTGGTGTGATCAACTAAACTAATAGGGTAAACCTAAATATCAGACTGCCCTAACTTGGATAGCCCAGGCTAGCCTGATCTGGTCAGATCTTGGAAGCTAGGCAGGGTCAGCCTTGTGTAGTATTTGGATGGGAGACCTCCAAGGGCTGCTATGCACAGGCAGACAATGGCAAACTACCTCCGTTTGTGTCCTGCCTTGAAAACCCCAATGGAATCACCATAAGTTTGCAGTGACTTGATGGCAAACAAACAAACAAACAAAGTCATGTTAACACCATGGCTAAAAGAAGAAAGAATCCAGGCTCAAAAGGCCTTACCTGTGAGTTACTTGGGAACCCCGCAGGCTGGACATGGTCTCCTCCAGGTTCTGCCGCAGATCCAGTACATTCTGCACTGTTCTCTTTCTCTGAGATTCAGGATCTGTAGGGAGACAGATATTACTGTTACATATGAACAGAGAGAGAGAGAGACAGAGAAATACACTTGCTGTATTGACTTCAAGTGTGGGCTCCCTGAAGCTTCCACTAATCATTGTTATACATTGGAAGATCTGGATTCAAATCAAAGCATAGTGGATTACATTCTGCAAACAGAACATCCAAAATCTGTTGCTCTATGAACTTTCTAGTACAGCAGCTGCTGGCTACAAAAAGACTAGGGAAAAATATGAGAGAAGAACCTTCCTGGTCAGCCAGGCACAAATGTATGCAGCTGCTATTTTATACTGAACTAGACTACTGGTCCATCTAACTCAGTCTTGTCAACTCATCAATGGCTCTCCAAAGTCTATGGGAGAAAAAGGTCTTTCTGAGCACCTGCTTCTTGAGATCCTTCAGCTTGATATGCTAGGGACAGAACTCAGCACACAATGCCTTGCATAAAGCTTGTGCTTTACCATCAAGCCATGTTTCAGGTAAGCAGCTGTGTTGGTCTTCCATAGAAGAGCAAAAATTGAATCCAACATCAACTTAAAGACCAACAAGATTTCCAGATATAAGCTTTCGAGAATCAAAGATCACTGGTCAGATACTTTGACTCTCAAAAGCTTATATCCTGGAGATCTTCTTGGACTGAAATCTTGCTCATCAAGCCATGGGCTCTCAAATGGATGGCATGCTGAACCATTACAAAAAGCAGGATCCACATGCATCTACAGTACAAGGTAACTGCAGACAATCACATAAGGGCAGGCAACAACAAAACAAGGTTGGTCCACCTTGAATTCCCATTCCAGAATGTATCTGTTTTAGTGTACACATGCAAGCCATAACAATTTAATGTTTCATGAATTCAAGCAGGCAGCAGGTTCTTTGCCAGCTATAGTGCTGCTCCCAAGACTAGTTCTGGCAGTGCTGAACCGGTGCCTAGTGCTAATCAGCAGCTGTGGTAGGTCATTAAGGCAGCCTGAACCATAGAAAGATGTCTTGTTGGGTGGATTTGATTATTACTTTTTGAAAATTACAGCAGACTCTTTTTTCTTGTGTTTTATAAGACTTGAGGCATGGGTGGAGCACGGCCAGCGGACTGCAGTGTTGCCTCTCCAGCTCAGCCTATTACTCTCTCCTTTTTTCTGCTGGCACAGTCCACTTGGCAGTCAAAGTGAAATCACAAATCCCAGCCTGCATCCTGCTCATAAACCCAGCAGGCAGGAGAAAAATGGTAGAGCCCCCTTCCCCTCATACTGTGAAAGACTTCTGCAAGTGGTTCTCAGCCCAGCCAGAAGATATATGGTGGAAATAGTGGGCAGGAGGAGGTTTGGGGAGAGTCATTTTTATATAGCAAAACAGGAGCCATAATGGAAACACTGGGCAAACAGCCAGCTGATTGAAGCTAGAATGAATGGCAGCAGCTGATATACTCAGCAGCAGGTATGCTCATTCTCTGGGATATGAGCTGCTGCTGCTGCTCTCAGGAATTCCTTCCTGCAGGAATTTGGAGTTCAGTGCTCTTTCTGAAGGCTGCACTCACTGTCAGGGAGAGCAGAACAGACATCCTCAGCTGTACAGTTTTTGAATGCCAGTAGGCCAGGATGCAAGAAAAAGCAAATCAGTGTTTAAGGATGGAGCACTGACTGCTGCTATTTGGCTGTGTGCTGTCCATTCTAAGTGGGCGAGTAGGACAAATATCTATTTATTTATTAAGAAACAGCACAAATACATAACTTAACATTTCCACAAAACAGCTAATAAGAAAATATTACAAGTTATAAGCAATTAACTGGACCATTAAGTACAAACATACAACAGGTAAATGTAATTATTAAGCAGTTATAACCAGTCGTATATAAACCACTACCCTTTTGATGACCTATTTAAAAGTTCACACTCTGCAGAAGCTCTCAGAAGACGAACAGTTCGATTCGAGTCCAGTAGCAGCTTACAGACCAACAAGATATTTGGGGTCTGAGCTTCCTAGAGTCAAAGTTCCCTTCGTCAGAATACATATTCCGAGGTTTATGAAGCAATATACACATAAATATCATGTTTTTAAAAAGCTAAACTAGTAAAATACCACCACCTACAGTGGGTAACAGTACTGACCAAAAAGCTTCAGCAAATAAACAGAAAGTTTTACCCAGTGTCTAAATTTAAAAGGCTAGGCACTGGGCAAACAGATTAGTGATGGCAATTCCACTAACTAAGGCATCATTGCAGAAAAGGCCTTCTCTTTAGTTGCCCCACTGTACCCACAGAGAAGGTCTCCTACCATTCATCTTAAATATGAAGATCGAGGTTTGATAAGAGCAATGGAACTCAGAATGGGTAGGGGGAGTGTTCAGTGGCAATTAGTGGAGACCAGAGATAGGCCAATTGGGGAAGGGGGGACATGGGCCATTTGGCCTGGGCCTCAAAAGAGGCCTCATATTTGGCCTCTTGGCAATTTGTTGGCATTTGATCAGTTTCGCAGCTTGCTATGAGCATCCCTGTCTGATCAAAATGTGATACATGCTGTCAGCTTAGAGATGTGTACTTCAGCAAATAAGAGATGTGATTTGTTTTGTTAGAGATATAGATTTTATTGCTCTTTTTTGGGTGCTGTATTTTGATTTCATGCATGCTCTTTTAAAAAAATGTTATTATGGGTAGGGGCTTGAAACGTTCTCTGGACTTCTGAGAGAACCTGGGTGGGTAACACACTCCATCACATTATACAGTGGGGCCAGGCCACCAGCAGCCCATTCCAACTCAGTCACCAGCACAGACACCAGTTTCAAGAATCCCCCCCATCCACTCCACTGCCTTAAAAATGCATCCTCAGCTGTTTCTGCTGGCATTTAGCCACTGAGCTCTTTAACACAAACACCCTCCTCCCAGATATAAATAGTACAGGTTCTGTTCTGAGTAGCAGCTGAAACTCGTTAGGAAAGAACTTCACCCAAATCCCTGCTGCTGTTCTCATAGGATTATAGGACCCCTCGCCTGCATCTTGAGACACAAAGGAATATGTCTATGTGCACTGGCCGCCCTTGCTCAGTTCAAAATATAACTTGTTAAAAATGAGTTGCCAGCCAGGGCCAAAGTACCAAAGTTGGCACACAGCAGACTATCTGACACACCCATTGCTGTCAAGAGGATATGATCAGCTCTTTACCAAAACTACTTTTAGGAATCACCACCACCACCCATCCAAATCAAGCACCTTCACTAAAAACTTCTGTGAGAGCTGCCAATGAGTTTAGATCTTGGTCTTAAATGCACTACTATGGAGGAAGGAAGGGTATGAGAATGTGATAAAGGTAAAGGTAAAGGTTTCCCTTGCTCGAACGTCATTCAAATCTGACTCTAGGGGGTGGTGCTCATATCCGTTTCCAAGCCAAAGAGCCAGCGCTGTCCGAAGACATTTCTGTGGTCATGTGGTCAGCATGACTAGACGCCGAGGCGCATGGAACACTGTTACCTTCCCACTGAAGTGGTACCTATTTATCTACTTGTAATTTCTTGCTTTTGGACTGCTAGGTGGGCAGGAGCTGGGGCCAAAGACGAGAGCTCACTTTGTCATGTGGCACTCAGATCTCAAACTGCTGAACTACCGATCTTCTGGTCTGCATTTCAGCGTCTTAGCCACTGTGCCACTGCGGCCCTATGAGAATGAGATACATTTGTGCAAATAAATAAATAGCAGACCGCTGCTCCATCCACTTTGAAATAATTATAGTTCCCTGGAATAGATTGCAGGGACCTATTTTTAACAGACTCTTATACTTTCATTGTCTATATACACAGGGTTTTATCTTCCCCTTTCCTGAGCAAGGAAGCAATTGGTTCAAACCATGCAATTCAGATGCAGTTCCAGATGTTGTAGCCTGCAGCAGTCAGGATGATAGCCAGCTATTATACATACAGTAGCAGCAGGGTACAAACCTGAGGTGAGAGTTCAAACCACACGCACAGCTTAAAGGATACTCTTGGGCCACAAGGACTGGGGCAGGCCCCTGTCCAATCTGGATGTACATACTTAAAATAATAAACCCCAGGTGCAAATAGAATCTCCGCACTAAACGCACATTCTACCTTCAGTAAGGTGGTCTTGCAATAAAAGCTAGAATAAAGAGCTAATGGATTATGATCTGATTGATGCCAAGATGATAGCTATATTTTAAAAAATATCATGCAACAGAATATCATATTTGCTCAGATGCGTTTGAAGGTAACTCATAAGCCCCTAACTGGTACAAAATGTAGCAGCCCAGCTTTTGTCTGGGACTAGTCCTATGGAACTTTTAACATCTGCTCTTCAGCATCTCCACTGGTTACTTATTTGCTTTCAAGATGCTACTTATTGCCTGTGAAGCCCTTCATTCCATGCATCAATTGTCTAGGCAAAGGTGGGCAAGAGCATTTTCTCTCATTGGAAAGATCTACCTGAAGAAGGCATTCCTACCCCCCACTTTCTAAAGGGGCACTGCTACTGAAGAGGCCAAAGTACCTACAAAGCTATTCCATTTTTGCAAGCTTTTGGGGAAAGTTGATAGAATTTGTGTGGGGTGACATTATATATTTTAAACTGGTTTGTGCTGTCTATGTCTATCTGCTGATTTGTTACTGTCTTCTGTTGCAGATTTGTGTCTGCATTGGTCAAGCTGCCTCACACCTCCAGAAAAAGGTTGTGATTCATCAGGAAATCAGACAACAGGTGGACAATTTACAGACCTTCATACAAAGCCCTGCAATTGAGCTGGTGGAGGTAGAATGTGCCATCAAGCTGCAGCCTACTTATGGTGACCCTGTTGGGTTTTCAAGGCAAGAGATAAACAGAGGTGGTTTGCCATTCAACACCTTTGAGTAGCAATACTGGACTTTCTTGGTGATCTCCCATTCAAGTACTAATTAGGGCTGACCCTGCTTGGTTTCTGATGAGATCTGACAAGATCAGGCCAGCCTGGGCCCATTGAGCTAGCTGCACATATATTACTGGTTAAACTTTGGGTTCAGCTTATGAAATAATAAGTATGTGCTGGACAAGTCTGAGTCTCCATGTCACAGCTGAAGGTTGTTACTAGAATGGATGCTGGATCCCTGCTTTCACCCAGGAGATCCTTACAAATTTACAACAGTTGCCAGCCATCTTTTCCCTCTCCTAGCTGGATTTTCTCTTGCTCAATTTCCATCTTAAAGCAGTCAGGTATAGCAGGTCAATACATGAAATGCAATGTAATAGTTTTTAAAGCCCTGATATAGATTGTCTAGCATTACAGTGGCTGGATGATAAGAAAGCTGGTGATCTTTTTTGCACAGCCAGCTGTAGGTGAACATAAACCAAACAAATGCCTACATTTTTGTTGTTATTACTTCATTCTCTCTATGGCAATCTGTCCTCTCCTAACATTGTTCTACAAAGACCAAGGTCAGCCTCCAAGAGAATCAAGATTGGACTCCTCTTTCATCTTCTAGGAACAGTTAATACCTTCAGAGGAGGTCAAGTACGAGACTGTAGTTCTGTAGAAGCATAACAGCCACAGCATAAAAGCCTCACTTAAAACCTGCAAGTTTCAAATGCTTTACCTGTATTTTCCTGTTCATGTAAATTAGCATGACTGTTCTTACAATGAACGCATTGTAAGTTTTTATGTTTAGAAGATATGCTTCTTAAAAATATATGAAAATAGAACATGGGAAGGGCAGTACACTAATCTGTTTCTGAGAATAAAAACAGTAACCTGTAGAGTTGCTTAACAGTATATATGTCCACTCAGAAATTGTCCAGTATTTCCCTCTCCACAACATACTTGCATTTTAAAGAAATTAGCACATTTGTGCCATAAAAGAAAACAACAGCAGGAAAGGGATGTTCATACATCTATAATACCTTTTGTAATAGGACAGCAGTGCATAGTTACTGTGTTTTTAACCCTAGAGATGTCAAAGTCTGCTTTCTCAAAGCAAGTCAGCCCTTTCAGACTCTTCTTAATATTCATCTCACACTCCCATAAACAAAGTAAAAGCAAGTGAAAACAGATATAAAACACACATAAAAAACAAGTACTGAAAGAAAACAAACCCAGATACACAAAACAGTAAATGCAGCACCTTTGACTTTGCCAGCTCTTGGTGGGAATCTTACAGGACTATAAATTTCAAGACAAAGAAAGATGGCACTGAATAAGCTGGACAGTTGCATGAGGCTCAAAGACTTAGGGGCACCAGAAGATAACAAACTACTTTCACCTCTATCTCTGGGGCAAACAACAATGTAAAGTAATATGTTTCATGCAGGGAGCAAGAGCACCACTATCTATCTGGAGTTGGGTGACGTGCCATTTACGAGAGCTGGGGTGGTGTAGTGGATGGTGTCATCCAGATTTAAGTTTCAATTCCCACTTACCAGGAAATTATTGGGTGACCTTGGGCTAGTCATATTCTCATAAGCGGCTACCACATGGGGGAAATTTCCCACTGTGGACTCATTGCCACTGTAAATACGGAAGCATTTGGAACCGCAATGGGGCATCCACATGATGCAATTGTTGGACTTTCCCTCATTGCACCTGTCATTTCCATACAGATCCCACCACCAGATGACCTTTTCCCCAGATTTATTTTTTAAATCATTAATAGTACTACTGAGATTTTTTTTAAAGCCCTCCAGTGGTGAGGAATGGCAGGGAGGAGATGCAGAGGGGAAATGGCACCAGATATGGGTGGAGAACTAGAGAAATGTGAACCTTCCAGTCCTGACCTGGATAGCCCAGGTGAGTCTGATCTTGTCAGATCTCAGAAGCTAAGCAGGGCCGACACTGGCAAGTATCTGGATGGGAGACCTCCAAAGAATACCAGGGTTGGGAGGCAGAGGCAGGCTATTAAGCCACTTCCCTGAATGTCTGCCATGTCCTAGTAGGAGTTGCCAGAGGTTCCCATGACTTCCAGGCATGGGTACATACACACATACAATGAAGAAGGAAGGAAGGAAGGAAGGAAGGAGAACCTTCCTGTTCACATGCAAGCTAACCCACTTTGATTCTGATGTTTCCTGAAGTACTAGATCAAAGCACAGCCCTGAAACATGACAGCAAAATGGGAAGGAGAATTAAAAAAGGGGAAAACAAACTCAGCCTGAAATATACCAGCACCGTTTGAAGTGTCATGTCACAAACGTCCTTGGGAAATTTCATACCAGATTATTATTTCATTGGAAGATTCCGTTGTGCGTGTGCAGTCACCATGAGAAATTGTCTATGGCCTATTCCATAAATTTACAGCAACTACACAGCATATGAGAAAACAACACCTGGCTTCAGTTTTTATATATTTGCTCCTCGATATGTGTGTGTGTTTTTAATCACAGTATTATTGACCACTGAGGAAGGCACTAGAGGCCGAAACACGCATGGTCCTAGTGGTCATTTGTTAAACGCAGCAGCTATGTATGTGAAATCATCAACTCTGTATGTAAAATGATGAATGCTTATTTCAAGCTCCTGCTGATGTTCTATGAAGTCTGACCTTTTTAATCTTTTAATATTTGCTACTGTACACACCATAAATAAAAATACATATTTGATAATATTCATCTTTAAGTTAGCCTGACCCTTTGAACAGTGCTAACAAAGAAAGGGAAACCATGGAAGGTGAATAAAAGAATGTGACTTCATATGGATGCTCAGAAAAATCCCACTGCAGTAAAAGGCAGGGTAGAGCAAGGTGTCCATGTGGAAGCAGCAGCCGTACCAGAATTCGTGTGCAGGTTGGAGAAGAGAGTTTAATAAGTTTTGGCTACATTGTGTTGAGAACGTGTCCTAAAGAAGGAATGTTGTGCTCACTGCTAGTTAGACTCAGATGACGAAAGCTTCATTTATGATGCTTTAAAAGTTGTGCTGTCCCATTTTAGGCCATGATCTTAAAGCCTCTTGTAAGCATCCTGTGTGGAATGCTAAGCCTGAAGCACCATTCTTCTCTCTCCACTCCCCCTTAACATTCACCCTGATAAGGAGTTCTGGAGAAGTTGAAAGCTTGCACATTGCTCTTAGCCATTTTGGTTGGTCCTAAATAGTTCCACAAACTTAATTTTTACATGTCTAGCTGGTGGTAAAGATTTAGAAGCAAGAACTTTTTTTTTTTAAGTGGCCATGTTTTGACAAGAGGAGCATATCTTCTGGAACTCTTAAAGAAACATGCCATCTTCAGGCAGAAGGAGGTAGTAACCCTGCTTAGCATTACTATATAGTAGTATCTGAAGAAAAGATTCTCAAAACTACAGCAAGCTTCTCTGAGCCACAAGATAGTCTGATCTCTCAAGGAAACATTAACTAGGCCGGGGGGAAAGGTAAAGCTGAAAAAACCCCAGTGAGATGATATACATAGAAGACCAAGTGGGAGTCGGGAAGGATCTCATGCACTTTGCTGTGCAGCCCTCCATACCAACCTAAGAATCACACTTTGAGACCCAAGGCCACAAATTGTTGAGAACTAAGATTTGGATATGAAATATCACTGTGGGCACTGTGTAGCCTTCTCACATCCACGTTTTCCCTCTCCCTATACTTTTCCCCATATAGCGCAGGTCTGCAGGTGTTAAAGGATATTTAGCTTCCAAAGAGAGAGTACTGGTTGCACAGGACTGCAGCTGCATTCATTCAGAGAGCAGGGGCTGCCGAGACTGCATGGTGCGGTTTGTTGTGGACAGTGATTGACTGTGTATAGTCCTGTCGAAAATGAACAGAGGGCAGGCAGAGCCCAGAACAGTAGCCTCCCTGCAGAGATTCCTGTGGGTAGCTGATACAAAACAGCTCACTGTTTGAGGAGATCAGAATGAAACAGACTCTCTATTTACTTGCTCTGTACTGGTTTATTAGGAGGGTGAGTGGGTGTATTTATCAGTGTTTGTGTGTATCTTTGGGTGTCTGTGTTTATATGCCTAGTAAAAATTAGCCAGGGCTCAGAAAAGATCTACTTGGATGGCTCAAGGTCTGGAAAGGCTGCCTTGTAGGAAGAGACTTCATGTATGCAATCTCTTGTTTTCTGGGGCATAAGGGACAGCAGTCACGGTCTGTAAATGTCTACATGGTTATTCTCAATAGCAGGCAGTTCTATGAATGATATATGAGGCTCAGAATATAAACCAGGAGAAATTCCATCTAAATATGGGATGTGAATTCATAAGAGGGGTTGGGCACTGGAGCAATTTATTCTGGGAAGCAACAGACAGCTCACATGATGTCACCTGAAGGTTCTATTTTACAAAACTATCATTTTCTTAAAAAGTATGTTTTGGCTGATTTAAAATGTTGAGTTTATGCATCTTCCTATCATGTTATACAACTGCTCGAAGCAGATGGAAATCAGTTTAAAAGAACTGCATGCATTCAGATAATAGAATACACTGCATAGGAGATCTTCCCAGGTTCAGAAAGGTACAATAGAGTAATTGTGTATCAATGAATGTGGTAGACTTGAAAATGAACTCAGCAATCAAAAATCCATTTCAAAATCTGTAACCGCAGATCCAAGTTAATATGTATACAATGCCTATCTCTTCCTCATATTGTAGATGTCAAATTTTAGGACCAATATCTGTCTCAGAAAAAGAAATGTGACTCAGAAGATAGCACTTGGATTTCTTTGCAATACGTGTTAGGTGTTTGCAACATCTAGGGCATCAGCAGAACCTAGTCCCATCTACCCAGCCAGCTGAGAACAATTTTTTCTTTGATTGAAGCCTGTACTTTTAACAACTAATCCATTTATACAGAATCTGTACACTATAGATGAAAGGTGTGATGGTACCACAGATGCGATGGTATATGATCCCTCCCGAGCCCTTGGATTTTTTAAAAAAAAGTAGTCACAAGGTCTCCCAATTTGGATTTGGGCTGATACACTGGGGTACTTTGTAGTTGCTGTCTTTTCCTCCCCTACCAAAGTTAGCAGCATTGAGCAGAGATCAATTTTTGTCTGGAAAACATCATAAAAAGTAGAGGTAAACCCTAATGTGAAATAACTCTATTCATAATCCATCATGGGAGAATACAGAAGTCAACAAAATCCATAAAGAGCAAATACAGCCTCCAAAAGTATAAATATTCAAAATAAATATCCAACCCTTTTCCCAGGTAGTATTCAGTGTTTCAGATTTCTGGTCCTTCCTCAGGAAAAAAACAACTATAGGAAATCTCATTCCACTTCCTGATAGGCTGTTATTATTCTGTTTCTTACATATTGGGCAAGGTCTCATGAACTTAAGTCAATTGCTCTAAAGGCTGCTTCTATGTACCAGGACCAACAGATGCCTCTTTCTGTGGTTTATGTGGTAAGAATGTAGATCCTTACAGTGTGCTATACTGTTTGTTTGGGTTTTTTCCATTAATGATACAATCACACAGGACCGGGCCTGATTTGAGACGTACAGTCATAAAAAGTTCCATACTAGTCTGTACAAGATCTAATCCCAACATCAATAATGCCTATGAGCCTATTCTATTAAGGTTATACCCTTATGTGGAAATATCTGTCACAACAGACCACTGTTTAGAATTTAACTCTGTCTGAAAGGCACAGAAAAGTTTAAATCCGTCCAAAGCCATTTCTAGCACCTGTCAGATTGTTTGATTAAAGCACACTACATTCTATAAAATGTACAAAACCCAAGGGAGTGATAAGGCTGACCAGTGTTCTATTACTTTTGGACTTCTATCCTTTTATCACTGGGTAGATTGACTGAAGAGGACCAGCCAGTTTAAGAAACAAGTGAGACTTGCAGCTACAATATTTCAAGGAATGATCAAGAACTTTATCTGTTTGGTCACTGAACCTTTCAGAGGTATAAGCCATCTTTGGGAACCAAATCTACCCAGGTAAATTAATAGGTATCCCTCAAAGGGTGCAGTGGACATGAATATAAGGTCACTGATAGTTCTGTGATGTACCGTAGATGTAATTCTCACTTGTGCAAAAGTTTTTTTCAAGATGAATAAAAATGCTAACCCAATATCTGCTTTAGGAGCTCAGCAGTCCTTCAAATGGCTGTTCAGAGTCTGCTATGTCCTATGCCAAATGAAACTAGTTATTTCAAGTTTTGTTTCTATTTAGAATTATTTCTAGCAGCTCACTATTTCAGGTCAGGCTGGGAGATACTAGCCTCAGTACTCAGTACAGTCTGAATGGCTGCAGTGGAACTTTCTCACAGGAGCTTTTAGGATAGCAGCCAACATACACCTAGCCAATACCCTGCACTCCACATATACTATTAACCCCCTCTACTGGGTTGCTTGCCCCAGAAAAGGCTGGGACTAACTGCCATCTCCCATGTCATTCCCAGAAGATAACAATCTGATGATTCACATGCTTTGCTATGCTTTAGTCCAGCCAAAATGTATATACACCTTACGCATCTGGCATAAGAGAACTGTGTTCATATTACAATTTGCATCATCTTTTCATTTCTGTTTTCATTATTTCCTAGATCAGTACACACTATCCCATCAACTACCCTCAAACACACACATCATTTTAAGGAGGTGAACTTAAATAACTGGAGGGGAGGGGGACATCAGAAGTGAAATGCCCTTGTAAAAATGGAAGAGAGTGGAATAGCAGATGGCTATTGGATAGCATGAAGAGGAATCAGAACTGGAATTTCAGGGAACCGGAGTGCATGGGCTTGTCAATTAGTTATACATTTGCACTGCATTTACCTGTGTTATTCCTGACTCACAGGGAAAGTATTTATAGTTGAAGAAGAAGAAGAGGAGATTGGATTTATACCCCGCCCTCCACTCCCCAAGGGAGTCTCAGAGCGGCTTACAAACTCCTTATCCCTTCCCCTCCCCACAACAGACACCCTGTGAGGTAGGTGGGGCTGAGAGAGCTCTTTCCCAAGCTGTCCTTGAGGGAACAGCTGGTACAGAGCTATGGCTTGCCCAAGGTCATCCAGCCAGGTGCAAGTGGAGGAGTGGGGAATCAAACCCGGTTCTCCCAGATTAGAGTCCGCGCACTTAACCACTACACCAACTGGCTACACCAAACTGGCACTCTGAAGGAGTGGTGAGGCCCCTAGAAGCTGTTGCCTTTGGTTAGTGGGTGGATGATAAAGCAGCAAAGAAGGGATGGGTTCAGAGCTGGACTTGCACTTTACACCACAAGCCTACAGTGCCACTCTTTTTTCTCGTTCTTTTTCTCCATTGTCCAAAGTGGCTGGTATCTGCTACATCCAACCACAAGATGGCAGTAACAGGCCTTGGATTTTAAAAACTGCAGTTTCCCCCAAATTCCTCACCAGCCTCTTGTGATGTCTCTGTTGGGTGAAATCTGACATTGCCTTGGGATTATTTGACTCTGCCTACAGAGCTCCGCATGGGAAGGAATAATATCCACAGCAGATGTCTCATATTTGCGGCAAGCAGAGGTTGGTCAAAACTTCTGAAATGTATTAATCCCAACACTGTCATTAAGGCTGGAAGGATCAACATGATTAACAAAAGAGAAATGCCCTTGCCTGTTGCTAGCCTGGCAGCACATTTCTTGTTCTGCTGAGCAATGCTGATGGTTCTAAAAGATGTCAGTCAGTGATGATGTCCCAGGAGTAACTGGAAGGGTCTGCTTTTTTGGCCTTTCAGGATTGTGCTGAATGGTGCAGGATTGAAATGTCAAGAGGGACTAGTAGCTTGCGCTTCCCCCAAAATAACCAAGTATTCACAATAAAAGCTCTCTGAGTATTCAATGTGTTAGGAAGAAGAGTAGGATAGAAATCCCCTCTTTGACATGGCAGTCAAATATGCCCCTTTGGCACGGTCTCCGCTCCCCCTGCCAACGGATCCCATGAAGACCCTACCATGTGCCCCACTCAAGGTCTGCACGTCCTCTGAAAGTATTTAGGGTACTTTTCTTCACCTAGAAGCTTAACAGAGTGGATTTTCCATATTTTCCCACATTCTCAGATGCAGCCAGTGTATATTTTGGGGTCATATTCAGTTGGGATCAAGCCAGACACTCTGAGCAGCTCAGGACCCCACCACCCACTGTATCAAATTAGAAAAAAGATGCAACACGTTCAGCACAAGGTGTGACTTGTCTCTCCCCAGCTGACATTGGTAGGCCTGGTTTGTTTTAACTTGCTTCTTGGTCCTCTATAAACCCAATATTCTCACCAATCTAGCCCAAGTGTCCCCATTAGGAATGAAAGATAATGGACATGCTGGCAGTTTGTGCCTTAGGATATAGAAGAAGAAGAAGAGGTTGGATTTATATCCCGCCCTTCACTCATTTGGAGTCTCAGAGCGGCTTACAAACTCCTTTCCCCTCCCCTCCCCACAACAGACACCCTGTGAGGTAGGTGGGGCTGAGAGAGCTCTTTCCCAAGCTGTCCTTGAGGGAACAGCTGGTACAGAGCTATGGCTTGCCCAAGGTCATCCAGCAGGTGCAAGCGGAGGAGTGGGGAATCAAACCCGGTTCTCCCAGATTAGAGTCCGCGCACTTAACCGCTACACCAAACTGGCACTACACCAAACTATAGCTGTAAACCATATAGTACAGTACACTGTTGGCAGTAGTAGGTCTTGGAACCCTCTTTTTATCAGCATTCAGGGCACATCAGATCCTCCATTCAGAGCTCATGGAGAAGAAGAATTATTCTGTGCACCACTCCTGACCTGAAGTCACTTAAGAGGCCACAAACAGCCTTGCTAGCTTAATTGATGCTTCATCCTTATGAACAAGACAACACAGCCTTTATTACATTACAGCAAAAAAACCCTCACCGTTTATGTAAGGATTCCATTAAGAACATGCTTAAGCACTTCCTGCCAACACCCTGATCCACTACACAATTCCCCTCAGCAAAACATGGGGGGCTGGTTGCTACAGTAACACACACAGAGAAACTGGAGAGTCACAGGCATGAAGAATACACCAAGCAGATTTCATTTCTCCCAAGATGTCTACGGTCAAGAGGACGGAATCTATTAGTCTTGTACAGATAGAAAGTGTTAGAGAAACCTCTTTAGACTTGGTTAATATGATAATCAGAATTGCATCAGGGTCAAGTGGCATTTAAAATATATGAGAACCCTCGATTAAAAAGGACTAGAAGAGAGACTGAGAGGGGGGAGGGAAAGCAAATGGCTTTCCCAAAAAGATAGTTTTGAAACTGAGAAACTCTGTGCTGGCACTGCTTCAGTCCAGAGTGTCTTAACATGTGGTCAGAGTGCTGGACTAAGCTCTGGGAGACTCAGATTTCAATCCCCACTCTGCCATGAAATCTCAGGCCAGCCACACACTCTAAGCCTAGCCTACCTTACAGAGTTGTTGTGAGGATAACATGAAAGAAAGGAGAATGATGGAAGCTGCTTTGGGTGCCTGCTGGAGAGAAAGGTGGGGTGTAAAAGCAGTAAATAAGTAAAATAAAAAAACATTTAAATTATCATCTTTATCAAACTCCACATGAATTATTTGAGAAAAGACAAAAATGTAAATGTTTATAGTAAAAAATCTTGAAGCCCATCCCATCTATCCTCTCTTTGTGGCCAGGTTTACTTCACTTCCAGGTGCCAAATGGCCAGTCAATACAGGGATACAAGTAGATAAACATTTCTGTGGCATCTGTGCAAGAAGTTTTGGTTCTCGGATGTGGGATGTGTGGTGGTGTTTCCACCAGAGCATTTCAAAACAGAACGCAGACAGAAATTCACATTCTCCAGAATGCTTCTGCCTTTGCAAATAGCTATCAGCCCCCAAATCAAGGGCATTTCCCTTCAAGACTTAACACTTAAAGCCCGCGAATCAGCACTGGCTTCTGCTGACGTCAGTGTTCGTGGAACAAAGGATGTGGGACAGGAAAAGCAAGGTTTGATATTTCACAAGATCGTGGAGGAAAACAGCGCAGCCTAAGGTGAGAAGACCGCTGATAAAGGAAGCAGGTAGCACAGTGCCAAACAAAAAAAAGGTAAAGACTCCAAGCACCCCTCCTCCCCACACACAAGCTCTTTTGCACACAGGAATCACCATTCCACTACTACAGCGCAGATATCCAGTGCAGCATCTATTCATTGAAGGGAGCAATCCAGATCAACAAACAATTATTATTACAACATTTCTATACCACCTTTCCACCCAAATTTGGCCCTCAAGGTGGCAAACATCCAAACATTAAAAACATTTCAACATTAAAACATCAAGACATTAAAACAGCATTTAAAATGTAAATGTTTAAACAATATATAAAATATTAGAACAATTTGATAAAACATTTAATCACACAAACACACATAACAACACAACCAGGGAGGAAGGCCAATAACTGTTCGTGGGAGAATGCCAAACAAAACAAAAACTTCTTCAGCCCTGGCTGATGACAATGATATAGGGAGACAGACAAACCTCCATGGGGAGTGAATTCCAGTTTTTCAGCATCACAGCCCTACAACCAAGAAGACCCTTGCTTGGGCCAGTCACATTTCTCTCAGAACTCTCTCAGCCTCACCTACCTCACAAGGTGTCTGTTGTGGGGAGAGGAAGGGAAGGTGATTATAAGCTGCTTTGAGACTCCTTAGGGCAGGGTATAAAACCAACTCTTCTTCTCCTAGGCAGATCTTCAGGTGTGATGGTCTCAAGCCACATAGGGCCTTAAAAGGTAAACACCAGCACCATGAACTAGGCCCAGAAGCAAATTGGGAGCCAGTGTAGATGGAACAAGACTGGAATAATTTGGTTCAACCCACTCCAGTCCACATTTTGACCTCAGCATTCTGAACAACTCTATCTTCCTGAGAGTCTTCAAGGGCAGCCCCATCTAGAGCACATTGCAGATACCAAGCAGCAAGATTTTTCCTACCCAGGAAGGCCCCAGCTGGCTCTCCAGCCAAGGCTGGTGAAAGGCACCCCTGACTACCACTGTCACATGTTTATCCAACAGGATGCCAAGGTCCAGTAGCATCTGCAAGCTATGAACCTGCTCCTTTGTGGGGAGTCCAATCGTATCCACAACTCTATCCGCAACCCTAATTCCTGAGTCAAACCTTCCCCCCACCAGAAGCATCCCAATTTGGTCAGGATTAAGTTTGTTAGCCCATATGCATCACAAAACTTTCTCCAGGTACCTGTTCAGTTTCTACAGTCTCCCTGGAATCTGCTGGAAGTGCAAGATACAGCTGAGTGTCATCCACATATTGGTGGCAAAAGCCCAGATCTCCAGATGATCTCTCCCAAGTGGCTTTACACAGACGTTAAAAAGCATAGGGGACAAGATGGAATCTGGGACCCTGTAGGCCAAAGGACAAAGGGCAGAGCAGCAGCCTGTAATACCAAACTCTGAAACCTACCTTCAAGGTAGGACTGGATATAATGGATTGCTGTAAGAAGCAGCCCTGTGATAATGCTACAAGATGCATCTAAAAAGAAAACAGTATTACATTCAGGACAATGTTAGTCTCCCAAACAGGCGCAGTCTGGCACATGGATGAATTGGAATGAATGGTAAAGGCAACTAGTTACATAAAGGGAGGGGTTGCTTTTTTGTGTGTGCAGTGATCATTGACTGAATGAACAGTACACATTATTGGAATGAACACTGTACTATATGCAAATGTGAATGGCATTTCACAGCTGCAATAAAACAGGCATGCAGCACACTGCCAAAATCCTGAATGGGTGTGGTGGTTAGTTTACTCCTTCTCATCTCTGTTGAGCTTCTCTTTAGAAATGTAAAATTACCAGCTACAGCATCTTTGCAAGTCTAAGCACCAGCATTTCTATTATCTTCCCTACTACCAACCCAGCCAACCATTCTAATGTGGATGACATCAATGATTTTTGGAACTCAAACACACCTAAGATTCAGCCAGTCCACAAAACTGTCATTGGACCCACACTGGAGACTGGGTATCCCAAACTATACTTCAATCTTGAAAAGCAACCTACTAGGGACCATGGTACAGAGATGGGAACTTAACTATTCCCCATGCTATTTATCCAAAAGAAATCCCTTAATGAACTTCTATTAGCTCCTGAAAGGGGACAAATCTCTACTCTATTTGTCTTCCACTCCTTGACGGAGTTTGGGTGTGAGCAATTTCTATCAGATAAATGGGGGGGGGGGGTGGTATAAAAACCCGCCTACTCCAGAAAATCCCCATCCCCTACAGTTACCTTTAGTTCATGACAGAAGATCCAATCATATGTGGTTCCACCTACGATTTACCAGCAAAACCTCATTATTAAAGATTACTGTAACATGCCCATGCACATTCCAGGCATAACTGCAATCTCAACCTGATCTCTGATTCCACGACCTTTCTGAAAATGTCCTTTCTCTCTCTTTAGGCCATATCTTTCTGGGGTAAATGTTTTACCTTCATCTCCTACAGAGGCACACAGCAAACTTTGACAGGACAGTTCTGCCAGACATCAGTGAGATGCTGAGTTGGCAAGGTAGCTTGGCCCCTGATTCCAGGCACAATGAATAACTGATGGCTTTATTTTCACAAGCTTGTGGCAATCATGATTTCCAGCCAGGCTCTATTACCTTGCAGGTATGGTACTATGGGCTAAACTGGTCTTGTGCATGTCGACGGCTGGTACCTAAATCAACCTGAAAAAGTTTGGGGTACGTTAGCAGAAAAACTTTACAATTCATTTTATCCATGTCAGCAAGAGGTGAAAAATCAGCATGATTTGTTTGAAAACAGTGATTGAAATTATAGTGTGAACTGGTCTTTACAACCACAAAAATGTGGGGCTGTAGCAGTTCCTCTGATAGAAGCCTTACCAGGCAACCTCTAACACTGTTGCCCCTTGTTTCAGCTGGGGATGCTATGGGAGCCCTATTAAAAAGTCCCACAAAAATATGTACCAGTCATTTCTAAAAGCACTTGGCTTGCATGAACGACTGTGTCTCCAAGAGTAGCTAGAATCGCCAGTTGTGGATATGACTCTTAATATTTGTACCTTAGGCTAAGCACAGAATGTCACCAGCCATCCCCACTCTGCATTCAATAAGAATTGTAAGCATACAAAAGGCCAGCTGCTGCCTTCCACATAGCGATGATTCTTCACCAAGGGATATACAGTGGCAACACAAAATCTACATGGCAGTTTTCCCTGCCAACCCCCACCACCAGCACCACTTGCCCCATATCACTAGATGGTTGGGGGGGGGGGTTATAATTGACATATTCCTGTAGCACAATAATGTTGTCGTGATCCATTGCCGCAATCTACTCATCCCCAGCTTTTTTTTTTAAAGTCTCTAGCTTTTTTTTGTTATGGAGCCACTAAGAAAAGAGCCAGAGACTTATTCCACAAACAAAAGCTGGATGAGGATAGGAAGAAGGCAAAGGAGGAGGAGGACAGAGGGTTTCATACCCTGCTTTTTCTCTACCTTAAAGAATCTCAAAGCGGCTTACAAATCACATTCCCTTCCCCTCCTCACAACAGGCACCTTGTGAGGGAGGTGGGGTTGAGAGAGTTCTAACTGGCCAGCAGGCTTTATGTGGAGGAGTAGGGAATCAAACCCCTTTCTCCAGATTAGAGTCTGCTGCTCTTAACCATACACCACCTTGGCTCTCATACTACACTTACAGGATATGGCAAAGGATTGTTATAATATAATGCAATATGGCAGTCTGTCAATTGCCAAACTGAGAGTTAATGCATATCATTATCACTCTTGGTGCCTAACTTCATATTATATTTTCTCCAGGTACGTCCCTGGGTTGGTCACAGATATGTTCTGGCAGCTTCATATTTCTTACGTCAATGTGGCCCCAATCCAGATCAGGACTACAACACATGGACAGAGGGCTTTATGCCTCCTCCGTGCAATTTTCTGGACACAAAACAGCCCAGGAGGGGGTGCTATCTGCCCTGTCGTGGACTGCACGTGTACTAATATGGCTACATACCAGTTCCCCAAACAGAGCAAGTAGCCAGGTTCCTACCCTGTTTCCCCGAAAATAAGACCTACCCAAAAAATAAGCCCTAGCAGGATTTCTATGCATTTGTTAATATAAGCCCTACTCCAATAATAAGACCTAGTGATGGGCGTAGCTATGCAGCGTATCTGCATAGCCACGCCATGCATTTTGGCGCGGAGCAGTAAGGAAGACTGGAATACCTTTTATCTGCCACAGCTCCTTTCTCCGAGCCGTTCGCACTTGCGTGGGTGCGCGGGTGGCAACCGCATCACTCCTTTCTCCTAGCCGTTCGCGCATGCGTGGGTGCGCGGGTGGTAACCGCGGTTGCAGGTCATTGACAGTGTTGTTACCAATGCATTCCAAGCAGGTTACATGGATAAGAGCTACTCATTTAATGAGAGCTCTATTGCTCGACATGAAAGATTGGGGCCAATGGTTCTAAAGGAAATGGAGTCGCAAGAAATTCAGGATGGAATTCCGGGTCTGGAGAGTTATGACGGTGTTCCAGAAGAAGATGACTTAACTGTATTTGAATAAATGTAGATTGTTGTATTATACTTAATAAAAATAAGACATCCCCTGAAAATAAGCCCTAGTGTGTCTTCTTGAGAAAAAATAAATATAAGACAGTGTCTTATTTTCAGGGAAACACGGTAGGTTATGACACCAGTGTGTGTAGGATGGAGGTCTAAGCACCCTATACCCATGTGCCACAATTTCAATCAAAACCAGCCCCCTCACCTGTAAATCATAGAGCTTTCTGAACATGTTCATGACCCAACCAAGTGATGTACCCAGGGGAAATGTAATGTATAGCCAGGCAACTGCCATGGACTTAGCTTGTATCAGAAATCCTCACCGGTTCTTTATAGAATTAAGTCAACCTTCTTGAATAGAGGGAAGAACAACAGTTAAATCACACTGCTTGTTATCTAAAATCATGTCATCCATGTAGAACATGTCTACATTTATTAAGATATTTCCTATTTATAAACGTTTACAAAATTCTTTTTTTGAGAAGTTACAAAACAGCAAAGGAAGTCCCCCAAAGACATGAGCAGCTATTGAGGTTCAATTCTGCACTGTTTGTTTCTGACTCATCCTAAACCTCCATTAATTCGGAGCATCCAGGAAACACCAGAGCCATTGCAGCTGCCTGCAGCCTGTCATTCCCCTGTGCCTCTGCCTTCATTTACTGAACAGCCCAGCTGACCCCAGCAGCACCAGACACTGTCTACAAGGGTGCATGACTGAAGCAAGCAGACAGATCCTTGAATCACAAGTTACGTAATTCTAGATAAATCATCGGGGGAGGTAATTTTGTAACCCACTTTGTACATGTGTTGGGAAAGCTGTGCTCCACTCCTAAAGCTTAGCAGCAACGTGTACAAATGTCTTAATAAATATACCTTATTCACGTTGTATTTAAACCACCATGGCATCTGCTTACTTCACTCATAAACCAACTATTCTGCTCACTGCTCTCTGAAAAGCATTAAATGTTGCTATATAGCTACTGAATTAAGAATCAGGCTTTTCTAAATGGCTGCAACGTCTAACTGTATAGAAGAAAGCAAATGTAGGTGCACTATGCTTCCATCTAAGCCTGGGAGTGTGGAAGAACTAAAGAGAGAGTGCCTAGTCCCTGTGTAAAGGATGATGACCTAAGAGTAGGGTTGACAGGCATGGCCTGGCAACTAGTAGGAGTCTGGGGGGAGGTCATGGGGGGCACTATGAGTGACTGTATGGCATCACTTGTGGAAGAAACCCAGAAATGACATACCTCTCTAGCAATCACCGGAAACTCTATGGTAAAACCACAGAGTTTCTGGAGATCTCTAGAAAGGATTGGTGTCACTTCCAGGTTAGCCCCAGAAGTGACATCACACTGTCAACCCAATGGGGACTTTAAAAAATATTCTCTTGCTGCCACTCCCAGGAAGAAAAGGTTGCCAGTGGGAGGTCAAGTGACTGACCTGGCAGCCTTGCTTGAGGACCTATCAACATGTTACATTTTCCTTGTTTTCCTCCCCAGTTCTGGTTACCAGACATGCATTGTGAGATCTCTGCTCAGAACTCAGTTCCAAGGAGTTTGGCTGGTTCAGATTGCAGAGTGCAGGAAGCCTATTAGAAAGCTTAGCCCTGAAACTGATAGCTTTATCAAAATAAATGCAGTCTGGCAGAGACTCATAAACAGAAGGCCTGGTTTCCAGAAGAGTTAATGCCCACGGGGGGTGGGGGGTGGGGGGGAGGTTTGATCATTTTAAAGCATATTTTTGAGAACTGTTTTGGAGAAGAACAGTAAACATTTCAATTTTCACAATTTTCTAGGGATTAGGTTAGCTTGGGTTATGTATGGTTATTTATCTGACCATTTATCCCCACTTCTATATCCAGTGGGAACCCAAAGTGTTTTAAAACATCATTTTCCATTTTAATCCTCAAAACACCACCAATTTGTGAGGTAGGTAAGGTGGAGAGAACCAAAGGTTATTCAGCGAGTTCCCACGGCAGAATGGGGATCTGAACCTGGGTCTTCCAGATCCTAGACCAATACTCAGTATGCCGCTATGGCCCATTCATCATGTACACAAATATAAATAAACCTTGTATTCTGTAATCCTGCCTTCTCTTGTAAGTGTCACTTAAATGCCCCATTTAAACACAGTATGTCTTGGACTACGGGATTATTCACAGTCCTCCACTTGAAGGAGTATGAAGTAGTCTGTGTCAAAAGTCATGTGACTTATTCAGTCAGCCCCCACTATCTCATATATGTATCCACTCTTACTTCCCTCAGCTATATTATGCTACAGTTTGTAACCCAGCATAAGGGTGTGGCTTCCTGGTCCCAGTATTGAACTCTATGCCCCATAAACACTCTCCCTCATAGTCTATTCTTTAGGAAATGACTACTTCAGCCTTAAATTTAGTGAGGTCCTTGTGTTTAGGATATCTGTGGGTCAGCTATCATCTCTCTCATTTGTGATGAACATCACTCAAAATTCTACAACGGCTAGCCAATCCCTGTATCTCCTTCTGAACCATCTGTGTTGCTATGGAGATGTCACCAGAGCTTTTACTAAACACAAGTCATGGAAGCACCAGAGAAAGGGAAGCAACTGCTGAGCAGTACAGAAAGATGAGGAATGCCTGAGCAAAGAAGGAAACAAAGGACACAGCACAGTCCAGTAATCAGCAAAGCAGGTGAACTGAGAAATGTTGGGCAAGAATGCAGCCTGGATACCACCACCCAGATTAATTTAGCAGCAGGGGGCCTACAAATTGGATTGAATCCCCACTTTGCCATGGAAGCTCACTAGGTGACCAGTCTCTCTCTCGCAGCCTAACCAACCTCACAGTGGTGTTGTTGTGATGACAAAATGGATAAGACACTCTTGTAAACCACTTTGGCTTCCCATTTGAGTTAAATGTGGGATATAAATAAATAAAACATGGGGCCAGCTGCACCAGCCAGGCAAAGCACAATAGGCTAGAGTGGTTTAGATGACCCCTGTAAAAGCTTTCACATCAGGCTTGCTTGCTGGCCTGAGCAACCAGGAAGCTTGACCACAGTTTCCCCTTCACCTGCGATGTCAAATAGCATCAAGAAAAACAGAGGAGACAGAAGAGACAGAGGTCAAGGAGAAGACTGTAATAATGAGAAAGTCTGAGTACAAGGAAGACCAAAAATACAATCTATCATATACACTAGCCCTTAGGACCAGAAATTTAAACTGTTGTGTCACTAAGTCCATGGCAGAAAGAAATATAGCACTGCCACAAAAGCCTTATCAGAACAGATAGCCAATATTACCAAGCAGTTCAAGGATGAGGCTGAAAAGAGAAAAGGGCAATCAAGGTCTGACTATCCTCAAAACCCACTTTACTGATATGCCCCTTTCTAGAATGGCATGTATTCACACTGGCTATATAGCATGCAGATTCTCAAACATAACAGCCTTGGTACAATACACTGCAGTTTCCGGTGGGTAGCTGTCTGTGGCTGCAAAGTAAAACAGGAATCCAGGGGTACCTAGAGAATAACAGAATTTATTCCAACATAAAAGTTAGTAAAACAGAACTCAGTTCATCGGATGCATGAAGCGTATATCCATTACGCAGATGCATTCACTACCCTTCTCCTTAGGGATGTTAATTAGTCAGCTATACTCCTTTATATCCCTATCAGAACTATTTATATCTTAATTCATCTTGCACCTTTCTAGATTAGATTTTGTATTAATCCTGTTTTGCCCATTTAATTCTGCAAGCAAACTGATTGCTCTTTTTATTGGATCTTATTGAAAGTTTATTATGCTGGAAGACATTGTTAGTCTCTAAAGCACCAATGGACTCACACTGCGGTTATGTAAATTGCTTGTGACACAATTGCTTGTGACAACATGTAAACTTTGGTACTATTACAAATTTCACATTATGGCCATGAATAACTGTGTACTTGTTTTATAGTACTTCTGTGCAATTTTGACCCTATTACTAAACAAACAAGAACATGACTAGTGACCAATGTTCCCCCTAAGCTGAGATAGTGTGAGCTAGTTCACTGTTAGCCTCCAGCTCACATGTTTTTGTCTTAACTCAGGAAGAATCGCTCCAGATTAAACTAATCCATGCTGCAGCCAAATCATGCTCTCACAACTTTAATGCCAGTAGCTCACAAAGTAGAATTTCTGCTCACAAGACTCCACAGCTTAGAGGGAGCATTGCTAGTGACAGTGTCTGACCGTGGCATCCACTTTTATGACTGTATGCAACAGCATGTTATTTTTGACATGTACAACATATTCAGGTGGCTCCATGGTTCAGACACAAATCAATTTTGGAAACTGCTCCCTCTGATACTATAAAATATTTTAATGATGAATGGAAAACTGCTATAAATGACCTTGTTGTCATTCTGACTCATTATACTGAGTCCCATTATATAGTAGCAGTAGCAGCAATTAATTGGCTCAGCGAAGGAAATGTATTAAGTGATTGCAAGATTCCTTTCAACAGACTAAAAAAATAATATAAACTCTACAATAAAAGGCAATACTCCAGAGCAATAAAAGATTCTTCTGCCGCAACAGAGAATCCTTGTCTGTACAAATCCTTCTCTATACTGACGTACTCCCATAAACTGAATCACTGGTTCTCTGTGCAAGCGAAACTATATCCAGAGAGCCTGGCTACACATTACACAGATACTCATGTGGGAAGAAGTTAACACTGTCAGCTTAGAACACTGAAAGGGATCCTCCCCACAAGTATCCAAGCACCTAGAACACCACTGGCACTACATACATTTGTAGCAGTAGTAACTGTAGTGCTCTTCATTGTGTTTTGTTTCATCTGAAGAGGCACTTCCACTCCTCCAGCATTTTTCACGGTTTCCTTGTTCTCTACAGCCATTCACAATGGCCAAAAGGCCAAATGCAGACATTCATATGTTATGACTAAACCAAACAAAATCACGAGACTGAATCTAAAGTAATAAATGTCAGCCTTTGTTTGCCTTTTGGAGTCACTTGCTTCAGATTTCTTTGTATATTTCTCCTCTACCAACCCAGAGGCTAAATATTCTATTTGTTATTAAATGGAAGCTTACCAGCTCCATAAAAATCAGTCGACTCCAGCAAGGTATCAACGATCTATATCCAGTGATGAGATCCTGAAAAGCTCTTGTGACAATAAAAACAGGCATGATAAATAAATAGATAAACTGACTTCTCTGTTGTGAAATGCATCCCCAGCAATGGCTTTTATTGCCAGGTTAACAGTGAGAGATTGCTTACTAAAATCATTTCTGACATCACTACTGAAGACATTATTTAAGAGTTGTGACTGGACTGCATAAGGATATGCAACCTAACTGTACAGGCATTCAAGTCTTAGTATTCATTGCAACACCCCAATTTTAATGGAGGCTGGTAGCACTGACACCAAGACTGAATAGAACCATCCAAACAAACCAAAATTCACTGCTTTGAGCTGGGCCAAGAGCCATCTCTGTCCAATAGGTGTTTAGTATTCTATGGAGTACTATATGAAAGGCTCAGTACAACATCTTATGAATGGCAGAATATAGATCTGGATAGCTTCATCCGTCTGCTGGACCAGTTTGTGTAGCTGAGTGTAGGCTGTTATCCTACATATTCTGTACTCCAACCTTGTGAGAAGAAGCAAAGACACATACAAGTGAAAGCAGCAGGGTGGGTCTGCACTGGAGACTGAACATCCTACCTATTTGGACCTGCAGCCTGCCTTTCAGATGTTCACCTGCCAAAGACTATCAGAATTCAGGCCATTGGTTCCTCTCATCTAAACATCAGCATTAGTTAGCATCTCAGAAGCCTTACGCTGATATAATCAGTATAAAATTCTTGCATCCTCTTTACTATGCCATAAGTAGATAGGCAACACAATCCTTCCTCATCCCCATGGACTACTATTTTTCACCCTGAAGCACATTGTGTGATTACATTAGCTTAGCATTTATAATGGCTTCTCAAACAGAATTAGATAGAACCACTAACACAGAAACTATCGCTTGAGTCTTTTGCCTGCAAAGCTGATCCTTGAGGCAAAAGCAACTTGCTAACATCGCCTTCACTGTTAAATTAATTCTCCTCCACTCCCCAACCTCCACGGTTATTTAAGAGAATAAATTATCAGCTAAAAGCGGGTAACTGAGCTATTTATGTTTCTTTGACAGTCACTGCATATTTGTGTAAAATTTCTGGGACAAATCCTCATGCTAAAAACAAACAACCCTCCTACTGAAAAGAGCCAAATGTGTTCCATGTCAGCTCAAGGGACCAAAGTATGCATAGTAATGGTGATTCTTGATCAAGTACCCTGGTTTGTAATTTGGCCTCAAAAAGCAGGTGCAGGGAGCCCAATATGGGTCAGAGCTACTGCACTGCTAAAGAGGAATTTCTCCCCATGCCATTTCCTCAACTGAAACTGCCACACCTTCGCTGCTTTTAGCTCTGCTAAAGAGAGAGAGAGACAGACAGACTGAGAGAGAGAGAGAGAGAGAACTACAGTACAGCTAACTTTTTACCTAGTGGAGTTCAAGTCAAGCGGGGGGGGGGGGGGGGGCTTTTTTATTGCAAACACAGGATGGGGTGAAAAGTTAACCACTCTTTACAAGTGCTGTGGCCTTGATCCATATTGGAGACCAGCTAAATTACAGGCTCCAGTCACATACAGTTTGGTCATAAATGTAACTGATGATGGGACACAGAGTTAAAGTTTCTGCAGAACTCCCATCAGCAGTGCTGCAGCAACATTCATCCTTCTCACTGTCGTACCCAGGCCCACATGACCTCACAGGTCTTAGGACCTCCAGAATAATCTTTCTGAAGATCAAAAGGGACTGTCAGGGATCACGAGAGGATCACAAGAAATTTCAGCCTTCCATTGGCAGTTGCCCAGATACAAGCCACTCTCTGTCTCCACTTGGCACTGCTGTAAAGGTTACTTGAGCACACACAACACAGATGAAAAGCTGCAACATAATGAATGAAATAGAAACTGGTAAATTTGGTCTGGATAAGTGACCAAGAAAGCCCAATGGTCTATGTTAAAACATTATCCAAAGACAGTCCACTGAAAGACTATTATTCAAAACTATTTGGGCAGCAATGGATTTATCAAGTTATTTATTTATTTATTATATTTGATTTAGTGGCCCTCCTTCCCCGCGAGCAGGGCTCAAGGTGGCTTACATCAGAGGTAAATACAATATAATTGGATTAAAACAGTATTAAAATACTTAACAATAGTCAGAAAAACAGCACTAAACCCAAGATGATGGTAATTTCCACCAGCCACCAGGGTGGAGGGGATATCTAGGAATCAAAGGGGAGGTTGGAGTATGAGAGAGCCAGACTGTTGCTGTCCTCAACCAAATGCCTGGTGGAACATCTCTGCCTTACAAGCCCTAAGGAAATGCAGTAAGTCCCAAAGGGTACTGATGTTCTCTGGCAGAGAGTTCCACCAGGTGGGGGCCAGGGGTTGAGGACAGCTGGATCTGTCTTGGGCTGGGGACCACCAGGAGGTTCTTATTATTAGAGTGTAATGCTTTTCCAGGGACATATAAAGAGAGGCAGTCCTGAATACACTGATTCTAAGCCATGTTTTATTTCCTCAGTCTATATACTGGGGCTTCAGGTATAATGAACTCATGGTTCTTCTGTGAACATGTGGTTCTTCTGATCAATGGAACTCTTCTTTAACCTGAGTAACCTAGAGGGTGGCAATCCCACCGGCAACTGGCCCCTCTCAACTGATGAATTTCCTCCAGCTGCACAAACATATGTACAGCCTTTGTTCCCCATTCTACCCCCTCAAAGCTGTTATAATTTGGCAGCTGCATTCCTCTTCCTTCACTTTGATAAAGTTTTTAAAGGTTATGATTGACTCTGTTATGCTAACACTTTCTTCTGAGCCATTTACTTCTTAATAACAATGAGGGCACCATCTACGGTATTTGTGGCAGCTAACTGCAAATACATACCACACAGAGAAACACATAATTCAGCAAAATTACCCATAAGTAATTACAATACCCTGAGATGCGTTCAGATTCCCCAGAACAGGGTACGCAATATAAGGCATGCAAGCTACATTCGGACTAGCAAACCTCCCTCCCAATTCTGTGTATGGCATAAATAGCCTTGTGTGTATGGCACACATGGCTAGTCTTCTCATACACCCATAACACTGAGTCAGCAGGACAGTTAAACTGAGTTAAATGGACCCAATACACCAGAACCTTATCTTGTGCATGATATTTATCTGGGTGGGAAGTACTGTAGGGTATGTGGCATTTCCAGTGGAAAGGGCTTATTAAGTAACAGGGTAAGAACAGTGAACTGGATAGAGTATTCTGGTTTTAGATATATGAATCTCAAATGTAAACGTTCATCCAGTAAGGAAGTTCACTGGACAGCACTGGCTGAGTTTAGTTTATTAGTTTATTATTACGGTCTTAAGACATTGACTGAGTAATTATCTCTCAGTTTAACCTAGTGGTGAGCCTATGGGATAAGAATTGTGAAGTCATTTGTACAATGAAAATGCAGTAACAACTTTATTAACAAAAATACAGGTACAGCACGAGTGAAGGCAAAAAAAGTTCTTCTGTCATGCAGAATAGACTGAACCACAGTGATCTGATGCCAAATCCCATACACCACATTCCAAGATTCTCAAGAGTTCAATATTTATTTTTTTAATAATAATAACCACAACCACCACAACAATAATAGGATTCTATTAAATGTACCTCATATTAACAATATATCGAGTATGGTTTTTAAAAAAATCAAATGGGTCTGTCCTAGTTACGGGTTTGTTTCCCAGGACTGACACAGAAAATGATCAAAGTAAGTACAAGCTTCTACTCTGAAATACGATAACTGAGATCTATTGGAAGTCCACAAAGATGCCCACCCTGTTCACTTACATCATTTCTAACACATCAATAGCCTGAAAGAGAAAGAAGCAACGTTCTCCCAGTTTACAAATGCTTCCATTGCCAGATACCAAGAGACAAGTCTTACTTGCCACCAACAACCAAGAGGGGCTATTTACAAGACATCATTAATTTCATTCACTCTCCTCTCTAAACAAAGGGGCACATAAAGATGAAATCATAATCCAATAAATAACTTCTTTTATTATTTCAAGATTCCAGCCTTGCTCTGGCTCAATATTGTCTAGGATGAAGAATCCTTCAACTGCTTAAATAAGTTTCCTTAGGTGCTATAAAAATGTCAGCAGCAAGAATGAAATCTCCCCATCCCCATTCTTTAAAAAAAAGAACGTGCAAAGCCACACAAACCAATAACCAACAAGGCGCATTTCAGTTCAGAATATTCATTCCGATCACTGCGCTAACACAGATAATGTAGCTCATCATTACAGACTGGAAGGCAGAAGACACCGAGCAGTGCCTTCAGTGACTACCAATGAACAAAAGAACTTTCATTACAGTTAGATCAGCATTTCCTGTGTAGCTTCTGCTCCTAAGCCATGTGAATCTCTCTTAATAAATCAAAAGGAGATAAGAGACCTGAAACGCTCAATACTCTGGCTTAAACAAGTCAAGCTTCTAAAAGTGATTCAAACTTTCTCAGGGAAAACTCTATAAATTGAGTTAATAAATTGTGCAATTCTCATTTACTAGACTGGATAAGGCCTCTCATCCCATCTCTGTGCAATGGGAAACTCTTTAGGGGTGTCCATCTCTTACCTGGATCACAGCTGCAAAGTTAGCCAACCTCCCACCCCCACCCCCATTTATCTAAGGTACACTTATCCCAGCAGCTCAGTGACTTGTAAAAGGCACTGAAAAGCCATAAGGTGGAAGAAAGGGAATGATCAGCAAACACTAGAGAGGAGGGTGGGGAATGACAGGCCATAAGGGTCCCAAGACGAAGGGGGAAGCAATGGGTTCCACAGTGGAAGGGAGAGGGGCAGACACAAAGCACAAATAAAAGGTGGTGCTCTGGCTCTCTCACATTCATGGAAAAACGTGAGAGAGCAGTCCAGCATGAATGCTGCAGGCAAACCAGGAAAGCACCAGGATTCACTGTCATTAGGAAAATCCCTTGCCTTCCCCATGTTACACTAAGTTTTCCCCATTTATATTATCAAGTTCAAAGTCATTTCACCAAATACCTGAGAGGCTTATTTTTTTTTAATTTACTTGCAGATTGAAATATCATACATGCATATCTCTGATCCCCCTCAGCAGAAACATATTATTTAATCTCTGCATCGAATCCTCTAGGATGAATCATGTTCTTCAGAACAGCGGACCTTGGCAATATAGATACTGTTTCCAATTTTGATGCCTCCTGTTTTATATCCCCTTGGTAGAGTTACTGGCCTCATACAATTGATGTGCATACCTTTTGCAGCCAGTTACAAAACTGATAAAGTTGAAGGTAAAATGCTAAGCACAGCATTGAACAGAGACCCAAAGGAATAATTCGGAGGAAGGATCTACTGATAAGAAAAAATTCTACAATACACAGGATGTGTATGAACACCTCTGACACCACATTTCAAACCCCATTTCTCACAACCTATTCTAACACATCAAGTAGTGTGAGGGAAAGAAGTTAAAAGAGGGGGAGGAGATAGTAGAGAAACAATACTGTATTCTAGGGGTGGGTACGAACCACGAAACGAACTGCGGTTCCAGCACAAACCAGACTGGTTCGTGGTTTGTTTTGAGTTGTTCCCAAACCCAAAAACAAACCACCTGTTTTTCATGGAGGTTTGTGTGGTTCATTAGAGTGGTTCATTCTTCGCACAGCCTAGCACCAATTCAATCAGTTCCTAGTAGTCAACGCTGGGGGTGGACTTGTGGAAAGCCCTAGAAACACCCATAGCAGTTGTCCATAGCTTGATTGGCAGCTCTGGAAGCCAACCACTGAGCTCCCATTCTGCATACATACACACATACATATACACACCACACCCTGACTCAGCTGCTTTCACTTTGCAGCAGGAAGAGAGAGGAGTTAGTCATTGTGTGAGAGTGAGTTAGGAAGGATTGCTTGTTGCGTGGCTGATTTAAAGGGAGGCTATAGCTGAACTTTCCTGGGGGCACCTGCTTTGGGAGGGATATAACTCAGATGTCCCAAATCCAATCTTTGCCAAACTTGGAGGGTGGGTGGAGGAGAGCCTGCTGAAGACTTCCGATGAATTTGGTGTCTCTAACTCATGAAGGGGCTGTTCTACCACCTCCTGAACACACAAACCAAACAAACCACGAATCAGTTTGGGAAATGGGAAAAGTTTGTGGTTCATGCAATCAAACAAACCACAAACCACCATTTTCCCAGTTCATACCCATCCCTACTGTATTCTGCAATGCTACAGTACCAGAAGTCTAAACAAGTTCTTAAAATGCTTTGTTCATGCAGATGGGCATGTATTCTAGAACAAGCATCAGCTCATCTTTTTCTCCCACAACATGAACATAGTTTGAACGGGCATATGGAAATTCAAAATTACAGATGGGTCTCTTTCATGGATTTTTTCTTGTTTCCCAGGCAACAAGACTCAATGTCATATCCTCGTTGCCATAGCAATTTCACCTGATTTCTGGTTAAGCTATGTACTGAGAGATGAAGCAAGACAGCTCCCTTTGCTGTCACAGAGTTTCTGGCCTTTTTCATTAAAGTTAGTAGGGGAGAAATAAGACATAGGACTTTTACACACTTTAAAGACTGAAAAAACGTACTGCAGGCATCCACAGAACACTGCTATCCTCAGTTAAGAATTTCAGCACAAAGAACAATGTTGAAGAAAATAGGAGACTTAATCACATTAGTCCCACAGAATATATAGTTTGGTCCAGTGCTGATAATCAAAGTATTGTAGCATCACGAGAAAGACCAAAACCTAGTCATATACTCGGGGGGGGGGGGGGGATTACATATTCACTGAAACTGCTGCAACTTGGTGAACAACTTAATTGACAGGAAATACCTTGACTGTTTGCAAAATGTTTTGTATGAAATCACCCCAAACAGATATTTTTCAGTTTTATCAGGCTCCTCATGCAGCCATTCTACAATTAATGTGAGCAACCCTTCAATCAGTTTTGCCTTATGTATATTCATAATCAGCTTTCAGACAAATCCATTAAAGACATTTGGTTTGATTCAGGACCTTACACACTGTGAATTAAATTAATGAACAATACACCCAGTGGTCAATTTAGAACTTAACTTCTCTGTTGGTGGTCTAGATGAGAGGCAGGAAAGGGAAAGTAGGACCCTCTTGAGCTCACACAGGTTTAAGTGAGCCAAACTCTACTGATGACCCTATTCTTACACATGCTCCATAGGCCTAAACCAAAGCACAACAGTCTGCGCAAAACAGAATAGGAATATAAGTGTTCCCACTAAGAATGGACAAGAAGCCAAAGGGAACGCTCCAGTTACTATGTTCCAAGCTGTGGATGAATAATTCACAGGGAACCAGTTACATGCTCCAAGGCCTTCATTTCCATGGCTTCAGTCTATGAATCCTGCAGGAGTAGCTGTGTTCCTGTTCCAGCAAAAAAACACTAATGGGTAATGGCACTAAAGGTTAAGAGATTTCAGTGAATAAGACATACCAGCCTCAGGTAAGTGTAAACCTAATGAGGACTGTTCCACCAATTTACCTTAATGACAGCTTTCAAAATACACACATGAAATAGGAGTTTATTTCCCACTATTCTCTACCCTAAGGAGTCTCAAAGCAGTTTACAATTACCTTTCCCTTCTACTCCCCACAACAGGTACTTTGTGAGGCAGGTGGGGCTGAGAGGGTTCTGAGAGAACTGTGACTGGTCCAAGGTCATATGAAGGAGTGGGGAATCAAACCTGGTTCTCCAGATTAGAGTCCTCTGCTCTTAACCACTACATCACGCTGGCTTAACAGCTTCTTGAAGTTATAAAAGCAGAAGACCACCAGGTAGGTGAGGAGGCAACTATCCAGTGTTTCACACAGAGTATTTCATGGGCCTCAAAGGAGAAAATCTGTTAGCCACCCTCTAGCCCTTGGCTCCCTGAACTGCCATATCATTTAACCAGAAGAAAAAGCTGCTGGTACAAATGAGTCAGTTATCTGCTGGTCACCAAAGAGGAAACTAGCGAAGAGGAGATATCCTACTGTCTTCCAGTCTTTTCACTGGGGACCCAGTGGTCTGTCAAGTAACAGAGGACACAATGGATCTTTTCTTTCCACTGTGCCTGCTCTTTAGGACCAAATTATGTATCATGCCAGGAAATCCAGAATTCTCCTGAAGTCTGAGCAAAGAACAAAACAAAAACAAAACCAGTCACCAGAAAGAGAACTACTAAAAGTTGACTAGGAAACTGGAAGTGGGTTTAATCTTTCCCTCCATACTGCTTTCTTCCTCTAAATCTCTCTCTTACACACACACTCAGACAGACAGACAGACTGATATTTGACTCATGAAAGGGAGAATATGGGCAAGACATAGAGCAAACAGTGGCTTTAGAAGGGGGATTTACACCAGGAAAATAGCACAGTGGGGAAGGTTTGTAAAGACAAATTTCTGTATTTGCTTGTGGGAGCACTAACAGGTGCTGAATAATGTCTTAATGTGTAGTCCCCTAAGAATGATGTTCTAGATCTTCAAAGCAAAGCACAGTGCTATGAGGGGGGTGAATTTGGGGCAAACCCCACTGGAAATACAGAAGAATGTGGCCATGAAGGATCTAAATAAATCTGTCCCAATAACAATCAGCTAACTTAACTGAATGCAGAGACTACATTGTGCCTCTCTACAGTAACCACAAATGTCTACCTACCTGGTATCAGAGAATAATTTCAAGGAAGGAGAAAGTGGTTTGCAGGCAGGTGTAATTTATTTATTTATTTTAAAATTTTCTATCCCACCCTCCCTGCCTCTCAGCAGGCTCAGGGCGGCTACCAGCATGGTTCATATACAATAAAATTCCATAAAAACAACCACAATATAAAAACATACAATACACACTTTAAAACTACAATGCAAGATGGTGAACTTCATCGCCCTCATCCGAGTGGCATCAGCAAGCATTCTTCTGAACTTTCGATTGGTGCAGATGGTCCAATTGGCGGTCTTCAGCGGTCGGGCCATTGCTATGAAGTTGAGGCAGCCCCTACCTGAAAGCCTAGCAGAAGAGCTCTATCTTGCAGGCCCTGCAGAACTGTAAAAGGTCCTGCAGGGCCCTGATGTTATCCGGGAGCTCATCCCACCAGTGCGGGATCGCCACCGAAAAGACCTTGGCCCTCATTGCTGCCAGCCAGGCCTCCTTAGGCCCTGGAAGAACCAGGCAGTTCTAGGAGCCCGATTGTAGTGCTCGCTGGGGTACATATGGGGAGAGATGGTCCCTTAGGTAGATAGGTCCCTGGCCATCTAGGGCTTTATAAGTAAGCACCAGCACCTTGAACCGAATCCAGTATACTATAGGCAGCCAGTGCAGTGCTTTTAGGGTGGGCTGGATGTGTTCCCACATGGGAAGGCACAACATCAGCCTTGTCGCTGCATTCTGCACTAGCTGCAGCTTCCAGATTTGGGACAAGGGCAGCCCCATATAGAGAGCATTACAGTAATCCAATCTTGAGGTGACCAACGCATGGATCACCAGAGCCAGGTCATTGCATTCAAGGAAGGGAACCAACTGTTTAGTCAGCCGTAGGTGACAGAAGGCCGACCTTGCAGTGGCTGCTATCTGGGCCTCCATCGTTAACGAGGTGTCCAGGAGCACTCCCAAACTCCTAACCTATGGCGCTGGCACCAACAGTGCCCCATCAAAGGTCGGGAGAGGAATCCCTAGCCTTGGACCGCTCTGACTCAAGCATAGGACCTCCGTTTTCATCGGATTCAATTTCAATTGACTCTGCCTAAGCCAACCAGCCACGGCTTTAGGATTCTCCCATTTTAGTAATTGTGCAAAAAATCTGAACAAGGTATATGGAGTAGTAAGTCATGTTTTATTCAATAGAGTTTACTCCCTGGGAAGTGTTCTTAGGACTGCACTGTTAATCTAATAGGTTATAATAGCAAATACTATCCACATGAAACAAGAATAAAATATTATATGTTCATATTCTATAAGCTTAAAAACTAAGATGCATCAAATAGACTACCCAATATTATAAGAGAACAAGAAGGGGGATCCGCGATACTCGCAGGGGGAAGTATTTCCCACAGCTCCCAGCCTGCAGAAGCAGGAGGAGCTCTGCAGGAGGAGGAAGCGGCAGCAGGTGAGCCTTCTCCCTCCTCCCCCCTGGCACTGGTGGCAGCGAGGCTGAATGGCTCACAGCCTCTGGCCCACCAAACTTTCTCCCGTCCCCTCCCCAGCAGCAGCAGTGAGGCCTGAGGTCCACCAAGCCTTCTCCCACCGCCCCTCCCCAGCAGCGGTGGTGGCGAAGCCTGAGGTCCGCCAAGCCTTCTCCCACCCTTCCCCCTCCCCAGCAGCAGCGATGGTGAGGCCCGCCAAACCTTCTCCCATCCCCCCTTCACAGCTGTGGTGGCGGCGAGGCCTGAAGCCCGCCAAGCCTTCTCCCTCCTCCCCCTGGCACCAGCGGTGGCAAGGCCTGAGTGGCTCACAGCTGCCGGGCCCCCCAAGCCCCCCCCTGGCCAAAGTGTTCTCTGCGCATGAGCAGGGAACACTTTTACTTTTGGGGGGATTTAAATATCCCCCGAATATTTTTTTTTACTTTTCAGATTTTTCTGCACAACTGGGGAGTCCCCCAAGTGTGCAGGAAAACCCTTCTGCCCCCAAGTGCCCCCAATGTGCAGATTTAGATATCCGCACGCAGGGGGCAACTTGGCTATTAGTATATAGACAAGCAGAGGGATCTGCAATACTCGCGGGGGAAGGACCTCACGGCTGCGGAGGAAGTGGCCAAAGGTGAGCTTCCCCCCTGGGCACCGGCAGCAAGGCCTGGATGCCTGTCAGCTGCTGGGCCCACTGCCGATTTCCCCCCGGGCTCTGGCGGCGAGGCCTGGATGCCTCCCAACCATCGGGCCCAACACAGAGTTCCCAGAGCATTCTCTGTGCATGCTCAGGGAACACTCTTTTACATTGGGGGGGGGACTTAAATATTCCCCATATAATTTTTTTTAAGTTTTTGGATTTTTCTGAACACCTGGGAAGTCCCCCAAGTGTGCAGGAAAATCTCTCTGCCCCCCAAGTACCCCTGATGTGCGGATTTAGATATCTGCATGTACAGGGGGCACTTGGCTATTAGTTTATAGATATGTACTGCAGTTGTTTCAGAAAGCTGGTGGAACTGGGGAGTCTGATTGTGGGATGTATTTATTTATTCCATTTTATACCCTGCCTTTCTCCCCAGTGGGGACTCAAAGTGGTTTGCTTCATTCTCCTCTCCTCCATTTAACCTCACAACAATCCTGTTAGTTTAGGCTGCAAGACTGGCCCATGGTAGCAAGCATCCATGGCAGAATCAGCATTTGAACCCCAGGCTTCAAGTTTCTAGTTCATCACCCTAGCCACTACAGCCACATGATATGTTGACTGGGGGCTACCAATGAAATAATACAGTTTTAAAAATTTTCTTAGAGTAGATAATAGTGAAATTAATGGATCTGATCTGCTTCTTTATAGAAACAAGAGTGAATCAATTGCCTGTGATGACTTGCCGGTCTTTGCCCCCACCATCATGCCTGTTAACAAAAAAAAAATATTATATATAACATAGCAGTTTGTGTTTCATCACCACCCAGGATACTTTTTATTAAGAATTTATAACAATAATTTTGTTTAAAGATCTGATTTTAAAAAAATAACATACAAATAACTGTGAGAGGGGAACAACTGAACTGGCAGATTGAGGTTGATTTCAATTTCCAATTTCAGAGAAACTGAAATCCTCCTCAAACTGCCAGTCAGGGCCTGTAAACAAACAGTTGTTCCCTCTCCAATATTTAAGTGTATGGTGTTCATATAATTTGAATAGTATTGCTCCTGGCGTCAGTAAGTGTAATTGTTGGTTTTGCTTCATTTATTCACATGGTATGTTGGGTCAAGTAGGGACAAAACTCTTATGTGAGAACCAAGAGTTCTATTCATTCTGTTTCAAGCCCTTCTGGTCATAATGTCATTGATTACACACTTTTTACTGATTTAAACTAGTTAAGCTATTTTGCTAGTACGATTATTCCCTAATCATGGAGTTCCCATTTTAAATGCCACAGTTATCCATGAAGACAAGTTGTCCAAGGCCCAATTTTTAGACTTGTATTATATTGTTTTAGTTGCTTTTCAGTCTGGTTTTTCCTAGTAGGAGCTAATTGCTGGTGCCAAAACTTCCCAAGCTGTTTGAATCTACAAATGTTTCCTGCAGGCAGCTGCCCAAGTACACACAAGTAATAATGAATAATGTGACACAAGGAATCATTATGAACCAGAATGAATGCTTTCATTTGCACCAATCAAGGGTCGGGGTTTTTGTCTCTCTACTGAGCTGGCTCTGTTAACAATGCTGACTCTAGCTTTCTGTTGCCTTCTGCCTACTGTACTGTACTTCAGGCTCCTTCAACTGCCTGAGGTTAATGAATTCCTTTTCACTGGTTATTTCTTGCCACACAGACCAAGTTTATAGCTGATCTTTTGCAGAGTTTTTATTCCCAGGCAGAGTGGAGTCTCTTTTTACTGCAGCCTTGATTACATGGCATGTGGGAAGGAAACAGAACTGTGCAGACAATGCCAGCTTTGTGTCAGATTAACCAAGCCAGAGCAATGTAGGTCCAGAGAGAATGCTACACTCCAAACAGTTCTCCCCATCAACCATTCAGCACGTTTGCTGCCTTCAGTGCTTGGTGCCCAGGGCCAGCCCATACATGAAGACCTAACATTTGCAAAGTGCAGGTACAGGGGAGAGTCAGCGGAAGAAATACAGCACTGATATGCAAATACAAATCTTGTGCAAGTATTAGTGCCAGTGCTACCACCGTGATCATCATGTGAATGTGTGAAGGAACCATGTTTGTTTTCATGGCATGTGGGTGAAGGAAGAGAGTCAGAATCCTCACTCTTTTCTAATTCAAACCCCCCAATTAGTCCCCAATATTCAGGTATTAGTGCCAGTGCTACCACCGTGATCATCATGTGAATGTGTGAAGGAACCATGTTTGTTTTCATGGCATGTGGGTGAAGGAAGAGAGTCAGAATCCTCACTCTTTTCTAATTCAAACCCCCCAATTAGTCCCCAATATTCAGGTATTAGTGCCAGTGCTACCACCGTGATCATCATGTGAATGTGTGAAGGAACCATGTTTGTTTTCATGGCATGTGGGTGAAGGAAGAGAGTCAGAACCCTCACTCTTTTCTAATTCAAAACCCCCAATTAGTCCCCAATATTCAGAGAGTGCCCCGTGTGGCATCTGAGGACATATTTAAAGGGTATTGTCCTACTATTCATAACAGGTACACCCCAAAATAAAAAATAGGCATTTTCAAAACATTGACAAATAACCCACAAGCAACATTCCCTGTCAATAACCTCCCCCCCGCTTTCACCCGACTACCTTCTCTCCTCATGCCCACCTCTATCCCACAATCAGGAAAAGGAAAGAGAAAAAGGCAGAGAAGGGAAGAAAGAAGTCCTAGTTAATAACTGCCATACAGGCAGTAACAGTGTCAAGACCAAACCATGACAACAGCACAATACTACATATAAAAAGACTAGACAGCTTGTTTTTTTTTTTCTATAAGCCTTTTTTCTCTTAAAAACAGCCTGCTCATTATTTGCAAGGAAGATCATGTCTTCCACCCAATAGTGAAACTGACTTCCAATGAAGAAACAAAGGATAGAAGCAAAATACACCATTTCTGCTTATGAAACGAAGTCAGTCAGGCTCAGCAACAACCCTTTGTAATGAGAAATAATAAGTCTCTTGCAGTGCAATCTTAAACCAATGGGCACAGAGGGGTGTAACTCCGTTTAGGATTGCACTATTTAGTCATTCAGATCAGCAAGCAAGCCAGGAGGAGGAGGAGGAGGAGATTGGATTTATACCCCACCCTTCACTCGGAGTCTCAGAGCAGCTTACAAACTCCTTTCCCTTTCTCTCCCCACAACAGACACCCTGTGAGGTAGGTGGGGCTGAGAGAGCTCTGAGAGAAACTGCTCTTTCAAGGACAACTCTGGCAGAACTATGGCTCGCCCAAGGTCATCCAACAACTGCACGTGGAGGAGTGGGGAATCAAACCCGGTTCTCCCAGATTAGAGTCTGCGCACTTAACCACTAATATGAGGATTATCACCTGACTTGCTCTGCCTGTTTCCAGAAGGAGGCTTCCTTGGCTGGGCTCAGGACAGTTCTATCCCCTACTTAAGGACCTTCAGATTACCAGTGCAGGGTCAAGTTCTCATAATCAGTCACATTAAACTAATTTTCCCAGATGTTACTGAGTTTCTATAACCAAGTTACCAACTCAGGAATTCCAAAATAAGGAAGACGTCAGAAAATTACCAGTAGAAATCTAAAGATCTCAGAAATGTTGAAACCTCAAAAAAGAATGTTCTGGATGGAGGACATTAAAATAGTACTAAATAAGGGACCATTTCTTGAAATAAGGAACAGGTGGCTAACCTATCTAAAAAGAGATAAAACAACTGATGGTGCTTCAGTAGCTAAAGAAATCAGGGTTAAGTATCTTGAGGAGTATTAGGTAAGCCCCACTGAATAATATTGGACTTGCTTCTCAATAGACCCTTTTGGCTTACTCCACAGAAGGCCTAGGTTTAATGGTTACCAGTAGAAAGGTTCAAGGTTTGTGTGATCAGTACGGCAGCCTCATATGCTCTTATGAAGGAGGGATGGGCTATCTATACTCTGAGGTTTTTGAGACAAAGGCCATGAAGGCAGTTTAAATGACTGAAAGCAAAAGCAGACCAGGATCAGATTATTCAGGATCCTCTTAAACCCATTCTACATAGCACAAATCTCAGGTTCTGCGTCCTGCTATTTTAGCACATACAGATTTTGCAATTTATTTATTTATTTGTTTGTTTAAATTTATACCCCGCCGAGTCAGCAAACCCGGCTTAAGGCGGCAAGCAACATTAAAATCATTCATACGTACAATAAGATAAAATGAATCCACCAAAATAAAATTAACAAACTAAAACTGCAAAAATGGCGGTCATGCAGAAAATCCGAAGTCAGAGAGGCAGTACAGAGCCACCAGCACAAAAGCAAAAGCAGCAGCCTAAAAGTCCTCGGCTAGGAAACTTCCACCAGCTGATGTCCCTGAGCCAGAAATTCCCCAGCCATTTTTTTCCAGAGGCCGTTATCTCCCAGTGGCGGCTCCTAATTAAAGGCCTGGCGGAAGAGCTCCACTTTGCAGGCCCTGTGGAACTGCAAAAGGTCCTGCAGGGCCCTGATGTCCTCCGGGAGCTTGTTCCACCAGTGAGGAGCTGCCACTGAGAAGGCCCTAGTTCTGGTGGTTGTTAACCTGGCCTCTCTAGGGCCAGGGAGGGTCAGGCGATGTTGAGTGCCTGACCGCAGTGCTCTCTGGGGTATATTCGGGGAAAGGCGGTCCCTTAGGTAGGCAGGCCCCTGACCATGTAGGGCTCTAAAGGTTAACACCACCACCTTGAACCAGATCCGGTACACAATAGGCAGCGCACTGAGAGACCCATCAACAGCCTGGCCACGGCATTCTGCAATAGCTGCAGCCTCCGAAGCTGGGACAAGGGCAGCCCCATATAGAGAGTGTTGCAGTAATCTAACCTTGAGGTGACCATTGCATGGATCACTGTCGCCAGGTCATTGCGTTCGAGGAAGGGAACCAACTGCCTAATCAGCCATAGATGGTACATGGCTGCCTTGGCAGTGGCTGCTACTGGGGCCTCCATAGTTAAGGAGGCATCCAGAAGCACTCTCAAACTCTGGACCCTCAGCGCGGGCACCAATGGTGCCCCCCGAAGGCCGGCAATGGGATCCCTACCCCCGACCTGCTCCGACTCAGGCACAGGACCTCCGTCTTCGTTGGGATTCAATTTCACTCGGCTCAGCCTGAGCCAACCTGCCATGTCCTGTAACACCCGCTCCAGGTCATCTGGGGTGGCTTTGGACCGGCCGCCCAACAACAGATATAGCAAGAAGGAGTTTCTACTCAAAAATAGGGCTGTGTCATTATTACAGCCAAGTTCCATACACTGAGTTGGAATTAAGACAAGCAGGAGAAGTTTTATTCAGAGAGATGAGCAACTCACATTTGCTTTTGGATTCCTGGAATTGTAAACCCTTTGAGACTTGATGAACAAGAGGCCTTTTGTCCCTTTCTCCTGGAAACAGAGGTGCTTGTTTAGAGAAATGCACAGTTAATACAATTCTCTACAGCCTTTGAGAGCTACCAAGCAGCCTATCTGCCTGTCATAAGAGCTACCAAGCAACCTTGCCCCATCACCAGCAGCAATTCCACTACCATCACCACCACCCTTTCTCAATAGCTCACATTCACAGATAGTCTTTCATCTCAAAGCAATTTTAAAACATGTTGTGAAGGGAATCCCTGAAATGTAGCAACATTGAAGGTGGAATGCAGCAGCTGCTACATAACCAAAAGCAGTATCAGCGAGCACTTTAGGACAGGATATTAAATTGTGGGTGAAGCACAGGCAGGCAAAATTGAATTATTTATGTTGGACTTAAGCCCAAAAAATGGGATTCATTTTTTTTTTTAAAAGACTGTTTGAGAAAGCACTATGATTTCAAGGCACATGAAGGCAAAAAGCAGTGCAGTGCTGAGATTGAAAATTTTCATATGCACCACAAGGGGGCTACATCCAAGGGGAAACACCAACATAGATTCAAATTATCTGAATTGTTGAGAAGGGCTTGAAAACAAGAATCAGAAAAGGATCCACGCTAGACCATGATATATCCAGAAAAAGATGTTAAATGGCAAAAAATGGCAAAAATTCCAGAGGCATAGCTGTGTTGTTGTTGTTCAGTTGCACAGTCGAGTCCGACTCTTCGCGACCCCATGGACCACATCACACTAGGCCCTCCTGAATTCTGTCGTGCTCTGGAGTTTGCTTAATTTCATGTTTGTTGCATCGATAACACGGTCTAACCATCTCATCCTTTGCTGTCCCCTTCTTCTTTGACCTTCAATCTTTCCCAGCATCAGGGTCTTCTCCAGTGAGTGCTCCCTTCTCATTTGGTTAGTTTGTTGTAAAAACCAAACAAACAAAAACAAATTTCAGTGGCACCTTAAAGACTAATAGCATTTATTCCTGTATGAGTTTTTGTGAGTTGGAGCTCACATACTCAGTTGTAATGAAAGAAAAATAATAATTATCCTCATTTTTAGGCAGAAAATTACAGAAGGCAAGAGGGGAAGGGAGGAGTTAAGCAAAGAGAGGCCTGGTATTGTAAATAAGGGATGGTTCTCTAAGTAGAGATTTGAATGGTTCACACATAATGGATGATGGGAGGGGTCAGAGGTTCTCTCTTCTCTCTCATGATGTTAAGACAGGCATGTCAGTAGCCTGCTCGTGATAGGGAACCACCTACTCCTATCCCCCCAATTCCCCACACTCAATATGCCAAGCAGTAGGAGAAAAATGGGGGAGGGGAACAGTGCTGCAGATGCTGTGACTCCTTTTCTGGGTTATTGCCCAGAAGTGATGTCAAGGCCTCCAAGACACTCTAGAAATTTCCTCAATCTCTGTGGACTTTACCATAGAGAATGGGGGAATTCCTAGGTGGTTTGACATCACTATCAGGTGATAACTGAGAAGTGACATTAGAACATTTGCAATGCTTCCTTCTCCCAAGGCTACACCCCAAAAGCTCCCAGGGGTTGCAGCTGCAGGGCTGGCACCCCTAGGCAAAAATAAACAAAAATGCCATTGCCACCCCAGCCGGAATAACGAGACAGACAACAGTTTGGAATTAAACAAGGGCCACTTTATTAACTATTTAAACAGAACATTGCAGCAATGGGCAAAACTAAGCAAGCTCTGGAACAGGCAAGGCAGGCGTCACTCTCTGACACAGCCTCCTTGCCCTTGATAAGGGCGGGACACCTAGCCCCGGTCTGAAGCCCGATACTTCTGGCTCGTAACCGGCAGCCCAGCATGCTGGCACTCCCCCCTCAGGAGCGCCTACCCCTGCGGCTGCACAGACCAACAGGGAGGAGCCTAGCCTGAGAGGTTCCCAGAGGCGATCCCCATTCACCACCCCAGACCGCAAGGCCCTAGGACAGATCCTGAAGATCACCTGTTCCCAAAAGGGATATGCTGTGAGGCGCTCACCGGTTCCATTTTCTTGCTTGCACAACCTGCCAAGTGACCAGACTAATTAATAACCTGACCACCGACTAAGCCCCTAAACCACAGAGCACAGTGTAAGGTAGGCAAAAACACCCCAACCAAACTCGCCAAATAGGTGGGATGCAAAAATTCCTACCCGGCCCCAAATGGCGACCAGCCAAAGCCTACACTGCAAACAGGGCGGGCGGGTGGGTGAGCACGCGGAGCAAGGCCAAGGCGGGAGCGGGGTGCAGGCTCTTATAGAGCAAGCCCCGCCCCCGCCTGCTCCGAGACGCGCGTCGGCGCGTCAGTTGCTGCCTCGCATCCGGCGAGGCGGCAAAGCAGCCCCCGGGAGCCATGGCTTTGCCAGGCGCCCGGGAGCTCAGTAAAATATGGAAAACAACAAACTAATTAAGGAGGAAGTGTTCTGAAAGTAAAGGATTTTGATATGATACATCATCTTAAGAACAGTCTATTAAAGTTTCTAAAAACTGGGTCCCATGGCTCAGACAAACAGAGATTGATTGGCAGGGGGAGATCTACAATTTGGATTTTGCCTGAGGTCTCATAAGCTCATTACAATCATCCCAGGAACCAACTAACTGTAGCTCTTCCAAATAAAACATTCTGATCCAGTGGCTGTTTCCCTAGTACCATTCACTCTTCGATATTAACAAACCAACCAAAGGTAACTTCACATTCAAATCAACCATAGGTAACTTCACACTCAAGAGCTCTGTTTCTGAAATGGAACCAGAATTGTCTGCATCCAGTATTTCTTTGACTCTCTGCTGTTACTGTTATTGGAATGAATCCAGTCTCTAATGCATGTAATCCTCCAATTCATGCTGTATGGAAGAATAGTGCTATTTTTCCTGTGTTACATGCAGAGCTGTGGATTAGAGTTTAAATGATTTGCACAATTCTGGGGAACTGAATATAGATTACCAGGGTATGAAATTGTCATTCCTAGCACAGTAATTCTCAAATTATGTGCCAGGGCATACTAACAAACTGTGACAGAACTGCAGGTTTGCCATGAAAAACACAATTCCTGTAAGTCTCAGTACCAGAGGCTGCCCCTTGTGTCTCTGCATGATTAGCCATTTTGTCCTCTTCTCAAGTAGCCTCATTTCAAGATAGGTAATCAGCCAACCTATCTGCCATTACAGAAACTTGCCCCATTTTTCTGCATGGTTCACTGCCCTGGATTTAATAATGAAGAGGTGACTCGTTCAGAAACACAGTGGGTTGGGCTTGTCTGAAATATAGGAGTGGGTACTTAATAGTCTTACATTTTCTAAACAAAAACCTTTTTCAGCTTGAAAAGAGTAATGTGCCTTCAAAATTCTTAAAAACAAACAAGCAAGCAAACAAACAAACAAACAAAATGCATGCATGCCTGATTAGGTGAAAGTATGGGAAATACAGCCAATAAGCAAAATTACCTTTCCCCATCTTAATGGATAGGTCTGTTGTTATAGATTTGATTGCAATACACAGTGGGGAATAATATGCATTTAATGCTATAGATTACATAGCACTTGTTCCCCCTAGGGAAAAGAAAGCAATCAGAAGGAAGAGGCGACTTCGCATTTCCATATGGGAAATTTCCTTTTTGTCCAAGATGTGCGAACAATACTAATTCCTGGGCTGGCGTGATTAAGTGATGACATCCTTGTTATTACACCTACTACTCTGCCTAAGCCAGGAGGGCCGAGGACTGAGGGAATGTGTTTTGACACATGTAGTCAAATCTGCATGTATCTGACAGTCTAAGAATACCAGGCTAATAAGAATTATTTATGATGATGGGTCTCAGAAGCAGGTGGCAATGTGGGGAAAAGAACTGACCTTGGTGCAACAACTGCATTTTACTAACCAAGTTATTTGCACATTTCACAGAGCTCATTTGCACAATTATATCAATGCTGATCTTTTTGTTTTTAAATGTGAAGTCATAAAGAGAATAAACCAAACCTCCTGCTTCAGGGTGTGGGAGGACTTACAGATGGTGCTCCAGTCGGCGTCTTCTTTCTCTACCCTCTGGAGTACATGGAAACATTTTCCTTAGCAGGGATAGGAATTTCTGTTAGAGCTGGCCAAACAATCTGAAGGATTCTTCTCTGGCCAGTGTATTATTCTACCTTCTCTAGTCTGAAACTCCAGATTTTATGGTTTCTGCTTTTCTTTTATTTCAACCACACCAAACAGGAATGCATGGAATATCTTATTTAGGAAGGGGAGGGGGGGTTGCAAAGTGCACTATGGGAACCATAGTACTCATATCTCCATTTTTTTTCCCAGTCTGGCAAAATGTATTTAAACATAAGCACACAAAATTCTGCATCTCTCCCTCCCTCCTTGGGACCAAACTCACAACAGGCTCTGCCTTATCCAAATAATTCTCAGTCTTGTCTCCTCTTGGTCCATTTGCAGATACACTATTGGATACATGAAATGCTTCATAACAAGGTCAGATCATGGTTTATCAAGCTCAGTATTGTCTACTCTGACTGGCAGCAGCTCTCCAGGTTCCTAAGTAGGGGCCTTTCATGTCAGGTGCTACCTGATTCTTTTAACTGGAGGTGACAGGGACTTTCTGCGTGCAAAGAAAATGCTCTACCACTAAGCCATAGGTCCATCACAACTAAATGCATTGGCAAATTAACTGCTATCTTTTTCATGGGACTAGTAACTAGCTTGTGTACCCTCTGCACCCATGTAATCCTGATCTCAAACCTTTATTTGAAAGTAAGCCCTACTGGACTCAATGCCACAGTTCCAATAAATTATACACAGGATCTGTCTGTAAGGGATCAAATAAAATAACAACCAAGAAATACAGTTGCAAAATACTGTGAGAAGTATGGTAAGGTGAAGCAGGGGTAGCAGCTGTAGATACGCTGAGTGCCCAAGGGGCAGCCAGCAAATTAGAACACAAGCGCAGATGCCACCTTCTTCTGCTGACAATCACAGCCAAAGCAGAAAACAATGCAGTAAATCAAGCAGTGCATATTCTGCCACATCATGCAGAGCACAGGGAAATGGTGAAATGTGGAAGGCCAGGTCTCTTGTACTGAGCAAAGTTTTGTTTTTTAACCTAGATAAATCTACAGCTGAAACCTGAACTACACCAGTGCCTCTGAAGTATCAAGGAACCATTCGGAAAATACAGATCCATGGATTCTTCAAGACAAAACATGAAGGGAACTATCTTCCTCACATTTTGTTTTTTTAGTATCATAATTCAGACTACATTGCCCAATGCTAGGGTTACCAAGTACGATCATTGCACCAGCGGGGAGATTTGGGGAGTGGTCCAGGAGTAGGTGGCGACAACCCTGACACAATGAGGTCATGTTAAAGTAATGTCATCAAGTTGGTGACATCGCACAGCAACACTGCCTTTTTCTGCAAACTCTACAGTTAAAATTGGGCTCAAATCATAGAGTTTTGCCCAAAAAGCAGATCGTCACCATGCAACATCGCTAACGTGATGGTGTCACTTCTGCATGATGTCATCACATTGGGACGTTGCTGTTTGGGGGTGGGGCATCCCTGCTGGCCAGCTGGATGGCAGTGTGCAAAAGCCCCGAAAATAGGGTGATCCCCCACTTAGACTGGGGGTCTGGGAACCCTACCCAATGCCCACATCCAAAATTCATCTCTTTGCAAGAGAAATTCATTTGTTTCAAGAATTTATTTATTTAATTTATTTATTACTTCAACTATTACCCCACCCTCCCCACCGAGGCAGGCTCAGGGCAGCTTACATAAAACCAATAAAACAAAATACATATTACAATAAAATACACAGTTGATATATCAATGGTGGTACAGTATAGTAAAGTGCAATTCTGAACACGTTCAGCGGTGAATACCAGTCTAGGTAGCTTCTAGCTCTAAGAGGCACAGGGCTGATGAGATGAGCTGCAGCTCCTAGCGGAATGCCTGCCAGAAAAGCTCCATTTTCACAGCCCTGTGGAACTGTGAGAGGTCCCGCAGGGCCCTGATCTCGCCAGGGAGCTCATTCCAGTAGGTTGGAACTGCCAAGGAAAACGCCCTAGTCTGGGTCAATGTCAACCTACCGTCCTTCTGACCAGGAAGGGCCAGGCGATTTTGTGATCCTGATCTCAGTGCTCTCTGGGGAACATGTGGGGAAAGGCGGTCCCTCAGGTAGGCAGGTCCCTGACCATAAAGGGCTTTAAAGGTCAAAACCAGCACCTTGAAGCAACTCCAGTATGCTATTGGCAGCCAGTGCAGTGTCTTTAGCACAGGCTGGATGTGCTCCCGCATGCGGAGACCCATCAACAGCCTGGCCGCCGCATTTTGCACCAGCTGCAGCTTCCGGAGTTGCACCAAGGTCAGTCCCATGTAGAGAACATTGCAGTAGTCTAAAGTTGAGGTGACCATAGCATGGATCACTGAAGCCAGATCACTGCATTTGAGAAAGGGAACCAGCTACCTTATCAGCCAAAGGTGGTAAAAGGCTATCTTGGCAGCGGCTGCTACCTGGGCCTCCATTGTTAGGGAGGCATCCAGGAGCACTCCCAGACTCCTGACCTTTGGCGCTGGCACCAGCATTGCCCCATCGAAGGCCAGTAATGGGATCCCTACCCCCGACCACTCCGATTCAGGCACAGGACCTCCATCTTCATCAGATTCAATTTCAATCGGCTCAGTCTAAGCCATCCAGCCACGTCCTGTAACACCCAACCAGGTCGTCTGGGGCAGAGTCAGTCTAACCGCCCAACAACAGGTAGAGCTGGGTGTCATCCGCATATTAGTGACACCCTAGCCCATGCCTCCGGGCAATCTGGCAAGGGGGCGCATATAGATGTTAAATAGCATTGGGGAAAGCACCACCCCTGGTGGCACTCCACAGATTAGTGGGTGTATTCAGGACAGCTCCTCACCCAGAGCCACCCTTTGTCCCCGACCCTGGAGATAGGAGATGAGCCACTGCCAGGCAAGCCCCTGGATCCCCATGTCGGCGAGACAGTGGGCAAGTAACTGGTGATTGACCATGTCGAACGCCGCCGACAGGTCCAACAACAGTACCGCCGTACCACCTCGATCCAGATGCCTCCAGAGGTCATCTGTGAGGGTGACCAGTGCTGTCTCCTTCCCATGGCCTGGGTGGAAGCCAGACTGGAAGGAATCTAGCATGGAAGTGTCATCCATAAAGCTCTGCAACTGTACTGCCACCGCCCTCTCTATTAACCAGCTGATACCCAATTCGGCCAGATCCAAAGATGTTTTTTTCAAGAAGGGGCAGACCATCGCTTCCTTGAAAGCCCCCGGGGATTCCAGAAGGGTAGACGTGTCCAGTCTGTTACAGCAAAAATAAGCAGGAATCATCTGACACCTTCAAGACTAACAATCTTATTCCAATGTAAACTTTCATGGACTAGAATTTAATTCCTCAGATGCTTATGTTCATCTCTTTATAACCATCTGAAGAATTCTATGTCTGGGGCACAGGCATTTAGTAGCTCTTGGACACCTAGAGCCATGAAACTTACTGAATTGCTTTAGGTAAATCATTCTCTCTCAGCCTAAGTTATCTTCCAATATTGTAATGAAGATAAACCCATAAACTGATTTATACAAATTAAAGGTCCCTGGAAGAAAGACACTATTGCCTTTTATCTTGACCTTCCTCTAGGAAGCTCAGGTATGGTTCTCTCCTCCTCCAATTTGTCCCCAGAACCATTCTGTGAGGGAGGTTAGAGTCAGTGACAGTGACCAGCTCAAGACCATCCAATGAGCCTTCAGGCTGAGTGTGTGTTTGAATCCATGTCTCCCAGGACCTAGCACAACATTCTAACCATACTAGCTCATCATGTTTCCCCCCGAACTATGAAGTCTAACCATGTATATTTTGCTCTTCTGTGTTTTGTGTGGGTGTGTTAAGTGCTGTCAAATCATTTCTGACTTAAGGCAACTCTATGAATGAATGACCTCCACACGTTTTTTTTTTAATCGTTAACAGCCTTGCTTTACTGAGTCAATCCACCTCAAGTTGGTTCCCTCTTCAGGCATTTGAAACATACAACCACAATGCTGCCTTGACTGGGCTGGATATCTATTTGCTTCCACGCCCAATTCAAAGTGCTGCTTATTTTAAAGCCTGGGGCCCTCATACCTAGGGAACAGCATCTCTTGATATATTCCCAAGTACCATTTATGCTCTTTAGTTAGCTTTTTTCATCTCTTAGGATTTTCTGTACAGCAACAGCTAGGTAGTAGGTCCAGTTCTCTGGAATGATTTACCAAAATGAGTCCAGAGAGAATCTATGTTTGCTGTGTTTCGAAAGGCCTGCAAGACAGTTTTATTTCAAGGGGCATTTGGTAAATGGTAAACTGCTTTGGCATTTGTTTTTAATCGTTGTGTATTTTTCCTGTGCTTGTTTTTTATTTGTACTGTTTTTTCATTAATTAGCATGTTTCTTTTTATCTTGATGATTTGTGTTCTTCCAACTTGCTGCTACATTGTTACCCACTTTGAATCCAAGGAGAGACTTAAATAAACACAGCTTCCTACTCAGAAATACCTTATACCAGGGATCCCCATCCTTTTTGAGCCTGTGGATACCCCTGAAATTCTGGCACAGTGTGGTAAGTACAGCCACAAAATGGCTGCTGCAGGAGGTGGAGCTAGCTGTAAAATGGTTGCTCCAGCTTACTTCATCATACAGTGAAGATCCTTGCATTGTGGTGGCGGCTGCTGCTAAAGCAACACTTCTTTTTTAAAAATCTGCACAGCCAGTCAAATCTCCAATGACCAATCAGAAGCCTTGCTGGGCAAAAGCCGTACCTGGCCCTACCCATTCTCTAAAGACACAGGTGCCAGGAAAGGTGTTGGTGAGCACCATGGCACCCACGGGCACCACACTGGGGACCCCCACACCCTCCCCTTTATACTCCTCCACAGCCCTTAGCAGTTTTGCTACATTTTTTTAACTTATTATGGTCCCTTTAATTCCTTAAAGAAACACCTATATTTTCCAGTTAAATGGATATCAGTGAAGTTTGGAAGACCATATTTTCATAAAGAGTTTCAGGATAATCGTCTGCAGCATACAATGTGCTATTTATAATTTGATTGGGCGTTCCTAGGGGATACAGATCAACAGGAATGTAAGGTTAAATTTTAGGCAAAAGAAATATAAAGAGTAAAACCCAAAATAATTCTATATTTATGCCATAAAGACAGGCTCCATGTAAGAAACAGCATGGACACTAATGTGAAATTTGTATGTGTATCTGTTTTAGTTGTGAATCACTCACATTTAGTTGCTGGAGGGCAGAGTGGCATACGCAATCATGGCAAAATTAACATTTGTGTAATTTTTGTACACAAATGGGTAAAAATACACAGTTTATCCTACGAAGTAAGTGTAGGAAATGCCACATGCAACATATCCTCTGACTAGCAACATATCCTCTGACTAGCGTTTAGACTGTAGGATCATCAAACTCCACATCTCCAGCACAGGGTCGAGTCTAGAAACCATGATTAAGTACATTCTTGATACTAATAATTTAGTTGATACAAGATTTGGGCTTCTATATCTTTTACTGTCAAGGATGCCTCCCAGACCACAAATTATTCTTGCAATTCATTTCTGGAAACGTTTCCAAAATAATAATGAAAAAGACATCTGATGAGATAATGTGCAGTGACAGTGCAACTAATGGCTCAGTCACGATTATCTCAACAGGCAGGGGACTTCATTGAAAACGGTAAGACTTGGTCACGTTCCCTTTGATACACACACCTGTCTTTGATTTTCAATCACCCTTGACTGGAGCTGACTCTATTATGCATCAGAATCTTTCTTTACCTGACAAAATAGCCCCTGGAAATTCTTGCTGAGCTCTTTTCCATGATGTATATCAAGGGGGCACATAAAGAAGGGAGAACAGCCTGTTGTAGGAATGACACAAAGTCTTCAGGAAGTCTGACTAGGCTATTGCAAACATTCTCTGCCAGCTGTCATCACAATATGTACAGAAGCCCCCCCCCTTTTTTACTTATTTCTATTTTCTTCTTGCTTTGCACAGAATGGTACAAAGAGGATACTGCTGCTAACATTCATGCCTTGGCGACCTCCAGATTTAATGCTGTATTGTTCTCTGTATGGTGCCAAATACTGCCACCCATTTAGTAACAGGTACACAGGAGCATATTACACCCATGCTCATAAATTTTACTGCCTACCTACTTATTTCCAAGCACAACTCAAGATGACGATATTGACCAAGTAATTTGGGACCAAAGTACCTAAGGGAACCCACTCCTATATGAATCTTCTTGCTCTCCTAAAATCAGCAGGTAAGGTCCTGCTCAAACTAGCATTTGGGTGGATGTAATCTGATCTGGATGGCCCAGGCTAGCCCACTCTTGTCAGATCTTGGAAACTAAGCAGGGTCTCATCGGTATTTGGATGGAAGACCACCAAGGAAGACTGGGGTCCCGATGCAAATGCAGGCAATGACAAACCACCTCTGTTTGCCTCTTGCCTTGAAAATTCAATAAGGTCATCATGAATGGGCTGAGACTTAATAGCACACACTATCTACAGTACATACTTTTAAAGTGGTGGCCTTAACATTATGGAATGCTTTCTCTGTGGCATTCACCTGTTTTTGCTACTGTGTTAATTTGGTGGGCAGGTGAAAACCACTATTTCTCATCAGAGATTTTTGTGTGTCTGTGTAAGAAATGTAGTTGATAATCAGTTATGCTGCTATGGTGGTTTCTGCCTTTTTTATTGTTGGGTGGTTTGTGATTGTACGTTATCAGAAAGGTCTTTTATTGATTATTGCTTTTATTTTTCTGTTATGGATCACTTTAGAAACTTTGTTTAAAGTTATAAAACAGGATACAAGTTTAGTAAAATACATAAATAAAACAAATACAGTGAAATAGTCAGAACTACAGAAGTGAACCTCCCAAGGTTTTAAAACAGCTGTGCTCATCTCTTTCTGAAAGATCAGCTCTGAGATAAGCACTCCAAGGTCCACATGCAGAAAACACTATGTGAGATTATCTTTGATCTGTACTACATGGGACTGAGTAGCTATGCTCCCTTACAATAGTAAAAATTCATTCTTATGGTTTTATGGTAAAAGGGAAGGGCACTGACCAGCTACATTTGGAGAGGTCCCAGTTGTTCTATTACAGAATCTCCGAGTTCAGTATATTAACTCTTCCATGTTACAGAAGGAGAGATGCCGACACAAAGAAAGAAAGTGACTCAGACAGAGGTCAATTAGGGCAGATGACCAAATTCTGATACCAGATCCTGAGTGTGGAGCAAATATGCTTGATAAGTGGGAAATCCTTTGTTACTATTGTCATTTACCATTGAAATTTCATCAGAAAGTATAAAATTGAGCCCCAAAACACCATGCCTTACTGTATATAATTAGACAGCCAATACTTCTACCACAGGAAATTGCTAGGCAGAGTCAAACATAAATACTGGGTTCCCTTTTCAGGATGGATTTAGAGCAGAGTTCATTTCAGAACAGTATCAATCCGTTGAGTTCTTGATCTCAGTGCGGGTTGCGTGCTTGGAGCTGACAGAATCACTATCTGCATTTATTTATAGGTGTGGAACATTTTTTAAAGAAAAGGAGTAATGCATGAACATTCCAGCTGGGCCGTGCCCTACAGGTCTGGAGCTGAACTTCTCTCTGCGCCCGCGAAGTTCAGTCTGCCAGGGACAGTCAGCCACATGAGGCTCCTGTGCCTACAGAGCCCATAATACCATCCCAGTGTTTGCAACAGGCTGCTGTATTGATGCATGATGACAGGGCAGTAGCTGCACAGCCCCAGGGCACATTCACTGGGGGGGGGGGGGATGTGAATGTCAGATTCCCAAAGCAGTCAAATGTTAAACTGCATAATTGCTTGCCTTGTGTCAAACTGTTCCTAACGGAGGGCGGCCACAGCCCTTCATTCCTATAGAGAGGCAATTATTCCCTGTGGATGGGCCTTATAGGCCTCAGGAAATTTCCTGAGCTATATGAGCTTGTGGAGAACTGGAGGAGTTGAGCTACACTCTGCCTCCTGAGCAACACAAGACCTCTGAATTGGGTCTGAATCCCTACTGCTTCACCCACTGTTTTTCACTTAGTGAGAGAATGAATCAGTGACATCCCTACTGAGCCTAAGAGAATACTTCTTCTTCTTTCTGCATTACTGCTTTGGCTGGAGGACTAACTCGCAAGCGTAGCCTGAACAAAACAGCAAATTGTGAGGAGGAACATCCCGCCCTGCATGTTGAAAAAAAGATTACTTTTCTTTTAGGTTCCTTCATATGAGACAGCCATTCAGAAGAACCTCGTTTGTCTTAAATCATCCAAATCAATTTCTCACGGAAATTAAGGTTGGGATTGAGATAATTCATCAATCTTATTTCCTTGCCGCACAAAATAGACCATTTGAATTACTGGTCATGTGCTCACAAAATGATTGTTCCAGGGTTGCTAGTTCATCTGAACAAATCTTTTGTGAGAGATTAAAACTGTTCCACTCTTGAGACCCAGCCAACATTTCATTGGACATTGCTTGCGCCTACAGTGGGGATCCAGCCATTGTGTGTGGGGGGGGGTGGGGGAGGATGAAGCACAACACATGGGTTTCAATGAAAGCACAGCCACAACTTTATCCCCTTGCACCTTTCAGCAGTATTTGTGGCATTAACTGGTGCAGGGGCTACTGATGATGTGAGTCAAGTCCTATCCCCCAGTTTTGGATCCCGGGAAGGAAGACTAGTTTTAAAGGGATGCCAAGCATGTGGACTCTCTTCGCTACCACCAGAAACCTGGGGCTACAACTGATGCATCTTTTGTGAGTTAGCTGGATAAAGAGCTCTCAGCCCTGAGTCCCTTTGATAGGACAGCCGAGGAGCTCACTCTTGCCTGCAGTTTCTGCCTAAATTCAATCACTAACACAGCTGCAACAGGATTAAACAAACACTATGGAGTATGTGATAGAATTGCCAAGCGTAGACTTGTACTCATCTTCCTGAATAAAGATGCTTGCTATGAGAAAAGCCCCCCCCAAAAAAAACTATTCCAAGACCCCGTTCTTCTACGGGTAATGCCCCCTTCCTGGCACCATCAACCAGGGACTGCACAGTAGTCCACAGCAAAGATTATAATGCCAGGGTTGCCAGGCCCTATCTGGCTGCCAGTGAGGGGCTCAAGGATCCATCCCAGGATCTTCTGGCATGCAAACCCAAAAGTGACATCATCATGTCACTGACGTTGGGGTGATGCTCTAGTTTTTGGGCAAAACTTCTGGGTGATGTCATTATGTTGCGTTTGGGGGCATTTGCAGGTGGGGTTTCCCCCACCAGGCAGCTAGCCAGCAGCAGATAGGGGGCTGCAAAACCCCCACCTGGACCAGGGGCTCACAACCCTGGATAATGCAGTATTCATGGTAAGCACTGGATTAATAGTGAAACAGCAGGCTTGGCTAAAAGCACCAAAAGAAGGGAAGAATAAGCTCCCTTTGGGTGAAGGGCTAACATGAGAGAAGCTTCCTTCCTGCAGATGTGGCATGATAGCGTTGCCAGGTCCCTCCTGGTCACTGGCGGGGGATCATGTAGGGTTGCCAGATCCAGATTGGGAAACGCCTGGGGAATTGGAGATGGAGCCTGGGGAGGACAGGGGCCTTGGTGGGGTACAATGCCATAGAGTCCACCCTCCAAAGCATCCATTTTCTCCAGGGAAAATGATCTCTGGAGTCTGGAGGTAAACTGTAATCCAGGGGATCTCCAGGTCCCATCTAGAGGCTGGCAATCCATAGGCATGGCCAGCTGTGTACAATCCCAGCACTCAGCCAGATTTCACACAGGATGAGTAGGTGGAGGGCTATGGCAAAGGTCATCAGCAGAAGCTCACACAGTCTTGTCCCCCTCTCCATAGTAGGATGCCCCAATGTTAGTGGAGTTCCCTAATGTGATTGGATTGACAGGGCTTTAATGAAGCTATCTGTGAGAGCAGGTCTTCTCTTTCAATTGTTACAAAGACTAAGAAACTGATTCAAGGATAGGGTTGCCAGGTCTCATCTTCTCCCTAACAGGGGGATTTGGGGGGCGGTCTGGGAAGGGGAGGGGCTGTCCCCAATGCGATGACATCATGCAGAGTGATGTCATCACATTGGGGATGTGGCACTGTGCCCCCCCTTTCTCCCAATCATTTAAGGGGAACCTTCCCTTAAAATGGTTGGGGGGAAAGCAGGTGCTGCACACACCTGCCCTGCAAACTGTGAATTAGAGGCTTGTGGGCAGGCACACCTGGCACCCACTCTTTCCAAGCAGGGCTGTGGATGACTGTTGGGGACAGTGCTTTCCCCTGCCAGCCAGCTGGCCAGCGTCTGGGAAGAGCCCCAAAAACTGGGGAATCCCCCTCACCTGGGGACTGGCATCCCTATTTCAGGATGTGGGTGATTAACAGGTGTTTTACCTAACAATATAGCCAGAGGGTAGGAAAATCACCACAAGGATACTGATTTCATGGAGATGTGGAGTATAAATGATTTAAATAAATAGTTGAACGGTTGTTTGGTAGTAAAATTCAATACAAGCCTGCAAGCATTATTAACTGAACTCTCTTGAAGTACTTCACATGGCTAATTAAACTTCAGTAATCATATGGTAAACATATCTCAAGATGGCAACCATGCCTCAGATAATAAGAAAAGCTTACTACAGTCCGGAGAAAGGAAGACATTTCAATGTATGCAAGGAGGGCAGGAATTAACACTGGCTGAATCTGGCTGTGTACTTTGGTCTTAAGTATTTAGATGATTCTTAACCTATAATCTGTTCTTTCTATTTTAAAAGATGTTCAAGAACACAATTTTTTTTTTAAAAAAAGAAGTGACATGCAGCCACTTTAAAAAAGAAGTGACATACACAAACCTCTTAAAACTGCTGTGATTATAATGCTGATTGTATTTTAATAATATAAAATGGCAGAACACAAACTTGATCAATGGGAGCTCAGCAGCTTCACACTTAGAGAATGAATCCCTCACACCACAGCTCCTTACAGCCTCTCAGCCTAATTAGCCACTACAACTCTTGCAACTTGTTCCTTATCGTTCCTTCTTTTTTACCCCAACCCCCACAACCTGCTCTCTCCATGTTTCTAGGCTTTTCCTTCTTCTCATTTCAGAGCACCACTCTAGAAAAATTTCTCAAATGCACAGCAAGGCCCTACCTACAAATCATCACTCACTGTGTGAATGCACTGGCCTGTAAAAAAGGACATACCTCTCCCCCCACCCCCAACACTATAGAAATTGGACTCATGAAAAGCAGAAAAAATACCAGTGGAACATCACCCATGCCCACTATTTTAATCCATTACTGATTTATTATAAATAAGGGGTGATTCTAACAGGGTATCTGTAGTTTTTCATAGGCTCAGATGTGATACAGCTTCAGCTCCTTTTCTTATTCCCACATAAATACTATATAGTTGAGTTCCGTATCATGGAATACCATTCCCAGCTCCTTTAACACTCAGATCTACGTAAGCACTTCTTAGTTGTCTTGACACATAAGACCATTATTACCTGGATCTTTATAGAGAAAGGTCAGACGTTATTGCCGTAACATATCACATAAAATGAGGCTGCAAGTAATCAAACATCACATAAAGTGAGGCTGCACATAATCAAACATCATCACCATAACCTGAACACTATAATTCATCACAGTTTGTATCTCATGTCCTTTGCTTTTTCCCTGTACCCTTGTTTCTGAACTACACTTTATCTGTTTCGATAGTAATCCCTCTCTAGTAGGAGTTGTCATTCTATGAGAATTTGCAACCAGGCAAAAAGGCACTGATGTGTAAATTATTGCTATAGAAGAGGAAAGCTCTACAAACATGGAGGACTTTGTATAACATTCTCTCTAAAACTATTTTTAGAATCAGTGCTATGATTAGAAACATCCCCAATTCTGTTTCAGGTGAGCAGCTATATTAGTCCGTAGCAGTCCATCAGCCCTTGTATTCAGGACGAAAGGGGATATAAGGACCTGGATATAGCGGCTGATGGACCTGCATTCTGTTTGTACCTGGCAAAGTGAGCTTTGGCCCACAAAAGCTTATACCCTAGGAAATGATGTTGGGTCTTAAAAATGCAACTGGATTAAATGCTGGTCTTCAATTCTGATTTTACTGAAAGTGTCATCATTTACTATTTTCTAAAATCTCCAATTCAGGAAGTTATGTAATTAAGGAACAGACTTAAGAGTTTCTGTTACACCATCTTATGTTTAGATTCCTGGATTTGGTAGAGTTTCAAGGTGTGGCTGCTGACCTCCTAAATTATGTCTCATTAAAAAAAAAACCCTAAAACTTTTGCACAAAACATACATCAGAGAGACACACTGCCCATGCAAAATGTTACTTGACTGCTGTGCACTACACATCCATTCAAGCAGTTTTAAGGACGTATGTAGCCAGAGGAGCCTTGGGGGCAAGCAGGTCAGCCAGGGGGAGACAGCTAGAGAAGAAGAAGAGACAGTGGTGTTGCCAGTGGGGACAGAGGTGGTGCTGGACTGGGGGTCTGCTGACCCCGATGGGTGAATAGAAGATCAGGAAGAGCCTTTGGGGTGGGTGTGGCCCAGGACCAGTATGGTGAGATGAGGCTAGTTGGCCACCATTGCCACCACTGGGAGAGAATGCATCCCCTTGGGCTTTTCCTTGCTCTCCCTTGCAGCCTGAAAGACTGATTAAAAATGGTTTCTTGCACCCCACCTGAAGTTTTTTTTTGGGGGGGGGGGGGTCAGATGAACCAATGCTCAGTCCCTAGCCTGCTGTACTCTTTGCTCCTCCAGGGAAATCGAGGCCCATTCACCTTATTTACTCCATGCCTGGCAAGGAAGTGTTCTACTTTGCCAGACTAATGCATTAATATTAGTTGAACTGACAAATATGGTAGGATGTTGCATATGTGATACTGACAAAGTATCGTAAGGAAACATGGCAAATACAGTAAAAAAGGAGAAAGGACCGTGGAAGAAACGAGAAGGGAAGAGTCTTGATCATTCTGATGTGGCCTACAGACCATTTTTTAAATATCTCATATTTGTACTATAGTACGGTAAACTCATGCAGCTGCCTTATATTGAGTCAGAACAGATCATTGCCCTATCTAGGTCAGCATTGTATGCTCTGAATGGCAGCAGTGCTCCACGGTCTCAGGGCCTTTCACACCACCTGATCCATTTTACTAGAGAGGCCAGGAACTGAACCTGGGACCTTCTGCATGCAAAGCAGGAGCTCTGCCACTTAACCACATCCCCTCCCCTCATGCTATAACAGGACATGGAGATGCCTTTTGGCTAGCAAATATTTGGCAATCACTAACCTGTTTTTAAAAGGAGGAAGATTCTTCTAACTTCTCTGTGACATCAAAACAGACAGCAGTTTTACTCACACCATGAAATCCCTCAGTCCATTACAATAAAGACACCTAACCAAATGTTGCTTGTTTCATCTATTCTATTACATTATTAGATGTGTTTTGGTACAAATATTAAACAGTCTTGACTATTAACTGGAAAACTATATATGTAACAAAATTAATGCAGTAATTGTGAATGAGATATCACCCTTGCTGTCCAATGTGAGAATACCCATGTTTATTCATACTGGATACAGCTATTTGTCTTTTTCTACATGCTTGGGAATGAGATGAATTACTGAATGCAAATTAAGGATAAATATTATTTCTCTTCAAAGGTCTGATCAAACTAAAAAGTCATTTTTCTTCCCCTGCAAATGTACAGATTTTGGCACATAATGCCGTGTTTTTATTTTCTTCTAACAACACTGGTTCAAAATGAAAATGTCTGTTTTCTAAAACTATTGGTTGGGAGATGCAAAACACAAATTTAGGACAGTCTCTTGAATTGCAAAATGAAGCTGCAAACAGTGTTGATTTATCTTGAAGAAGGAAAGAATACTGGAAACCAAAACCTACAAGTTCATCTCAAGGTTGGCTCAAAGTCAGTGCCCTCCTTTTCCTGGTCTTGTCAAATTTTCCATTTTTCAAGTCTTATCATTTTATACGGCTACTGCCATGTATACAATATCACATTTTGAAACCAAGTAGTATGGAGGAGAGGCTAAAATCTGAAATTCTACTAATTTTGTTTTATTTGAGCCCTGTCTCACCTGACATTTTGTATTCTGCTACATTCGGCCAAGCACAAGGAATTCATGTGTTATACTAATAGAGAATAGTGCTCATGCACTTAAATCACTGCCTTTCTAGTGAAATCCATGCCACTTTCACAGTCATTTACAATCATAGCCTGTTGTCATCTCGGCAATACACATATTTTGTACTCTAACAATATATACTTCAAAGAAGAAGATAATCCTAATTTTGCTGCAGTCAAGACTCTAATGCTGCTACAGGACTAAAACCTTTTTTATCCCTTAGGGAGCAATGGCCTCTCAAGTGAAGGATTCCCAGATACTCAGGAAAATAGCAATGCACATATGTTCACCCATGACTGCCCAAATGCACATACCTTGATTTCATTAACTGGCTTCTGGGTAATGTCACAGAATCAGCTGCAACAGCAATGAAGATGATAGAATGCTGGTGCATTCCACATCAGTAAGAAGTTAAATGCTATACCTAATGAAGGCCTAATATTGGAGTGGAAAATATACATGAAGTGAATGATACACGCCTGACTGGCTTTCATGACTGCTAGTATGAAGTTACTTACAGAGCTGGTTTCACAGCTGTATGCTTCCCAACTATGAAATGACGGATCTTGCATGTTGAGTCACAGTGATGAACAGAGTGGACATTGGTATGCTGTCACTTAACCAGCTTGTGAAGTAAAAGCAAATTCCAGGTCAAGTATACCCCCCAACCAAAAGCCTACAGAAGACAGGCAAATAAATTGCACCTCTTCTTCCACAATCAAACATTGTTTTATCCATGGAAATAAGTACCACACTTCCAACTGACCTGGCACCAAAAAAATTTTTAGCTATGAACAGCTGAGCAAAAGCTATTGAAACATTAAGACAAAAAATGGCAAGACATGCATAATTAATAGTAGTCCCTAACCAGCAGAATATCTTCAAATGAACTGACACTTTCAAATCTCCACAAAATTGAGGTTTTGCCATAAAATTGTTCAGACTCCAAGTTATTCTGGCCTTTTCTATACTACAAAATTGTACATGTTTTATGGCAGTTCACCTATAATTACTTCCCCAAAGAATCCTGGGAATTTAAGATCTGACTCCAGTGACACCTTAAAGACCAGCAAGATTTCCAGGGTATAAGCTTTTGAGAGTTAAAGGGAAAATTTGTTGGTCTTTAAGGTGCGACTAGATGTGAATCTTGCTCTTCTACCGCAGACTAATATTTATTTATTTATTTATTTATTTATTGGATTTATATCCCGCCCTCCCCACAAGCGGGCTCAGGCTACTAGCGGTGTGCATAATATGGCTACTAGGGGTGTGCATAAACCAAGCTGAAAAAATATCCCCCAAAATGTTACCAGTATTTTGGGATATTTTAAAACCAGTTTTAAATTGGGGCTGCATTTTGACTACCCAAAATGGTCACGCCACCAAAATCCTGAATATTCAGGATTTTTGGGACCACCATTCACAGTCCCTTTAAATGCCTTCTCCAAGCCACACGACTCCACAGCGAGTGAACTCCAAAGGGCTTGCAGTCCCTTTAAACACCTTCTTGGTGAACTTGCTGCCTGAAGGTGTTTAAAGGGACTGTGGGTTTACTCACCACTGAGTTGTGCAGCTCGGAGAAGGCATTTAAAGGGCCCACAATCTCTTTAAATGCTTTTTCCCCTCCATTGGAAACAATAGAGGATGGGGCACCTTCTTCTGGGGCCCACAGAATTGGATCCCCTTGTCCAGTCTTTTTGAAACTGGGGGGGGGGGGGGGGGTTGAGGAGAGGCACCAGCAGTTATGCTGCAAATTTGGTGCCTCTACCTCAAAAAACAGTCCCCCCTCGGAGCCCCAGATACATCGAGCTCAATTATCCATTATACCTTATGGGGACCATTTACTATAATGGCCCCCATCGGGTATAATAGAGCCAAAAATATTTCAGGTTTCCTGAATATTTACTGAATCCAAATACCACAGCGGTATTGGGATTTGGGAATATTGGGAAATACCAATTTTTTTTTTTGTTCAATATACCCAAACCCAAAAAATACCGGGGGGGGGGGGGGGGGATTGCACACCTCTAATGGTTACCAACCCACCAGAAACTATCTTTTGGGAATTGTAGTTTGAAAGCATTCTAAAAATCCCTGGGTCAAGATCCCTAGCTTCACACCATCATCCCCACACCCTAGAGTCACTATACCCAGGGGGCGTTTGAATGAGGCAAGTACAGTTAAACTAGCTTGTTAAGTCTGAAGTGTAGATGTGTTATCTGTGTCAGGATATTTCAAATTCACACAGTAGAATTCTGCATGTAATCCTCTCCTACAATTCAGCAACAGCTTAACTCCCACTTATTATAGCAGAAAACTACCTGTACTCTAAAAACATTTGTTAAGAGTGCATCAGGGTTCTACGCTGGGTAATAGAATAACTGGTAGGGTGTTTCTGGTGTCACAACTGAATAGCCATCACAGTAATGCATACAATTTAAGAATTACTTTCTGTCGTTCCACTACAGCCTATTGCATACCTAAGAAAGATAATATCATGTTCCTGTTTTAACACTGAATGCGCACAACAAGTGTCAAGAAATACCACTACCCCATTAGCGGTGAAGATCAGATTTGGTTTGAAACCCATAGCTTAAATTTCAAGAATATTTGCCTTTGATGCTACAGTCAGGAATCATCATATATAGAGAGTGTTTTGTGTCTCTGTTCATCAAAAGAGTCCAAAACAGCTGAACAGATCTACATCATTTGAAAGCCTCTAGTACACTGATATTACTGAATGGGTTCTGTTTCAGGCAGGTTACTGTTCTGGCAAAAAATCCCGCCTCTTGTCGTAAGATCCATTTCTCTCAAGAACAGGATACTTCCTCCCAAGGGGAGAAAGTCCCAAACTCTTCACTCAAATTAAATAAACTATACATTACTCCCTCGACTGGAATTGTCAAAAAATGATACAGGGGATCAAAGCGGTGACTGGAGAAAGCAGAATTTGAAAGGAACAGATTAGAAAGCAGCAAGCAGGATGATAGTGCCTGATGAGAATTGCTCTGGAGCGTCACTCTTGCTCTACTAAAGACACACACAGCTGCTGCTTTTGCATTCCCACTAATTTCAAAGCTGTAAAGCAGACAAGATTTCTTGCTCTTGTATCCCCCCCCCCCTCGGTATTCAGGTTCTCCACTAGACAAGTTGTAATGCTCAGTTATAGGCATGTGTCTGCTTCTCAAAATGGTCCAATGAGATGCTCTTCCAGGTCAGGTTACACTCTGCTCTCCGCCCTTGAGAACTAGCAAGCATTCCCCACCCCTTCACTTTGTACAGTAAGTTTAAATTCTCTACACACCTAAAAGGAAGATTAGCAGGTCTAAGTGGGAAAGCTGGCTATAGTTTGCTAACCATGTCGATGCTCTGCAGTTGTGAGAAATGGGACTTGGAAGGTCACACATCCTTATGACAGGTGAAAGGAATGCAGTACCAACATGAGCATCTAACAATACAATCTTAAGCAGAGTTACATCCTTCTAAGAATGAGTAATTGACTTCAAGTTACTTTGACAGGTGTAACTCTGCCTGGGACTGCACTGTAAACCACAGCTATGTGGTTGGGAAGACAATAACATTCACAGGAATGAGGTTACAAAACATAAACCTGGACAGATCCTGTGTTCATTTGTCTTTGCACTGCCACCAGTGCTTACAACATCACTTGTCTTTTACTGAAAGGACATGTTGATGCAGGTGCAAAGATACCACATAACTCTGCATCCAGAACTCATGCTCAGCACAAGGATATAATGTCACAAATGTCTGGTGTCAGAAAAGAGGTTATGCACCCGAAAAAAAGCTAATCTCCAGCTCTGCAATGACCTGGAACAAATCCCTTAAGGTAATGCAGCCTCCAACTTCGCCTGAATGCCTTTAAGGGAGCTTCTAATGAGATCTGGGGTGCATATTCATCTCAAATCACCTAGCATGAAGCAAAGTGGGAAGGACATAATTCAAAGAAGCAGTTGCCCTAGAGATGGTAGACATGGGTGAAGTGAGAGCAAATGTAGGATATGGTTGATCAGCAGCTGGACTGTAACTGAGGTTCAAGTCCCCATGAAGTCAAAAAGCTCACTGTATAACCCTGGGATGCTCACTGTCAGGCTCACCTTCTGACTGGCTAATGGGGAGGATAAAAATGGCATGGAACAACACATGTTGCTGCAAACTCCTTGCAATAGGGATCTGCAATCTGTGGCTCTACAGCCAAATATGGCTCAGCATGGAACTAAATACGGCTCTTTAAAAAAGAAAATTAAACCTTTAAGTTTTCTGAAACCTTTAAGTACACTGAAAGAGTAGATGGGATAGCAGAATAACCAGTATGCGAAGGGAATGGCAGGCAAAGACTTTATGGGACAAATGGGCTTCTTATTGATGCTTTACAGAAAAACAAATGATAGGGGTGAACAGGTGCCAGGGATCCAAATACAAACCACCCACAGATTTATGCCAGTTTACTAAAACTATTGTCCTGGGTGCTCCTGTGTATATTCAGTAGTTATTGTGAGATCTCATGAGTGCCACTTCCTCATAAACGACTCATAATAAGCAATGTTTGGGCCGCAGAAGCTTTATGAATGTATTAACCTATATGTCGATTATCATTATGGTTAAGTTGTACTTTCCATTATGCAAATAGGCATTTTTCATACTGGTGATTCCTTGCTCTGAATTTCAATGTACTTTTGCATTTTAATTATAAAAGTTTGCTGACCCCTTTCTTAGAGGAAGGGGAGAATTTTTTAAAAATGCAAAACATAGCAATCTTCAAATACTATAGATATACAGAACAAGGACTATAAGATTTTGAAGAGTATCATATAGTGCTATCAGCTCTGGACTGCACAATCAATTTCAAGGATACCTCCAAGTTGTGAAAATGCTTGACATCCCCTCCAGATTGACCCACTTTATATATAAAGAGCAGCTCTGCTGGTGAGAGAAAAAATCCACTTGACCCAATGTCTCATCCATGTCAGTATCCAACACTAGCGTGTCACAGAGAAGATACAAAAAGTGGCATGAACTGGGGCACTTTATTCCATTACATACCTCTAGAGTCCAGAATCAAAAAAATAAACTACTACACCCTGGAAGACTCATTTCTTTTGTTCTTTCCTAAGGGAAGCTTTGAAGGAATTATCCTCCCATTTATTCCTCCCCTGTAAGGGGAGCTGCCTAACATCTATACAGCAAGTTCAAACTGTGTTCTATCCCATGTTGAAATTCTGAAGGTCATCCTGCAAGAACTAAGCCAAATGCTTTGGTGGGAGTTCTAGGATAAAGAATAACTAATTCTGCTGTTTTAAAATCTGGATGGTGAGTATGCCAGCTCGCAGGAGACAGAGCACTAGGCAAAGAGTGGGCTGTGTGTCTGGTCTATTTCACTTTCCCTTAAATAAACAGATCATTAGTTTAAAATTACTCTCTTTTGTCTGAAGTGAGCTATTCTGTTCCATGGCAGCATACCTGTAGGCTTCTTCTGTGTTTGCTCCAATTGTATGGAATAGCCTTCTGAAGGAGATTAGAAGATCTACATTCTCTTTGTAGTTCTAGAGGGCACAGGACTCTTTAGAAGGGGCTTTGCGTTTCAAGATGAATGTTTGTAGATGCTTTGGATTTTAAAGGGTTTTTTTCTGACAGTTATTTGAATTCTGTCATTTTTAGAGTTATGTTTTTGTACTGTTTTATTGCTGTTATCAACCTTGAGTCCAATTGTCAAGGAGAAAACCAAGCATTTGAATGTTTCAAAACAAAAATCAATAAATTTTTTTAGAAAACCATGAAATCATGCTTGGTTTCCTCTCCCAATATGTCTGTAACTAATACCCTATTCACAGAGCTATACAAAACTGGTTGTAAAGGAAGGTGGAAGCCAAGAATTCCAGGAAGGGGGTGTGAGACAAAGCCTACCAAACAATACTTAAAGTCCAATTCTGAATTACAGCAAGAATGAACTACACACCAAAATAACTGAAGACAGTATCTTCTTCTGACCACTGTCCACTCTGGATGCTTTGCGGGAATACAGCAGGACAGAAGGCAATTAAGGAGTTACTGGAATCTACACCAAGAGGCTGCTCTGCCCAATAAAGCAGAGATAAGTAAGTACTATCTCAGCTTAGCTAGGATGTTGGGATAATGGCCTCATTTTTACTACAATACATTTATTAGTCTTTAAGGTATCACAGGAAGTTTCTTTTGTTCTGGCTCCATCTTGGTTACAGCAGTTCTTTATGAGCACTAGCACTGCCTCAGTTTTCCCCAAGGCACATAATAACAATGCCCTGATTATCAGATTAAAGTGTATCAGAAACAGGCCAATATTATTGGTTCTGCAGCACTCAAAGTGTGAGGAGGAAAAGGAAGCAGAATGTTTAATTTCAAATTGGGATAAATCTAATTAGCCTGCAGTCCATTAACTATATTTAGGTACACAATGTTTGCTAATGGTCTTGAGTTAGGCATTTGAACTTCGTCATTATGAACAGCCATCAATCATAACTAAGGATAGACTTACTATAAATCAAGTAAAATATTAAAGAATGTGACCTAATATTAGGCATGACATACCTTCAAATGAGTTTCTAAGTATACTTGCTAGATAACTTCTCATTATGGTAGCCAGGCAAGTGTAGTTAGGATGAGAATGTCCCCTTACCATACAATATTTTACATTATCTTATGGCTTAAAAAGTTATACTGGAGGGCCAACCAGCAGAGTCTATTTCCTTGCTCAGGCCAGAGCTGTTAGTTAATCTGAGAGAGGAAGGCAGGCACTGAAGAGGCAGGCACTTGAAGAGAGAACTTCCTCTTCCTTAAACAACTGAGGTGCAAACTACATTCTAGGTTTTATAACAAGTCAGGACTGGGTTCCTCTGACCCAATTCAGGGGATGCCATTCTTGCAGCCACATGGGAGCTACAGAAACTGGCACTTGAAAGGCCCACTGGGACTCTCAATTCAGCTTAAGACTGAATTCAGCATAGGGAGAGGTCCTGAGCCAAATAGGCCCCCTGCAGACCTTTAAAATGCCATTTTAAAGGGAGTTGAATCTAGGCTCTATTCACTACAAAACCCTGAAAGCCCACAAAGCTGTCTCTCCAACTGGCTGCCTCTGCAGTTCCTCTCTCTCTCATAAAGGACTGGGGCCTGAACAAGGGGAGATAAGGCAGGACCCAGGCAATTCCCATCTATCTTGGCCCAGCATTACAGCAGCCTGAATAGCTCAGGCTACCCAGTCTCACCAGAATGTGGAAGCTAAGCAGTGTCAGTACTTGGGTGGAAAACCACCAAGGAAGACAGGGGCTACTATGCAAAAGAAGGCAATGGCAAACCACCTCTGCTCATCTCTTGCCTTGAAAACCATTATCAAGCGGAACGTCACAGGGTCTCCATAAGTCGGTTGAGACTTGACAGCACACTTCACTTACTTTCTTGCCCAGGAACAGCTTAGCTTCCTCTTCCTCCAACTGCTAAAGCTCCAAGCTCAGCAGAGGCTGCTCATAACTAGCCTTTGCTCAGACTTCCGGAAGAGATGCGCCTAATGGCAGACGCCGCTCTCCACTCTAGCGGGAGGGGCGGTCTGTGCCCAGTGGGAAGAAAGGGCTCTGGACCGGTGCCGAGCCCCCAGAGACCTCAGTGAAGGGGCTCTGCCTGGGGTGGCACGAGAAGGGATCTCTCCCAGCGATGGCGATCGCAGGATCGAGGTCCCCCTCATCACCCCCATAGGTTCCCCCACCGCGGAAGCCTTTTATGGCTGCAAGCGCAAACCGAGAAGCAGCAGAGAATGTGAGGCGATGAAACTACAACTCTCCCGATACACAAGGTGAAAACGTGAGTCTCAAAGAAGGACTGTAAAATAAGCGGGGAGGGGGGTGGATGGAGTAAAAATCCCCCCTCCCTCCACTACCGAAGTGTACTTACGGGACTTTCCCACGGCGTTACTGAATGTGCAAAAGCGTTTGCAAGTTGCTGGAGAGCAGGATCGCATGCTTGAAGATAAAAGCTTTAAAATGATATAAGTGCCGTTAAGAAAATAACTTCTTCTATCCATCTTATCTAATTGTAAACGAAGCAACAATGGCGGGGAAACCAAAACCTTCCCCCAAACCAGGAAGCATTCCTCCGAGTTCAAAGGCCGACACCACAGAGATGACCACAATGCTTTCCACGTTATTGCGACCCCTGGTGGACCAAATGACTACTCTCAATGCAAAAATGGATACAATGCAAAAGGAGCTAAAAGAGTCAAATAAGAAAACAGAAAAACTGCAACAGGACCTTTTGGAGGTGAAAGCATCTACAAATAAGCAGGACTTAAGACTGCAAAAAATAGAGAAGGACAAGGCTATTCAACATGATACCCTGCTGAAATTACAGATGGAACGCTCAATTTTTTCCCTACGACTTCAGAATGTTCCTGAAAAAAAAGGAGAAGATCTTAAAAAACTGTTAAGTGAAGCACTAGCGCCTTTAACAGGTTTGAAATCAGAAGAAATAATAAGCGACATGGATTTGGTCTATAGGACCTACCCTGTTTATATTAAAAAGAATAAACTGCCTGGCGAAATAATGATAAGATTCTCCAAAAAATCTACAAGAGATGTGGTGTTAAAAGCCACCAACAGAACAACACTGAAGATCCAGGAAGAGGAAATTAAAGTTTTGAAGGACATACCATTTGAAATAAGAAAAAGAAGAAAAGCCTACAAAAAATTAACGATATGGCTTCAAGTTTGAGTCAATTGTATATCGTTGGAATACTCCAGAGGGACTAAGTTTCAGTTTCAAAGGCAAAGATTATAAAATTGACTCTGTTGAACAAGCAAATAAATTCCTCGAAAAAGACAAAGAAAAGAAAGCAGAGAGAGACTCAAATGACTCACAAGTATCGCAAGAAAGTACCTACGGCTTTGACAGCTCTAAAAGTGAAGAAGAAATATCGGACTCAGAAAAGGGAGCTGCTGCTCCCAAATCAAAGACTGAGACCAAAAAGACAAGAAGAGGACAGAAGAAGAAATGATTGTTAAAAGGTTATAATAAGCGTGTGCATTATATAAGAATTTAAAATTTTTGTTAAGCGTTTCTTCAATAACGTGTACTAGCCAAACAGCTTTTGATTTACTGTAGTAACAAAATATTTGAATAATTGAACCAAGGTATTTTGAGATGTTTCAGAATTTTTGTAACCTGATATATTTAAGCAATTTACACAGTATTCTCTGTATAAGATAATGTAGCTTAGTAAGTAGCGTGATAGTTGTAGAAATAGATAAAAATCAATAAAAATTTTATTAAAAAAATAATAACTAGCCTTTGTTCAGACAGCCATAAAGTGAAATATTTTTAGCAACTTTTCAAAATACTGGTGTGACCCTGTGCTATCCCCAGGATAGTTTTCATCCATTAAAAAAATGGGGTGGTTTTAGGTGTGCATAAGACGTGTGGTGGTATCCCACCTCTCTTTCAACACTGATCCTATGGAAAGGCATCTGAACTACTCAGGATATGGATGGAAGACCCCCTTGCTGAAACTAAGCAGGACCAGGTCTGGTTAGCACCTGGATGGGATGGCTCCTGGAGAACTTTGTGTTTAGTAAAGGAAGAAAGGCAGCATACAGATGTTATCTACTGATAGTACTGAAATCAGTACACTTCTTTAGCATAAGATAAAGAAAATGAGGAATTCTTTTTATACACACACACACACACACACACACATATATAATTGCTTTTCTATAAAACTACAACAGAAAAATGGAGGGGGGAACTACAAACTATGGGAAAAAGAAAAGAAGGCCACTAAAAGCCCAAGTGACAGGGGTCATTTTCAATGTTACATAGCTTGGTTGAGATTTCACTTACAATACATTTTAGTAAGATGAAGCATAAGAGTTTCGTTTATATACAACTTAGTAATACAGAAGGATTTTTTTAAAGGCTGAAATAGGTACCTCAGGCAATTCATAGTTCCAAACATATAACTGGATTCATGTTTCTTATTTTTTCGGTTTCTTCCCCATAGGCTTATTTTTTATCAAAGTCCCATCTGACTTTAAGTAATTTAGGGGCAGCAGCTCCTAACTGAGATTCAGTGTCCTCCTCAGAGGAGCTGCTCAATGTGTCTCCATGTCTTCCCAAATCATAGTCGCTGTGGTCTGATGTCTTGTCATCCTTTGCTGTTCCTTTCGGTTTGTCCGTTGTTTGACACTGCTCCAAGAAGGCTATGGCTTTTGTAACAGAGTCCACTCTTTCTTTTTTGTCCTTAAATTTAAAAGTGAGCCCTTCAGGAAAGAGCCATTTGTAGGACGTAGAATTTTTCTGTAGAAAGGTTGTCAAATTTTTATATTGCTTCCTCTTTTTCCTGATTTCAAATAGAATGTCTTTTAATATTTTTATGTCTGCACCTTCAATTTTTAGGGTAGTCCGATTAGTCACTTTAAGTGAATCTCACAAAAACCTCTCCGGGCAGATTATTTTTCTTGATGTAATCTGGATAGGTCCAATAAACCATATCCATATCCGATTGTAAAAGTTCTGCAGTAGTATCTGCAACCAGTGCCAAGGCATCACTTAAAAGCTTCTTCAGATCTTCTCCATTGCATTCTGGGACTTCCTGGAATTTCAGTACATAATTTGCTCTTTCCATTTGCAATTGTAACAATTGATGTTCATCCGAGGTTCTCTTTTTTTCTACTACCTCCAGTCACTGTTTAAGCTTTTTAGTCTTGGCATCTACTTTTTTAACTGATTTGGCAGTTTCCTGTGATCTCAGATTGGTTTCTTCAAGCCATTTTTGAAGAGTATCAAATTTTGAGTTGAGAGTTGTCATCTCGACCAGCAGAGGGCGTAATGCAGCATTTAACATATTTGAAAAGTCTATGGTTGTTTCCACTTTAGATGATGATGTATTTGAACTCGCAGTTCCAGGAGAAAGTCTGACTTTAGGCACCATGATTTTTGTAGTCAGAAACGAGTTGTTTATGTTTGGGAAAAATTCTTAAAAAGCTCTGGAGCCAGTTAGAAAAAACACTTTAGGCTTATCTGGCTCCTATTTCAGCTGAGAATGCTTTGGTTGCACCCCTCCTCCTCTCTGATGAATTTTAAAGAGTTCTTATCTTTGTGGGGTGGAGTTAATTCCCCCCCACCGCTTTAAAATTGAGGATCAAGGGCTGAAAAGCTTATCTGGCCCTCTGGATTAGCATACGAAAGACTCACACTTCATCAACGTTTTCCGCCAGGTAAGAGAAACGCTTTTGACCGCCTGCTTGCTCATCCCAATGTGCGTCTCAGTCACCATTTCTGGTTGTGCAGCGGCGGGACCTATCGAGGCAAAGAGCAGCCTCAATCCCTCAGCATTCGCCTTGGGAGAGCCACCTCTTACACCCCAGGCTGAGAGCCCCCTACAAGGGCTCAAGGGGGGACCGGGTCCAGTCAGTACCCCTTCCTGCCACCGTGGACATGGGCCGCTATCATCAGAGCTCCAATGAAAGTGTACTCATCCAGCGAGCGCCAAAACTGGAAGTCGAAAATGAGAAATTTATCAAGAAAAGCCAGAAGTATAAAAGGAATGAGAGGCTACGGAAGAACTATTTCCTCTCCAAAAGAGTCAACATCAGAATTAATCAGAAATTAACATTTAAATAAAGCTTAATTTATACTTCACATAATGTAGTTGATCTGCAGTCCATACTAGTATTACAGAGACCAAAGTGAAGATTGTAATTACACAGGTTCCTTACTGACTGTAGAGGTGACCGTCTTCTGAACTTCCAAACTCTAGTATTGTAGGTCTCATGATTGTCCTGCTTATTTCTTCATAGATTTAAGTTTTCCTAGGCTGACTTTGCATTGATAAATCTCATCTGCACAAGGCAAGGCCCAGTCCACACACTATTTTGACAAAAGCTTGAATAGACAGTAGGATTGGGATTCTCTATGCCCCCAGAGAGGGATGAGAAAAATACTCTAACAAACACTATCACAGTAACACATCTATTGACAGGCCTGTAGCTACAGTGGGGCATTTCGGAGCCCTTCCCCCTCAAATATGAGGCATGCCCCACAACAGCTATTACCCCTCTGCCCCTCCCTCCCCTCCTGTGACATTAAAAGGGCTCTCCAGCTGATTGGTGGGAGCACGTTGCCCACCAATTAGATGGAGGTCCCTTTAAATGTTGCAGCTGCCCCTCTTCCTCCCCTCCTCCAAGATTTAAAGGGCCCTCCAGATGATCAGTGAGCCCTTTAAATCTTGCAGGAGGTGAGAGAGGGGCAGCTGCCAGTCGCACACCTTCCCTGAATGCCAAGCAGTGATTTCGCTTCTTGGAGATCAGGTGCAGGCAGCCCCCGCTTGAAAAACAGCATTTAAAGGGAACACTTTAAATGCAGTTTTTCTAGCAGGGACTGGTGCCTGATCTCCAAGCAGCAAAACTGTCACTTGGCATTCAGGGAAGGTATGCAGCTGCCCCTCTCCGCTGCCCCACAACATTTCCCCATGCCCCGCCAACCCAAAATTTCTGGCTATGGGGATGTGTATTGATCATACCAACACTTTCAGGACACAAAGAATTCACAATTAACAGCATCCATATAAAAACATCCCTGCTAGATTTCAACATTCTGTTTCTAACAGCAGTCACTACGGTGCTTCTAGAAAGCAGAATATGACAGCAACAGTCTTTCCTGTTGTTTGCCCTCAGAGGTATACTGCTTCTGAACATGGAAGTTCTGTTTAGCTCCCATGGTTTATAGCTAAACAGATCCCATGGTTAATAGCTGTTGAATGGACCTATCTCAAGAGGCACACTTGCTCAATAAACTGAGGTCCTTACAGATGAAAATACATGTATTCTCTTAGAATAATCAGATTTTTTCTTGTAAAATCAGATGAGGAATAACTCAGAAACCACTGTGTGTATAAAATGCTGTCAAGTTACAGCCAACTTATGGTGACCTCCAAAAGGTTTTCAAGGCAAGAGACACACAGAGATAGTTTGCCACTGCCTACCTGAAATTCAGAATTCTCTGTAACCAACTGAGCTCAGTTTTTTAAAAAAAAAATCCTCTGTGCAATTTCAAAGGCTGAACAAGATTTGAAATCGGAGGTGGTCATTTGTTCTGTATTCACATAGAGGACAGTTGTGTCCACGGGTGATCGTACATGCACATTAAGACAAAAACAGCCTACATTCAAATTACCCTTATTGCAGCAACCTTCTTCCAATCTGCTGTCTCTGTAACTTTCAAACCCAAATCCCACAAGCTATCATAACTGCCCTCAGTCTCTAGCTGACATGAAATGTATAATTTGTATGTTGAAAATAGTCAGCATAAAAACAGATGTTTTCTGCTGCAGGATTCCCTCAAGATCTCTCCTAACACATGAAGACTCAGTCCAACTAAGAAAAAAAATCTGTTCATTTACTCAAATACTGCTGAGTAACATTAATAAATACGTTGCCTTCTGCAAGCATATGTAGTTTACCAGCTGCCAATCTAATTCCCCTTCTCCCAGTTCCAGGATAAGGGTGTAAACTAGGAGATGGAATCCTCCTCCAACACAGACTTCAGCTATATTTTCAGTTGCAATTCCCTATCTCTTTTCAGAGACTTGGTTTAGAGCAGGGGTGGGCAATTGTTTTGGCTCAGGGGCCACTTTGTGGGAGTGGAGGTTAGTGGAGGGCCGCACCTTTTAAAATGATTGCATTCATTAGTTAACTCTGCATTTCAGAAAAGGTATAAATTGTATCATAAAAATCCATAAATATAAATTAAATAAAATAGTGGTAGTTTTATTCAATTTATTTATTGTGCTAATTTCATATCATCTATAGCTGCAAGCACATTTAATTTTAGAATCAGTTTAATGAGACAAATGTACCCTATCACACTTTTCTACAATTTTTTTGAAATCAGGAGTGAGATTGCTTGTTGAGATTCTCGTCACAGCCTGCAAGTTAATGTCTGTCAAGGGTCTGTGAATGTCTATATTTACTCTTGTTGATCTTCATGCAAGAAAAACTTTGCTGACAAATATATGTAGACCCAAATACAGAGAACATTTTCCCAGCAAATTTCTTCATACATGGAAACTTTTCAGCAGACAAAGATTTGTAAAAGTCAACTAATGTCACAGCATTAAACATTTCTTTCACAATGTGATCTAACTGCATGTCAATAAGTTCAAGCTGCAGCTCCTCAGGTGCTGACAGTGGCCGACTGTCTCGGCTGGCCGCAAAAAACTCTGTGGCGGGCCGCATGTGGCCCCCGGGTCACCATTTGCCCACCCCTGGTTTAGAGTAACAGGCAGACCTTCCACACAATCACTGCATATCCATAGTGACAGAATTCACGTCCCTGTTTTTGACTAGATGTACAATAGGCTCATTTTCAGACATTTTAAGCCACTGATTATGCATGAATCAGATTCTGCTGTGGAAGTACCCATACAATTTTGATACCTCCATCAGCTAAAAGAGGCATGATGATTACTCCAATCCTAAATCCCTTATGCTGACGTAAAGTCCAGTGAAGACAACAGGAAGCACTTCAAAATAATATTAGGATCAAGGGGCAAGACTTAGTAAACTCAGTTGCCAGGATCTGTCAGTCTGTACAGCGCTTAACAAAATAAATTAATTGTTAAAGCTGCAGCACTAGAACTATCCCTTTAAGTCAGTGCCATTCTCCTCCGAGTAAGTTTAGGATTAGGCTGTAGGAATGCCAATAGTTGTGGGGTGGCATGCTACAATAAATACTGGAAAAAGGAGGGAATACAGCAGTAAAAAGACCAAAAGAAAACAGACTGGGAAGAAATCTTCTGAGTGCTTAGGTCATCTAGTGAAAAGTTTCAAGTTACCAGAAAAAGGATCTTCCAAGCAAACACGAGGTCACATCCAATGAGATAACTATAGGCTGGAATCTGACACAGCTAATACAACCAATGTAAGTGTGGGAGGGGGTCTAATCATAACAAGTTGACCTATAACTTTTTAAAGTTGTCTACATCAGGAAGAATAGAGATTTGCTAGGAGATTAAAGTGTACTCCTGTGTAGAATTACTCCAAATTTAAACCTACTAAAATAAATCTTTGAGTCCAGTGGCACCTTTTAAGACCAACAAAGATTTATTCAAGGTATGCACATGAAAGCTTAAAGGTGCCACTGGACTCAAACTTTGTTCTACTGCTTCAGACCAACACAGCTGCCCAGCTGGATCTATCTAAAATAAATCTGTTTGGCATATCGTAAATTTGCACGTGATTCACTGTAACCTCCTTAAACTGCCATGAATGACTTTATCCTTTTGACTGTTCAAGGAAACTCCATTCTTTCTCCCAGTCTGTCTGTCACTCTCACACACCCCTCCACTGCAATGACAGTGAACCTCAAGACAGCATCTGGCCCATGTTTTCCATGCAGGCCATCTAGAGCAGCCATAACTTGAATAAGTTGTTCAAGCCTGGCACCATCTTGGGGGGAGAGGTACACTACACACACACACACACTGCAGACTGCAAGCAATACTTATGGAACAGGATAGAACCAAAATCAAGCATATGGTCAAAATCATGAAATTCACAATGTTTCTTTTATTCTAAGGATCTATTTTTAAATGTTTTACTAGAACTCAACCATGTGTTTTAGATTTATATGACAAGCAAGCCTTCTCCAGATCTCTTGCCAGTTAAGGTGTAACACTTACCAGTCTTAAGTGGTCCTCAGCATGCACTCTTCCTTAAGAACGGCTTTGAAGACTCAGACCATGATATGCCTAGGGGAGCATTCTTTACAAGAATCACAGCAACCTCCAGGCATAATAGACAGCTCACCAGAATCTGACTAGTGGTCCATAATCTATCTGCTATCCAGCCTTGCTCTGAATTCCCACTTGATGTAAAAGGACAGTATCTGAACCAAAGTTTCTTGTACAATCCTATGCACATTTTTAGTTACTCATAAGTTTCCCTTCATTCAATGAAGCCTACTTCCAGGTAAGTGTGCACAGGCTGCAACCTTAAAGAAACTGGAAATTTAGGGTCGGTTGCAGAATATATATGTGGTTGAATGTAAGCAAAAACAGTTTAATGGATGATTAAAGCACTTGTTTTTAATTTATGACTTTGTTTAAAACAGTACTGGAGTCCAGCCATGTGAGTACTGGAATGAACTGTCTGCCGTTCTCTGTCATATTGGCTTTCACAGGTTTCAAACTCACAGCCTCTCCCCCACCCAGTCCTCTTCTTTCTACTCAGAGCATTAATGGCCACAACAGGTCACAAAATTAATTCTTTCAGTGCATTTTCACCCAGTCCTTCCTCAAAGGATCTCAGGGCAACATACATTGGTCTCTCCACTCCTCACAACAACTCTGTGAAGCAGATGAGGGAGGGAGCAAGGGAGGGACTGGCCTAATATCACCCAGTATGGCAAGTGGGGATTTGAACTGGGATCTCCCAGTCCAGCACTGCACCAGACTGGCTCTCCATTAAACTCCATAAGGGCTCCAAAATGAGCCCAAATGATACTGCTTTTTGGATACTTCCATACTCTGATCAGATTGTGTTTGTAAGCTTGCAAAGCACCAAGGTATTGTACACTCCGCTGAGCATACGGTTCTCTTAAGTGACAGACTTTGAATCCTACAGATCTCTCTGAAGAGCTTGGAAAGACAGAAGTATAAGGTGAAGGATACTTCAGTGCTTAAGGAACAGAGATAGATAGTCATAAAACCCAGGCTCAGTTTCTTGCTTTCTCCATTCTCCACTTTCACATTTCCATCCTGCCCTTCCTGCAATAAGCCCAAGCTAGTATATTTCTCTCTTTTTGTTTTCACAGCACTTCTTTGAGGAAGACCAGGCAGAGTGCTGGTGAATTACTTGAGACCTAATTACAACAGTTCATAGCTAAGCACAGACTTCCCCAATCCAAGTCCAGTTCTTACTAAATGACTGACCCCCCCCCACCACCACCTTTCTGAAAACCCCATTAATAAATGAGGCAGTAGAACAGTATCTGTGATCATTACAGAGGGCTGATTGCACTGAGCTGAGAATAAAAATAACTGTTATAGTGCCTACAGGTTTTCAATGACAGAAAAGATGGCTTTGATGGTCTATTTCAGTGACTCTGCTGGTCATATCAGGGCAACTTTTGGGTCACAAACAGCCCACAGTGAATACTGCTAATTAAGTCTGACTCCATCTGCAGCACATCACAAAAAGCTATCCACAATAATCGCAATGCCATCCCACCAGCCTGCCTGTTTAAAATATGCATTTAAAGAGCTGCAACCACTTTTAATTAATCCAAACAGAAAACCTTCTAAGAAGTACTATACAATCCCCTCAATTTTTAAAGAAGGACATTAGGGAAGTGGACAGCTTGCTGTTAATGACCATAAAGATCCTGGTTCAAGCTCCCTTCAGTATATAGCATATGCTTGGGCTATGAGCTTTAATTGGTTTAATCAGGAGATCAGCTAAAAGTTTACTTGATTAAGTGAGGGGTGGCAATTTTAAAATGTGGGTTGGGAATTAATGACACTTTTTTAAAGCCTATTTTAATGCTGGTGTGTTAAATATAATCAGGAATGAGAAAATGATGAGGTAGGTTTTCTGTATTAAGTTGTAAGTTCCTACACTTCCTTAAACATCTCAAAAATAATAATCCTTTTTTGAGTGATTAAAGCGCTTCATATATACTGTGCAAGGAATTGTAACAATTGTATTAAATTGTAACAACTGTATTAAATGGCTCAATATTATTATCTCCACAAGGTAGGAGAGGAGCTGAGAACATGATTAGTTTCATAGTCCCACACTTAGTCATCATCATACTTGATGTTTTGTACTATGCTGTCCTTTAAATTAAAAACAGGTGATAAGTCAACTAAAGCTTCTTTGCTTCATTCTAATTTTGATACAGACACACACACACAGTTGCACAAAAGTCTAAGGTTAAGGACATGAGAATAGCTATGAACAATTCAATGCTCCTACTATACTCTTTCTGATACAGGTCCAATCTAAACCTTTTTTAAGAATTCATTTTCCTAGCAATGTACAAGAAATTGAGACTCCCTAGGAGGTCACCATCCCCCGTTTGCAAACCTAACATATTTCAGAGATTTATTCAACTTTCAGACTGCATGTTGCTAGCAGATTTGAAAACTCATTGGGATTACTTGACTGGCACATATTTTTGTGCTGTTAAGAAAGAAAGAAGAAAGGTCTCAGTGCTAAAGCAAGCAACTGGAGTTAAGGAGTCCTGAGCTCTATTTCCTACAGCCGTTTCAGTGTATACTTGATTATACGCTCCTGTGTTTTCAAATACAAGGGGGTGTCTATAGACAGCAGCAGCTTGACCCAGGGCTGCCAAGGGAGTCAGCCACATTTTCAGTGGCTGGTGGAGTCTGGCAAGTCCTGTGAGTTGCTTTTATATGATGTTCAGGTTGGATCTGGGGCCTTGGCAGCCCTGACCTGAGGGACAAACTAGATGAGATGGCATTGATAGGTCCAACCTGTGGATGCTGCCACCATTTTAAAGCCAAATAAGGCATTTAAAAATTGCCATGAAGACCGAATCCTGATCAAGCCCAATGTGCAGCAGCTCATCCTGCAGCAGGATGAGCTGCTCTTGTTCCCCCACCTGTCTTTCCAAAGTGCTAAAATGCCCCCCCCTCTCCAGGTGTTTCAGCACTTGAAAAGGCACAAGGAAGGAAACAGGAACACTTCATCCTACCCTGCTGTTATCAGGCCTTCACAGCACTTTTAACCACCTCATTAGGCTTTAAAATGCCAGTGCTGTTTGGCCATAAGTTGAAGTCAAATGAGACACTGGCTAATTGATGTCAAAGGCACACCTGCATCAGCTGTATTTAGCCTGGTTTATACTTCAGTATACCATGGATAGCTGATGCAATCCACAATTCATCTTGAGTCTTCTCACTTGGAACTCAGCTTTCAGTTTCTTACAGTGGTCTTTAAAACCAGTGAAGAGGTATAAACCTACCTGGATGTCCTTGTCATTAGTTAGGTCCAACATGTTCTGTATCCTGTCTTCTGCTTTACTCTGTTCCTGTCCTCTTCCACTACAGCAGCCTTCCTTTTCTCCCCTTTCAAACTATTTTTTAATGCAAGTATAAATTCTATGTGACAATCTGTAGTAAAAGACACTGAAAGACAGGTAACAATCACCACATTTTCTACTAACTGAAAGGAAACAGTGGCTTGAATCCAGACTAGTGTTTATGCAGGCTCAAGGACTTCCAACCACAGTACACAAATTTCCCACCTCTCCCTTCCCACAGGAGCATAAAATGCATCTAAAAATCCTGTCCTGGCAGGAGAAGGATAGCTGTGCAGATTTCAAAATGGTGTTTAAGGCTGCTATGAGAAGGCTGAGGCAGAAAAAAGTCATGCTCCATGGGCAGAAGTCCTTGCACCCACATAAACACTACACTGGATCCAAGCCACTGTTTCCTTTCAGTTAGTGAGACATAGGGGGTGTTACCAATCTTTCATTATTGAAATAGTTTGTTTACTCCACATCTCAGACTTCCATCTCTCCTTAAGCATAGTACGGGACACAGCTATCAGAGCACTTATTTAGCACATATTTGGTCTATAAGATGCTGACAATATTGAGAAGGAGAAGTGCAAAGATATGGGGAAATGTGGGAAGAAAAACACTGTAAAATGGAGGGGCAGGGGGTAAACTGAAATATTAAGAAGTGCTAGCACACATACATTGCAAGTGAGCAACAGTGATTTAGATCAGCCCACTGAACCCAACGCTACTATGTTCAGTGAGGTGATCTCTTTTCTTCCACTGCCCTTCCCTGAAGCCCAAGGCTTTTTACAAGGAATTCTCTCTAGTTCATGCGTTCTGTAAGATGAAATCACACATTCACAGCAACTGATGAGATCTCACCAAGGAAGAATATAAGGGTAATCAGGGGTCATTTCGTAGAAAAAGAGGTGCAGTAGCTCATTAGCATAACTCATTAGCATAACTTATTTGCATATGCTACACCACCTGACATCACCGGAAGTATGTCAGAAGGCAAAAAAGAAGAGAGCGAGAGAGAAGAGAGAGAGAGAGAGAGAAAGAGCTGGCAGAGAGGGGACAGCTACCAATCCAAGTCTCAGAAATACCACTATTCTGGGAGGATAGCTTCAGTGGTGGCTGAAGCTTTCAGAAGGCTGGTCGGAGGAACAAAGACCTTTCTAGGGGATGGGGTCATTTTGCTGCAGCCATGACACAAGCAGGCATTCCCCCACACGGGGGTGGGGCTGGCACCAACTCCCAGACCTGAGCTCCCCTGAACTCCTGCTCAAAATGACCCCTGAGGGTAATCAAGCTGATACTGTGCTCTTGTACATCCAAAAAGCTTTTGATAAAGTCCTTCACAACAGTCTCCCATGAAAGTAAGCAGTCACAGGATATAATGGAATATCTTTTTGTGTTTTAGCCGCAGGAAGAGGAGAGAAATTATTCATGAGCCCATGACTATGGAAAGAGGTGTACAATCAGGTGTCACCCAAGAACCTGTATTAGAACTTGCTCCTGTTAACACATTCATTAACAACCTGGGAAAAGGTGTTAACAGGTTTGCAGGTGATGCCAAACAGAAGCAGTCAAACCATGAGCATATTGTGAAGAATTTCAGACAGTTCTCATTGCCTTACAAGAATGAAAAAAATATAGCAAATGCATTTCAGTGATGGCAGATGTCAAGTGACGCGCACCGATTAATGATACTCCACAACTACGTAGAGTACTAAATTAACTTTTAAAATAACTTTTTAATTAATTTTCTACAAACTATAAAAAACTATCCCTACAACTACAAAACTATCCCTAATTAAAGCAAAGAATATAAATTGTTTTTAAAATATATATGAATGAAATTCCCCATATATCAAAATACAAATTACTGAAATGTGATAATAAGTTTAAAATGAAACTGGCTATGCATATGTAGACTCAAACATTTGGCAAAATAAATTTCTTAAACTTTCAAGTTGTATGCAAAGCTATTTCCCCCTCCTCCCTCTTCTTTTTGGTTTATCAGGTTCCCTTTGGACTGACAGTTGTTTAGGGGCAGCTGCCCCCTTTGCTGAATCAAAGTCCTCTGCAGAGCTACACGATGAGCTTTCAGAACTTTCCAAATCATGTATGATGTCTTCTTCCTCTTCTTCTTCCTCTGCTGTCTTCTTTTCTTTCATTAGTCTTTGTTGCAGGTCCAGAAAAGTCTCTGCACTTTTAGAAGAGGTGATCTTTTCTTTTTCCTCCTTATAGTGGAATGCCAAACCCTCCAGAAAAATAAGGGGTGGAGTTCTTTTGCAAGAATTTTGTCAAGTTTTTATATTGCTTCCTTCTTTTTCTTATCTCAAATGGAAAGTCTTTCAAGACTGATTTCCACATCTTTGATTTTTAGGATTGTCCCATTAGTGGCCTTGAGCACCATGTCTCTTGTTGTTCTCTTTGAGAATTTCACCACAATTTCTCCAGGCAGGTTTCTCTTCTTCACAAAATCAGGATATGTCCTACAGACAACATTCATTTCGCTTTGTAGTTAATCCGCTTATAAACCTATTTTTGGAGCCAAAGTTTCACTTAAGATTTCTTTCAAATTCTCCAGCTTTTGTTCTGGGACACCTTGAAATTGTAGAATATAAAACGCTTTTTCCATTTGTAGCCTCAAAAGTTGGTCTCTGTCAGTTGCTCTTTCTTTTTCCACCACTTGTAGTCTTTGATTCAAAATTTTTGTTTTGGCTTCAGATGATTTTGCTGATTTAACCACCTTTTCTATTTTAGCGTTAAATTCTTTAATCTCTTTCTGGAGCGCATTAATACTCTGCTTCATTCTGGTCATCTGGTCCAGTAGAGGGCGCAAAGCTATCGACAGCATGTTTGGAAAGTCTATGGCAGCTTCCTGCTTAGGAACAAGAAGAGGAGGAGCTGAAGCTTTTGGAGAGGGTTTTCCTCTGGATGCCATTTTTTCTCCTCTGCCAGTCATTGTTTTCTTCTCGGAGGAGTTAAAAGTCCACAGAAAGTTTTTCTAAGGATGCCGTTTTAAAAAGAATTCCACACTACCTGAACCTTATATGCAGCACCAGTGGTCCCAGCCCAGTGCTTTTCGTTCTTTTTTTTAAAAAAGGAGGGGGGGCAAAAACTTTCCCTCCCCTTTCTCCGCTTTGTTTCAGGGCTACAGGATGCCTGTTAGTCCTATTGAGTGGACCTGCTGACTCACATTTCGTTCAAGACTGCACTGCAGGTAGGGGTATTTTCATTTCTTCGCTGCATTCTTTGTTCGCCAAGCCGGTGTGCCACTTTAGATGCCAGAGGCTCTGCGGCAACGGGACCTTACGGGACAAAGAGGCACCTCAATCCTTTGGCCGTCGCCTCGGGAGAGGCACTTCTCATGCCCCAGGCTGGGAGCCCCCTACAAGGGCTCTGGGGGGGACCAGAATCCAACCAGTACCCCTCCCGTTCACTGAGGCTGTGAGCCACTCCATGTGGAGTTCTGCTGGAGTGCGCCTGCCATTAAGCCACCAAAATCGGAAGCTCCGAGTACTGAATTAACTTTGACAGCATTGAGGGAAGCTCACTGAAATGTTAGCAACATTATGCTACAGTCACCAAAAAGATAATAGTGTTATCCTAAACAGAGGTACACCCCTTCTAAGGCTGTTTTTACATCTGACTTTCCCGCTGGAATCATTCTAGTTCCAAAACAACCTGCCCACACCTCTGTGCGTTGTGAATCCGTGCTGCTACTGAAATGTCCACATCTACTAATTGCCCTCCTGTGGTCAAGCTAGTATTCAACCGGCTTGATTCTGCTTTAAACAATTGCTGTTGATTAGTGCACTTAGACCCCCTGGAGTGAAATTTCACACCACTGTGAAATCAGCACAGGAAAAGACAGCAGTCAAACTACTTTAGAGGGAAGGTGTAAAATGACCCTAAGACTATTAATTTCAGTGTACTTAGAAGGCTGTAACTCTGCTTAGGATGCACTTCAATAGTACTATGAAGGGTAAAATGAGAACAATGTAATGTTCATTTTGAGTACTGTAGAACATGATGTGCCTCTTGCACAAACAAAAACCAAAAATGTTATATCCTCAGTCCAAGAAATATTCCAAGTAGTGGATAATTTTAAAAAATATTTTTTTAAAAAAAAAATTAAATTAAAAAAATACAAAATCATTAGTCAACTGAAAAAAGTAAACAAGAAACTCTCTTCTCGTTATCCAGTGAAAGCAAGAGAAGATTTTTGCCCCGCCTTGCACAGCTGATAAATGAAACTCCCTGCTGACAGAATTTGCAAGGACCAACAGTATAACTTAATCCTAGAACTAGATAGTTTCATGAAAAATAAAAATAAGTAAGAAGCTTGAATTCACCCCACTATTTAGAGAGTCCCTAAGATCAAGTTTCCCAGGAAGCAGATGGCAAGAAACTGAGTACTTTTAGTATGGATGCACAACTGATTTGACAAAGCACAGCTGTTTGTATATTCTTGTGACTTTCCTATAAGCTTCCCTCTTTCCCTTCACACTGAATAGGAATACACATTAACTCTGGGCAATCCATATATACTCTGAGTGCCTCAAGAAGGTGAAAAAAGTAAGCAGAGTAAAGAATCTGGTATTCCATGCTATTTCTTCATCCTGCATTTCCAAGTGTATAGGATCTACATAGGCTGCAGCAGGGGAAGAAAACAAAATGTCAGGAGCTGGGAATGGCCAGAAATCAGGTTTCATGCTTCATGTGCCTTTCATTATTGTCCAGGATCAACCGACAACCTCTTCTGCTTTATGATTTACTTCACCCTTGGGATGGAAGGAAGGGAATTTGAGGGGAGGGGGTATAGGAGTAGATACAGGCAGCATCAATTCTCAGCCAGGGCTGCAGTGTGCTACCCTTTCTGGATGGAGCTCCAGGGATATGGGAGCCTGAGCATTTAGCCTAGAAACACAAAACAGCTGCTGAGCTACCTGCTTCTTCCAGCCCTCATACACAAGGCACAGCCAGTCTTCCAAACTCCATATTTTGGTGTGATTATTTTACATTCACTTGCAAACTAGCTGGTCTTTGCTTACAGCCAAGAGAGGAAAAGAGGATGCCCTATACAACTTCTCACTGAACGGATCTACAAACAAATGGCAGCCCTCCCTGCTGTGTCCTCCCACAAATCTGCCAATGCTCCCCTTCTCCCATCACTAGCAACTTCTGCCACACTTAGACATCACACTCTGCCTCCCCTCCCCAGTTCTATCATTTCTTAGTAACTTTATCGTATCTGGCCCTTCAATCCCATCCCATACCACTGAAACTCCAACTCCACCCAACAAGCATGCAGGCTGCTTCACACATGACATTTCCCCAACACAGAATAAGGCTGTGTTTCAAAATGACACAACTGTTTGTTTTGCCATGATTACACCCACACTGCTTTTAGACATGATACTGTATACAGGCTTTAGTATATGCTCTATTTTACTCCGGAAATATTCATTTAGGGAAAATGTTGTGTGCAGACATTCTGTAAACATGCACATCTGAGTCCACTACTGTTTTCACTTAGTATTTCAGGAACAGGAATGCTACAGTGCACCCTAAGCAGAGCTATGCCTTCTAAAGCCATTGAAGTCACTTGGCTTATAAGGGTGTGACTCTGCTTAGGATGGCACTACTAATGTCTTTACTGTCCCCTTCCCCCATACTGGCTCTATACCCCAGCCCCACAGGTCCTTCAGCCCGTGGTTCCCTGGTAGTCAAGCACTCAGTTTCCCATCTTCAGCAGATGCTCCTAATTCCCAGACTCCTTCCACACCCAGGAGCCCTGTTCTGCCCATGCTCTTGCAGGCTGAGATCCTCCCAGCTGCAGCTACAGTCTCCCCACCCCACCCCAAATACACTGCTGCTGACATACCAACCCATGTCCCTTTGCTAGTTTAGCCCAGAGCAACAGTTGCCAGCCACAACAAAGGGTGTGGTAGTTTTGTAAGAGATAAAACAGCATGTGATTCCAGAATGCCCAGCGAGTTCCAGTGTTTCCAAGAGCTCCAATACAGGGCAATATCCATCCTCTCCAACCTTCCCTCCCAGATGCAGAGGTTTCTATTTGAATTTTCTCTCTGCACACACCTCAGCTGCAGAAAGCATTTACTAGGGAGCAGGAAAGGAGTAGAGCATCTTGTATTCCACAGTGATTGATCATTAGAAGCTGTTGCATAGAAACCAAATTGTTGGTGCTTAAAAGCTGCTGCTATTGCTGCTGATTATTCCCCTATGCTGAGCCTATGACATTTGCAAGGCAGCCATTCCTGGGCGGGTGTCTAAATCAGAGAGATTCCAGGTGGAGAAGAAGTAAGAGCAGCACTAGCAACTGCTGTTCCTATGCAGATCTCCCTAGTAACCAAACAGAGCCAATTCCTCTCTGTCTTTTCCAGGAGGCATCAGCACAGCTTCCACTGTATATGGCCCCCTGCTCCCTACTGTCTTCTTGCCGCCCTCCATCTCAGCTGCAGCTGGTACAGACCTGCATTAGTGACACTCCCCTCTTTCACCAACAGGAACTTGAAGGCAAGGGTGGCTCACTCTGTGCCCAGCAAGTCTGCTGTACTGGATGTGTGCATGCAAACCTCCTTGCGGGGAAGCAACATGCAGCCTGCAGTCCAGCTGTCTGCAGCAGCTCATAGCCCCTTGCTCTCTCAGCTCCACGGATGACAGCCCATGTTTGGCAGTCACATTATTTTTTGCTTCACACACATCACACATGCAGGCGTTTCACGGCAAAGACATAAGCTTCCTGCAGGCATTCCGGAATGCAGCCGTGCCCGATCTGGACACACAGAAGGGCACCTTTTCCACTGCCCCTTTCTAACTGAACCTCATCCTTTTATCACCGGCTCCTACAACCCCCTGCAATCCCCCCCTCCCCCTCCCCCTGTCACATAGAGCCAGTGACGCTGCGGGACTCCTGGTTTTGGCTCATTCCTTTTACACACACCCGCACACACACCCCTTTCCCTCACTACTTCCATCCATTCAGTCTTGCTTTGACCCCCTCTAGTCGAAGCGGGAATCGGACTCCTTTCACTCCTATTTCGCCCGCTTGGGTTCCCTGCATCGTCTTTCCCCCGCGAACCAGGAGGTTTCAGTCCCTGTCTGATCTCAACGCCCGTCCCAGCTGCTTCAGTCGGGTCGGGGGCGGCGTTCTCCTGCTTAAGCGGAAGCCACACCTGCTCTACTGGGGGCTGAACCCGAAAGCCCAGCGGACAGTCCCCGAACGAGTGGCGGCGCTTCCCGGCGGGCCAGCAGGGAGAAGACGGCCAGATGGACGCCGCATGCTGGTGGCCGGCCCTTCCTCGCCCCCCCCCCCCCCAGCACTCAGGGCAAGGCGAGGCGGCCAGGCACGGAGCTGCAGCGGGGAAGGGGGGCGCTGAGCGGAGGGTCTCGGACTCCCCCCACCCCGAGGCAGAGCCGCGACCGACGCCTGGCTGGAGCCCCCTCCCCCCTCTGCAGCCGCCGTCGTGGCCGGGCTGCGCGGGCGTGGGAAGCGGCCCGCCCGCCCGCTCACTCACTCACCCAGCATCTGGCTGAAGAGCAGCTGCTCCAGGTCGCCCAGGACGGTGACCACCAGCTCGGGGTCCACCTTCAGGAAGGCCTTCTCCTCCGCCGCCGTCGGCGCCCCCTTGCCGCCCGGCTGCCCGCCCGTCGTGGCGCCCGGGGTGCTGCCGGCGAGGGGGGCGGGGGGCGGCGGCTGCGGCTGGGGCGGCGGGGCTCCGGCCTTCTTGCCCTTGCTGGCCAGGATTTCGTCGTCGGACTTGGGCTCGCCGTCGTCGTCGCCGCCGCTGCCGGCCCCGTCGGCCGCCTTGCTGAGGGGCTTGACCTCGGCGTAGGGCCCGCGGGGGATGCGGCTGGGCTTGCCGAGGGTGGAGGGCAGGGGCGCCAGGGGCTTGGGGCCGGCGGCCGGGCCCAGCTTGGCCGGGAAGAGGGAGTGCTCGGAGCGGGAGAGGGTGCGCGAGAGGAGCGGCGGCGGCGGCGGCTCCTTGCCCCCCTTCAGGCCTCGGCCCCCCTTGGCCGCCCGGGCCATGTCGTCGCTCCACTTGGGCTCGTAGAGCTGCAGCTTCTTCTCGCTGTCGGTCAGGAAGGCGAGGTTGGTCAGGGACTTCTGCTTGCGAAGGTTGGAGGCCACCGGCCCGCCGCCCGCCCGGAAGACCCGCAGCTCCGCCGCCTTGGGCGCCGCCACCCCGCCCGGGCCCTTGCCACCGCCGCCGCGCTTCTGCATCATGCTGGCCTTCGGGGGGCCCTCGGCCGACAACGCCGCCGCCCTCCGGTAGCCCCGCAGCTCCTCCGGCCCGGCCTCGCCTTTCAGCTCCACGTCCTGCGGCAGGCTCCTGAGGCTGCCGCCGCCGCCGCCGAGCATCCTCTTCCCGCCGGCCGCGAAGGAACCATTTAAACGCCCAGCCTCTGGAGCGCCGAAGGAGAAGAAAGGATGGAGGGCGGGCGGGCGAGAGCGGGGGGGGGGGGGTGAAGAGGAGGAGGGGACGGGGAGCGGAGAGGAGGCAGGAGGAGAAGGCAGCGGTGAGGGGACGAAACAGAAAAAGAGAGACGCTGTCAAAGCCGCCGCCGGTGGTGCTGCCACCTTCCCCTTCCCCGCCCCGGCGCGCTCACGGCAGCGCCGAGCGCACAGCCCCTCCTCCTCCTCGCTCCTCCAGCGCCGCTGGGGAGACTGCCGGGGACCCAGGCGAAAGCCACCGCAAACAAAAAGACAGGCCCCGCCCCATGCTCGCCCGCCCGCGAGATGCTCCCGGCTCGGCAGAGGAGGGACGGGGAGCGGAGGCGAGTGGGGGCGCGAGACGCGCGCGAGGCTATTTCTGGCTCTCCGAAGAGGAGGCGTGGGTAATTGTGCGTGAGGGGCTCTGGCTCGCGACGCACAGATGAAGGTGGACGTGTGCGCGCGCCCTCGCGCGAGGCTGTCTCCGCGGTCGGGAGGACCGAGAGCCAGGGAGGCGGTGGCGACGGGCGTGAGGCGGGTGGGCAGGCAGAGGCGCCCACCACCAGCGGTCCCGGCCAGCCTCGAGGGAGGGTCGGTTCCTTCACGCGGACTTGACGGGGGCCATTTGGCGCCGGCTACTGCGCCCCTTCCCCCTTCCCCGGAGCTCTCCGCCCTGCCCTTCGCCACATCTGGTTAGACGGGAGGAAGCCCACAAGCAACGAATGGCACGGAGAAGTCTCCGGCTGGGTGGAAGACCGGGGAAGGTGGCCCGGTCCTTGAGCACGGGGGGGGGGGGGGGGGGCTTTCTCCCTACACCCACCCGCGGGGGGTGCTGGTGAGGACAAGGCCCCCAAGCGCTTATGCCCCCCACCTGGAACGGCCTTCTGCACTGAAATAATCCCTGCTACTGAGCCAAGTAGAGGCACTGGATGTTGGGCAAAGCTGCATGGGAGCTCCTGCCCTATTAGGTCCACCACACTTGGGAGCAAAATATAAGATGCATTGAGAAAAGAGGGCGCCCCACTGGAAAAGGTTTCGGTTGTCCCCATATGAGATACGCTGCCTGCCTTGATTCTGCAATTTCTCCAGTCAGCTTCTGAATACCAAGGGATCAATGGGGCCTGTGTATAGGGCCAGGGGAAATGCTGCATTGCACATTAGTTGTCCAAGTGAACCTTATGGACACACCCTTGCATTCCAACTTCAGTAAAAGCTAATGTCAGGTTGGTGGCAAAGAGAGCAACCGTCTCCAGTTCCAATCTTGTCTCTGCTCTAAACTCACAAGTTGGTTAGCCGATCTCTTCTCCTCCTCTACCTTCAACCCTAATGGAAAAATAATAGAACTGACCTATTTTAGAAGGCTGTTGTCAGAATTATTGAGAAAAGGTAACACACATTACATAAGCACTAAATATCATTGGTAGCATATTTTAGATACATACTAATGATGCTGATAAATTTATTATGACTGTTTAGTAAAGATGAGCCTTTGGACCAGAAACCACATCACCTCTGGCTTTTTGTTTTTTTTCCTTTCCCTTTTTATAACAATATTGATTGTTGTAAAGCCCTGCTTTCAACTTGGACATACATTCCACTAGGGGTCATTTCATAGAAAAAGAGGTGCAGGAGCTCATTAGCATACCTATTAGCATAACTCATTAGCCTGTCATGCCCCCTGACATCATTGGAAGTGTGTCAGAAAGGGAAGCAAGGGGGGACATCTTCAAAAGCCTCCCCTTCCCCAGCTGGCCTGCCAAGGCACGGGGGGGGGGGGGCGAAGCAAGAAGGGCCCCATAGAATACAGTGGAAAGATCGTGCTGCCACTGCCGCACAACTCTAAACAGAAGGGGTTTAAATTTTGAACCCCTTCTCGCTTTGCTTCCTCCACAGGTCCGCTGGGAACTGGGGGAGGGGCTTGCCGCCACTGCCATTTGTGCCCACTAGGGGTGTGCAAATAAAAATATTTTGGCCTGATTGAGATTGGGCCAAATTAGCCCACATCTGTTCCAGCTGCCGAATGACCCCACATGTCAGTTTTGGCAATGCAAGCCCATTTGGCTGGCCGAAGGTCAGTTTCAGCCCCATTATACCCTATGGGCCATTTAAAGCAATGGCAAAAACTCATAGGGTATATGAGGGGCTGGAGGAAAGGGGGTTTGAGGGAGAGGCTCCAAACTTGCAGGGTAGCTGCTGGGGCCTCTCCTCGAAATACCCACCAAGTTTCAAGAAGATTGGACCAGGGGGTCCAATTCTACGGGCCCCCAAACAGGTTGCCCCCATCCCCTCCATTGTTCTCTATGGTGGGAAAAAATTACTTTTTCCCCTCCATAGAGAACAGTGGAGGGAATGGGGGCAACCTGTTTGGGAACCTGTAGAATTGGACCCCCCTGGTCTAATCTTCTTGAAACTTGGTGGGTATTTGGGGGAGAGGGTCCAGCAGCTACCCTGTAAGTTTGGAGCCTCTCCCTCAAACCCCCTCCCCTCCAGCTGCTTTTTAAGCCACTGCTGAATTTCGACAGCAATTTGGCAGCAGGCCAAATCAGATCAGAGAATCTGATTCGGCCGGTGGCTGCCCTAGTGCCCACTCCTGGGCTGGTGGAGCGCCGCTCCACCTTGCTCCGGCCCCAAATGACCCCTGCATTCCACTGATTTCAATAGAACTTCTTTACTAATAACTACGCAAAGGATTGTAGTTTCAATTTAAATGGCAGTAGGCTAGGGATGGAGCAATTCCTGTTCTGACAGAAAAGAGGGGAAGTTGCACAAGAGAGTAATTAGTTGTCAGAAAGGAGTACACTGAGAGCAATGAAGTTACACAGAGGTTTAGTGTGATGGAATAAAACTAGATAAGACTCAGATGGTTGGCTTGCTGGGGTTGCCACAGGCATCCTGAAAGCAAACTGCTATGAGAGGAAATGAGTCACTGCAGCTTTGCTGGTCAGTCAAAACTAGCCTCAAATCCCCAACTATCTTAGATAAAAACAGGGAGCCTGTCAGCTGCATGGACAGACAATGACGGAGCCTTTCATGCCTAGCCCATGTTAATCATAGCATGTGGATGCCTACAGGAGTTTGCCTCATGCTTCTGTATGCAGAATGTTTTGGCTTCAGAACATATGTGGGAAGAATAGGGATGCATAATCAGGGGCTAACAGTGCAATCTAAACAAAGCTACACCCTTCTAAGTCCTCTGAAGTCTGTGGGCTCAGAGGCATGCTTCGCTTAGAATATTTATGTATGTACTTCATTTATACTCCACTTTCCTCCCCAGCGAGTATCCAGAGGGGCTTACAACATTCTCCCCATCTGCATTCTGTCCTCAGAACAACTTTGTGAGGTAGGCTGAGCTGAGTGGGTACACCTTGTCCAAGGTCACTGAGAAAGTTTCATGGAAGAGTGGGGATTTGAACCTGAGTCTCCTGGATCCTATCCTATCCAGGGTAGCATGGTAAAGAACTAAAGCACTGCACAATGCTATTGGACCTGGCAGAGAGCTGTAGGCTAAAACCACTTTTCCTCACATGCAATCAAATTAATTCAGACTGTGTTCCCTTAACACTTCTATATGCATCATTCCAAGTGTGTCCCCCCTTCATCACAAACTTATCCCAGCCCTTCAGTGGCTCAGTTAATCCAACCTGTTTTTTAACATGATGAGCTTTCTTCCCACTTTGGGGGATGGAATGATTATTTAGTCCACATTCTTTGAATGGCTGGGCTGAACTAGGCTGCATTTAGACAGTACAATTTGATGATCCACCTGAATGAGCCTTCAACTATTCATGTTAACGCACCCCTTCCCTTACAGGTACAACCGCAATGGAAGAAGGAAATCTTTGATCTAGCTTCAATTTGCTTCCAATTTGCTTGTCAAATTTGGGTTTATTTCTTACCAGGTAACCAGCTATTGGGAAATAAACCCCAATTTGTTCAGGTGCTTGAGTTCAGAACCAAACTGAAGGCTTTGTAAGCCAAGAAGTCTACCATTGTGTGAAAGGAGGGGAGAGCAGCCTGAGGATCTGAGCTCATCCTCCTCCTAAACTAGTTATGGTTTGTTTGTAAGGTCTATTTAGGCAAGGTCTGCCTACAGACATTTCAAAGAGGTGTGACTGAGAAACAAAAGGTGACTACAGAAACATCTGATGGGGGGGGAGTGTTATGAACACAGAGTCAGAAACAGGCTTCAATTTCTTGTGTGAGATACAGATCCGTTACCAAGCACCTTTCTGTGAAAATGACACACACATACCCAGTTGGCGAGCCATGCGCTTTAAAGTAGTACTACAAATATAGGGTAGAAGACACTGCATTTCTGTTCTCTTTTACTCTGTAGTTTATTCCACATCTATTTTATAATATTTGGCTGTCTCAATAAACTTTGGTTTTCTATAAATGGATATCAAGTATGTGATCATCATGTGAGATGAACATATGGATAAACATATGGATATAGATAAACATATGGAGCAGAGGTCCATCAGTGGCTATTTGCCACAAAGTATAGATAGGAACTCTCCATCTGGGGCAAGTGATGCTCTGTATTCTTGGTGCTTGGGGGGGGGGGGGGGAAACAGTGGGAGGGCTTCTGGTGGACTGGTGGACCTCCTGATGGCATCTGGTGCTTTTGGCCACTGTGTGACAGAGTGTTGGCCATGATGGGCCACTGGCCTGATCCAACATTGGCTTCTCTTATGTTCTTATGCGATGAACCGGTTTTGATGATTCTATGGCAGCAGCGATCCTTTTTCTTATGCATCGGGGCCGGGGGGGACACTTTGATTCAGGATAGGCAAAACAAGCCAACAAAAGCAAACCTAGTAAAAGCCTGAAAAACCAGCTTCCAGATGAAAGCAAGTGATGCCAGTTTGGAGGATTAGTGGCACCCACAAGCACCTGGCACCAGAAGGAGCCACACCACTTATTCTCCACTATCTTACAGACCATGTGTCTGATTACTCCTACCTGGTATCCTGTCCATGTCATACAACGTAAGTTCAGGATCTTAGCTACAAAAGTTCCTGCCACAATAACCAGTCAGAGTGGAATGACACATGACTGCCATTCATTCAAAATAATATTTCTTTCTATTAGATTACAGCTATTGGGAGTTGCAATTTCTAAGGAAAAAATACCTTTTCACCCTTCCTCTGTGCTGTTCCTCTGCCCACTTGGCTTCAAACTGTTTTACCCCTAGGAAAATATATGGATAACTACATGGAAGGACACAAGAGTTCTATAGGGCTTGTTTCCAAGTAGACAGGTACAGAACCAGCAGTATGTCTGCCTATTTCAATATGTTTTTGCTGTGTTGGGTAATGGTTTGAGCAAGGCTATTTTTGGGCAGGAACGCACAGGAATGGAGTTCTGGCTGGCTTTTGAGTTGGCCACGCCTACAGCCTCCCCCCCCCCCCCCAGGTTCCCCAGGAGCCTCGCAAGTCAAGGGGTGCCCGGGGAAGCCAAGCCAATCTAGGGAAGGAAGGCAGTTTAAACTCCTTGGGTTCCCTAGATGCCCTGCAAGCCGCGGGGCACCTGGGGAAGCTGATCCTGGGAGGGAGCTGTGCTGTCAGGGATGTGGCCTAATATGCTAATAAGTTTCTGCTGCTGGGTGTGGCCTATTATGCCAATGAGTTCCTGCGGGGCTTTGTCTACAAAAAAAAGCCCTGGGTTTGAGTATCAGGCTGCGGGCACACGGCAATGGATTCGGGATTTTATCCGGGGGGTTTTCTTTCAGGTTGGGATATTCATACATCCCAACCTCGGTGGCAGTGCCAGTGAGGGGAGACACCCTTCCTGCTCACAGGAGAGCTCTCTACACCCCCCCCTCCGCCACCCGCTGACCCGTCCTGGCTGCCTGGCTCACCCCGCGCTCCACTCCGGGCCCCGAGCCCCACCGGTCGCCACCTAGTAATTTTTTGGGTTAGGGAATGTGAGGGGGGCTAGGCAGCAGTGGCCGGCGGGATTCAAGGCCCGGAGCGGAGCGCAGGTTCCCCTTCCCCCCGTTTTTGCACTTGGGCACTTGAGCCCAAGCACCCAAGTGCAAAAATGGGGGGGGGGGGAACAGGGAGGGACGATCTGAACAGCCCTCTCTCGCAATCATTCCAAGAGAGGGCTGTCCAGATAGGCTCAATCGCGCATTCCTTGTGCTAACACCCAGAAAACACCTGGAAACAGCGCGAGGAAGGTGCAATTGAGCGCTCTTTGGTGTGGGAGTGGTCCCAGCCTGTATGAACAGTCCCTTTAAATGCGGGAAGAAACAGCAGTTCCTCCCGCTTTAAAGGGCCGTGTGACTGCAGCCTCAGACTAGAATTTGGAAGAACCAGGTTTGAACTCCCACTCTGTCATAAAGGTTGCTGGGTAACCTTGGGCCAGTCTCTCTCTCTTAGCCTATTCTACCTGACAGTGTCATTGTGAGGATAAAACAGAGGAGTGGAAAACAATGTAAGTCACCCTGAGCTCCTTGGAGGAAGGATGGAATAAAAACATTCTAAACCAGGGGACTGTCAAATACGCAGCACAAGGGCCAGAACCAGCCCATCCGGGGCTCTTATCCGGCCCACAAGCAACTGGTGCAAGGAAGGGAAGGCAGGAGGCTGCTCAGGGGTGGGGGGAAGCAGGCATACAGGCGCCCACAGTGAGGTGTGTGTGGGCAAAGCTGTCAAGACATGAAAGGAAATGGGTAGGGGGTGGGTATGGTATCCCTTGGAAAAAACCTAGTCCTGCATATGATTAAATACATTTAATGGGGCTTTTGTGGATCCCCCAGTAAATCAGTTGCTTTCACTCCTAGCAATCAATTCCTTTTGTTTGTATTTTGAGCAAAAAAATAATATAATTAATTAGGTTTGCTTGTGTCATTTTCCTGTACCTGCATCATATCTCCTGTACCTGGCATTTCCTGTACCTGTGTCATATCTCCTGTACCTGGCATTACATTTTATGGCATATGTGGCCCAGCCTGACAAAGTAACTTTTATGTCAGATCCAGCCCTCATAACAAACGAATTTGACACCTCGGATCAGCTATGGTTTTGCTTATATTTCTGCAAGCTCAAATGCTAGACAATTCTGAACGTTCTCTAGTTCTCTGATCAGAACATGCATATAACCTTGTGATTAAGTAGAAAAGAAGCACCCACCATACAATAAGCTCTAATATGAGACCACCAGGTATTTGATTATGACACTTCATGCATCCCTGGAGCACTTGCCTTTGAGAAGCCGGGAAACAGCCACCGCTTTGTAGCTTATGGGAGGATAAAGTGCATCCTACCTAGGTGGAAAATACAGGATGAAATATACACGGGGTGTTTCTGCAATTTGACAGTTCACTTTGGGAACCCTTCAGAGACCCATAATGTAGAAAGCAGATCGGGCGGTTTTCCACTCAGCAAATCAGCATTCAGTGCCATGTCTGCACTACAAATTGGAAGCTATTCAGTTTCCTTTTTGAAGCAAAACCAGCCACTCCAACATGGAGCAAATCCCCGAGGACAAATCTACTTGTGTTACAAAGCAGGAGTAAAGTTTGGCTTAGCGACATGACTCTTCTTTTCTGAATCTCCCAAAGTGTGCTTGACCCCCATCTCACTTCCTCTTAAAGCAGCAAATTTCAAAGCACAAGAAACAGTTTATAATCTCTCTCTTTATCCAAAACAGTATACCAAACAGTGCGGCTTTGGCTAGTTGGCTCAATTTTTTTTAATCTTCCCTCTACAATAGTGATAGACTCTATCTAGAGGCCACAAGTATTCTATGCCAGGAAATCCATACTAGGCAAAGTCAGTAAATGATCAAAAGCAAAATATTTCATACATTTAATTTTCATGGTTACTCATTACTGCAATCTCTCTCTTTTTTTATTGTGGATGCTTGGCAAACACTGACTATGGTCCTTTCTGCATTTGCCTGCCACTCTGGATTTTCTCAGGCCGTTTTCGTACTGGCTTTTTTCCAGGGCGAGCACCGGAGTGAGCACCGGAGTTTCTGGTCAGTTTCACATCAGTTGCTCCGTGCTCACAAACTCCTCCGGAGTTTCACCGCACTGCTCAGGAGTATCCCTGGAGCAAGAAAATCCTGTTCCTGGCGGTGTTTCCTGTTTACTCTGTTGGAGAAACCTAGATGAGAACACACCCACTCGCCCGCCCTCCATCTGGCCCGCCCCGCGGTGGGCATTTCTTGAATTTTTTTTTTTTGAAACAAGCCCTCCTAACGTTATATCGAAATAAGGAGGCAGGGAGGCAAGATCGCACCACAGGGACTGCATTGGCGAGGTGGATTTGCTGTTTCTTGGGAGCAGGAGCCGGGCGCCATTGGCCCGAGAGCTCCATGTGCTTGCTCCCCGGTAACTGCTGCCCTTTGTTTGGGCTTCCCCGGCAACAGCCTGTGCAGAGCTGGTGGTGGGTGCTTTCCTCTAGCAATCCGTGGAGAAGCCGCGGCAAGTGGGCGGGCAGGCTGGGGAAACTTGCCTTCCTTTCCGCTCCCTGTGTGCGGTCCCACGATCCTGAAGCAACACTTCCCCCCTCCTCCTTTTATTTTTAAAAAAAGGCCCTTATAACGTTATAACATCATAATGAAATTTTGATGCAGCAAGGGAAGACGGCACAATTGTTGTCTTTATATAATAAACACACGTTCACATCTACTATGGGGGGGTTAATTTGCTGTTTATTGGCAGCCCTTGCAGAGCAGGCTGGGTGCGCTTCTTTGCAGAAAAGTCACAGAAATGGATTGAACTGTTTTCAAGGGGCTATAACTATTCCTGCGGAGCGGGGAGACTGCTCTGCGTGTCATGCTGCTCCTCCTCAGCTGCCGCCACCACCACCACCAACATTTATGTAATTTTTTTTTTCTTAACACGGGCCAGCTGATGCCATGTTGCCTATCCTCCATTTTGTTGCCTTGATCGGGTTAAGCACACGACATTTCAGTTCACATCGGAGAATCCACCCATGGGGGGGGGGTCCTCCTTGTAGCCCGCCAATCGTTTTGCACCAACCCAGAACGGCGGGAAAATTTGAATACTGAGGAGGGACGATGAATTCTGGGAAGAGGAAGGCGGGTGATGCACTGTCGTCATTCCACTATGACGTTATAACGTTACCACGCATGCGTTTAAAAAAAAAAAAGGAAAAGCGGGGAACGAGGGAGGAGCTGGGGGGGAGGAAGGGGAGGGAAGGGGAGGGGAAATGCAAGGGGCGGGCACAGAGAGCATCAAAGCAACCCAAATGGGAACAGAAAACTTCGGGGGTGGGGGGGAGAGGAGCAGATTGCTATAGTGCGAAAACGGCAGGTTTGCTCAGGAGGAGTCGCAGAGGGGGAAATTAGGAGGAAGTGAGAGGCAACTGGCGAGTCTGAAAAGGCCCTCAGTGTTTGAGCTCACGGCAAAAAAGCATCCAAATACCCCAGGCAACAGCAGGCTAAAACCAGGCTGACCACTGAAGGGAGGTAATGTAATGCAGAATGGGGAAAAAACTGGATTAAAAAGGTTGAATTTGATTTTAGTGCAGAATTGCTTCGAGGACACCATGGTGAACATGAATTAAAAGAAGAGTGCAGAAAGGGCCCCAGAAGAAAGCAAAGAGGGAAGAGGAGCATAACTCATTAGCAAGAGAAAGAAAGGGACATTCAGGGTCAAACATTGCAAGTACAGCAACCCTGTGTTGGGTTCCCTCCCTCCCACTCTGTAATTGTGCCCAGACATCACTGCCCTAAGCATTCTCCTATCTCCTTCAAAAGCAGCCAGTAATGTGGAGGTGGGACAGGGAAATGCACAGTGCAATAATATCAGGACAGAAGAGAAGCTGTACGATACTGCTGTCTACATCAGCAAGTTTGTGCTCCTTATAAACTCTTGTTCTGCCCTCAATGGCAGCCATCAACCCCTGACCATTCCAAGCTCTGCCTATTGCTCTCTAGGAGACGCTGGCTGGCAATGAAAAACTCTGCATGCCTACCAAGCTTCAGGAGACTGACAAAGAGCATGATGCTTCAGAAAATGTTCGAGGCAGACAACTTGACAGATATGACTGACGTCAGCTCAGGGCATGAATGTATATAATTTACTTGCTGCACTGCTATAGGGATATTTTAAATTGCTTAGATCATTAATGAGGACAAAACTATATTACTCTGGCAAACACTGATTCCCAAATCCACATTTGCAAAGACAGGTATGACATTTGTAGGAATCTGAGGGTGGAGTGGGAGGGAGTGGGGGGGCTAATCACCCTGACCACAGTGACTCTTTCCTGAACCTTCTACCAAAGCTGCTATTATTCTAAGGAGGGTGTGTGTGGGGGGGGAGAGACAGATACAATTGCCCAACCTTTAGGAAGGTAATTTAGATCAAGGAAATGGCATATGAGGGAAAACCCTTCCCCAACATCACTTCCCCACTTCATTTGTCCTTTGTTTAAAAATTGTATATCCACTTACTCAGCAGCACTTTCAAAGCCACTTACAGTAAGAAATTAAAACTGCAACACATAATTACCAAAAAGTTTTTTTTAGAACCCTGGTGCTTAACAAAATCCTTTCTGCAAGATTTCTCCTTGAATCCTAGGGTTTCGTATCCCTGAAAATATTTATCATTATCAGCAATAAATGTCAGAATCCATGTTTTTTTTCAGAGCTGGATTTCCAGATGTAGACACAATAAGTGAAAATAAAAATATCCCAGTCTACGTTGATGAAAGGCACTCTGGGCCACTATCTCTCTTATACATAATTCTCTGTTGATGGTGGCACGCTCCTGAACATTCCACACGCCACCCCAGCCTTTGGTCCCCTGGCCTGTCAATCAGAAGCTGTCCCTACCCACTGGCTGTGAATACTCACAGGCCACTGGCTGAGTGCTGGGTCTGCTCCTCTTCCCCGCCCACTCCTTCAGCCTCTGTGCCCTGTCAGAATTTCTGGCAGACAGCTTTCTCTCTTGACAAAGATGCTTCTCCTGCTTCCCTCCTGTGGGGGGATTAACTGTTACCTCAGTGGCTATTGGTAGGTGAAACAAAATGGCAGCTACCTGTGTTTATAAGATGGCTGCTGTCTGTGGTTTGTTTAAAATGTTCCCCCGTAAGGTTCAACTGTTACCTCAGTGGCTATTAGTAGGTGAAACAAAATGGCAGTTACCTGTGTTTATAAGATGGCTGCTGTCTGTGGTTTGTTTAAAATGTTCCCCCATAATGTTCAACTGAGCTGTAGTTCCAGGAGTATCACTCACTGGGTTGAATGGGGCTCCCTCACCTGCTGGCCTGGGAAGGAGATGGGGTTGCCAACTCCAGGTGGGGAATTCCTGGAGATTTGAAGGGTGGAGCCTGGAGAGGGTGAGGTTTGAGGAGAGGTGGGGCCTCAGACTGGTACAATGCCATAACTCTGCCCTCCAAACCAGCTATTCCCTCTTCGGGAACCACTGCTGCCAGTCTCCAGGTGAGGGCAGGAGATCACTCAGAATTACAACTGCTCTTCAGGTAGCAGAGATCAGTTCCCCTGGAGAAAATGGTGGACTCTGTGTCATTATACCCTGCTTAGGTTGCCACAGCAAATTGACGCTGAGTGCCCAAGGCCTTGGCACTCTCCAAGAGCCTCTTTCTAGAGCCCGTTGTATTTATTCCCACAATGGGCCTTATTCCTAGTCAACCATAAAGACTTTATAATGAGTGATGTAAGGCCTTTAGATGAAAAAGAGAGGCAGAGCTAGGTATCATCCACATATGGTGACACTATACCCTAAAATCACCTGATGGCCTCTCCAGTGGTTTCAGGCAGGTGTTATATAGCATAGGAGAAACTTATTTATTTATTTATTGAGATTTCTATCCCGCCCTCCCCGCAAAATGGCAGACTTAGCCATATCCCACAGGTCACAGAGAGAACAGCTGTCCCCTAGCACCACTTTCTGGACCTTATCTTACAGGAATTATTAGAGCCACTGCATAGTACCTCCTAATCCCACCCTAGCCAGGCAGTCCTGGTCAGTGGTATCAAAAGCCACTGAGAGGTCCAAGAGAACTAACATGTGCCCCACTTTACCATCTTTGTAATCAGCAATAGCAACCAAGGCCATCTCAGTGTCAAAACCAGGCTGAAATGGATTGACATTCAGATAGAAAAACTCTGGGGCTAATAAGCTACCGCATGCTCATTCACCTTGTTCAAGAATACAGTAGTGGAGACTGGTGTAGAGCAGCTAAATTGCAGTTGTTGTGTTTTGTTTTGTTCTGTTTTGTTTTAAAGAAGGGGTTGCTGGGTGGGCAGGCCTGGCCACCGCCTCGGATGAAAAGATTATTCAGCCAAGAATACACCACCAAAGTATTCTGCGGTGCACAGGTATCCCATTGAGGATGCCCCAAACAAGTCAATGCCAGAAGTGTTCTCTGCAGGTTAAGCCAGTAAGCCTCACAGGATAGTTACTGTGATCCAGCCTTAACTTTATGCCTTCAGAAATAGCAATAAAACATGCATACCTCTGCACAGAGAGAATGCGGGGGAGGGAACCAAAGACAATTTCACTATCCCCAGTAGGCTTCTCTGGGTTTCTCTGGAAGCTGTTTCTAGGTTGTGGAATGATACATCATCAGGGAGCCTTAGATTGCAGTCCTATGCACCCTTACTGGGGAGTGAGCTCCAGTGAATTTCCAAGTCAGCATACAAGGGATTGGTCTGCTATCTGTGATACAACCAAAACAACGTGTAGTCATAGCAATCTCTGATTGAATCAGGAAGGCAGAGATGAACAGTCACACCATCCTCCAAAAGTTAATAGCCCAGACTCCCCTTCCCTGATCTTTGCCCTAGTCATGGGATAGGAGCCTGTCTGAATGATTTCCCCTCATCCATAGAATGAGAGGTGGGAGAAGAAGTGGGTTGTGCTTATATTCTTTTTTTTTAAATTATCCTTCCTGGGGGAAGGTGCAATTAGTTCTATCTGGTGACCTCATAGGGGATTCCATGGCAACAGATGAGATATATCACATTAGAGGGCATTACCATGCTGGGGTGGGAGAGAGGGGAGAAAAAACTGAACAGACAAAAATTTGTCTCAGGCACAGAACTCAACTTCTTTGTGGGCAGATCTAAGATTACATCATGAGTGACTGTAGGAACTAGAATCTGGAAAGTGGGTCCTACTTCTGAAAGCTTAAAGCAGTATTTTATGAATAACCTTATCATGGGGCGATTGTCCTGGCTTGCCCACTTCAATCAGAGATTGGTATGGCTAGGCTTTATTTTGATTGTATTGAAGGTGGAACAGCCCAATCCTATGCATGTTTACTTGGAAATATAAACTTTCAAAAGAAGAAGAATTAAACTTCTACCTCTGAGCTCCTTACTCCTCTGTCATCCCAAATTTCCTAATCCACCAACTAATGCTAAAAGCAAAGTCAATAAAGCAATAAAAATATTTAAACTGAATATAATGTTAATTTTAAACATGCTTAATACTTTTTACCATTTAGACGTTTAACATTGACATGAAGCTACAGGAAGAGTTTTTGCAAGAAACACTAGTAAATAGTTGCTATTGCTTTGATCAAGCATCTCAAGTTTTGCCAGTGTGTTTAATCTACCTGAATTGCCAATAGTGTCAGTTAGGAAACCTAAGTCAATAGAATCAGAGAATCTAAGTCAATAGCTCTGGGTTGAGAAATACCTGGAGATTTTTGGGGGTGGAGCCTGAGGATGGCAGGGCTTGGGAGGGAAGGGACTTGAGCAGGGTACAAAGCCATAGAGTCAACCCTCCAAAGTAGCCATTTTCTCCAGGGGAACTGATTTCTGTTATCTGGAGATCAAGTGTGATAGCAAGTATAGTTCCCTCTAAGATGCACTAGGGAATGATGTTGCACAAAATTTTAACAGGCAATGCAGGGATTTCTGCTTCTGCTCGCAAGGCATTTTTCCCTCCATTGGAAACAATGGAGGATGGGGGTACCTCCTTCTGGGGCCTGTAGAATTGGACCCCCTGGTCCAAATCTTTTTGAAACTTGGGGGGGTGAGGAGAGGCACCAGCAACTATGCTGCAAATCTGGTGCTTCTACCTCAAAAAATAACCCCCAGAGCCCCAGATACACTCAGATCGATTCTCCATTATAACAGATGGGACCTATTGACTATAATGGTCTCCATAGGCTACAACAAAGCTGGAAAAATAATATTTTTGTACACCCCTATTATGCTTTTCAGTATGATTTGTAAGCTGCCTTGAGTAACAGGAGAAAGTGGGATATAAATATTTGAATAAATAAGTAGTTTGGGCAGGTTGATAACATTTACGCAACTTCCTGTTTGTTAGCTTAGGCAGGGTTCTGACAGTGATTGTTCCTCCTCTGTTATACTTGGCCTGTAATGCTAGTTGTCATATTTCACTTAAAAACAAAGTAGACTGCAAGAGCCCCCCCCCCCCCCATGCTGGCATGTTTTCTAAGGCCCCGAACAAGGTGACGGTCCAAGGCCAGGTCTACCAATATAGTGGCCTGAGATGGGTAGACCTGTTCTCTGGAAGCCAGGTCTACCAATATTGTGGAAAGAAGTGAGTAGTGAATCATGAAAGCTCATACCCTGCCACATATTTTGTTAAGTCTTTAAGGTGCTACTGGGCTCTTGCTCTTTTCTACTGCTACAGACAGACTAACATGGCTACCCATCTTGGAAAGGGGTGGGTAGACCTATTCTCTGGAGGCCAGGTCTACTAATATAGTGGAAAGGGGTGGGTAGACCTATTCTCTGGAGGCCAGGTCTACCAATATAGTGGACTGGGGTGGGTAGACCTGTTATCCAGAGGCCAGATCTACCACTATAGTGGAAAGGGGAGGGTAGACTTGTTCTCTGGAGGACAGGTCTCCCAATACAGTGGAAAGGGGTGGGTAGATATGTTCTCCAAAGGACAGGTCTACCAATATAGTGGAAAGCCGTGGGTGAAATGTGACTTGATTCTGTTTTCTCTTATAATGTTTAAATTATTCTTAATATATAGTTTAAATATAGTTTCAAAGAATTCATTCTGAGGTTTTTACAAGGTTATGGAAATAATCTTAAAAATAATTTATGCAATACTTAAATGTAGACTTGCTCACAACTTCAATGCTACAAGCTTTTTTCGCTCATGAGGTAGAATTTTTGCTCATAACACTGTGGAGCTTAGAGGGAACATTGATAGCGATTTCCAGGCCCCACCTGGAGGTTGGCAACCCTATACATTAAGCAATACAAATATATCAAAGCTCAAATTAAGTTAACTAGAACCAAGTCAGTTAAAGAGTTACAGATAAGAATCCAAAGAATAGAATTAAGTGGAATGGGTCTGATATCAGCATCTCACTAACAGAAATGCTGCTCACTCTTCCTCCAAGATCATTTCAAAAGATCAATATATCACAGGTTGAATAGTGGCTTCTCTCCAATCATTGAACGGAGGGAAAATGGAGTTTTCCCACATTCTTCTTGCCTCCTAGAGCCCCTTGAAACCTCCGAGGAAGAACATTCCCAGGAGAGTGGGACCCTTACAAAGGAAGAGACAGGCAGGTTGGGGGGGGGGGGGCTGAAGAGAGGAGGGACAAGGGGGTGAAATTTTTTCCTCCCCTCAGCAGAGATATGAGTGTCCCTCCTCTCTCCAGTCCCACCCCACCCCAAACGACATGGCAATTTCTCCGTACAAATTCCATGTACCTGGGAATGATCTTTGGATCAAAAGGAGCTGCAGGAATAGAGATAAATGTGGCAAAACTCTGTGTTCCTTTCACAGATGGCTGGATACAGGTCAGAACCGCCAGTTTAGCTCCTGTACATATGGCTGGCTATCAGCTACACAGTAATTAGTAAACAGAGTTTACTAAACAAACACAGTTCACCTGGCAACACACTGTTGGCTACATTTTTTTGCTGTGATCATTTCTGTGAAAAATGAAGATGTGAACAAATGAGAAATTAGCAGTGGCACACCCATTAGAATAGCTAAGGAACATGCATATCAATTGGTGACCTGGGTAGTAAAAAATATATATATTCATCCTGGCAGTGTTACAAAAGGCCATGACATTTTCCAGCAGAAGAAACCATTGCTGGCAATGCTGCCAGTGTGACAGGTAGAGGCAAGAAACATGGGCTGCAGTTCTGCAGGGCATGTGCTCACATCCATGTGACCTATACAGCTCCAAATCCCACATTAACTACTGTACTGAATAAGAGCAGGTGGAAAGAAAGGGCAAGCAGAGCTGTTTTCATACCAAAAATACAGGTTGCTTACCTGTAATTGAAGATCTTCAAGTGGTCATCTGTGCATTCACACCTCTAGGATAAAGTGCGCCTGCGCCGATCCCGATCGGTAATCTTCAAAGCCTAACGGATTTTCGCGCCAGCTCCCCGGTCACATGCACGTCCCACTGCGCATGACCCGGGGAGGGGCACAAGGATCCCGCCAGTTCCTTCTGACCGCTGCAAACAGCCCCCAATAAAAAAATGAGGGAGACCGAAAGCAGAGGGGAAGGAGGGCGGGTGGTGTGAATGCACAGATGACCACGAAGATCTCCAATTACAGGTAAGCAACCTGTATATCTTCTTCGTGGTCTCTGTGCATCACACCTCTGGGAGAATAGCGAGCAATAAACACACCACATACCTGGAGGTGGGTGCTGGAGGTCTCACATCTGAGCTGCTTGCAGAACTGCACAGGCCACCACAGCACATTGATGGACACGGACATCTAGGGCGTAGTGTTTCACAAATGTGTGAGGAGACGCCCACGTCGCAGCATTGCAGATGTCTCCCAGGGGAATGCCCTTGAGGAACGCCGTGGAAGCAGCCATGGCTCGAGTGGAGTGTGCCCAGAGGGACGCCGGCAATGGCCTCTTGGCCAGGAGGTAGGCGAGTTTTATCGTCTCTACTATCCACTTTGAGAGTCTTTGAGATGACAGTTTCTGTCCCTGCCTGGGCAAGGCATAGGTGACGAAGAGAGCCGGAGATTTGCGAAACGGTTTTGTCCGGTGCAAGTAAAAGGAAAGAGCTCTCTTGATGTCCAGAGTGTGTAAACTGCATTGTGTCGAGTCCTGAGGATCAGGAAAAAACACTGGTAACATAATGTCCGCCCCGATGTGGAAGTTCGAAACTATCTTGGGAAGGAAGGCGACATCGGGAGCCAGGGCAACTGCATCCTGGTGGAACGTGAGGTAAGGTGGGTCGCAATGAAGCACCGAAAGCTCACTAACACGCCGAGCAGAGGTGATGGCCACCAAAAACGCAACCTTCCATGAAAGGAGTTGAAGGCTGCAGGAAGCCATGGGTTCAAAGGGTTTGCCCATTAACTTGGTAAGGACCAGGGGTAGGTCCCATGCCGGGACCGGTGTCCGCACTGGTGGGTAGAGGCGACGCATTCCCTTGAGGAATTGCTTTGTGGTTGGATGAGAAAACACAGAGTAGCCGTTGATCTCAGGATGATTGACTGAGATGGCTGACAAATAAACACGGATAGATGAGTGGCACAGTCCTCTATCGTTACACAGTGGCACGTCCTCTATCGAAACCAAAAATATCATTAAGGGTAGCGGGGACGGAAGGTCATCCTATAGAGGCCAGAAAAGCTAGAAATTTAGTCCATTTTGCCGCATATGAATGACGTGTGGAGAGTTTGCGTGAGTTCAAAAGAACCTGTGCAATACGTGAGTATATTCCCAAGGTTGAATCAGCCAAGCTGGCAGCTTCAATCTGGGCACGTCGTGATGAAGCACCTGGCCCCCGTACATCCAGAGCAGATCTGGGTCCGTCGGGAGCTGGAGATACACTCCGAGAGAGAGACGGAGGAGCGTGGGGAACCAAGGTTGCCGCGGCCCCCACGGTGTGATGAGAATCGCCCATGGACGTTCTTTTATCAGCTTGTGTACCACCCGTGGTATTAGGGGGATTGGGGGGAATAGGTAGAGATGTCTCCCCATCCACTGGAGAAGGAGGCTGTCCCCTAGGGAGGTCGGATCCGCGCCGGCTCTGGAACAGAAAAGATGACACTTCCTGTTCTCCCAAGAGGCAAACACGTCCACGGAGGGTTGCCCCCAGCGATCGAAGATCGGGGTCAGATAGAGGGGGTTTAGTTCCCACTCATGTAGGGATGCCCCTCCCCTGCTCAGGAAGTCTGCTTGGGAATTGAGCAGACCGGGAAGGTGAGTCGCTACGAGATGAACATTTAGGGACTGACACTCGTCCCAGAGTTCAATGGCTAAACGGCAGAGTCCCCGGGAGACTGTCCCACCTTGACGGTTGATATAATACATGGTGGTCGTGTTGTCCGTTAGAACAGCCACCGTCTTTCCCGACAGGGATTGGCGAAAGGATCTCACCGCATAGAGAACTGCCAGCAGTTCCAAGAAATTGATATGGTTGTGGGCCACAGCAGGATCCCACTTGCCGCCCACACCAACACCATCCAGGTGAGCTCCCCAGCCCCATAGGGAGGCATCTGTGGTGATGGTCGCTGAGGGAGGCGAGAGCCGAAAAGGTGCACCCAACTGTAAGTTCTGGGGCACAAGCCACCAAGCCAGGATTTCCAGGACCTGGTCTGAAAGCCGGAAATGCTTGGAGAGGGAGTGAACACTGGGACGGAATCGTCTCAGGAACCAAAGCTGCAATGGTCTCATCCACAGCTTGGCAAATGGGATCACCGCCGTGGTTGCGGCCATCAGGCCCAATAGGCGGAGTATTTGTCTGGCTGTGGCTTCCTTGTCCTCTCGGATGGATTGGAGGAGGGAGACTATGTCCAATGCCCTGTTGGGGGGCAGAAAAGCCCTGCACTGCAGGGAGTCCAGAATGGCTCCGATGAACTGCATCCGTCTGGAGGGAGTGAGCATGGACTTTTTGAGGTTTATTGTCAGCCCTAGAGATTCTAGGGCATGGAGAGTTATTGAGATGTGGTTCTGTAGAGTTGTTGCGGAGGGCACAACCAGGAGCCAGTCGTCTAGATACGGGTAAAGGTGGACACCCTGAAGCCAGAGATGGGCCGCCACTACTGCCATGAGTTTCGTGAAAACACGAGGAGCTGTAGAAAGGCCAAAAGGTAGAGCCTTGTATTGGAAGTGATGCGGACCAACGGCGAAGCGGAGGAATGGCCTGTGTGCCGGATGAATCGTCACATGAAAATATGCGTCCTTTAAGTCCAGCGTCACCATCCACATGTTGGCTTCTAGTAGTGGTAGGATGGTCTGTAGAGTGGTCATACAGAACTTCTTGTAGATGATAAATGCATTGAGTTTCTGAAGATCTAGTATGGGATGGAGTCCGCCATCCTTCTTTGGTACCGTGAAATAGTGAGAGTAGAAACCCTGTTGAAGGTGGTCTACGGGTACCGGTTCTATGGCATCCTTGGACAGGAGGGCCTCGACTTCTGACAACAGGGTGTCGGAGGGAGGGGTGACTACAAAATAAGAGCTCTGCGGTATCTGGAAAAATTCTATCCAGTAGCCCTCTGCTACTACTGATAGGCCCCATTTGTCTGATGTTATGAGTTGCCATGCGGGAAGGAAGGGTGACAGACGGGTGGGAGGACCAGAGCGGATGCGGGAGTCAAAGACCCTGCTTGTTCGGAGGTTTCGACTTGGAAGCGGAAGCGGCTGGGAAACGTGGTCTATGGCCATAGGGTTTTTGCTGATAAGCTGAGGAGGACGGTCTTTGCCATTGGGGTTCAGTGGGGGATCGCTGTGGCTGCTTCTTAGACCAGGATCTTTGCCAGGTTTTCTGCTTCTGCTGTCTCAGCTGAGAGATGCCCAGGTTACGAGACGTTTTCATGCTCTTATCCAGGTCATGTAGAACTGTGTCTGTTGTGGAGCTGAACAGGCCTTCACCCTCGAAGGGGAGGTCTTCCACTAGGGATTTAGTATCTTGTGGTAGAGAAGTTGACCTCAGCCAGGCGTGCCGTCTAAGCGTGACTGCTGAAGTGAGAGTCTTGGAAGTGACGTCTGCAGCATGTTTGGATGCGTTGAGTTGGTGTTTAGCCAGAACCATGCCTTCCTTCTGGATCTTCCTAGCTAAACGTTGTTTGTTGTCAGGAAGATGAGCCAGAAGTGGTGTCATCTGTTCCCATAGGGAATATTGATATCTGCTCATGCAGGCCGTATAGTTTGCAGTTTTTATACCCAATGCACCTGCCAAATAAAAACGTCTCCCAAAAGAGTCCAGTTTCCGTCCCTCTTTGTCAAGGGGGGAGGAATGACCGCTGCGGCCTTTAGCAGAGGGGGTCACAACAACCGAGTTGGGTTTGGGGTGTATGAACAAAAATTCTGCTCCGGGTTCTTGGAGCTTGTACATGTGATCCAGTCTCTTGCTAGAGATTGGAGTAGAAGCGGGGTGCTTCCAAGATTCTTTAGCGGTGTTCATGAGCACCGAAATCAGTGGTAAGGCTACTGCAGTAGAGGTATCCATCTGCACGATGTCAAAAATGGCATCAGTAGCGGTAGGGGTTGGTTGGACTGTGGCTAGGGCCAAGGAGTGAGCCATTCTTTTGATGAGCTCTCCGTATGATTTTACATCCTCGGAAGGGGAGATCGGTAGGTTGTCGGCAACATTGGGGGATGGCGACGGGTGGGTGGGTGATTCATCGTCAGAGGCGGAAGACGCAGAAGAGTCCGGTATCGACCGTTTGGAGTGTTCGGATGGGGACATAGGAGTCGACGGGTCCGGTTGAAAGGGAGGGAGATCGACATCGGGTGGGGTTTGTGTCGGCATTGACGTCGGTATCGGTGGTGGAATCGGCCTCGGAGCCGGAGGATCTCGGCATCGGGAAACTCTGGACGACGTCGATTGACGGTCCCATTTCGACGGATACCACTGCGGTGGTGGAGGGTAGGAGCCATACAGGTATCGCCATTGTCGAACGTCCCACGGCACTGAGGAGGATGGAAGACGCCAGTCTCGATCGCTTCTCGGCGTCGGTAACGGATCGGGCCCGGTCTCGGGGCTACTTCGAGGGACCTGAGTCAGCTCGATGTCGGGGTCCGAGTCCGTCAACTGAATGGGTCGTGGCATCGGGGAGGCGGAACTACCCCGGGATCGCTCACGCCCTGAAGGGTCAAGCTGTGGGGACCCGAGCTGGGTCACGTCGGGCGCGGGGTGCGTCGACGGAGCACTAGAAACTTTCTTGTGCTTCAGCTTGCCCTTCTCCTCCTTGCCCTCTCTGCGTTTCTTTGCAGGAGTGTGCGGCAGAGGGACGGGTAGCTTCGGTGCCGATTTCTCGGTACCGACGGCGCTCCTTACCGGAGACAATGTCGGGGCCGTCAGAGCCGATGGTGATGCTCCCGAAGCGTCGGCTGCAGACATCTTTGGTGATAATGCTGCTTCCAAGAGTGCCACTCTCAACCTAGCCGCTCGGTTCTTGTGAGTTTGTTTGGAGAAGGCAGCGCAGCTAGAGCAAGAGTCCACGTGGTGCGACTCGCCCAAGCACAAAAGCCAGAGAGAGTGCTTATCCGGAGGCGCTATCTTACTTCCACAATTAAGACAGCGTTTAAAGAAGCCCCACCACTGGGCCATAGGCCGAGCGGGGAGTAAACGAGGAAAAATCCACAGACGAGTCCAAGAAACAGTCCGTAGGTCAAAAGGGAAAGAAATCAGTCCAAAAGGCTTTTCCAAATGGAAAACGAAAGTCAACTACCGACCGAAGCGGAGAGGGGATCCTCACGACTCGGCGGTCAGAAGAGAACTGGCGGGATCCTCGTGCCCCTCCCTGGGTCATGCGCAGTGACCGGGGAGCTGGCGCGAAAATCCATTAGGCTTTGAAGATTACCGATCGGGATTGGCGCAGGCACACTTAATCCCAGAGGTGTGATGCACAGAGACCACGAAGATCACAGTGTTCTGCAGCTCCTTCTCTACTCTGTCTGATTCCCCACTGCACAGCAGATATATATAGGGAGGTCTCTACAAGAAAAAGTGCCTGTGTGAGTCCATGGAGACTGTGCGGCATAGTGGCTAGAATATCACACTAGGTCTAGGGAGACCAAGTCCAAAAATCCCCACTGTTCCATGAAGTTTGCTGGGTGATTTTAGGTCAGTCAGTCTTTCAGCCTAGGCTGCTTCATAGGGCTGTTTTGAGGATAAAGGAAGTAAGGAAGTAAAGGAATGTATGCCACTTTGAGGTCCCTAGAGAAAAGGCAGGATGAGAAGGAAACTGGACAGATGGACGGACAGACAGACAGACAGATTCTAGAGGGTGGCAAGAATGGTCATTTGCCAGGAGGAACCCAAAGCAGCAAAAGAAAAGCTCCATTGCCCAAACAATCATAGTGTTCTTATTTTGAATTTTAAAACTTCCACAAAATTTTAACCTTTAACTTCCACCAAATCTTCAAATCTAAGATGACCAAAACCACCTGTGCCAATTTCTTTGGTGAAATCAAATCAAATAGCTAGTACTGTTGTTCAAAAGATTTTTTTCTATGGATTTCCCCCAATGGGCCCCTACAGGTCCTTCCCCTTTCAGGGAACCTGTAGGGTTGCCTGAGGCTAGAAAAAGCTTGAGGACACTCCAAGATCCCACCATTGGACAAGTGTGGTGGACCCCAACCCCCCTCTTCCTGATTGTTCTGGCTTCACTGTCATCTCAGGACTTGGCACAGCACTGGTTATTCAGATGAGGATATATACATGATTTCTAAATGAAATGTGAAGCTCATGTTTACATTTTCTTCATTACATCCACTGCAGTTTTTTCCTTTCTTGTCAATCTTGATAATAATGAACAAAGGAGTGCTTTAAACATTGCCATGCTTTCTTCCCATGTGATTAGCCACTGCAAACACAAAAGCGGAAAGCTTAGGATTCATGTACTGGTAAAAGAATTCTGGCCTGAAGATTTAACTATGTTTCCCTATGATATTCAAGTCATGATGTAAGTCATCAGCCAAACCTTCAATCCTCATTTAGAAATATTCTGTTAATACTGGATTTGCATAGAATCTTTTATCATCATCTACATTTTGCTCATAATCTCTGTCATGGGCAGGGACTGAACAAATTGAGCCTACATGTTTTTTCATATTCATATTCATATATAAATGGAGGAACCAGCCAGTCCTTTTCCACAGAGATTCCTCATTCAACATAGCAGTCACTCACCTTAGCAGTGGTAAGTTACCACATATACAACTCTAGGTAGGTAAGGTTACCTGCCCAATGCAGACACAGGAATGCCCAAAGCTTGTCTAAGGTTATGCAGCCTTTTCTTATTTAACACTGTTTTCTTCCAGCATCATTCAACTTCTTAACAAATATTATATAAGCAGTATAATAACCAAGTGATTTGAGGCTTTGAGGCTTCCAGGTCCATCCAGAGCATGTTTATCGAGAAGTCAAATCTTACAGATTTCCTTCTCAACTAAATGTGCCTAGGATGGCAGTCTTGCATATCTTTGGAATCCCTCAAAGCAAAACACAAGAATATTATTTCCAAATCAGGAAAAGGTTGTTCAAGCAAAACTGAAGAGACCTTGCTTGAAGATGGTCCTCCTTCAGAGCGGCTGTAATTTGGGAACAATGTTTATGCTGCTGGCTAATTGTGTTCCAACTGGCATTAGAGCTTGTTAGTATCTCAAATTGTGGGTTACATCTTTTTAGCCTTTTAGCTGTTTTCTAGTTTTCTATTATAGTTTTCTACTATAGGTTAATGATTTTATTGTTTAATGATTTTATAATTGTTGTGCAGTTCTATTTATTTATGTTATTTATAGTTCGCCTTTCTCACTTGCACTCAAGGCAGATTACACAGGCTGAATCAATGCAATCAACAGGATGGGATGTTCAACAAACAATGCAATAGGAATTAGGGTTGTAGAACCAACCAGAAATCTACAAACAGAACTGAAGAAAAACCGAAGTATTAACAGGACACATTAAATGATGCAAACATTACATATGAGGATTCTACTTAGAGCAAACTATACATAGTAGTATAGGCCACAGTCCTTAATAATTTATCCATGTAATTTTGTGAATCATTTTGTACAGTGCAACCCTATTGCCTATATAGAAAAGCTCTCTTGAATAATTCAGTTTTGCATAGCTTGCAGAAAGCCATGAGTGTGGGAGCTCTCCTGACCTCCACGGGCAGGCCATTCCACAAGATGGGTGCCATGACAGCGAAGCCACATGTATGGGCAGTTGTTGATTTTGCCCATTTGCAGGTTGGAACCTGTAGAAAGCCCTGCTCAGATGACTGAAGCTGTCATGGCAGAGCATGGGGGAGAGACAGTCTCACAGATATGAGAGTACAAGGTCATGAAGGGTTTTGTATGTGATAGCCAATACCTTAAACTGAACCCAGTAACTGAGTTAACTAGTGGACAGTGGAGTGACTGCAGAATGGGAGTAATGCGCATGCTCCATGTAGCTCCCACTAATAGCCAAATCACAGCATTCTGCACCAACTGGAGTTTCCAAACTGGTTTTGAGGGGAGACCAATGTACAGTGCATTATAGTAGTTTATTCCTGGTGTTACTGTAGCATGGATCCAGATAGCCATATCAGCCATATCAAAGTAAACAGCCATCTTTTGGGCTAGGATGAATTGGAAGAAAGATCCTTTTGCAGCTGTATTAACTTGCTTCTCCAGCAATAACGTTAAGTCTAGTATAACCCCAAGGCTGAGTCAGCAAAGGTCAGCTGAACTCCATCAATGTTCATGTAAAACTTAGGAGAATTTGCTTGAAGATGGTCCTCTTTGAAAGTGGCTGTAATTTGTAAGCAATGTTTATGCTGCCGGCGAATAGTGTTCCAACTGGCATTACGGACTGTATCTGAAATTTCTGGCTTGCTTTTTATTTTCATCTTTTTAGCCTTTTAGCTGTTTCTTTAGCAAATAGTTTTTATTGTAGATTAATTATTTTATAACTGTTGTGTATATTCTTTTGAGTTTGTTGCTAACCTCCATGGGGATCCATGCTGTGATAAAAGGAGGGGGACAGAAATATTATCATTGTTAACAATATGGTATATAAGCAACTACATGAACACAGATGAAGCTGCTGGATCAGACCAATGGTTTGTCTCATCCAGCATCCTGTTTCACACAATGGCCAACCTGTTGGCTTTTTAAAATAAAAATACATTTTATTTATTTTCATATTATATATGAAACCAACCTGTTGCCTCGGAGGGCCAGCAATATTCCCAAAGATTCTCACATACTGCAGTGCCCAGCATTCCTTGTATAATGTTGTTCATTCTCACCATGCCTCAAATCTGGTTATTTAACTTCATTTATACCCCACCCCCTTTCTCCCCGCTGGGAGACCCAGAGCGGTTTACATCTATCTCATCTCCTCCATTTTATCCTCAAGACAACCCAGGGAGGTAGGGGAGACTAAACAATTATGACTGGCCCAAAGTCACCCAGCAAACTTCCATGTTAGATTGGTGATTTTAACCTGGGTATCCCAGATCCTAGCCTGACACTCTAACTGCTACACTACACTGGCTCTTGTGAGTTGGTTTTCCAGAAACAGGCATGGTTAGGGGAAGATAGAATCGCTGTGGAAATGGCCCCTTTTGTTTATTTTTTTTTGTCATCAAGTCATGCTGACTTGTGGTGACCCCTAGTGGGGCTTGAAAGCAAGGGATGTTCAGAGGTGGCATGCCATCACCTGCCTCTGAGTCATAACCCTGGTATTCCTTGGAGGTATCCCATCCAAATACTAGCCAGGGCCAGCCCTGCTTAGCTTACAAGACCTGACGAGATCAGGCTTGCCTGGGCTATCCAGGTCAGGGCTCGAAATGTCCCCTTTCCTTGCCATGTCCTCTTCCTCACCACACACCCCAGTGGAGGAATCACTTGGCCTGGTGGCAGCCACCACACAACTTATCCAGCCAGTGATGGTCACTGTCATACTGCATGGCTAGCCCTGGCGACAAGAGCTTACCATCTTTGGAATTTCTCCCCTTTGGGCTTAATCCTGTGCATGATGACTCAAAAGTAAGTTTCACTGAGTGAAATATGCATTTATTCACAAAAGCAATTTCCTTTTGGATGAATGCAGATACACAGCCTCCTCTTCAGCCTGCTATAATCGAATGAGGGTTTCAGGTCTCTTGCTGTCCACCCCGCCACACCCCTTACTTTAGATATGTTAGGAATGGCTAATGTGCTGTGCAGAACTTTGAGTAATGGTCCAGGCAGGAACTGCTGAACAGGCAAGGGAGAGGAGGATGAAGGCTTTTGCTTCTAGAAAGCTTTTGCCTTGGCCTCAAGCCTAGAGAGGCAGAGAGGGGCAAGAAAACTGCTCCCAAGCATTGCCAATCTTGTCAGTTGCTCTAGCAAGCTCAAACCATCAGAGCTTTGTGAATATAAATGGCCCTCCTATCCAAAGACAATGAAATGGCCACTTCACTTGTTGTTGTTGTTCAGTTGCACAGTCGAGTCCAGCTCGTGACCTCATGGTCGAGTCCAGCTCGTGACCCCATCACGCTAGGCCCTCCTGTCTTCTGTCGTCCCCCAGAGTTTGCTTAACTTCATGTCCATTGCATCGATAACACTGTCTAACTATCTCATCCTTTGCTGTCTTCTTCTTCTTTTACCTTCAGTCTTTCCCAGCATCAGGGTCTTCTCCAGTGAGTGCTCCCTTCTCATTTGGTGGCGAAGTATTTGAGCTTCAGCTTCAGTATCTGGCCTTCCAGGGAACAGTCAGGGTTGATTTCTTTCAGGATTGACTGATTTGATCTCCTTGCAGTCCAAGAGACTCTCAAGAGTCTTCTCCAGCACCATAATTCAAAAGCATCTATTCTTCGGTGCTCAGCCTTCCTTGTGGTCCAACTCTCACAGCCATACATTACCACTGGGAATACCATTGCTTTGACCATACGGACTTTTGTTGGCAGGGTACTTTTTATTATGCTGTCTAGGTTTGCCATCGCTTTCCTCCCAAGGAGCAGGCGTCTTTTAGTTTCATGGCTGCAGTCACCGTCTGCAGTGATCTTGGATCTCAGGAAGGTGAAGTCTGTCACTGCTTCCACGACTTCCCCTTCTATTTGCCAAGGAGTGATGGGGCCGGATGCCATGATCTTAGTTTTTTTTTATGTTGAGTTTCAAGCCAACTTTTGCACTCTCCTCTTTCATCCTCAGAAAGAGGCTCTTTAGGTCCTCTTCACTTTCTGCCATTAGAGTGGTATTGTCTGCATATCTGAGGTTGTTGATGTTTTTCCCAGCAATCTTAATTCCGGTTTGTGATTCATCCAGGCTGGCATTTCACATAATGCATATAAATTAAATAAGCAGGGAGACAATATACATCCTTGTCGTACTCCTCTTCCTATGCTAAACCAATCAGTTGTTCCTTATCCCATTTTAACTGTTGTGTCTTGACCACCTCACACGCTAACTGAAATTTGACACCTAGAAAGGACAAAAGGGACTTGGAATGCAGGAACCTAGATAAGATTTTCCTGGCAACCTCAAAAAGGGGAGTTTTGACCCACAGAAGGGATGAGCATATAGAGAAGATAACTTCCCTGGACACAAGGGGAATGAAGTCCATCTTGCAGGGCCCATTTTGGTTGATTCCATCTGGAGGAAGGAGGTCCACCTTGATGGCTGCCATTGCCACATGGAGCAGACAAAGGGATGGTTGCCTGGACAAAGACTCCAAAGTAATGGGAAGCTTTTATAATACTGTAACTTCAAAGCTTTATTTATTTATTTTATTTCATGGGATTAAGAGCTTGCCATATAATAAGAAGAGCTAGGCAGGGCATGTACAGAGCTGAGGGACATAGGAATGCATGTTTACTCCTTTTGTCTTCTTTGTTCAGTCCTTTGCTGTGCAGAGTACTGTGTGAACTTTTTAACTTCTAATAAGATCTTTACTATTTTAAATGTTGATAGTTGTCCTCTGTACCACACAGACTTCCACCTTCAGATGCATAATCTGAAGCAGGCATCAGGAGAAGAGAGGCAGTTGGTTGCGAGATCACTAATTCTCTGGAAGTATGCAAGTGCAGTAAGCTGTGCCTGTGGTAACCAGTCACTGGATAGCAGAACATGCAAGCACTAGGCAGAGCCTTTGATCAGAAACACTGAAAGGAAGCTGGGAGTGCTGGCCCTCTCAATGAGTAATTTCCAAAGGAGAAGCAACAGATAGACCTCTCCAAGGGTCAGGTGGGCAAGAAGAGGAACACATCATTGTGCAAAGACTCAGGGCAAGCGCTGGTATTGAGGCTCCTCAGAGAGCCAGAAAGAACAGCACTCATGGGTCAGCAGGTATAGATACTCCATGAGACTGAGAAACACTAGGATAACTCCAGGGAACCCCAAGTTAAACAAAAAGAATCTAGATGCTCCTGTGAACATGTGAGGTATTATTTACTTTGTGGGGAACCAGCTTGTGCAAGCATTCAGTGCATGTGCTGGCTCTCAGTGGAGCAAACAGATCTCCCCGTGGCCTCCCCCCAGCCACTGTTTCAGCCACTGAAAACAGCACAGGGGAGAAGGCGAGGATTCCTCCTTCTCCTGCACAGAGCTCCCAATCCAAGTACAGTATAGCCGCAGGTCCCTGTTATGAACTTGTGTAAACTGTAACATCTAGTTAGGCTCTAAGACAGTGATTGGCTCAGGGTTACCCAGTGAGCTACATGGATGAGTTGGACCTTGAAAGTGTATCTCCCCAGTCCTAGTCTAAGAGTATAGCCACTATATCACATTGGTTCTCAAACCCCTAGTGTGTCCTCATATAACTACTGCCAATCAGAAAGGGCACATTTGTACAGTATGTCAGTTTAAACAATGCACACCTGAATGACTCATACTTCATGCACTGAAATGAACTATTTCTAACCATCTATAAGTAGGCTCTTTATGTGCAGATATTGTGTAGTACTATAAAAGCTTGCTTCCCACCGCCACACAAAATATAGTGTAAAATATACTATGGAGTATATTTCACACAGTGGAAGCTCACCAAACAATCCTACCAACCTCAAGGAGGTTTTAGCCTTGCTGCAGGTGCTTCCGTGCTTCCATGTTAAACCTCAAAAATTCAACAATCAGCAGTGTATCTCAGAACCACAGCAAACAAAAGAAATAGAATGTATCATTTTGCAGTGGCCTGAGATGGCAGAAATTAATCTATAAACTAACCCTTTTCCTTTTCTCTTTCACTGTTTTTATATTCTTTGCACATCCCTAGAGCATCCCACCATTCTTTTCTTAAGAGCCAGCTCCCTGCTACCTTGGCAACGGCCATCCCAGTATCATTCAATTAATTTTTTTTTAAAGCAGAGAGGTCAGGTGAATTTACAAAATCAATTCGCACAGGAAAATTTTTCTCCCCCACCCTAATTTGTATAAGAAATGAAATAACTCAATTTCTCCTCTCCCCCCCCCCCCAAAAAAACCCTCCTTGTGTATCAGTAGCGGCAACAAGCTATGCATCGCCTGCAGATACAATTGAGCTGGAAGAAATGCCAGCAAATGGCTCATTGAAAAATGACTTTGGAAATGTGGATTCAACCATTGGCCTGGTGGGGGTGCAGGTAAAACACTGCTGCAGACAGAAGACAGTGTGCAGCAGCTTCTGTTAAGCACAAAGATTCTCTTTTACAAAACATCTTGGTCAAATGATTCCACTGGAGACATAAGATTCCGGGATGTCAGAGCACATCTGCCATGTATTTTGATTGCTGCAGTTTTGTTTTTATTTTTCATACTTCTGGTCTCATTTTTAAACACCATCTGTGATGGGTTCTCCCTGCACATCAGAATTAGGAAGAAGAGAATGAAAAGAGAGAGGGGAAGCAGGACTGCACAGTCCTTGAGCAAAGATAATAGGTCGTCACAACCCCAATTAAACAATTAGAGGAAAGGAACAATGCTGCTGTATTTCATTCATTGTGTAACCAGGGTTTAATTTCAGTTCTAGTCCCCTGATGGGATGGGATCTAGGGAAAGGGGCTGGCCTTCTCCCAGGAGAGCAGTGAAATCAGTTTATCCTGTATACTATAAGATAGACCCCTTAATCTATTATTATTATTCTTTCGCCTTCCTTCCGTGGAGCAGTGGAGACGGCAAAGATTTCCTTTAAAAGACACAAAGGCAGGGATTACTTGCCCAGAAATCTGCATTTATAGGAATCAGGATGTTTGATCCAGCCAATGTGTTGAAAGGAAGCTGAAAACCAGTCATGGAGAAACAGTTGCCATGCAGTATGGAATTACATGACATTACATTAGAACTGCTTTGCCACTTAAATGCGCAAAATGGTTTAAAAATCAAAAAAGCTGGTTGCACAGATAATAGCAGCACGCAGGGCAGCACAGAGAATCACATCTGGTTTCTCTGCTAAAATGCAACTGGTGAACACCAACGTGATGTGTTGGGAAAACCCAGGTTCAGTCCCCACTCAGCCATAAAACTCACTGGGTGATCTTGGGACCGACATTCTCTTTCCAATTAACATACCTTATAGGAATGTTGTGAGCATAAAAGAGAGAGAATTATATTCACTTCCCTGAGGTCCTTAGAGAAAGGGTGGTATAAAGCTAGAGAAATCTGTTTCACAAGGTGGCCAGGGTGGAGGGACTGCTGCTGTGCAGTACTTATTTATTTAGAACATGCCTATGGCTGTCTTTCCAGATATCTGCTCTGTGGCAGCTCACAACTAAAATCATACAACAAAACCGAATGAGCCAGGGCATAAAAACAGCATAAAACAAATACTGAATAACCTAAAATGACGTTCATAAAACAGTCTTCAGGCTAGAAGCAAAGTATAAAGAAGCCAAAAAAGGATGGAACCTCTTCGTTAAAAGCCTGGGTAAAAAGAAATGTTGGGAATTACACTAAAGGTCCTTCACTACGTAAAAGTGTTTTAAAAAACCAATAAGGGTATCTATATGGAACTATTCAGAGCAGCATAATGAACTGCCTCCTATATGGTTTCTCTCCACCCTAGAATGGGTAAACCATATTGTTTCTACAGAAGCATAGCTGCTTTGGGCAATCTCTCCCTCACTGGCAGTTCCTTCCACACAAAATTTTAGGCAGCTTCGCCAGTTGTTATCCTGTACGCGCTTGGGATCTGCATTAAAAATGTCACAGATCTGTTGCTGCCCTGGTGTTTTATGGCTTTTTTAAGCCCCACTCTTCGCTAAGCTCATGCCATGATAAATGTGTTGGCCTTTAAGGAGCCCACGGATTCTTGTGTTGGTTTTTCTGCGGTGGAATAACACAGCTTCCCCTCTGGAATTTTAAACATATTTACAGGAATCAATTTCAAATGGGTGAACGCTGGATCTTTTGTTAAATGAGCTTTTTTTTTTGGCCCTAGGAGAGGCGGCAATCCTATTTCTCTCACATTTCCTGTGTTCCTCCCTCTTGTGTGATCTTGTGATGGGAGGGAAGCTATTTGGAGAAGAGCATCGGGAAGCTGGCAGAGGATCTGAAAGCTACATCTTCTCTCTAAGTGCTATGGTTGACTACAATTACAATGTCAGTTTAGTTCATCTCCCTGTTGGGAAGGACAGTGAAGAACCTCTGTGTCACATGCCCACAGCAAAATAAATCTTATATGCTTGGGAATAAGGCTGCATCATCACCACTGAACAGCTAGGGTCTTATTCACCCACCGGACAAGGAGATAACCATGATGACCCCTGCCAAGTTCCCCAAAGCCTGCCCAGTCCCAGATGTGAGGTGAGGGCACAGCCTGCATCCCGTGCTTCCCACCCTCCCTGTGCAGCTGCAGCTTTGATGAGTGGGAACCAGTTTCCTGTGCCAGATCTGCACTCACCCTTCCTTCTTTCCTAGTCACACTGGATAATGTTTCACCCACTGGGCCCAGCAGAGGCTATTTCCTAGCCAAGCACTACAATTTCCAGTCACAGTTAATTAAACTGCAGGAAGGAACTTGCAGACGGACTATGATACAAGTACGGTAGTGACCGCCGAGTTTTCTGCTCTTCTAGGTCACGGTTTGGGACAGGTGGTCCCAGCTGCCCCAGACTCACAGGGATCATATGACCTGATGAGAGTGGGAAAGCAAGGACAGTCTCAACAGCAGATCTATTCCCATGTCGCTGGGACTCTTGACGAAATTACACTGCAGCTGGGAAGCATCTCCCTGTCCACTTGACACAGTGATTTGTTGGTCTCATACACAGTAAACAGGGCAGCCAAGTCAGTAATTGAGGTGGGCTATTCCTCTGAAAATGACATCGCTAATCTCTGGTAGGGTCCCTTTTCTCAGTAGGTTAGGCTGACCTGAGTTGCAAGCATGGCACTAGGGGGTGCTGTGCTACTGGGGTTGCTGGCCCATTGATGTGCTGACTCTTCAGCCTGTTACCAGAAGATAAACTATCTGTCCTAACACCAGAGATCACATCCTGTCCTCCCTCCCACATCTAAATTTATCTTTGTGATTTCAGTTACAACCAGCTCTGCACCCGATTGCAAAAATCTCACTGTTGACGCTGGAGGAAGTTGTCCTCCTCAGTAGCTGTGCATGTTACCGGCTGTGAACATTGGTTCAATATGTTCTCCATATAAGTCAAAAGGAACATTTCCCATAAATGTTTGCATTTTTATTTATTTAAAACATTTATATCCCACCTTTTCAGCCTTGTTGCCTGGTACACAAGATGGCGTACACAATATAAACCTGTACATTCTAAAAATCTAAAATCAGAACCTGAACAAAACCAGCCCAAAGACAGACACTATAATTTACCAGGCCACTGGTAATTCAACACTGATGTCAAGAAAATATAATAAAGGGTATTACATGGAGCTTGCTGAAGTGTGAATGCTCCTCACCTTCCTTCATGCTCTGGCCAGTAGTTGTGCCTCTCGGAGGGCAAAGAGAGCCCTGTTGCCATCTTGGATAGCCTCTCACAGTGTACTAAGAAACTCTACCTGAAGTTACTTAAAACCAGATTAAAAATAACATTTCCCTCACCTCATTCCCTTTGAGGCTGGTTAGTTCCAAACCATTTAAGAAATTCAGCACCCTACCCTCACTTGTACTCCATGCGCTTTTCCAGCCTGAAACTTTGAGAGAATTTTGTGTTCCTTTACATAAAAGGGGAAAAAATCAATAAAGAGAGCCTTGTACATCAAAATACTAGTTTCCCCTGTTTATGAATCTCATAAAAATACAAAAGCCCTCTCAGGTTTGGACCTCACATCCCTACAGCCTGTTGGCTTTATAGCCTACTGTTTTTCTTCTCAAATCTCCTTGTCTCCTTGTCTCTTCCTCTCAATAATTCACAGCCTCTTCTGTCACTAGTTGCAGGGGCTTTCTACTGAACATTGAAAAATTCACCTCTCTGGAATCTGGAACCCTATGAGGCCACCCTTGGCCGCCTTCTTCCTCCCACTGAAAATGTACAGCATCTCCAGTCCTCAGGCTTTGTGTTAACTTGTTTAACAGCCCTCATCTCCTAGATTTGCCAACCTCCAGGTGGGGACTGGAGATCTCCTGGAATTACAAGTGATCTTCTGTCAACAGAGATCAGTTGTTCTGAAAAAAAAGGCTGCTTTGGAGGGTGCCCTCTATGGCATTATATCCTGCTGAGGTTCTTCCTTTCCCCAGGATCTACCCCTAAAATCTCCAGGAATTTCCACGTTGAGTTGGCAACCCTATCATCTTCCCATTTGGAACCTCCTTTCCTCAGTTCCCCGGCTATCCTGCTCTTCTTTTTCTCAGGGCTGTTTTCTCAACCTACTCTCTTGTCTCCCTCTTGCTTCAACCTATCTGCTTTTGGATTTTCTGTCAGCCTAGTTCAGTTGCATCCCAGAACCTTTTCCTCTCAACTTTCCAGTCTACATTCTCCTGACCTGCCTGCAAAATTCCTCCATGTCACGAGGGACTTGGAAAGGAACAGCACAGAAAAAATACTACCTACTACTGTGCAATAATTAGTTGCAAATAATGCAAACCTTATTAATCTGGATATACCTTAAATGGCTATCCTTCTGTCTTACAACGCCAATAGATATTCCTGACCTATTACTGAGATCATAGACTGCCAACATATTGTGCAGTGCCTCCAAGCTGAATGCATATGAACACTCACTTCTGAAGCCACCATCTGCCCTCCCATTCACCTCTAGTGTGTTTCATGCCATTAGGCATATTGCAGCCTCTCTTTCCCTCACTCCCAAAGAATGACTTTGCCCTCCCCCATTGGTTGTGACACCCATCATCACAGGAATGGCAGTGATGACTCCAGAGCTCCCATCTGTCAAAGCCACCAGGTTACATGCAGTACTGGCTGAATGCCTCACAATCCATCTGCCTCCATGCATTTAAACACAACATATCCCAATTTGCTGTGGCACTGGTAACTGGAAAAGAAATGGAAATGCCAGGTCCTCCTCACACCTTGCTGCTTTTCTGTGTCCTCCACAAAGGGCTCATTGGGCAGTGAACCAAACCCTGATCGTCCTTTAGGACCCATTCTAAGCAATGGCAGTTGTGGGTATGCTGGACATGTATAGCGAAAGTTCTCCTTTCTAGGTTTTTAAATGTCTGTTTTATAGGGTTGGGAATGCTGGGAGATTTTGAAAGCAGAGCCTGGGGAACATGGCGTTTGGGGGAAACTTGACATCATTTCTGGATGATGCTCTTTCTCTACTGGTGTTGTAGTAGTTAAGAGCAGCGGACTCTAAACTGGAGAACTGGATTTGATTCCCCACTCCTCCACATGAAGCTTTGGGCCAGTCACAGTTCTCTCGGAACTCTCTCAGCCCCACCTACCTCACAAGGTGACTTTTGTGGAGAGAGGAAAGGGAAGCAATTGTAAGCCGCTTTGAGTTTCCTTGGGGTTGAGAAAAGTGGGGTATAAAAACCTACTCTTCTTCTTCTTCTATGGGAAAAACCACACGAAGAAATTCTTACAGCAGAGGTGTCAAACTCATCGATTATGAGGGTCAGATCTGCCATAAATGTCACTTTGTCGGGCCTGGCCATGTGTGCCATAAAATGTAATGCCAAGTACTGGAGATATAAACTTTATAAAGGATAGCAGCTGGCAAGCTCCAAGATAGTGTGTCCTCACTACTGAGCATGTGGTGGAGGCCCCAGGCCACCTAGCAACCAATAGAAATGGAGATCACCAGCACTGCCCCCTCCCATGAGACAGCAGCTGCCTATGGCTTTAGGCCGCTGGGTGGTCCATGGGGGAGAGAGACCCAGCCACTGAGTCACTCCCTTGCCAGCAGGATTAGGCCCCCAATGTGCAGAAGGAACTACCCCATGTGCCAAAGCACAGCTGCTGCATGGAGGGGTGTGAATATGGTGGCAGCACTGGCTGCCAGCAGGCCCTAGCAGAGGTTTGTCTGATTTCCCAATCCCTGGGGCCATCCAGACAGCATCTTTGGAGTTGCAGGCCAAGTGAAGAGCCATATGACCTCACCATGGAACCCCGAGCTGGCATGAATGTGGCTGCGGCACCCCTCAACTTCACCAGTGAGGCTGCCACTGAAGTGAAGGAGTTTGTTGGGTTTAACAAGTTGAACAATACTTCAGTAATTATAGAGTTAACTTTGTTAGTCAGCAAGAAGTCTCATGTGTTTACTGTAACCAATCTGTTATCAAGTGAGAAAAGCCGCGAATCTTGTAGGAGGTCTTAGTTAAATGACCTGAAATTTAGCATTGTGATTGGAAAATCATTTATTGGCTATTTTGCATATTGGGGTCTCTTCTCTGTCTGCTTGGAGAAGAGACGCCATTCTTCTAGTGTCGTCTTCTAGCTATAAACATGTAGGATTTAGAGTCTGTTGTTTTAAATCCTGTTTACCTTTTCCTTCTTAGTTCAAGTCATTTTTTTTCCAAACATACACATGGACTCTGATTCTTTTTCACTGCTCTGCTGATTTAATCTCTGCTAAAGAATATTTTTCTAAGAATACCTTTCAGTTCTCCTTCACTGCTGTAGACAAGGTTGTTCTGCCACACTGAAGTCATGACCGAAGCTTCACCTGCTCTCCCCCCAGCCCCAGCAGCGTCCTGTTCCTTCCCTCACACAAGTTGCTTACAGGCCAGATAAGAGACCTGGATAGGCAGGTTCTGGACACAGGCCATGTGTCTGACACACCTACAAAGTAGGTGTTTGATACCCCCTCACTATGGAGGCCATTTTCCTCAGTTTCTTGACTGTAGGGGGCAGATGGTGGAGGTTTACCCACCATGTGCAGCCTATTATGTGATTTTTCCACCTCCTCTATCTTTCTTCCATCTCTTGTTCCCTCATCTACAATGGACACAGTAATGAGTAAGTACCTATAAAAATTACAAAACGCATTTTCACAGAGGAAACTGAGATCACATAAGTCAGTTGTTATACGACAGTTTGGCAGTTGCCCCCTCCCTATTATAGGAGGGACAATGGGTCAGTGGTAGAACATCTGTTTGGCATGCAGAAGGTCCCAGCTTCAATCCCTCACATCTCCAGTCAAGGTGATCAGATAGTAAGTTATGTGAAAGACCTCAGCCTGAAGCCCCAGAAAGTTGCTGCCAGTCAGGGTAGACAATATTGACTTTGAGAAACCAAGGGTCTGACATAGTATAAGGCAGGCAGCTTCACATCTTCCTGTGATGATTGAATGTGTATCTGCTTTGCTGCCACCCCCACCCCCTGGTGCCATGCTTGCAACTCATTTGACTTGAGGTTGAAATAATCTCTCAAATTTCATCATTGTAATGATAAACACTCATTGCCTGAAGTTTAAGCCAGATGTTATCCTACCAGTTTGCAACACTGACCAGCTGAGCAATAAGAACAAGTGGCTAAAGAAGTCTGAAAGCATCAACATCCCAACCTAGAGATAGTTCTGATTCCTCATTCACTACAGCACTGTTAAGCTTCAGCTCCAAATGATAGAAATAAGACTTCCAAGTAATTACGTAGGCTATATGTGGGGCAAAAGCTTTATTCTGTATAAACTTGATTACAATAGTTTGCCTGTACTGCTTGAATACTGCCCACTGGAATAAACGTTTCGGAAGTGGTTGGGACAGATTGCAAAGCCAAGCAATTCGAGCCTAGATCATTTGCCAGTTTCACATTGCTCTCGGCTTGTGGTTTTCAGGTTTTTGGTCTCAGATGAGCTTAAACAACTGGGGGGAGGGGTAGTGGAGTTTTAATCTGGAGGTCAGAGTCAAGGGTTAATGCTATTTCCAATCTGAAAGTCATGTCTGAATAAAAGTAGAATAGTTACTTGAGCAGGACTCCTCATTGTATGATATGGACGGATCCTGTATGTGTGTACGGCATGCTGCTGATGAGTAAGAGCTCTGAGCAACTATGAGAACTCGGTCTTTGCAGAATTAGACAAACCCTGTCTAGGGGGAATACAAACACTGCAGAACCAGGGACCTACAGAACAACAACTCCAATCACCCACGTGACTGGGCCCCACACAATCCTCCCAATCCAGTCCTTGGCAAAATCAAGGAGTGTTCCTTCAGACATTAGTTCAGGACATGCACGTTACTCAGCTACTGCTTAGTGTGAGCTGCAGCACTGGCAAAGCAACAGCTTGTATTGGTCTCACCTTGCTCTCTATCTACCTGAGAGGATGCCACTAGATGAAGAATTATATCACAACTCTGAACACTTGTGTAATCCCATAACAATACAGGCTGGCACAAACAATACTCATCTTCTGCATTCCCATCAATGACAGTCAGAGAACCAGGAATTTCTTTATGGCTTTGTTTTGGGGGAAAGGAGGTGGGAGCTCCCAGATCTAACCAGGAGCTTCAATAACATCTGAGTTAGTCTAAATGAATCAAATGAATCTCTACCCATTCCTTCCCTCCAGGGAGTTCTTTCTAGCAAGGCTCCTGAATGGGCCTCTAATCCTGTTAGGACACACGTGCTGCTGTCTATTCTTTTCTTGAGAGGCCCCAGGGGGGATTTGCATCCTATGCCCTAATGAGACTAATTCCATTGCAGTCCAGTAACCTGGCTTTCTAGAAGGCCCCCCTCTGGGGCAGCAGCATTGGGAGCTTCCATGGAGATGCAAGAAGCACAGAGAGTCAGATGCAGACCCCAGCCTCCAGCAGTCTAGCAAAGGCCGCCACTCTTTCTTACCAGCAGAACAAAGTTTGAGTCCAGTGGCACCTTTAAGACCAACAAAGCTTTATTCACAGTATAAGCTTTCATGTGCAAGTACACTGTGCAAGAACAATGCATGCACACAAAAGCTTATACCCAGGGTCCTTTCGTAGAAAAAGAGGTGCAGGAGCTCATTAGCATAACTCATTAGCATACCTCATTAGCATATGCCACATCCCCTGACATCACCAGAATTGTGTCAGAAAGGGAATGTCAGTTTCAGCCCCATTATACCCTATGGGCCATTTAAATCAATGGCAAAAACTCATAGGGTATATGAGGGGCTGGAGGAAAGGGGGTTTGAGGGAGAGGCTCCAAACTTGCAGGGTAGCTGCTGGGGCCTCTCCTCGAAATACCCACCAAGTTTCAAGAAGATTGGACCACAGGGTTCAATTCTATGGGCCCCCAAACAGGTTGTCTCATCCCCTCCATTGTTCTCTATGGTGGGAAAAAATGTTAACTGGAATGTGCCCAGAAAGCTTATATTTTTTCCCACCATATCTAAAGATACAGTGAAACAAAACTTCTTCAACCATTACATACAGGTAGAGAGAGGGTGGGTATGGGGTTAGTTGCCAGGAAGGGCTAGTTCAGAGTCAAGATGCATAAGTAACCATTATAGCTGATATTGGATTAAAGCAGTTGATAAGATCTGTGGATAGCAGTAAATCAGCATACAAATGCAAGAGTTAACAAACCAGGTGTGAGAGCTGAGTTTGAGTCCAGTGGCACCTCCAAGAACAGCAAAATTCCCTTCTGGGTATAAGCAAGAACTGCCAGACTTAGTATGTGTAGATGCGCACTTCTTAGATACACTGAAACAGATTTCCTCAAATGTTACATTTAGGTGTGGGGGTTAGTTGCCAAGAAGGGCTAATTAGAGTCAAAATAACTGAGCAATAAATACAGCTAAGATTGGAATAACACATTTGGTAAGACCTGTGCATAGCAGCAAATTGGCAGACAGATAATAAAAGAAAACGAAGTTTGTGAAAACAAAGTGAAAACGAAGTTTGAGTCCAGTGGCACTGACACAAATATTTCAGAAAACATGCCTGTACCTGTTAGGCGGTGGTAAAATTCGAATATGAACAGCTCAAACTTTTTATTTGAAACTCTTCCCCCTAATTTCATTACCTGGGGCCTGGCTGTAGTTACTCAGTGGAAGTGAAAGACACTCTGCACATTCTCAGAGGGATACATTTCTTCACGAGGCCTGACAGAGAAAGCAGCAGAAGAAGAAACCCCGCCCTTCACTACCTGAAGGAGCTTTCAATCTTCTTCCCTTCCTCTCCCCAGAACAGACACCCTTTGAGGTAGGTGGGGCTGAGAGCTCTGAAAGAACTGTGATTGACCCAAGGTCACCCATCTCGCTTTATGTGGAGGAGTGGGAAACCAAATGCGGTTCCTCCAGATTAGAGTCCACCACTCTTAAACATTACACCATGCTGGCAGCAGAATACCAGAGAACCAACCATTTTTTAAAAAATCAATCTTTTAAAATGCATCAAATGGTTAAGGCATGCAGCAGGAGTGTTGCTCATCACTAGTGCTGTCACAAATACTATTCAAGAAGTAAGGTTATTTCACATATCCTCATACATATCCTAAGTGGCCAGTGTATGCCATTTAGGAGATATACAGTGTAATCTTATGCAGAAATACTCCAGCCTAAACCTACTGAAATCAGCATAGAATTGTACAGTCGAATTTGCCGCCTTTCTTCCCTGGCACACAGAATTATCCCCTGCCTCTTCCAAAAGGTGCATTAAGGTTTAAAAACAAGATGAACCCTCAGGACTTGTTGTGGGCTTTAGGAAACATTCAGTGTGACCTAAGGCAGAACTCTTGATATATTTAGCCACATATAAGGCATTCATACAAGGGAAGTAAGAGCAAACGTTCAGGCATTTATAAACGATATTACAGTTTTCTAACCTTCCCACTTATAGATATTAAAGTAGATGAAGAGTATAATTGACCATGTATCACTCAGAAGTCAATTTTCCTATTAGGTTTATTCAGCTGCTGTTAGAAGCAAGATCTGCTTCTAGTTGCAATCAGCAGAACTCATATCATACAAGAAAGCTGCAGTGGTCCCACACAAGAAGCATTAGTTAAGCAAAATTTAAGAAGCAGTACGCAAGAATGGAGCTCACTTCTTTATATTACTTGGCAATTTGAGATGTCTAACCTTTTTCAGCCTTTGTGACTTTGGGTTTTCCCCAAGGAAATGACACGGTTGTTTCAACAGTTATTCAAACTAGCATCACTGTCTGCTGGAGTCAGTCTGCTGTGGTGCAACTTATGAATATCTGATACTTATATTATCAACTATACAGCCTGGAAAACTGGAGGACCTTTGATCAGAGAAGCATCCGCACAAAGAAGTCAGAGAAAACAATGGGATGTTTGTGTTAGTAAATAAATTAGGCCTGCCATTTAGCCAGGAAAAATATGCAACCAAAATATGTAATATATCTTTTATACACTATGTTTCCTTAGTATATGCCACAGTCCAGAAACGTATATTGTGTCCTGAGTGAAGGGGAAATGTTAGATCCTTGAATGTAAGTGCTTCTTTGAGGAAAGATCTTGGATCTTTCACAACTATTTAGTATTTACCTTGTAAAGAACTATCCAGTGGAAAACTCCTCAGAGTAGAAGTCTACCCAGTTGCCTATCTTTCTATATTATAAAGCCAATTTGGGGTGGCCATGTACGATGCACTCCCTCAACCATAGGCTGAACGAGCCGCCACTCGGCCTGGAAACCCTGACCACTAGCCGATGCGGCGCCGGCCCGAACATGCCCCACGATTTGTCCCTGCCGTGCCATAGTCCCACCCAGCCTCAGTAAGCTGCGAGCCCACAGATGGGGCACACACTCCGTCGGCGGCCAAAAGGGGCGGCCACCAATGCCTGCATGTCGCAAGATGACAGAGCCAGCTAGATGCCAAACCTCAGCCTGCTCCCGCCACCACCGTGGCTGCCGTCTGCGGGACCTGCCGGCAAGCACAGGTGGCCGCAAGCGGGACCTCAGGCTGCTCCTGACAGCACCGCAATCAACGCACACAGGTGGGGGGGGGGGCTGCGCGAGCCCTGATGGCTGCTAGAGCCTGTTGTATTGCTCTACCACGGGCCTTGCTCCTAATCAAGATATAAAGCAAAAGCAACTTAACTGGAGATGGGTAGATGAAAAAGATTGTGGTGACCCCAGCAAGGGGATTTCGAAGGCAAATGAGAATGCAGAGGTGTTGGCTGTTGCCTTCCTAGAGAGTCCTCCTCGGTGGTCTCCCATCCAAGTATCGACCCGGCTTGGCTTCTGGGATCTGATGAGATTGGCCTATACCACGCCACCTTCCCTCCCTAAAGGCACTGCATACATCAAATAAATTACTGAGTGAGCAGGGCTGCTGAGAGCCACTGTAGGGCCCCAGACAAAGATTCCCTTTTGGTGTTCTGTCACTCCACCCACATTCAACCCAATCATCATATGATAAAAAATAAAATGATTGGCTCAGGTCTATGGAGTCCCAGGGTAACCCAGGCTCCTAGAATTTTGTTCCCTGATTTTCTCAGCAGCCCTGTGAAAAAACATTTTTTTAGGGAAAAAAAAGCTGAAAACTTTAGCATTGATTATCCTGCAACATTTTAACTGTTTTTGATGATCAGTGTATGATTCTCTTCTATATATGTAAAAGAAAGTCCCCTCACCATAAAATCAACGCTGGACCTAGAAGCACCAAATTTGGGGAGAGAGCTCCTACCATGGCGTAGGTGCTCACTAAAAAGGGATTTTTTTAGAAATTCGACCCCTAAGTGGGTCAAAAGGGGGAAAATGTGCTCCCCCCATTGATTCCTATGTGGCTGCCTCCTTGCACCCCCCACTCTCTGATTGGTCAGCTGCAGAGCTCAGCATTCTGAGGTTAAAAAAACAGTTACAGGAGACTGCAGAGAGCTAATGGCAGTTGAAGAAATCAGGAATGGCCAACAACCACCTGTGAAGTGCAGTGATACTGCTGGCCCAGCCTCTCCGATGGCTTCCAACACACTCCCCCTCACCTCCTACACCTAACAGGCGGTTGTCTGTCAGGTGCAGTAGCGGTTGCAGGGTGCTTAAAACCATGAGTGAGCCCACCCCAGCTGTAACGCCTTAGTGATCCGGCTGGCCCCACCTCCACAGTGGCTTCTAATACTCCTCCCCCTCCTACACCAGACAGGCAGCTGCCTGTCAGGTGTAGGGGAGGAGGTGGAATGCTTACAGCTGCCAGGGAGGTTTGCTCAGCAGGATTGCCTTAGTCCTGCTGCTGGTCCAGCCTCCTGGATCCCTTTAAACATAATCTCCCCACACACACCAGACAGGTGGGTGTCTGTCAGGTGTCGGAGCAGGGCCAGGGTACTTTAACGCTACAAGGAGGAGGCAACTTAGGAATACAGCAAAGACATTTGCACATAGTACTCCTGCAGGACACTGAGCTGCGCAGGACAAGTACCAGCAAGATCACCCTGAGGCGCTCAGAACAACACAGTCTCCATACGAGCAAAACAATCCAGGAACAGCAGTAGAAAGACCATCACTTTCGTGGAAGGTGGCAGGAGTTGACTTAACAGGCGACTGCTTCTTAAATGGACTGGACAGTTCTATGTGGCCTCCTCCAGAGTGAGCTCACCAAGCAGCCTGGTGATCCTAGCACCTGAGGGCAGAACCACCAATGTGGTCTACAGAGAAGTTCTTCAGTAGAGAGAGAGAAAACAGTACGTATGTCTCACTTTGTTTTTTACACTACAATCTTCTCCATTAGAATTCCTACAACAAATGTTACATCAGTATTATAACTGGATTTATGGAACTTAAATACCATAGCGAAGCACGGGTATCAGGCTAGTTTCATATATAAATGTGTCTCTCTGTGTACACTCTCTCTCTCTTGAGAAGTAAAGCATTCTTTGCCAACATTAAATGGAATTTTTGATGCAACCTTCACTGCAACTGCAGTCATTTGGCTCTAACCCTTTATATTAATGGACCAACTGATCACGGGTTATTTCTAGGACCCCACTATTGTTCTGGGCACATATAGCCAAATATAAAGAAGTTCTGTAAACCCTGACTAAGTTTTACCTCCTGATCAGGATTTCAACATAGTGTAAATCCAACCACATACTTCTGTTGAAAACTCCAGCAGACTAATCAAAGGGTTTTTTTACCTGTTATAATGTTGTAATCAGTACTAACAGAATTACCACCACATACTTACTAATTATAACTACTGCTGCTGCTGCTAAGCACTTAAATGGAGATTTAGAATGTTCAAAATATATCACATTCTTTATTTTAGTAATCTACAAAGAGTAAAATCCTGTACTGAGCAATCAAAATTCTTCTTCTAGAAAGTCTGGATTCTGCACCCTAAAACAATTATGCATATCAAACACGTTTATATCATTTATAAATGTGTTTCATACTTTATTCTGCAAGTTTTACAAGTCTGTGTGATTTTTCTCTCAGTTTTCCAATGCAGGAGCACTCTAAAGTGTGCTGAAGTGTGCCCCTCCCACCATGTAAATCTTATTCAATCCATTGCTGGGCTTCTGAGACTCCAGCAAACATGACCCTCCCTACTTTCAAAAGGAGAGGAATAAAAGAGGGAGAGGAGGAGGATGACATCATGTGGATGCTCCCAAAACCTCACTGCTGCTTGAGAGAGCAAATCCCCCATGTGAGTAAGCAGCCTTCTTTATAGTCACAAGGGTGACCATCAACACATTCTGCCCTTTTTCTGCAGTTCCCCAGCTCTGCAGCATTCAAATAGCCCTGTCAATCACTCTAATCAAATTTCTGTCCCCTTAACCATCTCTCCCCGTCACCTGCAAGGGAGGAAATGCTCATATGTATAAACTCTACTCCCTTTCTTCACACAATTGTGCAGGAGAATTGAAGTCCATATGAAGAAACACAATGCTGGGCTTGATAAAAGGTGCACCAAAAAAAAAAGTGGAGATTTCTGTTATCTCCAGTTGGATGCTGATATGTCAAGGCTGTGTCTTACAGAAATACTGATTTCTGAGAAGGCAGCTTAGAAAAGACAGTACCCAAGTTAGGAGTTTGACATTCATTAGGAACTGAAGTCTTAGGAGTTGTGGCTATCTACACTGCAACTTGAAACTCCCTTCTGGGATGCACCTGCATAATATCATCTCATCATACATAATGGTCTCCCTCAATATATTTGTTTACTTCAAAGTCAACTGAGATAGTAACATAACACAAAACTTACACCAGTGTTTTAATGTAGCTAAAGTGATCTTGGCTTTAATTGAGCTTGGTAACTCCCACTCTCAGTAAAGGTAAGCAATGGAGATCCTCAATATGTTGTTTTCAATCAACTCTGAGGAGGAGCCCAACTGGATAGGGCTGTAACCACAATAAATGAAAACAACTCATGGTGTCACCCTAAACAGAGTTACATCCTTCTAAGCCCATTAAAATCAATAGAAAGATGTAACTGTTTTATTTATTTATTTATTTTATGATTTATACCCCACCCTATCCCGCCGAAGCAGGCTTTGGATTGCACTGTAAAAACACTATATTTCTGCTCCATATTTAAGTTGAATTACAACTTCTGCTGTGATGACTCAGTGGTTAAGACGCTGAACTGCAGACCAGCAGGTCAGTAGTTCAGCAGTTTGAGACCCTAGTGCTGTGTGACAGAGTGAGCTCCCATCTCTGGTCCCAGCTCCTGCCAACCTAGAAGTTCAACAGCAAGAAACTGCAAGTAGATAAATAGGCACTGCTGCGGTAGGAAGGTAACAGCATTCCATGTACCTTGGCATCTAGTCATGCTGGCCACATGACCATGGAAACATCTTTGGACAGTGCTGGCTCTTTGGCTTGGAAACGGAGATGAGCACCACATCCTAGAGTCGGATTCAACTGGCTTTTGAGCAAGAGAAACCTTTACCTTTACCTTTTACAACTTTGTTGCTAGTGCTACAGGTTTCCAGCTCCTTCCAAATGTTCTCTTAAATCTGAAAACACATTGCACTGATCTAGGGTTTTCTATCTAACATACAGATTACCAGCAAATAGTAACCACAACATGGGGTTTGTCATAAATCAAGTAAATCATTCATAAAATGATATATCTCTACACACAGGACAGCAGTTGTTGAAGGTATCCATAAGTAGATGATGTCAATATATTGAAGAATGGCCATTATTCTCACATCAAATTAATTTTTAAAAATCCCAACAGTATTAATTATTGACAAATTATACATACAGAAAAATGCATTTTTGTCGCACTTCTCAGATTAGTGTAACTTCTTCCTGGTTTATATTGGACGTTAGCAGTATTCTCATGACTATATCAAAGGCCTGATGCAGACCACGCAGCAGTCTGAATGCAAGCTTACCAAAAATACCCATCTACCCATTGCATCTGGGATGTTTGGGGTGTGCTGATGTTAAACCAATGCCCTTTCCTTGTTGCGGTTATCTTCCCCAAGAAGAAGGAATTTCTTTTGGTTTCCAGGCACAGAGGTTTTAAATGGGATTGCATATTAGCTAATCGATGCTTTGGACCCCTTAGTAACTTTTTTCAGATTTCACCCACCCTAAGGAGTCCCACTTGGGCTGTTGCTCAGCCCTGACTCGGATGGTTCAGGCTAGCCCAATGTTGTCAGATCTTGGAAGCTAAGAAGTGTTGCTCTGGTTAGTACTTAGATGGGAGACCACCAAAGAAGTCCAAGGTTTGCTATGCAGAGGCAGGCAATGGCAAACCACTTCTGGTCTCTTGCTTTGAAAACCCTATGAGGGGTCACCATAAGGCAGCTGTAACTTTATGGCACTTTTCACCAGTGTTGTTCACAACTTTATTAAAAAAAACCAACTCAAGCAAAAACTTGAGAGGCTACAGACTCAAGCCCAGTACTGGCAAGGCAAAGGTAGCGTTTCCTCTCTAGCTCCTCTCTCAATTTGCTTTTCTTCCTGCTCGAGGAAGTGGTGACTTTGAATGAGAAAATGGCTGGAAGAGAAAGGGCAAAGCAGCTTTTCCTCCCGATCCCTGTGCTGGCCTTCTCCGCCAGACTGCACCTTCCTGTGGTTGTTCTCCATTGAATATGCATGGGAAATATACTTACAATTATGTATCTTGTGCAGCTTCTAGATTTCAGTCTGTTCAAAATGCTTTTGCTTTCTTTTAATCCCTGATGCACCTGCACAGCCTGTATAAATATTCTATCTGGTGCTTTTTCCATAAGAATGTTAAGCAAAGGCATAAATAGCATACCAATCAGTGGGGATTAAACTATTTGCATCACTTAGGTTGTAATGACCAAGCTCTTTTCATTTCTCTAGCAATCTGCAACGTTGACTCCAGATTCTACTTTATTCACAGCCTGTCAAAACATTCCAGAGGCATAGCCTGCTCTATTATTTATGATTAATACAAGAATAACAAGCATCTTCCTAAAAGGAACTCTCTAAAAAGGCAACAGTCAGTGGATGTCTATCTCCCACTTTGTGATTATTGTGAAATTAGTGGGAAATGGGACATATGGGAAATGTTCATCCATACCTAATGGGACTTCTCTCATGTAAAAGTGCCAAATTTTAGTAGGCAAGGCTTTAATGCATCAGGAACCCAACAGGAACCAAGAATCCAGAGTTATGGAGTTTGTTACAGAGAAGGAGAAAATGTATGCCTTCTCCCTCTGCATCCCATTCTACAGGATCTCCTCTAGTTTAGGTGGATCTTGATAGTTTAATCTAGGAGCTCTTTGGTACTATAATCCTGACACATTCTAGACAAGTGATCAGACTGTAATGTGTCATTATAATGGTCCATTCAGGTCTTAAAGTGAAGTTCAGTAGATCTGAGCTGAGCTGTTCTGCTTCCACTGCCCCTATTCGAGGCAAACAGAAGGATACTGGTGGTAAAGGAATGCAACTTCCATTTTTAAAAAAAGATAATTGAAACAGTTCTTACTATATTTGTTATTTGTTCAGCTATATAATCTGAAGAGTGTCATATCCTAGCATTCTCCTGTTGGCAGCAGAAAGTTCTTGACTGTTTCATGACCTATAATCCTGTGCAATCCAAATACTTGTTGATTCCCTTCCAACAAAAGTCAGCAGAGGGACCCGAGATTTAAGCGTGGTTCAGAAAGGATAGGATCTGCTTCCAAGTCACTGGCCATTTGTTGTCCATGGTGGCCACACAGATGGCTACCAAAGTATACATTCAGTGCACAAAACTAGACCTTCCCACTCTTGCAACCAGTTAAAGCCATGCATCCTGATTCTTCCTCACCAGGAACATTTCACTCTAGCACTGCTACTTACCCACGCCTCTCAAGCTGAGATCAGGGCCTTCCGTAGGACTGGGGTGCTTGTCACATGCATGCTCCTCCTTAGAGAGGCTGGTCCTCTCCTTTTCACCCTGCCGCCTGATAGCAAAGAAAGGACATCAAATTAGCATTTTTCCAGTTAAGGAATTCAGCTACATGAGCAGATCAAACCAATGGGTTGTTATCATTCAATTAATTTCTCAGTATTCTGGCCAGGCATAAGCTGCAGAGCCTTATATGTTATTTACTTAAGGATACCCAGCCTCAGTGCGTCAATAGAAAGGAAAAAACAAAAAGGCTTGCAATGCAACTGAGTGCTGCCCACCCTGTGATGGCCCTTGGTCACAAAGTACATCCTGGGCTTTGCAGTTGTGGAGGCAGAAAGGCCTTAGGCAGGGCTGAGGCAAAGGAGGACAGATTTCCTATATCTTTAACAGTTGTACAGAAGCAAAACAAAAACAAAACCTCCCTATTGGCTGAATATTGTCTGAAAGTCTCATATTTCAATAGTCAGAGATCTACAAGTTTTAATTAAAAAACATTAGCAGCAGCTGTATCTTTCTACACTATAGCTTTCTTTTTTCCTGGAGCTAACTGCAATTGGGGGCAGGGGAGGACATTAAAATAGGGGGAAGAGACATAAGGAAAAGGTTAAGCATCCCACCCTCCAGAGATCCTTCTATGATTTTCAAAGCAGCTACATAGAATAGATAACTTTAAAAAAAATCATAACAGGCCTTAAATGACGGACATTTGTAAATTTCTCTAAACCTAGAGGTCTGCTGTGTTATGTCTAGTTTGACCACTCACCGATAGTGGAAAGGGGCCACCGTGGCCATAATAGGATGGTTGTGCTGAGGCATGGAAGAAAAACTGATGGGTCCAGTGTGTAGCGCAGGCCCCTTATTAAGGTTGCTTGTGTCCAGTGAGATCACCTGAGGCTTATCCTCCAGCTTGGTCACTCCACTTCCTTTCCAGTTGGCCTCTGAAGCCCACTGACCTTTCACTGGACAGCTCTGAGGTCTCTTCACGCTGGGTCCTTCTGAAGGCCTGGACAACAAAGTCTCACTGTACAGGCTGAGATGAGAAGGGCTCTTCCCTGGGAGGTGAGAGATTTTCGTAGGCTCAGAAACTGAGCTGGGCTTAGCAAGACTCTTCTTGGCACCAAGGCTGGTACAATCTTCTCCATGCTTTGAGGTCTCCTTCCCTTTCTCTGTTGCTTGAGCTACAGATTTTTTGGCTGTTCCAGTGGCTCTGGGACTGGTCTTCTGTGCTCCCCGGGGGCTGCTGCAGCCAGACACTGTGTTCAAACTGAGACTGGATTCCATCCCTTCTATCCCACCATGGTTCTCAGCCCCTTCTGCTTTCTCCTGTCCAGGGCTTGCAGCTGCTGGGACTTTGGGGATGACCTTCTGCTTGCATCCTTTAGCGATACCATTGCCCGCCCCAACCAGCCCCCTTCCAGTCCTGGGAGAGGATGACCTTTGGGAAGGAACAGCTCCCACACTGTTTTGCCTCGGGGGCAACTTTGGAGATGCTGCCAGAGTATGTATCTTGCTGTGGGATGCAGCTCTGGGCACAGGGATTGAGGAGGCATAATGGCTACGTCCAGCTGCGTTCACATTGGCTGTTCCATTCATCATCAGCAAGCCTTGGTTGGAGGAGGGTCAGTCTGAAAAGAGAAACACAGGAGTAAAACAGTGGTTTCAGCAGCCAAGTCTATCCAAGTACATAACCCGGCATTGGGATGCCAAGGAATGTGTCAGATTCGCTGAGTGGTTTTTCAAACACACCCCTAAAACACACACACACTTCTACTTCTACTATTAGTTCAGCATTCAAATGCAGCCAAATGTTTTCTGTGATATAATGATAATGTACAATATTTAATGATAATGAACAATTAATGATAATGAACAGTCTCAAACAGGCTCTCACTACCCCTTAGTTAACAAAGATTTCCCCACCTCTTAGAGCCATTGGAGAGTTGCCAGGCTTGGCCAAGGTAGAAGACCATTCCAAAACTTGTATTTTTAGCTATCTAAATGAAACAAACTGGTTAGAGAGAGCTTGAAGCCTGCAGTAGGTCATATCCAATGGGCATAATCACAGTGATCTTCTCACACTAGGGAGACTCAGTGACAGAGCACCTGATTGGCATGCATCCTCTTCAGCTAACAGAATCAGTTAACAAGTGATGTGAAAGACCCCTACCTCTGAGGCCCTGGAGAACTGCTGCCACTCAGAGTACAGAATACTGACCTTGCTGGACCAATGGTTTGATTCAGCATAAGGCAGCTTCACGTGTTCATTAGCTGACCATCTCATATGGCATATATCAGCTCACAGGGCAACATCTGTCTCCTGTACACCTGGCCCCTTTTCCAGGAACTAAAAAGTGGCACCTTACGACTAATTCAGAACACAGTCTCCACATCACATGGAAGCTCCTTTGAAACAGCCTCTGTGTGGTTGCGGCATCTCATGGTAGCTGTCGTATACAGAACATCTTGCCACATAATTGTCCTATCATGCGGAACGATCTCATACCACTGCAAATAACTTTTGATGGTGGCCCCCCCTAAAAATCTCTCCATGCAACAGGAGTGATCCTTATGGCAAGCCACTTATGGTACATTGGGGTATTTCATGGAGCAACAGCCGCATTGGATCTGTTTCAAGCATCTTCCTCAAAGCAGCTGAAATGCCCTGAGCCATAATTTCAATTCCTCATTTCAAAAAGACAAAACAAATCGTCAGATAGTGAGTCTGCAGCTATGTATGGAGGAAAAGAGCACACATAGAGAACCGCCAAGTCACAGCTTAACTACAAAGCTATGTTATGCAGGAGGATGCAGCTCCCAAGGATGCAACAATGCTGAATTCACTTTATTATTTCAAGAGGGGAGTCGTGCACGGATGGGTCTGATTTTTCACATTGCCACAGTGGACAAGCATTTAAAACACAACAGAAAACCCACAACACATGCTTCTCCAGAGCTCTGGCCCTTCTTTTTTGTTTTGTGACCCAGGACCTCAGAACAAACTCAAATCATTTAGGATATGCTCTCCTAAAAACAATATGGGAAGCCTGATTTTTCTTTTCCAAGAAATGGATAGCATGCTGGTTTATAGGGGAATATATAGATCTTTTGGAAGAGGCTCTTTAAAATTTGTGAGCAACTTGGGTTCATAACTTTTTAAAAAATATAACAAGGGTTTAAAATTTGACTTCTGCTAGAATTTGTCCTTGGCAGTCTGTGCTTCAACAATAGCAGCCTCAAATTATATAGTTTCTTTTAATACCAGAAAAATTGGTATTCTGATACCTACTGCTAACTGATAATTCTGACAGAAAAGGTCTACAAAAGATTCTTTCTAAGGCCAGATCTAGGGGTATGATTCCCTCCTTGAATAAAAGATTTTCAAGGTAAAACTGATGAACAAGTCTGTGCTTCAGGATAAAGTATAAAGAAGCACAAGTTTGTGCTTCAGGATAAACTATACTTCTAGAGAAAAGTATTAGACACTACGTTAAATGCAAGTTGATTTGGGCAAAACCCCAACCCATCTCATGTTTAACATGTGACCTGATGCTCACCTTTAATATAGTGTAGAGGTGGAACTGGCAGAAAGACGAACAGCCTGCCCCCTGCAGCCCTTTTCTGCTAGTGAAAGCACATGGGGTCGAAGAGAGGGAATGATGAAGCTCCTTCTGCCTCCATGTATGCCCGGGAGCCAATGCCCCCCCTCCCACACACTACTTTAAAAATGAGCAGCAGGTCCTAACTCAAGTTTAACATTATCACCTAATCAGACCTCTAGTTCAGTAGCAGAGCACAAATTTTGCATGAAGATCCAGTCTACAAAATCTCCTGTTAAAGGGTTTCCCAGCAGGAGGGTAAGGAAAGGCCTCTTCTTGAGACCTTGAACAGCCATCGTAGTCAGTGCTGAGTTAGATGGAGTCAGCACCTTGTATCAAATTTTTGATAGAAGGCTGCTTAGAATTCTTGGTTATTAATTTACCATGCCAATAGCACAGAGATTGAGGCCTTTTCATCGAGTCCTTTTTTATTAGCATGGATTTACCAACATAAGACAAAAGATTTTGTGGCTCACAGCGTGCTTGAATTAGTCTTGCAAGGGATTCACCGGACCCTGGCTCTACACAGTCATGAGAGCCGTCTGGTGAACTATATATGCAGCCTGCATGATCTCAACCCAGATGCTGAGCTAAAGGATATATTGCTACTACCAAAGCCCTCTTTTACAACCAGGTGACTCTGGAAGACAATCTAGAGGGTGAGATTTACCTAGCAGACATGCATGCAGAAGATATATGTGGAAAGACTTCAGACAGGAGGTGGTTATTGAATGTTACTTTTTTAAAAGGTGAAAATCTAACATTAGAAAGAATGCTTGGGTTGAACCTTTCTCCATGTGCTCATGGAACATGTTTTCCTTTGCAATGAACCTTTAGTGTGGGAAAGCATTAAAATATGTGATCTTCTACCTGTAGTCTGAACTGGTACATTTGAGGACCATACTACATCCTTATTGTGCATGACTAAATTGGCCATAAGAAGATTATTGCTTTCACTATCATTAAAAAATGGGCTACAGGGTTCTAACCCAAAGCTATGTAGCCCATAAACTTATTTGGAGGCAGAGGAATGGCTTTTATTTACTTATTTATTTATATCCTGCTTTTCCCCCATGGGAAATTTAAGTGGCTTATCACATCCTCACAACAACAGCCCTAAGAGGTAGATCAAGCCAAGTGTAACTGGCCCTCAATCACCCAGCAAGCCTCCACAGCAGTATGGGGATTTGAACTGGGGTCTTCCAGATTCCAGTTTGGCAGTCCAGCCACTGCACCATACTGACTCACAACACACTGGCTCTTCAGAAAGTATGGAGACCCACAAGGCCCCAGAGAATCCCCACTGCATAAGGGCAATACACTCTGGAACAGTCTGCAACAAGGGAAGCTGGGAAAGGGGTAAGTCGGCCAGCCTATAGATAGACAGACAGACAGAGAGAGAGAGAGAGAGAATATAAAAAACTTCATAAAGAGTGAAACTACCAACTAAACTATGTCAAACGTAATGCGGTAAATGAATGGGAAACCATGTTTACCAAAATAGCATTCATTTGCTCTGTGTCTTGAGATGGAACAGCAAACCGTTTTAAGAGAGGGTTTTGTGTTGGGGGTTTTTTTCAATGCCTTTGCACCTACACAGCATTTCCAAAATATTGGCTTTCCCTCCCTTTCCTCTGTGTTGCTAAAAGCCAGGGGAAACCAGAAGTATTTGAGGTTATTCAGAGGACACTGAAAACACTGCTTAACTTTCCCATTTCCACTGCACCAGCAGCTCTGACTTAGGACCAGGGCAGATGTGAAGCACAGTCTTCTGTTGGCTCCAGGAATGCTATCATGTTACAAACTTTTGTGGTTGCAGCTAGGAAATCTGCCAACCACAGCTGGCTCTCTAGACTGTTTCCTTTCCCTAGAAATCCTGCTGCAAGGGCAAATGATAGAAGCCACGGAGCTCAGCATGGTGGAAAAGAAAGTGGGGGAGGAGATGGACAAGCTATCTTGCCCACATCAATATTTCAACCTCCCCAGTGTAGAGAACTACTATTCTGGAGACATGGTAATGATTTGTAGGCTGGGTGGAAACACACTTCCAGAGATAAGCCCAGTTTCTCCTGCTGTCTTTTGCAGACAGTTCAACTGATATAAAAATGTCCAACTACTCAAAACCATAAACAAGTTACAGTACACATCTCTATTCTGAAGCTGCCATCATATATAATGAGAACGTTTTTTGTCTGTTTGCAAAAAGAAATCGAATCAGCAGAGAGCCTCGGTACACGGGCTCTCCAAGCATCATTCTGCCACCACCAGAGTTTCTTTGATCAGGAAGTGTCTCTGGGGAATCCTGATAAATGTGTAGTGAGTACAGCACATCCATGAACAGACTAATGCCCTTTAGAGTTCAGCAGCACATTGTGAAAACCCACATCACACATGAAGGCATGCAACTTTCATCCCTGTTACCCTGTTTCTTCTGGCAGTGGCCAAATTCAGTGTTCCAGCAAATGAGAAACACATGGGCCAGGCCAATTACAGGGCTCTTTTCCACCTGCTCAATACAAGGCTAGGGGGGGATCACAAAAAATATGTATTTTTTAAAAAAAGTCAGAGTTTTATTAGAAGCCTACTCCTTCTCACAAATGATCTTCATGGTAAAGAACCCCTGAAAATAGAGGCCACTGTTTTTTAAAAATTGCAAAAATGAATCAACGACTAGTTCATTGGGAAGAACGGTTATGGGAAAATGCCACAAAATAATTATATACTGAGAAAGAATCCTGGACAGAACATGCCAGCGACTATGGCCAGCACAATCTGAATGTGAGATCCAGTTATAAGAAAATCCTTCAAGTAGGAAACTGAAGTTTCATGCAGGGCCACCCAATTATTTTCATCTTTTACAACACATTCTGGGAAGAGAAGTGGGGATTGAAAACAGTGTCTCTAGATGGCAAATATGACAGGCAGGTGTTCTACAATGTTACAGGTGACCAATTAACTGACTGCAGGACTACACATTTACCACAAACACCCCAACAGTGTTTTGAGCAAGGGACCAAGGGATTTAGGTTCTGTTCTAGTTTCTGTCACAAAACTGTACAAATATCTTATTTGTTGCGTGTCTGAGAGAGAAATCCTAAACAAGGTCACATCCTTCAAAGCATACTAAGTATAATTCGGCTTAAGTTTTCTTATCTGTAGGAAGGGGGATGGCATGAGTTTGTTGCAAAAAAGTCAGCCCCTTACCCAGCCAGCTTACAACCTAAACTTTATCAATTTCTTACTTCATCAATAACACTGATGAAACAGGTAACAGGCACTTCATAACACTGACTGCATAGTCACTCTGCAGCCACCGTAGCAATAAATGCCATGAAAATAAATTAAAAAATTTTGAGAATCCCATGATCAGATTCTGAAGGATGCCCATGACATAAGCAGTTGCCATTTGGCAGACAGAGGTACATTAATTGCTGTCATCCAATGTGAACGGGCACCCACTTGTCCCCAATAACCCAACATTATATGATCTTCTCAGTGAGGTTTTGATGCTTCTTCCCACACTGGGGTCCATTTCAAAGCCCCTGCCTGCCCCCTTGTCTCACTAACAATCCCATGGATTCTGGCTGTTCCCCAAGCTGCTTTGGGCCTAACCAATATGTCAGGACTGCACATACTACGAACAGCTTCTGCTCTGAGAAGTGCTGTCTGCTATACTACAGAACTTCCTGCATTGCAGCACCCTACACTGTAGCTCATGCTAATCACATTTCCTGCATTGCAGCCCAGCACTGGATACCCTTGGAAGGAACAGCCTGAAAGAAGGGCAGGGAGGGAGAGAGGCAGGGAGGGGAACAGACTCACCCGAACCTTGGTCTGTGCAGCTGCTGCTCACACGCTCCAGTTTGTTACATGCAGGAATGCAAAACCTGGGAGTTCAAATCCCATTTCTCACCAGATGTTTGCTGACCCAAACATCCTCCTCTCTCACGCGGTATCCTGTACTGCCTGCCAAGCAGTCACAGCTAGAGCAAGGGGGCACTCTCTCCAATGCTAAGCCAATTTACATTGCTAAGCCTTTCTGGTGCAAGCTCAGCTGCCACTTCTCAGACTATCAGCCATTTATTGATAGGTCCCTCAGAACGAAACTCTTCTGCTTAAAAATAAATACTCTCCTCTCTCTTGTTTGTCCCATTCCTCCGGCTGCTGTCTTGGCGGCAAGCTTGCTGCATCTGGAAGGGCCGGAAAGAGGAAGAACTAGTTCTTCAAAAGGAAGTTTGCTCGGGTTTTATGACTCTCTCACACAGGCTCATTTGCTCAGAAGCTGTCGTCTTGCAAAAACAATTCTGATGAAGGAACACATCAGGCAAGGGAAATGTCTCCAGTTCTGGGTTGCCATGCCATCCCAACCAAGTCACTTTATCTCCCCATAATGTATTTATTATTTTATTTTATTTACAAAATGGGTATGCCACCTTTTCGTCCTTACATGGCCCACCAAGGCAGCTACCAATTTCAAACATACATAACAAAACCACATTAAAAAACCATTAAAATACACCGCATCAAACACATTTTAAAACAACTAAACACAGATTTAAAATACATACAAAACATTTTTAAAAAACAGCAATTAAAACATTGGTCAGGAGGGAGGGATCTCTGAAGGAATGCTGAATGAAAAAAGAAAGTCTTCACCCACTGGCAGAAGACAGCAGCAGAAAGGGACAGACAATTTTTCCTGGGGAAAGAGTTCCAGAGCTTTGGTGAGATGACCAAGAAGGCCTTCTCCCGGGTTGCCACCCGCCTTATCTCAGGAGGCTGGGACACCCAAAATGGAGCCTCTGAAGATGATTGTAGTGGTTGGGCAGGTCCTTCAACTATGTTCATCCCAAACCATAGAGGGCTTTAAAGGTACCAGTACCTTGAATTGTGCCCGGAAACAAAATGAGAGCCAGTGTAGAGGATCCGAGACTGGAGTTGCATAGTCCCTACAACCCACTGCTGTAAATAACCTGGCTGCAGCATTCTCTACTAAGTGAAGTTTCTAAACTCTTCTCAAGGGCACCCCATGTACAGCACATTGCAGTAATCTAATCTAGATGCAACCAGGGCATGCACTACAGTGGCCAGATCTTTTCTGCCCAGGAAAGATCGCAGCTGGCTAACCAGTAGAAGCAGGTAAAAGGCACTCCTGGCCACAGCTGCAAGCTGCTAATCCAGCTTTAGGCCTCAATCAAAGAGCACCTCCAGACTATGGACCTGTTCCTTCAAGGAGAGGGCATCCAGAACAGGTGACACCTTAAATCTCAAATCAGACCTTTCACCCACCAACAGAACTTCCATCTTGTTGGGATTAAGTTTGTTTATTAGCCCGCTTCCACTCCAAAACTTCCTCCAAGCACTGGTTCAGGGTTTTTACAGCCTCCCTGAGATCAGCTGGAAGCATAAGATAGAGCTAAGTGTGATCCACATACTGGTGAAAGCCCAGCCCAAATCTCTGGTTGACCTCACACAGTGGTTTCATGTAGATGTTACAGAGCATAGGAGACAAGATGGAGCCTTGTGGGACACTACAGGCCAAAGGTCAAAGGGCTGAGCAACAGTCCCCCAGCATCCCTTTCTACAACCTACCCTCCAGGTACACAATACAAATCTACATCACCTAGGCATTATCATTGTAGCTTAAATGACATGACAGGGCTAAAGCCCAGTTCTCTTTAGCCACAAACATAGGTGTTGCTTGTCTTAACTACCTATTGCAAAAAAACCCTCTCATAGGCATTCAATGCACCATATTTTTTATTCTCTTCCTGATTGCTGCCAGAGTTGCACTTCTGAGAGAAAATAAACAAGTGTTACTCTTCCTTGTTTCTTCTCTCTCTACAGGTAGAGTTTTTTAAATTCTGAGCTTGGGGCAAGACACAAGCTGAAGAGCTTTTGGCCTTTGGCTCTTGACCTCCAGGACCAGGGGCTACTGCTGCAGCTGGGAGGAAGGCCTGTGTAACAACTGCTAGCAGCCCCAGGCAGGGAACCATGGTTTTGGGTCACCTCTCAGGCCATGTGATCTGACCAACATCTGTCTTGATTCTTTCCCCCTTTAGCCTACAGAATACAGTTATGGTGACTGTGATTTAATACAATGTCAGGTGCTCTGTGTTCCCTAGATTCACTGGCCTTGGCTTGTGAAGGGGGCAGGATGTTGGGGATGAGGCTACTATATCAGTGCAGTTAGGAGATCCGGGGGGGAGGGGGGCTATCTGAGACAGCCAGTACATTGAATCAGTGCTTATTGTCTCACAGTCCAGTACTGAGAGATGCAGCTGCAAGGGGCTCTACTTCCTTGGCCTCATCCTTGATATTGTGCAGTGCCAGATAAGTGAGGCACAAAACTGTACATCTCTCTGGGTTGATGGAGGAGAACAAGACTGATCTGGCTTACATGACAAAGATCTGGCTGGAAGAAAAAGACTGGGTATAGGCGTCTCAGCCAACTCTGCCTGGTTATGCGGACCTTCATTTGCCCCGAAACAGCGGTTGGGGAGGAAGTGTGGCTATCATTCTCTGTGAATGTTCTGTTTCACAGCCTTCCAACTCAATCTACTGCCAGTATTGACTGTGTGTTCCTTATACTAGGTACCAGGGACACAGTAGGCATTCTGCTAGTTCACCAGCCACCTATCTCATCCTCAGTGAGTGCTCTCTTGACCAACAGTAAATGAAATGCCACAAACAAATAGGAAGGTGGAGTTAATACATTTCAGAGCCAAGAATCTCCTAGACTATGCTGAGCGTCTTTTTAAAATTTAGTACATTTTTAACCCATCCTTTCTTTCAAGGACTTGGGGGTGGTGTACATCATTCATTCACTTTATTTCACCATAACTCTGTGAGGTACAGCTAAGCTCAGAGAGAGTGATGGCCCAAAGCCACCCAGTAAACTTTCATGGTAGACTGAGAATTTGAACCTGGGTCTCCCAGATCCTAGTCTGAAACCCCAAGGGTTACATCATACTGGCTCTCAAGTGAGCCTAGAAGAATATATCTGTTCTCCTAGTGGATTCACACAGTTCCCTCCTTCATAGAGAAAATCTTCCAATAGGATTAGAATTCTATGGGTGCTAACGTGGGCAGGTGCTGAGTGAGCTAAACAAGCTCTGGAAACCAAAGATGTCTTGTTTAGTCCTAAACAGTGTCAAAAACTCCTGCCAGCTCCTCAGACAGCCCATTCTTGGAGAAAGGTCATAGTGGCTCAGATAGCCAATCAGAAATAATTGTGCAGACATACATCCACTAAAGCATACGCACACGAACTGGCAAAAGAGCAGTCTTATAAAGATCTTAAGCATATAAAATGAAGTTAACACTAAAAACTGCATATATCAAAACACCATATGTGAATATGCTTATGTGACAAAACGAAAAAGAGAATATAAGAGAAAGAAACCTCCAATAAACCAAAACACACTTTAAAGAAAGCAGATATTTTCATCTGGGTGTAGAAATTCTTTGCATTTTGGCTGCTACTTAAGGAGGCTAAAAAAAGATGTTTTCCTGAGTGTGTGAAGATTTTTCCAATGAGTTCTTGACATGTTTGGAGGCTCAGGTTTCTATATATGAAGTAGGATCCCATGAGGAATTTTGAAATAGATCCAGCAGACTATTATCCCACTGGGAAAGGAGGTCTGTTAGATTGGACTGTTTTCTCATTTACAAAATTATGGTCCTAGACAAGAATTATAATCTATATGTCTATTTCTCAAGTGTGGCCCCCAACTGCAGGTATCTACATCCACAGATCAGGGTCACACTGGCACCAAAAAGATTTTTCTGCAAACTTGGAGGATTTTTTAAAAATGGAGGGGATTAAATCCCCCCTCCAATTAAAAGTGTTGTCTGCCCATGCACAGATGACACACTTTTCTTTTTCTGAGCTGGTGGTGGCCACTCCAGGCCCAACCATGGCAACATCTGGGAGCCACTTTGGGCCTGGTGGCATTGCCATACAAGAGCTGCTCCAGGCCTGTAGCAGCTTCCAAACACTACAGCTGATGCAGCCAGTAGGGTAAGGAGAGGAGAGAGAGATGGGGGTGGGTTGACAGAGAAGGGGTGGGGAGATTGATGGAGAAGGTGTGCAGGGCAAAAAGAGAGGGGATAGGTTGATAGATAAGGAGAGGAAGAGAAAGAGGGGAATATTGTCGGAGAAGGTGAGGAAGGAGAAAGAGAGAGGGAAAAGAAAGATAGGGAAGATTGACAGGGGAGGGGCTGAGAAAGAGGGGGAAGACTGTTAGAAAAGGGGGAGAGGGAAAGAAGCAAGGGTGGCAGGGATGCATAATCCCTATAAGTTTCTTGTGGGTCCCCACTTGTATTTCTATGATTTCCAGTGTTTATGATTTTCCACACAAAGTATTTTGATCCTACTTTGAGTAAATGTCCATGATATTTCATCCCATGTGTCTAGTACACTCAGATGGTCTATTTTTAGCTGTCAGAGCTGTTCTTGAAAAAGCAGTTCTCAAAAAAGCAGTTTCTGTCAGAGCTCTCTCAGCCCCACCTACCTCACAGGGTGTCTGCTGTGGGGAAGGGAAGGGAAAGGAGTTTGTAAGCTGCTCTGAGACTCCTTTGGGTAGTGAAGGGCGGGGTATAAATCCAATCTCTTCTCTTCCTCTTCTTCTTAAAGGTTGCCCTTTTGTCATTCTGCATATTCAAAGCTTCTGTTCTGCTGTTCTGCAATACCTTTGCACAGCATTTTCTTTTCCAACGCAATCTTGTTTATTAGACTGGCCAGCAGCCATCTCCACTGGACCACTTCCTGATTATAAAATGTTATCCAATTTAAAGTTATGGGAATCTAACTTGTTCCTGATTCAGCTTTCCATTAGACAACCACCAGCACATAGATTCCATTATGCCTTAATGTGATTATTTCCACAGCTTATGGTCTTCATTTTGGCACCAAGAATATCTCATGGACTAGGTGCAAGTAGCAGGGACTTGTATCTGGAATCATACAGGCTAAGGTGGGGACTTCAGCCTATAAATGCTCAGACTTCAAAGCTCTCTTTGGACACAGAGGGGGACAGAAATATGAAACTGGTAGGGAATACACATCCGCTGGGTTGGCCAAGCATTGAATAAAACCAGCAGTCTGATGTTCTGCCATTGCCAGGTCAACAGAGCAGTATCTTTTGCCAGTTACACTTCAAGCCTCACCTCAAAACAGCTCCAGCTGCTGCTGAGAGTTTCCAGTCCTCTGACTGCTGCCCCCCAAGCTTCTGATACTGTCTGCTTAATTGTCTTGGGCTTAATTATCTGGTTCACCAGCTTCCTCTCTCTGGCAAGCTAAAGCATTCGTGCTCTGGTGCTCAGGCAAGCTCTGCACCTGTCATTGCCCATGCAGTGCAAAGTATTAGACCTGCAAGGCACTAGTAGATGCATCCAATGAACAAATGAACAACACTGTCAAAGCACTGTTCCAGGGAAGTTTACAACCGCGGCTCTTTCCCAGGGGAGATGTGAAGGTTCTGACAGCAAAATATGAAAGGAGAAGGAAAGAACAGGGCAAAGCAGAGAGAGATCTCTACTGATGTAGCAGAGGCTCACACGTATAGAGACAGCCTGCTGGAACTGTGCTCCCAAGTCAGATGCCAAATAACACTGGGCTATGTGGTGCTGAGCCTGGTTTGGAATGTCTCCCATCTAAGTGAAAAGGAAAATATAGGTCAGGCTTTCAGAGTGCATCAGAGGATACAGCACAATGAATGAAAAAAAAATGGGGAGGGAACCAGGTTAATAGAATCTCTGTAATCCCATAGTAGAATCAAACTGACAGTGTGCTTAATCTTCAAAAAGTACAGCATACTGTGAGACCTGGAGTACATTCTCTGCCACGGTGACAAATTTTGTATCCCCCCCTTTCACATACACATACCAGCATTCACTAAATTAACTTGAAAATCTAGTTTCCTGCAGCCCTTGTGGCTTCAATCATCTGACCAGCAGGCCTGCTCAAGAAGATGGGGGGGGGGGGGCGCGATCAAATTATGGAAAGAATTTTACAGACAAGATCTAACTGTTCTCAGATAGGAGCAACAATAAAACCAACTTGATTACACTGGATGCTGGGAGTCACAATGCTCCCTTCATGAGGTTTTAATTAGGGAAAGAGGGCAAGCTGCTGCCCCGAGGGAGGCGGCAAAGGAACAGGAAGCGCCCAGAAAGGCAAAGCGTCCAACAGATAGGCGGGAGAGACTCCCGTCCTCTTTCACCGGTCCCAAATGCCAAAAAAAATGCTAAGTCAACCATAGCATAAGGGCCATTCTGTTGTGACAAAGCATATCCTGATGGTCATTCTGAAGAGGCTAGATGTGCATCCAGGGCACACCTGCTCCCAGCTAAATGTGCTGACATCTCTATCCTCTGCTGTCCCAGCCTTGAACTCTCTAGTCATTCTGTAATCCACAGTGAGCAGCAGGGAAACACTATGCACGATACAGCCCACACAGACAGAGTAGCCCTATCATCAAGGAAAAGTTTTAAAAGTACCTGAATTTTGCCAGTTCATGATTTGCCACTCCTAGTTTTTAATGCCCAGCTACTAAACAAGGAAGCTTCTGTCCAGATGTAAAAGTCCCATAGTCCAGAAAGAAAAATCCTACAGAATAGTGCACCAGCATCTGATCATGGCAGAGGGTCTGCCCAGATTAAAATATGTTCATTTCCTCCAAGGCACAGGGAAAATATCTTCCTTGGAGCAGGGCTAAAGTAAGGTAACACAAGGGCCATCATACAATGAGGCAAAGTGTGGTACCTTTACAGAGCATCTCAACAGGTTTTACTGAGATCCATATATCTTCTTTTTGCTGTAACCATGGAAACGTCTATCAAGGCTCCCAAGAAAAGGAATCCAGCTGCCTGGAAACAATTCTCTGCTCTGTCCCTTAACTCCCCAGCTCTGGCTTTAGCTCCCCAGTCTATTTGCCTCTACTTTGTCCATTCAGACACTGTTTCGTCAAGGTCAGACACTGAAGAGGGAGCTAAAACGCTGCATCCCATAAGAGCAATATGAAAGTGAAATAGCAAGAAGTCGCTGTGTAGAGATGACAAAAAGAAGCCATTGCTAGCTATGAGAAGCCAAAATCATCTTCCATTGAAGAGAGAGTATTTACCCACATCAGTTTCCATAAAACTCAAAGCCTTTGTCATTCCTAAATGAAAATCCATTCACTTACAGTCCTTGTCACCACGAAACATTCGGGTGTTCAAGACCTCCGTCACTTTGCATCTGATCACTTGCTGGCATTTCTGGAGCAAACGTCTCTCCTCTCATTTAACAATCAAGGTAAAAGGCCTCCAGACCAAGAGTGCCACGGCATCAGTGCCTTAGTCTCCCTGTTCCGTGATGAACTCTAGTTTGAATTTTTTAACATCACAGCTACATGGTCCATGTTTTGTCAGCTCAGCATCATGCAGGAAGGGAGTCACAAGCTTCTTCACATGCAGGGCAAGTTTGGTGTAGTGGTTAAGTGTGCGGATTCTAATCTGGGAAAACCGGGTTTGATTCCCCACTCCTCCACATGCAGCTCCTGGTGTGACCTTGGGCAAGCCATAGCTCTGTACCAGCTGTCCTCTCAAGGACAGTTGTCTCAGAGCTCTCTCAGCCCCACCTACCTCACAGGTGTCTGTTGTGGGGAGGGGAAGGGAAAGGAGTTTGTAAACCGCTCTGGGACTCGAAGTGAAGGGCAGGGGATAAATCTGCAGGGATTACAAGCACCAGCTGCCATTCACAGGGTGAACCTGGGAAGATGGTGTCTGTACAGAGAGGAGAGGTGAGAGAAGTGAGTCCTTACGACATCCCACCATCAGGAGCTATGAAATCATGCTTGTGGACAGAGTGCGGGCCTGGGTTAAAACCTCACTCAGCCATGAATCTCACTGAGGTAGAAATCCTGAACGAGACTACTCAGAAGCAAGTCCCACTGGGGTTTACTCTGAGGAGAGAGTTCTCAGGAGTGCAGCCTGAGTGACCTTGTGTGAGCCACTCTCTCCAAGCCTAGGCTAACCTACCTCGCAGGGCTATTACAAAGGCAAAGTGGAGGAGGGAAGAACCATATGTATAAAATCACATGGAGTAATGGTGGCGGGGGTGGGGGGAGTGACAGACAGATACATAAAATGACAGGGGAAAGCTAGAGAGCATCAAGACAGCTGGCAGCCTTCTCTATCACTGTGGCTGCAATTTTTCAAGCAGCACAACTGTAAAAATGATTGCCAGCTCATCCTGTGGAAAACTCATCAATTCCCACTAATTTGCCTCTGCACAGAGTACACAAGGACAGGGAAGAACCTAACAGTGTGAACTAGCGTCAGTTTTAAAATAATTTTAAATAAGCTTTATTTTTTTCTGCATTGATGCAGACACAACTTTCATCTATGACTTTAGGAGAACTTAAAGGCTGGCCTCATCTCCTGCTCCTCAGACTGCTGTCCTGGCAGCTTGAGTCTTAAAAGCATGAAATCAACAACTCATCTGCTGTAGAGCAATCCTTTTCAAATCAAAGAAACTGTTCCAGAGGATGCAGGTCAATGCAGTTTGGGAAGCTACACCCCTATATGAAATTCTCTACTAGTGTTTGGCAAAGTAAAGCAGAGGCTATGACCCTGGCGAGAGCCGTTCCTATTATGCACAGTATGGGGCAGGTATGCCCATGGACCCCAGCCAACTAATTGCTGCATTTGCTTTTCACTTTATTTCCTTTCTCAAAGAAAGCCTCCCCCTGTGATTTACAGAATACAATTTCGTGTAGCGACAGGGCTAAATAATAAATCACAATAGCGGGCAGAGAGATTAGGAGCAAGGGCCAGGGAAAGGAGGGGGGGGAGAGAGAGAGAGATGTTTTCAACTGAGATTTGAGAAAAGATGGAGAGTCGATGAGGCAGAGAGAAAGATGTAGCCAGGGAAAGAGGATCTGGAAGGATCTCATTAACCATGCTCACTGCTGCTTTGCAGGGGCTGCTTGGGAAAACAATCTGATTTCACCCTCTGCTCTCTTGCTTCATTTCAGAGTAAGTCCAGGAAAACACCAGAGGCCAAAAAAATTGAGCTGTACTTGCAGACAGATCACAACCCACAAAGCACATTGAGTCAAGAGCACAGCTTGAGTTACAGGTAACTTTACCATCTTTTTCCCCCGACCAGCTAAAATTCAACAGGATCAGCCTTCCCTGTGACTGCATCTTTGCACTGGAAAAAGCTGTACTTCTGGGGCTGACACTGTTTCTTTTGCAGCTGACAAAGTCACAGAACTTCTATCAAATGAATACAGTGTCAACCTTTATTTCAAGTGCAGGGAAGACTTCTTTCTTCTAATGGTCCATTCGTTGTTTTTTTCTTGCCCAAACAAGCTGCAAAATAAGCCTGCTCCTTGCATGGGCTTCTATTCAGTTCTTATTCTGAGCCTTTCTTTCCACAACTGGTTACAGGCACTACCACCCTTCCACTATCTGTCCTTAATGCTTACTCAGCCTTGTCTCTATTTTGCCATGTGTCCCTGCTCTTTATAGTACTAGAACTACTGTGCCCCAGATGGGGAAGGAAGAGTTTGGTTCTACAGAACAGTTTGGAACAGAACCCCTATACGTGCAAACACAGTTCTAATTGCTACTTCATGTGCTGGCATTTGTGGCAACGATACAATCATCACTGTAGAATGTTGCTCAGCAGTACACAACACTTCCAGAAGAGACTAGTTGCTTTGGGGACTGCCAAGCTAGGGAAAAATATACTATAAACCATTTTAAAAGCAGCTTGACTGCTGTAGAGATATTTACTAACTCTACCAAGGAGTTATGAGGAGGAAGAATGATTCCTGGCCTAATATAATTCCCGGGATTTTTGAAATGGAACCATGACAGCTGAAGCTGACAAACACACCATAACTAGTTGTCTAAAGGTTTGTTAATCTGTTCAGTTGCTTCTAAGCACTGTTTTGAAGTTGCCCACTTAAATCCCCCATTCATACAGGTATGTCCTTTTGCGTATCAGTTACATAGTCAAGAAGACCACCAATTATTATTTGGCTTAGAGGAATATAATTTGGTCTGCCACAGAAGAGTCTTCATTATAAACACTGCTAGCTTCTGATTCAGTATTAGGATATCAGTAGCCATCTTGTACTGACTCAGACCAATGGTCCATCAACCATTATTGGCAGCATGTCTCAAGGCAACTCTTCACATCCTTTAACTCAAAATATTCAAGAGTTAAAGTGGTCCCTTACACAATAAAAGTTGGCATTCTCCTATCCAAGCCTGTATAAAACGCAAGCAAAAAAAATTACAAGTCTTACTTTCAGGTAAAACAAATTCTGTTAAGAAAAAAGATTCAACATGGAGAAGTCATTTTTAAATATCCAGAAGCAGCAGTTCAATAGTTCAACTACCATGAATGGGGCAGTATTGAACAGAAAGGCAGACTGCTGACCTTAACAATGAATGTGGACAACACTGGCTGAAAGGGCCCTGATAACTGGGTATTGAAGGAACTGACATCCGTGTAATGGTATTTTTCTATATGGCTGTAGCATTTCAAAAAATACCACAGAACTTTAGAATTCAGCTATCTCCAGAGCTATCAGGAGACCTCAAGAAGCTGGAGACTTGGCTGCTGAAAAAATTTACACTTCAACAGAAGTATTTCACTGATGATGGCAACCAACTTTAAAAGAGCCCACAGCACCACTCATTCTTAATCTGTCTTCTCCCAGAGGAAAAGATTTATGGAGGAAAGAGGCAAAATTCTCAAGAAGCTGAATTCTGTCAGTGCAACATTTTCTACGTTTTCTGTGGTCCTGCAAAACTTCTATATGGCAAAAGTATCAAACCCTTTTGCCAAAAAAAGGAGGGGGGAGTGTAATTCTTTCCACTGCAAACATACTCTTGGCGCTTGATCTCCAGCCCCTTCCCACCCTGCTTCAGAGGCCTGGGTTTAAAACAGGCAAGTGGAGAATGAATCCTCACAGCCACCTGGATGCTAATAATGCCTGACATTGGACAACACTCTATCCAAAGAAACCGCATGCTTAAGCTTGTTAAGCACTTTCCTCATCGATCTACTGAAAAGGAACTGGCAAGGGGCATGCCAAAGTACTTTTTATAGTGTATCTATTTATATAAGGCATTGTGAAAGGAGGTGATGGCTAATTTTGCTGGCTTGTCATGTGTTGTCTTTCAGCAATGCTGAACATTCAGCAACGCAGTTTAATGAAACCAAGAGGGGCGATGAGCAAAAAGCAGAAATGCACGTAGCCCTCACGGAACTGTTAAAAGAGTTAAGTACAGAGCAGCAGCCATTTTTATTTGGGAAAACTTCTCACTGAATCATATCCAAAAAGCATCCAGTCAGTATGATCTTTTTCAGACACAAACGGTTCAGAGCTGCTTAATTTTTGGCCCCTGATAATGAGCATAAAATGAGATTCCAGTAGAGGAGCAGGAAGGCCACAAACATGGCTGTGTTTTGAATGTTTCCAAGGGTGATCCCCACCTGCTAAATGATAGCAAAGATTCTGAAAAACAGAAGCTTACAGATATACTTGTCGCTTTCATGCCTGCAGTACGCATATCGGCATTTTCTAAGCGCTTACAAACAAAACAAAACAAAAATCACCTGTAACCTTTCTTTTTTAGCGTTGATAAAAGAAACAGATGCATAATATGCAAGTATGTGCAACCCTGTAAATATAGACTCTGCACTGGGAGGTCAATCAAATGGGTGAGCTTTCCCTTTTCAATAGCCCTGCATCTTCAATCACCTTAATCTGGTGGTGCTGAAAGGACAGCTCCAAGGGGGTATCTTCAAGGCTACAGCCCATCAACAGCTGCAGTTTCAAAAAAATACTTAACGAATTTGTTTGTGAAATACTTCTTAATATGAAGGACAGTCAAGCCTTGTCAATTTCAAGGTCTCGGACCATTTTGTTTCCTCTAGTTTATATGAAATATGTTCCATGGAAGGCAAACATCGATTTATTTACTTTATTTATAGCTCACTTTTCTCACTGAGACTCAAGTTTGTAAATGCCTCCACACTTTGCCAGTGTGCACACAATTGTTATGTGTACACTGGTGTTGTTCTGGTGTTTCCTGCAGTAAACATGTAAAATATGAACATATGTACATCTTCTGCTGATCTCCATGACTTAAGGAGCCACTACATTTTCCACAAAGTGTGAAGCTCTCCTAGGCCAAAGAACTGCATATAAACATTTTCATATAACCAAGATATATATATATGTCTCTTCTGGCTCCTGTTGCTCCCCCACTCCCTTCCCTGCTATACATACACATATTTCTCTATGCCTCCTGCTCTCTCCGACCTCTGTTCTCTTTCCTTACTTCCTAGTCCTAGTGCATATGGGGTAGAAAGGAGGGAAGGAAACATGGGAAGTTTCTTTCTTGAGCTCTGGGCTCATTTTCAAGATCATTTACAACAGGTGCAGGAAAAGGCCAGCCAGTGCTTTCTTCCACCCTGGGGAACTGTGGGAAGCAGTTGGCATGCACAGAATTAAGGTTTGCTAACTCCACATTTATTGTGCGGCTTGGTGATGCATCAAAGTGAATCTTTTATGATGCATTGTTGCACATCATGCACATTTCAAATTTGATATACAACCAAACCCTTGCAATGGACGGATGCAGTTAAATGTCTAAATGGCCTGTTTTTTTTCCTGGAGCTGCCAAGATTAAGTTGATTGTGCATGTTGTCCCTGTCTCTTTCTTCAGTTGCCCAGAAGCCATTTATGGCCAGTCCAAATGTTGCACATGTTTCTGGAGTGTACTCCAGTATTTTGTGACCCCAGTATTATTTTCAGCTAATTAAATAGCAGCATGACAGATAGCATATTATGAAAACAGGATTTATACACTATTAACAATATGCACATTCCAAAACTTAACTGCAGAGTATATAAATTCAAAGTAAAAGGTAACAATTTTTTGATAGCACTGAAAACTCATCTGAACACTGGAAATGGGAATATTCAATTTTTATCCACAAATTTGTAAACATGATTGTGAGCCAAGACAAAAGTGTGAAATTCAGCATTCAAAACTGAAACAGTATCTATGGCAGCTGTCCCCAAGGCACCCGCATTTCAGTCAACCCAGCATGAAATCGAAGAACATGAAACCAGCCAAGCAGCACAGCATAATGTATTTGGAATGGTCCATGAGCTATGGGAATATGATTACCAAACTCAAGGTGGGGCCTGGAGTTCTCCCAGAATTACAACCGATCTCCAGTCTGCAGATATCAGTTCCCCTGGAGGAGATGACATCTTCAGACGGCAGACTCTCTAGTGTGCCATAGAGTCTCAGAGAAACAGAAGTCCAAGAGTGGCTACAGAGGGTAGATACTATAGGACTTCTGTGTCTCCTAAGGTATACTAGAACACTAAAAACAGCCAGCATGGTGCAGTAGTTAAGAGCAGCAAACTCTAATCTGGAGAAGTGGGTTTGATTTCCCCACTCCTCCTCCACATGAAGCCTGCAGGGGAGTTTTTTGAACCAGTCACAGCTCTCAGCCCCACCTGCCTCACAAGGTACTTATTGTGGGGAGAGGAAGAGAAGGAGACTGTAAGCCACTTTATGACTCCTTAAGCTGGGAGAACCGGGTTTGATTCCCCACTCCTCCACGTGCACCCGCTGGATGACCTTGGACAAGACATAGTTCTGGCACAGCTATTCTTGAAAAAGAGCGGTTTCTGTCAGAGTCCTCTCAGCCCAACCTACCTCACAGGGTGTCTGTTGTGGGGAGGGGAAGGGAAAGGAGTTTGTAAGCCACTCTGAGACTCTAAGTGAAGGGTGGGGTATAAATCCAATCTCTTCTTCTTCTTCTTGTCTTCGTCTAAAAGAAATTGATTGTTGCCTGTAAAGACACTAAAGGCCAGAGGCTGGCTTCAGACTGGGAACGATGGGACTGCTGTTGGCTGACTGAAGATCCTAAGTATCTTCAGAGTAGATTTTCTCCTTGCCGCTTAGAAAACCCTGAAGAGGATTTTGAGAGGCCTTTTTAGCCAGAGTGAAACATAACTGGCTGCTGTACCAGCACAAATATTTAGGATGAAAGGGTTAGACTGATATACAGAAAACATGTTTACAGAGGCCTACAGATGATGTAAAGTGGAAGGGGAAAGGTATGGGTAAGTGCTGAGGTGGGAAATCTAAAATTTGAATTTTGGTGGGAGGAACTGACCTCAGAAGAAGGGGAAAAGTTGAAGGAGATGATCTTTGACCAGGACATAACATCACAGGATGTGATATCACATCTCTACTGAGCTCCCCCTCCAAACTCTGCCCTCCCTGGACACCAGCCCCAAATCTCCAGAAACTTCCCAATCTGGAGTTGGCAACTTTATATGGGAGTCTAATAAACATGGAGAAACCTGGGCCTAAGATGGGGGAGAGAGATTTTTATAAAACTCATGTCATGTCCCCCCTTAGTCGTTGCTTTTCTCAACTGAAAAGACCCTGACTCTTCAGCCTTACCTCATAGGGAACGTGCTCCAACCCCCTAATCATCTTGGTGTAGTGGTTAGAAGCATGGACTCTAATCTGGGAGAACTGGGTTTGATTCCCCACTCCTCCACAGGCAACTGCTGTTGTGAACTTGGGTCAGTCATAAGGTTTTTTTAGAGCTGTTCTCTCAAGAGCAGTTCTTGAAAGAGCTCTCTCAGCCTCACCTACCTCATAGGGTGTCTGTTGTGGGGAGGGGAAGGGGAAGGTGATTGTAAACTGCTCTGGGTCTCCTTTGGGTAATGAAGGGTGGAGTATAAATCCAATCTCTTCTTTTTTTCTTCTCTTGATTGCCCTCCTCTGTCCTTTTTTCAGCTTTGCAATGTCCTTTTTTGAGATAGGATGACCATAACTGTACACGATATTTCAAATGAGGCTGCACCATAGACCTGTACAGGGGCATTATAATATCAACTGGTTTATTCTCAATCCCTTTCCTAATAATCTCTAAAATAGAGTTTGCCTTTTTTTTACTGCTACTGCACACTGGGTTGACACTTTCATTGAATTATCCACTACAACCCCAAGATCTTTTCTCCTCAGTCTCAGCAAGTTCAGACCCCATTAGCCTGTACTTGATGCTGGGATTTTTTGTCCCAGTGTGCATCACTTTACACTTACCAACACTGAACTTCATTTGCCACATTGTTGCCCATTCACCCAGTTTGTGGCAGTCCTCTTGCAAGCTCTTCACAGTCAGCCTTGGTTTTCACCATCCTGCATAATTGTGTGTCATCTGCAAAACTGGCCACTACACTACTCACTCCTACTTCCAGATTACTGATGAATAAATTAAATAGTACAGGCACCAATACTGATCCTTGTGGGACCCCACCTCTTACTTCCCTCCATTGTGAGAACTGTCCATTTATTCCTCCTCATCGCTTCCTGTCATTTAACCAATTTTAATGATGTAAGGAAAATGAGAAGGAAAAAGTCAATAACGTGGATATGCTGTAACAGCTATAAATGATAAAAGAGGGCAATATTGGGAAAGGAGCTGGCAGTCTCTGAAATGAACCTTATTTCACTGGATCCGTTTTGTGGATTTCATGCTGATTTTAGCTTTGACTTAGTTTTCTGCTGTTTTCTTGTTACTGTTTTTATCTTCTGCTGGTTTGTGTTTGCTTTTAATGACAATTCAGTTCTCCTAATTGGTTATGGTTTTGGTTAATTTTAAATTGTTTGTGTGGCTTTAAGTTACTTTAAAATTGACTACAGGTAGGAGTCATTTCAAGCAGGAGCTCAGCTCTGGGAGTTGGTGCCAGCCCCCCCCCCCCCCCGCGGGGGAATGCCTGCTTGTGTCATGGCTGCAGCAAAATGACCCCATCCCCTGGAAAGGTCCTTGTTCCTCCGGCCAGCCTTCTGAAGGCTTCAGCCACCATTGAAGCTATCCTCCCAGAATAGTGGTATTTCTGAGGCTTGGATTGGTAGCTGTCCCCTCTCTGCCAGCTCTTTCTCTCTCTCTCCTCTCTCTCTCTCTTCTTTGTTGCCTTCTGACATACTTCCGGTGATGTCAGGTGGTGTGGCATATGCAAATAAGTTATGCTAATGAGTTATGCTAATGAGCTCCTGCCCCTCTTTTTCTACAAAATGACCCCTGACTACAGGCCATCTCAAGCAGGGCTCTGAAGAGAAATAAATATGTTCATTTTCTGAATTTTCAAAGTGCTGGTAGTCTGTATTCAGGGCCAGGGCCAGGTTTTTTTTGCACATTAGGGGAGGCTACCTTGTGCCCCCCACCATGCGCCCACCAATTTTCAAACATAAATGCATTTTAAGAAAAATGAAAAACACAAAATTTGAAATTGCTATTTTTTTAAATTGTGAGAACAAGTAATGCAGTCTCTGATTTTCTCTCTCAAACAGAAAAACACAAATCACAAAGCATTTAGAAAAAGCCTGTTAATTGTGACATTGAAACTAGCCCAATTTCCCCTCTGTAGCTCTTAGGCCTCATTTAAATGAGATGTTAGCCATGATATGTTAGCCAAAGGCCTCATCTCTGGGAATTTGCACTCCTGCAAACTGGGCAATGTCCCTTTCAAATCCCCCCAGAAGCAGCCAGAGGGGGGGAGGTTACATTGGGCAGAGGCTTTGGCAGGCCCTAGTTAGAATTTTTTTTATTGAGGGAGATGCATACAGTGGAGAGCAGCTCATTACACGTCAAACCTGGTTTAGAGTTGGGGGGGGGGGCAGTGCCAAAACAGTCTGCAGTACAATACTCCTGCCACAGGATGTCTTTGTGCCCTGGCGGTCGGCCCTCCACTGCAAACAGGATGATGTGAAACAGGATGATGGCCTAGATGAATCACTGGTGGGATCCAGCAGGGCCCTTCTGTGGCTCTTAACACACTTGGGAGACCCACCTGTTGACACTTTCAAACCCAGGAACTCGGGCTCAGGAGTCATGACAAGGCAGAAGCATGCCCTCAGCTCAGGCCTTTGTGTTGGCACAGCGTCTTGTGGGAATTGGGCTGCTGCCTGTGCACAGGCAACAGCCTGCTTTCCACTAAGCAAATCACTGCACAAATGGCCATTCCTGGGGCCCAAGCCAGACACTGCACAGTGCTCATCCAGCCCAGGAGGTGAGGGAGCCAAGCACCCGTGCAGCATGGGATGGCCTTGGGGCCCCCTGGCAGGCCAGTGGGCGTGTGCAGAGCTGCAGGAGAGGCCCCTCTGGCCACACACAGTGGGGGTTGGGGGGAGGCACGCAGCGGCAGGCAGGTGGGCAGCTCTCCCTCCTTCCCTCCCCCCCCCCACTTTCTGTCTCCCTGCCTCACTCAGTGCCTGCCTGCTGCCTGCGCGCGCCTGTCTCCTGCCACGCTGGCTGTGTCGCCCCTTTGTGTCCCAGGCCCTCGGGTGTCTCTTTCCAACACCCATGTCAGCAACTACCTTTTGTTTCTCTGCTGGCCGGGCACTTGCCTGCTTCAGGGCGTTGGAGCCTGGCCACACTTCACACACACTTGCTGCAGCCCAACACACCCCATCTCCAACCACCGGTAACTTAAGGTGATGGCGGGCCAAGCTGGGCATCCAGCGGCATGGAGAGGGAGCCACCAAGCACCCGTGCTCACCTCAACCCGCTCGCCTGTCCGCGCCTCCTGAGCAACGTCAGGGAGTAACTCATTCTCTTTGACACAAAATAAACACCTGCTTTGGCTGAGTGCAACCACAGAAGCCCCAGAGAAAGTGCCATCACGCTTCCCCTGCACAAGAATGTTAGCGCGCTGAGCAGGACAGATGCCCCCACCAGCCAATCAGCACAAGGCAGACAGTGCAAGTCTCTTCGCCCAGCCCAGGGCACAGAGGGGGGCGATTGGAGCATGGAACTAAGAGAGGAAGGCAAGTTCTCTTCCAAACGCTTCTGCACAGAGTGAGTGGAGCAGAGTAGGGGCTTTTGGCGAGGGAGGGGCGGCAGGCCAGCGGCGTTCTTCTTAAAGTGGTGCCTCAGGCATGCGCCTAGCCTGCCTCTATGGACACACCAGCCCTGTCTGTATTATAGGTTCAACTTTATCAAAGTTCTGCTTAACTGTTTGGAGAAAGGGGGCATACTACAGTCACATATCTTTGGAAAGCAAGGAAAGGAAAGAGGCATCTATTTGCTTGCTCCAGGTGCCGCACAGGTCTGTTGGGGCCTCAGGCATCCTACAGCTCAGATGAAGGCATGAAAATGCAGCTAGGATCCCCAGTGGGCCAACAGTATTGGTAAGTCACACACACACACTTTTGAGTCACACAGAACTGTTATTCTGGCAGGAAAACTACCAACTTGAAATTTCCTTCCAATACAACCACTCCATGATAAGGTATCATTTGAACAATTCTGCATCCTATCTAGATTTTTTAAAAGATCAACATTACCAAGGTGTAGAGAGGAAATTTCATTTGTGCCAGTTCTCTGTAGCACTAAAAGTATCTGCAGGACAGAATCAGCTTGTCGTAGCACTTTGATAAGAACAAAAGAAATGGCTATTTTTGCATCCAGCATGCCATGAAGCTGGCCCCAGCACTGCATTCAGTAGAGCAATGGGACAGAGTGCTTTTCACAATCTGGTTCACTAACTATATTTTCCTGAGCAGTGCAGTTTTATTGTGCAAAGTGGGGAAATGGCTCTCTCCCTGAGCTTTCTTGTCACTGCTGATGGGGGACAAAAAGCACTACATGCAGCTGCTCCAAGCACCTGGGATGTGAGTCACATCCTCCTATAAACAGCTACATGGTTTCACCAAGGCTGACTTTGCGTGCAGGAAGAGATGGTATGCAGCTATTTGGCATTTAAGTTCGGGGAACAAAACTTTGTCACTGTGAATCTGGTATTGTTTGTAATACCTGCCCAACCTGTATGTTTTAAAATACTGGAGCTGGCTTAGAGAGTGAGCGGAGAGGAGTGCCAGAGCCACCTTCTAACCTCATCTGCCTATCAGTCATCCTGATTTTGGAGCATATCAATGGGAAAGAAATGCTTTTTCCCTTATTTGCCTGCTGCCATCTGTTCTTTGGGACTGAATTCAGAGGGGAAACTAAGATTAGAGGGCATGAATCTGCAGAATGTTCTTGCTCACACAAGCTGATCATTCTTTCCCTCCTTCAACTTTCCGGCCAGGTTCAGTTGCTTGAAGGAGACAGAAAGTGCCATTTTATGTGCATCATTAGGGCACACTTGCAATGTGCTCAGAAAGACAGCCAAATTGCTTCTACTCTGGCTGATTCTAAAAGCAAATGAGGGCCCATTCTGCATCCAGCATTTGTTCCATTGTTTTACCAAACCCACACTGGAACAGAAAAAGATGAGGCTCAAAGCCGCATTCAAATATCCCGGGCCAACACCAAACTGACCGCAGTCACCCCTGAATGGCCACATAACGGCCATAAATCTATGCAGACAGTACCATAAAACTGATAGATCAAAGGAAGCGAAACTGGCATGCAGTGTGGAAGCTTCCATAAAATCCAACAATCAAAGAACATGAAAGCGGCATGCATTGTAGAGGGGAATTTCTGTTCCAACATGGGTTTGGTAAAACAGCGGAGCAAATGCTAGATGCAGAATGGGCCAGGTTGGGCTGCCATTCTTGTTTTGCAAACCCGTGGAAAATTAGGCCTCTGCATTCTACTCCTGTGTCTCGGGTAGCCGTATTCAAACCAGTCTCAATGACCTACATGAATTGTTGATCTGCCTGGCATGTCAGTTTCACTCACGCACTTTCCAGCAACCTAAGCCGGAGCCAGCTCAGCTATGTCTTCCTGTCATCTCTTCTACCCTGTGGTTTGTGGGACAGCTGTGATCAATTTATTTTCATTAGCACTCTTAAATCGTTTCCCTTTTTTAGCTAATTGGAAGGGGACCAAGTGAGAGCAAAGGATGGAGCCAATTATCTAGGTCAAGTCTGAGCCCTCTTAGGCCTGGTGAACTAGCTTTCACTCACCAAGGAAAGTGTGACTCTGCACTAATGGGAGCTCCTGCCAGCAAGCCTGTTTATCACTCACCTCCTGAAAATGTCATTTCACTAACTGTGCAATCCACCCTGTTGATACAGTTCACATAGAAGCAACCAGAGCCCATCTACAGAGGCAAAACTCAAGCATTTCCAAATAAAATGGTTACACTAGAGCAAAAAACCCCTCCAGGATCAGGTTGTTTGCCAAAAATCGGACTTGCTTTTAGTTGTGCCAGCTACTAAGGTAATAATGATCCAATATTTACATGGCTTAAAACAGAAAGAGGGGAAAGGTAACTATATTTTATGACATTATATTCCATAGTACTATCAATGTGTGTGATGCATACTTGCAAGGCAGCCAAGAGAGGGGAGACAAGCAAGGAAAGGAGAGGCATGGAGGGAAAGAATATGCATTCATTTCAGCTGTGTTATTTTAATAAACAGTGCCTCTGTTTGTTTTTGGAAAAGCCTGCATAGATAGTTACAGGTATGGACTGTTGGATATTTGTAAGGTGAGAAGGATTCAGTGGCTTCACCTCAGATGGAGAGGAGGCAATGCGAGGAAAGATCAGTAAACACATTTGAAGAAAGAGACCCATTGTGAACAGCCAGTGCTGACCCTGAAGACAGGACTAGTGTTTTATTTGTGGGCTGGAACAGCCCCAGGGTGCAGCAGCAGGCAGCCCTTTGGGTTCAAAACAAGAGAGGCTTCTGCGACCAGAGCTGCCATCCTTTTTTTATTGGCTCTGCTCGTGCCTGACACTGAGAGATTAAACAGAAATTATCTGCATTTTACACCTCTCCCTCATCAATTAAACATCTGGCACATTACACCGAGAATCAAATCTTCCATTCTGACTTCAAGAGCGAGGCTGTGCCTTAATCAAATCATCCACAAGTTAGCTGTGCAAGTGTGGAATCATCTAGCGCTTGGCAAAGAATCTGTCATCTCAGGAATGCATCCAAAGCATTCTTCACCTTTCTCAGCTTCTGTCACACAATACTACTTTTGCCAATATCTGGTCTTACCCTTATATGCAGCTCCTTCGTTATGGCAATGTCCATTGCTCCCAATTGCCACAAGATTAGACTGTGATTTTTAGAATGTTTACTTTATGGGACTTCCATATGGGTCAGCCCCACTGATTTCTCACCCAGTGTGGTAGTAGCTTGAAAAGGGAAGTACATTGGGAGAAATTTCCACACTTGCACCCACCCAGAGCCCGAAGCATGCATGAGTCAGATGGGTTTGGTTTCCAGGTAGTAAATGATCCTTCTAAGCTGAGTTAGTATGAGCTAGCTCAGTTTTTTAGCCTCCGGCTCACACTTTTTTTGTCCTAGCTCAGGAAGGATGGCTCCAGAGCAAACTCATTTATGCAGTAGCCAAATAGCTCACTCACAACTTTAATGCCAGTAGCTCACAAAGTAGAATTTTTGCTCGCAAGACTCCATGGCTTAGAGGGAGCACTGTCATATCCATGTTACACACAGTGGCTTCTCTTCACCAGGAAAGACCATCATCAGGAAACCAGAAGTGACAGCAATGTGAAATATCTGTTCCCTGGTCACAGGGGACTTCTAAACCAGTGTTTCCCAAACTATGGATCAGGACCCAAAAGTGGGTTGTGAATCCTCTGAAAGTGGGTTGTGGAGCCAGCCCTCCCTAACAGCCACCCCTACCCTTTCCATTGGTCTTTTTTGGATTTGGGGAACCAAGATGTGACCCTGGAAACAGTATTATCCATGTCATACATTAGTTAGTATTTTTTCTTCAGTGCGTGTACATGTTGATCAAGTAAAACGTATCCTGAAGGTTACTAGAGTGAGTTTCTTAGAATCTTAGCGGGGGGTTAGAGGGAGTAATGGAGAAGGAATGGGAGGACAAAGGCTAAAACATAACCTCCATATGCGAAGTTTGTGTGCATCAGAATGCCACTTGCTTGGGGTTCATAGTGGGGTCAGCTGCACTCTTTATGTGATGTTTGCTGGTTTCTCAAAAGAATCTGGTTAGCCATTGTAGAAAACGGAATGCTGAACTACATGACTGCCAAGGTCATAGTTTGTCTAGAGAACCCAAAAACTTTGAACCAGCACTGGCTGGGTCACCACACTTAGTAAATTTGGACTTGTGGGCCACTATCCTGAAAAGGCTGGGATAAACCACCACAGATCAGCATAGCTAGAAACAAATTGGGGGTAACATAAACCTAACTAGGAGTATCAATGAGACAGGACATCAGATTTTATCTAATACCAAGCTCTTGCTGAAACCTAAGGTTCCATTTCACAGCAAGGACTAACGAGGTACCATTAGAACCAATAAGCACAAATGATTTTCCCTCAGAGGAGCCACATATGGGAAACAACCCCCCCCCCCTAAAATGATAGCCATAGAGCCTGTGATACATTTGGAGTGCTGAATTTATATAGGCCCTGCCACTGTCCCCATTATCACAAGCATTTTCTGTGAATCAGCACTCAGTCATTGCTCTTGTTTTGAAGTTTCAGTAAACCCACATAAACTGCAAATCTTGATGAGTTAGTTCTAAACCATATGCAAAAAAGGCTTCTTCATAAAGGCTGTTGTGGCACAAGAGGTTTCACCAGGGCAATGGATGCATGCAATCAGTGGGAAATTTGTTTGAGTTTTACTGACTCTGTGGTATTTAGTGCTCTATAGTAAGGCCTGAATTAATACATTTCAGTGGGCATAAGATAAGCTATTTCTTGGGCCCAATGAAAATATTCTGCTAGAAGCATAGCATCCATGCAAGCTCTGTGTGGCTGCAAGAAAATTCAGCCCCCTGTACATATTAATCTACTGGATCACATAGGAAGCACCACGGAGGGACCTCCAGCCCCCAGGGATGTTTAGCTGTGTGGCATAGTTACTTCTGACACAAACCAGCAGACCTTTGCACAAAGGATTTTCTAACATTCTCACAGCTGCATAGAAACCTCCGGAAACTATGATCTCTGCCAGTAGCAACACCATTGACCAGAATCTTTGAAGCAGGTCTCAGTCTGTGATATAAGGGGTCAGGGAGAGGGAGTTTGCTTGCTTAGTGTCCTGCTCCATTTCTAGGTAGTGCCAGGACTTGAATGGTGTTTGTCAGATTTAGAAAGCCGCATACCTGATGGCACAGACTTGGTAACTTTTTGTGCTTCATTTATTTTTATCACCGTTTATACTTCTTGTTGTGAGCCCCCTTGCACAGAGCTCTATGGAAAGGCAGCAAATTGAAGATTTTTAAATAAATAAATAAATCCATCATGACGATAGGACAGTTTTATATTTTTATAAACACCAGGTGCTGAGTCATGTAATTAAATGAGAACTGCAGCTTCCCCATTTTGCATTCAAAGTTTGATTTCCTGTCCTTTGGATGGCAAAAACAAAATAGCTTGGTAACATCGCCTCAACCAAATAACATGCAAAACACTAGAATTTGCAGGAAACCTCCATTTTTAAACAAGGATCATAGTTTCAGGAGGTTTTAGCAGTACTGCAACAAGTGTAGCATAAATGTAGGTACACTGTCCTCCGTTTGTTCTGTTCCCCTTTTCCTAAACCCAGGAGCCAAACATTGAAAATGGAGTATTGCTTTTGGTCGCGGCAGCTACTTCTGCCTACTGGTACAGCAGGAACAGTTGCCCTGGGCTTCAGGACCAGCAGGAAAAGTTTCAGAACAACAAAAAAGCAGGTGAAATGTGGCTAATTGGATGAGGACAGAGTAGAGGAGTATTCCAGGGTAAATTTTTGTAGCCCCACTGGAATCAAAGGCTTTCCAGAATCCTCACCACCCTGTATCTTAGGTCTACACTGTCACCTATCCTGGATCCTCAAGACAGAGCTTGCAAATCTTTTTTTAAAAAATCATAAGGAAGTGGTTGTCTTTGGTGGCTATGCCAAGAATAGACCCAGGGCCGCTAAGTCAGCAAGAACTGCAGCCTCTCTTTCTCTCATTCTCTCCCCCTCTGCAACTGACAGTTGTGCTTTGCTGCTCTGTCCCACTTAGCTACTCTGCCAATTAGGAGCTGGTCTGGCTTCAGGCCTAGCCGGATGGACAGATGCCAAGGAGCTTGTGCTGCTTCTAAATCCTTTTCCCAAGGGGAATCACAAATCCCAGAGCAGGATTCAGCTGCCATTACCACAGCAACCACCAATTCTGTGAATGGGGCTCCAGGTTCCTTCAACATATAGCCTGCCATGAACCAGAAAACACAAGAGAGCATCAAGGCCACCAAGCAGAGACTAAGAGAAACAGAAGCCCACAGCAAGGAGCATGACTGAACAAAGTGATGATGCCTGCAAGGAACATGTCCAAGGAAATGCCAGGGTCTTATGGGGCTTTCAGAAGGCTGGGAAGCGCAGGCCACCATCCTCGGAAACATTCACAGAATGGATGTCAGGTGGTGGCAGGTCTCAAATGGCAATCCAGAACTAGAATTCTTCAGGGGCAGGACAGGAAGATGTTGGAAATGTTGAAGAAGCAGTGAGAACTAATTAAAGTTTTGCCTAAACACAGATTTTACTAATTTTATCTGCACCCACCACATTAAGAAGTCACTCCAAATTCAGTATGACTCGACTCTTTAGGTTTTTTTAAAAAAAACTTCCCTTGCATCCTCCAGATTTAAATATAACACAAGTATGCAATTTATCTCATTAGCAAGCTTTGAAAGTGTTGGATGAGCTTGAATTAGCTGTGTACAAACAGTCCCAGGCACAGAACCCTCCCTATTCTAATCACAATAATATATTATCATCAAAAGGAAGCAAGAAAGCAAACCAGTAGGAAGTGTTGCCCTGCAAGGTGCTTATGCGCTCTTATAGACATAAAATCCATAAGTGTTAATAACAGACTGTGTTGCTGAATGTGTAAGAGGGACTGAGATGCAATGTGACCAGACTGCGATGTCCGCTGTACACAGACACCAGCCGATGCCTGAGATGATGTGCCAATGGTTCCCAAGGTTGCCAGCTCCCAGACACATCCCTTAACACAAATATTCACCCAGAAACAGCCACTCACCATTGTGGTTTGAACATGTGCTTCCAGATGCCATTAGCGAAGCTCTTCTTCATCACACAGGCAAACCTCCCCCCCAACCTTCTTTACTACGAAGGGACAAAAGAACTCTTTTCCGCCTTCCATAGACAATGGACTTGGCCAGCCAGAAACCAGTTCTGCAGCTCTGAGAGGAGTAAGCTCATCAGCACCACAATAGAGCTGGCCGATGAGTCATTCCAACCCTCCAGGTATCTCTGTCACAATCCAGGTAGAGTGTAACATTGCCCAACTCCTTAAGCCCCTTTCCTCTAGTGGACAGGGCTTTGGGGGCAGAAGGGAGGTGTCCTGTCAAGCCCTCCCCCAGAGCCCCCTAATAAAAGAGGACACCCAGCAACGTATTTGCTCTCTAGCTTCTACTACCTCTTACACTACCCTACCTCCATGGCTCTTGGTTGTGCAGCCAGAGTCTCCACATGTCACTGCGGGTTCAGGACACCTAATCCCCTCATAGCCTCCCCTTATATTCCCAGCAGGAACTCAACATCTCTCTGGACGGGTAATTATTGCCCTCGACGGATACCAATGATATTCCTGTTAATACAAATGTCTTTGCTCTATCTTTATTTCTTAGGCTCTGTATAAGTGTGTGTGTGAATCTGTAGTGTTTGCCTGAATAAGAACCTTTCAGTAAAGAAACTATTTTATTACTGAAGCCAGCCTCTCTGTTTATTTCTGGTGCTTCTGGAAGGGGTGGGACCTCTGTATATATTGGTGGTGATCCTTTTTGCCTATTGCCATATTATTAATAAACTATAATTCCCCTATATTATTGAGAAATCAAGGCAATCAGGCTAGCAGAAGGAGCTATGGGCCACGAGAGCTCAGAAACACTGAAAGGGTGCTGCTCCCTGGTTTGGAAAGGCAGGCCAGGCCACAGTGCTTGGGTGACTCCCAGTGGTGGTCTTGGCTAAAGTCCAAGACGGGCCCCCTGAATCACTGCCACCCCCTGCCACACACACACCCCGGTTGAAGCAAGGGATGGCCCTTGCCCCAAGCAAGGTGGGTGGGAGCTGTTGCTGCTACCAGAAGCCAGTTAACTAAGCCCCATACAGGGCAGGCGCAAGTGGTCACTGCCACAAGCCAGCTGCCTAAATCCCACATGGGACAGAAACAAGTGGTGACAGGGGCCTGCTCTTCTTTTTCTCCCCACTCCTTTGAGGGGGCAGAGCTTTGGGTGGTCAGGGCTCCTCCAAGTGCAGGGCCCAGGGCAGCTGCCCATGTTGCCTACTGGCTAAGACCCCCCCCCAGTGACTCCATGCTTTTATCCACTTTATCTTCCCAGAAATGGGGTGTTCCAATGCATCCTTCTACCAGTGTTCTCTTCTACTCACAACCAGTGTTCCCTCTAAGCTGAGTTAGTGTGAGCTAGCCCACAGTTTTTAAGCCTCTGGCTCACAGATTTCTGTCTTAGCTCAAGAAGGAGGGCTCCAGAGCAAACTGATTTATGCAATAGTCCAATTGCTCACTCACAACTTTAATGCCAGTAGCTCACAAAGTAGAATTTTTGCTCACAAGACTCCGCAGCTTAGAGGGAGCATTGCACCAGTGTTCCCTCTAAGCTGAGTTAGGGTGAGCTAGCTCACAGTTTTTTAGCTCACACATTTTTTGTCTTAGCTCAGGAAGGATGGCTCCTGAGCAAACTAATTGATGCAGCAGCCAAATCGCCTGCTCACAACTTTAATGCCAGTATCTCACAAAAAGTAGAATTTTTGCTCACAAGACTCCACAGCTTAGAGGGAGCGTTACTCACAACATCCATGCAAGGAAAGCTGGGTTGGGTGTGATTTGGCCAAAGCCACCCAGTGAGTTTCACTGCTGAACAAAGCTCCAAACTGGATTCTCACCTTCATTCAAACCTCACATTCCATCTACTGTGCTGGTTTGGAAACTGAAATGCATTAGGCCTCACTGGAGCAGAAATGGCAGGATCCCTCTTATTAACTCCTTCTGGCAAGTCACTATTATGAAGAGAGCTACTCTGGTATGCAGAGGCACTCCTGGGAGTTCCCTAATCCCAGGCAGGCCTGTTGGCTTTCCCAGAATTTCAGCCTGGCAACAAACAAGCAAGCAAGACAGAGAGGGAGAGAGATTGCTGTGGGATTGGGAGCCAATAAGGAGCATTTATGAAAACCACACACATACAGAAGAGAAATGATGTGTCAGGACTCTGCTTTCCCTTTCAGCCCCCAGCACATTAATATTAGCCTCACATTCAGGCCAAGAGCCCAAATCTTGGCAGGGAATCAAGTCCAACTCTGATCCAGGTCTTGGATGAAGCACTAACAGACTGGAGTAAAGCCACAAGGGCCGAAGCAATTTCCCTGTTTGTAACCCAATGAGAACCTGGCTCAGACTGGACAGCTGAATGCAAGCCATGTGTGCAAAATGGCCTTCTATCCTTTGCTCCCCACCCTTGCCTCGCGCGCCTGCTCCCATCAGCAAGAATAACCAAAAAGGAACCGCTGTTAAGCAAGCAGCATAAAACTTTTCTGTAAACACGGACGTGATCAACAGAGAAAGGGGCTTTTTTAAAGGAGAACAACCTTCCAATTCAAACACAGCATGGGCAAGCAGCTTTAATAAGTAAGCGAACAACCCACAAGCCCCTACTGCTTGCTCACCCATCAAGACAGCACCCCAAACGTCATACCAACAGTTCAGCACTGGCCACAGTGAACCAAGTTTCCATTCTTGACCCCTCATTTGGCTCCCTCAGGCACAGATTGTGCAGGGCAACGGATAAAGTTAAAGAGCCAGGCCCAGGGCTGACTCTGCAAACCAGTCTGAAGCCCTGAAAGACTCACTTCTTGTAAGGTGAGCTTCCACAGGCAATAATATGTCAGGCAGACTGAGAAGGTGATGGAATATTGGGGAACAAAATGGAACAAAAGTAAGAATTATATCCTGGTGGTAGAGACTAACACACGATCCCATCAGCTGAACGTATGAAGCTGCCAGAGTCTAACTGTCAATCTAGACCACTATTTTCTACAGCTGTAACCCCTAGTGTGGTACCAATATGCACCATGGCCCCCACAATATATATATTTCGGTGCCCTCTTGCTTTTTGAATCTTGGCAATATAATTCCGAAGGTACTGCATGGGACAGAATAAAACTGGGAGTTTTGGGTTCCTCCTTATCTGAAGAAGCAAGCTGTGACGTACTGAAGCTCATACCCTGCTTAAGGTGCTACTGGACTCTTGCTCTTTCCTGCTGCTACAGACAGACTAACACAGCCACCCATCTTGAGCTAGCTCCTTATCAGTTGACTGAATAATAGCAAAGCACTGAGCTCATCCCTGACAGTTCTGCGTCCTCAGCTGGGCCACAGACAAAGACTTGAAACTTGACAACCTCTCCCTGAGAGTTCCTGTTCTTGGGAACTGGAACCAAGTAGCATCTCCTCCCTCAAAGGAAATGCTGGTCCTTCTCCAATGGCAGCCATTAAATGATTGGGTCTGGCCCTCATGGCAGTCTTGGTGATGCGCAATACACTTTGTTCAAATTCCAGAAGTGCCCACTGGCTCAAAATGCTGGAGATCCCGGACCTACTGTAACATCTTAGTTAGACATCTTTCTCTGACCCATGACTTGAGATCCCAGGCACTGAACTTGGGCTCTTCCGCATGCAAAGTATGTGCTCTGCCACTGAGCCTCTTACCTTTTTTGACTGTAGGTGAACACATGAAGCAGTTTCATGCTGAGCCAGATCATTTGTCCATCCGACCATTGTATAAAGCCCTCGGTACACCTAGTACAAGATTTTGCCTGCCCTGACTTATGCATGCAAAGCACGTGTTCTACCACAGAGGCAAGGCTCATTCTATTTGTCTGTGTCTGCTTCCTCCTACTTTCCTGCTATAGTCTGCTTGGCTACATAAGGGAGTAGCATTGATTTTGTAAATGATCTTAGAAAGGTAGAAAAAAGGCACAAAAATGATCGGAGAGTTTTTTTTACTTTATATGTGACTCCCTACATTTTTAACTGTATAGTTTGCTATATATGTGACTCCCTACATTTATTGCAACTGCACTAACTCTGTCCCAGAGCTCATGACTCTTAAAAACCCCACGTCAGTGAGATGAATAAGAGAGAGAAAAAGACATAAACTAATCCTTCAGATGGGCATGACAAACAAGGGCCCAGACTTTTACTCACTCTTCATGGAATAAACACGATGGGAAGCAGAATCCACAAAAAGAGGTGAGCAAAGACAAAAATATTTGCAAATTGGAAAGGAAAAGGCAATGCCTTCCTCACTTTCCACTTGGAACTTGGGAGTCCTGCTAAGCTCACAGAAGCAGTTCCCACATTTGTAACTGTCTATTTATCTGTCCTTTAGCCTAGGTTAATCTGACTCCCCTTTGTCCATTTTTGCATTTGCAGGTCATACTTCAAGGGGTCCTGGTGACCCTTTCCTCCTAACCTACTCATTCTCTAAGAGTTCGTACATTTCTGTGAGTAATTAATATCCCTGCCATGGACCCAGCCTGACTGAAAGCACTGCAGGGTCTGCTGTGATCATCCTTGCAAGAGCTTCCTCCCTCCTCCTGCACCATCCACCCAATTTGGGTGGAGCAGTAAGAAAGAATCCACAATGCTTGGGGCAATACTAGAGTGTGGTTTAAAGAAAGGCTTGCGATGGAACAGGGAGTTGGCAATTGTGTGATCAGTGTTCCAAGGAAGACAGCAGGTTTTGAACACTGTGGGAAGCTGTGTTGGAGTGAAATAAAGAGGGAGCTCTTGTCCCTGTGATGTTTGTGTTTAAAATAAAAGCAGTTTTGTCATACATTATCAAATAGAGTCTGTCAAGGCGGACAGGTGACATATCTAAATGTAAAGAACAGAGCCAGAAGTGCTGTGTCAGAATGTAGGTGGAGTTGGGGGCTAGGTATACCTCCATGCCTAAGTTAAAATCCTGTTTCTTTATTTTAAAATTAGGCGTGGATTCATCCTTGAAAGGATTACATGCATAAAAGGATCAAATGTTGGCATGGTGACTGTCACACAATGTGGCAGGAAGCAGACCTGTTGCTTGGCAACATATCACTGATGGATTCCAACAGTCCAGAAACTGATATGAGGGAGCGATCTTTAGGCAAAAGAGCCGCTGATCCAGAAGAATGTCCTTAGTGTCTGAGAACAAGGAAAGGGAGCCTGAGATAATCCACATACAACATGGCAAAGTTTCCACAAGAAGTCAGATTAGATCCAGAAACAGCACCATTCTTGTTAAGTCAAGGGGCACAGCCAAAGGTTACAAATTATTGAGCCTTGGAGAGGGAAGACAATTGTTAGAACAGTCCCCCTTCCCAAATGCTTACTATTCTAGGAGGGTAGAATGGTAGGGCTTACACACATTTTTTATGAACTCTCAGATTTGGTCTAAACACACAGTAGAACGAGGCAGTAGAATTCTATGGTGTTACAATGGGCTGTACTACTTCAGACTAGGTGGGGAGAATCCAACTTCAGTGCTCTTCTGTGTAAAAATTCCCTTAAAAGAAAAAAATTAGCACACTAGGAAGCAATGTTATTGATTAGCTTTTTTTGTAAGCTGTGGTAGTTTCCCATTAACTGGGAATTACGTAGTCACATGCAGGAACCTTGGAAAACATAATCACTCCCCTGGGGTCTGAAACAGTACAGTCCATTCTATAACCTCTGCCTCCTCATTACCACCTCATTCTGTTGCATGGGTAGACCAGGTCTCAGAGAGGCTAAGAACACAAGAGCCCTTCTGGATCAGACCTGTGGTCCATGTAATCCAGCATTCTGTCTCACACAATGACCACCAATTGCCCTGGAGGGCCAATTAATGGGGTATAGAGGCCAATGTTGCCTCCTAGCACTGGGGTTTCTGAATTTTACTGCCTCTGAATATGAAGGTTCCCTTCAGTCACCATGGCTAGTAGCCATTGATGGATCTCTCCATGCTTTTTAATGACATCTATGCTTGTGGCCACCACTACGTCCTCTGGCAATAAATTCCTCAATTTAATCATTCATTGATAAAGAAGTATTTCTTTTCGTCTGTCCTGAATCTATTGCCACTCATCTAATATGTCTTAGTAATACTTGGGTATCTGTCTGGAAACAACTGGGAGAGGCTGATGGCACAGACTCCAAGGAGAATTTCCCACTTTCACACAATTTAACACACAACTGGCTACTAATTTAGGCCTGATCTAAGTAATAAACTTATCGCATTCTTGGGCTGAAAACATGCTGTTTGGCAAGAATTCTTGCCCTGAGTGCTGAGTGTCACAAACAAGTGTTGACTGCTGCTTGATGTAAATATTTTTTAAAATGTTTTCCCAGAGTTCCAAATGATTCTTACCCCATAAGGATCTCAAGCTTCCTAAGGGAAGCTGTAAATGCCAGTACTTTAAAAGAAGTATAGACACAAACAGATAAGATAGTCCCCATTCTTCCAGACAGTTTGTAATCAGAATTCTGTGACCAGCTGATACTGAAAGCCTCCCTCCCCAGGAATGTAATACAAATGTCCAGAACACCACAGGCCGAAAAGATCATGGGAAATTATCACAGAATTGCTGAGGTGGATTCCTGAAGTGACCATCTACCGACTCAAGACACCAAATACATGTTGTTTGTCTTATAAACAAACTAGCATTCACATGAAAACATAAATGTCCCTTTGATGCCTGTCTAGACCTTAGAAACGTTGCAAGCTGGGACTGTGTTAGTGTGTCTTTATGAATACAAACACACTATCTTTCTTGAAGATCCTTTACCTAGGGATGCCACAGATCAAACCTGGAAGTTGTACTAAAGCCCATCATATAATCTACATATTACAGAAAAAGAAGTGTAGGAGAACCATACTGGAAAAGCAGTTCAACTGTATATTGGTGGCAGTGGAAAGTACTGATGTAACTATAGCACAGTAAGGGGTGCAAGCTGGTTTGCCTACCTACTGGACGTTTACACTCCACTAACTGGATTATATTTAGCAAACATCTTTATTTTCAAATAAGCAAATTTCTAGCTCTCATAGGCCCCATCCACACCTTTCATTATTAAAGTGGGAGGTGCTTCACCATAGTATCTTCCTGTGCTGCTGTAGAAAGCAGGAAACGTGGGCCAGGCCAACTGGGCCTACCTTTCCATCTGACTGACCTTTTCTCCTTCCTGGCTGGGTGACAACTAGTTAGAAGGAACCATACAATTAGCCTCCCCCTAAATTACCGTATTTTTCGCTCCATAAGACGCACTTTTCCTCCCAAAAAAAGTGGGGAAGGGGAAGTGTGTGCGTCTTATGGAGCGAATATGGAGCTTTTCTTACCTGTAACAGGGCTCTTTCTTCAGCAGGAACGCAGGGGAATGCCATTCAGGCTGGCATCCCAGCCTTCCCCGCTCCTCCCTGCTGGGCCTGAGCTGTTAAGACTTAAAAGGGAAACGGCAGGAAAAACCCCACCAGGCTAAGTACTCTTTCCCTTTAAGTGCTTTTCCCCTTTAAGACAGCCAGCAGCAGAAAGCCCCGCCCACAGATTAAGCTCCATGGCTACTTTGCACAGAAAGGCCTGGCTTTGCATGGCATGCGGACGTCTCTCTTCTTTCCTTTCTCTCTTTCTTCCTTCCTTCCTTTTTCCTGTCTGTCTGTCTTTCTGTCTCTCTCTGTCCCCACCTTTCTTCCTTCCTTTCTCTTTCTCTCTCCTCCTCCTCCTTCCTTCCTTTATCTCTCTCTCTTTCTGTTTCATTTTTTCCTGTTTTCCTCCTCTAAAAACAAGGTGTGTCTTATGATCAGGTGCATCTTATGGAGCGAAAAATACGGTACTCCTCAGTTCAAACATCAACTGCAGTAGCACTGGAAGATCCCAAAAAGAAGCAGCTACCATACCACTAGCAGCGAGTGCAAATGTTGCTGTAGCTACAGCAAAATGTCCTGGACCATAAGAAGCAAGTGTTGAAGGCTCAGAAAAAGACTGGGCAAGGTCTACAGTCCACAATGAAGTATCGGTGGTGTGCGGAGCTCACAGCTCTACTGATACAATGCATGTGCACACACACCTTGACTTCAGCTGCCTCTTGCCATTATCAAAATCAAAAACCTAAGCAGGAAACAATTATGCAAAGTAATTAGCCAGCATATGCACATTTCTTTGTTTTGCATAATTTATTCAAAGTACTAATTATGCCTTTCCTTAGCAAACAGGCCTTTTTAATTTATGTTTTATGGTGAGCAGAAAGGTACAACAGCACAGCTATACGGAGGCAGAGAAGCTGAAATCCCACTACTATCTGTCAGCAGCTACTACCCCTATATAAACGCAGAGAAATCTAAAGACACAACTGTGGGCATGTGGCCCAGGTGTCCAAAGGAGAGGTTTTAATACCACTTTGCAAGGTGTCACCACTGCTGTCACCCTTCTTAACATCAGCTCTTCTCTAATCCCTCTTCTGTGACTCAGCTCAACATCATACAAATCCAACAGCAAGTGGCACACAGGGTGAGTATGCAGGTCCACACAGCCTCTCAGCAACCGACCTGAAGGGAGGTGGGAACTGCCCAGTTTTGGCAGAGTTATCACAAATCAGTAAACAGGCGAGCTCTCCAAGGCCAGAGCTCAACTATCCTCTTTACTGGCCTTAGTTCCTCATTAATCATTGCATGACACACTTAACTCTACCCACTAAAGCCTGACTTCATATTTATTTACCTATCCAGATTACAATTTCAGTTCCCACAGTCCACTACCATTGGTGGCTTAGGTGAATAAAATACCAGAGAGACAAAACAAAGAAAACTCACGGCCATGTTAACAGAGCAGGTGCCACAATTGAGCCCAGAAGCCCAGGGCCTGCTTCGCTTCTTAGGGCTAGGAGAAAACAAAAGCGCCGGACTAGTCACGAAGAGACCAAAAAGGAAGGCAAAGGCCGATGGTGAAAAATAAAGTAAACATGTATTTTATTACTCAGTTAAAATCCCCCAGATTCCTCTCCACGTTTTGCCAACAGTCTTCGTCAGGGGACTCTGTTAGTCATGTCTTAGGAACAGCTGCCCCTCTGGCACCGCTGCAACGCCCCGCCCCCCGCAAACACGCACCGGCTCTCCACCCCACAGCCCCTCCCAGCCCGCCTTGTCCGCCGGGCGCGAAATCCACGTGCCCCGCCTTCCGGCCCGCCTACTTTCTGCAGCTCTTGCAGCCTTAGCGCGCCTTTGCGGGGTTTCCCGCCCCGCTGCCACAGCTAGTAATCCGAACCGTCCCTCGCGCTTCACGCGGCAACGACTCCTCCCATTCGCTTCAAGCAGGGCCGATCATTTGGCGAGATAGGCCGCTACCGCCGGCCGGCATCAGAAGGGCCGGGAGGTTCCACTCTACGCGCAGGGCGCGGGAGGCTCCTTTCCCCTTCCCGGCGGCGCCACGTGGCTTTGGCGCCCAGAGCTCGCCTTCCCTCCCCAGCCCGACTACCTGGCTCAAGAATGCTGGCGGCGCGCCGGAGGAGGGGGGGAGAGAACCTGCCCCGCACGTTGGGAAGTGGGCACGGGAAGCGGCCCGCCAGCCTCACCTGCCGGTTGGCGGCTCCCCGCGCTGCACTGGTCACGCCCCGGGCCGGCCCAGAAACCGGCGCCAGTCTCGGCGCGCTGAGCCGGCAAGGGGAGCTGGGCGTCGGACTGAACCGCGAGAGTGTCCGCGTCTTCGTGTCCTTTTTCCGCGTGCACAGAGATTTACTGCCGCCTGTCATGGAAACGGCCCGCTGTGGCGCGCTGAAGAGCGGGAGCGCCAAACCAGTGTCTCCAGTCCGGAAAGTTCCTTCGGGTCTTTCCGAAAGAGAAAGAAGCGTGGCAGGAAGTCTCGAGCGCCTGGGACGAGGAAACATTCTGTCCCCGCGCACCGCACGCGCAGCTCCGCGCCCCGTTCTCTTTCTGTTGCAGTTACAAGCAGGGGTCATCTCCATCAGGAGCTCGGGGGAGCGCAGCTCGTGCCGGCTCCCCCGCGGGGAAATGCCTTCCCCCCCCCCCTTCTCTCCACTTCCCCCCCCCCCAAACCTTGCCCTTCTCAGGCTCCAGCACCAAAATCTCTAGGTATTTCCCAACCCAGGGCTGGCAACACTACTTCTAAGTACAAAACTCCTATCAAGCAGAAAAGTAACACAATGGGGAGCTGCGTGAGTGGGCCTTTGCCCTCTTTCTGCTGATTAATTATTGCTGGAGGGTGGTTTGGCGCTCCCTCTCCACAGTCAGCACTGGTTCAGTCCACTGGGCTACTTAATTCTACTCATCTACTGCATGCAGGGCCATACACTTAATCACTGAAATATGCAGTAAGTGGTGTGAAGGGGGGAATTGAACTAAGGTGAAAGTTCTTTCTGTGATGGCCATTCACCTCTGCAAGAGTCATCGCTTGTCACAGCAACCAAGTGATGAATATGCACGTGTGAACCCCCCTAATGTGTGTAGGTATTGTGTATGTGTATTACGTGAGATATTGTGAAAATTCTGTTTGTGGTATCATATCAACTGATAGACATGCACGTGTGAACCCTTAACAGGTTCACAACAGGGAGAAGACATCAACAAAAAGAAATGGTGGCAGTTCCCGTTGTTCCAAGAAAATCCAAATTCTGCACACTGGACTTTTTAAAATAAGTAAATGGTATGAATAAGCATGGTTTATCTATACATCATATTTTATTGCTGCTTTCTCCTGGGGGGGGGGGTCCCCAACCGTTTTGAGCCTGTGGACACCTTTATCATTCTGACACAGGATGAGCCACAAAATGGCTACCACAGGAGGTGAAGCCAGCCACAAAACGGCAGCTGTAGCTTTTCCTTCAGGCACACGGTGAAGATCCTTGTGCTGTGGTTCAAGCTGCTGCCAAAGCAATGTTTTCAGAAATTTGCACACCCACCCAACCAGACACTCTGCCTGGCAAAAAGACTTGGCAGGCACCGGGAAAGGTGTCAGCAGGTGCCATGGCACCAGGGGCACCACGCTGGGGACCCCTGTCCTAGGGGCTCTCAGGGCAGCATACATGGTTCTCTCACCCTACATCTTAATAATGTTTGTGTGCTGTCAAGTTGCAACTGACTTAACAGCAATCCAGGGACTGTGGGGTTTTCAAGGCAACAGACGAGCAGAGGTGGTTTTTTGCTGCCTTCCTCTGCATAGCAACCCCTGTCTTCCTTGATGGTCTCCCATCCAAGTACTAACTATGTTTAGCTTCCAAGTTCTGACAAGATTAAGCTAGTCTGGAGCTATTCAGGCTGCTCACCTTTATCTTAGCCTCACGATAACTCTGTGAAGTAGGCTAAGCTGAGTGAATATGGCTGATCCAAACTCACTCAATGAGCATCATGACTGAATGGGAATCTGAACCCATATCTCATCAATCAGGAGCTCGGGGGAGCACTGTCTGCTTTCCGCAGGCTGCCCTGCAAAACTAAACAGGAGTTGTGCAGCACCTTAAAAACTAATAAAGTTCTATTTCTGCATGTGTTCTTCAGATGCACTAAGTGGATGGTCACTGTGAATTTATGCACAAGTTTTTGATGGGGAAAACCCAGCAGTATCAAGTTTCCCTCTGAAGTTCTTTTATTGAAGGATGGTGACTTTCAGATTAATAACAGAGTGTCCTGGGAGGCTGAAGTGTTCTCTCTCTGAATTCTGAAGTGGAATTTTTTATTGCCATGTTTGTAGTATCCATATAGCCTTTTGTGTAGGGACTAAATGCAATATGGAGAAAGCAGGGCATTGTTGACAATTGATGAATATATCGCATTGGAGGATGAGCATGTGGATGCACCCCAGATGGTATAGCTGGTGTCACTCGGTCCTGTAATATTTTTTGTCTAAGTGTACAGGTAGAATTTATTGTATTGGCCACAGTGTATATGCGGGCAAAGTTGACATTTTGGTGTTTCAGGGTCTGGCTTCTAGGTCTGGATCTTTTCTAGGTGCCCCATTACTGTTGCCAAGTACATTAGAGGTGTTAGTGAGAAGGAGCTGAGGAAACACTGCTCTAAGTTAGCCATGAATATGTTTGCATATTGTGGAGTCAAATCTGAAGTAAGGATAGAGGAGGACAAGGTGTATTGTGGCAGTATTAGAGATAATAAGAGACAAAGGAATTGTGCGTGAAGCCACTGCATGCTGACATACTCTGGGCATTCACACTTTTCCCATCTGCTCCTTTGAGACACTAGTCTTAAAAAAAAAAAGTTATTGCCTTTAAAGTCCTAATTGTTCTGTGACCAATGGCAGCCTGCTTCCCTGTCAATTAAGTTCTTCTTCAGAGGCCTTGCTCAGTGTATCACCACTTGCAGAGCTGAGGAGCATGGAAAACAGAGACAGAGCCCTCTCTGTTGTGGCCCCTTGGTTCTAGAATTCCTTCCCCGTAGTTCTTTGCCTGGTACCAAGCCTGCTTAACTTTAGGAGCCAGGTGAAAACTTTCTCTTTTTTTTTAACTGGGCAATCTGTTGATGTGTGTTTAGGTGTTGCTATGCTTTTATTGTGAGCTGCTGTTCTAATGAATTTATTTTCTGGTTTCTTTTTTTTTAAATTGTTTTTTTTTGTAATGATAATATTTGGGAGCCATGTCTGGAAATTTTTAAGCAGGGTGAACAACAAACTGAAGAATCTGCTCATTTTGCTTGGCCCACTATTCCAAGACAGCTGTCATGGTTTCTCATGTGCAACTCCTACTGCCTTATTTTGTAGAGAAATGCAGGTGTAAACATGAATAACAAGATTGTGTATGAGCAGTGTATGGGCAAAAACAACCCTGATATCAGATCACAGGCATGAGCATTAGAGTGAGGATGGATGGAGAAGAAAATATGTAGGAAGGCTGTGATGATTTACTCGAAGGAGAATAATATGAGGTTTAGGGAGGCAGAGAGAGTGACAGAGCTATGTATGGGGAATAACATGCCCAGTAAGACTCACCTTGGGCATACTCATCCTATCCTGGACACACACATACACACACACCCCAGAAATCACCATGAGGAGCTGGGCCCATTGCTATCCACTGGCTGTCCATTGTGGTGTCCAGGAGGCTGCAACAATGCCTCTGGACCATTAACAATGCAATCAAAGCAAACTTTCATGATCGGGAATACAACCATTACTGTTGTTCATCTCTACTACCCTAATGTGCAACACCTGTTTCCCCAGGGTGGGCTCCTGTGTTTCAGGAGGCTTTAGTGTTGGACAGCTCTTTGGTCAAAGTTCTCTACCAGCAATGATCTTGCCACTTAAAAATTTTAAAACTCAGGGTGCCCAAGCCACATTTGCAATTATTTTCACAGGAGATACTAAGAAGAGTCTTTGAGCCTCTTGTACCCTATTTGTGCCATACTGGAAGGGTGTTAATGTGAGATATAATGCAGAAAATTAATCCAGTGGATGTTTGCAGCAATGTGGGTTTTACACTTGTGCCATAGACTAGTTTAAGGGAACAACAGATTCATTCAATGAAAAATAATATCAGTGTGTTGTCTTTATTATTCTTATGACAACCATGTAAGGTAACATCGGTATTTTTTTTCTTGCCATCAAGTCTCAGCTGACTTATGGTCAAGAGACATTCAGAGGTGGTTTGCAATTGCCTGCCTCTGTGTAACAACCCTGGGATCCCTTGGAGGTCTCCCATTCCAGAACCAAACCTGCATAGCTTCTGAGATCTGACAAGATTGGGCTACCCTGGGCTGTCAGTATTAGTATCTCCATATTTCAGGTGGGGATCTGATGCTTACAGTAGTTTGCTAAGGCTGCCTAGGTGGGGTACAAATTTAAATAATAAATAAACAAAAAGTGAGCTCATGGCAGAGGTGATATTTATCCAAGGGTCTTCCTGTTTTGTATTTCCATCTCTTAGACAGTAGGATGTCAGAGCATCAAGGTAATGTATTGTGACACTCACACAAGCCAATGCTAGTAGCAAGATACCTTCTCCCCATTGTGGGTTGCTATTCTTCTTTCACAGCTATTTAAAACATTCTGTTAGGTGTGTACTCAAGCACTGGCTTTACACAGTAGGGGACAGTACCCAGTCAATAAGTAACATTTTGGGATTTTGGGATGCTCAAAGAAGCAACTTGCCATCTAAATTTTGTTTTTAAAAGTAGCGCAGTAGGAGCTGATGGAGGAATAGCATTCTTGTTAGCAATTCCAGTGTACAGTGTACAGAATGTAGCATTTGTAGTGCTAAAAATGCAATTTCCCAGTATTAGAAACACATCTGGGGCTGTGCACAACAAATAGCCTAGCACTTATTGTATGAACAATGAATGGCACCAGGCGGGGGGGGGGGGGGGGACCTTTAAGAGAGAAACTACAGCAATGTTCCATTTATCTCCCTATTTTGGGGCCTAAGCTCTAAGGCCTAGGACAGTGGGAATGCAGTTGTCTCCATTCAGGCTGCTTTGCAGTTTCTACAGCCACGGCTGCTCAAATAAATGCAATGAAACCATCATGCACAAAGAGGTGATATTTGGAAGCATATTTGTGGAATCAGGGATTACTGTGTCCAACAAAATTGTCCCAGGTTCTGCTTCCAGCTCAGCCTGTACTTCTGGCAAGTCATAATCAGTCATTTTTTCCTCACATGTCAAAAGGAGGCAATTAATGATCCACTTTTGATTTGTTTTAAAAAAGAAGGAGCTGGATTATTTTAAAGACATGTAAGTTAACACCTTGCTGGGATCCCATGTTTCGGCCTCCTCTTACCACCATTAGAGCCAATTCAAATGTACAGGCAAGCACATGGTACAATCCTTTAAGAATCTAATGGGTCTGTGCCACATCAGTACCCACAAAGGGGTCCATTTGTTCAAAGCACCCTGGTGTCAAAGCCTTCCCTTGCCCATGGAAAGCATATGTATCAAGCAGAGAACATCTGAAGCAGCTAATAAGGAATATCAGCCATTCACATTCTCAGCGCATTGCATGAATATATATTCCCACCCATGCAGTTCTCCTGCAGAAAGAGGGATTGTTCTTGTTATCAGTATGCAGTATCAATATACAGAAAAGGGTAGCTCTTGTTTCTAGGGTCAGAGCACACAACAGTTAGACAGGAAAGGAGGTTTGTCTTCAGGAATCAGTTCCACCAGTACCACCACATCTTCACGAATTCCAAACTTTTAAAAGCCCCATAAACTGCAGATAAACTTATATGGTCAGAGAGAGCAGATCATCATTTGGTAAGAGAAAACTCTCAGATAGCTGCTGAGTCATTTGCTTATTCCTTCCCAGCTGCCATATTGCTTAAATGCAGCAGCCAGCCCACAAGAGGGTTGAGGATTTTTTTCAGTTCTGCAAAAGGACCATAAAATAACTCAGTTCCTTGATGTGGAAACAACAGGTGCCTTTTCAGTGTGCTTGGCTTAGTCTCCTTAGGCTCAACAATGAGAGAGTGGAAAGAGACCTCCCTGTTTCAGACCCTGGAAAGCACAATAGCCTGGCAAAGACTTTGGCAAAGGAACAGTAGAGAAAGACTGATATGATCTAGAGAGCTGTTAGAAGCATTAGCTCAGGGTGTCTGTGTGAATACATAATGTGTGCAGCAGTCGTGCCATAAGCTGTGTTGCATGGCTATCTTACATGTCTTTTACCATGATTTTCTGACTGCAACATCTGCACATTAGTCTGAATCAGCTCCAGCACTCCAAACACAAGAATGAAGATTTTTCAAATCCATTGGCTTCACGCAGAAAATTACAGAGATGTTTTATGCCTTCTCTGGGATCAACACAGCAACAAAACATAAGTCTCCGCTTTTATTTTTTTTCTCCAAGGTCTGAACAGCTGGGTTTGTGGTTAGCTGAAGCTGCTCTGTTTATATGCAGAGACATATTAATAACAGATTTTTAAAAATTTCTTAACCAAGTCCATCCCCCAAAGCTGCTCTTCCGGAGGAGGGGGACTATACACAGTATTCAAATCCATCTGACTCGAGGATTTTATTAGCAGTTTTGTAGTGAATTGCTCCATTCATACACCCTAAAGCTGGGGTCATGAGAGGTAGGCACTGAATAAAAGAAAACTAGTAAAATCTTTAGGTTGTACAAGAAGTGTCCAGTATTCCTTACTCTTCTCTTTTAAAGTTTCAACTGAAACCCTAAGCAGATTTATTGAAGCTGTACTCTTAAATACACTGGTTCCAAGTAAACATGCTCAGAACTGATGCAGAAGCAATGCAATGCTACTCATGCATTAACTAAAACAGACATGGGGTGCCATTTGCCACATAAAACCATCCACTCACTGGAATAAAACTTTGTTAGTCTTAAAGGTGCCACTGAACTTGAATTTCGTTCTTTTGCCAAACCATTGGACCACTGTAAATTTTGCAGAACGTATCATCAATATTCAAACTTACTATGGTCAAGCTGATCACTTACACTCAAGTTGACTGACCCAGTGTTTTGTTTGATGCTCAAATTGGATGCCATATTGAGCAGCTTTATGCCTGCACAGTTCATGATATTCAGTCTGGCAGCTGCACAGGTAGCCTCTTCCACAAGTCTTCCTGCACAACTTGCTTCCTATGTTACAGAGTCACACACAATTGATATGTTGATAAATAAGAGATATTTGTAACTTAAATGTTGCATCTTGCAGAGCATTTGCACCTGTGCAATTGACAGAAATTTTTGGATTGCTAGTGTAGGCACATGTCCCCCAGGGTCATGAGCAGGTCCTTAGTGACCTACTTTGTAAGGCATGATATGCCAAGGATATAGAGATAACACACATCATGCAGCCATGAATCTCCACTTTTCATGTTAAATTAAAAACAGTAAAAATTTGCCAGGCAGAATGTGAAGAGCTACACTTACCACAAGGAAATGCCACAATGGACATGCACTGATTGTTCCAGCTCCAGGCAGTTTCATATGTCTTTGCCATTCATGGACACCAAGTCAGGCAGCCACAAGGGACAGGGGGAGACACCACACACTACTGAAATGGAAACATTCTAAGTAAGAGAGTGGCAAATAAGCAGATGGGGAAGGAAGACAGTCCAGCCAATCAGGGAGGGAGGGCAAGCCACAGAAAAGCAGACCACAGATGTACAATCAGCTTTTCTGCAGACATATATGAGAACTGTTGAGATACAGAGTTTTTCAAATGCTTGAGTGTGCCAACTGCAGTTTACAGAAAAAATGCAAACCAAACTGGCAAATAATTGAGCACCCCCAGTACACAGGCTTTCAGAAAACCAACATTTACACTCACACATGGCCAACAGTTAGATTCAAGTCCAGTAGCACCTTAGAGACCAACAAGAGTCAAAGCTCCCTTCGTCAGAATCTGATCAATTATTACTTGACTAGCCAGTGTGGTAAAGCGGATCCCCTATTAAGTATGAAGGGGGGGGGGCAGTCAAAATATCACAAAACTTCGAATGTCACTGTCTCCCAGCATGAACTATCTCAGAGGGGTGTTGTGGGGATAAACAATCTTAGAATTCTAAAGCCCTCTATAGATTTGAAAGCAATACAAGAAATTATTACTTTAAAGAAAGGGTGTTGCACAGAGTACTGTGCCTATGTAAGTATTAAAATAATAATTGCCATTCATCTCTCCCCTGCCCCATCTTGCACATTTACATTTACTGTCCCACATAAGCATTCCTGCAATGTGGGAATAATAATCCTAAACATGATCCTCTAATCCAGAGACTGATAACAATAACAAGCACCCAATCTTAACTTTCCGAAGTTGCTGCACATCCTCTCCTTTTCAGTGGTAGTTGTGTGTTTCTAAAGTATGTGGGATGTGATCTGAATATCTGGATGTACAAAAGGACGGACAATGCAATCCTAAACAGTCACATGATCTTCCTTAAGAGAACCAGTCTGGTGTAGTAGTTAGGAGTGAAGGACTCTAATCTGGGAGAACCAGGTTTGATTCCCCATTCCTCCACATGCAGCTATTGGTGTGACCTTGGATCAGTCATAAGTTTTTCAGAGCTGTTCTTTCAAGGGCAGTTCTCAGGAGAGCTCTCTCAGCCCCACCTACCTCACAGGGTGTCTGTTGTGGGGAGGGGAAGGAGATTGTAAACCGCTTTGAGACTCCTTCAGGTAGTGAAGGGCGGGATATGAATCCAGTCTCCTCCTCTTCTTCTTCCTCTTCTTCTTCCCCCCATTGACTTCAGTGGACTTAGAAAGGGTATAACTCCACTGAGGATTTACTGTGAGTCACACCAACCTGAGCTTCACTGCATACATTTTCCTCTCTCCAAGGCAAACATAGTCAGCATCCATATGCTCAAAGACTTCCGTTGCTCAGATGCTTGCCAGGACAGTAGCAATGTCTAAATTGGGCAGAAACTGCATCATTTGTTTTTATTTTCTGTAACCTTCACTCTGACATAGGCTGAAATCCTAAAACTACCCAATGCTTGGGGGAGCTGCAAAGAACACTGTGGGATCTCTGCGGCCTAATTCACTCGTGTAACTTGCTGCCAAGTGTGCCTTCTTGAAAGCCAATTGCACAGAGGCTGTTTTGCCCAGTCAGCAGTTTGGGTGAGCAGCTCCCTGCAGGGCTCCCAGGATTTTAACCAAGCCATCACAACTTTCCTTTTGTAGTCCACAGTCACATGGCTGGAATTACCAGCACCACGTGCAACACACAAAACAGCCACCACACAGTCACGCGTCGAGAGGCCCCCCATACAGCACATCATGGGAATCCAGCTGGAGAGAAGAGGGTTGAAAGCTGCAGCATTAGTCAAACCTCTGAGCTGGAACGAATGCACGTGAATACAATTTTCTATCTAAACATGTTTAAACTTCAAGTTCAGATTTATGGTCAGTACACTGTGTGCCAGATTTGGCACGCTGCCATTCTGCAGTATTTGCCAGTTCAGCTAGTGATTTGTTATTTCCCTTTCATCAAGTGTCATGGGTTAACAAATCAATGGCTTATAGAAAATCAAAGCAAACCACTAAAGAATGAATAAAGCAGTGAGTGGATAATGAATAACAAAGGGGAAGATGATACAGATGAATCAGCAACATTCTACCAAGTTCTAAACATCTGCTTTTGCAAATTTGGGTGGGTATTATGAACTGGACCACAAATGCTTCTAATCCGTTTGTTCAAACACTGCAAACATGATGAATGTGAAGCTTTCTCTGAATAGTTATTTAGTTCTCCTGATGTTCAAAGAGAATACAATCTCATTGACCCAAGTGGCCTAAGAGAATGAGACATCCAAAAATACTCCAGTAATCAGTGGTATAGATGAAACCATGTGCTCCTTGCATAGAATTCTGATAACAGGGAGATTGAGATAATAAAGTTTTATTGAAAAAAAAATTCACAACACGTCTAATGCAACTGTTTTCAGCAGAGATGTGGTGAATTTTGCATCAAACTTGTTGGATAGTTGAACTCCCCCATATTTGCCTGTATCAGTCAGACATGACCCAATCACTGGGACTGTTTAGCTGGGCAGCAAAAACCTGCTGAAAAGATTTGCAGTGGGTTTTTGCAAAACGATGCATATGTAACAACACTACCAATTCAGAGAGTTCAGCAGCTGTTAGCATTGCTGAGGATTATTTATTTTGTTTTATTAGGTTTGTATCTTGCTGTCCCTGCATAGGGGGCTCTGGGTAGATTCCATCAGATATAATATGCAAACAGTTAAAAACAGATAAAATACATCAAATGAAATACAATAATAATTGCTCTATTTTTAACTACTTCGGCAAGCACTGAACTGTTGAGTTTCTTAGAACACAGAATTTATTTATGACCTCGATAGCCCAGGATAGCCTGATCTCATCAGATCATGGAAGCTAAGCAGGGTCAGTATTTGGATGGGAGACCACCCAAAAATACCTGGGTCATGACCTGGAGGCAGGCAATGGCAAACCACCTCTGAACGTCTCATGCCCTGGAAACTCTATAGGGTCATTGTAAGTCAGCTGTGACTTGACAGCAAAATAAATAAATAAATTATATTATTTGTAATCAACTTAGGGGGTGGTGGGAGAGTAGAACTCCACCAGTTTGTCTGAGAATGTGAATGTGCAAAAAGCCAGTTGCACTGGACCAGACTGTTAAGAAGGCATAGCGGCCAAACAGCCACAAACAGATTGCCAAACCAACCAACAGAGAGCCATTTTGGTGTAGTGGTTAAGTGTGCGGACTCTAATCTGGGAGAACCAGGTTTGATTCCCCACTCCTCCACTTGCACCTGGCTGGATGACATTGGGCAAGCCATAGCTCTGTACCAGCTGTTCTCTCAAGGACAGTTGTCTCAGAGCTCTCTCAGCCCCACCTACCTCACAGGGTATCTGTTGTGGGGAGGGAAAGGGAAAGGAGTTTGTAAGCTGCTCTGAGACTCCTTCGGGTAGTGAAGGGCGGGGTATAAATCCAATCTCCTCCTCCTCCTCCTCCTCCTCTTCTTCTTCTTCAACAGTCCATCAAAACACTGACTTCCTGTTTATTGCTGACAAACAGGACATGGGCCAAACTGGCAGGTAGTCAAATATCCCTAGTTTTCAGGTTTTTTACTTACCTGTAACCTGCAACATGGCATCCATTTGTAACTATCCTCTCTCACTCTGCTTTTCCCAGTTTCTTCACTTCCTTCTCTTTCCCTCATACTTTCACTGGAAACAAGAGACTGGCAAGGGTCATCATTGTTTTCCTATGCAATAACCTGCAGTTTAAGCCCACTGAAATAAATTGGCTTAAATTGGATTAACTCTGCATAAGATTGCACTGTACAATGACCCACTTGAAAACTAATACTGCATATACTGCAAACATACTTCTGTACCATGAATCCCAATTGCTATGCATGTACGTTGCAGCCTGGATTCTTCCTCTGTAACTATCATAACTAAGCCTAGTTGTTTTTCGATGTGATAATAAAGGCATTAGTATTAAAAAAAAAAACACAAGGCTTTACTGGTAAGTTTCCATCCCAAGGGTAAAGGGGCTGCAATTTTTTTGAGCTGATTTCTTGCTTTCAAAATCATCTCTAGGTAAATTTATGCTAATTCCCTCCCAAAAGTACAGCATTCACATATCACAACAAATGAGATTTTCCCAGCGGAGGGGTTTATAAACACAGCTGCAAGATGGTGTCCACAAAGCAGCATGTGCCTGTTTACATCCAGATGATTGCATTCTTCCAACAGAAGAGAGGCCTTTTGATTAGTGTGTGCAAATGACAGTACAGGTGGCTACTGCCAGCAGGAATCACAACAGTCCTAAAATGCCAGGAGGGCTGAGTCTGAATGCTTCACTTGTCTCTAGAACACAGGCATAGTGTTTCTTGAGTGGCCACAGTGGGTTCTTCATCCACAGCATGAACCCAGCTTCAATACAACCAGTGGTAACAAGCACCCTAGCAGGTTCATGCTGATCAGCGAGTGAATGAATCAGCTTCCTGGACTCCAATCTAGCTGTTCTGCTGCAGACTAACATGGCTGAAACTATTTGCATTTATGTGTAAATACCATCCTTTGCCTTATAAAAATACTGCTTGAGGATGTTCATGACAGAGATGTTTTACAGCATAGATTACTGTCATATACTGTACATGGGTCTGCCCTTGAAGAGAGTTTGGTAGTTGTGTACTGTGTGCCAGCAACAATGGACCACTCCATGGGATGCAACACTCAGAACTAGCCCCTGCAACAGACTTCCGTTCCCAAGTGACATAGGACTTAGTATCAGCTATAGCAACCAAGGCTGATTTATAGCCACATCATCAAATGTGATATATGCTATCACGTTCTAGTAATGCTTCTCTGCCATTTACATTTACCAAACTGAACAGCCGCTATGCAAGAGAGCAAACTGATACAAATCAAACATTAAACACAGAAACCCTCTGAAATCAATGGGGACCATTTCAGCCTCCCTCGACATTCAGTAACAAACATCCATGTTGCTGTGCTTCAGCAGAAAATGTACAAAGGGAGACTCCAGCAGGAAGCTGCTGAACTCGAATTCATATACAGATCTGGACTCAGCAGGGACTTGGGGTGGTTAACACACTACAGAAGAAGTGATTATTCCATCTTAACAGGTCTCTATACAGCATTTAGATTCATCTACCATTGCCAGAGCCACAACATTTGGAAAGGGTCCACTCCTATTCTGAGAGGATTATTAACATTTTTGACTGGGTCTCGTTTTCATCTGCACTCTGCAATGTAGTGCAGATAACTTGTCCTGGGAAAGTGGGCCTTTTGACCTCTGTTTATAGACTAGTAGCTTCCCTTATGGTATCTGCAACTGTGATTATAAATCTCTCTGCCCATGGATGTAACTCTTTATGCATGCAACGTTTAGCTCTGGCTCACAAAAGGTATACAATCAAAATGGGTAGGCATGTTTGTCTGTCTGTAGCAGCAGAAAAGAGAAAGAGTCCAGAAACACTTAAAAGACTGACAAAATATGTGGCAGGGTATGAGCTTTCATGAGTCATTGCTCACTTCAGATTTTCAGGTATACAGCAAGAGCATAAGTATCGGCTCTTGTTAGTCTTCCAAGTGCTACAAAGACTTTTAGTTTAGAAGCTGTAGCAGGTCATGTATTAAACTAGCCTGGCTCCCTGTTTCTTCCCAGCCACAATTAATGACTGTGCTTATAATTCTGAAGTCCTAAATAGTATGGGCCATGTGTAAATCAGGAAGAGTCTTATCCCACATAGCTCTCTCACTTCCCTAAGTGCCCTGAAATATAATCCATGTTCTTCTCTCATTCTGTTTAATGGAGGCCAGGGCTGGGCTTTTCCAGTGATGGCACCCACTTTATGGAACGTTCTTTCCATAAAATTTGTCCTGCCTTAACATTGTTTTACTTTTGTAACTTGCTTTGAAGAATTCATTTTAGAAAACCAGCCAATAAATATGTTAACAGGCACTCACTGCAGCTGTAAAAATAACTGCTGGGGAAGGAGCTGGCCTTTCCTGAGTTCAGTCTGAATGCAGGCTGAAAGCTGGCAGAATTATATTTTTCCCCTCAGAACTGTAAAACTGCCCCTGACCTGGATAGCCCAGGCAAGCCCGAACTCATCAGATCTCGGAAGCTAAACAGGATCGACTCTGGCAAGTAACCTAAGGAGCCTAGGCTCCTGGCATCATGCAGAGATGACAGGGAAATGGCCTCCTGGAAATACCAGCGCCCTGAGGTGGGAGGCGGGGAAAGGCTTTATTCAGTCTCCTCTGAATATCTTCCAGGCCCCCAGTAGGGGTCAGTCACCAGAGGTCGCCATGACTTCCAGGTGCACACACACACGCGTACACACAAACACAAAATACCCAACCCCAACCCCCCAAAAAACCCGAAAACATCTTTTGAAGGCAGAAAAATGGGCTTTGCCCCTTATAAAAATGTTATATCTGTTATAACCTAGCTGTGTTCAAGCTCCTAGTATATGGGAATGCCTTTTTGAAGACAACCTCCATTTCAGTGTCTGGGAGGCACTGAATCAGGCAAAGCGTAAGATATGTTGCTGCAGTTGAGAATACGTGAGAGATACAGAAGGCTGATGAGGACACTCCTATGGGCAACCAGTGGTAAATGAAAACAGAGACCAGAAGTTGCTGATTAGAAAACTGTGGTTAACACAAGTGCAGCAAACTCAGATGGTGGTGAAAGAGAAACTAACAGTCTGTTATTATCTTCATTTGACAAGTATTCTTCCGTTATGCGATTGAAGCCAGTTAAAACTTAAAAAAAAAACACGGACAGTATTTCTAAGTACAAAGCAGATGTCTAGGAGTATAGAAATCTGGATATACCACTTCTTGCACACACATAATACCTTTATCTCAGCACGGAATTACCTCAGGTAGTCCCCTCTCCCTGAGTAAAAACCTCCAGGTCAAAGGGCAGGGTTATCAAGCAGACCTAATTGCCCTTTTACTTAAGAAACCAAGTACTAACTGCATTGAGTACTTCAGAGCCACTTCAGAGTGCCTTTTGTTTCCAAAGAAGCCAAGGGTGTCAACAAAGCCAGTCTCAAAGCAAAGTCTACAAGGCATCCATCTGGAGTCTCACATTTCAAAGTAGCCTTGCAGCCTGTGCTGGCAGGGGCTGGGGGTGGGGGTGGAAGGGACTGAAACTAGTCAGCAGCATATCCCTTTTTCTTTTCCCAGTGGGTGTTTAGGTGATGTCTCAGTTTTTTCCCCCCAATTAAATTTTTTTATTAATTTCAAAATCTTACAGATTAATTACAATTTTTTTACAGCAGGAAATGAAATTAACATTCTTTAAACATTTTCTACTACAAGTTGCCAACTCTATTCTGCTACTATTTCATTTGTAAATTATAATCATTAATTAAGTCAGATAGATTTTGGCACACACCTAAAAAAATATTTCTGCCTCTCAAAATTACTCCAGTACATCTGCAATTATAAACTCTGTTTCCCATAGTTTCCCATTAGATCTTCTTACTTTTATAACCGTATGTTCTATATATATTTCATTTTCATTTCAAAACTAATATACTAAGATGATTCACAATAAAGTAAGATAGAAACAAAATAGTACTCCATTTCGTTACTCTGCTCTCTTAAGATTTTTTATTAAATTCTGTTCTTCCTCTTTAACTGAGAGCCAGTTTGGTGTAGTGATTAAGTGTGCAGACTCTAATCTGGAAGAACCAGGTTTGATTCCCCACTTGCACCTGGCTGGATAGCTCTGTACCAGCTGTTCTCTCAAGGACAGCTTGGGAAAGAGCTCTCTCAGCCTCACCCACCTCACTGGGTGTCTGTTGTGGAGAGGGGAAGGGAAAGGAGTTTGTAAGCCGCTCTGAGACTACAAGTGAAGGGCGGGGTATAAATCCAATCTCTTCTTCTTCTTCTTCTAACTGGAGCTCTTCTAATCAGCGTTCCCTCCCCCCGGGACTCCAGAGCAGTTCTGGAGCAGACTCACAAAATGTGAGTCTTGCCCATTGGGGAGATGTGGGGGGGATTCCAATGGCCCTTCCCACGTGCTCCCCTACGCTTTATATTCCAAACTTCTTCGCCTGGGGAAAATACGAAAAACAAAAGAACAAAAATGGTAACTCTATAGCTGCTGTCTCCTCCAATATAGTTCTTTGCAATCTTATAGTACGTTCCTCTTCTTTGGTTACCAGTTCTTGATTTCCTAGCCCAAGTCCAAGTCCAACGCCTTCAGAAGCTCTTCACCAGATGCTAAATCATGGGCTGTGAATATATGTCCTTGGTGTGTGAACAATATATGTCCGAATGCAAGCCAACGGTACCTGTAGTTCTGGTCTGCACGCTTTTGTGCAATTGGGTGCATATTTTTCCCAGCATTTAATATTTCAAAGGGAATCTCAGGGTACAGCTGGACCAAGGTGTCTTCAAGCTTCAAACCTCTGTTCTTACTGGCAATTTCCAAGAGGTTCCGCTTAGTTTTTACATCCTTAAGATCTGCCACAATGTCAGGTATTAATGCTGGTGAGCCCGTTCGGGGGGGGGGGGGTTAAGCAGAAAGCATTGTTTACCACTGGCCCCGGAAGCTGTATAATTCCTTCTAACCAGGGCTCGTTTCATGGCAGGAGCTCCTTTACATATTAGGCCACACATCCCTGATGTAGCCAATCCCCCAAGAGCTTACAGTAGCCCCTGTAAGAAGAGCTCTGTAAGCTCTTGGAGGATTGGCTACATTAGGGGTGCATGGCCTAATATGCAAAGGAGCTCCTGCTACGAAATGAGTCCTGCTACGAAATTTAAAGCAACAGTAAAGGTCTTGTTTAGCTCAAAGTTCAAAGAAAGTCCACAAAATTTTACTTTGGTTTCCTGTGATTTGCATTCCAACAACATTAGCTTATTTTTCTCCCATCCTTCAAAAGTTTTCAGTTCAGCTATTTCTTTAGAGTTCTTTTGGGTGCTGGCAGCTGCTGACTCCACCTTCTCCTGTATATCCTATAGCTTTTTATTGACTTCGTCCAGCTTATAACAGGAGAAATGCTGTTTCTTATCTCTTCTTTTAAGTCTTGTTTTAAATCTGTCAGCCTCTCCTGTAAATGCTTTTTGGTTAAAGAGTTTTCTCTTTTCCTTTTACTTACATGAGCTTCTGCTTCCTCCATTTCCAATGGAGGAGGAGAGTCTTCGTCTGAAGAGTTTTGGCTTTCTTGCATTGCTCTGGGCATTGTTTTGGAGGGATTCTTGCCACTTTTTGCTCTTTTATTCTTCCCCATTGTTTTAGTAAAGCTGTGATATTTAAATTGCAGCCCGTTTTTTTAAAAATTTTGATTCTTTTGTAGGAGCCCGACACGGAGGCTGTATTGAGTGTGACTGCATAGCTCACTGTCGCGTGCTCCTCCATGTCACAGTTCTCTCCTCCTTCAAAATGAAAGGAGGTTTGTAGGGAGAAGATATAAGGCTGGTTAAGATCAGGTAGGTCTCACACATGCCTGTCCATCCCTCTGTGTCAATACCCTCAGCAACTCATAGCTGAAGGTCTGGACCACATCTATGGAAAAGAACTGTGCCTGAGGTGCTGCAAGGGGATATATAAGCACCATTGGCCATGTGTGTGACAACTGTTGCATATGCAAATCATCAGCATGTTGGGTCTTTGGTAGATGGACATGAATCCAGGAACTAACGTTGTGCGAATTGCCTTCCTTTTCTTCTAGTGTTTGACCCTACAGATGGATCCCTCCTTTCTTCTAGGCACCTGCAAGGGTTCATCTGAGGATACACAAGGCAGCCCAAAGAGCAGAGTTGCCAGGCTGCAACCCAGAGGTCATCCCAAGTGCCTTGAACATTCCCAGGTGAAACAGATACTGTGCAGTCAGAGCTTCTCTGGCCTTTCTCCTGCATGCTGATCCTCTCCAGTCTTTTCTATGTTTGTTGTGTAGTATTTGGGGGAGGGGGTGGATGAAAGGCCCAAGGTACTTTATTTATTTCAAATATTTCTAGGTCCGCCTTTCTCTTGATCAAGTGGACATCAGAAGCTCTGGCTGCTTCATCTTCCCCTTAATCTAGCAATCCTACTCTAGGATACCAACCAGAGGAAGCAAGCAGTAATAGCGGGTAACTCTGGGTGGATTCAAGCAAGCAGCAGGTAGGCAGTAGACCACTTAAAAGGTAAGTGCATGGATAAGGACCCAGTGTGGTACTGTGGTCAGAGAGTTGGACTAGCATCTGGGAGACTCAGGTTCAAATCCCTGCCAAGCCTGCCTGACCAGGTTGATGTGAGGATAAAACGGAGGAGTGGAGAATGATATCAGCTGCTTTGTGTCCCCACAGGGAGAGAGGTGGGGTATAGATGAAGTAAATAAATAAGATTCTGGGACCGGATGGCAAGGCTGCCATCTGTGGCCTCATTTGCACAGACGAGTAGACAGTCGATCATATGTGTGTGATCCAGCCTGTAAATGATCTGCTCCCAATGCAGTTATAGGTGCCAGCGTGGATGCTTTTAAGTAAGGCTCCTGGTCATCTGAATCCAAACAAATCCTGCTCAGAGCAGACTTTGATCTCTTTTGACCTGCCAGAGCCGGTTGCTGTCAATGGAGGCAGCAATTTCCTGTTGACGGAGCTCTTAACAACTTTTGCCCATGAAAGAGCAATTGCAAGCCAAGGGCACAGAATATTTGTTTTTCAGAGAAGACACATGCAGGAAGGAAAGTGAGTCCCAAAGGCCATATGACTTTTCTCGGAAATAAATACACCTCATTGTTCTTTTAACAACTCCGCTTCATTCATACTTGAGGCCAATCACTGCAGCCGTTCTGCAGTCAGACTTACTTCCTGTCCTCTGAGAAATACTTGCATCTTTTGCTCTGAACTACCTTCACATTTCTTTCTTTCTTTCTTTCTTTGGTGAGTATCTCTCTCTGTGTGTGTGCATGTTTGTGTGCCTAGAAGTCATGGTTGACTTCTGGCAACCCCTGGTGGGGCTTGGAGGTTTCAGAGAGGTGGCTTGCCATTGCCTGCCTCTGCCTCCTGGTCCTGGTATTCCTTGGAGGTCTTCCATCCAAGTACTCACCAGGGTCGGTCCTGCTTAGCTTCTGAGATCTGATGAGATCGGGCTTGCCTGGGCTATCCAGGTTAGGGCCAATTTTCTTTTTTCCCCATAGCACAGGCTCCAAAAGTGGGCAAAGGTCACTGCAGTGGCTGGGATTCTCAACCTGCATAAATCAGAGTTCCTGGATATAAGCCTGTGATACAAGCAGATCCTTGTGCTGACACTGAAAAAGCTGCATCCTGTGCTAGGGAAATTGGCCAGAGCTATAAAGTTCTGCTTCACCTGCCATGCATGTCTCTCCAGTGTCTTCCTGTCCCCTTATAGCTATTTAAACTGCACTGCCCCCTCCATGTGGACCAGGCACGGCTGCTGCCACAGCACTCTTTTTACCATGTCAGGAACTAGTGATGATCCACGTAGCCTCTTTCCTCACCTATCACCTGCCAGTCCTTTGGCAGCACAACTAAGCATCAAAGGGCTTTGTCTAAAATCTCTGCTTTATCGTCATCAGATTTCTCCAACTACCAGGACAAGCTAAAGGGGAAACCCTCCACCCCTGCCCCAGAACTTGCTTTCCCTCTATCAAATGTATGGCTTCTTCGCCCATGAGAAGTACAGCTGCCAGGTTCAGGATTTAAGAGAGCTCCTGTACTTTTAGGAGCTGCACAGAAAGCTGGGTTTCAAGAGCTGTGCTTTTGCCAGCCCAAGATCGGAGAGATGCTGGAGATACTTGCAGTGGGTGGATTCCTCTGCAGCATTTCCGATGACAGGCACGTTCTCAGACTGGCCATCCAGCAACAAGGGCTCTCCAGCACCCGGTGTCCCAATTGTAGCTCCTCAAATAATTTTATCTGGCCCAGCCAGAGGCAAAGGCACATTGGCGCAACCCAGTCGCAGCTAAGGAGAAGCAAAAAGCTGGGCAAGGGAAATGACATTATTTTCTAAAGATACACATTCTAGTGTAGCAGGCACTACGTCAAAACAATAGAGTCCAGTGGCACCTGAAGACTAACCGATTTATTACGGCATCAGCTTTCAACGATGAGAGCCCTCTTCCTTTGAGTCATACATCTGAGAAGTGGGCTCTAGTCCACAGAAGTGTGCTACAATAAATCTCCTTGTTATTAAGATGCTAGACTCTCATTTTCCAGGACACAGATAGCCCAACATGTAACGTTACCTCTTCTTGGATTTTTTAAAAATAATGCCCAAGTTCATGAGTGCCATTTTAATGAAGTCCTCACCCCTAAACATTTCAATTGCATGATATAGCCTGACCACTACAGTGCTGGTTATGCAGCTAAATATAGTTCCAGAGCACATTTCGGCAGGCTAGACTACCACCGCTCTGAAGTATCCACACTACTAGGCAGGGTGCAGTGCCTTGTCCTGGGCTTAGTCCTGTCCATTTTCCTGCCCTAGACCTTCCACTGCCCTAGACTCTCTCACTTCCATCTTATCCCATTATCAGTTTCTGAACTGGTGATTAATCATTTTTGCCATTCATTCCAGCTTCCTTCTGCTCCCTTGGGCTCACATGCAGCATTCGCAGCTGAAATTAACCTTGTGACCTTTAGTCTGGATTGATGCCGTGCTATGATGTACGTGCGCATCTCTGAATTATTATTTTTTTAAAGCCATGGTGGTGAGATGCAGAAACATCATGTGGCGCAATGGACTTGTATGCAGAAAGCCTCTCAGACTGTGATGTAAGGAAAGGAAATGCAGCTGCATTTCAGTGAATTGTCAGATTCTCTGATCATCGGACATTTAGGGAGCAATCCTAAGGAGGTCTACTTGGAAGTAAATCCCATTTTATTCAACCAGGTTCACTTCCAGGAAAGTGTTCTTAGGACTGCAGAGCTGAAGTGCCCTAGATTTTACAAAGCAAGGACTGATCCCCTTTCAAATGTCTGCATTGAGGGGGAGGGGGAGAGATGGAAATGCAATAAATTATTTCTTCTTCCGAAGCGCAGAGAATTTCAGCATCTTCTCTGATCTGACATATCTTGGCAGCCTTGACGTAGGTGTCATGAGCCCTGAAGAGGGCTGATTGTGGAAGACTCAGAAATGATGTAGATTGCATGCGGGGTGGGGGGTGGGGACCTTGAGAAGGGCAGTTAAGAAGAGGTGAACATGGATGCTGAAATGGGGGTAAAAACTCATGCACAGATACAGTTTCTCCACCCAGGACATGTTGTTGGTTTTGTGTGTTGTCTTGCTTTAAATTATGGTTTGTTTTAGAAATTTCTGAAAGCTGCTTTGGGCCCCTTTGGGGAGGAAAGCAGCATAGAAATGCGTGAGTAAATACATCATAATAAATAAATAAGTTTTGCAGCACTTAAGTGATTCTGCAGATACACTCAGTTGCTAATTTTCATCAAAAGCACAGAACAGGAACTATACCCAAATGAGAAGCTGGAATAAAATAAGTGTCTGGATGTTGCTTATGCTGGTCTGTGGGTTGCCATGGATCTCCCAGACAGCACCATTTCCACCCTCCTGCTAAGTCCACTGCTAAATGTGCTTTAAAAGGGGAGGGGGAAATCCACAAAAATATCTGGGTACTTTCAGTGCATTTCTCTTATACTGGACTTTCTAGCATAAACTTAAGTGCAATATGATGGTCTAACAAGGACTGGCCAAACTTGCTTAATGTAAGAGCCACATAGAATAAACGTCAGATGTTTGAGAGCCGCAAAACATGAACAAGTATCTCACACGCATCCTCTAAGTTTGGCTTGGCTTGGCTTGGCTTGGAGAAGGGATTTAAAGAGACAAATGCCTTCTCCAAGCCGGCCAGCAGAGGGACATGGCCTTTCAGAATGCATTTCAAGTTAAAGTTGCTTTCTTTCTCTGCTCCCCACCACCTCAGGCCTACCCAGGGAGGGGAACACTGGCTGGGAGGGAAGACTGATCAGAGAAGCGTGCCTCTCCTTCGCTTTCCCAGGCACCCTGCTGGGAGCTGCACAATATGTGTGAAAGAGCCGCATGTGGCTCCCGAGCCGCAGTTTGGCCACTCCTGGTCTAAACAAAAGCCTATAGCTCTCTCTCGGGTTGAAGCCCTGACATAGAAAAAGCAGCTTCAGACAGGGGGATTCAGAGTGGAGAAAGGAATAGGGAGGAGATTGCTTATAACTCCATTTCTCTGTTTGAAATCTTCCCCCAAGCAGTTCTTTCCGTCTCCCACCTTTTGTCTTAAAATATATGTTTTCAAGCATACTAGTTGCAGGAAGGGAAAGAACATAAGAAGAGCCCTGCTGGATCAGACCAGTGGTCCAGCTAGTCCAGCATCCTGTCTCACACAGTGGCCAGCCAGTTCCTCTGGACAGCCAACAAAAGGGCATAGAGGCTGTTGTGCTGCTGTTTTGTTGTTTATTGGTTTATGCATATTGTTTTGGGGGGCAGAGTTAAGCTGCTCTGGGTCCCTTTTGTCTGGTGTGAGGATCTGTCCAAGTGGCATGCATAGATCTGAATGCTCTCTGTGTGTGCGCATGCGTGCATTCGTGTTGGGATGGGGTTACTCCTTTCTAAACCTTTGCTACTGGAGTGCCACTCCCATTTCTGGAAGCTGTACATCAAAGAGGCATTAAACAAGGAGAAGTTCTTCAGAGAAAAGCTAAAGAGGCTTGGCCTTTTCTCTGTGGAGCAGAATGTCAAGGGCAGATTTGAATTTGCCTCAACGCATCTGTAAGGGGAGAGAGCCTCATTATGCCCCCACACAATCAAAAGCCAAGGTTCAGCCAGTAGATCTTGGCCTTGCAGATGGAGGACAAAGAAGAGGCGGCGGCAGAAAGTCAATACCAACAACATCCCTGCCGGAACAAACCCTCACTCTTCGATCAGCAAAGGCCTTTTGACCTTGAAATTACCTATTAGGATGACTGAGGGATTTGCTCGCAGTTAAGAAGTGCCCACTCTACAGTGTTTGTGCAGAATTAGTTCCTGCCTGGTAAAGTGAGAAAGTTAATTCATTGGTAACGGCAGTTCAAGGACAGAACACCTTCAGATCTGCCTAATAAGGAATGTTCAGAGTCAGCAGCACAGACCAGCCCACCTTTGTGCTCTGTATTTGTGGGAATTAGAAACTGGCTTCTTGCTGACTTAACAGCAGGGCTTGCTACCTGGGGCTTCCCATCCCCCTTCTACAGGTTAACAGGCTCCCATCCCCTCTGGGGCTGCTACTTTTTCCGGAAAGTCTCCTGCACTTCTAATAGCAGGGCTGTTGGACAGAAATTCAGCATGTACAAAGGCTTTGCCTGATTCATTTCTGCCTATCGTGCAGTAGTTTAAGGCACCAGGACAAGGGTGCTGGTGATCAGCTGCAAATGCTAAGGAGGGGGGGCATTGTTCGCATTTGATCTGCTATATTTATATTTATTTATTTATTTATTTATTTTGTGGGATTTATATCCCGCCCTCCCCGCAAACAGCGGGCTCAGAGTGGCTCACAACACAAAATCAATACATACAATATCAATTAAAATAATTAACTTCTACCACAAGATCAGCAGCGTTACAAATTATCTTCACAGGTGTATAAGAACAGCACACAGATGTAATCCCTGTGTGCGTTCACACAGGCTGGCAGATAAACTTGCCGGCAGATGGACTTGGGGCAGGGCTAAGATGTATACATTATGTGCACAGAGAGGCAGTGTGATGTAGTGGGTAGAGCATTATAGAAAGAGGCCACCTGGGTACAAACCAGTTTGGTGTAGTGGTTAAGTGTGTGGACTCTAATTCTTCCACTTGCAGCTGCTGGATGACCTTGGGCAAGCCATAGTTTTCTCAGAGCTGTTCTCTCAAGGACAGTTCTGGAAAGAGCTCTCTCAGCCCCACCAGGGTGTCTGTTGTGGGGAGGGGAAGGGGAAGGGATTTGTAAGTTGCTATGAGACTCCTTCAGGTAGTGAAGGGCGGGGTATAAATCCAATCTCCTGCTCCTCCTCCTTCTTCTCTGTAAATTTAGACCAAAAAGAATGCTTGGCTTCCATTAGTGCTTGGGAGAGGCCTAAACAACATGCTGTTTTCAAAAGGAGAGCAGCCTCTCTGTCCCTGGGAGCCAACTGGGATCTTGGTGTTCCAGGCACACTGCATCTGCACAACACATCCTCTCTGTGCCCTCTCAAAAACTCTGCCATTCTAGGTCTTGGTCATGATGCCCAGTGGCAACACATTTTTGTCTACCTTCTCTCACACACACATGCACACACCTTTGTTTTGTTTCATATTGAATATAGTCAGCCTGCTGAAGAGCTTGGGGGATGTCAACACAGTGTCCGCACTTCTTTGTAACCCTCGAGACTGGTCCTTGTGCAGGTGACTTTGGGCTCTTTCCTTGAGGGAATCTTAAGGGAAGCCGTGTAGGCTGCACGCTGAGGAAAAACATCTCCCAGTTTTCCGAGGGCATGTCAGTCATTAAGGAATCTGAAGTAGATCAAGCATCGCTTACATGCTGTGTGTTTGCTCAGTGACATTTACAATCGCGTCTGTCAATATTTTGTTTTCTATTCCATGCAGGTTTATGACCAAACGTTTGTACAGTTTGTTTTTAAATCAGAAGAGCTTGCCAATTTAAAGGCATTTTTTTCAACTGTCAAGCTGAAGAAACTATCATCACACACCCTGATCAGCGTAAACATCAGAATCCGGAAAGAGCTGGCTTTCCTTGAAACCCTGAGAGATCACATGTGCTGAACATTGCCTGGCTGTACGTTCCCCTTCAGGGCAAATTGCAGTTCTGGTGGGGCTTTTGAGGGTGAGAATACACCCGGGGGGGGGGGGGGGGGGGGAGGGTCCAACCTCTCCACAATGGCCTTGATCTGAATTGGGTGAGGGGGACAGATGGCTATTTAGTATTAAAAAAAACCCTGTGCCCAGATCTTTTGGGCAGATTTTCTCACGTCCCTAATCTAGTTATGCCCTAACAGTGCTTAGTTGCAAGTTGGTTATGTAATTATAATTGGCAATGCTGTCTCGCCTTTCATAAAGCATTCCCTGAAAAGTGGAATGGACATCGGGATAAACTGACCGTTGAAAACAGTTGGCACCCAAACATCATTTCCCACCACACAAAGCATTGCTCCCTGGCTGCACTTTGAGGTAGATCTGCCCTAAAGCAGATTTGTTCTAAAATGGTGCTGCCATCTGGTGGGACAAGGCAAGCTTGTCAAAACAGCCCCACATGGCCACAAAGATGACAGTGTCTGCGAAAGAGCCCATGTTCCCCACTTTCAGAACCAGCTCATTTTGAAAGTGTGTGTTTGTCTCCAGAATTCCTTTAACATGGACAAACCAGCACCTTTTAAAAGAATACTCCTCCCTCCTAGAGAGATCTTCAGTACCTTCTGCCATCAGTTACGGCAAAAAACTTTGCCTCTTAATTCTAACCTATTATACAGCAGAAGAAGGAAGAGGGCCCCCATCCAGGGCAATGGCAGCAATTCTATTTTTCCCTGTTTGGACTTGCTTTACTGGCCTCCTGTGGGAAGTCATCCCTGGAAATACATCTGCTCGTTTCTGTATGTTAAGGGTGTACACAATTTATTGTTTAAAATTCTATCCATTATCATTATTATCCCATTCATTTGGTTTCCCCCCCCCCTCATTATTGGGGTTTTTTTTGGTTATTGAGTAGTTCTTCCTCCTCCCTCTTCCCCGTTCCCAGTACTTATGTGGACCAGATCAGTGCTGGGGGGGTGGGGGCGAGGGTCTGTCCCACCACCTTGGAGGCTGGGAGGCAGAGCACTGGTGTGCCCCAGGAGGTCTAGTCCTAGGGTGCTTTATGTCAGGCATCCTGGAACAAGATTTCCCAGGGTGCACCAGAAGGCCCATCATCACCACAGACACATCAGTGACTGTATCCCAGGTGCAGTGCAGAAGGAGAGGAAGATTTGCTGCCTCCTGGCCTATGCCAACAATGTGATCCAAATATTAACGAATATTACCAATTTCCATTTCTATTTTTATTTGGGCTTGTTTTTGTTAATATGAGAAATCAGGATAATTTTCAGGCCATTATTATCCAAATGCACACCCCTGCTATGTGATATCCTGCAGCTGATGAAGGAACAATAAAACAAAAAGCACCCCCGAAACAGACAAAGCATCCCATCCTTTCCATGACTCTGTTCCCAGCAGCACAGGAAGAAAAAGGGTCAGGAAGGTGGAGACCTCTATCTGATCATCAACTGCCGGCTACTGTTTATGTGGCCTTTGCTTTCCCGGTCTCCTCAGCTAGTGTCTCATAATCCCAAGGCACTTTTGGGCAGCTGAGGTCCAGGCTACAATTGCAGTCCTTAAGTGCCTTTGGAGACTCAGGGGGAGTTACTTCCAAGTAAACACACTTAGCATCGGGCTGGAATGCTCTAGATCTATGCCCACTTGCCTAGACGTAAGCCCTCTTGAAGCAGATGTGTATAGCATAGCATTGGCCAGCACAGGCAGGGAGTGGCTTGCGTTCATCCCGAGGCAGCTTTCCCAGCTGACCAAACGCTGCTCAAATGTCCCGGCAGGGCTCCATTCCATGTGATGTCACTCCAGAATGATCGTGCTCTAGGCAGGGAACTTATAGGAGGAATATCCAGAGACGGCGCTCTCTCCTGGATTCCTCTGTTAGCTTTACAATGTCTCATCCACAAGGTACCTTTAGAGAGATCACATTCCCTCAGCACCAATAATACTGTGCTTGGGACAATGCAGTTCTTCCCCCAGGCAGCACATCTGTTGCATTTACAACTGCCATATCCAACACAGATAGGCTGATGTCATGAATACCAAATGATCTTTTTTTTTGTATGTGTGACACAAATAACAACATAGAACAAAACTCTCCCTCCATGCATACATCACTTTGGAAACCTCACGTAAGGCTCCAGGCTCAGTCCCCAGCATCTCCAGTGAAAAGGATCAGGTGATGTCAAAGGCCTCTGCCTAAGACCACAGAGAGCTGCTGCCCGTCAGAGCAGACGATACCAACCTTGTTAGACCAACGGCCTGACTCTGTGTACGGCAGTTCCATGTGTTTTGAAGGAAGAAGACAAAGACAGAGTTTTATACCCCGACCTTCGCTACCTGAAGGAGCAGCTTACAGTCACCTCCCCTTCCTCTGCCCACAACAGACACCCTGTGTGGTAGGTGGGGCTGAGAGAGCTCTGAGAGAACTGTCTATGACTGGCCCAAGGTCATCCAGCTGGCTGCATGTTTAGGAGTGGGGAATCAAACCTGGTTCTCCAGATCAGAGTCCACCACTCTTAACCACTACACCACAGCTGTATCTTATGCTCTCTCTCTCTCTCTCTCTGATCAATTATAGCATAGCAATCTTTGAGAGCTGGTGTGGCGTAATGGATAAAGTGGCAAAGTAGGATCCAGGGAGACCTTGGTTCGAATCTCCACTTCTACCATGAAAAATCACTGGGTGACCTTGGGCCTGTCTCATACTCTCAGCCTGGCCTACCTCACAGGGTTGTTGTCAGCAAATGGAGGACAATGTTCTAAGCCACTTTGAGCCCCAATTGGGGAGAAAAGCAGGATGTAAATGAATAAATAGTTATGCCAATAAAGGTTATTGGAATTGGAATAAATGAAAATGCGGTTATATCCTAGTGGCCTTTGGAGTAGTGTTGTAATCGGTGGATTTGGGGTGGGGGGTGTCAGATGGTGTGACCTCCTTTACTCCTCTAGCTGTGCACTCAGGTAGCCCCATTTTTATGGAGATACACTGTTTCTTTCCCTGCAGCCATGCTTTCACACCCCCTTCATACATCTGTGTACCCTTCTTGCTTGTGAATGGGCTGTAGAAAGAACTTGCCATCCAGGTCAAAATGCAGATGGTGCCGTTTCACAGATAGCACAGAAGGCCTAAGTCAAAATTTACCCAGCAGAGCAGTTGCCAATAAAAATACATCTCCCCACTGCCAGGACATCTATAAATGTTTCAGATGCAAATCTGTCCACTCACCGAGGAAGTCTTGGCACTAGCACTGCATTACACCTGCCTCAGGTTTGGGGCGCTGTTCTAGCTCTTTCCATTCCTGGATGAAGTAGAAGCCCAGTCTTTTTGCAGCCATGCCGCAGTGAGCCAGCATCCAGTTTTGTGCTGCATCTGGCAGAGGACTAGAGTGGCTGAAAGCAAGAGGGGTTCCAGCTGCACAGTCTCCTGATTTATGGTGAAATCCGTCTGGGGATGCTGGCCTAGCAATCCTACCTGAGCGTTCTCCTCCCATGCGAACTTGCAGGCCCAGACAGAAAGCAGAACCAGATATTCTTACAGGTGCCTGGATCCCTGCCCATGGGGAAGGCATTTTGAGTTGCAGCCACAATGAAGAGGGAATATTTGGTTTGGATCTGAGTCATCTGTCCAGTCACGAACCAGCATACAGGACCAGCAATCTTTTCTGCAGTACCTGGTACATATGTTCTTCTGTCCAGGATTTAGCAAAGGTGAGGCCTTTACCCTCTGCCCATCTAGCCTGCTTCCTTCTTCATCTAAGGAAAAGGCCCATCTCCTTCGTAGGGAGCTTGCTTTTAAACAGTACCTGCTTTTAAACAGTACCTGCACCCACCCCAGTGACCCGGCATGGCTCCCACTCAGCATGTAAGGCCCTTTCTGCACTCTCCTTTTAATCCATGTTCACCGTAGTGTCTTCCAAGCAATTCTGCACTAAAATCTAATTCAACCCTCTTTTTAATCCAGGTTCTCTCCCCCCCTCCCCCCAATTCTGTACTAAAATCAAGTTCAACTTTTTTTATTCCAGGTTTTCCCCACATTCTGCATTACACTACCGCCCTTCAGTGGTCAACCCAGTTTCAGCCTGACGTTGCCCTGGGTTATTTGGATGCTGTGTTGCCGTGGACTTAAATTGCCTCAACTCAAACACTGAGAAAATCCAGAATGGCAGGCAAATGTGGGAAAGTCTCCTTTTTCTCCTTCTGGGTTAAGGGAAGAATGTGTCCGGTTCCTGGCTGGTTGCCTGCCTGACTACAACCCCTTTTTAAAATGCTGCCCTCATACAACATTTGCTTGAATGTCCAAGGCAAAATATGCACATGCTAGTCATTGGGATATGAGCTGATTTTGCGATGTGAACTGCAAATTGGTTTATTCGCTTAAAAACTTAAACTGTCTCATCTGTAGACGTACAATATCCTCTTACATGAGCCTTTCCAAATTTGAGCTTCAAGAGTGATTGCTAGCATTTCTTATATCCATCCCCTTGAGGAGCTGATACAAAGTTCACCAGGTGTTTGCTGGAAAACTCTTGGAAAAGACAGGATCCAGGGAAACTTGCTGGCTGCTCACATTCCCTTGAAATCAACGGAACCTATCCTGATCCCAAAGCCCCACTGAATTCAGTGGGATTTACTTCCAGGTAAGTGCACTAGGATTGCAGCCCTACAGCCAACTTCTATGCCATGTCAGGGAAATCTATACTCCTTGAAATAAATTCAGTGTGCCTAATACTGCAAAGGTTTGCATCCTGAAACCCAAACCACACACTTAAGTACTTGAACATACATCTAATGATTCCTGCGGAGCTTTAGAGCAGTAAAATCTGTGCATAGTAAATGTGGTTGCCAGCTGGCCAGGAGAGAAATGTCCTGTCCTTCGAAAAGAGGCTTAATGTGTGGAAATGAGCAAGCTTGTCAAAGCATGGAGCTAGGGAAGATCACCTGGTATTTACTGCAGCTCAAACCGATATCAAAGGGACAACTCGAGGGACCAGTTCAATAGCTGGCAACCTTAATAACAGGAGAGGAGTCCAGCAGCTCCTTAAAGACTCACATAAGCTTCCCTGACTCAGAGCTCACTTCACTGGAAACATCTGATGGTGTGAGCTCTGACTCAAGACTTGAACATTTATCGTGGAATAGGTGCTGTCAGTCCTTAAGGGGCTTCTGGACTCCCCTTTTATTTTGCAGCTACAGACTAACTACTTATCTGTAATGGCCAGTCTATGCCTGCTCACTCGGAAACAACTCCAGTAAATTCAATGGAACTTGCTCTCAGGCATCCAATTGTCATCTGCAGCCTAAGCCAACATTTGTTGGGACGAACTACAAAAATTTTGCTTGCCAAATCTGGGCTCTGAGAGATAGAGCGTGGAAATAATAAATACAGGACCTTGTTGCTTAGCTACCCAGCTGCTCTCCCTCCTGCCTCGCTGACCCAGAGTATTTCAGCAGGGCTGCTGAAATGATATACCCAATTTTGCAAGTTCCACTCTATCAGCCATTGATCCATCTCAGTTCCTGGGTCCCAGGAGAGTCTGCAGCACTTTGAGAGTCACCTCCCAAAGCCATCATCTGATTGCATTTAATTCATTAATGGTGAAGGTGGAGCGGGGGGGGGGGGGGGGGGGGGGAGACTGAGGGTAACAGGGAATAGTAGAATTAGACTGAGTTTAAAATGAGACACTTGCGCCGTCTGCTGGCCACTCTCAGGGATTGCATGAAAGTAGAGACAAAGGATTTGCCGGTACTAGAGATTCTTTTTCTCCTTTTAGTGAAAATAAATAAACAAAGGAAGGCACCATTTTGCAAGAATCATTCTGTGAGATAATGCCCCTTCAGAGTGCTAATACAGGCTTTGTTCCCTGCCACTGGGTCACTGCTTGCTGGTAGCAGACAACTGATGCTCAATGTAAAAGACAACTCTGAGTCACACTCTGCATTTAGTCTCCATTGCACAGGAGCTTGGGTCAGTTCTGTATTGGCTGAAACAACAAGGTGTGCATCCAGTTTGGGCATGATTTCTTAGCAGTTTGATCCAGATTCCCTTCTCACTCTGAACAGGGCATTAGAATTACACGAGAAGATGTTCTTCGTGCCTTTTCTGTCCCTTATCATAGGATCTTTATCCATTCACCTGGAAAGACAATAGCAGTGAAGGGGTTCCCCAGCCCTGTTCAGCCTCAGCACTCCTGTCAATGCTGCACTGAGGTAAAGAGCAAGCCACCCTCCCAAACCCACCAGAACAGGCAGATGCATATGTCATCAAATCCTCTAGTACTAAGGAGGCCTTCACATAGAATGATCTACCTTTGCCATATTTGCATAGGAGAAAGCATAAACGTCACATGTGTCAAACACACTGCAGGCCAGTCTCAGTGCATGGAGACATGATGGTTAACCACGACTGGCATCTAGAGAGCAAGAGACAGCAAAAGCCTCAGACCCAAAGCACTTGTTTGCAGTTGTCCCCTGTTGTGTTCTAATGGCCAGGCCACACGGTTAGGCCATGCGGTCCGGGACAAGCACATGGCCAGGCGCAGTCAGAGCTTCACTCCAGAACACAACAGACTGGCCGGATTGTAATTTAGACCTGTCGGTCAGCAAGGATGCAAATAGGGGCCAATGACCAGGGGAGACTTAATTGTATTAAATGTAATCCTATCGGAGTGTGTGGGCGAGGCCGGGGGCACGGTTTAGGTGCGCATATAAGCAGACCCCCAAGCCCAGCTCAGACAGGTGTTCCTGAACCTCCTAATAAACCATGAGCTGATTTCACTTGAAGGCGTCTCTGGACTGAGTACTTTACACCCCACTGACTACAGCCAGTATTGATCAGCAAGCAATTTTAAAGTCAAAGAGGAATGTATCCAGGAGGGCATGGAGGGTTCCTCCGTTGATTCAGCTGTGCCATTCCCTTGCCATTCCTCTTTAATCGACCTGTCTCTCTCTGTCCTCCAAATGCTAAACACTTGGAAGTCCAGGGGGGTAATTGCAGGTGGGTAGTCAGGTGAGTTTGCAGCGGGAGAATAAAGCAGGAGTCCAGGAGCACTTTAAAGACTAACAAAATGTATTCCACCATCATGAGTCAGCGCTCACTTTGTGCTTCAGATGAAGTGAGCTCTAACTCACAAATGCTTATGATGGAATCAGTCTGGGCAGCCTTTAAGGTGCCAGTGAACTCCTAATTCCTTGTGTTCCCTTTCCCATAAATGCTGTAGGACCAAACACTTGTTTTGATCATGGCCACCTCCCACCAGTGACCAAGGGGAACCTGGCAACCCTACGGGATAAAGGGCATTTATTGCACCAGGTCCAGGAAACCTTGGGCAGCAACAACAAAGACAATCTGTCCGTCTTTAAACTGCCAGCGGTAGAAACCGTCTCTTAAATGTGTGTCTGCTAGAGCATCACAGCATGCAATAGCAAGTCCTGCAATAGCAAGCACCCCCCCCCCAATTCCACTGCCAGGCAAGGCCAGATCTTCCAGTGCTTCTTTTCAGCCTCAGCTTGGAGCACTTCCCTTTAGCTGTGGTTGGGACAGGAGTTCAGAGCCATCTCATGGCTGCAAGAACGAAAGCAGCCTTGGGAGGAAAAGCACCCATCCATCTGGAACCAAATGCCAGGGCATGTGGTAGCCCCAAGGGATTTCCTGAAATATTGATGGGAACATTCTGCTCTTAAGGAACCAGAAGAAGGAAACCCAGTTTGGTCAAGCCCTTGGGAATTTTCTCTGAATGGCAGGAAAGAAAACCTCCCTGCTTGATCCGTGAGTCCCAACGCCAGGAGCTCCAAGCAGATGACCAAGTGCCGAGGGGCCCGGAGAGCATCTGTCTGCGCGTCTCACCAAGCTGCTCCCTCGGAGTCACTTTCCGGGCCTTTTCTCCCAAAGCCCCTTGGCTAAGTAACACAGAGTGGGCAGATGCTGGGGCCCTCTGGGACAGAGAAAGGGCCGACAGAAGAGCTCCACTCCCAGCCTTTCTCTTCTCTGGGCAAGAGCCGCGCCCTCTCCCCCATCCCATCCCACAGGACTCCCTGCCGAACTGCTGGAGCCCAGAGCAGATGCTGGCAAGTTCACTGCTGAAACCCCATCTCCCTTCTACTCTTTCCTGGTCCCATCTGGCACCCAGAGGTCCCACTCAGCTCTCACCACAGACCTCACTGGCGGGAGGAAACACCTTTTTCCTGCCTTTTTGGCCACAGCTGGGGGCGGCTGTTTTTCAACAGGAAAAACCCTTGATCTCAGCAAGTCTATTTATATGCCTGCCTTCCCCTAAAGCAGAGCCCTTCTGTTTGGACAGAGGGCAAGGCCCTGGTACTGGTTAACTGGGCACTCTGGTCAGCCTGATGCTGTTTTGACTGCAGGCCAGGATTTCCTGGATTGGGGATGGACGGGATGCCTGACACACAGAGAGTGGACACCAGCTGTGCAGGAGCAGAACAAACAAAGATTCCCCCCACCCCACCCCAGCACCTGGTTTCTGCTGCAAGGCATGTTCTAGAAGGAGCAAAGGAAAATGGGATGATTCCATACAAAGTCTACAGGGGTGTTGCACAAGGCTCGGGGTCCTCCTGTCTCCCCCTTTCAGTGATCCCTTCTGCCTCCATTCAGGCAGATGAAGCCTCTGCTTCCACCTTCACGAAAAACACCTGTGACGCCTCAAGGGCACATCTCATCCCCTTGCTGGGACAGACTGTCACCCAATGGCTGTGGGCTTTGGGGGACAGAAAAGCAAAAGAGATAGAAGCGGGATGGCTGACTGCTCTTTGTGCCTTGTCCAAAGGACTGCCGGAGTAGCCCTTGCCACCTAGTTTAGATGCAGTTGTGCAGTAGCAAATCCTATTGTGGGGGGTTCAGGCTGTATAAAGGCAAACAGAACAGGCATCAGGAATCAGCCACTATTTTCACCTGCCTGCACAATATCAGCCAATGCAATAACACTAGATCTGGAAGGCTACCCCTCTGGGTATGATCCTGAAAGTGGTTAGTTTACTGCAGTCTTGTAGACTTGAGAACCAGCATGGTGTAGTGGTTAAGAGCGACAGACTGTAATCTGGAGAACTGGGTTTGATTCCCCACTCCTCCACATGAAGCCAGCTGGGTGACCTTGGGTCAGTCACAGCTCTTTCAGAGCTCTCTCAACCCCAAAAAACAACTCAAGCTCACCACCTAGTGGTGGGTAATGCTAAAAGAGCTAGAACTTCAGGCTGCCAAACAATCTTAGGATCTCCTGGCTATACTACACACAATGCCATATGATAATTATTAATTGTGAGTAGTCTTATAGACTCAGGTCTTGAAGACTGGCTGTGTTGCTCAACAAACAGAAGAGCTTCTCTAACCCTCTGCCAAATCTATTCATTAAGGAGATATTGTCTGAACTGAGGATGCAGCGGTTGGACTGGCCTTCCGAGCTTGCTTACATGGGTCATCTTTCCCCTTCCCTTTGAGGCCATTGCCCTGCATTGTTCTAGTGCTGTGTAATATTTTTTGTTTCCTCTTCCTTTTAAAGCATTTTCTGTTTATTTTCACTCCCCAGGGCTTGCAAAGGGAAACATACACAATTAGCCTATAACTGTTTTGTTTTCCTTCCAACTGGGACAAGGTTTTCAAGGAGTTACACCCACCGCTCAAGGGGTCTTTTCTGCCAAATTTCAAGCAGAGGGAAGAGTTCCAGTTTTAGAGATAAAATATGTTTCTGGTTACATTTCATTTTCCATTCTCTGAGAAAATTCTCATCAGGGTTTGTACCCCTCACCCAATGAAACCCACATTTCAGATAAGACAAGGTAGCAGTTTTATAGGCAACAGACAGCGCCATCCTTACCCCCTTGTAAGCCCATGGACTTCAATGGATTTAGATGGGGGGGGAGAGGCATTTGTGGAAGCTTTGGTGCCTCCCAAGAGGGAAGGGCTGTGGCAGAGCTACCTTGGTCTTGGGCTCAACCCTTCCTCTCTTGCTCCTTGCTTAGGCAATGCATGGGAGTGCTCAGGGGAAGTCGCTGTAGGTGTTCGTGTGCATTGCAGTGAGTGAAACACACACAAAGACAAACTGGCTCTTAATATGTGCACACTCAGTATCCTTCTTGTGTATTTTCACTCCGTATGAGTAGCACAGGAGAATCTAGCATCTATAGGTACAGCAAATGATCACAGTAACACACCAGACAGCGACACCAAGAGCCTTAATAGGCAGCATACAGAGTGAATAGGCAGATTTATACTAGAACAAATGCTAAAGGAGATAAGGGGAAACCTTGCACACCAAGTCACCAACTACACTCACACAAGAACAGAAATAGCCAATCAATCAGCTCTCTCACACACATACGTGTGTATCATGTGTGGCCATTTCATTTGCAGTGCTACAGAAGCAGCTGAACTGCACAGTCTGTGCGAGAACAGAGAACTAGACGGAGTAAATAGATGCCGGAAGGTGGGGTGCTGCTTTATGTCAAATCAAGAAAGCTCCCCCCCCCCCCCAAGCCAACACTATTGGATGAACGACTGAGGAGGAGAAGTCTCATCTGCTGCAAGACTTGTCTGACTGTAATGATCGTAAAGGCTTCAGTATCTCCTCTCTCTCTCCCTCCATCTTGAACTTCCTAAGCCAGACAACCAGAATATTTCAAATTAGCAATTATTAACTGATGTTGCTAACTTTTTCTATTTTTGTTATCATAATGACAATAACTAGTGCGATGTTTGTACGTTGTTCCTCTCAGTAGTTCATCACTGAATGACACCCACAACTGACAACTTGTGGCCCCATCTAAGCGACCTCCACAATCCCCTGATGGCTCCCATAGTCACAATTTGGAAATCAATGTGCAATACAACCACAAACGAATCAGCACACTAGAAATGGTCCTGTGCTGAGCCTGTCCAAAACGAAAAAGCATCTTTGGCCTCTTTATTTTGCTTTCTCAGGTACTCTTCCAGGAATCCACTCCAGGTTCTTGCCAGCTGAAAAAAGAAAGCCTATTTCTATGTGGCTTAGGCAGGCCAAACGAGCTTGCTTACCTTTCCAGTCTTCAGGGCTGAATAATCAATAGGGGATGCAAGAGTGGGAAAGAGGCTCTTGATCCACAAATGCAGTTGTTCCCCCTGAGCTGAATCAGCAAGGTCCATCTGTCTTGCAGTCTTTCTCTCCTCCCCCCCCCCACCGCCCCGCCCCACGGACAGCTTCTTGCAACATCTCCATCTCCATCATCGTCTGTGTCTTAATCCCACCTATCAAAGCTGGGCTTTTCACAGCAAAATCCTATAATGACCGCTGGTCCTGGCCCATCGTAGGGGTTAGTGATTGGGCAGAAATTCACTGCAGGTCCTACATTTAACCCTCAGATTATTAATTCCTCATATCAAATGATCAGGATGGATCCTGCTAACTGATTGGTGCTTTATCTGTGTGTCCTGTATTTCGAAATGTTTAAGCACGCTTTGAAAGGCTTCAGTGGCAGAAGAAGCCCAGCAGGAAATCACGGCAAGGCTGATCGAAGACTGCTTGACAATGAGAGGCACCAGAGTCCAAGTTCTGATACCCGACAGAGAGCAAGTGGGAGCAGTTTGGGGCGTGGCAGGGCTGACCTGTACCCAGGGAATGGAAGGGGCAGAGAACAGTGGTTAAGTGTAGTGTAGAGGTTAAGTGCATGGACTCTAATCTGGGAGAAACTGGGTTTGATTCCCCACTCCTCCACTTGCACCTGGCTGGATGACCTTGGGCAAGCCATAGCTCTGTACCAGCTGTTCCCTCAAGAACAGCTTGGGAAAGAGCTCTCTCAGCCCTGCCTACCTCACAGGGTGTCTGTTGTGGGGAGGGGAAGGAAAGGGAGTTTGTAAGCCGCTCTGAGACTCTGAGTGAAGGGTGGGGTATAAATCCAATCTCCTCTTCTTCTACTCTTCCACACCCACCATATGGATACAGAAACCCATGTGGGTGGAATGGATCTGTGCTGCAGGGGGCCCACATGCTGGGATCTCAAACACAGGCAGGACATGACTGGGGAGTGTGGGGCCTGCCCAAGATTTGGTAAATCAAGCCAGTGTGGTTAGACTGTTGGGAGACCCAGGTTCAAACCCCAGGTCTGCCCGTGGAAATTTGCTTGGGTCAGTCACAGACTCTCAGCTGAACCTACATCACAGGGTTGTGGTTGGGAGAATAAAACAGAGAAGGGGAGAGGGATGCTTTCTGTGTGTGCGTGTGCATGTAAATTGCCATCAAGTTGCAGCCAACTTATGGTGACCCAAGCAAAGGTCTTTCAAGGCAAGTGAGCAGGCAGAAGTGGTTTGCCATTGCCTTGCTCTGCAGAGTCCTCCTCGGTGCTCTACCACCTTTCAAGTACTGACCCGACTTAGCTTCCGAGATCTGATGATCCCTCCCGATTGATGATGTACATCATATCTTTAAAAAAAACATCATGAAAATATCCCTATGTCTTTGCAGCCTCAGCCTTTCTTCAGGGGAACAGTTGTTACACAAAGACACAAATACTCTTTGCGCATCTTCATGCTACAGCCTAAAATTAGCCCCGTCGGGGAAAAACTGGGGCTTGAAATGTGTCGAGAGGGCATCTTTCATAAACCTTGGCTGTTGTGGGACTTTTCTTTGTGGTCATCTTGCACAGTCACATGAGCCCTGCATGCCGTGCTGGGAGGCCGACTGAGCAGAATAGGCCTGCATCTTCATCACAAGGTCAGCTCATTCTGCGGCCACAAGACTTTCAGAAGAGGCAGGGCGGTGGGAAGAGACAGCAAAAGGAGAGTGAATTCAGGGAGGATGCTTTGGTGCCCGGCCAGCAGCCGCTGCGATCTGCTTCTTCAACACTCCAGAGGCCAGGCAGCCTGAAGGCATCTCTTGCTCGTGAGCACCATCTTCTGCACGGTGCCTGGAAGCTGAGATAACCACCCGCAACCTCTCCACCCGCAGAACAAGTGCAGCCTTATCATATCAGTGCTGCCAAAGCATTCTTGCTAGCAGTGGCCTGGGGGAAACCTAACTTGGAGGAGGGGAGAGATGGATCTGGGGCCTCCACTTACTCAGCTGAGAAATGGAAAGGCCCATTTCTGGTCCCACCACTCCCAGGCAGTCTGGAGAGAGTCAGCATGTTGAATATGCAGCTCCACAAATCAGTGCCCCAAGACCTTGCTCTGAGCGGATGCTGCTAATGATGTGCTAAAAGTGTGGGAGACAGCTGTGTCCTAATGTCCCCCCCCAAGCAAGAGCCTGGTAGCCAGGAGATGGGCTGGTGAGGCGCAGCAGGAGGAAGGGGCCACTCCCTTCAGGGAGCTGTGCCAAGCTGCTGCCACCTCCAGCCCGCCTCTCTGTAAACAAAGGTCTTGCGTGGCATCTACTGCTATGCTTTTCCAAGCTTCAAACATGAACGGAGAAGCCCTCTCTGAAGCAAACATGTCAATTATTTCATTCACTTCTCTCTTTGCTCCTTGCCTCCCCTGGCCTGCAGGCTCGGGGTGAATAACAGCAATCTCCCCAACAGAAAAAGCAGTAAATCACTGTTGCACAAGGATGCCCAACCAAAAGGTCCCTGCCAACTTGCCTTCAGCAGCAGCAATCTTGATGGCGGGTCCTTGGCACAGGAGGCTTCCTCCCCCACCCCCGCCCACCGTTTTACTTCTCATCTCTTTGTCTGGGCTTTCCTATGTGCGGGTTTCCCAAGCAGGGGCTGCCTCTTGCTCAGGATGCCTGTACAAGAACACCCTTTTACCTGAGGCACGGCGAGCATTCGTTCGATACGTAACAAAAATGTGACGCTCCAGCCTTAAGCAACTCGACCCAGCTTGGAGCAAGCAAAACAGAAATCCAGCAGCAGCAGCACCACTACCACCACAACCCCCAAAGCAGAGTCAGATTTCCAAAAGAGGAATGAGCTGCCTTCCCCGTTTGCCAGCCTCGCTCTGTATGATTTATCAGCTTCCTCAGGAATTGGAATGCCCTTTGATGATTCTGCGCACACTCCTTCCCCCCTCGGAGCGCCCACAACTCTCTGCCTGCTTGGCCTGTTTCCTGGAAGAGTCTTTGCCAGGAATGACTTATCCCCGATGTCATGCTCAGGAGCCTCCAGCAGTACACAGGCCGAATGGGCCAAGACCGCATGGAGCCAATATTCTCATGGCCTGAGGTGTTGACGCGCAAGGGAGGCTGCAAAGGAAGGAAACCCACAACCTCCCCTGAGGATGGGCTTGGGAGTGTGGGTGTCAAGCCAAGGAGAGTGCCGCTCTGGGATTCATCACTGCCTGGGAGAGACTCTGGGCCTTACGGCGGAGCAGCAACAGATCATATTGGACATACTATGCAACGTGTTAAAGGGGGGGGGGGCTTATGAGCTACGTGTACATCTGGGGGAGAAACTCCACTTTGTACACCACCAGAGAAGCAAGGATCTTTGCATCCAAGATGTGGGAATATGTGCAGTCAATCTCAGCTCTCTCATGAATGTTCCTTTAGGATATATGCACCTGTGAGCATGAGCTGGAACACTTTTATAGACATGCACCTAAAGCCTGAGTGCTCTCCAGGGAAGAAACATGAGCTGCCATCTGCCATGGTTTGCTTGTAGTATTCAAATCCCCTCTTTGTTAAGGAAGAAACAAACAAAACTGTTTCCACCCATAGCTTTGGAAACCACAATAACCCTCAGCTCTATGTGGTGGTGCTGGTGGGGGGAATCCTTGAAGACAGAACTGTGTCCCCTGATCGACCAGGACACCCTGTCCCCCCTCCCACACTTGGTCCCTCCACTTCATTTCCACAGAACTTCAAGACCAGACATCACACACACGCAGGTCAATATCTAGTCCTGGCCACAGCCCCAAACGGGGGAGGATGGGGCTACTGTCAAGCCGGGGCCGGGGCTCGGAGGCTGTTTCAGGAAGCGGCAGGGCAAGTTCACACCGTCGCCCAAGGCCGCCCCCGGGCCAGACTCCGCGCGACTCTCCGTCAACCGGGCCTCCGCAGCCAGAGCGGCCCGGGGCTCAGCCTCCTGCGCGCGCGCCTTCCACCGTGGCTGACCCCGGCCGGGCTGAGTCACCGTCTTGCCGAGCAGACACGCCGCCCTCTGCGGGCAGCCGGCTCGGGCGGCACCGGGGCTGTTTGGCAGGAGCAGCTGGACAGACGGGGCCAGATGGCACGCCGCCGCCGAACCCCCCGCCCCGCCCCGCCCCCGGCGACTCCTCCCCAGCCTCCCCTGCCCACCTGGCTGGCCCCTTCCCGGGCACCACGGGGGCCACTCGAGCGAGGGACACCGGCACAGTGACATCCACACACACACACCCCTCCCGCGCCCGAGAGGGACTCCGGGCGGCGCGGCTGGCTCTTACCCTGCTCGGCGGTCTGCGGGCCGCCCATCTTCCTCCTCCGTGCCGGGGACTCCACGCGGACGGCCCCCCTCGGCCGAAGCCCCTCCGCCTCGCGGTGCAGGCAGCCCGGTGGGCGTCAGCGCCGCCTTGCCATCGCCTCCCTCGACAGCTGGCGACGCCCGGAGGGAGGGAGGGAGGGAGGGAGGGGGACCGGCCGGATGTTCACTTCACAATGGGGACGGCGAAAGGCAGCGGCAGCAGCAGCAGCATCCCGAACAAAGTGCCGCCGCCGATCCCCGGGGACGCCGACTGGGAGGGGCTGGGTCACGTGGGCCCCCCGCCCCTCCGGCACACGCCAGCCCTCGGGGCCGCCGCCGCCGCTGCGCGGGAGGGAGGGAGGGAGGGAGGGTGCCAGCCAGGCTGTGGCGAGGAGGAGGCCAGTCCACCCGCACGACACCCAGGGCACGAGCCAGACGCCGGCCTCCCTGCCGAGGCTCTCTCCAGAAAGTGCCAGCCCTGGCAGGCGGGAGGCGGAGCGGGCTCTCCTCGGGCGTCCGACTCTCTCCCCTCGGAAGGCGCAGCAGGCGGGCGGACCCTCTCCTCCCCGCTCCCCGGCGCTCCTCCTGACTGCTCCCTCCGGAGCAGCGCTCCTTCCTTCCTCCCGCCGAGGTCGGGGGGCAGCGGCTTCCCTCCTCTCTGCCAGACACCGGGGGGGGGGGGTTGGAGGGGGGGAAATGGAGGACCCCTCTCCTCCCAGCTGTCCGCTTCCTTCAGGGAATGACTACAATGGTCCTCAGGCAGGCGGGTGTGGTGCGCGCTGGGGAGGCTCGCTCAGGAAGGCCGGCTCCGCGTGATTCATCGGAATCCCCTGGAAACTGTGAGAGCGCTCCCGCCCCCAGAGCCTTCCCGCCGGTCCCTTGGCCCGCCCCGCCGCCCCCCCAGCAGAAAGGGCAAAGGGGCATCTTTTGCGGCGAGTGGGCACAGCCCGGCTTGCTTCCAGGGGATGGGCGTGCGATTGTGCGCCTCTTTATTAACGGGGGGGGGGGGGGCGTAGCGGAAGCGTCTGATAACGTCCTCCGCTACATCGCTCGTTTCCTGTCCTCACGGAAGCGTCGGTGGTTTCGCTGCCGCGTTCAGAAGCCCGGCGGGAAGTGAAACTGACTAGGCTCCTTTGGGCTCCATGGTTGGCAGGGTGTCTAGCCGAAGGCTGTACAGAAAGTTGGCAAAGAGATAAGTCGACGGGACTCTCTGACAGATGGACCTAGCGAGGAGAGATTTCCAGAGGGAGATTCTACCTGGAATCTTTTCTCTGCAGAAGTTAAGCCCACAGGAGTGCTCAGTTCGCAGCAAAGGTGGCAAAGCAAAACAGAAGACCCTGACTGAAGGTAATATGAGTTGAGATCAATCAATCAATCAGTGTTACATAAATTTTCCCCAGTGTGGTGTAGTGACTGGACTAAGATCTGGGGGACCCAAGATCCAATCCCTGCTCTGCCATGGAGGCTCACTGGGAGACCCGGGGCCCAGTCAGACAGTGTCAGCCTGAGGTAGGTGAGGATAACGGAGATCAGTGTTATAAAGCGCTTTGGGTCCCACTGGAAAGAAAAGCTGTCAACAAATAAACAGATTCATTCACAGTCAATGCATATCAGCTTCCACCTTTGTCTCCATGTCTTCCATGTCTTCACATTGTATTGAGAAAGATACAGACAACATTGACTGTTTTTTTCTTCCTTTGATTTCAGTGGAAAATATTTTAGTGGATGCTTAAGCTTCCCATTGGAACGATGCAATTTTAACTTTGGCTGGATCATATCCCTTTTCTTTCTTTCTTACTGTCTGTCTGTTTTTCTTTCTGTTTTTGAGCTTGAAACTATAACACTAACTTTCCCCCTTCTCCTCCCTCTTCTTGGTAAAGAAAAGAAAGGACCATTGTACTGGGCATTGGTTCAGTGGCGTCCCTCATAATTATGAGACCTCATAATTAACCAAGAAGAAAGGTGGGATATAAACATTTCAATGAATAAAATTTAAGAAGTAAATTATCCAGACTACAGGCATCATCCATCAGGGACAATTGAGATAAGCATGATAATAGTAAATGGGCTATCTGGGGAAAGAACAGTATTTCCCTCTTCCTCAGAAGCAAAACACTACAGCCAGTGTGCTGGGGAAATGCTACAGCTTGCAATAGAACCTCAAGGAAAGATTATCTGGATACCCCACAGCAAAAGAGTCAATGTTGTGTCCCTGTTTTGGAACCAGAGAAGCAGTAACAATCCAAGGCATTTTGATCCCTAAAACAGAATACCTAAATGGTACGAATCCCCTCCTGTCATTAAGGCATGCAAATGAACTCAGTTCACTTGAATGGGACTGGGTTGCACTTTACTGGCTCCCTAATGGCCTTCCCAGACAATCATATGTTTGCAAAATAAGGACACTAGCGCCATCCTTTTCCTTGCTAAAGAATCCAGACATCTTTCCTGGCAGTTGTGCTTCTATAGCCAGACATATTGCACTTAGATGACTGTGTTTTTTTTTTAATTGGGAAAATGGTATTCTCCTCTCCCTGCCCTCCTCTCCCTTTCTCTAAATTCCTGTCAACTGGGAAACTTTCCTGTCCTTCCTGGATATCATTTTGAACCACTGCTGTAATGCCTCTTTCTCTGACAGGATTAGCACCACAATTCAGTCCTCCAACCCAAGTTTTCCTATTATTCATTCCACAATTTGCCCATGTTGGATTACACAACTCACAATATGCACCGAACAAGGCCTCTCAAGGGAAATTAGAAAGTGGCCCATCTAAGCTTCTGTGGTCCTGGTGCAGCGAGAATTAGGCCAACTGTTGTGTAGCAGCACCCCACATACAGAGAAACCCATTTTGATTTCACCCCAAGATCCTTTTGCCTTCAGATGCCTTAGGTGTGGTGAAATGCATCTAGACTGATATAAATCTAGTTTGTCCCTCTAAGAGCTTTACGCTCTGTTGACCAACATCATTTGGTGATCCCCAGCCCCAAAGGTATCCGCTTAGCCTCAACCAGAGTCAGAGCTTTTTCAACACTGGCGCTGGCCTGGTGGAAAACTCTCCCAAGCGAGATCCGGGCCCTGCAGGACTTAATACAGCTCTGTCAGGCCTGCAAAACAGAAATGTTCCACCAGGGCCTATGGTTGAGGTGGTGGAATTCCATCTGTATTGGCTCCCCTACTCTACCTCCTCAGCCCTACCTTTTTCTGTTTTCTTCTCACCCACCCACTTGCTTAGTATTTTATCCTCTATGGACACACAGATATAGAGTTCTGGGAGTAGCTGTTACTTGTGCTACAGACTGCCATCTAATAGTTTAGGTATAACTGACTTTATATAGGCTAATTAATTGTTATGTATGATTAATTGTTTTTATTGTGATGACTGTTTTATATGCATTGTTCCAATGTTTCCTCTAAGCTCCACAGTGTTGTGAGCAGAAATTCTACCTCGTGAGTGAAAAAAGCTAGCAGCATTGAAGTTGTGAGCAAGTCTACATTTAAATATTGCATAAATTATTTTTAAGATTATTTCCATAACCTTGTAAAAACCTCAGAATGAATTCTTTGAAACTATATTTAAACTATATTTTAAGAATAATTTAAACATTATAAGAGAAAACAGAATCAAGCCAGTCTACCTGCCCCTTTCCATTATATTGATAGACCTGACCTCCAGAGAACAGGTCTACCTGCCCCAGTCCACTATACTGGTAGACTTGGTCTCGGACCATTGCCCTGCATTGAACCCTAGAAAACATACCAGCACTTGGGGGGAGGGGGGATCTTGCAGTCGACTTTGCGGGGGGGGGGGTTAGTGAAAGATGACAAATTTAGAGGTCAAGTGTAACAGAGGTGGAACAATCACTGTCAGAACCCTACCTAACTTAACAAGCAGGAAGTTGCTTAAGTGTTATCAATCTGCCCAAACTACTTATTTATTTTACTGTGACTCAAGGCAGCTTACAAATCATACTGAAAAGCATAATAAGGGTGTGCAAAAAAATTATTGATTTTTCCCTGCTCCATTATAGCCTATGGGGACCATTATAGTGGAGGCGATAGACTATAATGGAGGCTAATAGGCTAATTATTGATTTTTCCCTGCTCCATTATATCCTATGGGAACCATTATAATGGCGGGTATAGGCTATGATGGAGGCTAATAGGCTATAATGGAGAATCAATCTGGGGATATATGGGGCTCGGGGGGCTGGTTTTTTGAGGCAGAAGCACCACATTTGCAGCATAGTTGCTGCTGCCCGCCTTAACGCCTCCCCCTCAAGTTTCAAAAAGATTGGACCAGGGAGTCCAATTCCATGAGCCCCAGAAAGAGGTGCCCTCATCCTCCATTGTTTCCAATGGAAGGAAACATGCTTGTGAGCTGGAAGCTAAATTCCCTGAGCTGGCAGCTAAAAAATTTTGTGCCAGCACCCCCTAGTGCAGCTTAGAGGGAACACTGGTTGTAACCTGCCCTGAGCCTTAGCTGTGTAGGGGAAGGGAGGGCTAAAAATCAAATAAACAAACAAATAAATAAAAGCAGGATTTGGGGGCAAGATCCCTACTTTCAAGGGAAAGTAGCCAGCTGCCTGAACATATAAGAATATCAATCATGGATCCTCCTTCCTTTGAACCTCCATAACACCTCACCCCTTTGGGCCACATGGCACTGATCCACATCTGCAGGGAAATAATCAAAGCTCTTGCCAGATGTTTCAGAATTAAACCCAGGAAGGGCCATTTGCCATTCTACCCAGCTAGAGATGACAGACTGGAGTCAAGATTGTCACTTAGCCTAATTTACTTACCTATCTGGGATATCTCTCCTCCCATATAATCAGAAAGTGTTCACCCCTTCTGCCATAGGTGGGCTGAACTAGCCTATAACAGCCTGGATCCCAGACTCATGGGGGGAGGCAACCAAAAGCTCACCAAATGGACAGATAGGCTCTGAAGCCTTGGCCCAGTGCCAGAATGGAACCTCGTTTTGCACCAAGCCAACAGAAGGGCTCCTCCATTGGTGCCCAGGGCATACCAAGCCTTCAATTTTCAAGACTGGTTCTCTAATTCCAGACTATTTTCTAATGCTTAAATCGCATGAACCTCTTGTCAAGATAGGCAGCATATGTTTTTCTCCTTCTCCCATTCTGTGTCCCTTCTCGGCACTGACCCTCCACTTCTTACTATGTGCTCCTGGCCTCTTAGTTTCTCCCTTCACTGTTTGTGGCTGGTCTGCCTCACTGCCAGCTGGTCCTTCCCCAGAACACCCTCAGCTGGCTAGGGACTCCTTCCCTTTTCACTCTAAAATCTGCCCCATTTGGACTGGTTTTCTCTGGACTAGCCATGTCAGAAGAATGCAATGGGGACTAAAAGTAACTCAATTGGCTATTTAGCTTAAGGTAATATATGCAGAAATTGAATGTTTTTTATTGGATCGCTGCATGTAAACTGCTGCTCTATTGCTGCCATTGAACAGTTTGGTTGTGCTGCTTTGTGCTACTGTCTTGCTCCTCCTCTTTCTATTCTATATCTGGGTCACAGTGATCAAGTTCCTGGCATAGCTTCTTTGGGTGGTCAAAGGGGATCCCTCAGAGTTGGAAGGTGGAGGTAACCCTGCACTCCTTTAGTGGATTTGAGATTTAAAGTTGCATGGTCCTGGAAACTTTCCCCCAAATAACTATCCTTCTGGTTTGTGTTTTAGTGCAGAGCTTTTAAAAGTATGTTGATAATTTTTCTGTAACCCAGTTTACATGCTTTTCTGCTACCCTCAATGTATCCTCAAGGACTCTACAATTCAGTCAATTGCATTCACATCTTAGCAACACATTTTAGCTAGTTTTGGTAGTTTCTAGAACAAGGCTCACCAATCAAACTGAACTTGGTCTAACTTAAACCAACTTAATACAATGACTTCAAATAAAGGAGTCCAGGTCTGTGAGAATTTCCCAGTATCAGCAGAGGCAGAACCAAAATGCAATTCCAAGAATACTCATTTGGAAATAATTTGCTTTGAAATCAGTTTTATCGACATGCAAGGTTTTAAAGAAGAAAATGGTAATAACAGTCTTGAAAGTCTCTTGTTGTGTTTTTCTTTATCACTTTTGCATTCCACCTGCCGTTTAGGGAGCTTAGGGCAGCACACATGGAGTTCCTTTATTCCAACAACAGCCCCATGGAATTGATCAGGCCGAGATGTGCAAATAGTGGTGATGTCTTGCCAGAGGCCAACTAGTGAGCAACATAGATGAGTGGGGATTCAAACCCAGATTTCCACAGTGTAAATCCAACAGTCTGGATTGGATACTTTCCACCAGTGCAAGGAGCCTTCTGCCGCAGTCAAGATTTCACTGACACAAAAGGCAGGAGGGGCAGTTTCAACCACTTCCTCCTCCTCATTGCAGCTGCTCGTTTTGCACAGTGTTTCGACTGTGTTGGTCCTCTGACCCTTGTCACTGCCCTTTTTGGTACATGCGTGCGCCTTCAGGGGAAGGGGAAGTACAGGGTCCAACTCATGATTTCATACTGAGTCAAAGCAGGCAAGGGATATACAGACAGATACACTACTGAGTACAGTGAAAGAAAGCCTATATTTTTATATAGTTTAAACCCACATTTCTTGCTTGAATGCTTAAAATATAGTCCAGTGTTGTAGCCAGTCGCTCATCCAGAAGGAGCAACTGTGCCTTGCAGCAAGCTGCTCACCAGAGCACTCCAGCTCAGTGGCCTTCTGCCATGCAGATGCTTTCAGGAAGCTGGATGGTCAAGTTTTTTCCTGGGTATTCTGATCCGCACGATTGTCTTAGACATCTTCTGTCACACATTAGTCACTGTTTCTCAGAGGGCCCAGCTTGCCTAGTTACTCCAAATTCCCCAAAGGGTGTAAAGGAGAACAGAGTGGGTCTTTAACTTACTGGGAAAGTTCCCAGTGGGCTTCTGCCTGGGAGTCACTCTGTTTAGATGCTGCCTTTGAAACTGTAAGTCCACAAGGTGCCCATGACCACTGTTATGGCAGCCTAGGGCCGAGTCACATGGACCGCACGGTGCTGCCAGCACCACAGGGGCCCTGTGGCTCTGCTTGCTCCAGGGCTGTTGTAATGTCCCCGTCCACTCCTGTAGAGCTCCATAAGTGACAGTGGCTCAGATCTCCAGTGGTGTTTTTGCGGGCACAAGGACTTCCACACACATAGCCTGGTTTTCTTGCCTTCCTCTTTCCTTCCTTGGGAGCCCAAAAAGCCACCTGAAAGTCTGTTGGAATTCAAGTTGCTTACATTCCAGTCATTATAGAGTTAAATGTTGTTTGTGAGCCAAACAGGATGTTACGTTGTGTAATGTATTCAAGGGCCTGAAAGTTTGTGGGAGTTGTTTATCCTAATGAAGTGACCTGCAACCTCTGTATTGGTCAACTAGCATCTTGTTGGTAGAAATGCTTTGATCTAGCATTAATATATTCAAAAGGTTAATGGCCCTTTGTGTGAAACAAACAGGGAACACAAGTTAGAAGAAGAAGAAGCTAGGAGGAGAAGGAACCATCTTTAGCAATGTAGCTGTTAGCATGTACTAGAGTAGCTGAAAGTATGTAACCTTTAATTTTTCTTTTTATCCAAAGTACTCATGTTTGATTTGTTTTTCTAGTAAATATATTATTCTTTTACAAAGTGTGGCTCTTGTGTTTGGAATGCATCCATCAACCTAGGTAAGAACCCCAGCATAGTGGTAGCAGAGAGCTTCCTATAGGGCAATGCATTTTGCAAGTTGTCACTCATGCAGTTGGGCACCTTCCAGTGTTTCCAGAAGCAAACAGGAGAGACATGGGAAGTGAACACTTGCTGAGCTATGCTTGGAAGTCATTCTGCTGCTCCTGTTCCACCTGCACCATGATGCTTTGGCATTCAACATCTTTTCCAGTTCAGAAGAAAGTTCTCCCTATTCATCTCCTCTCGTGGTGTTCCTGTGAAGAGAGATGGCAGTCCTCACAGTACATGCCTTACTGACATTCAACCTTAACCAGAAGGGGGGGGGGGGGAGAAAGAAATTGCAATGCCCCTTTAAGGACCCCCATCTTCTCTGGAGACAAAGGCATGTCACAGCCACTCTCAGAAAAACTCTGTTCACAGCCCCACATCAGAATTCAGCACTGACCTTTCACCCACCACAAGAGGAGCACAAGGGCTCCTATTGTGTTATGCATCACCAGAGATGCCCACCAGAAAGCCCTTTGTGCTGTTTCAGGGCTGAAACACCAGTCCTGCCAGAGACACCAAGAAAACGGGGCCTGTTCCAAGCAAACCTTGATACTGTGGTGCTGGCAGACCACACATGCAACCAACCAGAATCACAACATCTAGCCTAAAGACAGTCAGCTCTCCAAGATCTTCAGGCGGGCCAGTGAGCACAGCAGCTTGGATTGGCTTGTCTGTCTGTTTGTTTGTCAGACACCATAAGAGGGAGTTCTACCTTCTGGCCAAGGAAGCGACCAAGACTGCCACACCCCAGAGCAGGTCAAGCATTCCAGCAAAGGGGCACCATCCAGACATGTGATCATGTACACCGATTCATTGCTAAAAATCACAAGGGCACATAATTAATAATTATAATAATCTTATGGCATTATGATAGCCAGGAGTTCTGAAGATTGTCTGGCAGCTGCAAGGTCTAACTCTTAGCGTTATGCTAGTGATGATCTAGTCTTGTTTTAAGGGGCTAAGAGAGTTCTGAGAGAACTGTGACTGGCCCAAGGTCACCCAGCTGACTTCATATGGAGGACAGGGGAATTGAACCCGGTTCTCCAGATTAGAGTCCGCCACTCTTAACCACTACACCAAACTGGCTCTCTACAAAGGGCCCAAAGATAATTCAGCCACACACACAGATCTTTTAATATGAATTTTTAAAGTCATATGCATGTAAGATAACTATAGATCTTTATGAAACAATATAAAGACACTAACTCAAAGGCATTGCAGTGATTCATAAAGTCTTCATGATATTTCCAATAGTTTTCAAGGAGAATGCCTGAAGATGTTCTAGCATGAAACAGGAAAACTATCAGCCTCCTGTGATTTATTTCCTATATCGCTGTGCTATTTTTGTAAAGATCATAACATTTATTTTTTTAAAAAATCATGCTAAAGTTACCATTATTTTTGGTTTAATAGTGTTTGTGCAGTTCTGCTTTATAGCATTTCTAGTTCTGTGGTGTTGTAACTGCTGTTCCTTGCTTGTTTTGTCTGGTTTGTAAAAAAAGAGAGACATGATTCATGACTTCCTTAATATCTTTGACCAAGAAGGCTTTCCCTTTGAATCCAAAAGATACAACAGCTGGCTAGTATTATTTAGTGGAGAAGGAGATGCAATCTGTGCACACTCAGGGGCACTCTCATTTTCATTGCTAAACATCATCATTAAAATTCAGCTTTCATTGTAGTGGGAAGGGTACTACCCTGCTGAGCTCCTAATTTCCTTCTCCATGTCTTCTGATGCTTGGATCTTGTCTCATTCACATCCCTCTGCCAGCTTTGGCATTCTAGTTCTACCCCAAGACTGCCCAGATCCGCATAGGGGAACTTCTCATCAGTTCCACAAGGACTGACAGCAGCTTTAGCTCTGCAGTAGTCAGAAATGTCTGGGATATTTTGAATGCAAATGGCAGTCCCACTGATAATGAACATGCTGTGGTGGCTCAAGTGGTTAAGACGCTGAACTGCAGATTTGAAGGGTGGTAGTTCAGCAGTTCGAGACCCGAGTGCTGCATGACAGAGTAAGCTCCTGTCTTTGGCTCCAGCTCCTTGCCAACCTAGCAGTTCAAAAGCAAGAAATTGCAAGTAGATAAATAGGTACCACTTCAGTGGGAAGGTAACAGTGTTCCATGCGCCTTGGAGTCTAGTCATGCCGGCCACAGAAATGTCTTTGGGAAGCGCTGGCTCTTCAGCTTGGAAACGGACGGAGATGAGCACCACATCCATAGAGTCGGATTTGACTGGCTTTCGAGCAAGGGAAACCTTTACTTTTACTAACAATATAAACCATTGACAGCTTGCTGCCCTTAGTGGTACCCCAGAATCTGCAGCTTCAGGCTGGCTGTGCTGGCCCTGATGTGTTGCTTGAATGCCTTGAACTCCACTGTGATCTAGATTAGGCTTGACACAACTGCTGGCCTCATGGAGGCCCTGGACCACTTCAAACATTAAGGATTTCCCACATGGAAATAATCTGTTTAGGAAAATGTCTGAAAGCCATTTGCAGATTGTCGTGTAAGGAAAAGAAATTGCTCCCAAGCCTATTTTGTATTTGGCTGCATGCACGCAAGCCAGAAGCCATGACTGACCATGGATTCCAAATGCATGTATTCTACACATGATGTGTCACACATGGTTTTACAAGATTTTTCCTACTTGAAAAAGCTTTCCATATAGGGGAGCATGGACTGTTCCGTCAGATTCTCAATCTCACTATTCTACCTTATCCAGAGTAGACTGAAATCCAGCAGTTAATAACAGAAAAAAGAGAACAGCTAGCTAATACACACAGACACACATACACACAGAGATGAAATAAGGGGGAAAGCCTTGATATATAAACCAGATGCCTCATTTCCATGATTTGGTTCATGCCAAAGAAATACCAAAGCCGCAGAGTGACATCTCTACTGGAACCACCTCAAAACCAAGAGCATGATCACAGTGACATCTGCTGACAGCTGGTGCTCACTGCACTACTCACAACTTGGGGTAGGGCGGCAGCAGGTGAGGACATTTGATAGCATCCTCCTTTATTTCAACACAGGCTATGGCCTCCTCCTTCTGCTGCAGTCAGATTTCATGGCACTGGATGTTTGAATTCTTGATTAACTCTTTAGTCATCAAGGCCAGTGAGTCGATCCCCCCCCCCCCCCCCCCGGCAGTTTGTTAGTACAGGGCCGTCGTAACCACAGTTACGCCCTTCTAAGCCTATGGCAGTCTTAGGAGGATTTGGGACCACACTGTTTCTACTCCAGATACACTGCCCAAAGAAATAGTTCAGGCATAGGCCTCTCTCTGCAACCAAAGGATTCATTGGCTTTTGTTGTTGATGTTTTCCAGTTTTTCTTCAGTGCTCATTTATCACAGTTTGCAAAATAAAGTAAAATCGTTGGGAGAGAGAGGTGCAGCTTGAAGCAGGTTCCCAAGATGGGTGGAACAAGGTCTGCCCAGTTATTCTGCCCATCTATTAACAAGTCAGTTCATTTACTTCCACCAACTGGTAGTAACATCTACCAGGGCTTTCTTAAGAAAAGAGCTGGCAAAGGGATACAGTCCACTCTGTTCTCCATTTGTTCCAAAACTGAGCATAGGTGATGGGGGGGGGATTTGGTGGAACCTACTGATGGAGGGGCTGCAGTGGCTCAGTGGTTAAGATGCTGAACTGCAGACCAGAAGTTCAGTAGTTTGAGACCTGAGTGCTGCATGATGGAGTGAGCTCCCGTCTCTGGTCCCAGCTCCTGCCAATCTAGCAGTTTGAAAGCAAGAATTTCAAGTAGATAAATAGGTACCGCTTCAGTGGGAAGGTAATAGCGTTCTGTGTGCCTCGGCATTTAGTCATACTGGCCACCTGACCACAGAAACGTCTTTGGATAGTCCTGGCTCTTCGGCTTGGAAACAGAGATGAGCACCACATCCCTAGAGTTGGATTTGGCTGGCTTTCGAGCAAGGGAAACCTTTACCTTTTACTGATGTTTTGGTCATTTCAGCTCTGGCAAAGGAGTCCTACTCTGGACAGAAAGTGAGATTTTGAAGCAGGAATCAGCCGTGGATGAGCTTCTCGCTAGCCTTGTTCACAAGTTACAGTCAGCTAGGGCTGACAGCTTCCAGGTGGTGACTGGAGATCTCCCACTCTTACAACTTATCTCCAGGTGAGAGAGATCAGTTCACTGAAGAAAGTAGCTGCTTTGGAAGGTGGGCTCTACCGCATTACACTCCACTGAAGTCCCTCCCCTCCCCAAATCCCGCCCTCTTCAGGCTCCACCCCTAAAAGCTCCAGGTATTTCCCAACTCAGAACTGGCAACTCCACAGTGAACACACACAACAATCTGTGTAGCATGTACATTTGATTTTTCCTTGTTTGTGTGATAAGTACATGCAACGCACCTAATGCTGAACACTGGAGGCAATGAAAATCCGGGACGTAATCTGGCAGCAGTGGTTCGTCATCTTCCGTCCGAAACCGAAGACAATACATATTCCCCCAAACTATGTCTTTATTGTGTGCGGAAAATTTGGGGATTTTAAAGGTTTTAAAAAAAAATCAAAATGGCAATTATAAATATCCAGTGCAAATGTAAACACCGTAGTTCGTGTCACTCAACTTAGTGAGGCTCGTATTGGCGAGCTCTAGCCAGTGCCCGCATGTGGCTGGGCGTGGTTTACGACAGCCGCTCAATGTGGTCCAGTGTGGCATTTTCCATACCCAAATTACGAGAACCGTCATCTAACGTAACCCAGCGTGCCCATATCGCAGCAGTTGCTCTTTTCGCCCGCCCCCGGCTGCCTACCGGGAGGCGGCGTCACGGCAGCCCCTGGCTCCTCCCCGAGGGCTGGTCCTGGCCGGCCCGCCTCTCCCCGCCCCGACTGCTTCTGCCAGTTCCTGGCTCTCGCTCGCCATGGCGGCTGGAGACGCTGCTTCGGCCTGCAGCACCGACGCTTTCCAACTCCGGCACCTGCACCTGGCGCTGCGCGTGGCCTTCGAGCCGCTGGGCTCCGGCCGCCTGCAAGGCTCGGTCCGCCTGGAGTTGACCTGCCTGCGCGATCATGCGCTCGACCTCGTCCTGGACTCGCACCCCAGCGTGGAAGTGGAAAGCGCCGGGCTGGCGCCGCCTGGGAGCCCTTGCCGAGGAAGAGGAGGCGGCGGCGGCCCAGAGGCCGAAGCGCTGCGCCCGCTCGCCTTCCAGAACCGGCCCTTCGCCGGCTATGGCTCCGCACTGCACATCACCCTCCCGGAACCTCTGACGTGCGGAGACACGGTGGTGGTGGAGATCGCCTACCGGGCAGGCGGGGGCCCTGGGGTGAGAGAGCCACGGAGCCGCTTCTGTCTCCTTCCGCTTGGCCCTATCCTCTTCCCTTCTCCCGATTGCTTAAATCTGACGTTCAGATTATGCGCATGGGACCTGAAAGCCCTTCCGCCTGATAACCGCTGTAGGGGGGATGGTTGCAGTCACTGATAAAGGAAATGCACTGCAGGCGGACTCTAGAGTGCAGTCTTCACTGCCTGCCTGGGTTTCAGAACTGGGTGCTCAGAAACAACCCGGGGGCGGGGAGTACTCTCCGCTGAACTTGCATTTCCTCTGTATGGAGGTTCTGAAAACCCTGAATTTGCACCTGGAGGCGGTTTTGGGGCAGAAAAGGGCTAGCAACCTGAAACTTAATCAAAACATAATGGAGATACTACTGGTAGGGGTATCACCTGTTCTGGCTGGGGTTGCACTCCCCCAGAGGAGCAGGTTCATAGTCTGAGGGTGCTGATGTTCAGGATGTCAGCCTCCAGGTGGGACCTGGGGATCCCCTAGACTTACAGCTCATCTCCAAACTGCAGAGACGAGTTCCTGTGGAGAAAACAAATACTTTGGTGGGTGGGCTCTGTGGCATCGCACTTCATTGAAGTCCCTGTCCTCCCCAAGCTTCATCCTCAAATCTCTAGGAGTTTCCAAGTCCCAACCTGGATTTGGCAACCTGTCTCCTCCCCATCTCCCACTGGTGGCCAGGGGAGTCTTGGTAACCCTAGCTGCTGTACCCGGGCCTCCTGTTGGATAAACAGATGACAGCAGTGGCCAGGGGTTCTGCTTCTCACCAGCTGCTTCTCATATAAACCTGCCTGTCCACTCCGGTCATCTTTGGAGGCCCTGTTTCATTGCCCTGACTAGAGGGGTGGCAGCCCGAGAAATGGTCTTCTCAGTCATGGCACCAAAATTCAGGAACTCCCTCCCCATTGAGATTTGTGTGTCTCCCTCTATTTTTGTCTTCTGGGGGACAGTGAGTGAAGACATCTGTTTTGCTTGACATACCCCCAATAACTGTTATTGGCCCTTCTCCCTGGTTTTGGTATTATGTGTGTTTATGTGTTTGTTTGTTTTTAACTGCTTTATATATACTTTATTTTAAAGGATGTTTTAATATGGAAATGTTTTAATGTTCACCCTCTTGGGTTCTACCCTGGTTGGGTGGAAAGGTGGCATAGAAATAAATAGGGTGGAGCTATGGACCAAGTATGACCCTGCCTTCTGAATTAGATCTGTCATGCCACTGTTGCTCATCTGTTGCTGGTTTTGTTTCTGCGTTCTGCACCAGTGTGTGGCTTGTAGCAAAAGTCAGCTGTTACTTTAAAAAAATAATAATTATGTAGTATACTTTTATCCCATCCTTCCTCCAAGGAGTTTGTTTCCTCCCTCTTTCATTTCATCCTCACACCAATGCTGGGAGGCCGTTTAGGCTGAGAAAAAGAGACTGGCCTGAAGTGACTCAACAAGGGTCCGGGCAGAACGGGGACTCAGAGCAGGATTCCCCAGATCCCAGTCCCAGCACTTTAACCATTCCCCTGCACTGGTTCTCTTCCCTTCTATAGCATGCAGTCATATTAACCCTTACTTGAAAGTGCATTGTAGGTAAATGTATTTGTAGGAAAGAGAACATATGCCTTCTGTGCCCTTGGGTCTTGTGTCTCCAATTCTGAGTGTGTTCATGTACACCTTGTGAAATTCTGGGTGACAGCACATTAGACTGGGGCTGTGTATGGGCGTGATTAGCTCAGTATTATTCTATGAACACTGCTTTCAGAGCAGCAGCAGCTTTGAAGACCTGAAGATCTTCTTTTGCTGAGAGTGTCTTGTGCTAAAGGATGTAAATGTGTGGAGCTGAGCACCCACCTTCTTGAGTTTTCTGACTTAGCTGGGGGGAGGGGGCTTTAGATTTCTCACCAGCTAGTTTCTACTGATTCCCTCCCTCCCTTTATTCCACTGATAACATGGGTGATGTTAGAATGAGACTTGTTTTGCTAAAGAGTGGAGTCCGGGGGCGGGGGTCCAAGGGGGGGTTGTCTAATGAATGAGAGCAGCAGATTCTGTTTGCGCGTGGCATAGCGGCTGGAGTGCTGCTGGACGAGGATCTGGGAGACTGCAGTTTAAATTCCAACACTGCCATGGAAGCTCCACTGAGTGCCAGTCATTCTCAGCCTAACATACCTCACAGAGGATAAAGTGGAGGGGAGGAGAGTGATATTGCAAGCCACTTTGGGTGTTCATTGGGGGGAAAGTGGGCCAGTAATATATGAACCAAATTAAATTTGTTTATTTAGAGTATTTCTATGCTGCCTCTCCAGAGACAGGCAAGAGGTGGCTTGTGAAGGTAAAAACAATACACCGAAAATGACAACATAAGATAAGCATCTCTGTTAAACACAAGTCATTAAAAATGTTAATAGTAGACATATCAAAGTGATAGTAGCTCACAGTTGGATCCTATGCCTGCTTTATAGATATCCTGTCTGGATACTTGCCAAACAGCCCAGAAAGAGAGACCCTTGCTTTACACCTCTGGCTTCCCTGTGCTGAACAGGTCTTTTTTCCCGGGCTTTCACACCCCAGTGGTCAAGAGCACCTATTCGGCATGCATTCAGGTAAAGTTTCCTGCTTCTCACAGAGGACTATCTTTTGTTTCTTGTCAGGTGTGTTGGCTTACTCCTGAGCAGACAGCGGGCAAGCAGAAGCCCTATATGTACACCCAGGGCCAAGCTGTCCTGAATAGGTCCTTTTTCCCTTGCTTTGACACCCCTGCAGTTAAAAGCACATACTCAGCTGTAATCAAGGTAAGCTGTTCCCTAGGTACAAAAGAGACTGAACGGCTGTAAAAATTCCACTGGGGAGGGAGAAAACGTGCTCTTCGTACGGTGCAAAATTAAGCAGTGCTTCGTCCTTCTGAGCCCATTTTGCTTCAGTGGACTTATAAGGGCATCACTCGGGAAGTTGTTTTGGACTAGTTATCACCCTTCCAATAAATGCCAGGGCTTTGGACTCTGGGATGCAGGAGTCAACTGAGGGTCAGCCTCTGCCTGTAATATATGCATATGTTCTCTTTTGTACTCGCAGACTTCTAGGTTTATGCACTTGCATGAAGTCTAAGTATCTGCTGTGTAACCAATTTGGGTGTATGCATGTGGATTCTCTGGCACTCTGCCAGATTCTGAATATACCTGCTTAGGATTGTTCTCTAAGTTAGGTAGCTTATCCACTAGGTTCTGACCTCTTCAAGTGCTGGATACCCTGGCTAGTTGTTATAGTTTCTGTTTAATTTATAAAACCAAAGGTGTTGGGGCTCAAAGCTTCTGATCTGAAGAAGATTTGTTGGACTGCAGTTGACTGTTCTGTGGACCTTCCTCTTGGTAGACCTTCCATGCTCAGCTGAGAGCAAGAATTTAATGGGAGAGGATGGCAACAGTCTTTAATACTGTGGTTGTAAATGGGTTCTTCTCAGAAGACCGATCCCTCATGCTGTTCTCCTCCCCACAAAAGGCATTTCATATTAGTTTCTTCTCTTGCTAGGTCCCTGATGGTTTCAACGCAGTGATGAGTGCAATTCACTGGGAGAAGCAGAAGGACAACACTTTCCTCTTCAAGATGCCTCAGCCTATCCCATCCTATTTGGTTGCCTTGGTTGTTGGTGACATAGTTTCTGCTGAAGTGGGGCCCAGGTAAGAGCTGCTGTATGGGTACAGTTGTACACTCCAATTATTCTGTTCATACATGAGTTAATTGCATTTCTAAAACCAAAAGTACAAAGTGACTTGCAGTAAAATTGCACAAAAAATAAACCCACATCCCTGTACAATACAATAAAACCACAGGCAAAGTAAGAGAAGAATGAACAAATGTGTTAACCACAGAAGAATTAGTCTTTAGGTTGCCACAATACTTTTGTTTTTGGCTGCAGCAGATTAACACATAGCTACTGCTCTAAAAGAGAAGAATTGAAGAAACGCCTGTTGCTAAATGCTGGAATGAATGAAATGACTGGGTCACTTTTTCAGTCAGGCTGACTGTAAAGTGACTGGACCCTGTGCCGGCCACAAAAGCACCAAAACCACTGATAAGGAAGGGGTTTCTATCTACTTTGGGGGATCCAGATATGCAGGGAAGCAAGTTAGCTAAAAGACATAAACTTCAGAAGTAGCCTAAGACCGAGTGTGTTCCAAGAGTACAGAATATTCAAAGGCTGAGAGCCAGTTAAGGGGGGGAGGGATCAGCCTGCTCTGAAAACATATAGAATCCTGGAGGGGGATCGTGGAGGTGAGGGAGGGATATGCAGATTGTTCTCCCTTCTTACGGTTCCTCATTAGCCCCCACCTAGTTTTGTGAAGAGGAACTTGGGGGATGGGAAGTCTCGGTAGGGCTGGGCCAGCACCCTCTGTCCTGATCTTTCTATCCCTTGGAAAATTCCTTGGAATCAGTGTCTCTGTTTCAGTTCGGCATATATGTGTGCACATGCCTATGCATAGAATCCATAGTCTTAGCAGTTAGCTATTACCCTGAGGTATTCTTTGGTCTTCTTAATCAAAGGCTTAAAGGCAGGGCCGGCAGAAAATACATCATTAGCTCGATGTCTGACATTTGCAGTCCTTTCTGTATGACCTTAATAGTCACTGACTAATAAAGATGCAAAGCCCAAAAATTGCTAAAATGGCTCCATCTTATTACATGTAGGGCAAGAGAGCTGGGGTACTGTAATGGTTGGGAGTTTCAGGCTATGATCTGGGAGACCCAGGTTCAAATCCCCACTCTGCCATGGACGCTCACTGGGTAACCAACAGCCTAACCAGCTGCTGGCCTAACCAGCTCCCAGGGTGGCTGTTGTGGGGGTAACATGGGGGAGGGGAAGATGATGTTGTAAGCCACTTTTAGGGATACAAGTATATATACCTAAATTGATATGTTTTTATTTGCCCCTGGTGACCATGTGAGCCAACATTTACAAAGCAAGGTTAATGTTGGTGTGCACCATTGCTTATATGATTAAGGACCTGTTCTTACAGATTTGCATCAATATGTTGGTTTCCCTACTAGGAGTCGTGTATGGGCTGAGCCGTGCCTGATTGAGGCTGCTAAGAAAGAATACGACGGTGTGATTGAAGAGTTTCTCACCACTGGAGAGAAGCTGTTTGGACCATATGTTTGGGAAAGGTACTCCTTCTAGGGGAACAGGCAGTGGCTTAGTAGTAGAACACATGCTTATCATGCAGGAGGTCGAAGTTTCAGTCCCGGATGTCTCCAGTGAAAGGCTCCTTGGCAGTAGGTGCTGGAAAAGACCTTTATCTGCATGAAACCCTGGAGAGTTTCCCTCAGTCAAGAGCAGACACTGCTGATCGAGGTGGACCAGTGGACTGACATGGTCTAAGGCAGCTTCCTACATTCTTGCAGAACTGGCTGCTGTAGCTGTAAAATGAGGGGATCTGCCCTGAAGAGAGCCCTTGATATATGACAGTGAACACTCAGATTTGGCAAGTTAAGCTTTTCTCTGTCCTTTTCCTAAAGTCAGCTCACTGGAGCTTTTGCTGAGGGTGGGGTTAGGGACTCCAAAAGGGCAGTAGCCATTCCCATCCGGTGGGAATATGGGGTCTCGTTTAGTCAAAATGCATGCTGCTTGAAGTAGGTGGAGGCATCAGGAAGTTTACCCTGCCTTTTGATGGACTTTCATTCTGGAAAGCTGAGAGAGAACCTCTGCCAGTCATACAGGAGTGTGTACAGTAACAGACCTACATCCTGTTTATGAGCAGGAACATAAAGAAAAATAGCTAGAATTCTACTGGGGGGGGCATTCTCATCCTCTTAAAGGACAGTGTCGTTTTTGATGGTAATTTCCCCCTCCCCTGTTGATAGGTATGATGTTCTATTTATGCCACCCTCATTCCCTTTTGGGGGGATGGAGAACCCCTGCATCACCTTTGTCACTCCCTGTCTCTTGGCTGGAGACCGTTCCTTGGTTGATGTGATCATCCATGAGATCTCCCATAGCTGGTTTGGAAATCTGGTCACCAACGCCCATTGGGGGGAGTTCTGGCTCAATGAGGGATTCACCATGTATGCACAGAGGAGGATAACTACAGAAATCTATGGTGAGTTTCGTGTTAAGATGATCGCTATATTTTGGCTTACCAGCATGGGTGCACTGGGGAAGAACTTGACTGTACTGGCATATACAAGGTCAAGGTCTACATCTTGACAATCAATCTTTGTCATCTTTGCCGGGTGCTTTCCTCAGATGCTGCTTGCCGGAAACAGATTGGTGAGAATGGAGCTGAATGGTTTTTTTTGTGTGTGTTTTGTTTTTGTGGCAACTGCTCCTTCCTCGAGATATTGCTAGACCTTCTGTTTGTATTTTACTGCCAGTTCATCTGAGTCATTTGATAGCATGCAAATGCTTAATCTGAATTATTGCAGATTATATATACATTATATATATATATATATCTGTTAGATTATATATACATATCTGTTAGATATGTATTGTTGTTACTTTGCAGTTGAAGGTCAGTGAACATACCAAGACAAATCCTGATATTCTGTGCAGAACAGCACAGCACTTCCGGCTGTATCACTCCCTCACCATAACCATTTATACCCAAATAGTAGTTGGAGGAAGGATGAACTCCTATTTTGTTTCCTTGCAGCGTGAGATTGGATTCCTGTAATGTCAGGAAGCAAATGTGTTGTTCTGGCATGAGCTTGCATAAGCTGTAGCCTGACAGATCAGATGGAATGAAGCTGGCTGAGAAGTAGTGGGTAACACTCACGTGGGTTGAGGAACACTGGAAGGATAACGCTGAGAAAGTAACATAAACCACAAAGGGTGAATGAATACAGTATGCATCTACAGAGGTGACCACTGACATACTTTGGTAGTGCAGGGTCTACTGTCACCTTAGAATCTGCACAAATATTAAACGGGGAGAAAAACTAATAAAAGATTATTGAAACAACAACAGGGAGCACAGTTCTTGCAAGACTCTAACCACTTTGTTTATGCACTTGAGGGAACGCTTGTTAGGCTAGGCCAAAAGTCTCTTCCCCAGTATGTTATATTTCTTTGTTCAGCGAGATTTTATTGAAAGGATTTCTCAGACAAGCACTCCTCAAGTATATGTCCTCTCAGGAGATCGTGCCCAACTAGATCAGGGATCGCCGCCTTTTAGAGCCTGCAGGCACCTTTGGAATCCTAGCACAAGGTGCTGGGGGCAAATACAGAATGGCTGTGGTAGAAGGCAGAGCCAGCCACAGAATGGCTGCTGTGGGAGGTGGGGCCAACCACACAGTGTCGGGGAGGGAGGGCCTGCAGAACACTAACAGTAACTCTGCCGCATTTCAGGCAGAAGCTCTGTTCACCAGGATCCTTTTAAAGTGAACATATTGTTTTAAAATAGTTTCAGTTTTCCTTCAGTCATGCTGTGAAGTGCTGTTGTGGCTTAACAACTTTTTAAAAGTCTGCACAGCCCGTCAGAAGCCCTGCTGGATCAAAACCCAACTTGGCCCTGCCCACTTTCTAAAAATGATTGGTGGGCACCATGACACCTGTGGGCATCATGCTGGGGACCCCTGATTGATACTCTCTAATCTCAGTCCCATGAAATAATTGTACCACATACCCCCTAGACATTTGAATGCACACTTAGGACCCCAGCTTGGGGAACAGCAGCATGCACTTGCTAATGTTGAAATATGTCTAAATATGTTGGGGTAAGGGTATGCTTTTGCTTCTATTTTCAGGGGAAACTTTCTTGCCCTTTAGGGACTGTGTCATTTTTTAATTTTCCCAAGTAGCTGTGATGTTGCCGTCTCAGAAAACCAAGGAGGCAGCTTGATTTCATTGGTTGGTTTTCCTAAACAGCTTTGGATACTAGCTCAGTTTCTCTCTGTTGCTTCTCCTCCTCATATCAGGTGCTGCTTACACCTGCTTGGAAGCTGCTACAGGGAGGGCTTTGTTGCGCCAACACATGAACAACACTGGGGAAGATCATCCTCTCAACAAGCTCAGAGTCATAATAGAACCAGGTCAGTACTGATAACAGTGCATGTCTGCGTGGCAGAGTCTGGGCTTCTGAGAACCAAATGATGGATAGCTGACAAGGCGGGGCAGGATAAGCAGAATGTCTGACAGGTAGAAAATTATTTACCCTTGAAACTGCTTTGCATTTCTCTGCCTCCCCCTTCATATGAGTTAAGAACTCTAAAGCAGGTATAGTCCTTTGTGCTGATCAATGCCATGTTCATGTGTTACTAACTCTTTGCCAGTTATCAATCTGTAATGCAGGGACAATAGGGAACTACTGTGAGGAAGTTGGAAGAGAGAAAGTCAGCAGGCAACTGGTGTACTAAAGTGATGAACTGATGTGGAGAAAAGCAGGACGAATGTACTTTAAACCAGAGGTCCTCAACCTTGAAGTTTGTGAGTGCGTCTGGAATTTTGAGGACAGGAACTGGGCAACACAACAAAATGGCTGTGATGGGGGGGGGGGAGCAACCACAAAATGGCTGCCACGGAGGCTAGGTTCAATCATAGAATGGTGTCAGGTTCCACCAAATGTTAGGAAGTTTCAAGACAAGCATCCTCCTAAGATGAAAGTAGCTGTATCTGAATGGGTGTTTCCTGCAGTCACAAAGATGATGCCTCCTGGGATCTTCTGAAGTGCCTCCTGGTGGAGGAAAGCCAGGTCCACACCTTTCCTTTGGGATCAAGATTCCTCATGGGGAAAAAACACAAGCGGGTGCCAGGAGACACGTTGGCAGGTGCCCATGAACATCAAGGCCCCGGGCACCACATTGCGGATCACTGACTAAAACAAATAATGTCTGATTGGTATTCTCCACTCACTGTAACGACAATTAGTTTTGTAAGCAGCATCCTCTTTGGTTTCTTTCTACCAGGTGTTGATCCTGAAGACACCTATAATGAGACTCCTTATGAGAAGGGCTACTGCTTTGTCTCCTACCTTGCACACCTTGTGGGAGACCAGAGCAAGTTTGATGCTTTCCTTCAGGTATGGCGTGCTAGCCTGGAACTTCTTTCTGCTTCATGAGAGGCTGAGGAAATGACATTTCCCTTCTAGCACTCACTCACAAAGGGCATTACTTTGCAGTCACAGAAGGTGTAACAACGTGAGTTCTAGAGCTTGCTTGCATAATGCCATTCAGTAAAAAGTGGCTTATGGCAATCACGGCTGTCCCAGACAAACCAGAGCTGTGTCATCAAAGTATTGGATTTTACTTGGGAAGCTGAGGGACTTCTCAAAGGGGAAAGCATTAATGGGGAGACAGTCTCATACTGATAATGCACCTCCAGTGCAAAGCCCAGACCCATCAGCTGCTGCTGTCATTGTTATGGGTTCCTTTAAAGATGACCAGGTGGAAGAACAGGCAGATGGAAGGCTGGCAGTGCAAGCCCAAAGAGTTCACAAATATTGATGATGACAGTTTGGTCTCTTTTTGCAAATGTCAGTATGCCAGCCACTAAGACCTAGGTGTTCTGTGACCCTGCGTGTTAACTGAATCCTGTGTTGGTCCAGAAGCAAAGCATCCTCCTTGCTTGTAGTGTCCCTCACTCCTCAGATCTAGATTTTCCAGGGTAGAGCTGGAATAGAAGCTTGTGAGTTTAGGTATGGGTTGAAGTGCCAGAGGTGAACTGAGGCAGATCATGAGAGAAAGGGCAGGAAGGTTTGCATCAGTGCTAAGTTTTTGTGGCCCTTTCTTACATGCCCAGGGAAATGCTGATCGCCACTTTGGGGTTAGGAAGCCATTTTTCTCCAGGCCGGTTTGGTCAGGGATCCTGGAGATCTTTTGTCATCTTCTGGGCATGGAACTGTGGTCACTGTGGGTGTGGAGGGGGAGGTATTTGTGAATTTCCTGTATTACGCAGGGGGCTGGTCTAGATCACCCAGGAGGTCCCTTCCAACTCTATGATTCTATGTTTATAGTGCAGCCTGTGTCCCTACTGATGGCTCAGCCAGTGTTTCTCTATTGCAGGCTTATGTGAATCAGTTCAAGTTTCAGAGCATAACTGCTGATGATGCTCTGGAGTTTTACCTGGACTATTTCCCAGAACTGAAGAAGAAAGGGGTGGATACCATTCCAGGTCAGGAATACTCTCACCTGTTCTTAGATTTCCTCCTTCATTTTGAGACCCAGCATGTAACTTATGAAGACCTTGATTCTGGGCTCTGCAGCTGCTGGATTTAGGGGAGCAGGCCCATCCTTCTCTCTCATGCAAGTCTGTGTTCTCCAGCTGTTGCTTGAGGCTGTCTTCTTTCCTAACTCAGCCTTAGATCACTTTCACTCCTGCTGCATCAGCTTCTCCCAGGTGAGGAGGTACCCACGGTGTCAAAGAGAGTTTCTTCACAGGAGAGTCTTCATGACTGTTTCCCCACCCTAGCAAAGAGAAGGGTAAACCATGCTTTCCATATCCCACCAGCAGCAAGAGCTCGTGGGCCTTCATTCTTGTGCAAAATTAATTTTATTGGGGAAAAGTTGTGCTGGCATTATATAGCAGATTAGAGCAGAAAGTCGTTGGTTCAGATCTTGTCTCTGCAAGCCATGCTTGTTGGAGATGACAGTGCTGGCCTATCGGTAACATAGTTTACTGAGATAATGTTTGCAAAGCACTTTGAAAATCTGTTGATCATGTGCTTTTATTAATAATTCCAGAAGACTACCTGGGTTAGTGTGCCAGCAAGGTTTTAACTGAAGCCTAAGCTTTTGTGCCTACATCATCTGATGCATTCTGTTAATTCCAGGGAATTTCTTTCTCTCCTCCCTGTTCCCTGTTCTTGTGGCAGGCTTTGAGTTTGACCGGTGGCTGAACACACCTGGCTGGCCCCCATACCTTCCTGATCTTTCACCAGGAGAAGAGTTGATGAAGCCGGCTGAGAAGCTGGCAGAACTATGGGCATCTCCTGGCCAAAACATGGAGGCAATTAAATCCATGGATATCTCTGCTTGGAAAACCTTCCAGCTGGTCTATTTCCTGGATAAGGTGTTGGAGAAATCCCCTTTGCCAGATGGTAAAACAGTCTGTGTTACTGAACGAGTGATTTGCAGGGCACTGTAGACTCTGCCTAGCAAGCGGCATTGCAAACTGGTGGTTCTAGGAACTGTATGGAGATTGTGTAACTTGTGTCACGCGTCTCCTAGGGGTGTGTGTGTGTGTGTGTGTGCGTGCACGCATGGGCATGAGAACTTTTCTAGGAATAAAAAGGCCTGGAATCATGCCTTTCTTATGGCTGTGATCATCTGTTCCAGTAACATAGCTGATATTCTCTGTTGTCTCCTATTTAGGGAACATTGAGAAGATGAGCAGCCTGTACCCCAAGATTTCCAGAGCTCAGAATGCAGAGCTGCGTCTTCGGTGGTGCCAGATTCTCCTCAAGAACAATCACGATGCTGAGTTTGACAAAGTGAAATACTTCCTTCACAGCCAGGTTTGTGGTTAATTTTTCTGCAAGTTGACTGGGTCATAGGCATAGTAAGCCAATGCGGTGTAGTGTTTAAAATGGCGTTGTACTGAGGAGGCCCTGGCACATGTTTCCATTTTATTATTTATTTATTATTTGCATTTCTACCCTGCCTTTCCAGACAAGTTGGCTCAAGGCGGCTTACAACAATTAAAATACAATTTTAAAACATCACATAATTTACACATAAAACCCCAAAGAAATGCAGGTGGTGCTAGAGTCACACAGTGAAGAAGAAAAGCAGTGGCCAGGTTGAGCCAACTCCAGCAAGGGCTCAGCCAGTAAGTTCCAGGGCAGAGTTGTTCTTGATCTCCCAGTGGTGGCTCCTCCTAATCGAAAGCCTTCTATTTGTTGCCTGTACTTTGTTCCAGGGAAAGCAGAAATACACCCTTCCCATCTACCGAGCCATGGTGAGTGGTTCAGAGACTGCCCGGGCTCTGGCTGTAGAGACATTCTCTGCCACAGCACCACAACTTCACGTTAATGTCCAGAACTATGTCAAAAAGATCTTGGGCTTGAAGACTGAAGAGAACTGACAGGAAGAATCACAAAGCCAAAATCTGTTCTTTGAGAGTCAGCAAATGTCTGTATGGAGCGGGAAACAGAGGGTGGAGGGCTTGTTAACAAACCCTTTTTCCAGGGTTCACCTGTGGGGAGGAAGGGTTTCCCCACTCCTTAGAGGAACACAGCTTCTAAAAGACTTTCAATTAAATGCTGTATTATTAATTTTTTTTTACATTTTCTGGGGCTTCCTTGAAATTTTCTTATGAACAACCTGCTGGTTATTTTATTATTTTTTTTTAAAGGATCTGACAATTAATTGCAAATTTTGCATGTATAATTATGTGTACACACAGTTTGCTGTATTAAAGTAAGTTCCAGCATTTGTAGAACAACTGCAGAAGCAAATACTTAGTTCAATAAATAATGCAGTTTTCAGTTTACATTAATTTTGTTACACTATTGTCTTCTTTCTCTAATTCTTGCTGTTGGGTGGCAAAGAGTCGGACTCAGCTGTGCGACTGAACAACAAGAACAATTTGTTTATGAAATCTATGTTCCTACTTTGGGAAAGTCGCCTTTATTTCCAGCATTTGAAACCAAGAATCTCTGCAATGGTTAACCATAATACAGGATAATCTAGCCCTGATTCATTTGAAACGCGGTGTTGGAGGAGAGAGTTACGGATACCGTGGACCGTCAAAAAGACAAAACAGTGGGTTCTAGATCAGATCAAGCCTGAACTCTCCCTAGAAGCTAAAATGACTAAACTGAGGGTATTGTACTTTGGTCACACTATGAGAAGACAAGAGTCACTGGAAAAGACAATAATGCTAGGAAAAGTTGAAGGCAGCAGGAAAAGAGGAAGACCCAACATGAGATGGATTGACTCAGTCAAGGAAGGCACAGCCCTCAGTTTGCAAGACCTGAGCAAGGCTGTTAACAATGGGATGTTTGGGAGGTTGTTAAATGATAGGGTTGCCATAAGTCGGAAACAACTTGGCTGTGTGTGTGTGTGTGTGTGTGTATCCCTCCCTCCCTACCCCCCCCCCCCCGCACACATTTTGCAAAGGTTGCCCCAGGGGCCTTTGGAGGTGGGCAAGGCCTTCTCTTGCTTATTTGGGTCATGAGAAAACTGAGACTTCTGTTTTGCAGGACTGGGGGCAGGGATATGTAGTCAGTTCCCCCTTTTTGAACACTGGGAGTTCAGGTTGTGTGTGTGATGTTGGTTTTTTTCTCTTTCAGTTTCTAGGAGCAGCTCTCAAGAGTTTTTCCCAATAAGGTTTCTAACTGCTAGGGAAGATTTTCCTGTGTCTTCTAAGCAAGGAGTGAAATTTAGTAGGACTTGGGTCAGGACCATATAGAATCATCTACCTTCTGAGACCTGATCTTGTAGGCTAGGTACTGAGAAAACGTTTGTATCTTGCCATGCCCTTTGAAAGGGGGCTGTACAGGGGGTGGTGATGAGGGGCGGGGAGCAGGGGTGGGCCTTGCAGGCTTGGGAGTTCAAATAGGCTTGCTGAAGTCTGAGAACTGCCAGGATAGTTTTTTCCCCCTACTAGTGAATATTAGATTGTCATAATTTATAAAGAACTTAAAATTACTACATGCTATAAATAAACTTCAAAATGAATCTTTCCTCCAGTTCATACTCTTAAAATCTGCAGACACAATGGGAAGTGTTAGCAGTAGAGTTGAAAAGCAGGGAGAGAAGCAAACTTTAAAAAATGGTATAGAAATGATTTTTTAAAAAACAGAACATATTAAAATGTAGTGTGGAATGAGCAGTTTTTTAAAATGAATGAGAAGAGAAAAGAGAGCACAACATTCCACGCATAGGAAGAATACGGTACAAGCCTAGGAAGAGTTACACCTATTGATGTCATGTCAATGGGCTTACAAGGGTGTAACTCTGTTTAGGATTCCATTGTTAGTGAAGAAGAATGTATATTGGGAAAAGAGCTGGCATAGCTCAAGGCTTAGAGCAGAGCAGAGCATAAAGGTGTCCTCAAAAGAGAAGGGGGGGGGGCTAAGAAGGAGCAAGATTATGAGGAGCCGTAAAAGTAAGATGCTTATGAACACAGAAAGATGGCAAAGAGAAAACTGGAGTTAGAAATAAAGAGAGGAGTCCAATAAGAACACTAGAATAACTAAGATAAGAACACAAACTTGAATTAAAACCTTAATTACATCAAAAGGGGGAAAATGAAGAGGAAGAAAAACAAAAGAAGTTACCTCAGCTGCTACTAAATTACTGGATACTGTAGCAAAAACTTGTTTTAAATTCACATTGATCCAAATTATATTAATTGTCGTATAAGTTGTGAACCCCTACTGTATAGGAACTGGGTAAGCCGAAAATATGTGATAAACTCTACCTGTTCCTCTCTTTCCAACAAAAGTTACCATAAATCGATGTATGACCGAAGAAACAGAATTTGTGGTTAAGCTTTCTAAGGTAAGCACCAACAAAAGATATTCAAGAAGAGGTTTCAGTGTGCAATTGCTGAACTAGAATTGATCAAGAAGTTTGAATGCATTTACTTAGACTTTAACAAAGACATGGAATTTCTTCACCATTAAAAGTGTTAATCAGATTAGCAAAATTTAGGAAACCACGCTATCACCAGTTATTGCTATTATCAGTGGCCTCTGTACTTTTCTTGGTAACATCTCAATGTTAGGTAATCACATCTCTCTGAGTATTGCTTGCATTTCATGACCTTTGACTACTGTTCACAACTTTTCCCCTTCATAACCTCAGATCTGGTTAACAAGGACCCACTGTGTACATCTCACAAAGCAGACTCTAGTCCGTGCAGGCATATGCTAGGATAAGAACCTGCTATTCTTTAAGGTACCATACATCGCTCCTGTTTATTTTTAATAAAGCTATTGCCCCTTCTTTCCATTATCCCCATTCTTCAGTAGTTGGTGAGTGCAAAATGGCTGGGACACTTTCCTCTGGCCACTTCCATCTACTGCCTCCAGCTCACTTCTCAGTCAGCTGGTAGCATGCTGGGGAGGCCAGCTGAGAGTAGAGCTTCAACAGTGAACGCTTCTACTCCAGCCATTTTCTTTGTTTTACTGAAAGGTTTCCAATTTGAGGGCACCATCAGCTAGTGGAAGGGAAGAAACAAAACCAGATTAGTAGTAACAGTGGGGAACTTTAGAGTAGCCATGGTGGATCAAACCAGTGGACCATCTAGTCAAGCGTCCTGTTTCCAAAGCAGTCAATCAAGTGCACAGAGAAGTGTACCAGCAGGGGCCTCAGACAAGCCACAGCTGCTGACTGCTCCCCAGCATTCTGTTTCAGCCCAGTAGCTCCATTCAGTTGTCTTCAGCTGATAGATCTGTCGCTCACAAATCTGTCCAACCCCTTTATAAATGCTTCTACGTGCATGGTGGCTCTGACCTGGATAGCCCCAGGCTATCTCATCAGATCTTGGAAGCTAAGCAGGAACAGCCCTGGTGAGTATTTGGATGGGAGACTTCGAAGGAATACCAGGGTCGTGGCATGGAAGCAGGCAATGGCAAACCACCTCTGAATGTCTCTTGCCTTGAAAAGCCCACAGGGTTGCCGCAAGTCAGCTGTGACTTGATGGCACTTCCCACCACTGCCAAGTGAATGGTGAAAAAAGGAGAATTGACTCCAGCAAGCCTGACCTTGAACTACTAAAGCTAAATGACTGTAGTATCACAGTCTTTCTAAATGAGTGCCTATACTGCAGCTGTGATCTATAAATTTCCCTGATATTCTTTGGGGAGCAAGAGACCGGTATGATTGCTGAATCAGTGGCCTGATGTTTAATTTTGGCACACCAACCATGTGTAGGGTGGGGAAATGCATGTGTTTCCCTGTTTGCACAAAATGGCCATCACATTTATTGGGAATGCTGCAGGTAGCTTGCACTCCTACTACATGAGGTAATAAGTATACCAAAACTAAGCATCTGAAAAGTGTTCAAGCGTAGCCTGCATTCTCCCATTTTAAGCTGCTGCTCTGTAAGTAGGTCTGGACCAGTCCGCTTTTGGCAAGGCCATTAATGATTGGACACAGGGGTGGGGATTCAAGTTGGTCCTCTCTGTAGATAATACACAGACTGGCTTCCTGCCTGTCTCTATATAGAGCAGCAGGGTGGCAGCAGGCAGCTGTAGGCAGAAAGAGAGGGGAGCGGCTCTCTTCCTCTCAGAGGCTGAAGCTCAAAGTTGTTTGTTCTGTGCAGGTTGTTTTTCTGATGAAGGTCAAACCAAACACACAGAGGTGGTTTGTGCCTATGGCAACTGTATCCTCCTCAGACTCCACCGTGGTGCAGATTTGGCCACTATCTGCTTGTTATTTTATTCCATGCTTACAATGTTCATGTTTTATGAGGGTCTACTTAAGTAACTCCCTTTCTTGACTTTGGAGCTGTTTTTCCAACATCTTTCTTTCTTTCTACTTAAAGTAACTTTTCTAGGCTTTGGTTTATCCCTGTAGCCATTCTGAACACCCCAGTGGCAACCAGCCACCCTCCCTGCAAACTTTGGTGACCTGGTTAATCACTGTCCTAGGTCAGGAATGTAGTGGGAGGGGTCCAGCAGGTGCCTGTATTTAGCAACACCTGAATGGTTGAAGGAGAAGAATGAGAGGGACCCAAGTTCATTGCTATGGAGGCTGCTTCTCACCCCTTTGTTCTAATTTAGTTACCAAAATAATTGCAGGTGGGTGTGGTGTACCTACCTGGCTTGCTGTATTAGAGCTGGTGTGTATTTTGTGCTTTTTAAAAAATGTACCAACATAGATCCAGATTTGGTGTCAATGAAAGCTAATACAGGACCTATTTAAATCATGAAAGTCAAATAATTTACTCTGCTGCAGCAAAAGGAGAGAGCTAGGCAGGGCAGAGAAGCCTTGGTTTCTAGAAACGGTGTTGCCTAGTGGGAGAATGCTCACACAACCAAGTTCCTGAAAGTTCGAAAGGCACTGACCACAGACTTATAAGTCTAATTCTAAAGGTTACAATAGTTGTTTTTTTAAAAAAACAAACAAACAAACTGACCACTTGTATTCACCCATACAGTTAAGAAAACTTAAGTGCCCTTACATATTCTTAAGAGGGGGCAGCAATTTCTGCCAATTCCCTTCACCACATGGAACTCCCTGAAATTTTATTTGGGGAAGTCAGCAGACCCTGAGGAACAGCATAATGGGGTCTGCTGTGGGAAGGGGGAATCAGCAGAAACCATCACCCCCTCTTAAGAAAGGTGCCTTTTGGAATGTGATTAGGTATAAACAGGAGGAGGAGGAGATTGGATTTATACCCCGCCCTTCACTTGGAGTCTCAGATCGGCTTACAATCTCCTTTCCTGCTTCTCGCCACAACAGACAGCCTGTGAGGTAGGTGGAGCTGGGAGAGCTCTGTGAGAACTGCTCTTGAGAGAACAGCTCTGAGAGAACTTGTGACTGACCCAAGGTCACCCAGCAGCTGCATGTGGAGGAGTGGGAAATCAAACCCAGTTCTCCAGGTTTGAGTCTGCTGCTCTTAACCACTACAGCAAACTGAGTCCAGTGGCACCTTTCAGATACACTGAAACAGTTTCCCTCAAGCCTTACATATGGGGGGGGGGGTTAGTTGCCAGGAAAGGCCAGTTAGCATACAGATAAATAAAAGACTAATCTGCTGCTCTTCGTAGTCCTTACCAACTGTATTATTCCAATCTTAGCTGTAATCCATCTTGACTCTAACTAGCCATTCCTGGCAACTAACCCGCTCCCTCTCTACCTAAATGTAATGCCTGAGGAAATCTGTTCCAATGTTATCTGAAGAACTGTGCCTTTATACATGCTAAGTCTCTCAGTTCTCACTTATACCCAGAATTTAACTTTGTTGGTCTCAGAGGTGAGACTGGACTCACACTTAGTTCTCACATCTGTTTGTTAACTCTTGTATCTGTATGTTATTTTGCTGCCATTCACAGGTCTTACCAACTGCTTTAATTCAATCTCAGTTATACTTATTGCCCAGTTACTTATGCATCTTGACTCTAACTAGCCCTTCCTGGCAAATAACACCCCCCCACCACCTATATGTAAGGCTTGAGGGAAACTGTTTCAATGTATCTGATGAAGTGTGCTTGCACACCAAAGCTCATAGTGTGAATAAAACTTTGTTGGTCTTAAAGGTGCCACTGGACTCAAACTTTGATCTGTTGCCTCAGATCAACACAGCAACCCACCTGAATCTAAGTATGGACCAGTATTCTCATAGTGGTAAACTCTGAATCCAGTACCCGTTTTTGAGTTGATTGTATATTAGAGTACATTGATAATATTGCTGTGTTTACTAGATTTTGATCATCTTTATTCTGGGCATGTAACATTTTTTAAAAAATAAATATAATAATTGTGTTAGTCCAACACCTAAGCTCACCATTTTAAAGCTTTCTCTGACTGATTATTGTACTGATTGCTCTATGGAACAGATCTTGAAAAAGATAAACTCTGAGGATCGAGGAATGATTACTTAAATCAGAACCCTGGAGTGAAGCTGGATGTGTAGGATCTGCCGTAGTAATTTTAAAAGGAAATGTATTGCAAAAGAAAATTTATTGCAGAGACTTATCAAAGGTAGCAATCAGACTAACATGAAGTCAATTTTTAACCCACATGTAACAGCAACAACACTGAAAATGTTTCATCCTGTAGATTCTGTTACTAACTACTGTGTGTAGGACCAACTGCTGGGTTTTATCTCAGCTATTTTAAAAGATGTACACTTTTTAGCTGTTTTTCTAATTGTTTCTATTCTTCTGCTGGTTGCTTTTAAAATCGTTTAGATTTTTTTTTACAAGAATCTGTGTTGTAATTTTATAACATTTTGATACCATGATAACATTTTGATACCATGATAACATTTTGATATCAACCTCCTTTTTGAAGAGAAAATATGTGTCAACAAGGTGAGCATGAGGATCCCACAACGGAGTTGTTTTCTTATTCCATGGTTACTGACCCCATCTGACACATAAACAGCCTTGAAAATGGGTAAGGTCAGGCTGGGTTTTGGCCTTGTAACAGTTCCCCCAAACTCCCCAGAGGTAGAAGCAAGACTCTGAGAAATCCAAGTTGAATGTGGCAAGTGGCAAATCCTAATGATTATTTTAGGCTCTGTGACTGGATGGGTTATTAGAAGACTCTGCTCTGGTTAGACCTCACCTAGCGTATTGTGTTCAGCTATGGGCACCACAATTTAAGACAGATATAGACAAGCTGGAATGTGTCCAGAGAAGGGCAACTAAGATGGTGAGGGGTCTGGAGACCGAGTCCTTTGGGGAAAGGTTGAAGGAGCTGGGTATGTTTAGCCTGGAGAGGAGACGACTGAGAGGTGATATGATAACCATCTTCAAGTACTTGAAGGGTTGTCATATAAAGGATAGTACGGAGTTCTTTTCCATTGCCCCAGAAGGTTGGACCAGAACCAATGGGTTGAAATTAAATCAGAAGAGTTTTTGGCTAAACATTAGGAAGAACTTCCTGACAGCTAGAGTGGTTCCTCAGTGGAACAGGCTTCCTCAGGAGGGGGTGGGCTCTCCATCTTTGGAGGTTTTCAGAGGCTAGATGGCCATCTGACAGCAACGTGGATTCTGTGAACTTAGGGCAGGGAGGGTTGCATCAGATCATGAGGGAGGGCAGGGAGGGTTGCATCAGTGTTTAGTTCTCATGGCTCTTTCTTACACACCCAGGGAAACGCTGGTCACCACTTTGGGATCAGAAAGCAATTTTTCTCCAGGCGCAGGGGTCACTAGGTGGGTGTGTGCGGGGAGGTAGTTGTACATTTCCTGCATTGTGCAGGGGATTGCACTAGATGAGCCTGGAGGTCCCTTCCATGATTCTATGATTCTAAGTGCTTAGATTATCAGTGGCAGTTAATCACACACAGGGATGGCTGGTACTTGAGCCAGGGAAAGTGAAGTTAAGAATCTGTATCCAGGAATCACTAGGGCCTCAAAAGGGACCTGATCAGGGCTGTAGCCAGGATTTTTTACTTCGGGGGCATTTAAATATGTTGGGGGCTGTGTCAGCAGTGAGGGAGTAAACGTTTTTTTTTTTTAAAGGGGGGGGGGGGCGAGGGTGCCGGCAGGCAGGGCAAGGTGATAGCACAGCCATGGCACATGCAAAAAATAAAATAAACCAGCTGGATGGGAAGTCAGGAGGCCTGGGCAGTAAGTCAGGGGGTCTGGCCCCAAAATGCCCCCTTGTAGCTATGGACCTGGACCTGTCCATCTAGACCACATCTTCTTTCCCATGGTGAGTTGCCTTCAAACAGGGCAGTAGCAATCCCATTTTCCAGCCCTCCTTCCAGCAAATGCAGACTTTGCTTAAGTACTGCCTCTGTTCATGGAGGTTCTATTAAGCCATCATGGCTCACAGGCACTGACGTAGCTACTGTCCTTCGATTTCTCTAATCTTTAGTACGATGGAATCCTCACGTATATATGTGATGACCAGTCTCTTGTCCTACTTTTGATCTGTGTACGCCCTTCTGCCAAGGGTGAAATCTGGCATGGGTGACCCAAATCTGTCTTGATAGAACAGAACTGAAGTCTGAGCTGGTAGTTCAGGTTTTACCTGTGGGCATGGTTTTTTTTCACTAATATCTAACTGACGTAATTCAATACAAGGCTTTAGGAGTCAATGAGCCATAGGGATCCATGGAACCACCCTGCAGAATATACACTTGTTGCTAGGCTCCTGTGGGCCACAGGTTAGAGACCCACAATGCAATCCTTCCAGACCCATTTAAAAAGGTGTGATTCTGTTTAGGATGGCATGGACAATCTCGCTGGATGTTTTGTGCCCAGAGTATTGCTTCTCTACCCCTACCACAAGGCATAATACTGGATGATCTGGAATCAGTAGTGGAACAGCAGTTGTTATTAGGCAACAGCACTTTTCACTGCCACCCTTTTCTTCTTCAAGCCAGGTCTTACCCCCATCTGAGACCTTCAGCAATGACAAGCCTGTGGACATTGGTAGCAGTGACAGAACAGCGGTCCACCCCCCCCCCCCCGCAAAGACCCATACTGTATTGTGGCATTAAGCTCACTTCAAGAGAGACCTTATATTGCCAGCACCCTGGTCATCAAAGTCCAGCAAGCAACGGCCATGCTACACACTCTGGCTCTCCTCGTGATTAGGGTATCTGAGGTCTGGGAGAGGCAGATTTGAATCCCCACTCTGCCACAGAGACTTCCTGGGTGACTACAAGCCAGTCACTCCCTCAGCCTAACCTACCTCACAGGGTTGTTGTGAAAGTAAAATGGAGGTGAAATATGTTTTAAGCAGCTTTTGGTTCCCATTGGGGAGGAAGTGTGGCAGAAATAAGGACACAAAATTTGCCATGTTGTAGCAGGAAGCCCATCTGATTACTATTCATGTCTAATGGGCTAACCATGTTTCCGGTCATAGCCACAAAATATGGTACATTAAAGTTCACCAACTGATACTTGATCGGCCAAACAAGCCATTCAGCCGAAATACATATTGGGGAACAGGAACCCACCCAAGGCGACCCTCTTCTCTCACTCAGGTTCGTCATGGAATTTTTTTTGCCTGATTGCTCAAAGCTAGACGTAGCCCCCCTCTCCTGCCGCCGCCGCCGCCACCAAACATGAAAACCCTGCAGCTTTGTCAACTGATTTAGCAGGATATGTGGAGGGAGGGTCAGAGCTTCCCAGCAAGCAGATCAGAGGTGGATTGTGAGGCAAAAACAGTCCTAGCAAAAGCCTCCTGAAGGGAAGAAGAGCAGGGTAACAGCTTAAACCCATTCCTGCATCAGTTTACTCTTTCACATATTTGCTTGGGATCTCTGTCCACTGAAACATATATGAGCCACTAGAGGGCAGCCGTGTCTATGGCTGCTTCTTTTGAGACTGCCTCTCTTTTTAACCAACTGGACCCTGGGGTCAGGGAAGTGGAGCAAGCATCACAGTATGAGCAGCCACTATGGCCATGACCTCAGCAGCAAAACAGAAATGATTCACATAACCTCCTTGACCTTGGAAGGGAAGAAGAAGAAGAAGAGATTGGATTTATACCCCGCCCTCCACTCCCCAAGGGAGTCTCAGAGCGGCTTACAAACTCCTTTTCCCTTCCCCTCCCCACAACAGACACCCTGTGAGGTAGGTGGGGCTGAGAGAGCTCTTTCCCAAGCTGTCCTTGAGGGTACAGAGCTATGGCTTGCCCAAGGTCATCCAGCCAGGTGCAAGTGGAGGAGTGGGGAATCAAACCCGGTTCTCCCAGATTAGAGTCCGCGCACTCAACCACTACACCAAACTGGAAAGAGCGGGATATGGCCAACTGGCTTCAACTGGTGACTTGGTAAGAAGAGTTTTCTGTGGACAACCTAACTGTGGCCCTCTGTGGATACAAAGCCCCCTAGGCACATGCTGGCTGTGATCTCAGCACTGCTGCAAGGGTTTTTTTTAAAATTAAAATCTTATTATCTTTATGGCATTGTTTTCTTGCCTTATTTTGAATTGCCTTGAAGGCCTGCTATCAGGCACCAAGGCATGGGGTTGGATCCAATCAGATATTCTGCAGGTGAAAAAGGAAGAACAAGGTCCACTTGGACAACCGAAGAGGCTATGCTCAGGATCACGTGACTTGCATGAGCAAAGGCCACATGGGACCTGGGGTCTCTCGTAAGGAGGAGAGCTGGGCAAAAAAGAGCGGAAAAGCTGGCTGGATCCAACCCTTTGAATAAATAAATAAATACAATTCTTACAAAACTGAACTATCTTCCAAGGAACGGAGAAATGGTTCTATAGGGAGGTAATGAGGGAAGCCACCCCAAAGCTGGATAGAACAGGTCAGGAGGTTGCCAGATGAAAATAAACAGCCCAGTGGGCATAGTTTTAAACCTCTCTGCTGTCACGTGCTTCCCTGATGTGAGAACAGATGCCCTAGAAGATATTCGTTTTGGAGTTGCAGCAGCTTTAGTAGATGGTGGTTGCCTCTGGTCCAGCCCAAATTTAGCAGCCACCTTATGAAGCCCAATTTGAAGAATAAGAGCAGAGAACATTTGGTTCCTCTTCAGCATGAAGAAATGCTGTAGCTCAAAGGGCTTTGAGACCTTTCTTTGGAGGCCATGTCTTTTTATTTATTTATTTATTTATTAAATTTGTACCCTGCCCTCCCCGTGAGCAGGCTCAGGGTGGCTTACACTGATTGGTACATAAATAACAGTTAAAATCCACATAAAACACATCTAAAACAGTTCAGTTACAAATAAAATCAAGTGTGGGCGATGTTTCATTGATTACATTAAGATGGCGTACTGAAGAGTGTGTACAAAAATCTAACAGTTTTTCTGCTCAAGATTTTCCTAATTCAAGCAGCGACATAGGCCAGAGATTAGAACCAAGGGCCAGAATCCATAATTAAGATTGTTGGTGGTAATAATGGAGGTGGCTCCTCAGTTGAAGCCTGGTGGAAGAGCTCCGTCTTGCAGGCCCTGCAGAACTGTAGAAGATCCTGCAGGGCCATGATCTCTTTTGGGAGCTCATTCCTCTAGTATGGAGCCACCACTGAAAAGGCCCTGGCCCTGGTGTCCTTGGGCCCTGGGAGGGTCAGTCGATTTTGAGACCCCGACCGTAGTGCTCTCTGGGGTATATATGGGGAAAGGCAGTCCCTCAGGTATGTCGGACCCTGGCCAGATACGACTTTAAAGGTAAGCACCGGCACCTTGAAGCGAATTCAGTATGCTATTGGCAGCCAGTGCAGTGCCTTCAGCACAGGCTGGATGTGCTCCCATCTGGGGAGGCCTATCAAAAGCCTGTCCACTGCATTCTGTATGAACATGCATCCAATAACTGGGACTTTCAAAACACATCCCATAAAAATATTTTGTTGTATAAATATAAAGTGAATCACCCACATATTACTAAGAAGTACACAGCTTAGAATAAATCTTTTGAAGTTGTTAAAATAATGAAACCAGAAATAATGGCTATTCATTCTCTTTACCATATGCAGATCTAAAACATCTTGATCAGTTCCTGCCATAAAGGAAATACAGTCCTGGCAGTCACAAAGTCTCATTCCCCCTCCCTTTGTTTCCATTCTAAGTACCTGTCAGCAATGGCGATTGCTTAGAATCTGTCCTTCTTGGCTTATTTCTCCCATTTACAAACACTGTAAAATGTTAATGTTATTCTTGGTAAAGTGACAATTGTGGTAACACGTTTACTTTCAAGTAAATGTTTTAAGATTGTGATGTAAATTACAGAGATTTCAGAGGAGTCTCCTTCCGGTGTAAATGTGCCTTACTAAAGGTTGTAGTCTTTGCTCTGTTCATACAATCACATGTAGTTCATGTGCAGAAGTGTTTCTGTAAAAGAAATTATTTCTCTAACATAGAATTGGGGCTGCATTGCTAACTCACCCCTCCCCCAGCACTGGTGCCTTAACCAGCTATGTGATTAGCACATGAAGCTTAGCTGGAAATTGTTGGAAGGGCTGGACCTGTTGAATTCCTGTCTCCCATGCAGCTGCTAGAAGCACAAAAACCCATGGGAGACTATAATCCAAGGTGTGATCTCTGTTCCCACAAGTGAAAGATGTACCCACTTTGCTCGTCCAATGGGGCCCCTGTATATAATCCCAAAGATCTATACACTGTTATTGTTGGTGGAAATGCCAGAGGGAGGTGGGGGAATTTGCCAGCTTGATGTAGTGCGAAGTGCTAAGTGGCATCAGAGTCCTGGGGCAAACCCAGTGCCAGACAGCATTCTCAGAAATGCCAAGCAACAAGCACCTGACGTCAACAGGGTGTGACAGGCACAATGCCTCTGGCCCAGCCAGCTAGGCCGGCTGCTTGGTGGGCTGTTGGTGTTACCACAAGGCTGTTGTGAATAAACAGTTCAGCCGCCTGGAAGCATCGCTGCCCAGTCACCAGAAGCAAGGCAGAGATCAGCCCAGTCCTGAACCATCTACACGATTGCCCCCCTGCCCCCCCCCCCCCCCCCCAAATGCAGGGCCCTGCACTGAAGCCAGGGAGATAATGGGCTGTTTTCACAAAGCCTGTGTACATCTCTCTCTCTCTCGCTCTTTCTCAGGCTCTCTCTCTCTCTCTGTGTTGGCCGGGGGAGGGGAGGGTTTGCATTTCCCTTGGCTGCCCGTTGGATTATAATCCCACAGTACTTTGAATACATACTCTTTTTAAAAAAAAATCCCTGTCTTCTGCATTCTAGTTTACTCTGACAATATTAAGGGGAAGGAGGCTGAGAAAAGTTCTTGTGGGAAGAGGGACAGTCAGGAGGGGGCGGTGGCCGAGCAAACCATGGCTCAGCGCTTCCCATTTTTCACATTCTGGAAGCTCCCGGGCGCCTCTCTCTCGCTCAGCAGCTTTTGCCCACGGTCCAAATCGCCCGCCAGGGCCCTCCCCTCACTCACACGGGGAAAGCGCAGGGCCCCAGGCTAGTGGGCAATTTGGGAGGGCTCCCTAGAAGCCACATCGGCTAGGAAGACCGGCAGCCAGTCGTGCGGCGTCTATCAGGCATTAACTGCGCCACCCGTGGCCAAAGCCTGGCGCTCACTGCTGCGCCGGCTCCATGCAGTGCTGGCGGCCTGTGTTGTGCCGAAGCTGATCAGAAGCCGGGGGATTGGGAGGGGGTGTGTGTGTTAGAGTGAAGGCTACCGAAGCGTAAGCCTGGCTCTCGTTGGTTTGGCTGCCCGATGCCCCTTTCACCCCCTTGCTCTTAGGTCCTCTCGTGAGACGGCCGCTGGCTTCGGCCTCACCCCCCCACACCCATTTATATATATAGCTATTCCTGGCCGGGAAGGGGGAACCGAGCCGGTTTCTCCGCTTTGATGAGCAAACAGGGCCGATAGGAAAGGCCGAAAAACACGGTCTTGGGTGAAACTGGCACAGGCCCTGCCAGGTCTCTGGTAATGATTAAACTGTCAGCCTAGATTTCCCGGCAAGGTAAGCTGGCACGGGCCCAGATGGCACACATTATGCAAATTCCCCGGGGCGGGACCTGAGTACCTGGGCCGCGGAATTCCCCTAGAGGTGGAGATCGTCTTACGGGAGACGCCCTATAAAGGGACAGGTATGGGGAGGGGCCGAGCCATACAGAGGAGGGGGAGTCACGGGTACGAGGGCACAGGTGAGCGAGAGGCGAGAGCTCGCTGGGACTTGGCTGGTTGAACTGACTACTGAGTGGATTAACAGCCTCTGGAACACCTGCCTGGTAGGTAACAAAGGGGGCCTCAGAAAGGTCGGGGGGGGGGGGAGCGGGAAGCTGCGCGGAATCGGGGTTCAGCTCTTCCGGACTGCGGCGCTGGGTATTTGCTGTCAACATACAAACAGCTCCCCTGGGACACAAACACTTTTGATGGGGACAGAAGGATCGCTGCCTTCCTCCCCCCCCCCCCCTTCCCTGAGCCCAGGGTCCTCCTCTGCAGGCATCTCACATTCCACGGCTGGAAACAGAAGGCTGCACTAAGGGAGAACCATAGATTGAGCCAGCCAGACATTTTTTACAGACTTGGAGAAGGCAAAAACTTGCACCCTGCAGTCCCCCTCTTTTAGTTTGCAACCTTGTTATTTACTTCTTAATCTTGCCCTTCTTACAAGGGCGGCATGCACTGTGCCTCTGCCTTCCTTTTTTATCTTCACAACGACCCTGTGAAGTGGATTAGGGGAGAGAGAAAGCAGGATGTGAGACAAGATCATCCGAGGCTGAGAAGGGATTTGAATCCACAATCCAGCACCCTTATCAGCTATTCCAAACGGACTCTTTTCTGGTAATAGGAAAAGAAAATATACTGGGCCTGTGCTGGTTCAGTCTGAGTTCAAAATCTTGCCATTGAGTACCTGTAGGGGCCCGACTCTGCAGGAGAGAATATATCTGAGGTGGCTGTGGCTGGGCTACTCAGCTAAGGCTGGGTGATTCCGGGAAGTCTAGATATTTTTTCCCCAGACATCACACTGAGAAAGCAGGACCTTCTGTCCACCTGCAAGCAAGGAAGCCTTATTCGATGGGTCCATCTAGCTCTGTATGGTCTACTCTGACTGGTACTGAGTTTCTAGAGTATCCGAAAGAGTGAGGCCTTTCCTAGTGCCTGCTGTCTGAGCTCATTTAACTGGAGATAACCAGGAATCAAACCTGGACCCTTCTGCATACAAGGCCAGGTGCTCTGCTGTTAAGCCACAGCCCCATTATAGAGGATTTGTTAAGGGACTTGCTGGGCATACTACCAGATACTGAAAGTAGGCAGCTTTAGAAGAAGCTAAGAAAACACTATGTTTTGGGCTCTTGTCTATGCCTGAAAACCAATAAAAATACAAACTTGTTAGTTGTGTCTATGAGTCACAGTGATTATTGAAGGTTGACGGACAGTTCTTCAGAAGTTCTACTTCTTGCCTTTAACCATCATCCCCCCCCCCCCGGACTTTATTGTACTTTCTAGAGTTTGTTGAAAGGCCAAAGTGATTGTGATTGCTCCTCTTTATTTGAAGCTGGGGGGGGGGGGGGTTCCACAATTGACATGGTGACTCCATAGGGTTTTCAAGGCAAGAGATGTTCAGAAGTGGTTTGCCATTGCCTGCCTCTGCCTTTACACCCTGGTATGCCTTGGTGGTCTCCCATCCAATACTAACCAGGGCTGACCCAGCTTAGCTTCTGAGATCTGACAAAATCAGGCTATCCTGGGCTATCCAGGTCAGGATAAGCAGTGGGTTAGCTGTGGTCAATGGGCAAATTAATTTTTTGTTGTTGTGGAGATATTTTCCTTGGCTAGAAATCTGTGGCTTTGTGTTTGGGAGTCAATCTTAGTGGCTGGTGAATCTTGAGCAAATTCAGGGAAACTGAAGGTTTGCTGAGAATCTGAAGGAGTTTCTGGAAATCAAAAGTGACTCTCACAAAACTGGTGGTTTCAAGCATGTTGAAGGCTATGCTTGATCAATACAAACTCAGGAGGGATATTTCAGTCTGTTCTGGAAGGTGGAGCAGGCTGGATCCATCCCCGCGACTAACCATTTCAAATTTCTGACAGAAAATACCATGGCAGGTTCCTGTGAGATTAGCAACCTTCTTTCGAACTACATCTCTGCCATGTACCAGCCAGAAGAAGTGCCTCCAGATCCAGACCTCCTGACCCACCTTGGGGATGATGACAACCTTTCTCTCCCACTGTCTAACTTGCATATGCCAACAGAAACAACTGGTAGGTGTCCGAGGGTTTAGTGCTGCAAGGCAGTCGACATCTTGTATCCTCCAGGGAACGTATTGTGCACTGATGAACTGGATGTGGAGGATGTTGCTTCCCTTAACGGAGTGATGGCAGCACAGTGCAGTCTAGCTTTTACAGTTAGCACACTGGGTGGGTGGTAGGAGACATGGCCTCAAACAAGGTGCACAATGGGAAGCTCAGAGGTTCGTTGGAGTGGCTATTCTGCCATTCTTATGGATAATTTTGAGTGACCCCATTGACCCTTACTGGGATAATGTATGGGGAAAGCTTTGAACACTCGAATTGGGCTATATTAATAATAATAATTGTGTGCCATCAAGTTGCAACCAACTCACGGTGACCGCTGGACCATAGGCTTTCAAGGAAAGAGATGAGCAGAAGTGGTCTGCTATTGCCTTCCTCTGCATAGCAACCCCAGTCTTCTTGGTTGTCTCCCATCCAAGTACTAACCATGGTTGACCAGGCCTAGCTTCCAGGCTCTGACAGTATCAGGCTAGGCTGAGCTATCAGGCTGTTCCCCTTGACTACTACTGGGATAATGTATAGGAAAGGCTTTGAACCATTGGTTTGGGCTATATTAATATTATAGTTGAAAGTGTTACCATTTCTCTCTCCCATAACCGTGGGACATTCCTTATTTGAAGAACTGACCCGGCAGGGATAGGAGAGACTTTGGAGCACTGTGAGTTGCACAGGTCCTCTTTAAACAAGGTGGATGGTGGGTAGCTTGGAGAGTTGCTGGGCACTTTCCCAGTTCACCTTCCCAACGGTGAAAAGCAGAAGGGGAAGCCACTAGGCACTGCAGAAGCTGCCGCTGTTGGCTTCTAATGGAGGCCTGCCTGACTAAGCTTGGAGCTGAGAAACTGCTGTCCTGAATGACCTCACCTTGGTGGGGAGGGGCCTGCTCAGAGATAAGAAAACAGGTGACAGGTGTACGTGTTAGCCACAGTGACTAAACAAGATAAATCTTGTGCGTAAATGAATGGGCCGCACCCTGTGCTCTTCAGGCAGCAGCGTGTTCTAGACCAGCAGAGCAGTAGCCAGGGCCGCACCTGCTCTGCTAAGCCCGCTCTTTTCTCCCTCCCTCTTTCCCTGCTCTGCAGGCAAACCCACATGGTATGGCGAGATGCCCCACTGCTGGAGCAAGTCTCAAGTCCTGGAGTGGATCAGCTACCATGTGGAGAAGAACAAGTACGATGCCAGTGCCATTGACTTCTCCTGCTGCAACATGGATGGTTACACCCTTTGCCAATACACACGGGACCAGCTGGGACTCATCTTTGGGCCCCTGGGCGATGAGCTGTATGATCGTCTGCACGAAATCAGTGAGTGTGGCTGTCCCCTCTCGAGGCAGGAGGTGGCGAGTTGAGGGGAATCGGGTGGATCCAAATCTTAGGGCTTTGTTGCCTCCCAGGAATAATCTGGAGGTGCTAGAAATCCATAATTTGGCTGCCACCTTTTATGACTGGTTCAGCCCACATGCCTGTAACATCATCCAAAGACTCAGAAATCCACTCTGTGAAGCTTTTCCAATCCTTTTATACCCATGCCAGATAAAGTTTCACTTGTTGAATTTCTGTACATCCAGCTGCTGTCCAAAGCCAAAACAGCAGCATCATTTAGTCCATTGGTCCCTGTTTCTCAAAAGCCATCACAGGTTTCTTGATACTTGACCTTGATAAATCCCCACAGTTCAGAGGATTAGGAAATCATCTCTCAGCTTGTCCCTTGACAATGCAGGGGGTACAATCCATAATGACAGCATTCAGTCTGACTCACAATAAATATTGAGGCATGTACCTTTCTTCTTCCTTGCAGCTTCAGTATCAGATGAACTGGGCTGGATTATATCTGTGCTGAAAAGTGAAGAGGTTTCCCAAGAGTCCCTTTTGGACTCCAACCCTTCAGGTGAGAGAAGAAATGTTTTGGCTGCTTGCTCTCTCTCTCTCTCTCTCTCTCTCTCGGTTGCCCATGTGATGGATGGATGGATGGATGGATGGATGGATGGATGGATGGATGGATGTGCGTTTAACTCCCATTTGCCTTCTTTGTTTGTAGAACTTGGAAACTCTTGCTCTCAGGATTACCTGGAGGAGATGAAGTTAGCAAACCTTTTCTCACAGCCTGACCTTGGCTATAACTCTGGAGCCATGTCACCAGATAGCTCTGGGTCCCTCACAGGTATGGCTGCTGTATGCTCGCAGCATCTGCTACTTCTCAATAAACTCTGGCTTGGGTATTATAGGGGCAGACTGGTCTTAACAGGTCCAGCTAGCTATAACCTCTGCTTCTGTCAGCTGTGAGCATCCTGGCTTCAGCTGGCTTCATTTTATGGGCTATACTCAGCCTCTTCATGCTTCCCATGAACAAGGAGTTGTGGGTCTTTGAAGTGGGATGACAGAATGTGATTTCCTCTCCCTCACCCATATTTGCCAAGCAGAGAACACTTGGGGGCACCATCTAGTACAGTTTGGACCTTGCTTTATGCCTGCTCCAGTAGCTGAGACTTCATATGCTTTTCTTTCTCTTCAGGGACTATGTCACAGAGCCCTCACTCTCAGGACTCCGGTGGAAGTGACCTTGATCTTGACCCCATAGATATGAAGCACCATCCCTTTTCTGCTGGTGAGAAATGTTTGAGCTCATCAGTGGTAGCCTGTGTGTGAGTGAGAGAGAGAGAGAATACATGCCCCTCCCTTCTGAGACCTTTTGTTTACCAGTGGCTGACATCAAGAAAGGCAAACTAAGTCAGGAGGACAATAAAGATTCCAGTCCTTTCTACCAAAAGCATGTAGCCAGACATAAAATACTGAGGGGAAATGAGTGCCTGCAACATCTTGGAGCTTTCTAGCACTTCAAGAAAAAGCTTTAGTTTTATTTTGTTTTAAAAAGCAATTTCCTGGGCAGAGAGAAGGCTAACCTTAGCTAAATTCCTGAATCTGATTTGAATGCCAGGGCTCAGCCCCAGAACAAATTAAGTAGTAAAGGCGCTCTTGAGCGTGTCTCTGTGTAGAACTTCATGAAAGGGCACCCAGGAAAACATAATTTTCTTACAAGTTTAATCTCCATCCCCCCAACAGCACTCTAGAATATAGACAGTAGGCTGAATGTTCTAGCTTTGCTGTCACAAATGTAAACCGTGGATGCCTTGGTCAGATACTGTTCCGTATAGGCAGTCTGTAATCATAGGAAATCCATCATCATCATAAAACTGGGGTATTGTCAAATCCGAGTAACATTTCTCTAGGAAGCAAGGATCCACAGCTAACTCTGTAGTGTATGTTTGCTATAGGACTCATTTGAACAAACCAAGGTCTGTAGTTGAGGGACCAAAGCATACTTAAGGGGCCAAACCACATATGTGGAATTGGGTTTTACACTGTCCTGACATTTGGTTCTTTGTAATGAAAAGCTTGTATGTGTGTGTGCGGAGCACTACCAGTAGGGAAGGACAACTTAATTCTTTTTCTTAGGATAACATTTTCCACTGAGAGTCAACTCCAATTCCTTGTCTCTTCAGAGAGGAGATTATAACAGGGAGCTGTTATCTTCCTTCTGCAGGGAGGAAACAAACTGGGAGAGTAACTTTGAGTGGGAAAATGGTCTTACGAGAAATAAAAGCAAAAAGAAAGATGGACAATTTGTATCATTTGACCCTTAGAGCTAGACGAAGTTGTCAAATTACAAGTCATAGAATGATAGTCAGGATGATGGCCAGCACAGAAGGTTGCTGATCTGGTAACTTCTGATATTTGAGAATTCTGTCAAGTCTTTGAATCAGGCAGGGAAAGGACGGAAAGGAAACTGAAGCCAGATCATTCATTCCCTAGCAGTCGGAGACATGAAACCAACCACGAACCAACACTAGTGTCTGGAATGAAAAATTTCAGTTTAGCTTCTTTGGTTAGATCAGCAAATGGAAACTAAGTTAAGTGAAATTGGAGTGAATGTAAATGTTGGTTCCTTTAATAGCCTCTTTAATAGCCTCTTTAAATTTCACTTTTGGTTTTACACTCTTCTTAGTGACAGAATATGAAAACAAACAATTTAGTCAGTGCCTGTAAGTGAGAAGACATTGCTGTGGCCCAAGAGGAGAAAGGATGTGGTTTATCATGGAGACCACTCCGTATAGTGTGAGCCACTGTTGAGAAAGAAAGAAGAAGCTGTAGTAGATTGGAAGCTGGCAGCTTTTGCAAGGTTGGGGTAGGCAACAGGTGGCAACCAGAGAAGCTTAAGTGGCACATGGGGGGGGGTATAGGGTGAGAGATGGTTCTTGGTGTGCCCTGGGAGATAAGAGTGTATGTATCATGCTTTTCCTCCCGTTCCTGCAGGTGACTATAAGAAAGACCTCAAAAAGCGGAAAAGGGGACGACCCAGGAAAGTCAGCAAGGAGAACAGAGACTGCCTGGAGACCAAAAAGAGCAAACACTGTACGTGAATCCCATTCTTGGCTGGGAACGGTTCAAGACATTGTGGCCATTTCCTGCAGCCCCCAGTTTTTTGCCCCAGCATCCTTGGGGGCCCAGCTCTCATGCTGTGTGCTGCCTGATAGATGCACTTCAGTATCCCTGCTCGTAGCACCCCCTTGAGTTGCTTGTGCCAGTCCTCAGCCCAGGGGAGGTACCTCCACAATCAAGCTTCATAAACATTGCATAAGAGACAGACATGACCACAGCCTTTAGCACTCTTATTCCAGAGAGACAAGGGCAACACATTGTTGATCACCCTTGTGCCTGCCAAACTGTCTCCCTGGATAACAGAGATCCAGCTTCTCGCTGGGCTGAACAGCACCAACTCAGCTGCCTGGCAAGTCCTCCTGCCCCCAAGGAGAGGCAGAGCTGGCTCAGATGATCAGCCAAGTTACTTGTGCTCTGACACCCTTAGAAACTTGTAGTCTAGGGACCTCCTCCCTGCATTCAGACAGCTGATCCTAAATGGGGTCCGTTTTGTGATATATTTTTGTTTGTTTGTTTTCCTTCCTCTTCTCTTTCGAAAGCAGCCCCAAGAGGCATCCACCTGTGGGAATTCATCCGGGACATCCTAATTCACCCAGAGATGAATGAGGGGTTGCTGAAATGGGAAGACCGGCGAGAAGGCATCTTCAAGTTTCTGCGCTCTGAGGCAGTGGCTCAGCTCTGGGGGCAGAAGAAGAAGAACAGCAGCATGACCTATGAGAAGTTGAGCCGGGCCATGAGGTGGGTGCCATGGCAACAATGCGGGGGGGGGGAGTGTTTAAAAACAGTAATTTGATATGACAGGAAGCACAGCTTTCTATAATCTTGTGCTGTGGGGGCATTTCCGTCAACTCATTTCTGACCAAAGGCAAACACCCTGTTCGAAGCCATGTGGAACCTCTTTCCTGCACTGGGGGAGGGATTTATTTTTCAAAGCAAGTGGGGTGTGTTATTTACAAAGGGCTATACAACATGCATAACCCTTTACAGAGTAATAAAAGGGGGGAACAGGTTGGGCCCTAACTAACTTTTAACCTACGTTTAAACTGTGAGGGGACAACAAAGGAGAAGGAGGAGGGAGTGGAACATTGATGGTAACGGGGTAGATGTGAGCCAGTGCAGGTGCAATGCATCTAGATTTAGTCTGAGTAGGGAGTGTAAATCTAAACTAAAGATTTCGACCCCTCCAAAAGAGTGGGATTTGAGGAGGGAGTTGAAGGACTACTACCATCTTAATTTTCTGGAAAGGTGTTTGTAGCATATGAGGCAACTAATGGATTCAAATCCAGTATTCCAGTATCCTTAACAGTGCAGTCTTAAGGAGAGCTACACCCTTCCAAACCATTGACTTCAGTGGATTTAGAAGTGTGTAACTCAGATTAGGACTGCACTGTAAATAACTATGCCACCCTGCCTCAGAGAATAAAATGGGACCCCATCTACATCACCCTCATCTCTTTGGAAGAAAAGTCGGATATACAAACTGAGATAAGAACAATGTTTCCCTAACTTTTGAAGGCTTTCCCCTGGTCCAGGATTATATTTCTCTCCCTCTTGGAAACAAACATCACCCAGAGTCCCTTGTGACTTCTATTAGATAAGACCTTGACTTTCTCCCTTCTTCCCTCAGATATTACTACAAGCGGGAGATCCTAGAGCGAGTGGATGGTCGGCGGCTTGTGTACAAGTTTGGGAAGAATTCTAGTGGGTGGAAGGAGGAAGAGGTGCAAGAGAGAAGCTAAAGAGAGCCGCAGGAGCCACACGTGGACGGACTTGGCTTGGGCTCACTTGTGCTCAGAGGACTCGTTCTAAGCACAATGCACTGATGTGGGCCCTGAGCCCTGAAGCTGCTTTCTCAAAGCAGTGTGTGTTAGACTCCAGCCCTTTCATGGGGCATAGTGTACATGCTGGCTCCCAGCCAGAGCACAGGTAATTACAGCTGATATTTTGGCTCAAGTAGGTTATTGTGAACCATTATTATTTTATTGCGATAGGACTCTGGCTGCTGTTGATTCTGAATGGCATTACAATGCCTTTGGCTGTCCGAGGCACTGTGCGGAACTCACCCAGGCAGAAGGAACAGGCTGTTCTCAGCCATTGTTTTGTCCCGAAGGACAGTTCTCAGAATATCAAACGGTCTGCTGACTCGGAGTGAATTCTACAGTCGACTATGTATGGGGAATTGGGATTTGCCACTGGAGTCTGAGGATGTGGATGTCCACTTTGGAGTGGTGACTGGACTGTGCCAGCTGCAGTGGCAGAAGTTATTTGGCCAGACTTCACACCTCAAGCCAAGATCGTCTTAAATGGCTTGGGAGAGCAAGTTCTTCCCCAAGGAAAACCCGACTTTCCAGAAAGCATGGACCCTGTGCCCCACAAACAGCCTCCTTTTGCTCCTAATTTATGTGATATACGTGTGTTTATATAATGTACATAGATATCTATTTTTTTTTCATAACAAAAGTTGTGTGATTGTGTCAGGAAGCAGTGGGCATTGTCTATAGCGATGATTGTTGTTCCTAATATTCAGCTGGGCTGAAAAAAAATCTTTATTTTGGAATCAAAGTGTTTGTGGGATGTTGTACTGACTCGTGGGTGACTCCAGGAGAGCCCTGCGTAATGTACAGGCTTCCTGCTTTTTAATAATTAACCAATAAATCACTGGTTTTGTTGGTTTTTAATCCCTGTGCAGTGCTTGGTGTTAAAACATTTGTTACTAGGGGATGAAGTAAGAAGGATTTCACTAGGTCAGGACAGTGATTCCCTTCTTTTTCTCTCCCAAGCATCATTAGGAAGCAGTCCCTCATTTAAAGATGTCTCCTGCTGGCTGGATTCATTGGGCAGTGGAGCAAATGAACTCTGGGTTAGGAAATTCATATTGTTATCAGCAGTCTGTTTTTAAAGGGACTGCTGCATGATACCCAAAATTCATCTAAGTCCACCTTTTTGGTCCATCTTACTCAGTCTTCTGCTTCCAGTGGTGGTTCCCTGCTTCCTGTGGGCACCATGGCACCCACCAAGACCTTTCCTGGTGCCCAAAGTGCTTTTAGAGTGTGGGTGGGGCTTTTGACAGCATAGTTTCTAATTGGCTGTGCAGATTAGAAGGCATCTTATTTAAACAGTTTGTGCCATAAATGTTGAAGAAGTACTACTACAGTTCCCTGACATTTTATGGTTGACTCCACCTCCGGTGGCAGCCATTTTGTTAGCTCCACCTCCCATGGCAGCCATTTTTGTTATTGTGTCCTCCGCCCTATGTCGGAATTCCAAAGGTGCCTGCAGGCTCAAAAAGGTAGAGGATACTTGCCTTAACTATCATCCTCATTCTCCTTGGTCCTTGGAACTCTTCTCACTTCTCCCTAAGCTTATTGTGCCTCATCCTGGTCTTCCAAACCCAGAGGGTCCATATGTGAACATAAACATAGAAGGATATCACTGTGACTTTCTCCTGAAATCCAATTGAGAAAGTCCTCCTTAAAACAAAGCAGTCAGTCCTATAAATCCATTTGTGGACCAGTAAGATTCCTCTGACAGGGCCACTCTGGATTATCAACATCCAGGTGGAACCTGGAGATCTCCTGGTATTACAACTAAACTCCCAACAGTTTTCAGTCCCCCTGGAAAGAATGGCTGCTTTGGAGGGTGGGCTCTATTATATTAAACCCTGCTGAGGTCTCTCCCCTACCTAAATCCTACCTTCTTAGTCTCCACCCCCAAATCTTCAGGAATTTTGCAATGTAGAGCTGGCTGCCCTAAGAACCATTCAATGCACCTTGGCTAGTGGAAGGAGGGAGGCTCTCCCTGCCTTGGTGTCCCTTTGCCTGTTTCCTTCCCTATTGTCCAGTCATCCCCTGTTTCCAAATGCAGAGTTTGCAAGCAAAAACCTTTCTTCAGCCCTCAGAGGTAAAAGAGAATCACAATGATGGAAAGATATCCGGGGCTTTACCTTGTAGTTAAATACAGATATGAAGTCACCCCCCCCCCTTCAGGGTTTATCCAGAGAAACTAACACAGGGCCCATTTTTGTTCATGCTGGGGCGGAGAACTGAGGACGCAGACTAGGACGAGTGACGTAGGAATGGGTGTTGAGTGGTGCCCTTCTCTGGGCAAGCTTTGAGGTCAAAATGCTGAGGCTTCCACTGTAGTATCCACAGCCAGAGAAGATCTCTCCCATGCCCTGAACAGAGATGGGAGCTGTTCAGCCACAGTGTCAAGATTCCTCAAAGGCAGGATTTTAAAGCCCAGTTCACATGTTACAGTGAACCCACATACACCCTGTGCATGTGTGTGGGTATTCGTTTGCTAGAAACCGCCACTGCAAGTTCACTTTTCAGATGAAACGGGGGACCAGCACGTGGGCTGATGTGCGATTTTAACCACATATCCAGCCATACACATATTGAATATAACATGAGAATTACTCAACACATAAAGGGGGAAAAATCAGGTGTTCACTGTGCATGGATTGTATGTGCGTTCACTGTTATGTGAACAGGACCAAACAGAAAAGGGATCTCAAAAAAACTTGTGAGGGTGTCATTTGGCTCACATCAAGCAATTTCCTGTTCAAATTACACCAGCAAAACAAATGTTAACAACCAAGAGGAGCTTCTTAACCTGATGCCTTCAAATATAAAATATTTCCAGTTACTGTAGCTGTAAAAGACACAAATTGTAAGAACCTTTTCGTACATTGTTTATCTGTGGCTAGAGGGGGATTTAGGTACTTAATCTGCAACTCATTTCTTTGGGATTTAGGGGTGGTGGTGGAGATGAGCTAAAACTCCAATCCCTGCCTATTTTAAATGGACTTCCGCACCCACAGTTGCATATGCTAATCTTTGTTCACCTCTGCAATCTACCTTACTTCTGGGTCTGCAGGAATCACTCCTCAAAATAACAGATTTGGCCCAAGTGTTGCCTGTTGCTTATCTCTACTTTAAGCGGAAAGTTGGGGAAATATATATGCAGTCCATTAAACTACTGCTTGTGCATGCAAGAGATAACAATTTAGCAGAGAGAGAGAGAGAGAGATCAGGAGAGGTACCTGATTTTCAGGTAGAAGAATCCAGGTTCTAGCCCTAGCATCTCCAGTTAAATGGCAGGGCAGCAGTGATGAAAAGATCTCTGCCTGGAAGTCTGGGAAGCTGCTGCCAAGCAGAATTGATCATTCTGAGTTTGAGGAACCAATGACCCGACTTTGTGTAAAACAGCTTCATGTCTTCATATGAAAAGAATGAACATGAAAAATGTGCTCAGGTTCTCAGAAAGTGAAGTTCACAGTACAGCGGAGAAAGATGCTTTACTTTGCTACTTGATTCTTCTGCAAGTTCTAAAGAAACTGAAAAGAGCTGACATTGAAAGCTCTTCTGAATGCCTGAGAATTTATGCCTAATAGTCCAAGGAATGTGTATTCAGAAGAACTTTTGTATTAGGACTAGGCCCATGACTACAGGGGGTCACATGGGGCAATGCCCCCTTGGAAACATACCATGCCTCCTCTGAATTCTCAGGTGGTTGTTCTTTTTTTTAAGTGTCTAGCCCTTTGGGTTGTGGAGAGTTTGGCTCTGATTGCTTGGGAAGAAATTGGGGAGGAGGAGCTGAGAAATGGCTGGAGCTGAATCAGTTAACCCCTTCTTGGCCAAATCCTTATCTGCTGTATCCCAAAACCTTTTCTCTTGTGGGCCCTTTCGCTTCTTTCTTGTTTGTTTCCTTCTCTGCAGTAGCAAGTGAGAAGTAAATTGGAGTGTGATTTATATCATCTTTGGGTTGCCTCCTCTGTTTGCAGTAGGGAGTTTGCCTCAGGAGCAGGTGAGGCCATGGAAGGGAGGCAGGAGCAGGGGGAAAAATGAATGTCCGGTTCCACCCAGTAATTACATCCCACCTTGCTACAGCTTTCTTTTGTAAGAGATTGTGTGACTCTGAGCATATGCGGAATGCCTTTCACTCACCAGAGGATAACAACTACCACTGTTTTTATCTCTTCCCAATCCTGGAATTAGGACTAAAGAAAGTATAATGCTTGACTATTGACCTCGAATACTTGGGCACCTGGGACATAAAATCCAGCTCTATTTCGATTAACACATTAAGTGGCCTTTGAGCCTCTCGGGTTTAATTGGGTTTTTGCTGACTGAAGATGATTTATGATGGCAAATCTAGGTGGAGGCTAAGAGAGCAATCCTAAGTAGGTCTGCTCAGAATTTCCCCTGAGGTCTATTCAATGGGACTTACTCCCAGAAAAAATGTCCTTGGGATTGCACTGTGAGTCTCAGAGGTTAGACCTGAGAGCCAGGTTTAGGGATCACTCTCAGGGTAGGGTGGCATGCTGAAGTGGGAGGCACATTGGAGTATCAGATGTGGGATCTCATTCTCAGGGCAGCAGGTTGAAACCTCCACGCCATCATGCCGATGCGGTTGCAGCAGATTGAAAGAGGCATAGTTCCAGCATGAAGTAATGAAGTTCAAACCAAGAACAGATTTGGGAGTGGGGGGAGTGGGTGGGTGAGAGAAGGGCACAGCTGGGTTTGGGGTGGGTATTTATTTTCAGTCAATAGCTAACACAGTAGATTGGCAGGGAGGCAATAGTCGCTTGTCACGCACCCTGCACTCTGGCAAGCTTGTCCTGTTTGCCAAGGCTCTGCTGTGGTGGATCCTGTTACTTTACAGAGCCAGGAGAATGTTTAACCAACTCAGGTAGCAAATACAACACCTGCAGCTCTTCCAGCCATCTTCCTCGGCACCCTGGTTTATAGAGCCATGAAGCTGGGCTCTTGGGCAATGTCTGCAGCGAGCTTGGAGCCCAGGTTATCATGCCTGGTGATAGCGAAAAGGTCAAGCACACCAGCTTGCGACGAAATGCTCGGCTTCCATCTCAGCCTGACGTATTGAGCCTCTTAGCTGTTCTCCTGTGAGCAAATCCTAGACAGTCTAGGATCCTGGAAGCAGCTGGCAGTTCCTGGAAAGAATTCCTCCAGGGGCTGGGAGAGAACAATTGTCAGGCAGGGTGTGTTCTCCTTTAGTAGAAAGCTGCAGATCCTGGCCAAGACCTGCTGGTGCTGCTACGGCCTCCCTCCTCCTCCTCCTCCTCTTCTTCCTGCCTCTCTTTAGGAGCTGACTCCTCCCTTGCTCAGGTTCTCAATCCACCATTCCCATTCCAGCTGTGTTGGCTGCTGTGCACTGGCTTACCGCCTTGTCCCAAGCCACCTTGCTGGATCCAGTCCACCACTGTGTTGCAGAAGGGAAGATCTCTGCTGCCACATAGCTCTTTCCCTTCTTTGCCAGTATATGGGGAGTAACATCATCCGAAAGGGATGGGTATGGTAGGCTGAGGGATGGTGGCTGGCCCGAGGTCACCCAGGAAGCCCCCCTGGCAGAGTGGGGAATCTGAGCCTGGCTCTCCCAGGTCCTGGTCCAACCCTCCAGCCACCAAATCATGCTGCAGCATGCCTCCAGTTTTTTGATTCAGAAAAAAATAATCATGTCCCCCAGATATCCAGTGTTTGTGAAACGCCAACCTCATCGTGTCTTTTATCTTCAAAACACCTTTCAGGAATAAGTTTTGCTCTCACATGCTGGATCTAATTGCCATATTTGGGGTTTCCCCAGGGAAGACGGGATGGCAACTGCGGGAGAATATGCAATCATTGCTTGCTGGAGCCAGCTGGACTTGGCTTTGGATTTCTTGCCTTGTAGGCATCTTTTGTATGTCATCACTTGCTTGCTTACTCTTTGCTTGTGGGGGAGATTCTGGCCTAATTCAGCAGGAGTGTTTGCAGAAAGTCGATCCTGCCTTAGTGCAGTGGGCGGTTGCCTACCCACTGAGTCCTGTGTCCTGTCCCATAAGAACAGGTATTGGGTTGCCAGCTGTCTGGAGAAAATATGTCTTGCCCTTGAATAGAGGCTTAGCAGGATGTTATTTGCCAGATGATTTTATTTACCTCCCTGCCTTGGCAAGGTTCAGCCACCCATTTCCACATTTTAGGGGGAATGCGTTAAAGGGACAGGACTTTTTTGGAGACACTAGCCGTGGAGTGCTGAGGATTCTGACGTCCCTTGCAGGGCACACTCTGAAGGGCCTGCTGCATGTTAAATTGTCCTTGCATCCTCTCCACATCTTGGCGATCAGATGTGCCCTGCAAGTCCCATGCTCAGAATTCAGTTCCTGGGTGCAAGAAGATTGATTTGGACTGGGGCCATAGCACACAAGGAGAGACAGCTTAAGCCTCCCCCCTTGCACCATTTCCCAATCAGAAATGGCACCAGGGGACACTATTTACCCCACTAAGGGAAATTACATGTAGCCCATCAGTACATGTGGTTTCCCCAGCGGGCAGAAAGTATCTCTGGAGCCATTTCAGGTCAAAAAGGTCTCCATTTCAGGTGGAGACATAAGCCCCTTCTTCCTGTGTGCTGCTGTCACAATCTGAATCAGCACCCAGACACTGCAAACTGAGTTCTGAGCATGGACTGCCCAGAGCACAAGGATTGTGTAACGCATACTTAGGTCCTGCAGGGAACTGTTTGAACATAAGAACATAAGAGAAGCCAATGTTGGGTCAGACCAGTGGCCCATCCAGTCCAACACTCTGTCACAAAGTAGCCAAAAACACCAGGTGCCCTCAGGAAGCTTGTTGGGATTAGCTATGGTCTTGCCTAATCCACAAATGCATTCTGCAAAAAACTGCATTCAGTTTGGTGTAGTGGTTAAGAGCAGTGGAGTCTAATCTGGGATAACTGGGTTTGATTCCACACTCCTCCACATGCAGCTACTGGTGTGACCTTGGGTCAGTCACAAGTTCTCTCAGAGCTGTTCTCTCAAGAGCAGTTTTCTCAGAGCTTTCTCAGCCCCACCTACCTCATAGGGTGCCTGTTGTGGGGAGAGGAAGGGAAGGAGATTGTAAACCTCTCTGCGACTTTGAGTGAAGGGTGGGGTATAAATCTAATCTCTTCTTCTCTTCTTATATAGCTGACTAGTCGGAGATGGGAACCACTGGGCAAACTGTGTTTTGGCATCTTGCCTGCCGTTACTGTGTTTCTCATTGACGAACCTCTGATAAACTTCCCAGGAACTCCAGGTTTCTTGGGAAGGCAATGTGAAACTCACTGATTAACTGCAATTCAGATAATTCCAGTTTTCTGGGGTTATCGTGGAATTCTTCCACCGAAATGCAATATAAACCATTGAAGAGGAGTTGTTAGCTACTTTTTATGCTAGAAGTGGGGCTACAGGGAGGAGGATGATACTTCTGGGGAGTCAGTGACAAAAAACATGCCTTAAGAACTTCAAGAGCACTCCCAGGTGACTCCCAGGCAGCCATCTATTGCATAGCCTTTCCTTAGTCCAAACCCCATCCATGAACGGGTTTCCACAATTACCAGGCATGAGAGAAATATGGGGCAAGAAGCCTCTAGAAAAATAATCTCAACAAGAGAGCCGTGGACAGGCAACCAGATGAATTTGCTGCTGGCACCAAACAGACATGCTTACAAGTAGCCAGATTTTTAAACTGGCTGGGAATGGGATGGACCTCTGCTTCTTGGTTCAACCAAAAAAAGTGTCAACAAGATGAACCAGGAAAGGGTGAAACTGGAGCATGTACCAGTTGCTCACAGTTCTTTGAGGGAGGGCCATTCTCTGTGAGATTAGACTCCTTGGTATAGGGCTGCCAAGTCCAACTTGGAAAATATCTGGGGACTTTGGGGGTGGAGCCAGGAGACTTTGGGGGTGGAGCCAGGAGAAAGGAAGTGACATCATTTTGTGATGTCACATCCTGTGATGTTGCTTCCACATGCTGACACATGAACTCATGAAGTTTCCTAATACTGAATCAGGCCATTGGTCCATCAAGGTCAGTATTGACTACTCAGACTGGTAGTGGCTCTCCAGGGTCTCAGGCTGAGATCTTTAATGTCACCTATTACCTGATCCTTTTTTAGCTGAAGAAGCTGATACCTCCTGCATGTCAAGCAGATGCTCTATCACTGAGCAACGGCCCTACTGAATCCTTCCTCATCTCGGCAGAATATGAAGCACTAAGTGCTACACAAGTGCTAAATATGATTTTCATATCATAAGAACAGGAGAGAAGCCACAGTGGATCGGCCCATCCAGTACAGCCCATCCAGTACAACACTCTGTGTCACAACAGTGGCCAAAAATACCAGGTGCCCTCAGGAGGTCCAGCAGCGGGGCCAGAACTCCAGAAGCCCTCCCACTGTTGCCCCCCAAGCACCAAGAATACAGAGCATCACTGCCCCAGACAAAGGGTTCCATTTAGACCTTGTGGCTAATAATAGCCACTGATAGACCTCTGCTGGATGGGGACAGAGAGAGAGACAGACAGACAGACAGACAGACAGACAGACAGAAAAAAGAAAGAGGGAGAGAGAAGGAAAAGAGCTGGAAGAGAAACTTACTACAGCAACGTTGCCAGCCACATGCAAAAGCAGCTCCTTCAGTCCCTCCTTAATCTCTGGGCGGACCTCTCTTGCTGTGGAAGCTCTCTTGCTGACTTCTTAAAGGGGAAATGTCTGGTGAGGCTTTTTACTGCAGGGCAGGCTCTCTGCAGACATTTCCCTTTTAAGGCAGCCATTTTGTCCCCCCGGTGGCCAACTTTGAAAAAGCGGGGGGAAGCACTAAAAATCGGTGTTTCCCCCGCCCTACCGGGGGACTTGGCAGCCCTACCTTGGTACTTGGAACACTCTGAAGAAGTGAGGCCTGGCTGCATAGGCATAGACTACGGGAGGGCTTGAGGGCTTGAGCCTCCCCCGAAATTTCCCGGGGGGGACTGAGCCCCCCTGGGAAAACATAGCACCTGCCGCCGCGCCTCTCGGGGGCCATCCGAGGCCGGCAGCCACTGCTGTCGGTGCCTCTCCCCCCGCCCCCGCCCCTGCCTGGCCACTCTTCCATCCTTCCCTACCCCTCCCTCTTTTCCCGGTGAAGGGAGAGGGAAGGAGTGGGTGGGGGGGGAGAGGCTCCGGCAGCAGTAGCTGGCGGGCCTCGGAAGGGCCCAGGGAGGCACAGGAGGTTTCCCAGGGGGGGGACATCGCCCCAGCGAGCGCATGCACAAAGCGTGTGCACTAAAGAGCCCCCCCCCATTTTTTTTACAAAACTCTACGCCCCTGCCTGGCTGTATACCTATTATAATTGTTAAGTTGGCAGTTATGTTAGGTGCGTTTGGACTTTGTTCCACACAAGCAGGAATTCATGCTATATGACTGTCTCTTTCCACACTCACTAATTTCTATTTTCATTTTCTATTTACAAAGTTGTTTTGTAACAGACACAAAAAGAGCTTGGCGTGGTGTTTCATAGGTGCAGAAGATGGTTTACCAGCACATAGCAAGGAAACCTTGAGAGCTGTTTCAGCACTTTTGTGTACGCTGGGTTTTGTCACTTGCATTATCTGGTCTGTTGAAGGTTTTGGTCGATTCCTGCTTGTGCAGGTGTGTAAGGTACTGGAGACAGATAAGAAGAAAATAGGAAGAATGAAAATTGGTAGGAAAAGGGAGGTAAGAAGGATGTAGACTAACAGGGGTAACTATTCAGTTATAGTTATGAAGTTACTCCATGGCAGCATGCACCTGCAGAGGGTTTTTGGGTTCAATATTCAGTTCTTCTCTTGGATATGAATTCTACCCTATCAAAGTGCTAATTTTCTGTTATTGAGGGTTCCTTGGTTTCCATTCCTGCAGGATCCTCCTTGCTGTTTTTTCATTAACATGCAACAGGTACAATATCACATCCTCGTACTCCACATTTATTGCTCTAATAAACCAAACTCTCTCTTCCAGTCTAACACTCACCCATGTGAATTAGAATCCTTACTTAAACAAAATGGATAGTTGGGCAGTCGCTAACACATGCAAAGTGACCTTGAATATCCCTACCCCCTGTTGTGTACTAAGACCATGACCGCATGGTCTCCCGTAATGGCGACCGCCACGCGGTCAGCGCACATGGTCAGAATCTACCTGAGCTTCAGCCAGGTAGAACAATAGCCAGTTGGATCCTGAGTGACCACCAATTACGAGCCTAGGTCTCCCACTGGGGGACCTATGAACTACAACCACGGACTTAAGGTCCTATCAGGACCTGGGGGCAAGGTCGGGGCATTGTCTCCGGCCGGCATAAAAGAGGGCTCTGAGCCCGGGGTTCCCCATGTTACATCTGACCCTCAATAAAGAGCTTTACTATGAAATCACTACCACTCGCCTCCCGACTCCAATACTTTCCACCCCTCTCTTGAGAGCCTATCATCTCGCTCTCCCTCCCTCTCTCATCATCTTGCATTCTTGTAGACTACATTGCTAATGCCTCCATGCCAAATTCTGCCCCCACATATCAACAACACCCTTGCTAATTATATGGGTAACATAATCAACTAGAGGAGGTGTTGGTTGGCATGACTCTATTCACAGGAAGTTGTCACTGCTGGGAACTCCATGAGTGTAACAACGCATTGTTTGGTAATTAAACAACTTTGTATCCATTGACTCTACACAGAAGGGACACCATGGTGATCGTCACTGGATATGAGAGTGAAAGGAAAGTTGAAAGACTTGGCAAAGTAGAAAGGGAGACGTTAAGAGCCATGCCAGCAGCACAGCCTCGGGGCTCTCTTCAGCTTGTTGTTGTATGTTGCTGTGGGGCAAGCCTGTACATGCACCTTCTCTGTCTCCGAACTGTTCCCAAAGTAAGGGACATCTCACTTTTACTATGGAATAGGGGATCTTATTTATTCTGCTGAAGCAAGTTCATTATTATTATTATCATCAGTAGGAGTAGTGAAGGGCAGGGTATAAATCCAATCTCCTCCTCCTATCTCTAGGAGCTTTTTCTGCACATGTTCATGTTCTGGGAGGTCTGAAAGCACTATCCACTGATGACCTGGGCAATGGAATTTCCCTGTGCAGAGTATTAAGCTATTGCCTGACTCACTAACCCCTCTTTTGCTAAGGCATGTTATTTGAGAGAGTGACAAGATCTTGGTGCAAACTACCCACATGCATGAGCAGATCCCATGGGAGTCAATGTGGCTTCCTTGTGAATACCTGCATTTTGGATTGTGGCCTGCATATTTTAATTTGAGGGAAACCACTGGTTGAATGGCTGAGGCTCTCAGTGGCTGGTCACAGCTCATCTAATATTAGATGATGCAAGAAGCAGAAATACCTCATCATTCCACAAGTTGCCTCCTAATTCCACAGATTGCTCAGGGTCAGGCCTTTGGAATTGGGTTGCCAGCACAACACTGGCAACTGACACAAGATTCACCAATTTTTTTTTGGGGGGGGGGCCTTGCTGGCGATGTGCTCATGTTCCTTGTAGCGCATCCGGAAGTGATATAATGATGTCCCCAGTGACACTCCAGCATTTGGACAAAACTGTGACTAGAGAGTTGCTGGCAACTTGATGATGTCACTTCTGGTTGCTTGCAATGGAAGTGACATCAGCCCCTTCAGATGTCAGCTGCTCCACCCATTTTTCTCCCTCTGCTGGGCCCTCCATGTGTGGGAGATCCTCCGCTCCCAGCAGGAACATGGCAACCCTCATTTGGAACCCTTTGAGCCCAGCTGGATGTGACTCCATCATTGGCCAGTGGTGTTTAAGCACAGAACTGCCCCCATCGCATGAAAAGAAAGGAATGGAGATAGGGTTGCCAGCTCCATGTTGAGAAATTCCTGGATATCTGGGAGTGGAGACTGGGGACAGCAGGGTTTGTGGAGGGGAAGGACCTCAGCAGGGTATAAGCCATAGAGTCCACCCTCCAAAGCAGCCATTTTTTCTAGGGGAATTGATCTCTGTAGTCTGAAAATCAGTTGTAATTTGGGGGAGGGGATCTCCAGGCCCCACCTGGAGGGTAGGAACCCTAGATGGAGGTCTGATGTTAACAGCAAAAGGTGTGTGTGAGTAAAACATGAACTGTGTATACCCCCACAGCAGCTCATCTCCCTGTTATGTCCAGCATTCCCTCCAAGCTGAGTTAGTGTGAGCTAGCTCAGTTTTTTAGCCTCCAGCTCACAGATTTTTGTTTTAGCTCAGGAAGGATGGCTCCTGAGCAAACTAATTTATGCATTAGCTAATTCGCTCACCCACAACTTTAATGCTAGTAACTCACAAAGTAGAATTTTTGCTCACAAGACTCCACAGCTTAGAGGGAACATTGGTTATGTCCTAATGGCAACTGCACACGTGGTCAGAGAAATGCATGTGTTCGGGCTGGCTACTGGAGCTCCGCTTCAGGAGACAATAGCCTGGCCAGATTGTAAATTAGACCAAGTGGCCACCCAGGTTCCACCAGGGGACATATGGTTTAAGGTAACTCATGACTAATCCTGTCAGGGAGTAATCCTATCAGGGAGTTTGGGCAAGGCTGGGGGTGCGGTTTAGACATGTATTTAAGCAGACCCCTGAGTCTCGTTCAGTAGCCTGAAATTGTACCATCAAAAAAACTTATGAGCTGATTTCACTGCAACGCGTCTCTGGACTCAGTAGTTTATACTCCCCACATAGTTCATCCCCTGGAGCTGTTTTCTCTGTAGCCAAGTTCTGACCCCATGAGAAATCTCAGTAGGGCAAGAAAGGAACCACTCCAGACTGTATCTTTTCAAAGCTGATAAGGTAGCACCCTCTGAACCCAAGTGCTATTTAAAGCCTTACTCTGGTATCTTCTTCTGAAAGGCCTCTCCCAGTTAGACTCGCATTCAGTATAATTTTCACAAATGTCCACTAAGAAATGATGTGTCTGTTAGAGAAGCCATTCTCCATTAAGACTCCAGTGACGCTTTTAGGATCCTCCCATATGCCTTGAATGCAACATACCTCAGTCCTTCTTTATGTTCCAAACAAGAACTACTTAATGGCTGCCTCGCAACTGCAGAACTCCCTCCCTCTGGAAGTTCTCCAAAGGCCAAGCAGTTTTTAAAAGAAATGCTTTGTTCTGTTTGGCTGGTTTCGGTGGCACAAGATGACTGGGGGCAGGGGAGGGGGAGGAAGCCTACTACTCCAGGCCACATTAACTTTCCACTGAAGTGCCCATCATAAGAAACATGGCTATTGCCAAAAGGCACCTTTATGTTTAGTTCACAGACAGTGTAATGCACAATACAACCTTCCTTGTGTCCTGACTTCACTACACTGTGCATTTCCCTGTTGTAGGGCTATGGCTCCATGAAAGAGCCTCTGCTTTGCATACAGAAGGTCCCAGGATCAGCTCCTAGCATCATCAGCTAAAAGGACGAGGTAAGAGGTGATGTGAAAGACCTCAGCCTGAGACCTTGGAGGGCCACTGCCAGTCTGAGTAGACAATACTGACATAGATGGACCAATGGCAGCTTCATGTCTGTTCACTTCACAACTTTGGCTGCTTCTGGAGGGAGCAGAATACTCAGCATAATGATGTCACAACATAGGGAGCAACCCCAGGCAAGTCTGCTCATAAGTAAGTCTCATTCCGTTTTTGTGGGACTTACTTCTAGGAAGGATGGCAGCTTTAACATACTAGATGTTACAGGGAGGGCTTACAGGAGACAAGAACTTGATATGGGACTTCCAGTTTGGGGGGTCTACCTCTGATTCTTACAGATAGTTGTATTTATTGCTGGAACAGTCAATCAGCCGTGGAAGATAAGGACACAATCTCAGCTGCTGGTAAATATTTGCTATGACTGCCGTCCCCCTTGGCATCTCTATGGTAAAACCTCTATACATTTTGTGCTGGGAGTTAGAATGGAGAACCACCTTTGTTTCAGATTGATGAGCCGATCAAGACTGCAGTGGTGTGTGATTCTGAAATAGGGATCTGCTGGGGTCTGTACCTTTTTGGGGTGCCAACGGGGGTTGTGAAGTGTTTCCCCTATACACAACTTCTCAGCATATACAAAGCTAACAAACTAGAGAGAGAGGAAGAGATGCATATTATTTACTTATTGCATTTTTTATCATTTTTTTCTTTCACCATGGAACTCAAAATGACTGATATGGGATTCTAGGAAGGTCACCCACACAGGCTCTGATCACATCAGATCCAAACCTACGTATCTCCAGCAAGGTTGCTGTCTCTTGTGGCTTTCAGGGTCTCAAGGGAAAGAATCCTGTTTTCTACAGTACAGAACACTGTATCGAGTACTGGGGAAAAAGATGTCCCTGCCATGTGAAATAAATAAGTATTGTAACAAAAATATTTCTTTATTATGCAAAGGTGGGGGGGATGGGCTTCGCCAAATCCAAGGAGTCACTGGCATACACTGGATGGCTTGCTGGCATTGGTGGCATTTCAGAAAGAAGTGAATGTTGGGAATTTTTGATTCAGGTTATGTTGAAATAGACTAACTGCTAATAACACAAACAAACATACTTACACACCTTTCTGATTCTGACTTGTCATGAGTGACTCCTGGCCAGCTAATCAGTGGAATTTTACAGGGCTCTGTCTTTAACCAGCTTGATCACTTCTGAGCCACAGGTGGGCAAGTCTTGTACCGCACCTGACCCTGGGAAGAGGTGTGTCCTAGAAAGGCTCTTGTATTGCTCAATGTCGCTCTCAAATGGATGAGTCAGATTTGCAGAAAAACTGCCTTAACTGCTGCAGTTACATAATAGATGCCTTGCAAATGGAAAGTGCATAAAAGCTACTTGCCTGGAGACAACAGCAGATGGCTTCAGCAAATTCCACTCCAGGCTAGCAATTCTTGCTTCTGTGTGGGCAACAAATGCCGCAGTGGTGATCTATGGCACCAAGAGAGCTTGAGTCTTGCCATGCTGCTAAATGGTGCTAAACACGAGGACTGCAGATTGCAACCAACAAGCCTCGTATGTGCTACAGCCAATGCGGTATAGTGGTTAGACTATCAGGCTAGGCTCTGGGAGAGTCCAGGTGCAAATCTGCCATGGAAGCTTGCTGGGGGACCTGGCCTAGTCACATAGCACCTCAGGCTAACCTACCTTACAGGGTTGTTGTGGGGATGAAATGGAGGAGAAAAAAAGAGGACGTAAGCTACTCAGGGTCCCCACTGGGGAGAAAAGTGGGATATAAATGAAATAAATTATTTAAAAATGAATACAGAGCATGTGACATCCTATTTGCTATATGCACCCTAAATGTAAAGGCCACAATGGAGAGGAGGGAGCTCATGGAAAGAACTTAATACATACAGTCATTCATCTACCATCCTCCTTTTTCTCTGCATCAAAGCCACTCCTACAGAGGTCATCTCCTCCCCCCCTTCAGTATTCAGAGGGTGACCATGTGGCAGTTTTCTATCCAATAAACGGGACTAAATTTCCATTGAAGAAGAAAAAGAGGAGGAGAAGGAGATTGGTTTTTTATCCCGCCCTTCACTTACTTGGAGTCTCAGAGCGGCTTACAAACTCCTTTCCCTTCCCCACAACAGACACCCTGTGAGGTAGGTGGGGCTGAGAGATCTCTGAGACAACTGTCCATGAGAGAACAGCTGGTACAGAACTATGGCTTGCCCAAGGTCACCCAGCAGGTGCAAGTGGAGGAGTGGGGAATCAAACCTGGTTCTCCCAGATTAGAGTCCGTGCACTTAACCACTACACCAAACTGAAGAGAAACTTCATCCCGGTATCAAAGGATCTGTCAAATATTTATGCAGATTCTATCTGGACACAGTCAGGAAAAATCATGGTTACATATTGCCTACCAGTTTTCCATTCACATGTGTAGCTGTTCCAAAGTATACCACCTTCCTTGTTTCCAAACTAAGCATCGTTGCTTCAGAAATGTAATTCACGCTACAAATTCTACAGAAGGTGTTACCCAGAGCTCAAAGCATCACATGCTCATGTGTTAGACGTTCAGGTAAGAGAGAAGTCTTTGAACTAACAGAGTGGTGCATTTGAAGGAGGTCTTTTCCCGCCACTCTTCTATGCACCGACCTGAGAACATCAAGCCACAGCTCCAGGACCAGATCCTGGGATTTTACCTGCCTCTCTTTGAAACTGTTCTCTGCACTATCTTGCAAGGGGAGGTATGGTGATTATTTTTTTGCTTTAAAAAAAGTTCAGTTAGTTTATGCAAAGATAAAGCCCATTCTTTGCACAGAGTTATTATGAGGATGGTAACAATAGCAATCTTACAAGTCAGCTGGGACCATCCAGTTTGACAGGAAGTTTTGCTCCTCTGTGGGCACTGAGTACAGCCAAACACCAGATCAGCCAGGGAGGGATGTTATAGAGGGGCTGAGTTTTCATTTCACGGTCCATTTCTGACTTGCTGCTCCTGTACAGCACAGTGGACACTTGATATCATGGTGATTCTGCCTGCCAAGAGCGGCTTCTGTTTCATCCTGACTTCTGGTTGAGGCCGGCCACGAGACTCTTCCCTTAGTGGCTGCAGTTCATTGGCATCTGGAAGACGGAAGGCAGAAGTTCCCCAAGGGTTTGCGGTTGTAAAGAACAATGGCTGCTAATGAGCCTTACTCTTTCCAGTGATGCCTTGTTCCCTCCTGACTAATCTGCAGGTGACTCCCAACAGGCAGGGTCTGCCTGACCCTTAAAGAGCCAGGGATCTGGAGAACAGATCAAACCAATGTGGTTTCTGCAGATAAGATGCCAGTTTCTGCAAGCTGCTCGGCTCTGCTGTATCGACAGAGCTGGAGCTGCCACATAATTCTGCGCAGATGCCTTCTGCTGACTATAGCCTCCCAGTCCATGATGAGATGGTCAGCAATGAAATTCAAGTCCAGTACAATCTTACAGATCAACAAGATTGCCAGGGTCTCAGCTTTCGAGAGTCAAAGCTCCTTTCCTCAGATACCGGCTATCTAAGGTGCAACTGGACTCAAATCTAACAATGAAATCTGTACACTTTTAAATGAATTATATATATAAACAACTGAGTGTCCTTTTGGAGGAGGGGAAGGGATCCTATATAACCCTTTTTCCTGGAGCCTCTCGTGCTTTTTGCAGCTGCAAGATTAAATATCACAATAATGTCCACCAGGGGTCCTTTCGTAAAAAAAGAGGTGCAGGAGCTCATTAGCATAACTTATTTGCATATGCCACACCCCCTGACGTCACCGGAAGTGTCAGAAGAAAGAGGGAGAGAGGGAGAGAGGGAGGGAGGGAGGGAGGGAGGGAGGCGGGAAGGAAGGAAAGGAACAGGAAGGAAGGTAGGTTGGTAGGTGGGGGGAGAGAGAGAGAAAGAAAGAAAGAAAGAAAGAAAGAAAGAAAGAAAGAAAGAAAGAAAGAAAGAAAGAAAGAAAGAAAGAAAGAAAGAAAGAAAGAAAGAAATAGACAGACAAGGCGCTTCTCTCACAGTGTGCCACAAACTGTGTGTGAGTTATGTTATCCTTGGAGCTGATGTGGAAACTGTGCCCTGCCCTAGGAGAGGTGGGCGCAAGGCAACACAATCACATTACTGCACAGTTAAACAGAACTAACACCAATTTGCAGTCAGCAAACCAGCTGGGTGCCTCAGCAAAAAAAAAAAATCAAATGATATGTACATTCTTTTATCAATTCTTTTTACATTCTCCAAGGGTCCATTCAAACAGAGACTGAGACTTGATAACTGTAACAGCACTGACTAAGAAAAATAATAACAGACAGAGAATTCTGAATCTACTGAAGTCAACAGTTTCATAAGGGTGTAACTCTATTTAAGACTGCACTGGTCAGCAGAGAAATCCCCTTTTCCTGTTATTGTGAGCTGCTGCTGTCCATTCCCCGGAGCCTCCTTTTAATAAGAAGAAACTGTGACTCTCTATGCCTACGCCCGGGAAGCAGGAAAGAGCCCAGCAATCCCGTACTCGTAAGAGTTGCGCTCGGAATGTCACCAGGCGGAGCTTTTCACAATCCCAGGGCTAGAACTGACTCCACCACCTCCCCGGGTACAAAGAGAATCCCGACCCCCCCCCCCCCAGGATCTCGTTCATGTTCGGGAAAACTGTGGACTGGATTTCTCTGGGCTACAGAGGAGGGTGGGAGAGGCGGCTGGCTGAGGTAGGATTTGTTCATCCCAGTCCCTTCGGGCTCCTAGTCCGGACTAGGCGTCCTGCTCTATGAGGAAGTCTGTGCGCCGCCGGCCTCCTTAGCCCGCTCGCTCTCCCCGCTCCCCCTTGCCTGCGTGCCCTGCCTGGAAGGCGTTTCCGAGCGCGTCCCTTTCAGGAAGGAGAAGCGTCCCTCAACTCGGAAGCCGCCGGTGGTCCTTGCTCCTCGAGGGAGCGCTTGGGCATTCCCCGCCACACTTGCCTTGAGTTGGGACTTGGAGACTTTGCTGCTCTTGTCCAGGTCGAGGGCAGGGAGGGATGGGGGCTTCTCCCCAGGCCAGTGGCCTGCCGCGGCCTGGGAAGAGTGAGAGGGGGGAGGGATGGGGGTTTCTTCCCGGGCCAGCAGCCTGCCAGGGCCCAGGAAGGGTGAGTGGGGGGGGAGACTTTCCGCCAGCTCCGCGCCGAAGCGCGGGCCGGGGAGAGCAAGCTAGGGGGCGGGGCTTGGTTATGTGCCCGCCCCCCAGCCTCCTCTCTCCCGGAGCGGCGCCCTGGCGCGCCCCGGCCCCAATGGAGCCCTGATGTCCACAACTTATTTGGAAGTAAGTTGCACTGAATGAAATGGGACTGATTTTTGCGTAAAAATGCATAAGATCAGGCTGTCACTCAAACTGGCCAGTCCCTGTTAGACCATGTGAATGACCAGCATTACCCCTGTGAAACTGCTGAATTAGAATTAAATCACAAAGTTTGATTCTGCTCATTTCGGTCTCAATCAGGATAATGTGTTCCTCACATGCTATGCGTGTTAAATTATCTTAGCAAGTCTAGGAATATTGTGGTATCATCTACTACTGCGATTGTGAATAGTCACTTTGCTTATCATACACATTCAGACTTTCCATACAGGGTTTTTTCCCCTGGAATTTGGGATCAGTTTTCTGGCAGGACTCCAAGGCTTTCAATGGCATCCTGATGGACAGAAATTCAATGTGACACTTTTCCAGGTACAAGGATGTGGCACTGAAATTCATTTCATAGGGTAACCCTGTTGGTCTGCAGCTAGGTTCAAGTCCAACAGCACCTTGGAGACCAAAGAGGTTTCGAGGTATGAACTTTGGCTGTTGAAAGCTCATACCCCCCAAATTTTCTTGGTCTCTAAGGTGCTACTGGACTCAAATGTAGCTGTTCTGTTGAAATCAGCACTCTGCAGATGTTATGTTGTCATTCCATTCATACAAAGGAGGAGTCTTCCAGTCATAAATTTCAGAACCATGCAGGTCCCCACAATGAACCCAATGCAAACATGAATCCAGGGTTCTAGTTTGTACATGAATGAAAAATCCACACATTGCCCAAGTCATATCCATATATGGCACAAATCATGCTGCTGAAACACAAGGCTGGCAGGCTGTTGGTCTACATAATATCTGCACTGGGTTACTCTGTTGAATTTCTGCTTTTGTCATGTAGCTTTTGAAGTCACTGGAGCCCTGCCAGGAAAAATAAAAAATGACAGTTTTACAAACAGTTGCCTTACATACAAATCTGAGAACCTATTAGCTTGTCTGGTCTCCTTAAGGGCTCAGAATGGTGAACAGCGATGACCAGAATCCCACTGCCTATTTCCTGGGCTCTCATACATTTGTGGAAGCTTTGGACTTGTTTGTGTGACCGGGGAAGAACTGAGAAAGTGAAAGCAAACTCCCAGTGGCTGCTGGATTAATCCTGCAGCGCTGGAGGGCTGGGAGTTGGCTGACTGCTGACTTTCAGCCCTGACCCTCCAGGAACAATGCTTTGAGATGAATCACTAGCAGTGCAATCCGAAATGGAGTTATATCTCCCTAAACCCATCGACTGCAATAGATTCAGCAGAGTGTAACTCTGTTTAAAATTGCCCTGTGGGGGAATTAGGCTAATTCTGTCATGATTTGACCAGATTATTTGAAAGAAAGAGATTAGAGCCATGGGGCTAACTAAGGATTGGGATGGTTACAGATTTGCACACAACCTCTTCCATCAGGAGAGACAGCTAATCCTGTGGTGCCCTCAAGAGCGCTTGTCTCAGATTCCTGTGGTTGGTGCTGTAATGTCCTGAAAGCAAAGTAACATTTGTCAGGTGCCAGCTAGGCACCAATCAGGTCCTCCTATCATCCCCCAAAGGCAGCCATTAGGCCTGATTGTCAAATGCACCCCTCTTTCCCATTCACCCCCTTCTCTTGCATCTCATCTATACAAACAGAGGCCAGAGCATGGGTGGTGGACATCATCTGTGCTGCAGTGTCCCTTCAGAATGGTCCCCTGACTATGCACTTTGGGGCAAGGCCACATGCTCTAGATATGAGATTAGGTGAGTGAGATGCACACACAGAGATGCATGCATGCTCCCATCTGCATTACCCTAGCTTCCCTCCAAGACAGCATTTCTGCATAACTTCTCTCCCCAGATCTTCCTGCATCTACCCTATCTGGGAAGAGGAAACACTGCTATATTTAGTAGGGGCAGGGAAAGCTGTACTGCCCACATTCAAGGCCATGAGTGCTACCACATGGCAATGGTTTTCTGGGTGGCTCTCACTGCTGCTATGAATGCAGAGGTGCTTTTCTTTGTACTTTTCTTGCCTTAGCCTCTGCAGCTGCCGTTCCCCCACCCCTGCATTACTGGAGCGGTTTTCAGGCTTGTAAAAATAAATTACTAGGGTTTTTTTAAGCCTGAAAAAGCAGTGCCTCTGGTTAGTGACCGGCGGGGGGGGGGGAGGGGGATGGTACCTGCAGGGGAAGGAAAATGGCACCACCACGGTCTGTACCTTCTCATGGTCTGTACCTTCTCGTACACACTGATACAAACACACAATGGCTATGATCTTTGAAAAAAATCATCCCAAAGTAGCTTTAAGAAGCATCTCAGTAATGCAGGGACAGGGCTGAAGGTGCACAAACACATGATGGTATCCTGCTGATGCTGTGCGGAAAAACTGCTTCTCTTTGGGAGCAGCGGCTGAGCAAAACAACCACATGGAAGCAGCCAACGTGGAGTTGTTCCTATGGCCTGATTGCAGATGAATACCACAACTGATACACTGATAATAGCGACAGCTACTCTTAGGTCCAATTCAACCATTAGCCATGCAGTATGGTTGGCTTTCTCCCATCCTGGACCAGTAATGCTTGGTTCCTTCAACCAAATGCGAACAGAGTGGCCAGGGAACTAACAACAAAGAAGCTGCAGCAGTGCCACACTTTTTTCATATGAAGTTGGTCACAATGCGTATTCATGAATATACTGTGGTGCACATCATGTTTATACAGTGACAGTGACCAAAGTTTAAGAGATGTTCACACAACTACCCTCTGCCCTGCCCATCTTCACTGTCAACTCCTATTTCAAAATGTAAAAAATCAGCTAAAGAGTTGTCCAAATGGTCATGTGCAAAGTCCTGAGATCCAGAGGGGCTGTGGCTCACTGGCAGAGCATCTGCTTGGCATGCAGATTGCCCCAGGTTCAATACCCAGAATCTCCAGTTAAAAGGATCAGGTCGGAAGTGATGTGAAAGACTTCAGCCAGGGACCCTGGAGAGCCCCTGCTGGTCTGAGTAGACAATACTGACTTTGATGGACCGATTGTCTGATACAGTATAAGGCAGCTTCATGTGACTATTCCCTGATGGAAAGCAATATGGTGTTGTGTGTATGTGTTTGTTTGTGTGTAAAATAATGCATACACTGATCATCTTTCTCTAGTGGGTGGGGGAATGGATGCAAGCTATCCACAACTAGGTTTACAGAGATTGAAACATGAGTGTTATAACCAATGCTCTCTCTAAGCTGTGGAGTCTTGTGAGCAAAAAATTCTACTTTGTGAGCTACTGGTATTAAAGTTGTGAGCTTTGGCTGCTGCATAAATTAGTTTGCTCTGGAGCCATCCTTCCTGAGCCAAGAAAAAATTGTGTGAGCTGGAGACTAAAAAACTTAGAGGGAACACTGGTTATAACTCCTGTGAAGTCTCTAGATCAGGCAGTGGCACTGAAAACCAGCGTTAGGGCATCAAGCATGCAAGAAATAACATTTTGAGGTTATTGGATGGGAGCAGGGTGCAAAACTGCAGAGACTCAGTCTGAATTAACGGAATTGCACTTGCAGATATTAACATCCCCTGCTGGATTGTCTAGCAGCATGGTTTGCAGAGCAGCTGTTTATGGTGATGAACAATAGTTGCTGTCCGACCTCATCCTGTGCTGATGTCCTAGTCAATTTGGACTGATAGAGATCAGCATGGTACAGCAAGCATCCAAGCGCCTGGCACAGCAGTGCTCCACTCACCCATGAAAACTCTTCATATTGCTGAACAAAACAGGTGTTTGGAAGAGTACACACAGGTTATAGTTGAGAGAACAGTAGGATCACCATGTGGAATGAGCTAAAAAGGGAATTAATCCAGTCCAAAGGCAGGGTCATTCATCTATCTGTGTATCAATTAAATGTTTAGTCCCTCCCTTATCCAAGGAGCTGAGAGTAGGGTACAAGGTTCCTCTGATCCCTTTTTCCTTTTCACAACAGCCTTATGAGTTAGAGCAAAGTTCTGAGTCCAGTGGCACCTTTAAGCTGTCTTGAAGCCATCCATGCTTGTAGCTGCCACCACCTCCTGTGGCAGTGAATTCCATGTGTTAATCACTCTCTGGGTGACGTAGTACTTCCTTATATCTGGTCTAACCCGACTGTTCAGCAATTTCATTGAGTGCTCATGAGTTAAGAACATAAGAACACAAGGGGGGGACCCGCAATACTCGCGGGGGGGGGGGGAGAAGGAGCTCCACCAGTGGAGGAAGCATCCCCCCCCCGCTACTGTGGTGGGCCTGAGCGGCCAAGAGGTGCTCGGCCTGCCACTTCTCCCTTCCCACCCCACCACAGCTGCCGGCTCACACATTTTTGCCTTAGATCAGGAAGGATGGCTCCAGAGCAGTGTCACCTCTAAGCTATTATAGTGTGAGCTAGTTCACAGTTCTTTAGCCTCCGGCTCATACGTTTTTGCCTTAGCTCAGGAAGAATGGCTCCAGAGCACTGGTCCCTCTCAGCTGAGTTAGCCTCTGGAGTGCATATTTTTGTCTCAGCTCAGGAAGGACAGCTCCAGAGCAGACAAATTTTTGCAGCAGCCACGCTGCTCGCCCCCTCCCCCCCCCACAAAGAGAATTTTTTCTCTGCCGGACGGTGGAGCCCGCGGCCCTCAGGGCGACCGCTTTGCTGGGGGAGCGACCCGAGGCGCCCACGCTCGTCGCACTGGGATTCGTTCCTGGCATGGCGGCAGACAGACGAAGGGAACTCCAGCGGCTACCCGCCCAGAGCCTCTGAGAGCCGAAAGGTGGAGGGGCGGAGGCCTTGCGCCGCTTCTGCCACGTAGGGCCCCTCCAACGGCCTGTCCAGCTCGGTGCCTGTCACGAAGTTTTCTTTCCCCTGATCTCCCTCTTGGAGGCCTCCGCCACCGGGTCCTGGCCCTCTCCTGCCCTGCCGCCCTCCGCACCTGCCGTCAGCCGGGCGCGCTCCCCCGCTCGCTCCCCCGCCTGCCGCCTCCGGAGATCCTGGGAGGAAGTTGTAGCAGCGCTGCTGCCGTTGCCGCCCGGCTGTCACGACGCAGAGGCCGCCCCGGAGCCCCGGCCTCGCCGGGCCCGCCGCTCGCCCCTCCCCCCCAAGAGTCCTGGCGGGCCTCACCGGCCCGCCGCTCGCCCCCTCCCCCCCGGCCGTGGCCGTTCATAGAGCGTTCCCTGCGCATGCGCAGGGGACACTCTTTTACTTTTTGGGGGATTTAAATATCCCCCGAAAAGTTTTTTTAAGTTTTGGGATTTTTCTGCAAGCGGGGGGGGGGGGTCACCCCCCACCTGCAGAACCCCCCCTCTGCCCTCCAAGTGCCCCCCCCCGCGGATTTAGGTATCCACATGGGGGTGGGCCACTTGGCTATTAGATATATAGATAAGAGAAGAGGATCTTTTTGATCCAGCATTGCACAACCAGACAGCCCGTCTGTGAAAAGCTTCACCGCGCATGACTCCCACGATGGATTGTCTAGATGGCATCCACTGTAATGAGCCGTGCGGTTGGCTTTTTTTTTAAAAAAAATCCTGTCTGCGCATGGGCGCCTTACCATATACTTGTTTCTCTGTGTATGTGCGTACTAAAAATGGTCAAAACATGGCCAGCAGTACCTTCCTCTAGGTACCGTTTCACTTAATAAAGTAGACAAAGTTCAGGGGACCATCAGAAACATAACATTGTTTGGATCACTTGAGCAGAGCTTGTTTAAGCGGTTATGCATGCATTGCTAAGAGTTTTTTAAAATGGCAGCTGTTTGGGATGGTCTGGAGACCATCCCTACGGGCTGATTGCACACTGGAGGTATGACCTGATGGTGGAAAGTCTGGCATTGGCCCACCGGCCAGCTTTAGACCAGACTTTAACTAGTATCTTTTAGGTACAGATCCCCAATGGGGATCAACGGGCTACTGACAAAAGTGGCACGATTCCCAGATGTTGAGGTCTGGACGTGCACTTTAAATCCAGCAGGCACTTGTGCCTGGCATGGCTCAAAAGAGCCATCTGAGCACACCCCTAATCTCTTTCTTGACTTCATCAGGTGGATATTTTAGTTCCAAAAAGGTGAGTTAGGTTAGAGAGGGAGGGAAAGAGAGAGTGATTGATCCAGGGTCACCCAGTCATTGCCTGACTCTAACCATTACACCACAGAGTACACATCAACCTAAGGAATTGTATTATGCTGTTACCAGAGAACAAGCATGCCACATTAATGTGACTGATGAACAAAGCAGCTGCCAATTACTAAAGTAAACAAGCCAAGTCACTTGCTCCAGGGACAAGGGAAAATCCCGTTGAGATGGTTCACTAACCAACCTGATGTGTCTATGTACATGCTGGGGGGAAATTTCTTTCTGATCCCAGATATTACAAACAGGCTCTAAGCATAAACAAAACATATCCAGGGAAGTCCATCCCTGAGTCATGTGACTGAATATCCTGATTCTACTTACAACCATTCCTAAAGTCCCAGAGGAATGGAAAATCCTGTTGTCTTTGACTGGAACTGGAAGTGGCTGTCCAGGCTGACCCTGCCTTGGTGCAGTAATGTAACCAAGCTTTACCTGGGTTTGGTCTCAGCAACTCTCAGAGCAACACACACTACAAAGCAAAAGAAGGCTTTATTGAAGCAATTCAGGAAAAGTAAATGGAGGTAAGGATGCTTCTCTCTAATCATATTTAAAGAAAAACACTGGCCATAACTTCCTGACCTCCTCAACCAATTACTGGGCAGTATCCATAGAACTTTCCAGGCCAAAAGCGAGTTCCCCTCCCATACCAGATTCACAGCTGAACTGTGTGAGCTAATTAACAGGCCTGGGTAGATTGCCTTGATGAGTAACCACCAGTATGGGGACGGGTGGCTAACACCTGGAGAGAATCAGAGAACATTGAATTTAGCTGGAAAATTCCTCTAATATGGCTTCTTTCTTGACAGTTGCTTCATCAAATCCCCAGGGCAATGATGGAAATATTCTAAGTAAATATTAGAAGAAATATTTCAGGAGCTTAATCAACCACATGGTTTGGAAGCTGATAAAGTAAGCTCTTCCTTATGAAAGCTCATCATACCATTAAGATATCAGCCTTTGACATGACCAAATTCTGTCTTATTTTGCTACAACAGATCGATATGGCTACCTTTCTGGAATCCAGTCCTGCAGTTCTTTGCTGACCTATCAGTTCTAGGGAATTAGATACTCATTATTTCATAATAACATACCATTACCTAACATTTTAAATGGCTAGATTTCAACAGATAGATCTTACAGCCATAGTCCTCTTTAATCTCAATGGCACTCAGCAGCAGAATGACATTATACTGTATGCATCTTGGAAAGAATCAAAGTGGCAGGAGCTGGCCAGCCTCCCCCTTTGGACATCCCCATTTCTTGGATTTACAAGTAACTAAATGATGGGGACATATGGTGTGGTCTTGAATCATTCTTTCTCGGAAGTGTGAGGAACATAAGGCTCAGCAGCATTTCAATTCCCAACCCCTTTTCACAACCCTGTTTTCTGGCACTAAGCCCAGCCCTTTCTTCTCTGTTTACATCCTTCCTTCCTGTAAATGACTTGAAGACTGAGCTGGCAGTCAGCCAGATACACCTGTCTGACTAGTAGAGTGAAGACATCACCTGGCCACTAGCACAAACAGGTGACCAAGACTTCATCAGCACCTGCGTTGTAACTGGATGATTATAGGACGAGAGCCTGGTCAGGGGTAGGGTGAAGGAGACAAGGTCAGCCTTTCTTAATTAGGTCATTGTAGGATCCCACACCTTTCTTATGCCTCCATATCAAATAGAATGGAGAGGCACCAGGGCAGCTGATATGTTCCCACTCTGCCCAGTGGACTGACAAAATGTGCGTGCTGAAGTTATCAGGTGCCCTCACTGGCACATTTCAGAACACCACAAATTCACTGGCCTCCACAGAAGCAATATTGTTGTCTCTCACTTTGGAAAGTTGTAACTGAAATGCAAAGTGGGTCACTCCCGCCCCCCAAGAATCTAGTAAGGCTCTGAGACACAGATAACATGGGTCAGACTGCTGATAGGGTTGCCAGCTCCAGGCTGGGAAATACCTAGCGAATTTGGAGGTAGGGCCCAAGGAAGGCAGGGTTTGGGGAGGGGAGGAACTTCAATGGAGTAAAATGCTATAGAGTCCACCCTCCAAAGCAGCCATTTTCTCCAGGTGAACTAATCTCTGTCTCTTGGAGATCAGTTGAAATAATGGGAGAACTCTAGCCACCACTTGGAGATTGGGGACCCTAGTCAGGCAACATGTATGAATACATCAGTAGAAGACACATTTTATTTTATTTATTATATTTTCATATTTATAGCCTGCCCTTTCCGCAAGCAGACTCAGGGCAGGTAACAACATTTCAACAATACAATAAGCATAATTAAAGTTTTAAAACAGAGCAACATACAGCCCAAGAAGAGAATTGGCTGGTTGTGAGGGATTCCCTGGCCAGTTGATAATGAATGAGTGATAGCCAGTTGTTGATAAATGGGTGACAGAGACCTCAGAGACATATTGGAACTAAGTACAAGCAGGCCAAGCAAGAAAAAATGTGTGGAGTGAAATGATTGAATTGGGATTGTAACAGGGGCAGTGGAGTGTATGGCTTATGATCCTGAGCCCAAAAACAAAATGGTAGATGTTAGAATTTTGGGGATCTTCTGCATGAAGATGCAAAGGCTTAAATGACAAAAGACATTGAGTGCAACAGCTTCTTCTTCATTGCAAAGCACACTCTGAATGTGTTGTTTCACAATGGAGGAGCAGCAGAGGCTTCTAACAGGGTTGCTAGGCAATGCCTGGTAACCAATGGGAGGGTTGGTGGGCAGTGTCCTGGGAGGAAAATTAAAAAGAAAAATAAGACATAATCTAATTACAGGAAGTTCTTACTATAGAGTTCCTGGCAGTTCCTAGAGCTCCAGGGAAGTGACAAAGGATAGCTCTAGGAATCATCAGAAAGAGTTTATGGTGATTCCTATAGCTACCCTTTGTCACTTCTGGGTACTCTGTGGTAAGAATTTCCTGTGAGTAGACAGGGCCATATTTTTCTTTTTAATGTTTTTCCTGCTGGTACCTTCAGCACCAGTGGTACCTGGGGGCTGAGATTCCCCTCCCTCTCAGGGGCCCTGGCAACCTTAGCTTACCTCCAAACAAGCACTTCTACCCTGAAATTCCCTCGCTCCTGGCCACTGCTGTCCCTGCCAGTATTCCAAACCCATATGCACTTCACCAACACACACAGTTTTGGAATCCAGAGTGGGGGTCAGCTTGCCATCCTCCAGGTGGGGCCTGGAGATCTTCTGGAATTACCACTGATCTACAGATTACTAAAATCACTTCCCCTATATAAAATGGCTTCTTTGGTGAGTAGGCTGTATGGCATTGTACCCCAGTGAGTCTTTCTCCTCCGCAGACCCTGCCCTCCCCAGGCTCCACCCTCAAAATCTCCAGAAATTTTCCAACCTGGAGTTGGCAGTCCTGGGTGGGAAGGGAGTTTCAAAGGGAAAGTGGCTGGCAGGGCCACTGCCTCACCCACATTTTTCCCATGGCAATGGGCTTGTTGAGCTAACATTACCTGCAACAATAAACCCAACAGGCTAAAGGCTGAAAGAGGACCAGCTCTCAGCATTCAGCGAAACAGGAGGAGCAATGGGGCCTGGCAGACGTCCTTTGGCAGGGGACTCCACAGTCCTAAGTCATGCTGCCTCCGTCAAGAAGGGCTTCCATCCAACAATGACTTCAGAGCCCAGGCACGTATCTACAGTCAGGCCACTCCAGCAGCAAACCTCTGTAAGAATCCCAGATATCAGGTCTCCATTGGTCCCCTGGTAGGCTACGAGCATTCTTTCGCTTGCAGGTGACGTGGGCATTCCTTACCCAACTTGTAACACTACCATGCATGGCATAGCTTTCCTTTAGTACCCAAGCAAGTGAATACCTCATTTCTGATCGAGGGGTTCATGTGGCCTGCTTTCTACAATGTCTGTTCTCAGGAAAAGAATTTGCCACTGCTTCTCTCTTTGCTCTCCAGTAACTCCTGCTTGTTCTCGAGGACGCAAAGGCCATCAAAATGAAGTGATGCTGCAGGAAAGGGTAATATGCAGCAAAGCTAGACTTGATTCCTCTGGGCTTCTAGCACCCAAGAAGTGCCCCAGCCACAGCCAGGAAACGAAGAATGTCATGCATCGTCCCTGAGGCATCCTGTGCCACAAAAGGAGTCTTGTGACACCTTAAAGGCGACTATATTTATTGTGGTAAAAGCTTTCATGGACTGGAATTCACTTCTCACCACTGAATGAAACAGAGGAGTCTCTGAACACTCTCCTTGTATGCACCACTACACAGCTGGTGCCCTCTCCCTTCGAGGCCAGGAGCCAAAACCTTCTGGGCTTGGTTGGTAACGGGCCAAAAGCCCTGCCTCAGCTAGCAGTACTTGATCCCTGCTATTTTGCTAGAGTGGCATTTGGGTGGGTGCTGTGAACAGGGTGAGTCTACCTAGTAATTTGGCATAAACTCAGGCCCCGCTGGGTATTTAAACACATAATCTGCCTTCCAGAAAGTGAGCTAACTGAGAACCTGCCTGATTAATTTCCCCCCTATCCATCCGCCTGTAGCCTCTCACAATTGCATACAATCTACGACCCAGAAGAAAGACCCAAAGTAATTTAGCTGATCACACACTGCCAATGTCTCACACAGCTGAGTTGGCAAGCAGTCCAAGAGTGTCGATCTATTTAGCTTAAGAAAACAGAGCCAGTCTCCATGAACCTGTTAACAGAATCGGACGACTGCAGAGAAGAAGATTGCAAAGCTTCAACCTCTGTCCTTATATAAGGCAGAACAATGCATAGCTTCTCTTCGCAACCCTTCCCAAAGCCAGAGTCTATTTGTACAGTACAAGCTTTGCTGAGCTGAGACTTTACCCTTTTAATATTAGCCAGAAGTAACTGCCAGGACTGGCTCCCATACAAATGCATTTAAACTAACAATGAGCTACAGACACAGGCAAACAATGCATGGCTCGTATTTAGCATGTGCTTTTATAAGATTAACCAAGTAAGGAGGGAGTCAAAGGAAGGAAAGGGGAGAGAGGAAAGGAAGAAGGGTGGATCAAGGGAGAGCATGGGAAAGCTCCCTGTCTCTGAGCATGAGATTCAGGGAAAATGACGGTGAGTGGGAACAAGTGAAAATTTGGCAGCAGTGATTCCTTATGAGTACCTGCAAAAGTGAGGAAGAAGGAGTATAAAGGTCAGGGCTTTTTTTCGTAGAAAAAGGGTTTTTGCCCAATATTAGAGAAAAGTCAGAGTTATGGATCTTGCTTCTGGAAAGAAGAGACTGCTTCCTCTAGTTTAAAATATTTATTGCTAAAGGATAAAGGGAAAATGGGATTAGCTACAAATTAACTAAACATGCTTTCTAAGGAACAGCATTGCTCCGCTCTACACTCTAAGACATTCTGCAACAGAGTGAGACAGAATGGCGATTCTGTCCTTCTTCCTGACCTCCAGGACAAGTCACCTGTGGAACAACAACCAATTAGAAATACAATAGTCTAGTAGCTTCTCGGGCTTTACATCCATTGGTCAGCTCCCAGGTTTCTTCTCAGGGTCAAGCTGCAAAACACTAGGATAAACAAGTTAACCCTATAATTGCTGGAAGTTAGGTTTTGGTCTAGGCACATATTTCTAACAAGTTTAAACTGCCTTTCCTCCCTGGATCAGCTTAGCTTCCCCAGGTGCCCTGTGGCTTGCGAGGCACCTGGGGAATCCTGGGGGGGAGGCTGTAGGCATGGCCAACTTAGAAGCCAGCTGGAACTCCATTCCTGTGCGTTCCTGCCCAAAAATAGCCCTGATAAAGGTATGCACAATCGGAGTCCTCCAGGGGTGCAATGATGTGGGAAAGCGGAAAGTTCCTTCACCATTCATTAGGACCCTGAACAGCCAGCTTGGTTTTTGTAGCTGCTCCCTAACAAATAATTTCATGGTTATTGGGATTTTTTTTTTTGAGGAGCAGCTTCAACATATCTTGTCAATATTATATATCCCCAGTAAGAAACCACAAAACCACAGTCTTCAAATCATCAGACTCAAGATAGTCCCACATATGGGGAAACTCTGGATGAGGTGGAAGGAGGGGTGTAGGTTACACAGCTTAAGAGGAAACCACACAGCCCTCCTCCTAACTGCAGAGCTTATTGCAGAAGAACAACTTTCTCAGCCTGGGAGACCATTTCAAAATCAACAATTGTCCCCTTATTTAAGCATTTTTTAAAACCTTAAATATACTAACATTTTTTTTATTATTTTAAAGGGAGGTTAAGTGACTGTCTTGGAAGTTTAGTTTTTTATAATGAACCTTGTTTTATTTCAAGGATTTGGAAAGAGATCCTTAAAATTTGCAAAGATCCATGAAGAGTGATCTAGTAGACATTATACATTTGGACTTACAAACCCTTTTGATTTTAAAAATTCCCAGTGTAAATGCAATGATCATGGGATGAGTTCTCTGAATAGTTTAGAGAATCATTATATAAATGAACAGTTCTCACAACAGAAGTATATACAGTACGGTTTCACTGCTGAGACCAGTGCTATTGAATTTGTTAATAAATGATCTGGAATTTGAACGAACCATAAAGTAGCAGAGTTTGTAGATGAGACCCAATTATTCTGGATGATGAGAGCCGGTATGGTGTGGCAGTTAATGCATTGGCCTAGGACCTACAGAATCCTGGACTGAATCCCTGCTCTGCCATGGAAGCTTGTTGGGTGGCCTTGGGCCAGTCGCTCTCTCTCTCAACCTAATCTGCTTCATAAGGCCATTATGAGGATAAAATGGAGGAAGGAAGGATGATATTGTAAGTCACCTGGAATCCCCACCGGAGAGAAAAGGGAGGTATAAAAATATAAATACAAATATAAATAAAGACAAAAGTGGATTGTGAGTAGCTCCAAAAAGAGCTGTCAAAACTGGATAAATGGATAACAACATAGCAAATTAGATTTAAAAATGTCTAAATAGAAGCACATCAGGTTGAAAAATCCTAACTTTAAAATCTACATTGACTAGGGTCTGAACTGACTGACCCAGAAAAGAGGTCTTGGATGGATAACTCAATGAAAATGTTACCTGTGTAGCAATGTTCTGTATTCTTGGTGTTTGGAGGGGGGGCAACAGTGGGAGGGCTTCTGGTGTCCTGCCCCCACTGCTGGACCTCCTGAGGGCACCTGGTGTTTTTGGCCACTGTGTGACAGAGTGTTGGACTGGATAGGCCACTGGCCTGATCCAACATTGGCTTCTCTTATGTTAATGTTGAAAAAAGTAAATTGGCTGCCAAAACAGTCAAGGGGCTAGAGATGCTTCCCTATATGAAAAGGATAAGAAGTTGGGGCTTCTTAGATTACAGTGAAAGATCACTATAGACAGACATAGGGCTGCCAAGTCAGCCTGGGGGGCGGGGGATCCCCCACTAAAGGGGTTCCTGATCCGCCGGCCAGCATTTGGCCGGCAGGGGGAACCCCACCCCCGACATCGTCCAGCAAGGACGATGTAATGATGTCATCGGAAGTGACGCAGCACGTTGGGGGCGTTGCTAGGGCGACGCTCTGGCAATCGCCCCAACGTGCTGCGTCACTTCCGGTGACGTCGATGGGCGAGCGCGCAAAGCGCGCACGCCAGAAGAAACTCCCGGGGAGAGGAGGACTCCCCCCCCACCGGTGAGTTTTCAAGACTTGGCAACCCTAGACAGACATGAAAGAATATTATAAAATTATGCATGGGGTATAGAAAGTGGAGGCAAGCTTTGAGAATTAGACATCTAGCAGATGTCTGGAAAAACAATCTGTATCTGAACTAGAACTGATAAGGTTCTCTCATTTTTCAAGAGGAATCCATACTCCTGTCTCCACCTCACTTCTGAATTCCATTTCCCATGAGAAGCAGAGTAAGAAAGCATTAAGAGTTTTTAAAGAGAAGTAACTAGTAACTGTTTGTGTGACATATATAACATCAGAGTAATGTCTTGAGATCCAAACAAAGGGGTAAGGTAGGGACAACAACAGGGAGTTGGGTAATGTGGAGGTGTAGGGGTAGGGGATTTTGTCCCTTTCACTGCTGCTCGCCACTGACTCTGCATCCCTTGACTACTTTGCACTACCCCCTTGCATGAAGGAGTACATCTTGCCTCAGCAACCATTTAAGGCTAGTGCCAAGCAGTTAGTCATTAGGCGAAAAGAAGGAACAGGTTAGTCTGCATCTATCTAGAGCAAAACAACCAGAGCTTGGGGAACTTAGGAAAGCTCACCAGGTACAGCTGGTGGACATTGTGGGGCTGGGGTTAAAAGGGGGGGGATTAAGGTTATGAGATTCACCAGGATCTCTGCCTTGCACAGTCGCACAGAAGGGGGAATTCCAGGAGATGCAACTTTCCCCATTATTTATGTGGGTCAAGGCAGGCTAGAATGAATTGCTGGCTATAACACACATCGTAATGTGTAATGCTTGTTCTTCCTCCCTCCTGGTTGCCCACTTTTCTTGGTGATGTGGCACTGCCATGCCCACCACTGTCTCCTCTGCTAAGCCCCTGCCAGCTGCAGTGAGCACAGGGCAGCGGCTCTCGTGGACTCTGTTGGCTATTTCCTCACCAGGCATGGGTCCAGAGGCTGGGGGTGGGCCAGTGGTGAGTCCAGAGCCAGAGCCATCCCTGGACAAGAAGTGGATTATCCATTTTGATCTAAATTCTGCACACATTAGGTACTGCCATTTTAAGCACAGTTGCACTCTTTTAAGTCCATGAAAGGAAATGGGCTTTGAAGGGTGCAACTCTGTAGATCTTTAGCACAATCATTCCACAAATTCACAGGTGATGTTCTAAACTTAGGGCCAAACTACACAGGACATTGGAGTTCTGTGACTGCAGTGCCAAATGTGTAATTTGGCCATTTAAAAACATCCAGGACCCAATCTGAATCAGGCCTATGGTACTAGGGATAAACCGAAAAGGGGTCACAGGTATCAAACAAGAAAACCATACAAACAAACCCTGTGATAAATGACATTTAGTAAGAATTATATTACTTTCAAAACTTTACAAGATTGCAATTTTCCCAACATTCTCAACTTTACAAAAAAAATTCGAACATTCTCAATGAGCACCCGGTTATAAACTCATTTCAACAGCAGTCTTCCTTGGGAGTAATTCTATATTGTAAGGAGGTGTCAGCTTCTTAATCCAGTTCAAAATTATAATAGGAGCAAACTTCTTTATTTCTTTATTTCCTTCAAAATATCCTGGAAAAAAACCATGGTAAAAGAAAAGCAACATGAAGCTGAATGGAATATAATGATTTTGAACTTGTAATTATTTAATATATAACTTACTCCTGGTTCCATTATGAGTGTTTATATTGGGAGCTGGCCAATACTCTCTAAGTGCATAAAGCCTCCTCATTGTTGCTGGCTGATGCTCTCCATGAGCGCTATCCATTATTGTAGTAGCAGACCAATCCTATTATTCTCCCCTGCTAGAAGCCTTAAATTTTCAACTGGCTGGCAAATGCTCTCTACACTAAACTGAATCCAAACTCTATAAAGACTCTTCTAGTTAATTCTACACAGGTGCATGTTGATCATTATCACAGGTGCATATTGATCATGTTGGCTGCCTTCGCTTACCGGGAAACTCTGAAGTCGCCATCTTTGGAAAAATTTTATGGGAATTTTATTGTAATTTTAATGGTTTTATATTGTAAACCTCTATGGTACTTGGTTTCTGTTAGCCGCCTTGAGCCGGTCCACTGGCTAGGCGGGATACAAATAGAACAAATAAATAAATAAATAAATAAAAATCATTAACTGCTGGACTTCCTGAGGGCACCTGGTGTTTTTGGCCACGGTGTGACAGAGTGTTGGACTGGATGGGCCACTGGCCTGATCCAACATTGGCTTCTCTTATGTTCTTATGTTCTTACACTCTGACCTAGCCACAGTGATCTATGCAATGGTCACCTTGAGGCTGGACTACTATAACTCATTCTACATAGGGCTACCCTTAAAGCTGACCCAGAAACTTCAGCTGGTTCAAAATGCAGCAGCATGGGTACTCCTGTGTCAGCACATATCCAACTAATGCTTCATCAGCTGCATTGGCTCCCAGTTGAGCACTGGATCCGCTCTAAGGTTCTAGTTTTAACCTCTAAAGCCCTTACCAGTCTGGGGCCAATATCCTTATGGGACCGCCTTAACTGATGGTGGGTCAACTGAAATAGAATAATACTATTCAGGGGTAGGGCTGCCAAGTCCCCCGCTTGGGTGGGGGAAACACCGATTTTTAGAGCTTACCTCCCGCTTTTCCAAAGATGGCCACCGGGGGGACAAAATGGCTGCCTTAAAAGGGAAATGTCTGCAGAGAGCCTGCCCTGCATTAAAAAGCCTTGCCAGACATTTCCCCTTTAAGAAGTCAGCAAGAGAGCTTCTTCCACAGCAAGAGAGCCCCGCCCAGAGATTAAGGAGGGACTGAAGGAGCTGCTTTTGCATGTGGCTGGCAAGGTGAGTTTCTCTTCCAGCTCTTTTCATTCTCTCTCCCTCTTTCTTTTTTCTGTCTGTCTGTCTGTCTCTCTCTCTGTCCCCATCCAGCAGAGGTCTATCAGTGGCTATTATAGCCACAAGGTCTAAATGGAAGTAAGTGCCTCTGCCAGTTTTTTCCCCTTCTCTCTCTCTCCCTCTTTCTTTTTTCTGTCTGTCTGTCTGTCTCTCTCTCTCTGTCCCCATCCAGCAGAGGTCTATCAGTGGCTATTATTAGCCACAAGGTCTAAATGGAACCCTTTGGCTGGGGCAGTGATGCTCTGAATTCTTGGTGCTTGGGGGGCAACAGTGGGAGGGCTTCTGGAGTTTCTGGGCTTCTGGCCCCGCTGCTGGACCTCCTGAGGGCACCTGGTATTTTTGGCCACTGTTGTGACACAGAGTGTTGTACTGGATGGGCTGTACTGGATGGGCCGATCCACTGTGGCTTCTCTCCTGTTCTTATGATATGAAAATCATATTCAGCACTTGTGTAGCACTTAGTGCTTCATATTCTGCCGAGATGAGGAAGGATTCAGTAGGGCCGTTGCTCAGTGATAGAGCATCTGCTTCACATGCAGGAGGTATCAGCCTCTTCAGCTAAAAAAGGATCAGGTAATAGGTGACATTAAAGATCTCAGCCTGAGACCCTGGAGAGCCACTACCAGTCTGAGTAGTCAATACTGACCTTGATGGACCAATGGCCTGATTCAGTATTAGGAAACTCCATGAGTTCATGTGTCAGCATGTGGAAGCAACATCACAGGATGTGACATCACAAAATGATGTCACTTCCTTTCTCCTGGCTCCACCCCCAAAGTCTCCTGGCTCCACCCCCAAAGACCCCAGATATTTCCCAAGTTGGACTTGGCAGCCCTATTCAGGGGTCATTTCAAGCAGGAGCTCAGGGGAGCTCAGCTCCAGGAGTTGGTGCCAGCCCCCCCCCCCGGTGGGGGAATGCCTGCTTGTGTCATGGCTGCAGCAAAATGACCCCACCCCCTGGAAAGGTCCTTGTTCCTCCGACCAGCCTTCTGGAGGCTTCAGCCACCACTGAAGCTATCCTCCCAGAATAGTGGTATTTCTGAGGCTTGGATCAGTAGCGGTCCCCTCTCTGCCAGCTCTTTCTTTCTCTCTTTCTTTCTTCCTCTCTCTCTCTCTTTCTCTCTTGCCTTCTGACATGCTTCCAGTGATGTCAGGTGGTTTAGCATATGCAAATAAGTTATGCTAATGAGCTCCTGCACCTCTTTTTCTACGAAATGACCCCTGATGCTATCTGAATAAAACAATGGCAGCAAGGAAAAACAGCAGTTCAGTGTAGGGGGTATTCAAGGAAGCTGATTATCAAGGCCAGAATTTGCAGTGCTGTGCTGAAGTTGCAAATCTTACCCCCAAGCATATCTTCATTCTATATTCGCCCAGCCCTCCATTCATTACACTCATCATGTCTTAAGTATGAAAGAATCACACACAGCCAGACTTATGATGAGGCAGCACCCCACTTTGAGTGGCAGCTGTCAGAGAGGATGCCATTTCCCTGACTCTATTTCTGGGTGTTATTTTTTAAAAGTGGGTGGGTGGGTACGTTGTTCTTACTTTTGGCTGTAGATGAAATATGTCTAAGGCTGTCACCGGAAACAGCAGCAGCATTTCACCCAGCATGCTGCATGTCCGTGCACGTCTGGTATTCTCTGTGGTAGTCAATCCATATCTCTTCTGTTCACTGCCTGCTGTTGGCACTGGAATTCTATAGCAAGCATGTAGCAGGTCAAGGACTGTGGGCTTATTGACGTCAGCGGCAGCGATACCTCCCTTTCTGCAAACATTGCGGCTTCCCCAATGAGTCTCTTGGGTTCTAGAAGCTTGGGAGCCAGGGCTGTTAAACAGTAGGGAAGTGACAGCTTCACACCAGGGAGGGCGGGATACAAAAATGCAAGACTGGGAATAATTTTTGTGTAGGTGCTTATGAAAACAAATCTGAACTTTCACCAAAAGTGAAAGCAGCAGCCTTGCTTCCTATGGTCTCATGGGCATCATCTTCTACATGAAAGCAAGGGCACAGAGTTTCTAATTTCGGGGGGGGGGGCTGGGCCAGAGGGAGGGAGGGAAACAGGAAGCACGCACATGCTGGGATGATGCCACCGCAAGAGCCTCCCCCCCCGGCCTGGCTTCCCCGCACCCCTCTCCCCACCCACTCCTACCTCGCTCTCTCCAGGGGCTCCGGGCGACTGCTCAGTGTGATGATGTCACCCAGAAGTGATGTCATCATGCTGGGCACATTGCCGGGGTGATGCTCTGGCAATCACCCTGAAACTCTATGGTGCCATAGAGTTTCCAAGGCAATTGCTAGAGCGTTGCCCTGGCAATGTGCCCAGCGTGATGATGTCACTTCCAGGTGATGTCATCACGTTGGGCAGTCACCCAGAGCCCCTGGAGAGGGAGGGAGTGCGGGGGAGCTGGGGGGGGATGCTCCGGCTCTTGCGGCGGCGACTTTTTGAAGCCGCGGCGGCCAGGGGCCTGGGGGGTGGGGAGGCGTGGCGGCAGGCAGGCGCTCTGTTTTGCCCTGGGGGGGGGCTCAGTCCTCCCTGGAAAATTCCAGGAGTGGCCTGAGCCCTTGCGTAGTTGAAGCCTATGCATGAAAGCATATTGACTTGGATCCAGCACAGCATTTCCGTGGGCACGTTCTGTGCTCACAGATCCCAGCCTTTTCCCTAAGCCCACACTGGTCATAGCTTTTTGAGCAGTAGTCAAGGTGGGGAGGTAAAGAAGTTGTGCTCTGAGGGTAGACAGTCTTCCTACCATGGAAACACTGCTCTGGATCAAAACCATACCATGGTGGCCATGTGTCCTATTGCTCTGCTGAGCAAAGCTTGATGCCTTTCTCCAGCCTAAGTAGATTTCCTCCAGATGAAGTAGCACTTCCTCCAATGGAATGCCTACTTAATTCGGAGGATGGCTTCTTAGGAGAGAAAGTACACAACATTCTTCTTTTGGAGATAAATGCAAGGGTGGACTGGCCATTTAACTTACAGGGATATTTCCCAGTTGGCCACTTCCTTAGAGGGTTACTGGTGGCCAGGATCAAGCAGAGCCATGCCCTGGCAACTCTGCACAAGCCACTATTTTTTTTTGGGGGGGGGGGATCTGTTTGTACATTTAAAGCCCATGAAGATAGAAAAGCTTCTACACAGATGGACAATTGCAGGGGTCATTTTGTAAAAAAAGAGGTGCAGAAGCTCATTAGCATAACTCATTAGCATAACTTATTTGCATATGTTACACTACCTGACATCACCAGAAGTATGTCAGAAGGCAAGAAAGAAAGAAAGAAAGAAAGAAAGAAAGAAAGAAAGAAAGAAAGAAAGAAAGAAAGAAAGAAAGAAAGAAAGCTGGCAGAGAGAGGACAGCTACCAATCCAAGCCTCAGAAGTACCACTATTCTGGGAGGATAGCTTCAGTGGTGGCTGAAGCCTTCAGAAGGTTGGTCGGAGGAACAAGGACCTTTCCAGGGGACAGGGTCATTTTGCTGCAGCCATGACACAAGCAGGCATTCCCCCACGGGGGGGTGGGGCTGGCACCAACTCCCAGAGCTGAGCTCCCCTGAGCTCCTGCTTGAAATGACCCCTGGACAATTGGCTTCCACTGTTGGAAATGATGGATAACGAACAAGCAAGCAATATTCAAGCACTATACACTAAGCAATGCTCCCTCTAAGCTGTGGAGTCTTGTGAGCAAAAATTCTACTTTGTGAGCTACTGGCATTAAAGTTGTGAGTGAGCAATTTGGCTACTGCATAAATTAGTTTGCTCTGGACCCATCCTTCCTGAGCTAAAACAAAAGTGTGTGAACCAGTGGCTAAAAGACTGTGAGCTAGCTCACACTAACTCAGCTTAGAAGGAACACTTAGAGGGAACAAAGTTTTCCTTCTTTGCTACTAAGTCCCTTAATTAAAAATTTATAGCTCTAGTGTCTAATTTGTTAATACAGCATCATTAAGATTTTACAATATTTATCCTGGGGTTTTTTTGGCTAACCTTTTGAAAGTCACATACTTAACCTGTAAGGACAAAGTGTCTCTGATTGAAACCACTACTGTTTGATGTTACTATTGTCATTGTTGTTTGATTGTATTTGGTACTTCACTCTAGTTTTTGAAATGTTTAATAAAAATTTAATTAAAAAAAATAAACTCTGCCCAAGCCTCAGGGGCCGCTTGGCTGAGACCCGTTGTCAGCTCTCCAGCTGTCTCTGCCGGCCCTGCTTCCAGTTTGGGGGGTGATGGACTGGGTGAGCTAATGCCCACGGTTGTCCCCACTGAGCTGAGTGGCCCTGCAGTGCTGGCTTGCTGCACAACCAGGGCCACTCCGCTTGGCTTGCTCCAGGCTGTTCTTGTTTGTCATTCCACTCCTGAGTAAATGCATATTACTTTTCTTGTCTTGTGTGGCATGTAATAGAAAACAAAACTGCATGAATGTGCCCAGCAAACAAGGTGCTCCAGTGTGCATAAGAGGGCAGTGGCTAGGGCTGCCAAGTCCCCCGTTAGGGCGGGGGAGACACTGATTTTTAGTCCTTCCCTCCCGCTTTTCCAAAGTTGCCCACCGGGGGGACAAAATGGCTGCCTTAAAAGGGAAATGTCTGCAGAGAGCCTGCCCTGCAGTAAAAAGCCTCGCCAGACATTTCCCCTTTAAGAAGTCAGCAAGAGAGCTTCTTCCACAGCAAGAGAGGTCCGCCCAGAGATTAAGGAGGGACTGAAGGAGCTGCTTTTGCATGTGGCTGGCAAGGTGAGTTTCTCTTCCAGCTCTTTTCATTCTCTCTCCCTCTTTCTTTTTTCTGTCTGTCTGTCTGTCTCTCTCTCTGTCCCCATCCAGCAGAGGTCTATCAGTGGCTATTATAGCCACAAGGTCTAAATGGAAGTAAGTGCCTCTGCCAGTTTTTTTCCCTTCTCTCTCTCTCCCTCTTTCTTTCTTTTTTCTGTCTGTCTGTCTGTCTGTCTGTCTCTCTCTGTCCCCATCCAGCAGAGGTCTATCAGTGGCTATTATTAGCCACAAGGTCTAAATGGAACCCTTTGTCTGGGGCAGTGATGCTCTGCATTCTTGGTGCTTGGGGGGCAACAGTGGGAGGGCTTCTGGAGTTCTGGCCCCGCTGCTGGACCTCCTGAGGGCACCTGGTATTTTTGGCCACTGTTGTGACACAGAGTGTTGTACTGGATGGGCTGTACTGGATGGCCCGATCCACTGTGGCTTCTCTCCTGTTCTTATGATATGAAAATCATATTCAGCACTTGTGTAGCACTTAGTGCTTCATATTCTGCCGAGATGAGGAAGGATTCAGTAGGGCCGTTGCTCAGTGATAGAGCATCTGATTGACATGCAGGAGGTATCAGCCTCTTCAGCTAAAAAAGGATCAGGTAATAGGTGACATTAAAGATCTCAGCCTGAGACCCTGGAGAGCCACTACCAGTCTGAGTAGTCAATACTGACCTTGATGGACCAATGGCCTGATTCAGTATTAGGAAACTTCATGAGTTCATGTGTCAGCATGTGGAAGCAACATCACAGGATGTGACATCACAAAATGATGTCACTTCCTTTCTCCTGGCTCCACCCCCAAAGTCTCCTGGCTCCACCCCCAAAGTCCCCAGATATTTCCCAAGTTGGACTTGGCAGCCCTAGCAGTGGCACAGGTAAGGAATTTTAGCTGTATTTCAAGATCAGTTAGGAACTCCTCCAAATCTGTTACCAAAACAGAAAATGACAAATGTCAATATATTAAATCAAGACATTACATCACAGTGAGTTGCTCTTCACAGTACCTTATGAGACAAATAAACAATGTCTACAATAGATTGGTCAAGCAATGTAATATTAAACTCAACTGCTCAAGATAAACAGAAACCATGCCTGGTTAGAGTTGGGGCTGCATCGATCATTATGCTAAATGCACTACAAAGCAGATGGCCTAGACAAACGGCAGTTCCTGATGCAGATTAATAAGATCTAGGAAATTCTGATGCAAACTAAAACAGGGGGACTAAAAGGAACACAACAAGACAGGAAGAAGGAGAAGGGGTGAAAGCACAGCTGGCTGGTGTGGATGAGTGAGGAAGGAAATGGAACAGACATAGGAGCAGGTGGGAGTTTGCATGATATTCACAGAAGGGAGCAGACAGATGGAATGAATGGACAGCAGGAAGGTGGGCCAGCCCTGGAGGACACCTTCTCCCTCCCTGAACCACAGGCATTTGCATTTTGGGTAACATGCAGATGAACTAGGAACAATCTGGAACAGATTATGAGGAAGGGCGCACGGTCATATGCAACATCTCTAAACATGTTGTGCTCTATGGAAAATGTGCTGTATAAGTAAAGTGTTTATTTTACTGATTGTGTTATGTTTTTAATCTTGCACTTACTCCAAGGATCTCAGAGCAGCATTCATGCACCTTCACTTCCCCTTTGTATCTTATAATAGCTCTATGAAGTAGAGAGAGAGAGCAATTGGCCCTTGGGGTGCCAGCTTCCAGGGGTCTGAGGAATCCCCCCGAATTATAGTTCATCTCCAAACTACAAAGATCAGCTCTCCTGGAGAAAGTGGATGCTTTGGAGGATGGACTCTATGGCATTGTACCCCACTGAGGTCCCTGTCCTTCCCAGGCTCCATCCCCAAATCTCCAGGAGTTTCCTAACCTGGATCTGGCAATCCTACCCCCGTCATCTCTTGCTGGTGGCCAGGGGGGAACCCGGAAACCCTAACTGGCCCACGGTGACCCAGTGAACTTGATGATTAAAGAAGTGCTTGAACCTGGGTCTCACTGGCCATATACCATGTGGGATGAACTTTTGCCAGCCATGGCCTATTATGCATGCACAGCTTACTACAGGTTTTCCAAGCAGTAAGCCTTTAAGCTTGACTTTGGATTCTGTGCCCACCTTATGCACCATTCTTTTTCCTCCAGTGTATTTATTCTTCAGGTACAATTAAAAAAAAATTAAATTGCCCTATCACAGCTGCACTGTAGCATCCAGCAAGCATCTTCCATTTAAATCCTCGTGGTTCAGGTTTTGTCATGCATTTTAGTGTTAATTCCTTGAATAAAAGGGGACAGGAAGGCAGGCAAAGGGGAAAAACCTACTGGTGAAACTGACCAGACTTTTCCTGAAATTGACAAGGAGCTGGGAAACCCCATTTTCCATATTGCCCTGCAGGAGGGGATTATCTGCTGTGAAAAATGAGAAAGAGTCACATGATCACATAATATGGGGAAACATGTTGAATGTACAGAATGCATGGTAGAACCCACTGATACTGGCACTGCAAGCAATTCTCATTGACAATGTGTGTATGTGCAGGTGCACCTGTGCAAAGTTAGCTGCAGCTCCACTACACTTTGCAAAGGGCTGCAATTTGCATGGGAGAGGAGTCCTCTGGCAGAAGCTCTGGAGAGGTTTTTTTAGTCCAGGCAAGAAAACCAAGCAAGGCAAAAGAGCTATGCCCCCCTTTCTCATGTCAATTGGTGTTTGCATGTAAGGGGGAATTGATTAGGCATCCCCAGTGTGTATTTTGGCCCCACTGGTGTATGAAGTGTGTCAAACAAATGCTTTAATATGTGATAACATACGTTTAAAAACTAATAGGGTGGTACCACACACTATTTACTTGTGTTGTGGCAAGAATGCAGCAATGTTACATTTTCAGCACAAGTCTTTTTGCTCTGAATTTGGTTTATTAGTTGAAGCACTGAGCTTTACAATATCTTCATCTCTGGACTGGTGTTTTGAATTTTCAATGTTGCAGAATGAATTATCAAGTCAATGCTGAATGAACTAAAATGTTGTAACTCCTTTTAACTAATGGAGGCCCACTCTTATGAACATATATTGTGTTTCCATGGAGAAAACTATAGATGTGCTTAGGAAGACATCTTAGGTAACCATTGGTTATTTTATGGTATCTTGTTTCAGGATGTTCTATATCTCTTATCCTATATATATAAAAGCCCAGCGTACTGGCACTTTCTGGCTCTCCCATTGGCTGTGCTGTGTGCTCCATCAGCCATTGGCCCATCAACCACCATTCAAGAGTCCTCATGCGCCATTGGCTGGGTGCTGGGTCTGCTCCTCTCCCCTGCCCACTGCCATTCCCTGTCTGAATAAACTCACCAAGCTTGGTTCTGTCAGTAAAAAGGCAAAGGCAGGAGGCCCTTTCCAGGCCTACTTTGGCCTTTGTAGGGAACTCATTGGGGCCAGTCCTGACCAGGGTTGCCAGCACCAGGTTGAAAAATTCCTGGATATTTTGTGGTGGAGTCTACAGAAGCCAGAGTTTGGGGATGGGAGAGGCCTCAACTGACTAGAATGCCATAGAGTCCACCCTCCAAAGCAGTTATTTTCTCCAGGGGGAGACTTAGGTTCTTGCTGTGGGTGCTGAGTGGGTGATTTCAGACCACTCACAGACTTTCAGCCTAACCTACCTCACAGGGTTGTTGTACAGATCAAAAGGGGAAAAGAAGAATGTTGTAAGCTGCTTTGGTCCCCACTGCAGAGAAAGACTGTACTTTTCCTCATGGGGGACCATTGTTGCCAATCTCCAGGTGAGGGCTGGAGACCACAGAATTACAGCTGCTCTCCAGGTGGCAGAGATCAGTTCCCCTGGAGAAAATGGTGGACTCTGTGTCATTATACCCTGCTGAGGTGGCACCCCCAAGACAGCCAGTGTGATGTAGCAGTTAGCACTTCAGAGCAGAGTCTGCCAGACCCAGGTTCTCTGTGGAAGCTGATTGGGTGATTTTAGACCACTCACAAACTTTCAGCCTAACCTACTTCACAGGTGCAGATCAAAAGGGGGAGAGGAGAATGATGTACTTTTCCTAGTTAGAAGCTACAGGGAGAGGGGAGGAGATGGAAACCTGAAGAAAGAAGGGCAGATAATGGTACGTTGATGGTTGGCTGGAAAGGAGATAGGGTTACCAACTCCAGGTTGGAAAATTCCTGGAGATTTGAGGGGTGGAACCCAGAGAGGGTGAGGTTTGAGGAGGGGTGGGACCTCAGACAGGTACAATGCCATAGACTCCACCCTCCAAACCTCCCATTTCCTCCAAGGAAACCATTGTTGCCAATCTCCAGGGGAGAGCTGAAGATCACTCAGAATTACAGCTGCTCTTCAGATGGCAGAGACTAGTTCCCCCTGAGGAAAATGGTGGACTCTGTGTCATTATACCTTGCTGAGGTTGCCACAGCAAATTGACGCTGAGTGCCTGAGGCCAGGGTACCCGCCCAGAGCCTCTTTCCACAATGGGCCATATCCTTATTCTTTATAAGTTTTCAGAAGTACAGCAATCACAAGAGTGCAAGAGAGAAACAAACATGAGACCATCAGGTTGCACCAACCTTCCTCTACCATCTGCAGTAGTCCAGCTCACCAGCACCTCACCTGCTGGGTGAAGATCTGATCCCATATGATATAAAGGTAAAGGTTTCCCTTGCTTGAAAGCCAGTCGAATCTGACTCTAGGGGGCAGTGCTCATCTCCATTTCCAAGCCGAAGAGCCAGTGCTGTCCAAAGACGTTTCTGTGGTCATGTGGCCGGTATGACTAAATGCCGAGGCACACAGAACGTTGTTACCTTCCTACCGAAGTGGTACCTATTTATCTACTTGCAATTTCTTGCTTTCAAACTGCTAGGTTGGCAGGAGTTGGGGCCAGAAATGGGAACTCACTCTATCATGCAGCACTCGGGTCTCAAACTGCTGAACTACAAACCTTCCAGTCTGCGGCTCAGTGTCTTAACCTCTGAGCCTCCGCATATGATATCCTAGGCCCGATTTTGCTTCTACCAGGACCAGTTTAGAGCTGACCACTGACTGGGTCCTGGACTATTTTGAGCTGGGAAAACAATGGCATCATGAAGTTAATCTTCCAGATATGCCAGCGTTAAATATTCAAATCCCTTTTTTAAAAGTTTTCCTTTGGGTTAGTTGTATTTGTGGATTAGAACAGTTACATAATTTTGATTCCCAGTGCATTAAGAATGTTCCATGCCAGGGGAAGGCTGACCTTTCTTTTTTTTCCCCAGCTTGCACAATTATTCCTAGTTAGCTGCCCCAGGGGGTCCCTGAGGCCTTCACAGGGGAAATGATTATAGGGTGTTTTCTCTTATTAAAGGCTCCAGAAAAGCAGCTGGGGAGAGGGCCCCTGAAGGGGCTTTGATCTCATGCCCTGAAACTCTATCACGCTGGTTACTGGTCCACATCCTTTCTCTACTAGCTAGGATGATAATATCCTGGCGTGAACAAGGGGTCTCTTTGTGGCTGGAGGTATCCCAGCAACATACTTATTGGGGTAAGGCAGATACAGGAGAAGATGCCCACCCAACTGTAAACAATGCCCTTCCTGTAAATCATGAGACAGTCTGTCCCTGCTGGATTCCTGCATAGGTCTAAGTACCTAGATAAGGGGAAGAATTTTATTGAACTGACAGGGCTGGTCTGTAGGCAGTATATTTCAACAAATCATACACAAAGCATCCAGAGTGTTCATGCTCAAAATATTGCATGGAGGAAGTGAAAATGTGTCTGATTTCTCAAAGACACACACTTGCTACAGCATACAATGATGCAGTATTCCAGTCATTACAGCTGCAAGGCCCATACAGCTCCTATGTTGTGTTAACACCACACAGTCAAAACGTTGGTGATTTCCACATTGGGACAGGCTTGTACAGTTTCCCTGTTGCAATGGGGCTTGTACATAGCTGGTTTCCCTGCAGTTTCCCTGCTTCAGTTCCCTAACAGCTGCCAATTCCCCCCCCACAGGGCTGCCAACCTCCAAGTGGGGCTGGAGATCTCATGGACCTACAAGATGTATGGCTTTTCTCCATACTACAGAAATCAGTTCCCCTGGAGAAAAGGACAGCTTTAGAGGGTGGACTCTGTGAGGTCACGTGCCTATTGAGCTCCCTCCCCAAACTCTGCCATCACTAGGATACGCCCCCACATTTCCAGGAATTTCCTAAGCTGGAGTGAGCAACCCTAATAACAGATGTCTTGAACCTTTAGTAGAGGCTTAATGCATGGAAATTGGCAGCTGACACTTTTTTCTTTTTGCCTACAAAGTCGCAGCTGACTTACGCGACCCGTAGGGTTTTCAAGGCAAGAGACATTCTAGAGGTGGTTCCCCATTGCTTGCTTCTGCATAGTGACCTGGGTCTTCCTTGGTGGTCTCCCATTTAAATACCAACCAGGGGCAACCCTGCTTAGCTTCTGAGATCTGAGGAATGGGCTAGCCCAGGTCAGGCTGAAGCTTTCCACAGCATGGTGGCAAATAGCATCACCAGGTCAATAATGTCTCATTATAGCTCTATTAAAGGGAGAGGACATTTTTTCTACAGGCAGTTGGCAATCTTGGGAAAAACTCACAATCCTGATCCTGCATGCCAGTTTTTAAACACACAATCTACAGCACTGCCCTGAGTTGGATAGCCCTGGCTAGCCCAGTCTTGTTAGATCTTGTCTGCTAAGCAGGGTCAGCCCCAGCTAGTATTTGGATGGGAGACCACCAAGGAACATCAGGGTTGTGACCTGAAGGCAGGCAATGGCAAACCACCTCCAAATGTCTCTTGCCTTGAAAATCCTACAGGGTCACCAGAAGTCAGCTGTGACTTGACTAAGCAGGTTTATGCAGCATCCTACTCACACACACGTGCTCCAATGGGTTTACTATCAGGAAAGGGTTCTAGGAACAGCACTGTAAATAATCTTTTTTAAAAAAGACAAAGTGACCCTTTGGACTATAGCAGTTCCTCTCACTATTCTGTTATTTCCCCCCCCCCCTTACATTTTTTTAGTTTGTTCTCTGGAGAGAGTATATTGCCACTCTACAGTGTTAGCATGCAGAAGTCCCCTGATTTGTATTTTAAACAACCCAGTGTGTACAGCCATTTTCTTCAGCAATACTTTATTTTCAGGCACTATTTTGGGACAGGATGTCCTGTTACTGGCAATAGATAAGGTAAGGTAAGCCTGCCCGAACCTGGATAGGTGAGGCTAGCCTGATCTTGTTAGATCTCAACTGCTAAGCAGGGTTGGCCCTGGTCAGTATTTGGGTGGAAGGCCACCGAGGAAGTCCAGGGTCGCTACTCAGAGGCAGGCAATGGCAAACCACCTCTGAACGTCTCTTGCCTTGAAAACCCCATGGGGTCACTATATGTGACTTGATGGCAAACACACACACACACCCCAGGAACCATGAGTATAGTAGTAACAGGGAGGTGCAGGTTGTGTTTTGTTTTGTGTTCCCCCCTCCCCTGCTTTTGCAAAAAGCCTAAGATGAAGATCAAAATGGGAATAATTTGGATATTCAGGTGGGTAGCCATGTTGGTCTGAAGCAGCAGAACATCTGATTGCATCTGAAGAAGAGTCCATGTGCACAGAAGTTTATACCCAGAATAAAACTTTGTTGGTCTTAAAGGTGCCTTTGGCCCCAGACTTTGTTCAAATTGTATCCATGTTTACCCTCCACAGGTACATAATGAGTCTTCTGCCATGGGAGTGACTTTTAACATGGGAAACAGGCCTTTGCCAGGATGATTTTGCAAACCAAATAAAGTTGGGTTTGGCTGCCAGGCTGCTGAGAAGAAAAGAACCCTCAGGCAGGAGAGCAGCCCTTCCCTTCATTTGCCAGGGAAATTTCCCAGGAAGCAAGTTGAGCTGTAGCTGGCAGCACCATAATTTGAGATCCATGTCCTGAGGTCCCATGCCTTTCAAATGATCCTGCTTCCCAGGGCCAACCCCTGCTTTCTGGTCTCTGTCTCTGATAAATCATGGTTCCCATTTTGTCCCTAATTTGGGCTTTTGGAGTGGTTTCATCCATTTTTTCCTGGCTTTGTAGCATTGTCTTCTGTCAGGGTTCAGCCCTTCCGATTTGCTGGCAATGAAATCTGCATGCTGTGGGTGCATCTCAGGGGGGCATCTCAGCTCTAATGGTCACAGTCTGCTGTTTGTAAACATTTACACCCCTTTTAGAAGAAACAAAGACCAAAAAAAGGAAAGCAAATGGCAGAGCTGAGCATCTTCTAACTTGCTAAAGCTTAAATGTTTCGTATTAAATGCAGTGTTTTTCTGTATATGTTTGGCTCCCAGGGACACTGTCAGTGAAATCCAAACCAGAGTTAAAACCATTCTAACTCTATTTTATTTGGGGGGCGGGAGCTGAGAGAGCTCTGAGACCTGTGACTGACCCAAGGTCACCCAGCTAGCATCATGTGGAGGAGTGTGGTATCGAACCCGCTTCTCCAGATTAGAGTCTGCCGCTCTTAATCACTCCACCACACTGGCTGTTTACGAACTGGAAAGGAGGGGGGAGAAGAAGGTAACATTGTATTTTACAACATTGTGAACTGCATTGAAAACCCTATAGTTGGAAAGTAGGGTGTAAGTTGAAGGAATAAATAAAATCAGTAGTGTGTGTGAATAACTATTAAGGCACCATGAAGCACACAGCCTTTAATTTCACACACTGCTGCTGTCAAGATATATTTTGATGACTAATTTTTAGACAGTTTTGTTTTCCTAGTACATATTGGACAAACACCTTGGTTTTTAACACAGAGAGGGACAGAGAGTATTACAACACAGAGAAGCCAGAATTGAACCATCAGCGGTAGGGTATGATTCAGGCAGTGACCTTTGATGGAAGAATTTTACAGATATGTTGCTATTTTCATTGGAGAATTGTTGGAGCATCAGAGGCTGTAGCAAATCTGGATGGAGCCCACAACCATTTTGGCAGATTTTCTGAAACAAGCCTATTGTTTTGTGCCCCCCCCCCCCCACCAGCAAGGGGAACACTTAATCTGTGCACTCCACACACACGGGTGGGGACCTAGATATGCCAGGGCTGCTGGCATGCAACTCCTTTCTTTTTAACCGTACGTCTTAGTCATGGCTATTGTGTTGAGAGAACAGCATCAACAATAAGACGTTGCAATTAACTAGGAACGATTTATTTGTTATGACAAAAATTAGCTGGAAGGCTTAGGGCAAAACCATGTTCTGATGCATGCAATATATTGTGTTAGTGCCACTTTTAAGATAAGGAGTGCAGGATCAGAAGGTGGGATCAGGTGGCATCTTCAACATAACCCTTTAATCCAGAATTACCATGCTTTGCTCATGTTGTCTTTATAAAGGATGTTGATTTTTACCCCTTACAGCATTTCTGCATTGTTTTACTGTCTTTTCAGACATGGTTTTTTGTTTGTTTGTTTATTTTGCATTCCAGAATACTATCCCTTTTAATGTGCTTTCTTCTTTTCTTCTTCTAAAAGCATTCAATTCTCCCTGCTGGTATTCCTGAAGGGATTGTGGGGGGGGGGCTGACACTGGATTTCCTGTTTTTTTCTTTTGCAGCAGCAAAAATCGATTACAAAAATTAACCGACACTCATGCAATTACAATATTATGTTTATGAAAAAATTAAAGGATTGAGGAGCTCACTTTGCAGCCAAGGGAACTGCAATAATTAGAGCCCCCCCCCCCCAACTGCTTAGGAATATTTTTAAGTATTTCAGAGAACCAGGGATGAACAAGAAGTAATTTGGACAGTAGTCCTATGCAGGTCTACTAAGAATTCTGGTGGTGTTGGAAAGGGCCATCAAGGCAGAACTGGCTTATGGCAGCCCTAGGGTTTTCAAGGCAAGAGACATTCAGAGGTGGTTTGCCATTGCCTTCTTCTGCATAGTGATCCTGGACTTCCTTGATGGTCTCTCATCCAAGTACAAACCATGGTCATCCCTGGTTAGCTTTAAGATCTGATAAGATAGGAAAAGCCTGGGCCATCTAGGTCAGGGCACTGAGAATCCTACCCAGTAGGGCTTACTCCCAGCCCAGAGGAATGTTCTTAGGATGGCACTGTAGGGTAGGGTTGCCAGCTTCAAGTTGGGAAAGACTTGGAGATTTGGGGGGGTGGAGCCTCAGGAGGGTGGGGTTTGGGACATAATGCTATAGACTCCAACTTCCAAAGTGGCCATTTTCTCCAGGTGAACTGATCTGTCACCTGGAGATCAGCTGTAATAGTGGGAGAGCTCCAACTACCACCTGGAGGTTGGCTACCCTACTGGAGGGGGGGGCTGAGTTAAAGGTTGCTTTAAAATGACTGAGGCAATGAGGATTGAAAGGGTCCCCCCTTTTACCCTGAGCACTACAGTACTGCTTTTAATGTAAACCCTTGATCAAATTCGGCTCCATAACAGGGAGAAAACCAAACTGTACAGTAATTGCAAATGCAACGCTGCAGAGCCTCCAGTCATGTTGGTCAGCCATTCCTTCTGAAAGTAGCACAGCAATTAATTTCTGTAATGGTATGTAATGGTTCTTAGTCAGTTACAGTGGATTCCTTAAAGAGTTTAGGATTGATTTCAATGGATTTAGAACAGTCTTCATTATTTTTTAAGTACTGAGAGTCAGGAGATGATGAATCATAACAAGGCTTTTATTCTAATCATCACTCAGCTGAAAGACAGTTCCAGTAGAGTGGCATCCAAACGTATACGTTCTCAACAGTGAACTATATACAATGTAACTGGACCTAAGCCGGGCTGTATGATTGTCTCCCTGGGGTGGCTTCAGGACCAATGGTTGGTCTTTATTGTGCAGCCAACTGGAACAAGAGAATTACGAAACCATGGCCAAACCAAACTTCACAGAATGAACTCAAAAACATAACATTATCTGTAGTATATCCAGAGCATATAACTATTAAATCAAACCATAACAATTCAAGAAATCTCTCAAACAATAAAGAACACCAAGAAGAATAAAGCACCAGGATTGGATGGGTTGACAGAATCATATTATAAACATCTTGAAGTATTTATGAGACTGTTACAAAAAGTTATGAATTAGATAGAAGAAAAAAAGATGATACCTCTGACATGGCAAGAGGCAAGAGGGTGGGGATGCATCATTATTACAGTCTAATAGACCTGTTTCTCTGTTGAATGTAGACTACAAAATTTTTGCCACAGTAATGTCAATAAGAACATGTATACCAAATTTAATTCGCTCTGACCAACAACAGAAATTTTAGCTATAAAGATTAGACAAGATGACAGAATTAAGGGAATGAAAATGGATGATGCAGAGTTCAGAATGAAAAGTTATGCAAACAACATGGTTCTAACAGTCTTGAATCCGCAGACATCATTGCAATATGTAATTCTACATATTGTAGAATTTGGACCTCTTTCAGGCTATAAAATTAACAGAAAAAAACAGAAAATGATAATGAAATTTTTTTAACATACATTAAGATATTATGAAGAGTGCAAAGTGCTCAAGAGCCACCAACCCTATTAAATATTTGGGAATAAAAGTGACTGGGCAAAGCTGTAATCTTTTAAAAAATAACTATCAGAAAATTTGGAAATCAATTCAAGCAAATTTATTAGGATGGGGAAAAAAAATCTTTTTTTTCTTTTTTTAATTAACTTTTTTCATTTTATTACAATATAATGACTGAAATATGCAACAGTGTTACAAGAATGAGTAACAACCTAGCGATATCTCCGCCTCGCTCTCACAATTAACTATGATAAAATTAAACTATCAAAAATATAACAACCCATGGTAATGTTTATTTGCAGGGATCACTCCTCCTTCTGCAAGGTAAGTAACCGCAGGAAACCATATGGCTTGGAATGACTTCTAGTAAGTATTATTATTCATACTTATTTGATGGTTGACCACCCTGCCGTGTACAAAATGCTCCAAGACCTTATTTTGCCAAATAGTCAAAGTGGGACAAGATTTCTCCTTCCACTTTTGTGCAATGGTGAACTGGCTATGGTGAACAGGGTAGATATTAATATGTTTGTTGTTTTATTAATACAGGTATCTGGATATACATCCAGCAAAACTGTCTCAGGTAACAGAGATAAGTTATATCCCATGATAAGGTGAATTTGTGATAAAATTTGAATCCAAAATTTCTAGATCAGAGGGCATTGCCACCAGCAGTGTATAAAATCTCCTATCTGCCCACAATATTTCCAGCAATGTTTACTGAATTCTGAATCTATCCTGTTAAGTCGTGCTGGCATTAGGTACCATCGGTTCAAGACTTTGAATGTATTAAATTTAATACAAAATTTTTGAAGAGTTATTTGGAGATCTTCAGATTTTTCCCCAATGCATGGTAACTAAAAATCTCATGGTTGGGAAGAATCTCTAAAATTAAAATGAATGTGCTGCCAAAACTAAACTTTTTGTATCAAATGTTACCCATATACATAGAAGAAAGAATATTGAAAGAGTAGCAAAGACAGATAAATGAATTTATATGGAATGGCAAAAAACCAAGAATAAGCTTCAAAATAATACAAGATGAGAAAAGAGAGAAGGTTTAGCAGTCCCAAATATAAAATTACTTTACCAAGCAGCAGGTCTGGTCTGTATTGTGGACTGGATTGAAAACCCAAGAGAAGGAATAGTAAAATTAAAATCAGCAGATCTTGATAAAAGCCTACACAAAAAGATCATAATACAAGAAAGAAGTCACATAATCAGAGATGGAGTTTTGAGAATATGGTTTACATGCCAAAAATTATTGAGAAGAGGAAGAAGGAGAAGAGATTGGATTTATGCCCCGCCCTTCACTTGGAGTCTCAGAGCAGAACTCCTTTCCCTTCCTTTCCCCACAACAGGCACCCTGTGAGGTAGGTGGGGCTGAGAGCACTCTTTTGAGAACTATTCTTTCTTCAAGAACAGCTCTGACAGAACTGTGGGTTGCCTAAGGTTATCCAGCAGCTGCAAGTGGAGGAGTGAGAAATCAAACCCGGTTCTCCCAAATTAGAGTCTGTGCACTTAACCACTACACCAAACTGGCTTCGAGACCCTCAAACTCTTCGCTTATGTCCCCAATAGAAGTCCATTATGATAAGAATATAGAGAATAAAGTGATTTTTTAACTTATAGCATGATGATAAACACTGAGAAAATCAAGTCTTGGCAAGATATTAAAGATGAAGGCTGATATATTGTCAATTAGTCTCAAGACTAAAGGAGATGATGAGTATTGAAGGTGGAGTTCTAACAGATGTGATTGAATTTGAGCAGCTAATTATAAAACAAAAAAAAGCATTTACTACGATGGATATTTAAAGTTTTACTCCAGCTAGAAATGGAAGACAGACAAGTGAATATATATATATCTTTAAGTGGATGTAGAACCTTAAAGAACAGATATCTATGCAACAATGGGAATGACTATGTGAAAAAGGTATCAAATTTACAGTCAGCCAGACATTAAGAGAAAATTGGCACAAAGTGTTTATTCAGATGGTATATAACTCCAAAGGACATTGAGAAAGCACACAAAAAAAGTACAAAAGAAAATGCTGGAAATGTCAAGACATAGATGGAGCCTTCTTTCACATTTGGTGGACTTGTAAAAAAGCAAAAAGATGTTGAAAAGAAATAGACCCAAAAATGCAGAATAGATTAAAGTTTAAATTACCAGTGAAAGCCAAGAGCATGTTATTAGGTGTTCTGCCTAACAAATTACCAAAAATGTTAGAAGAGCTGTTCAAATACATGATAATAGTGGCTAGAACTATTTATGCAACAAAATAGAAACCAGATGTCTGTCCATGTTTAGAAGAATGGGAAAATAAACTTGTTGAATATGCAGTAATGGCAAAATTAACAGCCTATTTGAGAAATAGGTCTATTACAAATTTGAGGAAAGATGGAGTGTGTATTATGTTAGCAGGTGACAAACTTAAAGTAAGAAATATTATATACAAATTTTTAGAATAAGGTGGTGCAGTTCTCAGGGTGTGTACCCAATTACTGTCACATGTTTAAACAAAACTACACACACTGTGATTTTGTTTCTTTAAGTTTAATTGGGCAGGCCCAGAATGGGAGGGTCCTAGGGATGCCAGCCTCCAGATGGGACCTGGGGAACCCCCCAGAATTATAGCTTCTCTCCAGAGATCAGTTCCCCTGGAGAAAATGGATGCTTTGAAGGGTAGACTCTATGGCACTGTACCCACTAAGTCCCTGTCATCCTCCAGGCTCCATCCCTAAATCTCCAGGAGTTTCCCAACCTGGATCTGGCAACCCTACCCCCATCCCCCACTAGTAGCCCGGGGAGACCTGGCAAACTTATTTCCTTGGCCCTTACTCATTAAGTCCAGAAGAACTTTGTGTTTGGAATCTTCCAAACATACAAAAGCTTATACCTGGAATTAAATTTTGTTGGTCTTAAAGGTGCCATTGGAATCAAAATTTGTTCTGTTGCTTCAGACCAACATGGACAGCCACCTGAATCTTTTTTCTTTTAAGGGGTAAAGCTGCCCTGAGTAATGTCATGGGCTGGGTACCAGTAGGTCAGGAGCCAAATCAAACTCCAAGACAGACCAAGGTCAAGCCAAATCAGGAATGAATTACCAAGTCCAAAACACAAACTGAAAGCAGAGTAAGTCCAAGCCGAGGTCAGAGAGGGAAACTCACAAGCAAACCAGTCCAAGGAGTCAACCAAAAGCTGAAGTCAAACAGAGCTGAAGTCACAAGCCAGAGGGTCCAGAATCAAGCCGAAGTCAGACACAGCCGGAGTCACAAGCCAGAAGGTCCAGAATCAGGTTTAGCTGATGCAAGCCGAGCAAGTGCAGGGATTAGCCAGAATGACTTGTTGCTAGCACAAGTTGTTGGTCTTTGTGCTGTACCTAAATACCCAGCCACTTCCTGTGCTTGTTAGCAGCTGGCAGTGAGGTCCCGGCTCCCTCTAAAACTCAGGGCTGAGTGATCTGTGACTACGCATGCGTGCCTCTTTTCTCCTAGCAGCTAAGTCTTGCCTGGATCGTGACCTTAGCCGTTCCACCCGAGGAGGTGAATCAGGTGGGCTTGAGCTTGGCTGTGGCTCAGCTGCTGCTGGTGCTGGGGTAATGCCCTGAGAGGTGCTTGCTTGAGCCTCCTCTGGTTCAGGTGGAGGCTCCTCTGGAGCTGGGGACTGATCCTCCACCGCACTTAGGTCCGCAGGAGGCAGGTCTTCAGAGGCACTCCTGACAAGTAACATGTCTTTATAACATCAAGAGATTGTAACACACTTCACACACACACTCTACCTGGGACTCCCCTTGAAGACTTCAAATGCAGAATGTGGCGGCCTGGGTATTAACTGGAAATTGCCAGGGAGGGGTATGCAACAGCTACGTTGGCGCCCACTCTGTTTCCAATTCAAAATGCTGGCATGTCGACCTCTGAACAGCCTTGGACCACCAGGGTATCTGAAGAACTGCCTGCACCCTTTGAGCCTTCCCGCAGTTTAAAATCTTCCTGGGCTGGCTTTCTCGACATGGCAACTCTGTAGGTAGTAAGAGTAGTGGGTATAGGAAGAGAGTCTTCTTAGTGGTTGCCCTGGGGTCTGGAATACCCTTCCCCAGGAGACACAGTTGGCCCTTTCCCTGATAGCCTTTCACAGATGAAATTCACAGATGAAATTCGCTGCCACAGGAGGTGGCGGTGGCTATAAGCATGGACGGCTTCAAGATGAAATTAGATAAAAATATGGAGCAAAAGTTCATCAGTGGCTATTTACCACAAGGTATAGATAGGAATTCCCAGTCTGGGGTAAGTGATGCACTGTATTCTTGGTGCTTGGGGGGGGCAACATTGGGAGGGCTTCTACTGTCCTGGCCCCGTTGCTGGACCTCCTGATGGTGTTTTTGGCCACTGTGTGACAGCGTGTTGGACTGGCTGGGCCATTGGCCTGATCCAACATTGGCTTCTCTTATGTTCTTATGTTCAGATCAGCTAAAACAGTGCTCTTCTGTTTTCTTCATATTATTGATGTTTTATTCTGTCTATATTGTGTGCAATAGTCTTAGATGTACCTTAGAAGACTGACCACTGATGAAGACAGCTTGTCAAAATGCACTTGGTTTTTGATTTTAAAATTTACTATGGTGGTGGAAAGTGTTGCCGAGTCGCAGCTGGAGTATGGCAAATCTGTAGGTTTTCAAGGCAAGAGACAAATAGAGGTGGTTTGCTATTGCCTGTCTCTGGGTAGCAACTAGGGTTGTCATTTGCCTGGTGGGAGTGGGGGATCCCCTGATTTTGTGGGCTCCTGCCCACTGCTGGACACCTGGCTGGCAGGAGGGAATCCCCCCCCCCAATAGCAACATTGCACACAACATGCCTGCATCACCCAAAAGTGATGTTGGCACATTGGCAACGTTGGCAGCAACATTCTGGATTTTGGGCAAAAAACTGTGGTTTGATGCTGATTTTACCATAGAGTTTTGCCCAAAATCCACAGCATCACCCCTTGACATCACCAACATGCTGAAATCACTTCTGGGTGATGCAGACACATTGTATGTGATGTCACTATTTGAGGGGGGGGGGACATCACTTTCCATTCCCAGAACATCCCTCCTGTTAAATGCTGGGTTCTGGATGCATTGCAGTGATCAGCTCTAGTTTATTTAGTGATTTCAGAAACACTACAAGGACAAAATCCAGAGCTGGCTGCTCTGTTTATAAAACATGGAAAGACCACACCCTAACACACCCCACTCCCAACGATAGGCTGTTTACACAATACTACATCTCTACTGGCCCACTTTTGAATCCTGGTAATCTACTGTTCTGGGGTAACAAGCTCAACCCATTCCAGGTGCTAGCTCAGGGATGACTCATACTCAGTACACAACACCCCTCCCCCCTAAGTTTCAAAATGTCTCAACACACGAAGTCTCTCAGGTATCCTGGTTTGTGTCATTCTTGGTTCAAGTGCCATGGCTCTATCTGAGGGGCTGCAGTCTCTGGACCATGGTCCGAGGTTGCTGGCACATCGCTGGCGTAAGACTGCAGGGCTGGTGTGACATCAGGAAATGTCCATGGCTGCCTGGTTGGGTGTTTCACCTCCTTGGTGTTCTGGCTGTGTGCTGACAAACTCTCTCGTGGTCTCCGGTTCCTGTGAACAGGACAGTTCCAAGTCACAGTCTAATGCGGTGGCAGATGACAAGTCCAGCTCAGCTGGAAGTCCGCTCAGTGATCTGGTCTATGTTTTGCCTAAGGACCTGACCATCTTCGGTTGATACTTCATAAAACAGGGGTCCGATAACTCAGATGACCTTGGCGGGAATCCAGGCAGGGCCACTGGAAAAGTTCTGGGGTAACAAGCACAACCTGTTCCAGGTGCTAGCTCAGGGATGACTCATGCTCAGTACACAACACCCCCCATCCCTCTTCCAGTGGGGTTAAAGGGACCTAGCAACCCTAGTAACAACCCTGGACTTCCTTGGTGGCCTCCCATCCAAGTACTAAGCAGAGCCAGCCCTACTTAGCTTCTGAGACTGGACAAGAATGGGCTAGCTTGGATCATCGAGGTGAGGTCTTTATAGTTTTACTAATGTTAAATGTTAAATATTTTATTTATTGTAAACAATACTGAGTGCTTTTTTATAGAAGGGTATAATCCCATATAGAGAAAAGCCCAGTGTATTGGCACTTTCCGGCTCTCCCATTAGCTGTGCTGTGTGCTCCATCAGCCATTGGCCCATCAACCGCCACTCAAGAGTACTCGTGTGCCATCAGCTGGTTGCTCAGTCCACTCCTCTCCCCCACCCACTGCAAGCCTGGACACTCTTCCTTGACAGAATAAACTGCCAAAACAGCTGTCTGTCCTTACAAAGATGCTTCTACTTCTGCTTGGCTCCTCAGCAGCTGGCTGGCTACTGAGATGGGCCACCAGCTGTCAAACCATTCTCTTCTCTTCTTTCTGTGGAGCTAATTTTTCCCTCAGTGACTGTTGCTAGGCAACCGAGCTTGGTTCTGGCAGTAAAAAGAAAAGGGCAGGAGGCCTTTTCCAGGCCTACTTTGACCTTTGTGAGGAATTCATTGGAGCCAATCCACCAGCTCCAGCTTGGGAAATTCCTGGATATTTTGTGGAGTTTGGGGAGGGGAGAGGCTTCAGCTGAATAGAATACCATAGAGTCCACCATACAAAGCAGTTATTTTCTCCTGGGGAACATTTGCTGCCAATCTCCAGGTGAGGGCTGGAGATCACTTGGAATTTAAACTGCTCTCCAGATGGCAGAGATCAGTTCCCCAGGAGAAAATGGCTGCTTTGCAGGGTGGACTCTGTCATTATACCCTGCTGAGGTTGCTTCCCTCCTGCTTGAGTCCCCACTGTGGAGAAAGACTGTACTTTTTCAAGGTAGAGGCTGCAGTGCGGGGGAGATGGAAAGCTGAAGTCAGAGGGGCAGATAATGGTACGTTGACACAGAGAGTACGCCATCTTTCTGTGTTATACCTCTGAGGATGCCAGTCACAGCTGCTGGCGAAACATCAGGTACTACGATGCCAAGATCATGGCCATACAGCCCGGAAAATCTACAGCAACTAATAAACTCTGCCCATGAAAGCCTTCAAGAACATACAGCAGAACAAAGTTTGAGTCCAGTGACACCCTTAAGACCAAAAAAGTTTTATTCATGGTATAAGCTTTCATGTGCACACACACTTCCTCAGATACAGACCTAGAGGCTGAGGAAGTGCACTTGCACACAAAAGCTTATACTGTGAATAAAACTTTTTTAAAAAATTATTTATTTAGATTTCTATCCCACCCTCCCCGCCTCTCGGCAGGCTCAGAGCAGCTAACAGCAGGGTTGGCCCTTTCTTCTTGAGTCATTTCTACTATATATATTGCTCCCTGCCCCAAAGCCACTAGCCTGAGGGGAGGGGGAGAGACAGGTTTCCAGCTCTTGCAGAAAGCTTAAAGCAATTGGAGGGGGCTAAACTGGGGAAATGCTTTGAGAGGAAAGGCTTGCACATCCAACCCCCGCCCCAGCTCCACTTCCCATCAAATTAGCAGCCCCATGTGGCTGCTTGAAAAATGGGAGATCACGATCAAGAATTTCTCCTGCTACTTTGTCCCTAAATCTGTCCTGTAGATTGACCTTTGATTTCAGCGAAAGGCAAAAGAACAAGGATCACATGCTGAAAATAACAGATGCTGCACAGGTAATTAGGGACAGAGGAAGAACTTTTTTTTAAGGTTCAAGTCAGAGACACCTCAGTCAGCTAAGGACATTGGAGAGGAATTTGTGTGGGAGTGAGGAGAGGACAAGCACACTGTGTATGTGTACAGTAAATGAGTAGTACTCATGAGCGTACATACATATATAAGGTAAGTAATGCTGAGTATTTTCAATGGGAACAAGAAAGCAGGCAGTAACAGAAATTAGTATGCATCAGTTTGTGTGGTAGAGTGTTGGTATTCATACACATGGATTGCAATCACGTAGTAATACATGGGTGTGCCTGTCCACAAACTGCCTGGCTGAGTGCTAAAACACATTTGAGGTAATCTGTGTTTCTGTCTTGCAGGAGTTTTGTTGTCCTGAACTCGCCTCTTTTACGTAAGGTGATTTCATTGTCTCTGTAAGTGTAGCAACACTGATGGATTAGCTGCATTCTCATACCAGATACACAGGATCTGTGACTCAATAACTTTGGCACGAGAAGTTTTGTGACCTGTCCGAGGTCACATAACAGAGCCATTAGTAAAGCAGCTCAAACCGCTAGGTACCACTCAGCTTCCTGAGATGGAGAAGGAAAAGGCTTGCCTGGCAAGAGGGAAGGCCCTATGATGTGGAGGATAGCTTAGAACAGTGTTTTTCAACCTTTTTCGAGCTAAGGCACATTTCTTTCATTGAAAAAATCCTGCGGCACACCTGACAATATCTCATGGCACAGTGGTTGAAAAACACTGAAATACAAGATAAATGGGTCATTAGTTGCCTCAGCTCAAGTATTAACTATGACAGTATTACAAATACACGTAATAGCCACTCAACTTGAAATCGTAAGTTACAGATCCAAAGTGTAATGGCTCCTTCCCATAACATTGACCTGAGTTTCAGAAGTAATATAATGTGGATGTATTTTAATACTGCGATTCTGCTAAAGTTTTTCAAATAGAGAGTTTAAACTCTTACTCTTATGTGAACGGCATTCCGCTGACCATAAGTGATTTGAAGAGAAGCACAGTACACCCATTCTTCGCTGAGGGACAGTTACTGATTTGAACCCCACCCTGACAGAAACAGCTAGCTGTTACCATCAAACATATTCATGTTTACTGGAATGTCTTGGTGCAAATCACCCTACCTCAGGCCGGCCACAGAACGTGCGAGCGGAATCAGCGAGACCGCACCACTGTTCTTTCTCGCATGCGCAAACGCGTCCCGGAAGGTCAGCCCGGAAGGCACATTTCTTTCATTGAAAAAATCCAGCGGCACACCTGACAATATCTCGCGGCACACCAGTGTGCCACGGCACAGTGGTTGAAAAACACTGGCTTAGAACTCAGGAATTCTGGGTTCCCCACTGGGCACACTTATAAGATCAAGACCTAAAGACTGTGCCTAGAGTGGGGTTGGGGTTGCAGCAGCTCTGTCTTCTGCCTCAGCAAAGCCCTGTTCAGTCCTAACCATAAGGCAAACTGAGGTGATTGTCTAGAGTACCAGATTTTGAGGAGTGCCTAAAAGACCACGGTGGCTCAGTGGTTAAGACACTGCAGACCAGAAGATCAGTAGTTTGGCCGTTTGAGACCCAAGTGCCGCATGACGGAGTGAGCTCCCGTCTCTGGCCCCAGCTCCTGCCAAGCTAGCAGTCCGAAAGCAAGAAATTGCAACTAGAGAAATAGGTACCGCTTTGGTGGGAAGGTAATAGTGTTCCGTGTGCCTCAGCATCTAGTCATGCCAGCCACATGACCACAGAAATGTCTTCAGACAGCGCTGGCTCTTCAGCTTGGAAACAGAGATAAGCACTGCCCCCTAGAGTCGGATTCAACTTTCAAGCAAAGGAAAGCTTTAAAAGGCAAGATGAGCCTCTTCTACTGGCTTGAAGGGAAGATTAGCACTAACAGGCTTCTGGAATATCCATGTCTGTTGACTCTGGTCTTCTGTATCTGCCATGATGAAACGTGAAGGATGTTTGAAGAGCTTATCTGTTTGCATTTTAACATTGTTCATTTGGAATGCCCAAGAAGTAAAACGTTCATCCCAGACTTCTTATTGTGTGGGAGGAGACCAAAGTCATTCTTTGCCTAGGGCACCAAAAAATCTTGGCTGGTCCTTTCTTTTCACCAGTCTATTTTTTTTTTTTACTGCTCTGAGGTAAAAAGAGACAACTACTGAGGAGATAAGGACCTGCAGAATGGAATAGTGACTAGCAAAGCTGCTACCTACTGTTCCATCATTCCTCTAGGTCTAGGGCAATCTCTGGGGCTGAATATGGAACCACACAAGGCACAATTCCTTGTTTGAACTGGTTGTGTTATCTGGGCCTTCCAGATCATGATTCCTTTGGCTTTTCCACACTAAGTGGCTCAAGAGTATGCAGGTTAATTCCCCCTCCTGCTTGATTTTCATTACAGAGACTAAAACAAGTGGCTTCAAGGAGGGAGGAAGATCTTTTCACCCTGCCCCTTCAGGCAGAACCACACATTGCTGATAAAACAGCGGTAACAAACACTGAGAGATTAATTTGGAAAAATACATGGGAGGGGGAGTAGTTTGAAGAAGTGCTCACAGTTACAGCTGCCTTCTGCTGAGTCAGAACATTAGTCTAAGTCAGTATTTTTTTTATTCTGACTGACAGCAGTTCTCCAGGAGGATGACAGGTATAGGTCTCTCATATCCCCTACTATCTGGGAGGGTGGAAATGCTTAATCCCTCCCCACAACACCGGTGGCAGTTCAGAAAGCTCCCACCCACACACACACCTCTCACTGTCCACCAGCGGCCTCCTCTTGTAAGAACTCAGGCAGTCGCTCTATGCAGCTTGCCTTGCTGTGTTTAAACATGCCTGAGTTAGCTGCCTGGGCTCCTCTCCTGGGCAGAGCCAGGATTGAGGGTGAGGCAGAGAGGAAGTGAGAGTCAGGAGTCAAGGCCCAGGGTGCCAGGTAGAGTTCGCCATTTCTCCCCAAATCCACCATCTGAGACCACCGCCTCACTTTGCCTCATTATCAGGCTGGCCCTGCTTTCCCCCACACCAACATTATTCTCCTGCAGCTGCTTCCTCAAGACTTTCCCCCCCTTGTGGGGTTCCTGATGAGTGTTTGTGTGGGTAACACTCCTGTGAAAATGGCATTCTCTATGTAGAGATTCCTAGGAAAGAAACTGGAACTAAAGTGGCAGTACTGTGATGCTCTGGTAGAGTGTGGCTGTATTCCAGATACTGTGGACTGTTCTGGTTGACCTATCCCAAAAAGGATATTGTAGCGCCTGAAACAGTCTGGAAATGGACAACCAAAATAATCAAGATGCTGGACCGTCTCCCCAGGTAGGAAAAGGCACCTGGGGCTTTTCAGTTTAAAGAAAAGACAGCTAACTGAGGACATGACGGAGGTTTATAAAATTTTGCATGGTGTGGAGAAAGGGGCCGCAGAGAAACTAAAAAAACAAAGTTTGATTCCAGTGGCACCTTAAAGACCAGCGAAGCTTTATTCAAGGTATAAGCTTTTGTGTGCATGCTTATTCTGCTGCTTCAGACCAACATGGCAGCCCACCTGGATCTCTTTTCTAAAATAATATAGAACTCAGTAGGCAGTAAATCCATTGTTGACTAGGAGGGAGAGACCTGCACCTCTTATATACTGAGAAAGCCAGCTGGTCTTCCTGCTGTGATCAAATCAAAGCCCACCTGCCACTGAAGCACAGCTATAGGGGTAGCCTGGGCAGGGACAGAGAAAGAGGAGGAGATAGGAAAAAAGCTGCAGCCTGCAGACTCTCTGTAGTGACTCATTCAGCCTCATGTCATGGGAGCGTTTCAGACTACACCAACCCCAGCTTGCATCATGTGTTTGTTCTCCACCATCACTTTGCATTCTCCCAGCAGCTGAGGTGCCCTTCAGGTCAGTAGATTCAGTGTGACTGAAAAGTCCCGCCTCCCTGGCATCAAAACACCAATGGGAATGCCCCACTGACCACTCTCTTTCTCTCTCTCTGTGTTTCTCTTTTGAGATTCCTGGTCAGTGAACTCTGAGAATGGAGTATTTCAGTCAGGGTTGTTTTCTAGGCTGTTCTTTTTGTGTCGGATGTACAGCAGCATTGCCACAACAAAAGTCTGCTTTAGAGCTCTAGCACAGAGGGAAATGGTTCTCCAGGGAGGGAAATGATTATTAAACCATTTTATTTATGGTCCTCTTCTAGGGTTGCCAGGTCTGGCTTGGGAAATACCTGGAGACTTTGGGGGTGGAGTCAGGAAACGGTGGGGGTTTAGGGAGGGGAGGGGAGGGGCCTCAGCATGGTACAATGCCATTGAGTCCACCCTTCAAAGCAGCCATTTTCTCCAGGGGAGCTGATCTCTGTCAGCTGGAGATCAGTTGTAAAAGCGGGAGATCCCCAGGCCCCACCTGGAGGCTGGCAACCCTATCCTCTTCAGCCAGATGAGCTCCCAAAGCAGCGTACAATTTAAAGGAGTCACAAGATACAATTAAAATACCTGGGTGTGAGTGTTTATGGTGGGAAGAGGGAGGAGGGGAATGTTTGCAGCGCAAACATTTCAGGTCTGTGGTATAGATAGGCAAGTCTGCAGATAAGATCAGGGTGCTGCTGAGTGAGTGTAGTGACCCTGCTCTGAAACAAGTCCCCAAATCAAAAGAGTGGGCTGTTCCAATCGGCCAGGTAAGAGGAATTAGTAACCCTATTTTGCAAAATGGAAACTGAAGCACAAAGATTTCCCTAAGGCTCCACCATTGCTGTTGCAAAGCTAGTCCCAATCCCACGCCCCAAATAGATCATGTGCCAGTGAACAGTGGCTGTAGTCATACCAGTCCCCATCCCTGTGAAGCAAGGAAGAAGTGCATAGCAGCTTCAGGGCTCCTATTCTGTCTGCCCTTTCTGCTGATATTGCTGCATATTATTAGGGCCCTGGTGTCTCTCTGTGTGTCAACCACCCACGCCAGCCCTTTTATTGCCCTTTAGTTTTATTGTCCTTCCAGCTTTTATTGCTGGCTCCTTGATTATGAAACTCTGTTTGTTTTGGAGCCTACTGAGCAGGTGGGTGCTCACATTACAGGCTGCAACCAGCCCCTGGCACCTTGATCTGTGCACGTCAGGCACAACTGGACGGAACATGGGAGAGGGCTGACTGGGTCTCCCAAGGTGAGGTTACAAAGCAGGCACAAGCCCCTCTGCTTGGACTGACACCCTGGGAGAGAAGTTAACACTTTCCTCTCTGTACTATTTTCCTGGAAGAAATTTGAGCCCCCTGAACTGTGATTCGCTGGGGGGGGGGAGTGATCTATCCTTCCCTCCCCTTTTGGATCTAATTAAAACTCAGTGGAGGATTTCTGTCTGTAAAACAGCAAAGGGGTGCATACCCAATACCCATACCATGGCTCTGATCCAAATTGCTAGTGGGAGGGGTCATGCCTGTACTTTCACTTTCAGAAACTCATCAGGAAACCTGACAATTGCCAGCGCAGGGTGGTTGGGCTGTAACCATTAGGGTGTTGGACTGTGATCTGGGAGACCTGGGTTCAAATCCTTCTCCTGCCATGAAGCTGAAGCTTACTTTGGGTCAGTCACACTGTCTCAGTCTAACCTACCTCACATGGTTGTTGTGAAGGTAACACGTTGTGAAGGAACACATAAGTTCCTTGGTGGGATAAAAAATGTACTAGGTGTTCTCATGTCTCTACAAATTGCGACTTCGACAACAATGAATGTCAAATTGATTCAGGTCCCTTTTTGTGCCATGTTCTTGCTGTCCATACAGTTTACTGCTGCCAGAAGCCCTGACCTGGATAGCCCAGGCTAGCCTGATCCCGTCAGATATTGAAAGCTAAACAGGTTTGGCCCTGGCTAGTATTTGGATGGGTGACCTCCAAGGAATACCAGGGACATGACACAGAAGCTGACAATGGCAAACCACCTCTGAAAGGTCTCTTGACTTCAAAACAAGTCTAGCTCACCACCTAGTGGTACATAACACTAAAAGAGCTAAAACTTGTGACTGCCAGACAATCTTAGGATCTCCTGGCTTTACTACACACACTGCCATACAATTATTATTATTATTATTGCTGCCACCGCCAAAGAGCCAGATTGATGCCTTTTCTTAAATCCTCCCCTTGGATGTTTAAGTCACAACAGAACAGACTCATTAATTTCTCTTGGGAGGAAGAGCAATTAGATCAAGAAGCCATTACTGCCTTTGCAGCACCGTAAGGTTTACCTCTCCAACTCTTGGCAGCAGAGTTTTGCCCCCCAGACCCAGGATGAACTTGTTTTGTGCTTGTTCCTTTTATTAATAAAGGCATGTATCAACCAATGCTTAACATCGGGAAAATATGTACATTTGTTTTGCATGAAGTGTACAAAGGTTTCATTGTACAGCAATGATCAATGAACTGTTTATTTGTATGCATTAACTTTTTCTCATTGCATTTTCTTCTAATTCTTGTAAGTCAGTTTTTGCATTGTTTGTGGTACATTTCATACTGTTTTTTTTTAATTGCACAAGTTTCTAGTTTTGTAAACTGCCTTGAGTCTCAGCATGAAAGGCAGACTATGGATAAACAATAAATAAATAAATGGCCATGGAACTTTTGTGGAGATCTAATATAATGCATTGCTAATTAATTCTTTAGTAATGTTCCTTTCAAAAGAGACTTCTTAACAAAATCAGGATTCACAGTTTTGCATCTGGATGTTGTACATTTGTACTCAGCACGGCTTATTCCCAATTTTCTAAAATATGTAGAATTTGTAAAATTCAATAAATGCTAGAATGATCCTCTTGTGAAATCCTGAGCACAAATCATGCAGCCAAGTAAATACTGTTAGAAGGAAGACCTCATAATCTTGGGGCAAGTTCAGGTCACAGTAGCAATCTGTACACTTAATGTAAAATTTGTAGCATACCTACTTTAAAAGGTACAGCTTTGGAGGGGGGGGAGATAGTTATTGGATTATAATGTATCACTGTGTACCATAGACATCTTGGCAGGAAAGGAACAAATACACAGAGACACATTTAAGAAGCAAATAAAACTCCACCTTGCATTCCACAGGATGCCTGTTTTTGTTAAAAGATCACAAGCATAATCCACCAACAAGTTAACTACTTGTGAATCCTGTTGCTTTGAGTGGGGCAGATACAGTCATTTGTTTCACTCTCCTTTGAAATTTGTGCACTTTTTCCTACTGAAAAGTGATGGATCATGCCCCTTGTGAGTAGCAGCATTCATTCTCTTGCCCTTTTATTTCTGAACCCTGATACTCCTGGGCCTTAGCTGATAAGAAACAAACCTGCCCTCATTGTTGCCTGCCCTTTTTGAAGTGGAAAAAATGAACATTACTCTCATCATACTGCAGATTTCCACATACGTATGAACTTGTTTTCTGTCGTACTTTATGGTACAGGATGTCCTCACATGTTAAGAAAGATAGGAACTAGACATTTCTGGAAGATCCCTAAACTGAATCAGAGGTAGGTAGGTAGGTAGGGGGAGAGAAGAGAGGAAGAAAGGAAGGCAGGTAGGCAGACAGACAGACAAAGGTAGGTAGGTAGGGGGGAGAGAGAGAGAAGGAAGACAGACAGACAGAGGAAGGTAGGTAGGTAGGTGGAAGAGAGAGAGAAGGAAGGAAGACAGACAGAGGAAGGTAGGTAGGTAGGTAGGGGGGAGAGAGAGAAGGAAGGAAGACAGACAGACAGAGGAAGGTAGGTAGGTAGGTGGGAGAGAGAGAGAAGGAAGGAAGACAGACAGACAGAGGAAGGTAGGTAGGTAGGTAGGTAGGAGAGAGAGAGAAGGAAGGAAGACAGACAGACAGAGGAAGGTAGGTAGGTAGGTAGGTAGGAGAGAGAGAGAAGGAAGGAAGACAGACAGACAGAGGAAGGTAGGTTGGTAGGTAGGTAGGTGGGGGAGAGAGAGAGAAGGAAGGAAGGAAGCAACAGGAAGGTAAGTAGGTGGGGGGAGAGAGAGAGAAGGAAGGAAGACAGACAGACAGGCAGACAAGGTGTTTCCCTCCCCCCCCTTGCTTGGGCCCCAGTGGCTTAAAGCCACTCAGGCCCAGCTCTTCCCTTACTACCTCCCCCCCCACGACCCAGGAATGGTGAGGAGGGGGAGGGCTGGGGGCTTGTCCCTGGCCCAGCACCTTGCTGCGGGCCAGGGAGGGAGATGGGGTGGGTGGGTGGGCTGGGGGCTTCTCCCTGGCCCGGCGGCGTGCCCCCTGGCTAGGGAGGGAGAAGGGGTGGGTGGGCGGGCTGGGGGCTTCTCCCTGGCCCGGTGGCATGCCAGGGAGGGAGATGGGGTGGGTGGGCAGGCTGGGGGCTTCTCCCTGGGCTGGGGGCTTCTCCCTGGCCCGGCAGTGTGCCCGCTGGCCAGGGAGGGAGATGGGGTGAGTGGGCGGGCTGGGGGCTTCTCCCTGGCCCGCCTGGCTCGCCGCCGGCCAGGGAGGGCGATCGGGGGGGGGGAGGCTGGAGCCTTCTCCCTGGCCCGCGGCTCGCTGCCGGCCAGGGAGGGCGTTCGGGGGGGGCAGGAGCCTTCTGCCTGGCCCGGCGGCGAGCCGCGGGCCAGGGAGGGGGATTGGGCGGGGGGGCTGGAGGCTGCTTCCTGGCCCGGCGGCACGCCGGGCCAGGGAGTGGGGACTCGGCGTCAGGGCAGACTCACGAGCGCCGAGGAGGCTGCAATGGGCCGGCGGGCCGGGGAAAGCGAGCTGGGGGGTGGGGCTTGATTATGTGCCTGCCCCCCCGCCGACTCTCTCCCGGAGCGTCGCTCCGGCGCGCCCCGGCCCCAACGGAGCCCTGGTTTTCACTCATTACACTGTACTTTTTGCACTGTATATATTAATATTTGGTTTGCACACAATCCAGTACATGCCATGTGAACATCCATTCTTTGAACTAGTAAAGACTGGATGTGTAGCTACTTCACAGTGTGGCATTGCATCCTTTACAATAATTGGAGAATAATCACTGCATAGGTCTATATAGTACCTCATGGGATGACAGTGGTCATAACAGAAGGGCTGGTAGTAAGTCCATTCACACAAATCTCTCCCCAAATCAGCCACCACAACTCTTGCGGGATTGTTGTCATATAATCAGGAAAGCAGCTTGGTTCATACAACGCTGTGAGCAGAGAATGCAGAAGGTGGGGGGAGGAACCAAAATCCTGATGAAATGAGTCAGTGGGGTGTAATATTTTGTGTCTGACTAGGATCTGGGAGAGCCTGTTTCAAATCCTTATTCTGAGCCAGTCGCACCCTAAACCAGGAGTGGCAATTGTTCTAGATCCATTAATCTGAAGGGGGAAATGTGTACTTATGTGATCTTATGTATCTGCCACAGGAATGGCAACTGCTTGTTCTCTGGCGAAGGATGAAGATAGATCTATATTATTCTTAGAGCTGGTTTTCCGAGCTGGAAAAAAAGATCCAGCATTTTTCCTGTAGAGAGAATTTTTGTTAACTTTTGGCTACTACAAGTATCAAAAGGACAAATCCAGTTAAAGACTGCCCAGCTGCTATTACTATTGAGGTCCATTAGAAATTCTTGGAGCACATACATTTTTTTTTTTAAAAAGGCATTTAATTTAAACTCACCAAGCTCCCACCAAGCTCCCACCAAGCTATGCATGCAGGGGTTGAAGAGCAGTAGATGTGACATTTATAGAAAGAAAGTAACAAAGAATGGGACCTCTTTAACCACCAAATAGTAAATGCAGATCTCAGTACTAGTACCAGAGGTGTGAGGACAGGAAGGAAATGGAGATGATCTGATGAATGAACGATGCAGTCCTAAACAGAGTTACACCCTTCTAATCCAATTGGCTTCAGTAGACTTAGAAGAGTGTGACTCTGTTTAGGATTGCACTGTACAGTATTGAAATCTGCATTTTCAAAGCCTTTGGATAAGACCTGTAAAGGTCAGAAGGACAATCCCCTATTGTACAACTGTGGTGCTCTCAGGTGTTTTGTGTGTGTGTGTGTGTGTGTGTGTGTGTGTGACATTTCATACTTGTAAGCATGTGGAGTGGAAGGCACTCAGTTTGACATATTGGCTTTGCTAAACACCTGTGTGTTTGGTACACCACACTGCAACCAACAGCCTGCTACAACAAACAAACATTTAGGATGAGGCATAATTACGGCTGTGCTTACAGAGTTACAACCGTTTGGGGTTTTGCTGCCATCACAACCTGAATCTAGTCATCATGCTGTCACAACAGGGTAGTCTAGAACCTTTATTGTGGGAACAGTCACCATGACATGTTCTGGCAGGTTTAGAAATAATCAGAGAAGTGGTATGCCAGGGAGGCAGGTCATTGTGTCATCCAAAAGTTGGTCAGCTACCACAGAGCTTCATACATTGATGTAAACGTATACAACTATGTGGTAGTAGCCCATTGTAGTGGTATGGTACCTGGTTGAATCAGGAACCCACACGGAGATATTGAGGAAAACCCACAATTCACCTTTACAAAGGACGTGGACCCCAGACCCAACCTGTATATTCCATAATTTATTGACTGGCCTGACATTTAGCATTGCAGGATATACGTGTCTTTCTTATCTAGCACAGGATGCTATATTGGCACAGACCAGATTCTGTGCTATTCTGGCTACTTCTGTAGTGGCCAGTTCCAGGTACAATACACCTGCTGCTCCACATCTCCCCCCTCCCTTTCTTGGTGCTTCAGTGTGATTTTGCCTCCCTGCTGTCGATCCGTGGTGGCACCCTGATCTAACTCAATGCAAAAGCCAGGCCCATAGGTTCCGCGTCTCCTGTCTGGACAGGCCACAGATCTCCCTTGCGTGTGCCACTTGTGGCATCTGTGCTTCCTGTTAGCCGCCCGTGGACTGTTCATATGTTTAAGATTAGAGTACTGAAGCTAGTTAAACACCTGAAAACAGAACTCAGACATCTGAATCCCTTTAGCATTTCTCTAAACACCACACTTTATAACTTGCACGTATATGGGAGCTACCCTTCAAAATCAAGCATTGTTACTGTTAGCCCAGGCTAGCTTCAGGTTGTCATGTTGATGAATGAGCAGGTCAAGCCATCCATCATTCTGGACAGCACTAACAGTACCAGTTTTTTTTAAAGTACTGTGTGCCTAAGATCTCCTGATCTAATCTCCTCCTTCTGAATCAGGTCCAGCTCTTTTTGAGAACAAAGCAAAACAGGTGGAAAATTACATCTGGCTGCAAACCTGAGATTCTTAGACAATATCTTTAGTTTCTCAATAACCCTATGGGAAAGGAGCGAAAGGTTTATGCAGTAAGCCTCTCCTCTGTGCCAGCTCTGAAGGAGGCGTGTCCTCAGCAAAATGCTGAACAAAGAGCTGGGTAAATACAAACCAAGAAAGTTATTAGGCAAATTACACTCCCCGACATCGGGCACATTCCTCTCCTGAAACTTTATATACGGTACATTCAAGCCTTGTCGAGGCAAGGGAGAGTTACCATAACATGACTCTATTCTTGGATACAGTGCTAATGACCACCAGGAGTCCAGGTCTACTGGAGAGTAAACAAAAGGTGAGCCATGAGGCTCGATGGTTAATTGTTGGTCATGTCTGTAGGATGAGATGCTAAGACTCAAGTCCACCATCAGCTAAGATGCTCACTAGGTAGTTGTGAAGTACTGCGTTCTTGCTGGCATTGACGAGGACGAAATTGGTGTAGTGATTAGCTGACGTTTATTTAGAGAGAACAAGCATGCCTTAACCGGCCACAAGGCCAACACATATACACACCCAGGGACACACCCCAGGTCCCACCTAGGATCCTATTGGGGGGGGGGGGGCTGAATTTCCCACCTAGGTCTTATTGGAGGATTAGTGGGACAACTGGATCCTTGGCTCCTATTGTTCTAGGAGCCAAGCTCTGGGCTCTTTGCACTGGCGCCTAGTGGAGGTCAGTGGACACAACAGTAGTCTCGGCAAGTCATTCCATGTGGTGAAGACAAAATTAAATAAATTGGAGAAATAACAAGGTGTAAATGTGGTAAGAAAAAAGACCTTGGCACCTGATTCCCAAAGACAAGCGCATCAGTAACCCCCCATCCCACCCCAGCAGCAATGTGGTTACAGTAACATCCCGCAAGAAAAAATTGTTTCTTTCCACTGATAACAACTTGGGGTGGGGGAGAGAATGTTAACTATTAATATTAAACAGTAACGTCTGTTATTTACTTATTAATTCCAAAGTAATGGTTAAGTAAATGAAAGCAGAGCATTATTTTGACAGTGCATGTCCATCCATGTACTGTCCTTACGTCTCATATGATGAGAGCAGTTGCACAAAGGAATGGGCATTCAGATGAGGTACAGATTTTATACCTACTTAATGTCACCTTATGATGCTGTTGCTGTTATCAGTAATTGGCCCAAGATGTTTTGCTACTATAGGTAGATGAGTGAGAACCATATCTCTCAAATGTTTCTCTTTGCAAGGGACACTTGTCTTGGCCAAACTTTACCTCTTTTCCAGGAACTGGGAGAAGAAGATGGTCAGCGCACATGGTCAGAATCTACCTGAGCTTCAGCCAGGTAGAACAATAGCCAGTCGGATCCTGAGTGACCACCAATTACGAGCCTAGGTCTCCCGCTGGGGGACCTATGAACTACAACCACAGACTTAAGGTCCTATCAGGACCTGGGGGCGAGGTCGGGGCATTGTCTCCGGCCGGCATAAAAGAGGGCTCTAAGCCTGGGGTTCCCCATGTTCCATCTGACCTTCAATAAAGAGCTGTACTATGAAATCACTACCACTCGCCTCCCGACTCCAATACTTCCCAAGTGCCAAAAGACTTTTCTTTGTTTTTGCTGCTACAAACCCCTCCAGAATGTTGTCATGAAAACAGCACCTGTAAAAGCCAAAGAAATTTTGCCTTGGCTGGTGGTATTTGTCTATGAAAACTCTCCTGGGGAAAAGCCAATCAACCAATAATTATATGCAGGGTTATTTTTGGGCAGGAATGCACAGGAACGGAGTTCCGGCTGGCTTCTGAGTTGGCCACGCCTACAGCCTCCTCCCCCTCAGGTTCCCCAGGTGCCTTGCAAGCTACAGGGTGCCTGGGGAAGCCAAGCCAATCCAGGGAGGGAAGGCAGTTTAAACTGCCTCCCCTCCTTGGGTTCCCCAGGCACCCCACAGCCGCAGGGCTCCTGGGGAAGCTGATCCTGGGAGGGAGCTGCGCTGTCAGGGGTGTGGCCTAATATGCTAATGAGTTTCTGATGTTGGGTGTGGCTTAATATGCTAATGAGTTCCTGCTGGGCTTTTTCTACTAAAAATGCCCTGATTATATGAAAATAAATGTCTCAATAGAACTAATGAAATACTCCCCTTTTTCATACAGTGGAAACTGATCTTGATAACTTAAGAGGTGCCTTCTGTTTTTTCTTTATTTGATTCTATGATTAATGAACACTTATGAAAATCATATTGCCCCCGATGTTCTTGCCCATCTTATGTTTTTCACTAAGGCCTGTTTATTATGCCACATCACCTGACAAAATGACTCACTACAATGTAATGTTATTAAGCCACCTATTTTCCTTGATTCAGTTTATGACGTGTACAATTTACAGCAATATCACTTGTTTTGGAAGCTATGATAAAGTGTATGAATCAAATCTTTAAAAGTAGAGCGAATTGTTTATGGACTTATGTCATTATGGCCTTCAAATTTCAGAGTTCTCTTTGAAACTAGAAAACAGAATGACAGTTATTTACATTCATGGTATAAGCTTTCGTCAGCTTGCACACAAAAGCTTATACCTTGAATAAAACTTTGTTGGTCTTAAAGGTGCAACTGGACTCAAACTTTGTTCTGCTGCTTCAGACCAACACGGCTACCTCACCTGATGTTATTTACATAGTTTGAGTCCAGTGGCACCTTTAAGACCAATAAAGTTTATTTCTGGGTATAAGGTTTTGTGTGCGTGCACACTTCATCAGATCACACAAAAGCTTCTACCCAGGATTAAACTTTGTTGGTCTTAAATGTGCCACTGGACTCAAACTTTGTTCTGTTGCTTCAGACCAACACGGCTACCCACCTGAAGTTATTTACATAAAATGCATGCAGCATGCCTTTGCTACGATAAAGGGTATCTATTTGATGTTCAAAAAGAAAAAGGAATACTGTGTAATAACTTGTTCTCTGTTAATGTATTGTAGAATTATCAGTTTCATCTGTCAGTATACATAAAGAGCAATAACCAGCAAAGTACATCACATCAAGAACTTCTCATATAAAATCCTACTGAAATAAATCTTCTATTCATTTCATTGGGGTTTGCACTGGGCAGGAACTGTTGGATTGCATACAAGGGATGAAAGTAAGACAATGGTGAGTTTGTAGCCTTTGTGCAGTCTCAAGTCCCCCAACAGTGCCTTCCTAAGCAGATCTACTCATGTCTATTCAATAGGGCTTACTCCTAGGGAAGTGTTCTGCACTGCCAGTCATTTATTGGCACTCTCAAGCTTGGGGGTTGTTGTTTGAGTACATGCTGTACAATCTACACATGCAATGATTTGTCAAGAGGTAGTGGCTCAAGTGGCTCAAGTTGTTAAGACCCTGAACTGCAGACCAGAAGGTCAGTAGTTCAGCAGTTTAAGACCCGAGTGCTGCATGACGGAGTGAACTCCCGTCTCTGGCCCCAGCTCCTGCCAACCTAGCAGTTCGAAAGCAAGAAATTGCAAGTAGATAAATAGGTACCACTTTGGTGGGAAGGTAACAGCGTTCTGTGTGCCTTGGTGTCTAGTCATGCCAGCCACATGACCACGGAGAAGTCTATGGACAGTCCTGGATCTTCGGCTTGGAAACGGAGATGAGCACTGCATCTCTAGAGTCGTATTCGACTGGCTTTCGAGCAAGGGAAACCTTTACCTTACCAAAAATTATACCCCCCCTTCTGAAAACTTCCCAGTGAACATCACAAGACGACACCTGTAATTCTGACAGATGAGACACTGAGGTAAGGGGGCACAATATCAGCTTTTACTAATAGTTATAAGCACTGGATTATTACCTTGAGTATTTAACTTAGTCTAGTTTGGCTAATGAAATGACTGTTTTGTTTTACATTATCTGCCTTAGGCAGGTTCTTTGAGATTGGAATGATTCTGGAAAAGTAGCATTGATTGGCTTCTGTGATATTCCCACACACTGCACAGGAGGAGAGAAAGTGCGGAGATAACAGATCACAGGAGCCAAACTAGCAGTGATAGCAGCAGATCTGTTTGTGGAAGCCTGGTCTTGTCCTAATTATATGCAAAGGCAAGTGGTGGTTGCTATTTTTAGAACAAAAGGGGTGTGTGAGGGGAGCTGAACCCCCTCTGTGTCCACACCATACCCCCCTCAACTTATTTCTATAGGAACTGGGCTGAAGAGAATATCATCTGGAAGGTGAGAGGCTACGGGGTGTGTGGGAGAAGCTGTAGGTTGGGCAGGCTTCCACCCCTACAAAAACAGCCTCCCTACACATTACTGGAGTAGACAAATGGATCTGCCCTTACTGAGCAGTCACGATCATAGAATTATCTCTAGGAAGTCTGTTCATAACCTAGTTAGTACCAGGGCTCCGTTGGGGCCGGGGCGCGCCGGAGCTCTGCTCCGGGAGAGAAGGGGCCGGGGGGCGGGCACATAACAAAGCCCCGCCCCCCGGAAGAAAGCCTCCCCCGTTCACCCTTCCCGGCCGCGGCAGGCCGCCGGCGGCCCGGGAAAAAGCCCATCCTTCCCGGGCTGCGGCCCGGGGAGAAGCCCTTCCCTCCCCCCCACTCACCTTTCCCGAGGCCACGGCTGGCCGCCGGCCCTGGGAGGAACCCCCCCTTCAGCGTCGAATTGCTTCTCCCCCCCCCCGCGCTGTTCCCTGGACTCCCTGGGACTTGTTTGGAAAAGGACCCTTCTCCGCTATGAGGGAGAAGAGCTCCTTTACCTCGTGGAGATAGAGAAAGTAGCCCAGGGTGGGGAAGCCCCATGCCCGCGCGCGGCTCGTTCCCCTCAGGATTTATGGGCAGGGGCTAGCCGAGCTCTGGCTAGCCCCTAACAGACAGGAAGGAAGGCAGGCAGAGGTGGTGAACGAGCCACGCCGCGAGGAAACGTCCCGTCCGCCGCCGACTCTCGGGGCACTCAGCGTGGCCGCGGCCAAGACGGACTGTTTAAACGAGCGGCGGCAGCGATGCGCAACTCCTCACGATGGAAAGGGGTGGGGGCGGGGAGGGGAGAGCGAGGCGGCCGCCGAGGAGAAGAAGGGAGATCTCAAAAGATCCTGTCCCGTCAAGGGGAGGAGGCCCCTGACAGGAAGGGGTTAAGTGGCCGAAAGGGCGCCAAAACAAGGCGCCTCTTATTAGCAGGCTGAGAAAACAACCTGCTTCTGAGGTGGCGGGGGCAGCGGGAGCTTTACAAGCGGGCCCCGCGTTGTTTATAATCTCGGGACAAGGTGACCACCAAGGAGCCGCAACACGTCCCGTCCCGTCCCCCAAGCAGGATCAAATGTCCGAGCTCTCCTCTCCACCTCCGCCCTCTGGGGCTGCTGTGAGAGGGACAGGGCTGGCTCGTCCGGCTCGGGGGAAGCGCCTCGGCCCCGGTCCAGCGGCCAGTGTGCTGCGCTCCTGCGGCGGATGCCGCCGCTTGAAGTGAACAGAGCCGCCGCCGCCGCCCGTGCGGCTCTTCGAGATCCATGACAAAGACGGAGGCGTTCTGCAGGGGGTTTCCGTCCTCCATTCCCTAATCCCCCACCCCTGCCTTTTGGGACTTGAGAGTCCAGCAGCCGCTTGGGAGGCGAGCAGACGTGTCCTCCTCCCCGCAGCATCAGTCAGTAGAAGGTCTCCTGGGTGTCAGAATGCGAGACCTCCTGAAAACAATGGCAGGCGGCCAACAGCAGGAAGGCTGGGAGGTGGAGGAGGAGGAGGGGTGTCACAAAGAGAAGCCGGTCGCGAGGTTCGAGTCCAGTGGCCCCTCAGAGGTCGGCAAGAGTGGCAGGGCCTCCACGGTCCAGAAGCACACAGCTCCCTTCGTCATCGAGGTCAGGTTCGACCCCAGGCCACGGTCTAAGGAGCCAAAACCACCGCCCGCATCCATCTTGTCGCCCCTCTTCCTCCAAGAAACTCGGGGCTTCTGCCGCCAGCCCCGGGAAGAGCCTCCCTCCCTCCCCCACTGAGCGTTCCGGGGGCGCAAGGGAGGGAGAAGCCGGGCCTGAGTGGCTTAATGCCACTCAGGCCCAAGCAACGGGGGGAGGGAGGGAAACCCCAGCTCCAGTGGGGGGAGAAGCGCCCCCCTTCCTTCCTTCCTTCCTTCCTTCCTTCCTTCCTTCCTTCTCTCTCCCCCCACCTACCTACCTACCTTCCTGTTCCTTTTCCCCTTCCTTCCCCTCTCCCTTCCTCCCTCCTTCCTTCCTTTCTTCTCTCTCCCCCCACCCACCTACCTACCTTCCTGTTCCTTCCTTCCCCCCTTCCTCCCTTTCTCCCCCCTTCCTTCCTTCCTTTCTTCTCTCTCTCTCCCCCCAACTACCTACCTACCTTACTATTCCTTTCTTTCTTTCTTCCTTCCCCCCTTTCTTCCTCCCTCCTTCCTTCCTTTCTTCCTTCCCCCCTCCTTCCCTCCCTTTCTCTTTCTTTCTTTCTTTCTTCTCTCTCTCTCTCCCCCACCTACCTACCTACCTTCCTTCCTGTTCCTTTCCTTCCTTCCCCCTCTCTCACTCCCTCCCTTCTTGCCTTCTGACACACTGCCCATGACGTCAGGGATGTGTGGCCTTTTGACACTTCCGGTGACGTCAGGGGGTGTGGCATATGCAAATAAGTTATGCTAATGAGCTCCTGCACCTCTTTTTTTACGAAAGGACCCCTGGTTAGTACCATATGTGTTCCAAACTTTTTTCTTGTTCCTGTAAAAATGCAGACCTGGCTAGTTAGTTGTCTTTTCTGGTCAAGCAACATTTAGGTTTATTTTGGATGCAAGTGTTTCAGCCTTGGGGGAAAAGTTTTGTTGCACTGGCATTTTTGGTCTGTGTAACTTTATAAAAAAAATTGCTTTGACTACTTTACAATGCAATCTTAAACAGTTACATCCTCCTGGGTCCATGGGTTTAGAAGAGTTTAACTATATTTAAGATTACACTGTTAAAAAAGTAGCTGATGTGAATTTAAATGGCCTTAATTGTTCCATGCTTATTACTCTGTGGGACCAGCACAGCTAGTAAAATTGTAATACATTTATCTACCATCTGTTTTTACCCCAAATCTGCATCTGCTGAGATGGAGTTGCGCATATATGTTTTCTCTTCCCACTTTGTTCTTCAAGTGTTGTATTCAGTATAAATAGGAGTCTGCCTCTTTTCATAAATCCACAGGCTTTGCAGAAGAATGAAACATTCTCCCTTCTGGTTCTCCTTTTTGCATTCATGTGGCTGTCTTTCAGCATACGGATGGTAAAGATGCTGCATTTCTCAAGTGTTTTGTCAGACAGATTAGTCCTTGGTTGAGGATTTGTACAAAATGAAGTTGCTGTATCTTCAGTTGGCTGGACTGAAGGCCATGTCTGTTTTATTACACTGCTTTGACCTTCCCGGGGACCACATATGTCCTCTCAAAGTTAAGATAGGTAAGGTTCTCTACAGGCTGTGCTGTATTTCAGTATCACGTTTGCTAAATGCTTTGAATTTCAGACTTTAGTGGCTGAAGTGGTTAAGATGCTGAACTGCCGTCCGGAAGGTCGGTAGTTCAGCAGTTCGAAAGCAAGAAACTACAAGTAGATAAATAGGTACCACTTTGGTGGGAAGGTAACAGCGTTCCATGAGCCTCAGCATCTAGTCATGCCGGCCATGTGACCACAGAAACATCTTTGGACAGTGCTGGCTCTTCAGCTTGGAAATGAAGATGAGCACCACATCCCTAGAGTCGTATTCAACTGGCTTTCAAGCAAGGGAAACCTTTAGCTTTACTTGGATTTCAGACTTTGTAAGTGTGCTTTCCTCTTCTCTGACCACCAGCCTCTTCCAGCATTGCACTCTTTTGCACTTTATCCTTCTTTTCCTTTCTCCTCCTCCTCCTCCTCCATTGGAAGATAAGATCAAAGGAACAGTCCTTCCACCTTCACCTGCTGCCTCTTGCACTCATCAACATTGCTCTGGAATAAGGCTACATTTAGAATGATTTGTTGTTGTTGTTGTTTTATTTTAAATTTTATTGAGAAATATAACAATTGTACAGCAAAGATATTTAGAACACAGATACAAGTGAGAACAACACTAGAAGTACAACACAATTGATAAACCTGTCAATATTGAGAACATATACTCATAATATAAAAACAATATAAACTCTGCTTTCTATTTAGTTTGAACTAGAGGTATAAGAGTACCTTAGTGCAAGGAAGATTGGGTGCTCAGATCGTGGTAAGTATTTAAAAATGAAGCCATTTGATATAGTGTGGATTAGAAGGAATGATGTTATGAACTGCCATGTAAGTAATGAAGGAAAACCATGTGCTAACAGAAGAGGAGTGCATTCTGTGCCCTTCAATGGTGTCAGCTATTTTGTCCATGATGAAATGGTTCCAACATTTATTTCTCTACACCGTTATATTTGGTGGGGTAGGCAATTTCCAGGAAGCTGTGATGGTCAGCCAAGCAGTCGCTAAGAGAGTGGAAATGAGTCTATTTATTTCTATCTCTGGAACAGCTCCTTCTTCCAAATTAAGAAGTAGTACTGTGGGGTCAAGCAGCAGGCGTTGAGATGTGATGTTTTCTATTTCCACTATGACTTGCTTCCAAAATGATTGTATAACCGTGCAGGACCATCAACAATGGAAGAAGTCACTGGGTTCGCCACAACCTTTCCAGCATCAGGAACTGTGATCCGGGTGCATACGATGAAGGCACACTGGGGAAAGGTACCATCTTGTGTGGAGTTTGAAAAATTGTATGCGGATGGAAAAATGTCTTGTTTTACATGCGTGTGAGTCCCAAATAGTCGTCCATTGCTCAGCAGTTAAGTCGTATCGGAGATCTTTATGCCATGCTGATTTATTTTTTAACACTTTTTCCTTTTCAGAAGAAGCCAAGATTTTGTAGATGATGGACATCAACCCCTTCCGGTGATCAGAAAATTTTAAAAGGGTAAGTTCAAAAGGAGTTTTAGGCCTTGTAAATGTACCTTGTTTAGTTGCACAGTCAATCAGATTTTTTAGTTGGAAATATCTTAGCCAAGATAACTGAGAGTACAGAAGATCTTCCAGAGAGGTCTTACTGTGCATGGTGTTTCTATCCATTAAGTCATGAAGTCGACCCAGTCCGGCAGTAGTCAGCAAGTCAAAGGCTCCTTTTTCTTGTCCCGGTATAAACCACAGTTGATGAGTGTATGTCGATAGTGGAGAAAGCGCAGGGGCAAGTGTCTGATGTTTTAAGTCCCATATTTTCAGATTAGATTTCAAGAAGATATTTTGTTCTATCTTTTTAGGTCTTGCAGCTTTGGGCATCCAAATGACTTCGGAGAGCGTGAAAGAAGAAAATATAATTGCTCAATGGACATCCAATTGGTAAGATGTTCTGGTTGCAACATACTTACTATATTTGAGATAGCAGCTGCGTAATAATATCTTCAGAGCGAAGGCATGCCTAGTCCAATCATCATAGCTCGTTCAGGGGATAGTGAGCTGGGTAACTTAAGAGATGAAAGGTAGTCATTAATGTCCTCCATTTTAGGAGAAGAGCGGTAAAGAGCTTAATAGAAACTGGCAAAAGCAGTTGCAATTTTCCTAGAGGAGTTATGGCAGATTCTATCCGGGGTTTTAAGCGCTCCAATGACTGCCTTCTTCTTTCTGTCTTTCACCCTCCATGCCAATAATTTCATATTTTGGGGGGACTTATGCTAGAATTTCTGTTTTAAAAAGAGTAAACTTTTTTGAATTGCTTCTGTTTCAAGAGAGTCTAAGGCCTTCCGTTCTGCTTGTAGTTTTTGATATGTAGTGTTATTGCCTGTCCTTTTGTGTTCTTTTTCCAGAAGTATAATACAGTTTAGAATTTCTGATTTTAATTTCTGTGTTTCTTTTTTCAGGTGAGCTGTCTCAGCAATAATCATGCCTCTCAGTACAGCCTTTAAAGCATCCCATTGTATAGTTGGATGAATTTCTGTGTGAATATCTAGGAAATTCCGGACTTCTGCATTCAGTTTTTCTGTGATGTTTTCTCGTAATAAAATCAATGTATCCATAGACCATTGTCTGTCAAGCAATCCTTCTGTTGAGCTTTTTAAATGACACTCTATCCATGCATGATCAGAGAGATATCTGGGGCCAATGTCAGCAGATTGTAGATGATTTTGAAGGGTTGAGGAGATTAGTAAGTAATCTATCCTAGTGAAAACTCTGTGCCATGCTGAAAAATAAGAGAAGTCCTGTTCCGTAGTATCTATGAGATTGAAAGAGCTGAATAGGTCAGCCAATCTCATTCCTGACCTTTTAAAGGGTCTATGTTTCGATGTCGCCTTGGACCGATCTAAGATTTTATCCGTGATGAAGTTAAGGTCTCCCCCGATCACAAGGTTTCCCTCCTGGAATGTCTGCAATTTTGATAGAGTATCTTTCAGAAAGGATATCTGATCATCATTAGGAGCGTAAATAGATGCAAATGTCTACGGCTGCCCTTCAATGATACCTTTCACCCAAACGAAATGACCCCGAGGGTCAGAGATTTTTTTCTTTAAGAATGAAGTTGACTCTATTAGCAATGAGAATCGCCAACCCCCTAGACTTAGATGTTCCTGGTGCCAGGTATTGGTGGGGGAATGTTGCAGATTCAACAACTGGGTGTGTGGAAGAATGCAGATGGGTTTCTTGCATGAGTAAAACAGCTGGGCCTAACTTCTTTATATGCTGTGCAACCCTTTTATTTTTGACCACATTATTCATTCCTCTAATGTTGATCGAGCAGATCTTGAGCGCCGTCATCATCAGATATTGTTAACTAGAGTTTTTAGCATGTAAGTGGGGCCTCCTAGACTAAAAAGGTATATACCTCAACACGCTTCAGAATCTGAGCGCCCCTGTAAACTCAGAAGTAAAACTACCAGGTGTAATGTGATTAAGTAGTATTCTTATGTGTTTTATAGATAGAATAGGCAACAAACAGATAAGGAAAACACTAAAAACATCTAAATTTTCAAGAGCAATTTGGAAAACAGTATACTACAATGTGTAGAAAATGTTAAAAGGTGACAACCCAACAGAGACCAAGTGCAAAAGCCAATTCTGAGTGCTAGTCTTTGCAGAGTTAATTTTCAGAGCAGTGGAGACTATACCCCACTCTTCCTATTTGTAACAATGAAATGACAGTCAAAGATAAGCCTGAAGTTAACTATATACTATACAAAAACAGCACTAAGAGTACTGTATAGAATGTATGTAAAAGCAATATCACAGTAGTGCAATACTTAATTCAGACAGACCTCGATGAAAATTGATTATCTACGTTAACAAGATCTCTAAATGTTTTAGATAGGCAGTTAAAAGGTGAGTCTAATGTATATGAAGGTATTAAAAACAGGCTAACAATTCAATCATTTACCAATTAATTAAAACTCACAACAGTAAATAAAAAGCTTAACAGCAAAAATTCTTATAGAAGTTACAGCCTAAAAAACCGGAAGTCAAGTACAACAATTTTTTTTAACACCAAACCACTTCTAATGTGCAGGCTCTGATTTCTTATCTAAAATGTCTAATAACCTACCTAATAATTTGTGTAATATTACCTGAGACTTATGTAATAGCGTATAAAACTTAGGAGTCTGTGCTAAGCCCTAATAAGAAGAATTAATGCCAAGTGATAAACTTTTATTAACACTTCCACCTAGTATATAAATCTATCTATATTAAAATATTAAAAAGTTAAGTGGGCAGTAAGCCTTAAATTATTCCACCCTGTATATCTTTGTGAAATAATGCTAAAATCTATGCCAGTTAATCTGGTTTTGTTTTTGTTTATGTAAAAACAGTATAAATATAAATATGTCTTAAACTAATTAATTAATATGCAATTATTACAGTTAATTCTCAGTTGCTAATCAATACACTAATAATTAGTTAATACACAATAAATGGAATTGCTATTTTATTTCTAGTCCCTAAAACAGATTATTTAACTGTAGAGTTGTGTAGTGACCACCAAATTTATTAGAGCTACCTTTGTCCAAGAGAAGTTACCTTTGCTTTTCCTGTGCTCCTATCTCCTTTTAAGAGTTATGTGAGCAAAGGTAAGAATAAGCTTCTATGGTTAACTTGTGAAGAAACTATGCGCTTAACCAGTGTGTCCCAGCAAGCTATACCCGGCTTCTTCTTCTTCTGTTTGTTTTAATTATTAATAATAACATGCTAGGTATAAAAATCTTAATCCTATTTAGTATCCTGTACCCTCTTTAACAGTATTGACAATACACAGAAAACGAACGCGGACCAACTGTAGAACAAGTTCCTCGCTCTCTAAGAACGGAGTTCCTAAAGTGGTCTCTAACTTTAGGAGCTAAACTGTGATCCCCCCCATCCCTCCCAACCAAATAAACAAGTTTCTTAAGAACTAAGCTAACAAAGTTAAACCCTCACTGATATGTACTTTAAAACGTTTTAAACATAAAGCGCAATTTAAGAAGTTCATCTCGCTGATCCCTAAGACGAATCGCTTGCCTGAAGCAAGAAGGGAGCTGGTGTGAGCTGATCTTGGGGAGAAACCTTGCTGCTCTTCTCTGGGGAATCTGACAGGCTATGTCTTCTTTTAAAAGACTGTTTTGTAATGTTCACTGGTTCCAAGATCTGCAGCCTTTCCAGGAGCTCGAAACCAGAGTCTTCATCCAGAGCTTGCAGAGTTGTTCCATTATGATTTACCTGTAATCCTCCTGACGCTAGCCACCGATATCTAATGTTAGCCTGCTGTAAATGTGAGGTCGTGGACTTTAACGATTTCCGGATTTTTAAGGCTTCTTGTGACATGTCTGGATACACTTGGATCTGATGTTCTTTATACATTAAATACCCATTAGTTAAGGCTTCTTTTAAGATTCTTTGTTTAGTTCTCCCATCAGCAAATTGGACGAGAATGTCCCTTGGGCCCCTTCGTTTTGGATTACGTGCAGCTCCGATCCTATAGGCTTTCAATATTACCAGAGCCACCCCTTCCTCTAAATTAAATACAAAAGCCAGCCACGATGAAATAAAGCATATTATATCAGATGTCTCTTCTTCTCCCTCCGGGATCCCCCGAAATTTGGCATTTTGATGTCACATTTGCGTTTCCAATACAAGAAGACATTCTTTATAGCCTATTTCCCATGTTTGGAGATCACAGAGATCTTTTTTGAGTACTGAGCCCAGGTTTGAAGCCGCCTCCGCTTTGCTAGAGGCTTGGACCAGTGCAGTTTGTATATCTGTGAGTTGGTCACGGACTGGCTGGATAGTCAACAACATATTTTCCATGAGTCTTTGCTCCATTTTATGTTTGATGTTTGGTTCTATGTTTTAATTTGTAAACCATTTTGATGGTATTTTATGGTTGATAGCCGCCTTGAGCCAGCTCGCTGGAAAGGCGGGATAAAAATGAAATAAGTAAGTAAGTAAGTAAATAAATAAATATTCTCCAAAAGAAGGGGGAGATCGTGCCTGTCAGCTGTGGGAGTGGGGATTCCTGTCAGAGATGGATCCGCCGCCATTTTGTGTATCTCCATGCCAGTTTTTTCTCGCTCTGGTTTATTCGGTCTCAAATTTAAAAAGTCCTGAGCGCTTTTCATAGGTATTTATTGTGATGTTAGTTTTGGGCTATCTTTCTTACCTATTTCTCATGAGAAGAGGGTCTCAGTTGAGGTCTTTATCTGTGTAAGATTGGGAGGGAGAGTCGGAGCCCACAGATTAAGTGACTGCCATGGCTCACGGCGTTGCCACGCCCCATGATTTGTGATCACTCTGGCCATAGGCACATTTGGACACAAATATACAGCCAACCCATGATGTCCCGCTACATCAGACAGCTTGGCCAGCCTCCCTCTGTCTGGTTAACCTAAGCCAAAAAGCAGGTACATCCTGTAAAAGAACAATAGCTCTACACTGTGCTCTGTGCCAAGCCACTTGCACCATTGTGCCCTGCCATGTGCCGCTGGACATGGGGTAATACTGTCCATTGGGACAGAAAAGATCCCCAAAATCTAGGTGGCAAAAACCCTGTTAAGCCAGTTTTAAAAAGCTGCCAGGTGGTCACTCCAGCACGACACATTTAGCCCAGCATTAGCTGGCAGGGTGTGGATTACCTCCATAGAAACCATTCTCAAAAGCTGGCATGGGAGACCTGCCTAGGCAGTGGCATTTCCAAACTGTCTCCTGTCCCCTCCCCCTCTAAGGTATCATATTAACATTAGCACTCTCCATGGAGTTTCACTTTCAGGTAACTCTGCCAATATCACAGCTGCAGAAACCCCATGTCCTTCTCTCGCTTGGGTTTCAACCAGTTGGTTATTTTTTCCCATTCAAATGGCCAATTTAAAGTTCAACTTCAGGGCTAAACAATGGTTTTCATCATCTCAGTCTGCATAATGTTAAAGAGAGCGACACCCAAGCTGCGATCAAGATGCTGCTGCTTCTCCTCAGCCTCCAAGGCCTCAGCTAAGAGCTCAAACACATTTTCACAAAATTAAAATTTGGCAATTTAAAAAAAATAACATTTCAAAACCTTACAGTTGAAATTCACTTTTCAGACTTACTTTAAATACAAACCTCTAAACTTCAGGCTTGCACTGACTTTTTAGAGACAAATGTTAACTATCAGTTTGTCAAAGTCGGTATTTTTACACCTTATATGTTTTTCTATCCCTTCCTAGATCTAAAATTGAGATTGCTGCAATATCTCGTTAGGAGAATATAAATGAGAATTTTGCAAACCAATTCAAGTTCAGAGAAGTTACATGACATCCCCTCCCTCCAGTTAAGGGGGAAATTAAGTTCTAGTGTCAACTCTTTATTTCTTAATTGTGCATACTCAAAATTACTAAGTGCAAAACTAGTAGCCTCTTGACACCCTTTAATTACCTTTCACTCACAAGTTGATAAATGCTTATATTCCCACCCTCCATCATCCATTCTTTATATTGTTCAGATGAAGAGGAAAGCTTAATTTGCACTAGTGATTATGAGTTCAGATGGAGTAATGGGGTTGTAGTGGAGCTGCCAGACCCCCCCCCCCCGGCTGGTGGTGGGGACTTACCTGAAGAAAGAGAAAGGTTCAGGCCTCATTGCTGGCATCACACAGGAAGTGAAATCATCACACCAGTGATGTCCAGGCAATGCTCTGATATTTGGGGAAATGGCAGAAGCCTGTTTTACCATAGAGTTTGTGCCCAAATACCACAGCATCACCTGTGATGATTTCACTTCCCGTGTGAATCTCTGTTGAGGCCTGGGCCTTTCTCTGTCTCCAGGTAAGTCCCCCATCCCCTGCTGATTGCCAGGAGGGACCTGGCAACCCTAGGTAGTAGCTCCCCTGACCTGGACTTGGTCACTCAAGGACTTCTTTATTTCATTTCTCTGTGGCATCACCTGAACCCTTGGGAGCTGCCATTTCCTGAAGGGAATCTGTTATCTGGAGTCTGGAGTTCAGTTGGAATTCCAGGAGAACTTCAGGTTCCGCCTTGAGGTTGGTAACTCTAGCCTTGATGTAGGAGCTTGAAAACTGGACCGTAGTTAGAGAAGAATCCAGTTATTCAAAACTGAGCTTCCTTTTGCCAGAAAAGGAAATAAGATCTCTCTAGGCCTGCTGTCTTGTATAGCTGTCATCTGATAAGGAGCTTCTGCTTCTTTATACACACAAAACACACACATTGTAGATGAATCCATTTGATGAGGTTGGGTCACTGGCTTCACAATTCTCCCCTGCTGATACTGGCTGTAGCAGATACTGGCTGTAAACTTTTTCCCACCTGGATGATTGCCAGTGACCTTTCCTGAGTAAGCAATTACATCAGGCAGGCGGGGGGGGGGGGGGGGATTTGGCAGTGCCCACAAAAGCTTTGTGTGGCCTCTATGCTTGAGGCCTAGCCAGATGTCATGGCCTGACGGAGCACATTGAGAACAGAGCTTGGGCTAGCCTGGCAGAACAAGGTGACCAGTTCATCCGCAGAACATGCTGGAAGAAAGATAGCTATAATGCTTTCTAATTCTGGTTGCCAACCTCCAGGTGGAAACTGGAGTTCTCCCAGAATCACAAGTGATCTCCAGGCCACAGAAATCAGTTGCCTTGGAGACAACAGCAACTTCAGAAGGTAGAATCTGTGGCATCATATCCCTGCTGAGCTCCCTCCCCTCCCCAAATTCTGTCCTCCCCAGGCTCCACCCTCCATCCTTGAGATGAAGCCTATAGTTCTCCTAAAATTACAACTGATCTCCAAACTACAGAGATCAGTTCCCCTGGAGAAAACGACAGCTTTGGAGGGCAGACTTATGGCATCACATTCCTGGAACTCATTCCCTGCCCCAAACTCCACCCTCCTCCCCCAAATCTCCAGGAATTTCCCAGTCCACAGTTGGCAACCCTACTGTGGGCTGAGATGCTCATGTGACTCAGCCCCTTCAGCTTTGTCCTGGTGTGAAAACCTGCATTCAGCATGTAAGGAGTTCTTCTCCTCTTCCTCGTCCTCCTCGTCCTCCTCCTCTACTGCATATATATACATTACATTTTTCTTCCATTAAACAAGGTGGTATCCCAAAAGATCTCCCATCCAGGCACTGGCCTGGCCCGGCCCGGCCCTGCTTACTTTCGAGTTTGTTGTTATTACATGCTTTCCAACCATACTCTGGTTTTGTTCATGTGTGGAAACAATTGACAACCGTCTGGGCACAATGAGATCTCTGACCAGATAAACGCAATTTGTTTTCTTACGGTGCTAGTCAGAAGTTCAAATGTGGTATATTTGAAAAGTAAAACTGAAAGCACTGTCAGTCCTGAAAGCCTGCACATTCACTCTACATGCTAGTGGGGCTCCTGACAGATCACCGTCTCATTGATCTGCAGTTTCTGTCATGCTATGATCCCCAAGATGGCATCTTTGAGCATGATGGTGCCCACTAAGGTGGTTCCTGGTGCTCATTTGCTTCTTCCCCCGAAAGGCCTCTTTCCTGGCTTTCTTCTACCTCACTGGAGGAAAAGGTACGTCAGAAGATTCCAGGAGGAAACACCTTTGGGTCTTCAGGGAGGACCTGTTCAGATACAATGATTATAGGAGGATGCCTGGGCTGGGCTGCAACCTCCCAAGCCGCTGGCAACTCTAGCCCCCATGGTATCCGTTTTGTGATTGTCCCTACCTCCCATGGCAGCCATTTTGGGGTGATGCCTATGCCTTCTACCCTTTCTCAAAATTCCAAATGTGCCCACAGGTTCTGCAAGGCTGAGGACTCCTGCTCTAATGAACGAAGCATTTATATTAATATACAAACAAAACTAGTGCTATTGCTAGTGCTAGAGTTCTTTGCAGTTTGAGGGCTATCTTCCCTCAGTTTGGGGCACTGGAACCATATTTACACACACCTTCAAATGTGGCCTGAGGAAGCTGACCTCTGATTGCCTTTCTCTGGCTTGGGTTTCAATATTATCATCTCAAGGGATGGAGACAGTATGTCTGGGAACAGGCTTTCATTTTGTATGGTTCTTCTGCAATGCAAAAGGTGACTCTAAATCAAAACTTTACTCAAAGGCGATTACTGTAATTGAACCCACAATGACATTTTTTTGGCAGAGCCAGTTATGTACTTCATCCCATTAAGAAAAAGGCAGGCCCTCTCAAGGCTTCTTCTGATAGGACCAGATGCATATGCTGGTTAGTTTATTTTAAACAGCTGTTCCCCAGTTTTGCTTTTCAGTTTGTTTATGCATTGGCTAGAACAAAGTTTGAGTCCAGTGGCACCTTTAAGAGCAACAAGGTTTAATTCTGAGTATAAGCTTATACCATGAATAAAACTTTATTGGTCTTAAAGGTGCCACTGGACTCAAACTTTGCTTTATTGCTTCATACCAACACGGCTACCCACCAGAATGTATCCATTGACTAGTAGCTATTACCTTAGTACATACAGATAGATTCTGGTGGGGTAGTTGTGTTGGTCTGAAGCAGCAGAACAAAGTTTGAGTCCAGTGGCACCTTTAAGAGCAACAAAGTTTTATTCACACTATGAGCTTTGGTGTGCAAGCACACTTCATCAGATACAGTGAAGTGTGCTTGCACACAAAAGCTTATACCATGAATACAGCTTCGTTGGTCTTGAAGGTGCCACTGGACTCAGATTTTGTTTTCCTAGTTATTAGAAAAGGCTTTGCATAGAAAAGGCTCATGCCACAAGTCAGTGAGTACCTAAAATGCTACTATACAGTACAGTTCCATCCTCCCTGCTATTAATTCTCATAGCTACTATTTAGAAATGTGCCGTAGTGCTGTCACCTTTCTCCAAGAGCTAATGAGACTGGTTTTTAGGTGCATTGCTGATTGCTTAATGGGTAATTATCAAGCTCTGGTAAAGTTTCCTGGCTTGCTTCAGAATCTTTGGAGGTGCAGAGGTGGCTGGGTTTAGCAGATCTCCAACAGCTGCTGACTCACAAGATCCCAGTGTTGCAAGAAGCAGAGCTGGTGCTGCTTAAGAGGCCTGGAGGATTATGTTCCTAATAGGAGGATTCAGGGCTTTCCTTTCCCCATCCTCCGGAAACTCTTGTGCAGTACGGCGATGATGCCTTAAGATAATTAGAAACAACGCAAGCATTATGAGTCACAGCAGGTGCACGTAGAACCTTCTTCTACAGTTATGGCTCCCATTCCCAATAAGAGGAGTTCCCTTGGAAATTCACCCACAGGCAAGGGACCAACCTCTTGACCCATAGTTGCTGCCCAACAGCAAGGAGCATTCAACTGATTAAAGAATAGAGCGATTGTTGGGAAACTTTGCATATAATTACTATGATTTACAGTCACCTCAGTTGTTTCCAGTTCAGCTATGTGTTCTCTCTTTCTCTTTCTCTCTTACAAACACAAACCCCACCTCAAAGAACCACCTCCTCCCATACTGTCCAGCCCTCCAGTTAAGGTTACCTTCAGGAGCCTTGTCCTCTTTTCCCCCACCTCCAGAGGAGAGGTGATTGCTAGTGACCAGAGAGAGGGCTTTTCAGCATATCTCCTGTGAGATGCCATTCCCTTTGAGGCTCACCTGGCACTGCTCCACTCTCTTTTAGGTGCCATACTAAAACATTTCTCTTTATTCAGGCTTTTACTTGAGGAGGTTGGGTTTTGAACTTGTTAATAGTATATTATTGTTACAGCTTTGAAGGCATTTATGTTCTGATAGTGTTTTACTCTGTAAGCTGCTTTGAGCAGGCTCTGCAGAGAGGAGGCACAGAAATTATCTAGACAGAGATAGTGTTTCTGGAGCTAGCAGCTGAGTATGAAGCATTTCTTTCAATCCAGCCAACAGTTCTTCAGACCTCTTTCCACAGCTCATTAAAAAAAAACAGCCTAGGAGTCTGCCTCATGGCTGAACTCCGGAGGCACGCCTTCATTCTAGACTGTTCTAGACACAAGACTGGTGTGCTGCTGGCCAGCTCCAATGGGCAGACTTGTGTCTAGTGGATGACACCACGCAACATGGTCGTTTCCACAAGCAAGTTTTGCAGGAGGTTGCATTGCCTAGCAATCCTCAACACACTGGTTTTGAACTGGCAAGCATCCCTTTAGCACTGTAAGAGTCACTTCCACTGTCCTGAGCCTGGATCATCCCCCAGCCACAGGGGGATGGCTCACGAGCAGCTTGGCCAGGAGGCAAACTGGTCCCCCTGCCCAGCCCCAAAGGTTGTCTGTTGCTGACTTATACAACATTTTTAACCAGCATCTGTAGTAGCATCACTCTCCTCAAAACACCCCACTGGAGACAGACCCTTCTCGCTCCTATTTCTTTAGGTAGGCTTAACAGTTATGGTTGGCCTGTCACTCCCCCAGCAAATCAGAATTCACGTTTTGCAGGTCAAAGTTCGACTTTCCAGACCTTGCTGAGTTTTGAAAGCCCTGGGAAGGTAGGAGAAGGCAAAGCTGCTCACACTCTATGTGTATGCCCAGCTCCCTGCATTATGTTTGGGGGGCTTGACAAGACTAGCGGCTTAGCCTGAGCTTGTCAGAACTTGGAAACAAGGCAGAGTCGGCCATGATTAGTACTTGAATGAGACCCCATCAAGGAAGGCTGGGGTGCTAAGTGGAGGAAGGCAATGGCAAACCACTTCTGCTCTTCTCCCATGTGGAACACCTCATCTGTAGGGTTGCCATGAGTTGGCTGGCTGCAACTCAAAAGTTGCTGCTGCTGCTTCCTTTCCCTCTTCTTCTTCCTCCTCCTCCTCCTCTTACAGGACTGCGTCCATTTCCAAACTACAGCTACACATACTTCTGAGTATTCATCTGAGCAGTAGATAGGACTAATTCTTTAGAGCAAGGGTGGTTAACTAGCAGAACACAACCTGCCCTCAGACTCTAGTAGCGATTTGCTCAGCCACATCGTCTCATCTGAGTTATGGGGGAAAGAGGCTGCTTCTTTTTAGGGTAGAGGCAATCGTGGCAGGTGGACTGCCTCAGCCTGGTTGGGAGAGGGACACTGGGGGCAATGGCTGGGGTGTCTGGCTAGTGGCCAGCCTTAGTGTCTGGACTTTGGGAAGCTTACCCGGGAGCTGCCCACGGGGAGCGTGTGGCCTGATGTGCACTCTATGGGGCACAGATGGATCCTGGCCTCTGCCACCCTGGGCAAGGAGGATGTGTCCGGGCATGCATAGGCCTGTCTTGGCTGGCAGGCGAGTAGAAACAAGGTTCGGGGGGGGGGGGAGCCATCTGCTGGGCAGGGTCTTAAATGTGGTAATAGGGCACACCTGGGAGCTGCCAGTGGAGGAGGAGGGGATTCACACTTTGTAGTTGGGCTGGGTGAACCCATGGCCAAGAAAGGTAGCTACTGTCATCTGGTGTGCTAATTTTGCCCCTTCCAAGCCTGCTGCAACCAGCTACCTTGCAAGTAAGCCGAGAGATGCCTGCCCCACGTGATGCTAGTGGAGATGCCATGGAAGTGGATTTTGAAATTAGGCACTCCAATATGAAGGAACCTCTCTACATTTACCATATAATCTTCTTAAGGCTTGGCAGGAAAACGAGGCTAATCATGCTGAGGTGCTTGAAGCAGAGGAGGGACAGGGAGACCCAGATGACGGCCTGGGGCTGGAGGGCACTGAGGTATGGCAGCATAGACAGTTGGCCAAGGAAAATCTTTCACAAGGTGAGGCAAGACAGGTGAGGGCCTTAGAGGCTGCCTTCAAGGATGTATTCTCTACAAGGTCAGGGCACACAACTTGGGTGCAGCACTCAATCGAAATGGAACCATAGAAACCACAGAGATGGCCATTGAGCAAGAGGTAGAGGAAATGAGGTACTTTAGAGGAATCAAGGAGCCCTTGGCTGGTTCCTAAGTCAGATGGGTCCATTCTTTTTTGCATTGATTTCTGCCAACTGAATTATATTTCTAAATTTGACACCTACCCTTTGGCTCAGGTCAGTGACCTCCTAAGATCGCTTACCAGCAGCCCAGTGAAGCTCTACCCTGGATCTCATGAAGGGGTACTGGCAAATTCCCTTGAGGGGGCAGAATAGGGGAAAGGCTGCCTTTCCAGCTCCCCGGGGCCTATGCCACTCCACGCACATGCCCTTTGGGCTCCATGGGGCCACAGCCTCATTCAATGATCTTGGCAGGGATGGAACAAATTGTCCTTGCTTACATTGCCATTATCATGATCTTCAGCAAAACTTGGGAAGACCACTTGGATCATCTGCCCAGGTGCTTGGCGACTGTGAGAAGCAGGGCTAACGGCTGATCTGAGGAAGTGCAAAATCACTCAACCCAGGTGCCCTACCTAGGATTCCTGGTGGGGCAAAGGCATATGTGGCTCCCAGACAGTAGAGTGAAGGGTCTCACTCAGTGGGTCCAGCCAGCTGTTAAGAAAGCCCTGCAAAAATTTATAGGTCTGGCTGGCAGGCTACTTCAGGTGCTTTACTCCTCAGTTTGCAAGGGTAGCTGCCCCCAATAGACACAATAAGAAAGTGCATGCCCCACAAATTGCAGTGGGAACCAGAACCTGTGGATACATTTGGGGTTCTCCATATGGCATTGACCCAGGAGCCAGTGTTGCAGATTCTAGACTTGACCCAACCCTTTATATTGCAGACAGATGCTTCTGGGACTGAGTTGGGAGCGATTCTGTCCCAAGGGATCAATGATGATGAACACCCTATCCCGTATCTAAGTCAGAAACTGGGCTGGGCCTTAAGGGTGACAATATTGCGTGCCAGGTTGTGGCTGGTGGCAGGGCTGGCTCTATCACTAGGCCAACTAGGCGGCTGCCTAGGGGCGCAGCTGGCAAATGGGGCAGTGGAGAGACTGAGAGAGACTCAAACCAGGAGATAGTATGCTTTATGCAAACCATGATTTACCATTATGTCTTAATGCAGCTTTCCATTGGGCCAATGCAGATAGACTTGTAGGCGCTGCAGCCAGCCGGTGCAGGTGGCTGCTGGTGGGGCTGGAGAGCTTGTGAGCCTGGGCAGGTGGGCGGGCACTGGGGCTGGACGAGCGTACCTTGCAGGCGGGTCTCCAGTGGTGGAAAGGGCGGCTCTGCGGTGGGGGGTGCTACAAGGCAGCCTTGCCTGGGGGGGCACCACAAGATAGCCTTGCCTAGTGCGCAAAAAACCCTGGGGCTGGCCCTGGCTGGTGGAAAAAGAGGAGTCCATGCTTTGTAGCTGGGCTGGTTGAGTGTAACCACAGCCTGTCAGGGCCAATAAAGGTAGCTTTGTGAACCCTACTGACATCTGGGGCGCTTATTTTGCCCCATGGAAAGTCAACCCCCTTTTGAGCCTGCTGTGAGTGACCAGCTACCTTGCAAGCAAGCCAGGAGACACTTGCTGGCTATGTATGTCTGGTAGTCCCCCTTCCCAGATTTGCAACATGGAGATAATAATATTGCTGGAAGGATTTAAACAAGATCACTGGAACCTTGGAAAGTACTATACAGATGGTAAATATATAAGTAGCTTGAAATGTGCCATGAAGAAATAAATATCTCATAATAAGAACTTCTGGTTTTGATTGTTTTATTATGTTAATTACATGAAGATTTAGCAGGCAGTGGTGCCTGGGGATTGGGTGGACAGAGGTTATTGAGGTTCCCAAAGAGGGAACGAAGGTTCAGAGTATGCAGGTCTGGCTACGCCAAACTCCATTTTGTTGGTCATTTACATACTGAGAGAGCGGGGAATTTCCCTGCTCTCCCCAGAGTCTTGCTTTGGTGACCTTTGCTCAATCTTGGGGAGTGTCAATGCCAAGGCTCCAGGGTGGATGGCAGCATTACTATGGTAATGCTGCTCGTGAGCCAGCAAGCACACATGCAAGCAGTGTTTAAAGCTGTGCCAAGTACCTAACAAGCAGTGTTTGCTGAAGGGATATTCACATGATACTCCCCAAGGAACAAAGTTGCTGGCTCAGAGAAGCACCTGACCACAGCAATTAGGAGCTGAGAGTGGTTTGTGCTTTGTAGATCACTGTACACAGAAAATGTTTTCAGCTACACAAAGCACTCACACACACACACCTCAGTTGCCCTTAACCAACAGACAATGGAAGTCTGTTATATAATGTATACAAATAATTATTTTTGTAATTTATGCATGCAGAAAGCACATTAGATACACATATGTTCCATCTTTCTTAGCTGTTTTTAATGGCCTGCTTCTAGCCCGAGATATTATTTCTTTGCTACTGAACGCTGTTTTATGTTGTTTTTATGTGTTGGCTTGTTTCTACATTGTGGTTTCTATGGCCTGTTTTCATGTTGTTGTTTTATGATTTTATTGTACTGTTTTATTTCTGAGATACCTCAGGCAGGTCTCTTGAGAAGCACCATATACATTTTTAAACTAAAAATAAGTAAGATACACAGTGAGCAATCTTATTGTCCTGTGGTTTCGGTGTCTTGTAACCTCAGTGTAATATCAGTGGCACTTAGCCACTAGCCTGTGGCTCTCCAGCACAGGAGGTCTATAGGGTTATTGTTCAGACAGTATTTTAGTAATCTACAAGTAGGGGGCCCACAAGGAACTTGCAGGGGACAGAAGTTCCACCCTCCTCGCTGCCTGCACTTGCCTTAATGGTCTGGCAGAGGTGCTTCTCATTCTCCCCACTGCTTCTGCTGCCCCACTCATTCACTGAGCCACTCCTCCACTGCCTTTGCCTGTTTGGCTCAGCTTACCCAAGCCAAGCAGCACCTTTCCCAGCTTCCCTATCACCCCTATCCACCACTGCCCTGTTGACTCACAGCATTCCCCCCACGCACACTTGCCTATATCTTGCTTGGCTGAAGGCCCCTCTCTCAACTTGCTCACCACTGACCTATTCACCCACTCACCTCCTTGGTGGTGGCAGCAGTGCCTCTTCTCCGCCTCTGCCCTACTCACTCACACTGCCTGCCTGCCTGCCTGCCCCACTTGCTTGCTCATCTGTTTGTCTTAGGGTTGCCAGCTCTGGGTTGGAAAATATCTGGAGACTTTGGGGGTGGATCTGGAAGAAGGTGGAGTTTGGGGAGGGGAGGGGCCTCAGCATGGTACAATGCCATAGAGTCCACCCTTCAAAGTAGCCATTTTATCCAGGGGAACTGATCTCTATCAGCTGGAGATAACTTGTAAAAGAGGGAGATCTCCAGGCCCCACCTGGAGGCTGGCAACCGCAGTTTGTCTCCCTGGCAGCAGCTGAGGGCCTCTTAGCTTCCCTGCCACCTCCTCCTTACTCAAAGTGTCTGCAGATATCTCATCACATAGTATTGTGGTTTACATTGAGTTTGGGCTGCTTTCTAAAAGTCCCCCCTTTTTTTCTTCCCATTTTCAGGTTTTTCTGCAGACCTGGGTGCTCCCTGGGGTCCCCCCAGGTTTGTAGGGGAGGGCCTTTCTCTGTACATGGCCCAGAATTGTCAGTTTAAAAATCTACAGAACAGGCCATGTTCTCTGTTAACAGACACCAGGTCAAACCCCCCCCCCCCCCAACAACCTGTAAAAGAGACTGTCAGGGGATCTTCCTAAATGTCAGTGTAAAGAAAAGTCTGGAACCAAGACCAACCTTGCAAATAAGTATATAAAATATATTCCAGTGACCACAAATGTATATCTGCCTGCCCACATGTCCTCAGTCACAGGGCAAGCTCAAGCCACAGGTCTAGCGAAGTGGCAGCTCAGAAGGAATCAGTTCCTTCCTGACTGAAATGATGAAGAGTTAACTGAGCAGCCTGGGTAAGAAAGACAGATAGAATTCCACTGCAAAGAGAAACAGTAGGGGTTAAAGTAAACAAAACAAATACAGTTGTGGTTTACATTTCTGATGCCTAGGCATTGTTCAGAAAAGATACACAAATAATTTATCTATTCAGTTACTGTGGATTGTGATCAGTGCCGCTATATGTTGCTTTTCCCTTTTTCATTTAAGCCTTTAAGCCTTATACTAAGCATTTGCCAATTTATCGTAAGAGGATTTAAGCAGACAGAAGGAAGTAATCATATATTTTTTAAAAATCTTCCATTTCCCAGCCTGATACTGGATGAGAAGACTCAGTTGCTTCCAGAATAGGTCTTGGTATGAACAAGTTACCCTAATTCTGAACTTTCACATGACAACAAGGCACTTCATTTTTCTTCCCCCTAGTATCCATTTCTCTTTCCCTAGTACCCACTTTGTATTGTATATCCCCAGAGGTCATATCGAAGAAAAAGAGGTTCAGGAGCTCATTAGCATAACTCAATAGCATAAATTATTTACATAAGCCACACTCCCTGACATCACCAGATGTGTATCAGAAGGCAACACCCACTGCTCCGGCTCCACCCCAAAAAATCTCCAGGTAGCTACCCTACAACAAGCATGAAAATACGGATCAAGTTAGTATGCTTTTGCTTTTTTCCACAGCGCATCACCATATGGGCCCGCTCCTGGGCTGTTACTCGCGGAACAGCATCCTGCACGTTCCAGTTTGAAATGACCCCCGTATATCCCAACACCCTCTGCTACTGGAGTATATAATACAAAGGAAGACAGGGGGCTATGGGAAATATAATTAACTTACTCTCTGCCATAGGATGTGGCCATGATCAATGCCATGCACAGCTTTTCTAAAAAGGTCTCCATCATATGAAAGTTCAGTTTCATAAAAGATAGATCAGCCAGTGGGTAATAGGCATAATCACTTAGCATAACCTCTGTTTGCAGAGGCAGTATACCTCTGAGTAAGAGATGGCAGGAGATTGCCATCTGTTTCTTCACAAGAGCATCTGATCGGCCACTGCTAGAAACAAAAAACTAGACTAGATGGATTTCAGCTTGATCCAGCAAGGCGATTCTGGTAGTCATTCTTATAAGGGCAGATGTTCTAGACGGCCATGCCACAGGCCCAGGAAGGGCCAGGCACAAGACAGTAGCTCTTTCGGGTCTGTTGTGGACTTACTGAAAAATGCAGAGGGGGCAGTACTGAGCAGAAGGACATGACAGTCTAGCATGACTATAGGAATGCAGAACTAGGGCTAAAGCCCCTCAAGGCCCAGAAAGCGACAGGATGTGAGGACAGGGCACCAGTCCCTGGATATGGCAGAAGCAGCATTTTAATGGATTGTGCACAGCTGCTCTGGCTGTGCCATTCTTTCCTGCTCTTTTTTTTAAAAAAAACATTTCTTCCCAATCCTTTCTGATCTGGATAGCCCACCCTAACCCTGTTTCATCAGATCTCGGAAGCTAGGCAGGGTCGGCCCTGGGGAGTATTTGGAGGGAAGACCACCAAGAAGGTCTAGGATTGCTTCACAGAGGCAGGCAATGGCAAACCACCTCTGAATGTCTCCTGCCTTGAAAACCCCATGGGGGGGTCACCATAAGTCAGCTGTGACTTGATGGCAACAACAAAAACAACACCACCACCAACAACAACACCTTTCTCAAAGGCTCAGTACTCTCCCATCACATTTTAACCCCACAACAGTTCTGTAGTATCAGTCCTAAAGAAGCAATGATTAAACCATGTTTCCCTCATTGCTGAGCTGAACTGAATGTTCCATGTTGGTTCTCTTTGCCAACAAAAAAATCTTTTGGGGGGAGGGGTAACTGAAATATTCATTGTCCTCACATAGAAACTTGGATCCTTTGTCACTGAAAAAATATACAGGAAACCTTTTCCCATGGCTTCTGTGCTCAGCAGAAACCTAGCCAAAAGACTACAGAGAATGGAGACCTCAGATTACCTCTCCTGACCACATTTCTTCTGGAGTCCCCAGGATCCACTGTGCTGTATTTGTGATCCAGCCCCTTGCCAAACAGAAAAGGATTGCTCTCTGGGTTATTGATTCTTCTCCACCCGCCCTGTGCTGTAAACACAGCCTCTGTGCTTGGAGCCTAGCAGGCAGGGTCATTGCCCTCTCCAGCAGCCTAGACACAGAGTTCTCTGGGAGGTCACCGAGAGGTGAAAGCACACGACATCATTCTCCAGAACTATCTGCCACACTGCAAGATGGTCTGACTGGTTGCCACTCCCAGCTGCAAGGTTAAATGGAAAACAGGAGCTCAGTCCAAAACAGGATTGCTGGCTAGGAAACCAAGGTGGTGCTAATGAAAGTTAAGAGTGTTGGTTTAAAAAAAAAAGTTCCTAGGCTGGACTTGTTGGCTTTAGCAAATGTTTATTCATTTAACGTTTCTCCCACCCCTACTCTGAGGAGTTCAAGATGATATTTTATTCTCATAACAACCCTGAAAAAGTAGGTTAGACTGAGTGACACTGACTGTGCTGAGGTCACCCAATAAATTCTGGGCTGAATGGGGACTTGACTCTGGCTCTCCCTGGTGTTGGCCCTAGCCTGGGTGGCCCAGGCTAGTTCTATCTTGTCAGATCTCAGTAGCTAAGCAGGGCTGGCCCTGGTTAGTACTTGGATGGGAGACCTGGGTCACTGTGGAGAGGCAGGCAATGACAATTCACCTCTGAACGTCTCTTGCCTTGAAAACCCTATGGGTGGCCATAAGTCGGCTGCAGCTTAACACTTTCCACCACCGACAACACCACCTTCCCAGTCCTAGTCACTTCTCTAAATGTTATGCCGGACTGGCTTGTGCAAGTTAACCCAATAGTGCAAGAATTCACAAAGATGGGATGATGGAAGAAAGGAACCAGGATCAGTAACATGCTGCCTCTAAGGCAGGAAAGAAAAAAACCTTGGCTATGCAGCACTGTTTTGCTTTGCCCCGTGTCAGCATCCCAGAGCTGGCAGCTTTATCCATAGAGCTGGTACCTTGCACACAGTGTCTGGCCTCCAGCAAAAATCAGGCTCGCTGTATTTTTCCCTGTTTTTGCACTCTTTTTAGGCAGAATAATGTCTTACCAAGGTAATAAACTTGTATCTGGACTGTACCACTTCGAGCTGTAGGTCTGGGGCTCACATGATGAAGTTCTTCCCCAGAAAACATTAAGGGCACCTAGAGGAGTTGCCATGTTGGTATGTTGCAAACCAAAGGGAGTTTGGTGTTTTCATGCTGAAAGCATCTACTTTCCTACTTGGATGGGATTTTTTGGATCTGGGGAGCAGCATGCTATGGTGCAAGCACCAGCCTGCAGGCTACAGAGCAGACTCAATTTAGCAAGGTAGGACCTCAGATTCAGAACTAGCCCCTCAGTTCTTTCCTTTTTAAAAAGTGTCTGGTGCTAAAGGACAAACAGGCTTGGTTTGATTAGCCAATGAAAGCCTGTAAATTGCTTTGGGTCAGTGCGGTCGCTGATAAACAGCTACCAATTAGCATATGAAATAATCAAGGGTGGAGGAGTTTCATTCTAAAGAAAACATCCAGGCAGGCTGGGTTGGGAGCACCCCCCCAGGCGTCAAGCACAAAACCCACAGGGGTTGGGGGCTGGGGAATTTTCAACTACTTTTACAGACAGGTGTAACAAAGACGCCTTCATGGCCTCAGGGCTTGTTCTGCATGTCCCTGATTTACCTGAAGTGACTACGTGCTCCTGAAAAGCTTGTGCATCTTTGCCAACCGAATTTAGTCCAAAGAAAAGTGTCACATTACCTGCTTTGCCTCCCTCATTCTCTGAGATCTACACAAAAACAAAGCTCTGCATAGCAAAAACATTGACAGTTACTGAGAGAAACAAGCCAAGTGTCAAGGGCTGTGAAACTCATAATTGGTCTGAAACAGAAGAGTGTCTGTTTCGTACATTACCCAGTGAACTTGAGGGTACATTTCTCACAGAGCTGGCGCAGTGTAGTGGGATAAAGATCAAATCATGCTTCAGATGTGAACTCAAAGAAAAAAGGAGTCCCCTGGCATCTTAAAAGATTAATGGGTTTATTGATGCATACGTTTTTGTGAGCTAGTGCCCGTTTTAACATATACACACACGCACACATGCACAGAAACAATCATCAACAGTAAGGTAAAACAAAGACTATGAAAGACAAGGGTTAAATGTTTATACTTCTATGCAAAACTCAGAAATATACAAGATAAGCACCACAACAAAGTTTGCGTCCAGTGGCATCTTTAAGACCAACAAAGTTTTTTTCAAAGTATAAGCTTTTGTGTGGCCCCCCCTTCATTACAGATTGGCTTACAATCCCTTCCCTTCCCCTCCCCGCAACAAACACCCTGTGAGGTAGGTGGGGCTGAGAGAGCTCTCTTGAGAGCAGTCCTAGAGAGAACAACTCTGAAACAACTTATGACTGACCCAAGGTCACTCCAGCAGTTGAATGTGGAGGAGTGGGGAATCAAACCTCGTTCTCCCAGATCCATGCTCTTAACCACTACACCAAACTGGCTCCCAGGTGCCCCTGTTCTTCTGCTTCAGACCAACATGGCTAGCCACCTGAAGATAAGTACCTGTAAATGTTGAAGACAAACCTACCATCGTGGTGGTGCGACAGTGATGCTACTACACCATACAGCTGAAAGCATGGAGGGAACAGGATGTTATGGTGAAGCAATGGAATCCCCTCTCCCTCTGTACAGTATCCCATGGGCCTTCCGAGTGACCGGCAGAACTGCAATGGCTGGAATAATGGCAAGAAGGCTGAGAGCGGTTAGTGGTTAAAGCGATGGACTAGGACATGTGATGACTGGGTTGGAATCTCCGCTCTTCCATGGAAACTCACTAGATGACTTTGGGTCTCACAGTCTTTCAGCCTAACCTGCCTCACAGGGTTGTTGTCGTGAGCAGGAGTGGGAGAACAATGTGATATTAGAATGTCCCTATTAGAAAGAAAAACAAGCTACAAATAAAAACAGCAAATATGGGACACCATAAAGGCTGCCGTTACTACAGATGAATAGACCTGGGCTAAACAGAAGGAAAAGGATTTAAAAAGTCAGAAGGGAAAGAGAAAGAGGTAGGAAGGAAACATAATTCTGCCACAGCCCTGTTTTCCCTGTGTGGGTGAGGGTGAAACCTGCTGAAATGCAAAGAAATGACATCATATAGGAAACTCTCATCTGAATGATCCAGCTCTGAAAAAGATTAACAGGGTTGGGGGAAGGGTGTTCAACTGACTCAAGCCCAAAAGGTTAATTATGAACACATCCTATTTTTGGTGTTATATAGACAACTTCTGTGGCCATCCATTACCTCAGAGACTATGAAGCCAGTTTCTCCCTGGACTCCTCTTTGGTAATGCATATCTGGACTGTTTGAGTGACACACTCTGCCACTGCCCTCTAGCTGTGATTATGCCCTCCATCACATGTTCATATGTATTTTTGACCTTTTTAAAAAGTCTTATGTCTAGACAAACTGAGATCTAAGTACTAAAAGAAAAGGCAAAATTAACTGAAGACATTTCTTCGTCATTCTCCTAATGGTTCAAATAGGACACTGCCATTTTTACAGTCAGAATTTATCACTCTCACCAAACATACAGGTTTGGTTTTGCTTAAAAAAATAGGTCAATCTGTTCTAAGGCCACCCTGTACCTCTGGCCACCTCGCTTCTACACACCCAGTGAGTGCTGATATAAAAAACACCTTTAGGGTGGTTTTTTGGGGGGGGGGGAGGTTCCTGTGTTGGAAACATTGCTATAGTTGTTGTAAAGTTTTTTTTTTCATAATCATAACAAGGGTTCTAAAACGTACCATTGTTTGCCATTTTACACATTCAAGATCCTGGTTTTAGGCTTCTTCATTCTGCATCTTCCTGATTTGTGAAATGCATCACGTTATGGATATTTGACCTTTTCTTGCAAATCAAAAACGCTGTTTGTGAGTATACTTTTCACTGTCTGTTCTGGAGGGCATCCTACATGTGTTTTCGTATTCTAATGTCTATCCAGTGTTCCCTAATTGGTTGGGGAAATCAGTCTCAGCTGCATCAGCATTCCAAGAGGATCCCAGAGGTGTCTTTCCCAGCTCCCACCCAACAAGCAAAACTGCATTGCTATTTTCATAAGTACCATGGGAAGGATCCTAATGTCTCAGGGTAGCCCAGGATATCCCTCACAATAGAAGCCACTTGAGTGCCTGCTTTTGTTTTGTTCTTCACGGGGATCAGCTGGTCCTGGGAACATGGCTACCCTGAAGTATTTGCAAAGTTGTGATAAATGCTGCCCTTTCTAAGGAGCTGTTTGCTGAGCACTTCTGAGAAGCCCTGGTGTTAACGAGGCACCAAAGAGGAGCCTGCCAGGAGTATCATAAAGTGCCAAAACAGCCTGGATAGGGAAACATTGTCACAGCCCTTGATAAATTTCCCAGACAAAGGGGCACAATTTGCATGCTTTCTGTTGAAAAGTCTGACAGACAACAGTATGAACATCTTCACGTATGAACAATCAGGTGATTGCTCTAAAGCAGGATTCTCAAAGGAGGGCAGCTGATTCCCTGGGAAAGCTTCAAGTAACCAGTTTGTGTGTGTGTTTGGGCATGCACGTGTGTGTCCATGCAAGTGTCCATACATGCATGTGTACGTGTGGTGTGATACCTATTACTGACCAACATTTCAACTGCCTAGCTGTAAAAGAAGGGATACACAGATTCTGTATCACAGACTGCTAAAAGAAAGCTTGTCTGCTTGTCTGGAGACATAGTTGAACAAAATAGGGATTTTTCATTTTTAAAAATGAAGAGGCTTAATGCTGCTTTGTTTCAGGCTGCATCCACGCAGCAAGGATTCTCCACTTGGCATTCATTGCTGCTGTGAATCCACAGGCATTTGCAATGGCAGTTAAGTGGCCACACATGGCAGTTTTCTGCACACTTTTCTTCATCAGCAGCCTACATTTCCCCCCTGCTGTGCCACTGGAGGACTTTTAAAAAAATATGTGTATGTTTTATTTATTATATAATTGGAGAGGTACAGGGGGGAAAAGAGAAGGGTATCAAAAAAGCCGTGAATCATCAGAAACTTTTACATTTTGCATTTGTTGAGGACACAATTCTAATATACACTAGAATATACTAGGATATGTTCTCAGCTCAATTACATAAATTTCTCAGAATATCAATATGCTTTTTTTAAGCATACCAATTTTTAAACAATTTGATATAGTAATTTTGGAGTAGCATTTATAATTCTTTTTCTAGAAAGAAAATTTTACATATTGCTTACTTAATATTATTTCAAACCTTTTTAATAAAATAGATATATTATACTAATGAATAAATTGAAGGAATATTTAACATTAATAATGACTATAATTTCTCCCTAACTCTGTGATTATTTCAGGAAGTGCCAACTTTTTATTTCAGGTAATGCAGACTTATCATCAGTTATTAACCTTTACCATATATGCTTTCCATTTCTGCTGAAATTCTTTGACTGGTCTTTTATTTACCTGATTCATTAATTTTGCCACTACAGCATAGTCAGCTAATTTATCATACCAGGTTTCTTTTGTTGGTCAGTCTTCTGTTTTCCAAGTAGATGCAAACTGTACTCTCACCACAGTTAACATATATCTGAATAAATCTTGTGACCCCCCCCCCCAATTATCTGGAATAATTCCCAATAGCATTGTCTCTGGATTCAGTGGAAATTTAATTTTAAGAATCTTTTTGATCTCTGCATGTATTTCAGTCCAATACTTCCTCTCTCTTTTTTTGCAAGACCACCACATATGATACTTCCTTACATTTCCAACAAGTTCCTTTGTAATTCTTGTAATTTTATGGATATCCACTGGAGGACTTTCTGAGGACTTTTTTAAAAATGCTAAATTACATAGCAATTACTGGGGTGTTTTTAAAGCCCTCAAAAAGCCATCTAGTGATGCAATATTGCAAATGCACTTGGATTGAATTCTCTGGAGCAAAGCACATTTGGGAAAGATTGGGGAAAAGCAGGGGGGAACCGGGAAAAAGGATGATTAGACAACATCATTGTCAGGATGCTAAAAAACAAACAAACCCAACCCCCCTTTGGTGTGACCAGTGATCACCTGAACAGAGCACAACTAAACTAAGTAATCTGCACAAAGCAACCCGAATCAATGTTTTAAGACTAATTTCAGAGGGGTAGCCATGTGAGTTTGCTGCAGCCAAAATAACAGTCTTTGAATATCTGAAAAAATGACAAATGTGTTGCAGCATAAAGTTTTCTGAGCCAGAGCTCATGCCTCAGATAGCTGACGTGTCAAATTGAGTTGTCAGAGCTACAAACATCTGCTAGCAATACCTTTCTGCCATTTCTATTGGCCAGAGTAGACAGTTTCCAAGCAAGAGAATGAATAGACACAAAACAGACAGTGAGAACAGAAACTGGTAGGGGAGCATTCCAACCTCCCTGGACATTCAGTAATACTTAAAGGTTGCAGGACTTATGATGAAATGTTTCAAAGGATATTTAATCCGGAAAGAAGCTAGAACTCTGATACAGATTTGACACTATCAGTCATGGAGTCAATAGGTACCTGAGACTGTTCATACAAAAAATAGTCCCTACTGCTCATATACACTACTCAGTTTTATCCTACCTTGTCATTTCATCATCTGTTGGTTGCCAACTCAGGGTTGGGAAATTCCTAGAGATTTGGGTGTGGATCTTGGGGAGGGCAGAGTTTGGGGAGGAGAGGGACCTCAGCTGGGTATAATGCCATAGGGTCCACCCTCCAAAGCAACCATTTTTTCCAGGGGAACTGATCTCTGTAGTCTGGAGATTAGTTGTAATTCTGGGGGATCTCCAGGCCCTGTCTGGATGTTGGCAGCCTAATTTGGAGGCTGTGTGCCTCAGTGGGGTATGTGTGTGTGTGTGGAGGGAGACGGAGAGGGAGGATTAATACTTCCTGTATGATTTGGTTAAAATATTGTTTGTGGGGGATTGTGCCAAAGATGCGCTGTATGACATATTTTACTGAAATTACTCCAGAGCTGCAGGATGAGGCTGTAGGAAAAGGAACCTGCATTCCAGCATAGAGGCCCATTGCTGTAATGAATACATCTCAACTAGGTATTCTAGGCAAGGATGCAATATCCAGATTTAATCTTGGAAATTACCACAGAGTGACTTAGTTCCCCCTGGTTCTACTTTTTTGGCAGAATGCATACAGAAGTGGCTGCTCAACTTTGCCCTCTTAGGATACTGTCCCCTGTACAGTAGTGAACAATGTCCCCTAAATACAGCCAATAACCACTTAAAATTGACTTTCTGTTAACAAAAAGGTACCCAGTGTAGAAAATAACCCAGAAAGCGATGCATTTTTTCCATTGGGGTAGATTGTTTATCCCATATTGGAGTAAAGGGGGTAGAACTGTACCTCAAGATACAGAAATGTTAGAAATTTTGATTTTAGATGTGTTCCTTTTAAAATCATGAAAGTTTTTTTTTTTCTTGGTTCTATATAATTTTATTATTTTTCTACTTTTAAACCATATCATATTACATTTCTAAACAGTTATACAGAGAGCCATACATATTAATCCAACCAGATGTAAAGTTTAGACCAGACCAACAAGGGGTCCATTTTTGCTTGTGGGTTCAACAGATATCCTAGTTTGTCCATCTCGGCCCAATTTAGCAACATACTTGTAATATCTTCTTTCCTTGGCAAAGTTGATTGCTTCCATCGTTTTGCCCTTGATATACGCGCTGCAGTTATGATGCATGATAACAATTTCTGATTTTCTTTGATTAGTCCGTCCGGTAAAATATTCAATAGAAAAATTGTTGGGTCCATTGGTACATTCACTTCCATTATTTCTAATATCCAATTTTTAACCATCACCCAAAATTTTTTGACTTTTTTACATTTCCACCACATGTGAAAATAGTTAGCAGGACCATCACCACATATCCAACAGTTTGCTGAGACACTTTTATAGCATTTATGTATTTTATCCGGTGACCAATGCCACCGATAAAACATCTTATAAATGTTTTCCTTATAGTTAACAGCTTTTAAGAATTTAATTGTTTTCCATATCTTTATCCATTTATCCACTTCTACCGTTCTGCCTAAATCTTTCATCCATTGGATCATTGGTGTTTTTATTGTTTCTTCTAACATGTATTGAGATAGCAAAAATCTATATAGTTTGTTAATTAATCTATCATTATTCTTCAGCCATATTTTATCCAATTCGTTTGGTGTTTTATCAAAGCCAACTTTCAAATCCTTCTGGAATCTAGATTTCTAGTCTAATTGACTAGAAACATAAGTTCCAAACAGAGGTTTGTTTTTGTGGCTTCAAATAAAAACATATAGGAACCAAATGCAAAAGGAGAAATTTGAGTCTACACAAAAGTGAATTTTCAAACTCTCGATATTTTAGTACTGTGATAAACAATTATATCTGTCACCACAGACTTTTTGGTTTTGAGGGAATATTTCTACCACAATATACATTGGAATGTGGCTTGGGGTAGAAATATACCCCTGGGGCTGGCCAAAGGGCTTTTAGTGCCCTGGGCAGGCAGTTGGCCTAAGGACACCCCCCCCCCTCCAAAGGCTGGCCCACCCAGGCGTGCCCTGAGCCACTGAAAAAACATGCAGCTTGGGGCTGACTTTCCTGCCAGTGTGCCAGGAGAAAGTGTGTGTGTGGGGGGGGGGGTTGCATCTAAACCCAGAAGTGGCACCACTTCCAGGTGATGCTCTAGGAATCCCCAAACTCTCTATGGCAAAGACCATAGTGGATGGTCCATCACTGTATGCAGCATGTCCAATACATTTTAAGTGTTTTTACAGAGTTGTTTAGGGTGCCTTCTTTACAACTGACCTTCCAGGCAACTCTTGGGTTTCCTTTTACTGTGCTGTTGGTTACACAACACCACCTGGAGGGATCAAAGGCAACCAGCCCCCTGCTTTCTTGAAGTACTCCATGTTTCCCAGAAGGGTGGCTGTAGCTGATGCCTTCAGGGGAATTCTGACAGCCTCTAATTCTTACTTGATGTTAAGTAGGAAACTGGCCCCAGGGGCACAAACTTTAGGTCTGTGAAAAGGACAGCAGCAGCACAAGGGATTTCACCACCCAGCCCTCTGCAGAAGAGTCTTTTCTGCACTGGTTTGGAGGAGTTCTCTGGGGTATATTGTGCAACCCAGTGGGCTGGTTTCTCAGCAAGTGATTCTGGGAACTACCTTGAGAAGTGGATCTCCTAGATCAGGGGTGGGCAAACTTGCTCAGCGTAAGAGCCACCTAGAACAGGGGTAGCCAAACTTGCTTAACGTAAGAGCCGCGTAGAATAAACATCAGATGTTTGAGAGCCACAAGACATGAACAAATGTTACCTGCTTTTATTGGAAAATAAGCAAATTTGCTTTTTATTAACATTAAATGAGACTGCCAAAAATAATAACAAAAGGGGTAAAAGCAGATATTGATAATGATATTAATTTGTCCAATGATATTTGTTTGCTAATGATATTTAGCTTCCCCAGCCGCCCTGCCAGGAGCCACATAATATATGTGAAAGAGCCGCATGCGGCTCCCGAGCCACAGTTTGCCCACCCCTGTCCTAGATCATTGTCCAGCTCCCTAACTACTGCACAACACCAGCTCTCATCTTTTTAAAGCAAAGAGCAAGCAAAAAAGAAAAAGAAAAAAGAAAAGAAAGAGCGAGAGAGAATCCTATGGGGCAAGAGAAAACTAGAAGCATTCAGTTCATACTATTCAAACTATTCTGACTATGTTCACCCTATTGCAGAACATCTGCAAATGAATTCTTGAAAGAGGACATTCCACAGCTCTGGAGTAAGTACTGAGAAGGCCCTGGCACAGGTAGAGGCTATTCTGGTTTCTGTGTGAGTTGGAATTTCAAGCACAACTGATCTTAAACTTTGGGAAGGTTCCTGCAGGAAAAGGAACCCTTTGAGATACTTGTACCATTGTTGTACTGTTTAGTACATTTTTCTCCCACCTTTTTGTACATGCTTCTCCCCCTTTTCTTGTTTATCCTCACATCAACCCTGTGAGATGGGCTAGTCTAACACAGAAATATCTAATTGCCCCTCTATTTATAGAGAAGAAGAAGCGGAAGCAGAATTGGATTTGTACCCCACTCTTCACTTAGAGTCTTGGAGCAGTTTACAATCTCCTTCCCTTCCTCTCCCTACAACAGACACCCTATGAGGTAGGTGAGGCTGAGAGAGTTCTGAGAGAACTGTGACTGGCCTAGGGCTGCCAAGTCCCCGGGTAGGGCGGGGGAAGCACCGATTTTTAAAGCTTTCCCCCGCTTTTTCAGAATTGGCCACCGGGGGAGGCAATGGCTGCCAGCAGGGAAACGTCGGAGCCTGCCCTGGCCTCTTAAAAGGGAAATGTCTGCAGAGAGCCTGCCCTGCAGTAAAAAGCCTCAACAGACATTTCCCCTTTAAGAAAGAGCAAGAGAGTCCCGCCCAGAGAGGCTCTTTTTTTGCTGAAGGGCCTGCTTTTGCATGTGGCCTGCTGCTGGAGTAAGCTGCTTGGGGTAAGCTGCTGGGGTCTGCCAGCTCTTTTCCTTCTCTCTCTCTCCCCCTCCCCCTTTCTTTCTTTTTTCTGTCTGTCTGTCTGTCTCTCTCTCTCTCTCTGTCCCCATCCAGCAGAGGTCTATCAGTGGCTATTATAGCCACAAGGTCTAAATGGAGCCCTTTGTCTGGGGCAGTGATGCTCTGCATTCTTGGTGCTTGGGGGGCAACAGTGGGAGGGCTTCTGGAGTTCTGGCCCCGCTGCTGGACCTCCTGAGGGCACCTGGTATTTTTGGCCACTGTGTGACACAGAGTGTTGTACTGGATGGGCTGTTGGCCCGATCCACTGTGGCTTCTCTCCTGTTCTTATGATATGAAAATCATATTTAGCACTTGTGTAGCACTTAGTGCTTCATATTCTGCCGAGATGAGGAAAGATTCAGTAGGGCCGTTGCTCAGTGATAGAGCATCTGCTTGACATGCAGGAGGTATCAGCCTCTTCAGCTAAAAAAGGATCAGGTCATAGGTGACATTAAAGATCTCAGCTTGAGACCCTGGAGAGCCACTACCAGTCTGAGTAGTCAATACTGACCTTGATGGACCAATGGCCTGATTCAGTATTAAATAAAATGATTCCATGGCACTGCAGGGTTTTGAGCCAGGCTCTCCCAGATCCCAGCCAAACAAACTGACTGCTACATAACACTGACTCTTGTTCAGCGACAAAAAACAGTGGCATAAAAGTCACAGTCTGGGTAATGCTGCTTGCAAGCCTATAAAGCTCAAGGCAGCAGCAGAAGCTCAGTATTAGGAAACTTCATGAGTTCATGTGTCAGCATGTGGAAGCAACATCACAGGATGTGACATCACAAAATGATGTCACTTCCTTTCTCCTGGCTCCACCCCCAAAGTCTCCTGGCTCCACCCCCAAAGTCCTCAGATATTTCCCAAGTTGGACTTGGCAGCCCTAGACTGGCCCAAGGTCACCCAGCTGGCTACATGTGGAGGAGTGGGGAATCAAACCCAGTTCTCCAGATTAGAGTCCACCACTCTTAACCAGTTCACCAAACTGGCAAAAAGGTAATAATCCTGTAGAAAAATATTTTTACTTAGAGGCAGTTGCTTACTGGAGTGGATAAAACATATTATCAGTGAATTTAAATCCAGATACAACAAGCCAGACACAGCAGTAATAAGACTGTTTTTGGTCTGGTTAATGTTTGCCGACAGCTCTAAATATATGAAAGGCTTCTGAAGAACTGATTTCCGTTTCTGTGTACCACCTAGTAAAAGTGGCAAAAGTTCCAAGGAAATCCACTGTTTGCTGATCATTTCACAATAAGCTGAGAAGCTCTTGCAGAAGCAGTGGCTTGTATAGAAATGGGACAGAGGGCAATCTGGCCCACAGAGAAGTAAAGGTGCAATTAAAATAACACCACTCTGACGACAGAACTTTCCAGCAAGTACTGCTCTTCTAGAAGGACCACAATCTCAGAATGGCTTCAGTGCATTTTGCCGGCTGTTATAAATCAGGTTAACTATAGTAATAGGCAGGGCTCCGTTGGGGCCAGAGCCAGGCGGAGCGCCGCTCCGCCAGTGAAGATGCTGGGGGGCGGGCACATTACAAAGCCCCACCCCCCAGCAGGGCCGCGGCTGGATCGGACTCCCCCCGCTCAATGTCCCCGCCGCCGGCCGGGGAAAAAACCCTCTCCCACCCCCCACCCCCGCGCAAAGAAACTCTCTCCCTCCCTCCCACCCACCCACCCTGCTCAATGTCCCCGAGCCGGCGGCAGGCCGCCGGCCAGGGAAAAAACCCTCTCCCACCCCCCCACCCCTGCAAAAAAACTCGCTCCCTCCCACCCCACCCCCCACCCCCCCACCCCGCTCAATGTCCCTGAGCCGGCGGCAGGCCGCCGGCCGGGGAAAAAACCCTCTCCCACCCACCCACCCACCCCTGCAAAAAAACTCGCTCGTTTCCTCCCTCCCACCCACCCCGCTCAATGTCCCCGAAAGAAAAACCCTCAACCCCACCCACCCATCCACCCCGCTCAATGTCCCCGAAAGAAAAACCCTCAATCCCCCCCCCCCCGCTCAATGTCCCCGAGCCGGCGGCAGGCCGCCGGCCGGGGAAAAAACCCTCTCCCACCCACCCACCCCCGCAAAAAAACTCCCTCCCTCCCCCCCCGCTCAATGTCCCCGGGGAAAGAAAAACCCTCAACCCCCCCCGCTCAAAAGCTGAAGCCGACCCCCTCTGTCGCGGCTGGAGCATTGCCGGGTCTGAGAAGACGGCCGACCAGCGGGACTGCGCGAAAGAGCAGCTGAAGCAGTGGCAGGAGCTGCGGGGCTCCCAGGTACCAGGACCCATCACACACACACACACATATACCCAATCCTCTGCCCTGGGCGCGCGTGTGCGTGCTTGGCGCCCTCCGCTCGCCTGTGGGAGAGGATTCTGGTAAGCTGTGTCTCTGTCCTCAGGCTGTGCCTGGCAGTGCCCAATGTGCTGCTGCTCCCCATGGCTGTTTTCATTTTAGTGCATTTCGGTGGAACCTGGCTTTTTTTTTTGTACTGTCAATGACAGACGGGGGCTGGTTGATTTCTAAGGTGCCCCCAGAGCCCTTGCAATTCCGGCTACAGAAAATGAGCAGGGCTACTTTCTGGAATACACCGCAGAGAGACAGTTTGTTTCCAAGGGTGCAGAGCAAAGTGCAGATGGGAGAAGCGAGCAGCGACTCACGGCGGCTCGTGCCCCACCGCCATAGTCTTTAAGGTGCTGCTGGACTCTTGTTTTTTTTTCCTCCTGCTACGGACAAGGGTAACAGGGCTACCTGCCTTGATCTAGGCCAGGGGTGGGCAAACTTGCTCAGCGTAAGAGCCACCTAGAATGGGGTGGCCAAACGTGCTTAGAATAAACATCAGATGTTTGAGAGCCGCGAGACATGAACAAATATTACCTGCTTTTATTGGAAAAGAAGCAAATTTGCTTTTTATTAACATTAAATGAGACTGCCAAAAATAACAACAAAAGGGGTAAAAGCAGATATTGATAATGATATTAATTTGTCCAATGATATTTGTTTGCTAATGATATTTAGCTTCCCCAGCCACCCTGCCAGGAGCCACAAAATATATGTGTACAAAGCATGTCCCTTCATTGCTCGCTCTGGGAGGTTATCTGATAATTAACATGGCAAAACAGCATTAAAAATATGGTGGTGGCCGTTTTCACAGGTGAATGGATTCAAGGGCAATGTGGCACTCCAGGAAACTTTTACATCTCAGTTTGTAGTGTGAACGGGGCTTACTAAGGAATGGAAAGTAAAAACCAGTCAATTCAAGTTACAGATGGACAGAAATGGGGCTGGTGAGTGAAGCTTTTCAGAGTCCTGTACAAAAAAACCTTATTGGGTTGGTTAGTAGAAAAGAGCCAGAGCCCAGCAGCACCTTAAAGACTAACAAAAATTGTGGCAGGGGAGGAGCTTTTGTGAGATAAAACGCTGCTGCGGTCTAGGATTGGTTAGTGGGATATACATTTTCTGCTTCTTGCAAACAGAAGCATTCTGAAATTTATTCATTCTTGGCTTCAGTTTCTACGTCTGCCTTTTCATCCTGTGCTTTAAAACGTGGTGGGCCAGGAGTAGTTCAGGCTGCCAGTCTCCAGGTGGCGGCTGGAGATATTCTGACATTGCAACTGGTCTCCAGGTTATATAGATCAACTCCCCTGTAGAAAATGGCTGCTTTGGATGCTGGACTCTATGGCATCATACCCGGGTTCCAGGCTCACTTCAGTCGTGCTGTTTCTAGGCAGCATGAACCTGGGCAGCCAACCTATGCCAGGGCTACACATAGTTCTATGCTCAGAACCTTCCAGTGCTTACTCGATTGGTGGCTCATAAGCGCTGCTGGGTCTTGGTGGAATAAAACTAGATTTCAGAATTTCACAACTGGCTCCTCTGAGGTCTCTGGCCTCCTTGGTAGAGAAGGAAAGAGTGCTGATTATCAAGAAACTTTTAAAACAAGACTGGAGTCTTTCTTTCTATCTATCTATCTATCTATCTATCTATCTATCTATCTATCTATCTATCTATCTATCTATCTATCTATCTATCTATCCCCACCTACCTACCTACCTTCCTGTTCGTTCCTTCCTTCATTCCTTCCTTTTCTTCTCTCTCTCTCTCCCCCACCTACCTACCTACCTTCCTGTTCCTTCCTTCCTTCATTCCTTTTCTTCTCTCTCTCTGTCCCCCACCTACTTAACTTCCTTCCTTCCTTCCTTTTTCTTTCTTTCTTTCTTCTCTCTCTCCCCCACCTATCTACCTTCCTTCCTGTTCCTTTCATTCCTCCCCCCCTTCCTTCCTTCCTTTCTTCTAACACACTTCCAGTGATGTCAGAGATGTGTGGCCTTCTGACACTTCCGGTGACATCAGGGGGTGTGGCATATGCAAATAAGTTATGCTAATGAGCTCCTGCACCTCTTTTTTTACGAAAGGACCCCTGGTAATAGGTATGGCTGCTTGGGTTATTCAAGCAATAATACCGAAGTTCAGTTAAGTCAATGAATAAGACCAGTGTATACTAAGGTTGCCAACTCCAGGATGGAAAATTCCTGGATATTTGGTGGTGGACCTGGAGAGGGCATGCTTTGGGGAGGGGGTGAACCTCAGCATGGTATTGTAACTCCAGTTTCTCCCACCAACCTCAGCTGAGGGAAGAAATTATGGGACCTGGGTGTGTTAATTGGGGGGGGGGGGTGTGACAACAGAAGAAGAAGAAAGTAGCAGTGCCTCCAGACCACTGGCCTCCACTTCATAACAGGATGGGGGTGGCTGGTAGGCCAAAAAGGGAAAAACATTCAAATACAGCTCCTAGACCCTCCAAACACCTTTAACTAAACTCAAGTAGAACTTAAAAACAGAAGGGGGGGGTGATTATTTTGTGTGCACGTGTGTATGTGCTTGTGAGCCTGGAAGTCATGGTGACTTCTGGCGACCCCTATGTTTCAGAGAGGTGGCTTGATAACCTGCCTCTGCATCCTGGCCCTGGTATTCCTTGGAGGTTGCCCTTACAAGTACTTGCCAGGGTTAGCCCTGCTTAGCTTCCAGGATGAAATAGAAGTAGGTTTAAATTCAACAAAGAAGCAGGGGCCATTTCGTAGAAAAAGAGGTGCAGGAGCTCATTAGCATAATTCATTATTTGCATATGCTACACCACCTGACATCACCGGAAGTATGTCAAAAGGCAAAAGAGAGAGAGAGAGAGAGAGAGAGAAAGAAAGAAAGAAAGAAAGAAAGAAAGAAAGAAAGAAAGAAAGAAAGAAAGAAAGAAAGAAAGAAAGAAAGAAAGAAAGAGCTGGCAGAGAGGGGACCGCTACTAATCCAAGCGTCAGAAATACCACTATTCTGGGAGGATAGCTTCAGTGGTGGCAGAAGCCTTCAGAAGGCTGGTCAGAGGAACAAGGACCTTTCCAGAGGACGGGGTCATTTTGCTGCAGCCACGACACAAACAGGCATTCCCCGGGGGGGGGGGGGCTGGCACCAACTCCCAGAGCTGCATTCCTCTGAGCTCCTGCTTGAAATGACCCCTGCAAAAAGTATGGGGAATCAAAGCAGAGCACACATGTACAACATTCAAACTTAGACAACACAATGTTGGAAAAACTTAGACAAAACAAGTTGGAAAAAGAAAAATGATTAGAGTCTTTTACTGTCTGCCTAAGGCCTTCTGAAAGTCTGTCACACTGGCTGTGGTGGTGGTGGCATGCTCTCATGGCGTCGGGATGGCCTTTTTGCCCTTCTCAGTATGCACATCAATGCACACTCCATTGGGAGCCCTCTAGGGCTGCCAAGTCGAACTCACCTCCTGGCAGGGGGGGGAGTCCTTCTTCGCCCGGGAGCCTCCCTGGCGCGCGCCCGGTGATGTCACCTGGAAGTGACGTCACCACGTTGGGGGCGTTGCCAGAGCATCGCCCTGGCAACGTCTCCAACATGGTGACGTCACTTCCAGGTGACGTCACTACGCTGGGGAAGTCGTCCAGGCTGGACGACTTCGGGGGCGGGGTTCCCCCCGCCGGCCAAATGCCGGCCGGCGGATCGGGAACCCCTATAGCGGGGGATCCCCCGCCCCCCCGGGCTGACTTGGCAGCCCTAGAGCCCTCAGGGCTGAGATGCGAATCATCGATCCCTCATTTAAGTGCATTGGAGACAAAGGACAAAAAAAAACCCAACTCACCCCTGGTTGAGTCTGATCACACAGTGGTGGGCTGTGCCCACAGCTTCAAAAGACTGTATGATCATGCAACTGCAGGTCAACTTCCGCTGGAGGAAATAGTCTCTCTTCCCCCCTGCTTTATCTTGCACGTGTGACCACAACCTCTGTCTCCTTTTCTTCTCTTCAGAATTCCCCCTCTTTTTTTCATCAGAACTCTTCCCCCCACCCACCCCCCGTTCTTTCTCTCAGGACATTCCTGCAGCTCCCTCTCAGGGACAAATTATCTCCCCCCCTCCAAATTCTAATAGCGGACCAAACCCACATGGTTGCAGTATAATGCCATACAGTCCTCTGAGGCACCATTTTCCTGAGGGAAACTGGTCTCTCTTGCCTGGAGATTGGCTGTAATTCTGGGAGATTTCCAGCCCTGCCTGGAGGTTGGCAGTCCTAGTTGTCCACCTCATTTTCCTCTTGGTTAAGCCCTCTCCCCCCCCCTCCATCACCAGGATAGGCCTTTGATGCCATTCAGATGTCAGAACAAGTCGATGTTTCTTCCCAGGTTTCCACATTTTGTAGCTGGCAGAGCTGATGACATTGACAGTTATCCTTGTGTAACCCATGAGCCTTGTCATGTTCAGTAAGTCTGAATGGTCTCTCTAATAGTTGCTCTTGCTAAAGCATGATGGGGTTGTTCTCAGAACCCCACCCTTCCTATAATGATCTGAGTATTACCGGCCTCCAGGGGGTGGCTGGAGAACTCCCGCTCTTACAACTAATCTTCAGGTGACAGAAATCAGCTCACCCAGAGAAAATTTTGACTTTGGAAGGTGGACTCTACGGCATGATACTCCATTGAAGTTCTTCCTCTCCCCAAACCCCGCCCTCCTCAGGCTCCACCCCCCCTCCCCCAGAAATTGCAGGAATTCCCCAAGCTGGAGCTGAGAACCCTAGCTTTAAGAAACATACACAGCCATACTCTGCAGCACATGTTCATTCTTCTAGGTTGGAAGATACCAGACAAAAACAAGTCACTGGGGGAGTGATCTCAATTATAGTACTTTCAAGTGCTCAGAGCACTGATTATGCATTATCTTGTAATCCTCACAACAACTGTGCAAAATAGGCATCTCCATCCTGCAGACGGAGTGAACTTAGGCTGAGAGAGGGCGGCCAACTAAGGCTCACAGGAGAGGTAGGAACAGACTGGGAGCTTCCTGATTCACAACATAGCCTTCCGCATAAGGCTATGACCTGCATAAGGCTACTATGACCATCATCCTTAGTTTTGGAGAAATGTAAGTGCACAGGACTCTCTGAAGCCCCACCGGGAAGACTCACCCTCTGATTCTAAAAGGGTAAATTACTTCATCATTAAGGGAAGGCACCCTCTGCATGCTCAAATGCATTTTCAGTTACTAGGATAACGCTTAAAAAAGAAGACTGCAAGAAAAGGTTTACAGGTGCTGGGCCAAGAATCACAATAGGCTTTTATACTGAGTCCCTGCTAACCTATGAGGGACTCGATATACAAAGGACTGTTACTGCTTTGTTTACTGCCAGCTGTGGGCAAGGTACAGAACCAAGGGCGGTGACTGCTGTCTTCCATTCTAATGAAAATGCGGAGATGCAACTCTTCCTCTGTAGAGTTTGCAAATCCTTAAGCCAACAGGGAGATTAAATTCACCGGGCCAGAAATTCAGTTGCTCAGTGTTGTGTAACGTGCTTGAAAAGGCAACAGGTTGTGCCAGGTTTGGCCATATCTGTCCTGCAAGAGGAGCCACCATAAAAAATGGTTGACCATTGTTCTGAAAATAATAGTTCCAGAATTTCCATGCTCTGAGAAGAAGAAGAAAAGTTCCCAGTTTACCAACTGACAAGAAAATGTCTAGAGGTCACTTGTTACAGGCTCCTTCAATCATCACTTTTGTTTGTTGTGCAAACAAATGCCTACCATTTGTTAGTCACAACTTCACCAAACTGGTTTGGATGGAGACAACTAGAATTATAGAGTAAGGGACAGAAGAGAAGCAGAGCAATGAAATTTACATCTTCTCACAGTTAACATGGGCAGCAGGAAGTCTCATATGTCAACATACGTCCTCTTCGTTCTCTAGCCATTCTTGAAGAATAAGGCTATATCCAAAGATATTTTACAAATATCCTGAGATGTGTACAGTGCACAGTATCCAAAGATAGTTTAGAAATATTCTGAGATGTGTACAGTGCACATTATACCTGTGGGATCCAGAGCTGAATTTATGCACAAGCTAAGTAAACTACAGTTTAGGACCACAGGGTGTAACACAAAACAATGTCTAAAAATGACCAGGTGACCACTTTTTGGTAATGTTATGGGGCCTCAGCGTGTCTTAATATGGCCCTGGTGGGGCTTCTTCCAAGCATGTGCCTTGCACCCAGCTGTACAAGAAGGGAACATTGGTGTTGCCTGTTTATTTATGCCCCACACAGTTTCTGTTTGAACAAAATAGGGCTGCCATATCCCCTGGGCGGGCAGGGGTTTCCCCACTGACAGGCCGTTTACCCACCGGCCTGGAACTGGCCGCTGGGGGGAACTCCACCCCCAAAGTGCCAGCATACTAACAACATGCCCCGGAGTGATGACGTCACCAGGAGGTGACATCATCATGCCAGTGCATGTTGCAAAGGATGCTCTAGCATTTGAGGGGAGACTCTATGGTTTTCCCTCAAATGTCAGTGTCCACTCCCCAATGTGCCCAACGTGATGGCATCACTTCCAGTGATGTCATCATGGCATGCACACTTTGCACATGCACTGAAGAAATCTCGGGGAAAAACCAGGACACCACCACCATGCCGCTATAAGCCAGGTAAGACCTGGCAACCCTAGAACAAAAAGACTTTTCCATATGGACAATTGCTCAGGTGTGTTCACATTTAAGATTTCATTTTTGACTAACAGAAACCCACTGGTTGGCAGGAAAGATGCTTGAATCATGGAGAACTATACAAGAACAGCCCATACCCATTTTTAGTTCATTTGTTTTGGGATGCATACATTCGGTTTGTCTATTTATGACTTTACTTCAGTTATACTTCAGTGGGGACCCAAAGCAGCTTATATCATTCTCCACTCCTCCATTTAGTTCTAACAACGACCCCGTGAGGTGCATTATGCTGAGAGTGTGTGACTGGGCTGAGGTCATCCAGCAAGCTTGCATGGCAGACCACCTGGGTCTCCCAGATCCTAGTACAATATTATATTGGCAGTGTGTTTATTGCTGTGATCTGAACTTCTACCTAGTAATAGAACATACTTATCATCCTATGTGGCTTGGAAAATATACCTCAAGCACTTTAAGGAGCACCACTTCAGCCAGGTTCTTCCTGAATCACCCACGCCTCACCTTATATGCATGGCATATTGATTAAAAAGAGAGAGTATCACTTCTGTGCTTTGCAGCTGGCTATTCATGCCAATCATTTAACATTACAGGGTGGAGGGGTGTCTGGTTTTGGTCTGTATGCACAGGTCCCAGAGCCAAAAGCAATTTTACCTCATGTCTTCTGGAAAGTGTGCAGCTAGAAGGACTTACAAAAGATTAAGGACTTGCCTGATGAAATGACTCAGCAGTAAAACCCCTCTTTTGCCTACAGCAGGCCCCAGGTTCAATGCCTGGCATTGCCACTTAAAAGCAGTTATTGAAAGAGACTTTTCTATGTCTGAGATCTTGGAGAGCTGCTTCCAGTGAGTGCACAAGGCTAAATGGAGTACAAGTCTGCTTTTATTTTTTGTAGGATGCAAAACCTGCTGCCACTGGCTCTTAAGCTGTTTTAGAAAAAAACAGTTTAAAATAGGTAAGTTGTTTGCCTCTTCCGCAATACAAATGGCTGCAGCAGAAATGTCTAAGTTCAGAGGTGTCGAACTCATTTGTTATGAGGGCCAGAAGTGACAGAAATGTCACTTTGTTAGGCTGGGCCATGTTTGCCATAAGATGTAATGCCAGGTACTGAAGATATACACTTTATACAGGACACAGGAAACCCAATTAATAATATTATTTTTTACCCAAAATACAAATAAAAGCAATTGATTAGCAGTGAAAGCAATTGATTTACCAGGGAGCCTACAAAACCCCCAATAAATGTATTTAATCATATGCAAGGCTAGGTTTTTCCCAAGATACACCATAAAGGGGGGGGGGGGGGAATCTTACATTTCCATACAAATTAGTTACTTTTTGTATCTATGGTACTTTTAGGAGATGGGGAATCATCCTTGCAAGTAAATAAGGTGGTTTTTCTGCACCCCTCCCACCATATGCCCAGTCTCAGACGCTGAGCACAGCTACAATGCGTCTCTCACTCTTTGTTTCCTCTCTTCCCTTCTCCTACCTCTGAGGATTTTGAGGAGGCATGCTGGACTCTCCCCTCCACCACCCCATCCCTACCACCACCACCAACAACAACCCTGTGAGGTGGGCCAGGCTGAGAGACTGGCCACAGGTGACCCAGACAACTGGGTCCTGGCTCAGGACGGGGAGCATCTGAACCTTGTTCTCCCAGATCCCCCTACCATCAGTTTTCATCCCTCCTGTGTTTCCCACAGAAACAGTGGGGATGGAAGCAAGGTCTGACAGAGAGGCTGTTTCCCAAACCCCCAGGGGCTGAGAACAGGTGGGGGAGGGAGAAGGGAGGTCACCGTCCCCCACCCACCTCAACACTTACTCTGCCTCCCGGCTCTGCAGCTGTTCAGACATGCAGCAGCAACATTGGCGCCCCTTTTCCCCTTTGCTCCTCCACTTGCTTCCGAAGGTGGGAGATCTTTCCCCTCAGAGTGGCATGCACAACACAGCCCAGTTGCCCTCCAAACCATGTGCTGGCCCTCCTCCTCCTCTCTTCCGAGCTGGCCCCGTCCCTTCACCAGCAAACCACCACTCCACACACCCACTCTCACCAACCCCCCCCCCCCGGTAGTGGCTTCACCAGTCCTTGCTGAGCTGCGGTCAGAGGAGGCAGGAGGGGGGGAACAACATCTCTTCGCTTCCATTTCCCCCATGCACACTATTTTACCTCAGCCTTTTAGCTACACCCCTAGTCATTTCCTTCCTATTTCTTGACCACGCCACCTCTCCTCTTGCACCTGCTCATCCTCTTGCCCCCCAAGCAGCTTTCCCACCTTCCCTCCCCCACACCAGTTGATCACAAGCCAGGTGAGAGCCCTGGAAGGGCCGCTTCTAGCCCCCCCGGGCCATATGTTTGAGTCAACACCCCTGGTCTAAGAGATCTCCTGCTGTGGACACAGTTCTCACGCCATGGACACACATATAGTTTTGATGTATAGCAGCCTTTAAGGTCAAGAGCAAAGGTTAAGTTTTAGTGCTTACTGCATCCTCCATTGTCCAAAAGGTAATCAAACACAGTGTTCGCTAGCTTTTTAAACCAGCCATTGTTCCTTGGCAGACATAAGTGGATGATAATGTTTATCTCCATCCCATGATGGAGCTTTTACCTGCTGATTTATCCAAGCAAAGCTGCTGTTAAAGCCATAGCAGAAGAAGATTGAGTAGCAACCAACTCATGGTGACCTGGTGACCTTGTTCATGGGCTGTACCTGGCAAGAAATGGGCAGAGGTGGTTTGCCACTGCCATCCTCTGCATAGGAATCCTGGTCTTTCTTAGTGCTCTCCCATTCAGCTCCTGACCATGTTTAGCTCCCATGCTCTGATAAGCCTGGGCTTAGCTGAGGTATTCAGGCTGCTCCATAGGAGAAAGCTAGGCCTTTTTTGTCTGGTAAATTGTCGTCGGAAGCATAGAACAAACAAACAAAAGACCCTGGGCAACAGTTTAAGAATTACTGACCTATGCTAATAGTTTCAGATGTATGTAACCTTATCACTGCCAGACAGTGGTATTTAGTTACACCTCTTTGCCTTGGTCATGTCATTGAGGCCACTGCTTTGGGCTCTGAATGTCTTACTGTGATGCAGACAGGGAGTGAGGTAGCTTGGCTGGGGGTGACTCACTCATACTCTTAGGGGACAAGGGTTTCTTGTTTCTTAGGAGCAGTTTGTTAGCCTCAAGGTTTGGTTAATGTTTGGCCACAGTTCTGAAGATGAATAGACTTTCCCCACTGTTGAATGCATGGAATTAATCTGAAATACCGTTGCTTCAGGGGACTATAGAGAATGAAGTATGTGCAAAGAAAGAAGAGAGCCCAAGGTCCTGGATTTTGTAAGGAAAGAGGGGGTTACCAACCTCAAGGTGGGGCCTGGAGTTCTGCTCAAATTACAGTTAAATCTCCAGATTACAAGAGATCAAGACCCTTGGAGGAAAGCACAGCTTCAGAGGGGGATAGGGTTGCCAGCTCCGGGTTGGGAAATACCTGGAGGTTTGGGGGGATGGGGCCTGAAGAAGGCGGGGGTGTGTGGAGAGGGGAAGGCTTTCAATGAGGTATAATGCCATAGAGTCCACCTTCCGAAACAGCCATTTTCTCCAGGTGATCTCTGCAATATGGAGATAAACTGTAATTCTGGGAGATTCCCAGGCCCCACCTGAAGGATGGCAACCCTAGAGGGGGCTTCTCCAAAATCTTCTTTCCCCTGACACTGCCCCCAAATCTCCAGGAATTTCTCAAGCTGTAGTTGACAACCTTACCCTCCCCCCTTGAAGTTCTGACCAGACTGAGTGACCCATTCCACAGATCTGTAAGGACCATCATTACAAAGGTTGCTCCATCTGCATTTCTTTGTCCTTTACATCCCAAGGAACAACTGGCAAGGGGGGATGAGCTGAGCATGATTCTCCCCCTCCTATGTCTGAAGTGTCTCATATACTGGTTTTCCAGAGTAGCAGAAGAAAGGGTCTCTGACAGGGTCCTTCTAAGCAGCGTTACCCCTTTCTGACCCTACTGGTGTTATTTATTATTTATTAATTTAGTGGGCTAGAGTGTTAGTGGGCTAGAGTGACTCTGCTGAAGGTGGCATTATGCGTCTCTTTCTTCATGAAGCCCAGCTGCTAGCTTAATATGCATACATGTAGAGATAAAGTCAATTTTTATATTATTAACTTTTGTTCCTCTTGTAAGTGCAATTCTTGTCTCACATAAGTTTATAGCAAGTGCATGAAAGATTAGGCTCACAGTTAAGATGTGACCAAGCTGAATAAGTAAGGCTTTGGATAGCACTCCTGGAGGAGGGGGGGGGAGAAAGGAGTAATAGTAGTTGATTTTTATACCCTGCTTTTCTCTACCCTAAGGAGTTTACAATCGCCTTCCCTTCCACTCCCCATAACAGGCACCTGGGGGGGGGAGTGCTGAGAGAGTTCTGAGAGAACTGTGACTGGCCCAAGGTCACCCAGCAGGCTTCACGTGGAGGAGTCAGGGAGGCATTATGACTTTCATGGGCCCCAGGCACTTTTGCCTTTGTGGGCCCCTCCCACCATAATAATAGCAATACTAAAATTATTTTATATAGCTAAATATTTCAACATTTTATTTTTTCCTGTTGTAAGCAAAATTTAATAGATTTTTGTGGGCCCTAAAATTTAATTCTTTTCTGATGTGAGAAAAAAATTAAAACATTTTCTTCAACTGTAAAATGTCATTCCCCCCCCCCGATTTTAAAAGAAGTTAAAATATTTTTGTGGGCCCTAGGCACTGTGCCTGATGGATAAGTCAGCTCTGGGAGGAGTGGGGAATCAAACTCAGTTCTCCAGATTAGAGGCCATCACTCTTAACCTCTATACCACACGGGCTCTCTGCTTAGTAGCTAGACCAGGGGTGTCAAACATGCGGCCCAAGGGCCGGATCAGGCCTTTGGAGGGTCCCAATCCGGCCCTCAAGGACCTGGCTGCTTCCGGCTTCCTTTTCCAGTTCTGCTGCTGCCGCCACGTCGCAGCTTGCTTTACCAGTCTCTCTCAGTCACACAGGAGAGACACATGTTTTATTTAAAGCTTTAAAAAAATCCTTGTGTTTGTGTCCTTTATAAAGTTTATATCTCCACTACCTGGCATTACATTTTATGACACACATGGCTCGGCCCAACAAGGTCTCATTTATGACAGATTCAGCCTTCATAACAAATGAGTTCAACACCTCTGAGCTAGACAACAGTCAGTCAATGCAGCTGTTCCCAGTTTTGGTACATAGTGTGCATATAGGTACAGTCTCACTTTGGAGAAAATAACTCCTTGCCTGGAAAGTATCATGGATCACCAGCAAACCTCCAGAGAGACCCCAGGTGAAGTTGGCAATGCCACAAATAGCTGGCTCTCTGCCCCCCTCTAGTGGGGTTAATGCCACAGCCAAGCAAAATGTATCACAGCTTCTTCAAGCCACAGGGTAGAAGGGCCCCAAATCAGAATCTCTGGGCCCTTTGATTTTTGGTCTTTCACTCTCTGCATTTAGTCTTTCTTCTGGAGAGTATATAATAATAAGAACCCTCTCCCAAGGTGCAGAAGAAACTAGCTTTTGTTGTTTGTTTTGCATATGTGTGCGTGTGCGTGTGTGTGTGTGCACCCATGCCTGGAAATCATAGCGACCTCTGGCGACTCCTACTGGGGCATGGAGGATGTTCAGAGAAGTGGCTTGATAGCCTGCCTCTGGCCTCCCAGCCATGGTATTCCTTGGAGGTCTCCCATCCAAATACTTGTCAGGGTCGGCCCTGCTTAGATTCTGAGATCTGATGAGATCAGGCTTTCCTGGCCTATCCAGGTCAGGGCAAGAAACTACCTTTCTTGGGCAAAATGCATGGAAGAAGAATATGGGAGACTCCTAGAGTTTCCATAGTTAGACAGAGTTACTAACAGGCTGGGATAGAAAAATGTCCTGTCACTTTAATAGAGACATAGGGTGCTTTCAGACATGCTAAATAATGCATTTTCAATCCACTTCAGTGATCATTTGCAAGTGGATTTTGCCACTTCACACCAGCAGCAGTCACACACACCAAATAATCCACTTTCAATCCACTTTCAGTGCACTTTCCAACTGGATTTGATGGTGTGAACTGGCAAAATCCAGTTGGAAAGTGCATTGAAAGTGGATTATATAGTGTAAGTGACCACAGCCACAGTAAAATTCAGTTGCCATGCATTGAAAGTGGGTTGAAAGTGCGTTATTTAGTGTGTGTGAAAGCACTGTTAATGCGTAAGAATGGCCAGGTGAAACACCACCTGGCAAATATCAGCACACTGAAGTGCTATGAAAGACATTTTTAACCAGGCCTTTTTGGAAACCCTAAAAAATCATAGAGTACCTTTTACTGAGACCAACTAAAATAACACAACACAATGGGGAAGCTTTTGCATATTCCAGAACACTTCATCAGGTAGGATGTGAAAAGTCAGGGGAGGGAGAGAGAAGAAAGCTCTCTCTGTGTTGTGTTGTTTGGGCTGGGCATAATAAGAGATATTAACATGGCTTTTGTTCTTGCTATAGCACCAACATAGCTCCCTGCCATTTTTAACCCAAACAGTGACATTCTTGCATCCTTTCTTTATACATGACTCTGCCTCTCACATTTTCTCCCTTCCTCTTGTACATTTCAGCATCCCACTTCAATGTGCTCCTCTCCCATGTGTTAATTTCCCCCTTTGTCTTAAAAAAAGAACCTTACACACATCTAAAATATTTATATCCTTTCCACTTCAAATGTTGGTTCTACAGGCAACTATACCTTTCACTGTTCCTTCTTCATAATTCTCCTTTTTATAATTTCTCATCTAATAATAGCTATATACAGATTGCCTTTTCTCTGCCTTAGAAATGTCAGCTTTTCTTCTCTTTGTTTTTAATACCTGTATAATAGCCCCCATTTCAGCAGCTGAAGGTTCCCCCATCGTGGCATCCAATTCAGCTGTTGGTGCCACAAAAGGCACAAGAATCCTGCCAAGAACAAAGACTGGCCAGCTGGCATATCTTTAAACCTCCCCCCACCCCCATTCTTTTCATACTTCATACATCTTATATAAATGACCAGACTGCTGTATCTGTAAGTCAACACTGCCAATAGTGTTCGTTCATGTGATGTGGTAGACATATTAGGTTTCCCTTGCTCAAAAGCCAGTCGAATCTGACTCTAGGGTTATGGTGCTCATCTCAGTTTCCAAGCTGAAAAGCCAGCGCTGTCCGAAGATGTCTCCGTGCTCATGTGGCATGACTGGCATGACTAGACACCGAGGTGCACAGAACGCTGTTACCTTCCCACCAAATCGGTACGTATTTATCTACTTGCAATTTCTTGCTTTCGAGCTGCTAGGTTGGCAGGAGCTGGGACCAGAGATGGGAGCTCACTCCGTCACGTGGCACTTAGGTCTCGAACTGCAGAACTACCGACCCTCTGGTCTGTGGTTCAGTGTCTTTACTACCCACTGTTTGCTTCGATCAAATTCAAGCCACCAGCAACTGCTACAGAATCATTTACATGCTGCTGTATGAGGGTCACAGCAGAGTCATCTAAGTGCTGCTTCTTGCATCATCCATCTTCTCTGAAGGAACAGAGACAGGCCCCACCACATAAGGGAGGTAAGGCAGCACTGGCTCTTACTGAGCCAGGCAAAGAGAAGAGTGAGAATCCCATAGTGAGGAGTGATCCAAGTGAAATAGGAGACCACAGCTGAGGTGTATGATGGGACCAGAGGAGCACTGTTACTCTCATGCTAGCTTAGCTGTGTGGACCAGAGCTGCCAACCAGGCAGTATTTTAGTGTCTGGAAGTGGGCATGAAAGCAAGAAGGATATGGTGAGAACTGTGTTTCCAGTGCTTTCCCCTGCAAGGTGCATCAAGATGGTACCTTCTCGTTCAAGTGTGGCCATTGGCACACTGAGATTAGCACACCATCAGAGAGGACGAGGAATTCTCTGTCCTGCTGGGCATGAGGCCCTCGATTTCACTTCTGATGAGAGATAGAAACACAACTGACTGAGCTCTCCTCCTCAGAACCAGCTTTTCTTCTAGGTCAGGTTACTAGGATCTTTGACGTCACTTCTCAAAAGCTTCACAGTAGTAGGTGTGTTTCCTTAAACACACATAGGCAAATCATGAGACCGCACGTTTTAAAAAAGAAAAAAAGGCTTTATAGGCTTCCAAGCAGCATGAAAACCTTGAGGACTGCACCTAATCCAGAGAGCTCAAAAGCTTTACACATAATGTAGGGTTGCCAACCTCATGGCAGGGTCTGGAGACCTCCCAGTATTACAACTGATATCCAGACTACAGGGTTCAGTTCCCCTGGAGAAAATGGTGGCTTCAGGGGGTGGAACGTGTGGCACCACATCCCTGCTGAGTTCCTAACCTTCCCCAGACTCCACCCTCCCCAGACTCTACCCCCAAATCTCCAGGGATTTCCCAAACCAGAGTTGGCAACTCTAGTCATTTGCGTGTGGGGAGGGAGGGAGTACAGGACTAGATTCAGGCCTCTGTCTGTCACTCATCCTCCCTCTGACTATTGACTGTGATTCCACCCATGTTTTTCATTGGCATCAAATTTGGAATTTTTAGAAAGGGTACAAATGTGGCACCACAAAATGGCTGTCACAGGGGGTTGGGCCAGTCACAATATTTTTGAAGGTTCCACAAAACATTGCAAAGTTCAAACCAATATCCTCATACAATAGAAGAAACTGCTTCTGAATGGGTTCTTTCCGTAGACAAACAGTAATGCCTCCTGGACCCTCCCTTTCCAAGGAGGTGGGGAAAGCTGGGGTCCGCTTGGAGAAGAGATGCTGTTTAGCTTCAGTTTTCAAAGAAAAGGGAGGGTTTGCTCCCTGAGTGGTCACAGGAAGAGGCTGCAAAGTCCAGAGACCTAAGAAAGTCAGCTTCTAGTGCCAAGCCAAAGCCGCATAACTATGATGATGTACCTGCCTTGGATGAGCTCAACCCTTTCCTGGCCAGACAACTGATACGGAGTGACCCAAACTTTTTTATTTTTTTGGTGTTCTTCAAGACCTTTTGGATTTCATCCCCATGATTCAATGAGCAAGAGGGCCCCAGTAAACGCATTGGTGGTTGCCATACCACACACCATGAGCATTACAAGAGGGATTACTGCATCATGCTGTTGCAAAGACTGGGAATGAGCAAGCACAGGCCTCCTCCTGAATTTCCCCTGGAGTTTTCAGCATCAATGAAATTGGGCCCTCCTCTGAGAGCTTTGTTTGCCAGTGCCTGTTAATTAACTGTTCTGCACCTGTTATCATTTGCATAAGAAATACCTCACATTCATCATTGCCACATGAGGCTTCATAGAAGCCATGAGAAGCAGTGGGTCAGCCCAAGACCAGTTATGTTATTTTTACTGACCGGAGTGTCATTATGCTATTGCAAAGACTGGGAATGAGCAAGCATAAGATGCTTCATAAATTATGTTCCTCCCTTGCCCTGTCCAGCCATTCTTGCCCCTTGTGTTGGTGGAGTTTTGCCAACTTAGAGACTTTGCCAGTAGTAGCCTCCTGCTGGTGAAAAGTTGTCAACAGACCAACCTTTTTTTCCCCTGGCCAGTGTAGTGAAGAAGCGGAGTAGGTTTTTATACCCCAGATTTCTCTACCTTAAGGAGTCTTAAAGTGGCTTACAACTGCCTTCCCTTCCTCTCCCCACAACAGGCACCTTGTGAGGTAGGTGGGGCTGAGAGAGTTCGGAGTGAACTGTGACTGGCCCAAGGTCACCCAGCAGGTTTCATGTGGAGGGGTGGGGAGTCAAACCTCGTTCTCTAGATTAGAACCCACTCTTAACCATTACTCCACTCTAGGTATACACCACAGACAGAGAGCATAACTCACACATAGGACTGCTCTGTTAATGTGTGTGTTTGTGTGTGTTATTAACATAGAAAAGGCCCAAACATGGAGAACTTAAATCCCTTGAGGTTAAGGATGATGAAATGACTAGTGAAAGCTCAATCATTGACTCAGAACTGGAGTCCGGAGGCATTTAAGCCAAAGATACTGTTAAACTCTAGCTTGAAATCACTTTGCCAGGTGGCACTGAAGAAGAAAGAGGTATAAATTCCCAAAGTGACTGGGATTTCTTTTTTTTTTTTTTTGTAAAGAAATTTTTATTTTTCAAAAAAAAAACATAAAAAATAATACATTTACCTTATACAAATCCCTTTTTCCATATTATATAACATTTTGTTCTATTTGTACATTCTATTTTTATCTTGTTTTGGTGGTTTCCCACCACCTCTGAAGCATAACACATTTTCCATTTTATTCAAAATAGTAATACTTATATCTATGTTTCATTTCTGGTAACGGTTATATATCTTTAAAATACTTATACACCAATTCTTATTTTCTATACTCTTATGTATTTCTAAATAAAAACAGCTTCATTGTCTAATTTTAACTAAAACATTCATATAATATATTTCTATTCCTTTATGCTATTATAACCATGTATAAATGTAGTTTTTCATATCCCAGTATTTTTCAACATATTCTTTCAAATCTATCCAGTCTTCTAGAAAGGTCTCTGAGTAGAGATTATTCAATTTTCTAGTCCATTTATCCATTTCAGCCATATATAACAGTTTTTTCAACCATTCCCACACCTCTGATATTTTTTCATTTTTCCAATTTTGTGCATACACCATTCTTGCTGTTGTAATCATATACCATATTATTGTCCTTTTCTTTACATTTATCTCTTCTAGTTTAAGTCCTAGCAATAACATTTCAGGGAACTTCTTAAATGTACATTTCAAGATTTTTTCCATTTCTGCATGTATTTTTGACCAATAAATCTTTGCTTTATCACAAGTCCACCACATATGATAAAAAGAACCTTCTTTCTTTTTACACTTCCAACATTTGTTAGACATATTCTGACCAATATTTGCAATTTTTTTGGGTGTCATATACCATCTATACATCATTTTAAAACAATTTTCTTTTAAGTTATAACACGTAGATATACTCATAGCATTTTTCCATAAAAATTCCCAAGATTCCATTTCAATGTCTTTGTTAAAGTTTATCGCCCATTTTACCATTTGTTCTTTTACCATTTCATCTGCATTAAACCATTTTAGCAAGACTTTATACATTTTAGAAATCATTTTTTTCCCACCTTCCTCCCAAACTTGTTCTATTTCATTATTTTTTTCCCTGAAACCATGTTTTTTATCACTTCTATACAAATCATATATTTGTCTATATCTTAACCAACCATAATCAAAGTCAATCTGATGCTGCTCCTTCAGTTTGAAATCTTTGCCATGTCTTATTAATAAGTCTCTATACTTCAGCCAATCTTGTCCTTTATATCTTGATGTTGGATGTAAGACTTCTGCGGGTACAATCCACATGGGTATCTCTTCTGAAAAAAAGTTTTTATATCTTGTCCACGTATCCATTAGTGTTCTTCTCAAATAGTGATGTTTAAACATATTGTCCATTTTTGTTTTGCCATAATACAAATATGCATGCCACCCAAATCTACAATCATGACCTTCCAGGGACAATAACATTCTATCTTGTAACATAGTCCATGTCCCTACCCAGGTCAAACATATTGCATCATGGTATAACCTTAGATTTGGTAGTTGAAACCCTCCTCTTTCTTTGGCATCACACATTATTTTCATCTTAATTCTTGGTTTTTTCCTTCCCCACACAAATTTAGACAGCTCCTTCTGCCAACATTTGAATGTTTTTACATCTTTCACAATTGGAATAGTTTGAAACAAAAACATTAATCGTGGTAACACATTCATCTTGACCACCGCAATTCTACCCAGCAATGACAAATTCAATACATTCCACTTTTTAATATCCTGCATAATTTGCAACCATAATTTTTCATAATTATTTTTATAAAGACCAATATTTTTCATAGTTAGGTTTATACCCAGATATTTTGTCTTTTTCACCACCTCACATTCTGTAAGTTTTTGTAACTCGTTTTGTTTCTTATTTGACATATTTTTGCACATTACTTTCGATTTGTTCTTATTTACATAAAATCCTGCTAAGTCACCAAACTCTTTTACTCTCTGTAACAAATGTGGTAATGTGGATAAGGGGTCTTCCACTATAAACATCACATCATCTGCAAAGGCCCTATATTTGAAAGAAAAACCTTTAGTTGTTAAGCCTTTAATATCTTTGTCTTCCTTCACATTTAACAGTAGAACTTCTAAAATCCAAATAAATAGCAGCGGCGAAAGTGGGCATCCTTGTCTTGTTCCTTTTTCAACTTTAAAATCGTCTGTCTTTTCGGTATTAATTATTAATGAGGATTTCTGTTCTTTATATATTGCTTTAATGAAGTTAAGCATATATTCACCAATCTCAAGATGTTCTAAAACTTCAAACATAAAATCCCAGTTTAAATTATCAAACGCTTTCTCCGCATCTAAAAAGAAAAAGCCCACTTCCTTTTCAGGATGTTTGTCGTAGTATTCTATAGCATCCACTACTACTCTTAAATTGTCCCTTATTTGTCGATTAGGTAAGAACCCTGCTTGTTCTGTTTGTATAGTCTCTTTAAGGTGCTCTTTTAGTCTATCCGCTATAATCTTAGCAAAAATCTTATAATCATTATTCAGTAAAGAAATCGGTCTATAATTCTTAACATTGGTCAAATCTTGATTTTCTTTCGGGATCAGTGAGATGGATGCATCTTTCCAGGTTTCTGGTACCTCTCCAGTAACTCTTATATCGTTCATCAATAGCAGTAACACCGGTGAAACTGACTCCTGTAACATTTTGTAGAACTTCACTGTAAATCCATCTGGTCCAGGTGCTTTACCTAATTTTGAGTCATTTATTGCATTTTTGATCTCTTGTAATGATACTGGATTATTAAATAGTTCTTTAATTTTCTCTGTTGGTTTTGGTAACTTTAATGTTTGCAGGTATTCTTTAATCTTTCTTCTGTCTTTGTTTTCCTTCTTTAAAAGTTTTGCATAGTATTTAAAAAATTCTCTTTTTATTCCTTTGTTATCTATTATCTCAATATTATCTCTTATCACTTTAGTGATAAATTTATTTTCACGTTTTTTCTTTAATTGCCATGCTAAGTATTTTCTGGGTTTATTTGCACCTTCAAATGCTTTTTGTTGAAGTTTTTAAAGTTCCAGTACATCTCTTGGTTCAAAATGGCTTTTGCTTGGTCTTGTAGCATCCAAATTTCCTTTTGCAGTTTCTTTTTCCCTGGTTTCTTCTTCAGTTCTTCTTCCTTTGTTTTAATGGCTTGTAGAATATTTTCATATTGCTCTTTTTTCTTTTTATTATCTTTAGCATTTAGCGATATCAATAGTCCTCTCATCACTGCTTTGTATGCATCCCATACGGTTTGAATTTTAACTTCTTTCTGCATGTTTACTTGGAAGTATAGGTCTGTTTCTTCAAGTAATTTTTTAATTATTTCTTGATTATCTAATAAGTCCTCGTTTATTCTCCATCTCTTTTGTTTTTTAACCTGCCCAGCTGTCCATAAACACGGATTGTGATCTGAGATTATTCTGGGTAAAATTTCCACTTTTCTTGTCTTAAAGGTTAGGTTAGTAGTCATCCAAATCATGTCAATTCTTGAATGTGAGTCATGTCTGTTAGAGTAAAAGGTAAAATCTTTTCCTTGTGGGTTAGCTTTCCTCCAAATATCTTCCAACTTTTCTTGTTTTATCAGTTCAAAAAATTTTTTTGGAAGCTTCCCTAACGTCTCATCCTTTCTTTTAGAGCGCCTGTCTAGTTTATTATCTACAGTTCCATTGAAGTCCCCTAACATCATAATTTGATCATAGTTTACATTGTCCAATTCCATTTGAAGTTCTTTAAAAAATTTTTCTTTAGCTCCATTCGGAGCATAAATGTTCACAATCAAAGTTTTCAATCCTTGCAATAAAATTTCAATAGCTAAATATCTTCCATCTTTGTCTTTAAATATTACTTTAGGTTCCAAATCTTTTTTGACATATGTTACAACACCATTTTTTTTGTTGCTTGCTAAAGAATAAAATTCTTCTCCCAATTTTTTCCTTATTAAATATTTATGGTCTTGTTTTTTAAGATGAGCTTCTTGCAAGCAAATTATATTACATTTTTGTTTTTCCAACCAATGACCTACCATTCTACGTTTTTGGGGTGAATTTAGTCCATTTACATTCCATGTAAGTATTTTGTAATCCATTTTGATATATTCTTAAATATCTCCAAAATCATCTTTATTCTCTCCCAGGAATGCATACATTTCTTCTGTGCTTTTAATCACTACTCTGGAGTTGCCATAATAAAAGCTTAGTCCTTGAGGTATTTCCCAACGAAATCTGATTTTTTTCTCCTTCAGTTTATCCGTCAGATGCTTGAATTTTTTCCTTTCTTGCAGTATTGCTCTAGGCAATTCTTTCATTACTATGATTTTCTTTCCATCTATTACAAAACGGTCAGTAAAGCACTTCCTGTAGATTTGTTCTTTTGTTCTTTTCATTGTAAATTGGACAACCACATCTCTTGGTATGTTTTTGTCTCTTGCATATGTAGAATTAACTCTATAAACAAGATCCATGTGTTCTTTAATAACTTCTTCCTGTTCTTGTAAAAAATCTGCTATTGCTTCTTGCATTCTTGTAAAAATGTCCTCATTCAATTTTTCCTCGATATCTCAAATGATTTTGCATATCTTTATAATGCATCATCTTTTCCATCCTCTCGTTCTCTCTCATTGTCTTATGGGTGCTTTCTTCCAGTTCTTTTACTTTAGTTTCTATATCTTGTGTTCTTGTGGATAATTTTTGAAATTCTGCTTTTAATTCCATGAAATTTTTATCTGCTTGAGCTGCTATATTATTCATTTTAACATTTACCTCTCCTATAGCGTCTAACATTTTCTTTTCCATTGCTTCCATAACGGCTAGTAGCTCTTTTTCTTTTTTTGCTGCCATTGTAGGAGAGGACCATGTAGCTGCTCTCGATCTTAGTCCGCGGTCCGTTTTGCCTCTTTAAAAAAGATCGATTTTATCTTGTTTTCCAAATCAAACACCAATTAGTGCATTCAAACAAGCTAATCTTGCCACGTCAAATTATGTTGGTTTCAGCCTTCTAAATTATATAATCTTTGAGATATTGCAGTTTAAAATTTTTATAAATCCAAAATGGCGGGCGCGACTTTTCTATGGTTAATGTCAAAGGTTATAGTCTTTTTACCTTGCTTCTGGCTTGCCGTAGTTTCCTTTTGTCCCTTCCTTTTATTTACTTGTCTGCTCTCTGCACGTCACTTCCTGTTATGGTCTTTCTGGTCCGGCAGTATTTAGAGTCCCCTTTCTGGTCCAGCAGTATTTAGAGTCCCCTTTACCTTCTTCCGGTTCTTCTCCTTTTCCCTTCTTGTCTGCTCTTCTAGCCGTCACTTCCTGATTCAGTCCTCACGTCTTAATCTCGCGATGCTTGGTTCCCTTCTCTCTCTTTGTCTCGCGATGCTTGGCTTCCCCTCCCGACTCTTCTTAACCGCAGGAATGTTAAAACAACTTGTTTTTTTTGGCTTTTTAAGTTCAAATTCGGTTTTTTAGCGCTTCAAAACTGCTCTCATCCAATCAACAACAGTCTATTGCTTCACCCGATCTGCTTTTCGTCTTTCAAAATGCGGCGGTGGTAAGGCAAAAAACTTTTTTCCGTTACCTTTTGTTGTTACTTCGCTTCAGATGTGGTCCCAACGTTTAAACTTTGTCTTCTTTGTTAAGGAATCAGGGGAATTGGAGGTTTTATGCTGAATTTTTCAGCTCAGCTCGGCTCCTTAGAGATACTCGCAAGAATCCTCTTCGGCTGCAGTGCTCAAGGTGTCGGAAAAGTCTCCTCCAAGACTTTCCCTTCACCGAGGTTGCTCAAACCTGGATTATATTGCTTGCTGGTCCTCACACTACCTGTGTGAGGTTGCATCAGGTGGATTAATCCACCCAAGCTGTCAGGAAGAGCCGCTGTCCGCCTTGCGCATTTGCAAAGCATGTCAGACCTCCATTCCTCCGACCGGAAACCTCCAAAGTGACTGGGATTTCTATCTCTGCTCAAGAAAACAATGACCCTGAAATTGATTAAGGGGAGGGGAAAGCTGAAGCAAATCAGATAACACAGGTGGCTGTGAATTCCTGAAAGAGGTCTACCAAGAAGGCAGCATCCTGGGAATGGAAGGGGGAAGTTTTGGGGCTTAAAAAATACCAAGAGATCTGTTTGGTCTTGAAGCATACACTTTCCTTTTCACTGAATAAGAATGTGATGGCTTGCTACACCTTTTGAAGTCACTGGAACTTTACAGCTAGAGGTGCTGAAGTTGCATGAGCAAGGGTGGTAGAGAGACCATCTTTCATTCTAGAATCTAACAGCTTTTCAGACTTTATCTCATTCACTGCAACACACTGGAGGTGTTGGGCATTATTATTTCAATTTTAATCTTAGCAAACTAAGGTTGAATGATAATAATTGGTTGTGAAAATTTCCTCAGGGAATCATGGCTATGCTAAAAATTCACCCTTGCTGGCCAGATTTAAATTCAAGTGGACCACGTTAGCTCTTGATCTCAGGTGACCTACAGCAGAGATCTTATGAGAACAAACTACCCAGGTCCATTCAATGGATCTTCCTCCCAGGAGAGTGTTTTTAGGGTTGCACTGTAAATTTAGGATCAGTGTACACACAACCTCTGCTCTTAAAAACACTTTCTTGCCCATGGTTCAAAAAGAGAGGGAATGCATTGTTAATCTGAAAGGTGAATTCAGAACTGAATGCCAGGCTGTGACCAGAAAGTCATGAGGATATATGGTGATGCATAGAGGCTAATCCCCTGATAAAGTGCAATTGGCATCAAGGCTTTGCCAAGGTTTGTCAGTGCAATAGTTTCCTGGCTGACCTCCTTCCCACCCCCACCCCCGGTAGCTATACCTGGCCTATCAATCACCAATCCTACAATCTCTCCTTTGTACAATAGGCTGTTGTTGTCACTACAGAAATTCCATGACACGTCAGCCTGTTGTGTAACCTCTCTGAAATGAAGCTAAAAATAGATTGCTCTATTACAGGAAATTGCCAGCTTGAAATTGCACAGTCGCTAGGCCTCCTTCAGCAGAACACGTCCCATCCCGTGAAGAGGCCGAATGGCAAGAGGAGCTGACCATGCTTTTTTCCTGGCAGTTTCATAGGCCGCCAAGGCAATAGGCAATCATGCTCAGCAATTATATAGTGCTTTCCGCAGACCATATTCTAGTCATCCTTACAGCAACCCTATAAGGGAAGTGAATAGCATTATGCCCAGGTTGTAGATAAGAGTGAGCAAGAATGATTTGTCCAAGGCCATACACAGTGAAATCTTCTGCAGAGTTACTCCAGTCTAAACCCACTGAAATCACTGGAGGAGCTCAGCATTAGGACTTCACTGTGAGTGGTGGCAGTGATGTGACTTGAACTAGGGCCTTTGTCCCTAACTCCCCAACCCAGTCATCAGGGGCTGCAGTGCACGGAGAACTACAGACTCAGCAGAAGTTGGCAGGTCCTCCCAGCAGCACCTCCAGCACAGCAATGTGGACAGTCAGAACTGCAGTACTGAGCAGCACGTTCAAGTTATTTTCAGCAGTCCGTCTGGTGTACTGAAGTGAGAAGCAGGCATTGGAAGGAGCCTTGAAAGCAATAAATGCAATGTTTAGGAGTTATATTTAGTACCCTGCAATGCACTGTGTGTGTGTGTGTGTGTATTCTTTTCTGTTTCTCTTCTGACTAAATTGACTAAACTAGAAGCTGCTGCTTGTGATCTGCTGGTCTAATCAATCTGACCGCTTTAGTGACATGCCCAGGACTAAAAGGGAAGTGGATGTCAGTGTTGGATGGATCTGGTCTAGCACCAAGTTTGCAGTAAGCAAGGAAAGTTGCGCCACAAAAATAATAATCTATACAAAGTCCCAGATGTTAGTTGCCATCATGTGGGGCCATAGGATAATGGCTGACCTCTACCCAGCTGCTTAGACTTTCTGTTTGTTTTTGTTTACGCCAAACTGTCCTGTTGGTATATGGACCAGGCTTGCAATGGTCAAAGCACAAATAGCCAGAAAACTGTAAGTTAGTGTTATGTGGTCCTGCTTTCTTACCTCCATTGGGGAGCCCTTAAATTATTGGAAGTGGGTTTGGAGGTGCGGGGGGAAGGGGGCACGCTGGCAGATTTGAGTTTGCCTCTGCCGAAAGTGCAAAGTGACAAAGGAATGCAGCCTGATGCTCAGAAATGCTTTATATCGACAAGCATGAAAAATAAAAAGTATGCATTTGTTCAGTGATAATGGATGTAAAATTTCTGCATTGTATGTTGGGGGGGTAGAAAGTAGAATGCAGTAGCTAGTAGTACAGTATGTTAAGAAGTTGCTCTTACTGGTCTTGCGCTTGGACAGTGGAAGCTCCCATAATAGTTCACTTCCCCCTCCCCCCCCAGAAGAAGAGGTACTGCCACTGGAGTTGCTGCTAATTGCTGCTAATTTCCCTCCTTCCCTACATGCTTGGCTCCCGTATTGCTCCACATCACTGCACGGACTGGGTACAAGTGGCACTCCACCCTGCTGACTGGTATTTGGCAAGTGTAGCTTTGCAGAACTTCAGCATTTGTTTTTCAGAAGGTTTGCTTTCCTGTGTTCCGCAAAGAAGTCAGCCTAATGAAAGATGTTATCTTAGCTGCTGCTGGACTGTATAAAACCCGTGTGTACACATGGTCCTCCTTCTGAATTTCCTCTGGAGTTTTCAGCATTAACTAAATTGTGCCCTCTTGTGAGAGCTTCCTTTGCCAAGGCCTGTTAATTAACTGTTCTGCACCTGTTATCGTTTGCATAAGAAATACCTCACATTCATCACTGCTGCCATGTGAGACTTCGTAAAGCCCTGAGAAGCAGTGGGTCAGCCATTACTTTATTTTACTGAAGGGATTGTAGCGATAGGGATGCCAGCAGGGGTGTAGAGTTTTGTAAATTCCGGGGGGGGGCTCTTTAGCGTGCATGCTGGGACGATTTCCCCCTCCCCGCCGGGAAACCTCCGCGCCTCTCCCCGGGCCCTTCCGAGGCCCGCCAGCCGCTGCTGCCGGGGCCTCTCTCCCCCCCCCCCACTCCTTCCCTCACCCTTCGCCGGGAAAAGAGGGAGGGAGAGGGAAGGATGGAAGAGTGGCCAGGCGGGGGGGGGGGGGGGGGAGAGGCACTGGCAGCAGCAGCTGCCGACCTCAGAAGGGCCCCGGGAGGCACGGCGGCAGGTGCTACGTTTTCCCGGGGGAGCTCAGTCCCCCCCCCGGGAAAATTCGGGGGAGGCTCAAGCCCCCCCCCCCCCATAGTCTACGCCTATGGTTGCCAGGCTCTGGGGGGGTGGAGATCTCCTGGAATTACAACTCATCTCCAGATGACAGAGATCAGTTCCCCTGGAAAAAGTGGTTGCTGTGGAGTCTGGATTCTACAGCATTATGCCCCACTGAAGTCCCTTGCTTTTCAAATTTTTGCCCTCCATAGGCTCCACCCCCCCCCCCCCAAAAAAATATCCAGGAATTTCCCAAGCAGAATTTGGCAACCCTATGTAGTGAGCACCTGAGTCAGGTTAGCCAGGGCCCTTGATCTGATACAATACCCACTGTGAGGTATATCACTTCTACAAAGTGCTTTACCATTTTGTAATCTGATAGGTTACTGTTATGGCTAGGGTTGCCAGCCTCCAGGTGGGGCCTGGAGACCTCCCACTTTTACAACTGATCGCCAGCTGACAGAGATCAGCTCCCCTGGAGAAAATGACTGCTTTGAAGGGTGGACTCTATGGCATTCAACCATGCTAAGGCCCCTCTCCTCCCCCCACCCCCTCCTGGATCTACCACCAAAGTCTCCAGGTTTTTCCCAACCCAGATCTGGCAATCCTAGTTAAAGGTGATTGGAGAGTCTGGAAGCTGTATTTGAATGTTTCCCCCTTTTTGGCCTATTATGGCACTGTACCATGCTGAGGCCCCTCCCCTCTCCTCACCCTCTCCTGGATCCACTCCACCCCCAAAGCCTCCAGGTATTTTCCAACCCAGACCTGGCAACCCTAGTTATGGCTTTTTTACAGATGGTGATGACACTGAAAATGAGCGCAACTGAAGAAGAAGAGAAGAAGAAGAGATTGGATTTATATCCTGCCATTCACTCACTTGGAGTCTTAGAGCGGCTTACAAACTCCTTTTCCTTCCCCTCCCCACAACAGACACCCTGTGAGGTAGGTGGGGCTAAGAGAGCTCCTTCCCAAGCTATCCTTGAGAGAACAGCTGGTGCAGAGCTATGGTTTGCCCAAGGTCATCCAGCAGGTGCGAGTGGAGGAGTGGGGACTCAAACCCCGGTTCTCCCAGATTAGAGTCCGCGCACTTAACCACTACACCAAACTGAACAAGTGCTCCCAGGGCCAAGTCCATTTCTCCAGCACCTGATTAATCTGTGATGGCGTTTACAGTCAGATATCGGCCTTACATTACTCAGCACCCCCAGCACATTTATCTGAGAGCCACTCAGAAGTTTATTTGTTTATTTACAAGATTTCTATGCTGCCTTCCCGTCCAATTTAGGGGGCCCTGCCCTGGCTGGCCCAGGCTCGCCTGATCTTGTCAGATCGCAGAAACTAAACAGGGTCAGCCCTGGTTCCATCTTGGATGGGAGACCACCCAGGTAGTCTACCAATTCTGAACGTTTCTTGCCTTGAAAACCCTATGGGGTCACCATAAATTGGCTGTGACTTGATGACAAAAAAGAGGCATACATTAAAACACCTGAAACATTAAAGAGCATTTAAAATGCAAATGTAAATGCAACATTTAAAACAATCAAATAAAACATAAACACACAAGTTATTTTGCCCTTGGCAATTTACCTAGGAAGGGGGTTGTCTCTAGCTCCCTGTTTGCTGTAGCCACCCCTGCAGGTAGTAGATAAAGGTTGGGAGATCTTGCGTCCAGGGAAGATGTAGGAGCATGAGGCAAGGAGGTGACAAAGGTGTACAAACCTGGGGCCCTGCTTCCCAGGGGCAAAGATAATTTGAACATGTCTGTGGTATAACTGGTTTCTTTAAAACGACAGGTAAAATGTCTTTTTGGTCTACACAACACATCCGGTGTATAACATACCTGACTCTAATTTTGATCTCTGCTGTTTGCTATAGGAAGGAGTGTCTGTAGCTTTGGCTTAGAAAACACCAAGGATTTAACTATCTGAATGTTGAGCAACTTCAGGAGTCATTCTACATCTGTTCTGCAACTTTCATTAACAGGAATGTTGTGTACAGGAAGGGAAATTATATAAAAAGTTGCAGATCTCATTCCAATAAATAGGCTAGGTCACACTGGCAGACGTTTTTGTCGTCATTTACAAGGGCTTGTATCTATCTGGTTCTTTTTTATGAGCTAAATGACCCAAAGAGCTTTATCTCGCTGTTACCTTGATAACTGGTCCAAAACAACTTGATATGTTTATTATGACACCTGTGTTTGTCTATTCTGCAGCCGCAATCAATAAACTAAAGGAAATGATGGCGTGTGTGTGTGTGTGAGTATCATTTTTTGCTGACGTGAGTACAGGAATGGTGCAAAGTGATTATGAGATAACTTGGGCTATGTACAGAGTTTAAGATAACATTAGAAGATAATTGTATTAGCATAGTTTGCTGCAGCATCACACCAAGAGCTCACATGTCAAATGGTTATTCTGTTATTCATCACTTAAATTGTCTGAACTTTCAGTTAGCTAGAGAGAAAAGCATTTAATTCAACATGTCTTCTACAGTTAATATTTCTTTTACAAATATGTATGTGTTAAGGACATTCACTTTATAGCAATTACAATAGGGGAAATGATCAGAGCTGGACGTTTTCCAGTGGAATAGACACACACAGCTTGGGTAATTCTTCATAAAATCTGGGTTTAAGAGATTTGATGATTTTGACTGTTCTGCTTCTTTTGAAAATTCACAACTGCTAGAGCTACACTTTGGAGAGGCAAGATTAAATGGCATAGTTTGCCTTTGTGCCACTTTTGGATCTTACCTCCTACTTTGAAATTTGCTTTTGTTCTGATCAGTTCAATCCAAAATAGTAAAGAGATGCATTTAGGGATTTCATAAAGTTTTATCCCATTACATAAATAAACATTTTTATAACTGACTTGTCCTAAGCTACATAGCTTGCAGTTAGAAAGGGCCAAATAAGCTTTGTAAGAGATGCTAAAACAGAGCTCCTTCCAAGAACTCAGCTGTCCAGCTGATTAATTGCATGTAATATCCTTTAAAACGGACAATAAGCAAGATAAGCTGTATGAGCTTTTCAGAATTCTCTACATGGTGCAGAATAGCAAAACAGGGTTTACCCAGCATTTCAGTATAATATTAATTGTCTTAATTGAATATTCTCCTGTGCAAACCTTAGAGAACCATGCTCCAGGGCCTTTCTGTGAGAAGCCACAGAATCTCCTCATGGTATTGTAAAATGCCTGCTGCCAGTATACTAATGTTAGGAAAGGTACTTCATGAACATTCCATGACTGCACTGTTAATTGGCAGGAAATAGGTTTATGGCAATAAATCTCCAAATCAACACAAGATAATATTGTTGGTGGGGGGGAGAGAGAATAGGCTTTTATTCTCAGTCTAGAAAGTTAATGAATGGTCTTACTGAGACAGACTGTACAATGATTCATATTTCCATGTTTCTTTCTTTCTTTTTTCCCGGACAGACCAGGGTACACCATTTTCATTTGGTTGGATCTGTGCTGCTTCAGCTATTATTCCACAAACAGGCATGTGTATAAGCAGGGGTCATTTGGTAGAAAAAGAGGTACAGGAGCTCATTAGCATAATTTATTAGCATAACTTATTTGCATATGCTACACCACCTGACATCACCGGAAGTATGTCAGAAGGCTAGAAAGAAAAGAGAGAGAGAGAGAGAGAAGGGAGGGAGGGAGGGGGGGGACAGCTACTAATCCAAACCTCAGAAATACCACTATTCTGGGAGGATACCTTCAGTGGTGGATGAAGCCTTCAGAAGGCTGGTTGGAGGAAGAAGGCCCCTTCCAGGGGATGGGGCCATTTTGCTGCAGTCATGACACAAACAGGCATTCCCCTGGGGGGGGGGGAGGGCTGGCACCAACTCCCGGAGCTGAGCTTCCCTGAGCTCCTGCTCGAAATGACCCTTGTATATAAGAAACAATGAATGCAATGGCATCATAGAGGGCAAATGGGCTATTGTGTGTAACAAGAGCTTTTGGAAGCAAATATTTACCACATCTCATGCATGAAGTAGATACTGAAGGCAGCAGATATATATACTGGGATGGATACAATGGAAGATAAACCAAGCTAACTGAAGTGGAATATAAAATCAAGTCACAACCCATTCTAGTTAGTGGGCTGGGAAATATGAGTACAAACATAATCTGAAGATTTGTTGGAGCATCAAAGCATGAATTCTCAAGAACTGTTTCAGCATTACAGGGGAGATGGTGACTATATCAAGAGAATCAACCATTGCCACAACTTGAGAAACACTGCCAACACTGTGGAGGACTTCCAGTTCTGCTGCTTTGTGTTCCAACATAAAACTGCAAACACAGCTAACACCAACACTAAATTCCGCCTTCTCTGACCACCCCACAAAACTACTGGGGCTGAAGAGGCCTAAACAACCTTGACCACCCCACCTTCACTTCCTGGCAGTTTGCCATGTAGTCTGAAATGTCAGCAGCCAGTAATATAGTTGCCAACCTCCAGATGGTACCTGGAAATACCCTGCTATTACAACTGATCTCCAGCCAACAGAGGTCAAGTCCCTTGGAGAAACTGACTGCTTTGGAGGGTGGAGTCTATGGCATTGTACATTGCTGAGGTCCCTCCTCTCACCAAACCCTGCCCTTCTCAAGCTTCACCCCTAAATTTCCAGGTATTTCTCAACCCAGAGCTGGCAACCCTATGTGTGCTGATTTCAGAGTATGGTATTAGTGTATGCACAGCTGGCTCTGTCCAGAATACTGTGGCTCAGCATTAGCCCTGGCTGACTAAAGACTGCAGGGCTGAAAGGGATTGTAAGAACTGGCCTTCTGTAAGAGAGAAGTGATTTATTTCCTCGCTATCCTTGTCTGCCCCTAAAAGCTGGAAAGGTTATGTATGGGAAGAGGACAACAATGCAAAAGTGGGCTCTGCAAAAAATCTGGATGCATTTTGCAGTTCCTAGGCATTTGATCTGAAGGTAGGAAAATTCTGCTTGTAATCAACTTCAGTTCCTCATCAGCATGGCCTCTATTGGTATGTAAATGTCTCCTCTATCGCTTAGTAATATCTTTCCAGGTAACAGGTAATTAGGCTGGAATTTATTTAGACTCATAATCATAGCCCATCCTGTTCTAAAGGCTCAGGGTACAACCACAGCCCAGGTAGTTAGCGACGTAAATCTGTTATGAGATAGGATCTTGTTGGTACCTTTGTTGCATGATTTAACTATGGGATCAAACTCAGATGAAGTACAGTCGACCTGAACTGGTCTTGCATCATCTCCCATACTCACTTGGGAGCATTACTGAGGAACATTAAAACATTAACATTAAATCCATGCTCTTTTAAAAACTTCCTTTGTGTGCCAATCTAGGGTTCCCAAAGTGTTACAGCACATTTTTGTTTTATGTAACTGTGGTTGCTGCAACTCTGTAGCAGGGCTATAATTGATTGATACAGTTTTCTACCAGAGACATTCTGGTAGATTTTATTTCTGGTCTGAATAGAGTTGCCAGTCTCCAGGTAGGGCCTGAAGATCTCCCAGAATTATGACTGATCTCTAAATTACAATAATCAGTTCCCCTGGAGAAAATGTCTGCTTTGGATGGTGACCTTTATGGTGTTATACCCTTCTGAGGTTCCTTCCTTCCTCAGCCTTCCTCAGGCTCCACCCCCAAATCACCAGGAATTTCCCACCCAGAGTTGGCACCCTAGATGCTGCTTTACAGATCCACTTTTTTGTTGTACAGACTAATTTTTTTTTTAAATTACATAAAAGTGGAAAGTGTGAGTGTGTTTACAAATATGTATATCACAAAGGAATACTCATCAGGAAATTTGGATCAGTGTACATTTGGTACTACATCCAAGTTTGTTGCTCTGTAATGTAAGCACAGCAGGTTTTGACCCTCACTCTTAGGCACATTCTCAGTGTAAATTCATTCAACCAAACTGACAAAATATTGCTACAGCCAGGGCTATTTTTGGGCAGGGACACACAGGAACGGAGTTCCGGCTGGCTTCCGAATTGGCCACGCCTACAGCCCCCCCCCCCGGGTTCCCCAGGTGCCTTGCAAGCCATGGGGTGCCTGGGGAAGCCAAGCTGATCCAGGGAGGGAAGGCAGTTTAAACTGCCTCCCCTCGTCGGGTTCCCAAGGCTCACTGCAGCTGTGGGGTGCCTAGGGAAGCTGATCCAGACACTGCCTTCCTTCCCTCGGGCTCCCCATGCGCCCCACAAGCCATGGGGCATCTGGGGAAGCCAATCCTGGGAGAAAGCTGTGCTGCCAGGGGTGTGTGGCCTAATATGCTAATGAGTTTCTGCTGTTGGGTGTGGCCTATTATGCCAATGAGTTCCTGCTGGGCTTTTTCTACAAGAAGAGCCCTGGCTACAGCACACATCCAGTTTCCAGCTCAGCCCACCCTGCAATCATACAACAACCCATTTTCAGCAGCTTTGTGTTAGCATACTGAGGTCTGATTCAAACATTAGAAACTTTACATGTCCCCCACGTAGACTTTGTACAAACATGCTCTGTGAGTTCTCAACAGAGAATTTAATTCTCAGAAACATGAAGGCCTGATTTGGATGAAGACACAAGGAGAAAGGTCTTCAGACTTCCCTCCTGCACCTGCCAGTTTGGTGTAGTGGTTAAGTGTGTGGATTCTAACCTGGGAGAACTGGGTTTGATTCCCCACTCCTCCACTTGCAGCTGCTGGATGGCCTTGGGCAAGCCATAGTTTTGTCAGAGCTTTTCTCTCAAGGACAGTTCTGGAAAGACCTCTCTCAGCCTCACCTACTTCACAGGGTGTCTTTTGTGAGGAGGGGAAGGGAAAGGAGCTAGTAAGCCACTCTGAGACTCTGAGTGAAGGGCAGGATATAAATCCAATCTCCTCCTGCTCCTCCTCCTCTTCTTCTTTCCCCCAACTGAATGGGTCCAGGGGGAGTAACTATTCAGCCCTTGGGAAAATTTACATGTACAAACGTAGGCTTCCCCAAAGGAATGAACTTTGGCTTCCAGGGCCATTTCCAGGGCAGGAAGTGGTGTAGAAAAAGAATGCTGAAGCCCCTTCTGCTCATGTGCTATGGTCAGGGGCCATTTCGTAGAAAAAGAGGTGCAGGAGCTTATTAGCATACCTATTAGCATAACTCATTAGCATATGCCACGCCCCCTGACATCACCGGAAGTGTGTCAGAAAGGGAAGCAAAAGCGGGGGGGGGGGGCATCTTCAAAAGCCTACCCTTCCCTTCCCTAGCTGGCTTGCCAAGGTGGGGGGGGGGCGAAGCAAGAAGGGCCTCATAAAATACAATGGAAAGATCACGCTGCCATGCAACTCTAAACAGAAGGGGTTTAAAGTTTAAAGTTTAAACCCCTTCTCGCTTCGCTTCCTCCACAGGCCTGCTGGGAGCTGGGGGAGGGGCTTGCCACCACTGCCATTTGTGCCCACTAGGGGTGTGCAAATACATTTTTTTTGGCCCAATTCAGATTGGGCCAAATCAGGCCGCATCTCTTCCGGCTGCCGAATGACCCCCGCATGTCAGTTTTGGCAATGCAAGCCCATTCGGCCAGCTGAATGTCAGTTTCAGCCCCATTATACCCTATGGGCCATTGAAGTCAATGTCAAAAACTCATAGGGTATATGAGGGGCTGGAGGTGAAGGGGTTTGAGGGAGATGCTCCAAACTTGTAACTTTTTCCCCACCATAGAGAACAATGGAGGGAATGGGGGCAACCTGTTTTGGGCCCTGTAGAATTGGACCCCATGGTCCAATCTTCTTGAAACTTGGTGGGTATTTCAGGGAGAGGCCCCAGCAGATACCCTGTAAGTCTGGAGCCTCTCCCTCAAACCCCCTCCCCTCCAGCCACTTTTTAAACTGCCGCCAAATTTCGGTGGTAATTCGGCGGCGGGCCAAATCAGATCAGAGAATCTGATTCGGCCCGTGGCTGCCCTAGTGCCCACTCCTGGACTGGTGGAGTGCTGTTCCGCCTTGCTCTGGCCCCAAATGACCCCTGGCCATGGTCCTGATTGAAATAGGGCCTCTGCGTGCCTGGGAAAGGATTTTTCAGCATGGAATGACTGGCATACAACTGACACTATTTAGATATTTATAAATTTTGTATCCCGCCTTTCTGCCTTTACAAGGGCCACCAAGGCAAACAGCAATTTAAAACATATATGATGAAATCACATTTTAAAACCATTAAAATCACGCCCAACACTCATCATTAAAACAATTAAAAACAGAGTTAAAATGCATGCAAAACATAAAAAAAGCAATTAAAACATTGGTTAGGAAGGAGGTATAATTGAGGGAATGTCAAACAAAACAAAAAAGTCTTCACCCAGTGGTGGAAGATGGCAATCGAAGGGCACAAACAGATCTCCCAGGGAAGAGAGTTCTAGAGCTTTGGTGCCATGACTGAGAAGGCCCTCTCCTGGTTTGCCGCCCACATAATCCCAGAAGGCAGAGGGGCTCCCAAAGAAGGGCCTCAGAAGATGACCATAGTGGTTGGACAGACTCGTAAGGGAGTAGGCAGTCCTTCAGGCATACTGGACCCACACCATATAAGGCTTTGAAAGTCTAATCTAGATGTAAACTGGGCATGCACTGCAGTGACCAGATCTTTCATGCCCAGGAAAGTCCAAAGCTGGCTAATCAGTAGAAACTGGTAAAAGGCACTCCTGGCCACAGCTGCCACCTGTCTATCCAGCAGTAGGCCTGGGTCCAAGACCACACCAAGACTATGGACCTGTTCCTTTAAGGTGAATGCAACCCCATCCAGAACTGGCGACACCTTAAATTGTGGGCCAGACCTTCCACCCACCAGTAGCACTTCCATCTTGTCGGGATTACACCTCAGTTTATTGGCTCACATCCACTCCCAAACTGCCTCCAGGCACCAGTTCAGGGTTTCCTCGGCCTCTTTGGGATCAGCCAGAAGCACATGATAGAGCTGAGTGTCATCCACACAGAGAGCCCAACTCTCTGGACGACCTCACCCATTAGTTTCATGTTAAAGACAGGAATGCCAGTTCTGGATTGGGAAATACATTGAGATTTTGGGGGTGGAGCCTGAGGACAGTGGGGTTAGGGGAAGGGAGGTACTGAAATGGGGAATAATGCCATAGAATCCACCTTCTAAAGCAGCCATTTTCTCCAGGTGAACTGATTTCTATTGCCTGGAGATCTGTTGTAAAGGTGGGAGATCTCTGGCCATTGCCTGAAGGCTGGCAACCCTAACTGAAGAACAAGGGGACAAGATGGACTCTTGCGGGACCCCATACACCAAAGGCCAAGGGGTTGAGCAGCAGTCCCCCAACAACACCTTCTGAAAGCTACCCTCCAGGTAGGGCTGGGACCACTGCAGAACAGTACCTCCCAATCCCAGCCCAGATAAGTGGTCCAGAAGGATGCCATAATCAATAGTATTGAAAGCCACTGAGGGATCTAGGAGAATGACTAGAATCACTCTCCCTCTGTCCATTTCCTGATGCAAATCATCCACCAGGGTGACCAAGGCTGTTTCAGTCCCCTAACCAGGCCTAAATTGGAAGTGATCTGAAGAATTTGCCTCATCCAGGAAAGCTTGGAGTTGTCCAGCCACCAGCTTCTGAAACAGCTTGGAGTCTTCATCTTCTTGCTCAGAAATGTAACATTTGAGAGTGGTCAATAGTTACTGAGATCTCCTGGGTCCAGTGTAAGCTTCTTCAGGATTCATCCCCTCATGGAGATCATATGGATTTCATAACATGTGAATCTGCCCTTTAAATGTGGGCTAAACTGAGAGTTGGGTATGTGGTAAAGAAAATTGGTGCTAGAAAGGGCTGATGTACATTGGGGGCATGTATTAGATCAGGGGTGGCCAAACAGCAGCTCAGGAGCCACATGCAGCTCTTTCACACAGTCTAATTTAATGTTAATAAAAAGCAAATTTGCAGATTTTTCAATAAAAATGTGTGTGTGATATTTGTTTATGTCTTGTGGCTCTCAAACATCTGACGTTTATTCTGTGTGGCTGTTACATTAAGCAAGTTTGGCCACCCCTAGATAGTTAATGCTCCCACATGCAAACCCTCCCCGCAAATTAAAACCTAGCACACTGGGGAGAAAGGTCCTATCTGAGTGTTTTGCATGCTGTGATAATTTTCCAGTTACATGGAAAAAATAAGGAAAGGGACTTTTAAAAAAATGTAATGCCTGACCTGCAGTATGAAGTGGAACAGTCCATTCTGCTACCTCAGCCCTCTGCCCCTGTGCTGCATGTGTAGACGTGGCCTTAGAAATCACTCAGTGGTATCTTGAGTACGTTGTAGGGTTGTCAGCTCTGGGTTGGGAAATACCTGGAAAGGTGGAGCCTGGGGAGGGATGGGAGAGACCTCAGCAGGGTACAATGCCATAGAGTCTACTCTCCAAAGCAGCCATTTTCTCCAGGGGAATTGATCTCTATTGTCTGGAGATCAATTGTAAAAGCAGGATATCACCAGGTAACACCTGGAGGTTGGCAATCCTAGTACACTGCCATTAGAATAGCACTGTGGTTTGTGATAAGTTCAGCTATGGTTAGCCTTTGGGGGACATTCCCAGCAAAAGAGTGATGATTTCTGAGGTAAATCTCCTTACTCGACCAAGACACATTACACAAATCCCAGCAATGTCTACTGCTGAGGCAAGTGGCTTCTGTCTGCTATATTTCCCTCTCTTGCTCAGGGATTTTCCTTTTTGTTGCAGGCTGTAGCCCTTGCAGTTTGGCCAGCAGGGGGCCTGCGGCCCAACAAAGGATGATGGGAGTGCATTACTGGGGAAAACGGTTTTTATTCTGGCTAGAGATCTGAGGGAATCCAGAACAGCAGTGGAGCTGACAGAAAACTAAAGCGTCTCTCCCAGTCTCTCTCTCTCTCTTTCTCTCTTTCTCTCTCTCAGCTCAGTCCACACTCACTGAAACTTCAGTGCAGCCTTTTGCATCTCCACCCCCAGCTTGCTTAATACCCCTAGTTGGGTGTGTGGATTTTTTCCCTCTCTTTTCTCACATTTTGCCGTGCTTTCCTTGCTCTCTTTGTGAGTCTTACTTTTCTCATTTCTCTTTCTCACTGTAGTTGCAGAAAGAAGGATGCCTTTGCCTCTGACAATTATGTTTTTGCTTATGCTCCTGCAACCTCTGGAGACTGCGGTGAAGGAAAGTGCCACCTCATTTATCCAAGAGCCATACACATCTTCCAGGAGGGAGCAACTGGCTCAAGATAAAAACGTAAGGAGACACAACATCTCAAAAGATGCTCTGCTGGAGACACTTGGGGAGTTCCGTAGGTGGTCAGGGTCCATTGACAATCACAGGAGGACACTATTCTCAGAAGAGCCACTGAAATGGAGAAGAACACGCAGGGGAACAGAAGATGAAGACGCCAAGCCGGTTCAGAAGTACATTCCAGGAGTAAAAGTGGAATTTCCTCGGCCTATTAATCCTGCCAGCCTCCGGCCAACCAAGGTTCTGGTGCCTTCCAGCACAGATCCATCAGAGCAGCGTCAAAGAAGCCCAGCTGTCCACGGAGGCACAGAGTCCCACAACATTGTGACTGTGGCATCAGAAAAGCGCTTTCAGATCCAAAATCCTCTCTACCCAGTGACAGAGAGCTCCTACAGTGCCTATGCTGTCATGTTCCTGTCCCTCATTGTCTTTGCTGTGGGTATCATTGGGAACCTCTCAGTGATGTGCATTGTCTGGCATAATTACTACATGAAAAGTGCCTGGAACTCCATCTTGGCCAGCCTTGCCTTCTGGGACTTTCTCATCCTCTTCTTCTGCTTGCCGGTCGTCATCTTCAATGAGATCACCAAGAAAAGGCTGCTGGGGAACATTTCCTGCCGCATCGTGCCCTTCATGGAGGTAAGTGGTTCCTCCACTACACTGCCCTATACCTTGCTACCAAATTTGTGTGCCTATTTTAGGGGGAGAGATACCCTGGTAGTCTGGGCCAGTCCATATGTACTGTCATTTAATCATGTTGATGCTGCTATCCCACTTTCTTTCCAAGGTAGACATATGACAGATTGATCCCACATGGGCTATCCTGTGAGGGTAACAGGTATCTCACACCACACTGAAATGCTTATAGGAAAATGGAGACATATATCCTTGTGAGATGGGGAATATATTATCACAGGTGGTATTTCTAAGCCTGATCTTACCTGTTCACTGGATCTGAGTGCTCATTTGTATTGCCTGTGTGCATTCATATGCCATATTTTTGGCAGAGAGATCAGTGGTTGTGTTGATCTCAGAGCTACAAAGCAGACCACGTCAAGTTGTATCTTACTTACCAAGAAGAATATACAAACTTTTTGAAACAAAAAGCCATCAGTTGATGGAAATGTAAGTAATTTTCAGATGCATACAGGAAGGCAATACCATAATTTAAAAGAATAAGTGCATCAAATTGTAGAAAAGAATCCATTAACCAGCAGGGGTTGGAGCTACTGTAGTGACCCAATCATTCAAAAGCTGTATTCATACCATTGTTCTTTGTAAATGTTGTGACTTTTATATTCTCGAGCACAATTTTTAAAGGAGCAGTGCAAATTTCCATGTAAGATACGGACTGAGATCAACTGATTGTGCTAGGAGAAATTATTACCCAGTGGTGACAATGCATTCCCTTTGAGGTTGCTTTTCTTTTTTCTGGCAAGGCACTTCTGCAATTAAGCAGATAAAAGTTTTGCCACTACTGAATCATCATTCTAGGAAAGCCTTTACTTGCTGAATGTCTGTCTGTCATGCAGCTATTAAAGGCACTGAAAAATAAGGTGGCAGCCTTAATTCTTATCCACTATCATCTTTCTTTCAAAATAGCTTTTATTTTACCCATTTTTAAAAAAATTACATTTCTGTCTTGAGCTTCTTTCATCATAGAATTGAAGGCAACACACACAGGGGCCACAGGTATCTCTCAGCCAGGTATTGACAGACCTGGACCTGCTTAGATTCAGGAAAATAGTTGCTTCATGTAGCTTCAGACCATTACCTGGGCCCATAATGGGACATCATTTGGAGCACTGTATGAAGTTTGCCACATTTCAGAATAGCACAGAAGATCTTTTGGATTTCATGTTGGGATTTGTGTGTATATGTAGTGCTGTATGCTGATAATTCTTCCCATATGTCTACATAGTTTGCACCTGGGAATTCTTTTTGTAGATTGTAGTGTCTGTGGCATAGAGATGCTAAGCATCTTTCCATAAATTTGGACAGGGACTCTGTGGCAGAGGAGGGAACTCAAACCTCAGACTCGTCTAAATAATTTGTCTGTTGGTAACTGCATCACTCATGAGATGTCTCTGCGTCTGTTTAGAGTTTTAGCACCTCTAAAACACATTGGGATGGATCCCAAAGTGTCCTCCTATGAGCAGAAGGCACTATTGCTCATGCAAGGAGAGACTGGAGATTGTTGTAGATTTTCCACTTTTCATTTAGTGTAAGCTAGGTTCATTGGTTTCTGTATCAGGGATAATGCTCCTGAAGAGCTGACCGATTAAATGCTGCCATTACTTTGAGCTGCTGCCCATTTTCATGCCCCTAGTATGGAGTTCCTAAAAGAAATCAGTCTGGATAATCAGTCACTGCCAATGAACACAGAGAGGCTGCTTGCTTAAATGCCTTGCATTGTGGCTTTCTGTGAACCTCACATTTAAGAAGCATGTTGCCACGTGGAGAGATGGCAAAGATGTGTGGCTAGGACTTCTCTGTTTGCCAAGTTATTCTGTCAGCAGAGTACAGCTCCTCTGTTGCCCAGACTTACCTGAAGACTGAGAGCTTCCTACAAGCACCTGAAGCAACCCATAAAGAAAACACCCTGTGTGAGGGCTAATTCAGCCCTTTGCCCCCTGCCCCAACTGAGTGATGACTCTGTCACTCAATGCATATCTACGCTACAAATATATATTGGGTTTATGCCACTATAACAGTTTTCCCCAAATAATCCTGGAGATTTTAATTTAGTGCTAAGAATTCATAGATCTCAAGTCCCTACACAGAATTATATTTCTGAGGGTTTCCATAGGAGACAGATTCACTGTTAAACTGTTTTAGACTGTCATGGACATACATCCCAAGGCTGTTAATGATAGGATATTTTGGAGGTCATTTAGGGTCAGCATAAATTGGAAGCAGCTTGGCACATAACATATATATGATTGGAAGCCACATGATGCAGCAACTACCTGAGCTTGTATTGATCTAGTCAGTGCCTCTTCAATGGAAGACCTAGGAAGAGCCTCATGTATTCTGCTTTGATTTCCTGGATTGGAGAAAGGCAAGATGTAAATGTAATAATAAATAAAATAAGCCGATTACATCGATATATCTTTGTTCATTCAGTTTTTCCAAGTGAGATGAAAAACTTACAAATCTCACCTGAGGTGAGCAACAAGTATCAGACAAAAATACTTCCAGCATGAGTACTAATTAACATGACCCATTATTGGCTCTGTATGTGAAAGGTCACTGGCTCCCCTGTAGGCCATAGCATAGAGAAGTTCCACAGAAAGTATAATTTGCCTGGATCCTGATTCTGCGCCTACTCCACTGGGATGTTCTCTTTGCAAGACCCATTGAAATGCCAACACACTTCTCGGAAGAGTTGTTCTGAAATATGCAATAATACTAAATAACTGTTTGCAAAATATAATAACTGTATTCTCCTCCCCCCCAAGATCCTCTTAAATTAGCAGTTTATGTAACTGCAAATGCAGATCAAAAGAATACAAGTGGAGACCCAGGATACTTGCAGGGGGATCCCTCCCCCTCAGTTGCGGATGATTCCACTTGGGTGGCAATTCCTAGTGGGGGGAAGACTCACGTGGGGAATCCCATATCCTCCCCCCCCTCCCCAGTGCCAAGCCTGGTGCAGCTCCTTAGCCCAGCAACTCCCATCACTGCTGCCAGGCCCAGTGCAGCTTCCAGGCATCCTTCATGGACATGAGCTGGGGGGGGAAATCCCATATTGCCCCTCAGTGCCAAGCCTGGTGCAGCTTCTGACAAGGAGGAGAGGAAAGATAAAGAAACAGTTAGTGCAGTGCTTTCTATTTTAATCTTCAGCTATCTCTCTCCCCGTCCATTTCTATCTTTCTACTTGACCTCATTCCCGGCCGCCATTTCCCAGGCGGTATTCTTATCTAGCGTCTTTATTTTATCAATATATACAGGCAGTTTAGTTATTTTTTAAACCCTACTTTACACTTGTAAGCAATAAGGAGTAATAAATAATATTCTACTTAACTTCCCCTTGTCCTTTGGCGGCTCCTTAGGTTCCACAGTCCCCGAATGTCCCCACTGACATTTCTTGCCGCAGAGGCTTCCCTCATAGAGCTGTTTAGTCCTTCTCTTCTAGCAGCGAGGGGGTTGCCTTCCCTCCTGCTACCCTCCGACACGGACCTTACTCTCCCCCCCCCCTACAAGGGAAGGAGAAGGCGCTGTTTTCGCCTAGCTTCTGTGAGAGAATCTTAGAGCTTCACAGAGAGCTCTTGCTTCTCCGTCCGCTCCAGAGGCGACCGGAACCGGATCTCCCAAATGTAACATTTTTCAAGACAATTCTGATTAGGAGATTTTGTGTGAGGTCTCCTGTGCCGCAAAATTTCAGCTCAACTTCCAGCTCAATTATGGAATCACTCAGAAGTGGCTCTACGCAAATCAGTAGCTCATAGCATCTGTTTCCCACCAGTCAAACAATAAGAGAGGTCAGTAGGATATGGATGAACAAGATAATAGCTATTATCTGGATAAAACATGTCAAGAGCGGGATGCTATATTTTTGCTCTGCTTAATGGACTACATCTTTTCTCTTGGTGACCTCCCATTCTGGCTACTCCTGGGATGGGATGGAGTGAAGCGGTGGGGGGTGGGGGTGGGGGAGATAGTGGGTTGCCATGGCAAATCTTGTTTGACTGGGCAGAACATATTACCATGGAGACTTTGTTAATGGGTGCAAAATAAAAGCCATCTTAATTTTCCCCCTCTTTGCTATACTGAATAATTGCCAGACGAATTCTCAGAAATGTAGGAACTCTCTAGATCTGCAGAGTCCTGAAATAAAGGATGCCTTTACTGCATGGGAAACCTGTGTTGTTATAGAATTTGAAATAGCGCTTTACAAACCAAGACTGGTCCTGTTTCTCCCTGTCCTGCCTCCTTCCTGCTGCAGTAGTGAGCTTACAAAGAAAGAAGAAGAAGAAGAAGAAGAGATTGGATTTATATCCCACCCTTCACTCACTTAAGAGTCTCAGAGCGGCTTACAAACTCCTTTCCCCTCCCCTCCCCACAACAGACACCCTGTGAGGTAGGTGGGGCTGAGAGAACTCTTTCCCAAGGTGTCCTTGAGGGAACAGCTGGTACAGAGCTATGGCTTGCCCAAGGTCATCCAGCCAGGTGCAAGTGGAGGAGTGGGGAATCAAACCCAGTTCTCCCAGATTAGAGTCCGCGCACTTAACCACTACACCAGACTGGCTCTGACAGACTGGCTCTGACAGAAACTGAGGCCCAATAGAGTTGAGAGCCAGTTTGGTGTAGTGGTTAAGTGGGCAGACTTTAATCTTGGAGAACTGGGTTTGATTCCCCACGCCTCCACTTGCACCTGCTGGATGATCTTGGGCAAGCCATAGCTCTAGCACAGCTGTTCTTGAAAAAGAGCAGTTTCTGTCAGAGCTCTCTTAGCCCCACCTACCTCACAGGGTGTCTGTTGTGGGGAGGGGAAGGGAAAGGAGTTTGTAAGCCGCTCTGAGACTCCCTTGGGTAGTGAAGGGCAGGGTATAAATCCAATCTCTTCTCTTCTTCTCTTCTTTGTTTTGACTGAAGATAAAGATGAGTTAAACCAGAGAAGGGCTGTTATCTTAGAGGTAGAACTCTGCTTTGTATGCAGAACGTCTCAGGTTCAGTCTCAGGCATCTCCAGCTAAAAGGATCGTGTAATAAGGTGATGTAAAAAACGTCTGCCTGAGACCTTGGAGAGAGCTGCTGCCAGTCAGAATAGATACTGATGTCTGGACATGCAAGTCACTTCTTCCCCACCTCTGCAGCTGAATACCTTCTTCCTTTGTTGGACGGAACGTGCCCCTTCTCCTGCCTCAGCCCTGCTTATTCTGTTTCTTCTCCGTTCCTGCCTCAGTGCAAGATGAGGGCAATGCAGGTGGTGGAACATCTGTGAGTGATTCAGTGCTTGGCTACAGGAACAGCTCAGTGCATGGAGAAGGCAGGGAAGACAATGGGGCCTTGGTATTGTTTGGCAGGATCACTGGCTGGCTGTTGGGCAGTGTAAGGGCCTGCTGCATGCTGAGTAGGGCCAGAGGCAAGAGGTGGGAGGAAATAGAGAAATGTAAGCACGGGTCTGGTGCTTTTTTCCTGCAGCCCATACATCCTCTCTCAGAGGCCTCTGTTGCAGGCTTCACAGGCATTTCTGCCCACATCTGAAGATCCACACAATCACCATCCTTTGCCCTAGAAGCTGCATGCCCTGCGTTATGTTGAAAGCAAAGCATCTAAAACTAGGTCAAATGTATTAATATTTGCATTCATTCAGAAACATCTCCTGTTAAATGCCTGAACATTAACATGCTTGATATTACTGATATTACTAGTTATGACCTGCTTATAAAGGGGAGGGGGCTTTAATCTACTTCATTTGTCAGTTCTAATCTTAAATGTTTTGCAGTTTATTCAGGTGTTGCACTCTTTAAGTTGTGGAGTAGCTGAGTATTTTTAAGAAGTTTTAATTTGATCTAGCGGTTCAGCTTATGCCCAGTATTTTCGTGTCTTTTTGTGTCTCTCAAGGGCCAAACTATATATTACATGGAAACTGCATGTACTGTTGAGATGCTGTTGGTCTAATGGCAGATTCTCCACCCCGGACTCTGGGGAAAGTTCATTTTCAGCATAGGTGGGGGGCAAAGGCTGCTAACTTTCCCCTGCTTGATCCTTTTCCCTTGAAATTCACCCAAAAGCTGTTTCCGCCCACTGCACTAGTCTGTACGTGTAAGGCAAACATAGATCTGAAACCCCAAAAAAGGGAAAGTAGCTATAGCAGAGATTCAAAGGGAAACTGGCAAGCAGGAGAAGGATTACGAATCCCCCCTTCCCTTTTCTGTGCTGCAAGTAGCCTCCTCTGGAGTGGAGTGGTGTGGAACAACTGGAGTGGAGAAGGATCCACTGGAGTTCCATGACCTAGAGCAGCACAGCATATATGTTGGCCCTTATTTTTTCCATCCCAGTGAATGAACGAGCAGGATTATGATGAATGCATTATTTTATTAGACTTCTATTTGTCTCCATTTGCTTCTTTCTTAATTTTAATGTTTACCATTTCATCACATGCAAACTCTTTAATTATTATTTTTTCCTTGCAAACTACCATTCATGTAGGAAGGATCATGAAAGGGTGGGGTCCATATATTGCAAAGGCTGCTAGTGTTTGCTTATGTATGTGTATGCATTTGTGGTCCAGCAATGGTCTGAAGCTTTGCTGGTAGGTCACAAAGTAGAAATGTTTTTAAGGTTCTGGGATCAAAAGAAAGAGATAGGAAATGGGATGCCCTTTAATAATTGGGATGTGTTTCATTGAATCATGGAATCACAGAGTTGGAAGGGGCCATATAAGTCATCTCTTGCAACCCCCTGCTGAATACAGGATCAGCCTAGATCATCCCTGACAAGTGTTTGTCCATCTGCTGTTTAAAGACTGCCAGGGAGGGGGAGCTCATCACCTCCCTAGGCAGCTGATTCCACTGTTGCACAACTCTTACTGTAAAAAAGTATTTCCTAATATCCAGCTGGTACCTTCCTGCCCTTAATTTAAACCCATTATTGTGAGTCCTATCCTCTGCTGCCCGCAGGAACAGCTCCCTGCCCCCCTCTAAGTGACCGCCCTTCAAATACTTCAAGAGAGCACTCATGTTCCCCCTCAACCTCCTCTTCTCCAGGCTAAACATTCCCAAGTCCCTCAGCCTTTCCTCATAGGGCTTGGTCTCCAGGCCCTGATCACCCTCGTCACTCTCCTCTGCACCCGCTCCATTCTGTCCACATCCTTTTTGAAGTGAGGCCTCCAGAACTGCACACAAGACTCCAGGTGCAGCCTGACCAATGCAGTGTACAGTTTCTTTGATACTGAACTCTAATCTGCTGGCTGCATCCTGAACAAGACTTTGGGGGTTTAAGTTTCTCTCTGTCCACAATGCTGTGAGCCGCCTTGAGCCAGTTTGCTGGAAAGGCGGGATAGAAATGCAATAAATAAATAAATAAAAACCGCCAATACAAGATAAAAATAAGATTATACAAATAGAACAAAATGTTATATAATATGGAAAAAAGGATTTGTATAAGATAAATGTATTAATTTTAATGTTTTGAAAAATAATTTTTTTTGCAAAATAAATAAATAAACAAACAAACAATGCATAGTTATTTCAAAAGAATACTAGCAAGTCCCTTGTATTTTGTTATTTACTGTGCTTGCTCAGAAGTAAGTCCCATTGAGCACAATGAGGCTTATTCCCATGTTTAAAATTTCAGCCTGTGTCTTCTGTGTCTCTTTCTTCATACTCCATGGTTGCTAGTTATTTTGCACAGGGTTTATATTTAAGGAATTGTGATTTATGGTTCAATGGATTAGTTCAGGGGTGGGCAAACTGTGGCTCGGGAGCCGCATGTGGCTTTTTCACATATATTATGTGGCTCCCAGCAGGGCAGCTGGAGAAGCTAAATATCATTAGCAAACAAATATCACTGGACAAATTAATATCATTATCAATATCTGCTTTTACCCCTTTTGTTATTATTTTTGGCAGTCTCATTTAATGTTAATAAAAAGCAAATTTGCTTATTTTCCAATAAAAGCAAGTAATATTTGTCCATGTCTTGTGGCTCTCAAACATCTGATGTTTATTCTATGCGGCTCTTACGTTAAGCAAGTTTGGCCACCCCTGGATTAGTTGGATTAGTGTGGTGCTATGCAGTGTAGCTGCTTTGGGCCAAAAAGAAAGGTGGGGTATAAGTATCCTAATAAATACATTAATTGAGTCTTATAAAGTCATGTGGATAGGACCGCCCCAGTTTCTCCTGCGCCACCACTGTGGATGGCACTTCTCATATTGAATCGGATCCAAACTAATTTTTTTTTTTGCTAATGGAAGGTTAAGGCGATTTCCACCATTAGAAGAGACCTGCTGGATCAGATCAATAGTCGATCTAGTCCAGCAAGCATCCTGTCTCACACAGTGGCCAACCAGTTCCTCTGGAGGGCCAACAACAGGACATAGAGGCCGATGCCTTCCCTTATATTGCCTCCTAGCTCTGGGATTCAGAGGCTTAGTGCCTCTGAATGTGGCGATCCCCCTCAGTCATCATGGCTAGTAAATATTGATAGACTTATCCTCCATGAATCTATCTAATCCCCTTTTAGAGCTGTTGATTCCTGTGGCCATTGCTACGTCCTCTGACAGCAAATTCCACATTTTAATCACTCTCTGTCTAAAGTAGTATTTCCTTTTGTCTGTCCTGAACCTACCACCCATCAGCTTCATAACTGCCTCTTCATTTCCCTAGTTTGCCTCTCCTGCTGTTCCTGAAGGTCTTATCCCCCAGGAGCAACATTTCATGGAGATCATGGGCGGCAGTGGACGGAGAGAGGCAGGAAGGAACATTCTGTTCCACTGACAGAAATGTCCTGTGTGAGTGGAAAATTTAGTCTGGATCCAGCCAGTTCTTACAAACATTTAACTTTCAGCTGTGATTCAATTATTAGTTTTTGAAAAAAGGAGTGCAGAGGTGAGGGTGCTTTAAATATAAGGTCCACTGGTACCACCGATCTTTATAGGCAGGAAGAGCTTTTCAGCTGTGGCCTCCAGGCTCCAGGAACTCATGCCCTAAAAGACCCAATCCCCTTGGTTGGCCTTGAGTGAAGTTAATGAAGAAACTTACTTTCCAGAGGGGCTTTGAGTTAACGCTGAACCAGGCATGATTATTTTATGGCTGGGCTCTTTTTTTTTTTTCCCTGTATTACTTCTGCTTTTTCTTTTATTTGTTTTTTATTGAGTTTTGGGTGGTTTTAGTGTAGTGTAGTCTTCTGTTAATGCTTGTAGTTTTTACATGTGTTTCTGTGTTGATGTTTTAAATCAGTGAGCCACCCTTAGTATAAAAGGGCAGGGTACAAAATCACACAGTAGCCAGGTATGGCGGCTGGAATCACATGATGTAGCTTCCAGCTATGGAAGAACAGAGGCACCATGCCTTTTGCACCCCACCACCTGAGCCTTATGAAGCCATAGGTTTCCTTACAGGATTGAATATGGACATTTCATTCTGGATGGAGCTTTGGTTGGACTCTGATAGAGTTTTTAAAGGGACATTCTTTCTTGAGTCATGCCAGTTTTTAAAGGCCAAGCTAAATGGGATGGTGGCAATCATGTTTGCTTGTTCACATGTCTGCCGTGTTCATATACAAAGTGGGGATGAGATGTACTTGTAACATCAGAAGGGACATGCAGGTAAGATGAAGAAAACTATCCCTTACCTTCCCTCCCCACAGCTCATTGCCCCAAGCATTTTTGTCACAACCTGCCTCACTTCCAGTACAAGAGCTGGGATGGGGGGGGGGGGGGGGGGGGGAGGGAGTTCAGGTGTTGGGCCTTCAGGATGAAAGGTGGGGAAGGATTCAGCTACCCACACACTGCATGCTCCTTTTCATGTTAAAAGGGCATCTCTGTCACAGGGCAGACATAGAGACAAATAAATATGGTTGCCACTATCACATCTAGTATGCCCATGAAATATATATAAACTAGGGATGTCGATGGATTAAAGAATGTTTAGCTGATGAATAATGGGCCTGTTAAGTAATTACATTTAAATAATGTTACACATACCAAATCCTTAATATCCTTTTGAGATAATTTACAGTTTAATGAACGAGGGCCACCACTTCATTAAAAAGACTCTCTTATTTTCTTTTTATTCCTTTTATATCACGACAGAGGACCCAAGATCGTCTTTATAAAAGTACGCCATTCACTTGTGCCCTCTTGATTAGGGGGGGAAAAGGCGTATGTCTGGGAAACAGGTTCTAACTGTCCGCACCAGTCATCTAAGATGTTGTTTGGAACTGCAGCTGGACCATCTCAAAGCAGCCCAGCATCCCCTGTGATGCTACTTCAAAGGATCCTGTGGCGCACATTCGATCATGCAGGGCAATCATTTGGGGAAGCAAAATTAATGTCTTGGACTGGGGTCTGCAGCGAAACCCTCTACAAACTCCAGCCGCTTCCCATAGGTTGGAAACAACAAGAGCCTTGTCACCTCATGCAGATTCTTTGTGAATCTTTAGGCTCGGCGTGAGTGACCTGGGAAAGCATGTGTGCATGTCTTTACAAAGCACCGTGAGAAGCAGGCCTCAGAGGCACAGGCAAGCAGCCTGAGAGTGTTCTCTTATGTACAGGTTTGGCGGCAGTTAAAAGGAAACAAAGAGTGCTTGAAAAAAGCAAGCCTCGCTTCCCAATTTCCGGTGGTTCCTGCACTCAATGAATACCCCTTGTTCCTGTCAGCAGTGAGCGGGTGCCTGCAATTAGGGCCCTGGAGCTCTTGAGCAGTCTATGAACCACTGTCCAGTGGGGCGTTGTGTTTCCTGAGCCTAAGGAAAGCTCAGAGTTTGTAATGGAGAGCGCCATGCGAGAGGGAGGGCAGCCACGGCTGATATTTATTCATTGTCTTTCAAACCCGCCCAGCCTTTGGCATTTTCTCCTCCACACTCTGCCCTCTTCCCATTTGGCAAACAGGGATGTTTTCCTAAGATTCTGAATGCAGCGGAAATTAACAGGGACTGGTTGGGGACAACAACAAACTTACTTGAGCTTGTTTGGTGCTTAAGGGAACAGATGCATTTTGGAAGCAAGAAGGAGGAGGACCTGGCATTTGGAAAGGCTTTAGAGACCAACACTTGTGTAGTGAGCTCTTGCTGGTGGCCTGAGAATCCCTTCCGCATCATGAAGCTGGCTCCTTCCTTCGTTTGAGCTGCTAATTGTAATGTGTACTCCTGAACTGGCTAGTCCCTAAGTACTGGGTTTCCAGAGGGCTGTTGAGACAGCAAATAACAAAGCAGGCATGCCTATGAGAGTCTTGCAACAGATTTTTATTTTCATTTGTTCTACTGCATGACAGTGCCCTTTTGGTGGCAGAAACAAGACTGGGGAACATCCTCCTCTGGAAGACCGCTTGGCTTCCTCTTTAGGGGTTTTTAGAAATATTATTAAGATGGCTCTGCTTCTGTTAGGTTGCAATCCCAATTGAATAAGATTGGACATATTTCTGACCTGTCTAGGATTACTCTCATAGACAGATTCCCCACAAGCAGCTGTGCCACCCTCGCTCTTCCGTTTCCCCTGGTTGCATTGGTCAATTTCACACTCTTCACTGCATGGCCGCATTTTGACCTGCATACAAGTCTAAATAAATAACTAAATAAATAAATCTCCCCCTGATTTCCTCTGTGTCTTTTTGATTCTTGTTTTTTGAGACCAAGAAGACGCTGGGGAAATCTGGGGGAGATGCGGGTCAAAGTGCGGCTCTGCAGCGAAGAGTGTGAAATTGACCAATACAACTGGGGGAAATGGAAGAGCGAGGGTGGCACAGCTGCTTGTGGGGAATCAGTTTCAGTCTTTTGCCTTTCAAGCATTTTTTGGCAAACATCCATTTTAATCTTTTTCCTGTTGATTGTGGTGTTGGTTTGTTTTTAGTGGTGATTTTGTGTTAAAGCTAAAGATAAACATGTTAACATAAATCAAGAGTTTGCAAAATCATGATATGTTATTTAACAGTTCCCTCTATTCTCTGTATTTCTAGGTGTCTTCTTTGGGGGTAACCACCTTCAGTCTCTGTGCCCTGGGCATTGACAGATTCCATGCAGCCACCAGCCCTCAAGCCAAGTTGAGGCCCATCGAGCATTGTCACTCCATCATTGCCAAACTGGCTGTTATTTGGGTGGGCTCCATGACCCTCTCTATACCAGAGCTCCTCCTCTGGCAGCTGGCACAAGACACCTCACCCGTCTCTGGCGTGGTGACCGACTATTGCACCGTGAAACCTTCACAGGATCTGCCTGAATCTGTTTACTCTTTGGTTCTTACCTATCAGAATGCCAGGATGTGGTGGTACTTTGGATGCTACTTCTGTTTGCCCGTCCTCTTCACGGTCACCTGCCAACTGGTCACCAGAAGGATCAGCAGCACAGAGAAGACTGACTGCCGTGGTGCAAAGCATGGTCAGTGTGAGAGCCAACTCAACTGCACAGTGATTGGACTGACAGTAATCTATGGTCTCTGCGCAATTCCCGAGAACGTTAGCAACATTGTAGTGGCATACCTGTCTCCTGACATGGTCAAGCAGACCCTGGACCTGCTGAACCTTGTCAACCAGTTCTTCTTGTTTTTCAAGTGCTCAGTAACTCCTGTGCTGCTGCTGTGCCTCTGCAAACCTTTGGGCCAGGCCTTCATGGACTGCTGCTGTTGCTGTTGTGAAGAGTGTGGTCAGGAAGCTGCCTCCAGCAGTGGTGGCTCTGATGGCAAGATGAAAACTGAGATGTCCTCCTCCATCTTCTTTGACAAGCCTCAGGAATCACCTGCTCCTGTGGGGGCCATTGGAACCCCATGTTAAGCTCAATCAGTCCAGAGGGGAGCATTAGTAGCTCTTTCACCAGCTTCTCCCAAGACAAAAAGTTGTTCTCTTTAGTATTGATTGGAGAAGTGGCTGGACAGTGGATAGAGCAAGTGTCACCCATATGCTTGTCTCAAAACCAGCTCCACTAAGGGTGACGTAGTGACAAGGCCTCACAGAGAAGCTCTCTCTTCAGTGCTGAACAGTTACCACAGCTGTGAACATGTCCAGAATCCCCAAGATCCCAGACATGCCAGAGAGGCCATTGCTCTGAGTGAGGGAGATGCTGAGGAATGTTCCACCTACAGACCCTTAAGGACTAGGAGACCACAGTGTCTTAGAGGACATAGTACAAATTAACCCTTCTACATTCATGCAGGATCTCACTGTCCTCCTCCATTCCAACCCCAGAGACAGCCGCCTCTACAAGATAAGCATTGCCCTACCCTAGCATCAATAAACCAATAACCTTGATAGAAAAAATGTTTCCTGTGACAAAGTTACCCTGTTATGGTGCAGCAGGTTATACTGTAAGAGTCTTACCGATGACTCAGAGTGAAACTGCTGCCTTAGTATTTTATCTTTGTTTGTGTCAAGGAGAGTACATATGATTTCCCATGGGAATTTTTTCCCCTAGCTGCAGACCTATACTTGCATACATGCACGCCCACGCACATATTTGGGGTGGTGGTGTTGAGTATTTGTGTGAGTGTATGTATGCCTGGAAGTTACGGGCTTGGATGTTTCAGAGAGGTGGCTTACTATTGCCTGCCTCTGCACCCCAGCCCTGATATGCCTTGGAGGTCTCCCTTCCAAGTACTTGCCAGGATCGGCCCTGCTTCGCTTCAGAGATCTGATGAGATCAGGCTTTCCTGGGCTATCCAGACCAGGGCTTGCAGCACTATATTTATATTTTAAGCCTGTCAAGAGAAGCACTGGAGAGGACTGGGTATGTGGTGGTGCTGCCCATCTCCATTAAGTTTTGCATATGAACCAGTGGTTGGCCACTAGAAATATGGTACATTCCTCAGAGCCATGGTTGGTTGAGGTTCTCAGCCATGCAGTTCCTTCTGCACATGGGGGTTTAGCACAGAGGCACGTGGAGGACAAATGGGGAATTTGTATTTCCTGTATTGTGTGAAGCAGCTGCAAGAAAAAAATATTATTCTCTCCAAGTAGCTCTGCACTAACATTCTGGGAGAGTTCCTGGGACAGGAGAGTACTTCATCCACATTCACTGTTATTGCAGCTCAGTTGTTCTTCTTCACCCCTTTCCCTACTTTTCCATCATCATCCCAAAACATAGCAAAGGTTTCTGAGGCAGCTCACGAGAACCTCTGCACTCTTCCATTCTTGCAGGTAATAGTTTGGGAGCATGGCCTGGGCATGACGTAAAGCAGGGTTTCCCGATGTGGCGCCTGTGGACACCTTTCCCGGTGGCTGCCCAGCGTTTGTAGAATGTGGGTGGGGCCAGGTGGGGCTTTTACCCAGCTGGCCATTGGAGATCTGATTGGCTGTGCCAATTTTTAAGCAGTTGCTTCAGCAGGAGCTGCCACCACAACACAAAGATTTTCACTGTATGACTGAAGATAATGTGTGTGTATGCAAGAAAATAGTTCTAAAAATATGCTCATTTTAAAAGGAATCATATTAAACAGAGCTTTAACTGTTTAACTGAAGGTTAGCTGTTAGAGGACCTCACTCCCTGAGATGTGCAGGACCTCACTCCCTGAGATGCTGTGGCTGGGTCCGCCTTATGTTGCAACCATTTTGTTGTTGACTCTGCCTCTTCTGCCAGTCATCTTGTGGTTCTGCCCACCATTCAGTGTCAGAATTCCAAAGGTGCCCACAGGCTCCAAACAGTTGAGGACCCCGCCATAAACAATACAAACGAGGGTTGCAGAGTTAGAAGGCAGTGCAGTAAAAGCAGGACAATGCACATAATAAACATTGCAAAAGGCTACGATCCCATTCTCTTATAAAAATGCCCTCCTGTTCCATTATACTACAATTCTGACCCTTTTATAAAAATGCTATTCTGAACACTTCTGTTTTGCACATTCTGTAGAATGATAGAAATATGAGGACCGTTCTCCCCAGACAGATCATTCCACAAGATGAAAGCCACAACAGAGAATGCACATCTACAATCACTGAACCTAACCATTTGCAGGGTGGCACCCTCTGAAGGCTTTGCTCAGATAAGGAAGCTGGCACAGTGGAGTGCAGCAGGAGAGGCAGTCCTGCAGGTACAATCTGCTTGTCCAGCACCTCTTAAATGCACAAGAGTCCTGCCAGTCTTTGCCCATCTAGTGCTAGAAGGTGAGGCTTCCTGGTCAGAAATCCTTAGGGTTGTGTCTTTCATGCTGTATAAGAAGGCAACACTATAGAATGCAAAGCTTTTCCCCATCACAGCATCTTAATTTGCAGAAAAGATGCTGCTGAACTTTTTGCTTGCTCCGCAGCTACAACAAAAGGCCTGCCAGTAAAACAAAGCAACCGTCAACCAAAAAACCCCTAGGAATTCTTGAAAACTGCACAGGTTTTTGCACCAAAAAACCTAAGGCCATGTAAAATAGTACTGAAGAGCTGCAGAACGTTGAGTTTGAATCTTGCCTCACTATTCCATCTTGATATATCAACTTTTCTCTGCAGTATATATCATTTACCCCTCTGGGAGAGATTCCCAATCCCAGGCAAGCCTCAGTAGCTCAGAAAAAAGCAGGCTGTACCTTTAAAGAATTACCACTGTGGATGAGACAAAGACTGTCTTTAGTCAGCAAAAACAGGCATCTTAGTTGTTCAGCTAAGGGAAACCAGATCCAGAGGGAAAGAGACATCGAACAGGTCAATGTTACAGCACATGCAGGAAGAGTTTAAGGAGCCAAGTTGTATCTTCTCTTCCAGGGATGGGGGGATTCTGCCAGGGAATCCTAAAGATCTATTTACCTATCAGTGTACACAATATTTATTGGTTAAATTTATTAAAGTAGACAGGGCTCAGGGTGGTGTACAACAATAAAATATACATAGATTAGTTAAACGGAAAACAATAGGAGTGGGCGGCAGATAGATGGGAAACTGTCGCTGCCCTCAGCCAAAGGCCTGACAGAACATCTCTGCCTTACAGGCCCTGCGGAATTGCATGAGCTCCCGCAGGACCCAGATATTATTTGGCAGAGAGTTCCACCAGGTAGTGGCCAAGGCAGAAAACACCTTGGCCCTGGTTGAGGACAGCCAGATATGTCTTGGGCTGGGGACCACCAGTAGGTTCTTGTCTGTGGAGCGCAATGGTCTCCGGAGGGGGGGATACCCAGAGAGGTGGTCCCAAAGATACGTGGGTCCCGGACCAATAGTGGGCAAAGCAAATCAATCACCACCCCACAAAGGAGAAGAGTAAAGCTTCCAAAAAGGTGAAAAGTCACATATTCAGACTTTACTCCTGGGTAAAAGTTGAAGGCCCAGTGGTATGACTCGCTGCAGAGGCCCAAAGGCATAGAGAAAAGAACTGCTAGGTTGGTTTGAGGTGGCAACCCCCACCCCCACCCCCCCGCACTTGAGAGAGACTCCTGGGCCTGGCTGTGTAGAAATGTTAAAGTACCTTGTTCTCCACTCTCTTTGGATTGCACCCTCAGGAGCGATAAAACGCCACTGAGGGAGGCAGTTGCTAGGTGATGAGCTGCAATGCTCAGTGAGGGCTTTGTATGTGGAATGACACCCACAGTTCCTTCTTGGGCCTGCTGCCATAGAAACAAAAGCCTCAGTCTTTGTATAAAGAAAGTGATGTTTGCTAATGGGGGCAGCTATCCAAACAGGAGCCCTCCCAGGACAGGCGCACTTGGTATCTCTTCCAAGGAGCTGTCTCTCACCAGCAGATTTGAGCCAAGGGGGCAGGGCCTTTGCCCTGGGGCTGTTAATCATTTGGACGGAACCTGATGAAACTCATTTGGGGAATAAGAGGCTCCCGCCTAACTCCTCTGAAGTCAGACAGAAGTCCTCAGCACCTGGTTTGAGTGAGAGAAACAAGGGGGCAAAAAGGAATGGGAAGGTTAAAGAGGAGGAAAAGAAGGCAATAGTTATCAGGGCAGTAGGGGAATGCAATCCAGATGCCTTGCCAGAGAGTGCATTGCCATTTCCTGAAAAGCACTGGGTCTTTTTTCTTCAGAGACCCTTCAGTCATTCATGTTTCCTGCCAAATCCTGCCTACTGGCTATGGAACTCCTAGCATTGCAGACAGTTCTGGTTTGGGGGGTACAGTCTGTTCATGCAGAGTTCTGATTGGGCCTGCTCAGCTTCACCCTTGCTGTTGTGAACCAAGTTTGCACAGTCCTCTGTGTGCCTACACACAAAATTCAAGACTGCCTTTGATTTACAGCATCTTCCAGATTTCTCAAAAAACAAACAAACACCCAAGACCGACAAGAGCCACAGGAGTTTTTCCTTGCTGTGATTAGCGCTGGCTTTAAGTTCAAATGGTGGCCAACTTAGCTTTGTATACAAACGCCTCTTCTTGCCGTGTCTACAAGTGGAAAGTTGTTCAGGTTTGGGGCCCTTCCCTGCCTGCCTGCCCATCTGGAAACTGTTTTCCCTAGTTTGCCTCAGGTGGTAGAGTGTTCCCATCCCAGAAACTGGCTGGCCACCTGGCCTTGGAGAAAAATGTCTTGTTCTTTTAAATAGAGGCTTAATGGGTTGAAATAAGCAGCTGAAGCTTTTCCTGGTATGGAGGTAAATAACATCACCTGGTACATTCCATTAAACTTCTATTCAAGGGGCAAAGTGTTCTTTTCCTACAGGGCAGGTGGCAACCGTACCCAGAACACAGCCTAAAAGCCACAGCAGAGGGGAGACTTTCCAGCCAAGACAGATGAGTTTTAGTTGCCAAATCCCTTTGAACTGATGGCAAGTTCACACTCTTTGGGCAGCACACATGAGAACTACAACTTTAGGACAACCTTAGGCATAGCAAACATCACCAGGACAGAAATTAGCTACAAATTCAAAACACTGGTACTTTCTGAAATGGGGTCTTGTAGCAGGGGGTGAGAGGGTGAACCCTATGACATTATATCCTCACTAAGCTCTCTTGCTTCCTTAAACTCTACCATCCCCAGGTTCTGCAACCAAATGTCCCAAAATTTCCCGAGCCAGAGCTGGCGACTTTAGGTGGCGGGGGGAGGCTGACTTCTTATTAATATGGTAGCACCTTGTGAAATGAGGGCTTGGTTAAGATTCACCACTGTGGTTTTACTGGTTAGACTAACCTTTGCTTGCGGTCTTGCAGCCTGAAGTATGACAACTCCTCCCCTGCGCAGTGGTGGGCACTGACCTAAAGGACAGTATTAGAGAAGATCCTTTGAACTGAACAGTTTATGTACACAAGATGGGGTTGCCTACACTTGAGAGTCTTGCAACTTAGAGGAGCCTGTCCTAATGAATGTCCTACAAGTATTCTGAGTGAATGGAACTAGACAACTATGGCACCGACCCACTCACACCATACACACACTCACAGTCCACTGTCTTGCTCCTAGCCCTGCCAGGGAGGGGCTGAGCGCAGCTGAAGTGCTGATGTGACCTGAATGCCTAACAAGACAGGAGGGAACGGAGGGGAGCAGCTTTTCACACTGTGCTCTCTCTGCTGGTTCAGCCTGAGTGAGGGCCAAGCAAGAACAATGCTGGGTTTGTTGCAATGGCTCTCAATTGGCCAGGGAGCTGGGGGTGGGGAACGGGGGGGGGGGGGAGGAGACAGAGACCAAGCCTGGCTAGAATACTGGGGGGGCGGGGGACGGGAAGGAAGTGTGTTTAACATTTAGAAAAAGCTGGGGCCAGGAAAGCAAGCCTCCTTCTCTCACGAGTGTAAGAGAAAGCCATGCACAAGCCCACAGTAACAAGCCATAGTTCAGTGCTAGTTCCACAAGGCGACAAAGCCCCAAAAGCTTCTACTGGAAGAGGGAGGGTCTAGGATGATCCCAAAAGGCGAGGGCCAGTTGGCAGAATCAGCACTGTAGGGCATAACCAGTGGGCATAAGAGTAAGAAAATAGAAAACATAGAGAACTTCTGTTCTAGCAGCAGTACAAGTGGGGGAGTCATGAGGTCCCAACGGCGAGGAGACATCCCATTTCCCCCTCCCCTGCTGATGCCTCTGTCCCTTTCTAATAAGCCTCAGCCCCCTTCCCAGCCCTGCATCACCTGGGTGATGGTAGCTGTGTGAGGGATGGTGTGGGGCTCCAAACCTTCCTGCCCAGCCAGCTAACAGAAGCCTGACAAAAATATGTAATCTTTCATTAAAATCTGCCTCCAATCCTGAGGACTGGAAGATAGCGAATGTCACTCCTGTCTTTAAAAAGGGTTCCAGAGGAGATCCAGGAAATTACAGGCCAGTCAGTCTGACATTGATACCGGGTAAGTTGGTGGAAACTGTTATTAAGGAAAAAATTAGTAGGCACACTGATGAACAAAATCTATTGAGGAAGACTCAGTATGAGTTCTGTAAGGGAAGATCTTGTCTCACTAACCTGTTAGTATTCTTTGAGGGAGTAAACAAACATGTGGAGAAGGGGGACCCAATAGATGTTGTTTACCTTGACTTCCAGAAAGCTTTTGATAAAGTTCCTCATCAAAGTCTCCTAAGTAAGCTGAACAGTCATAGGATAAAAGGACAAGTCCTTTTGTGGATCAAAAAACTGGCTAATTAAAAGGAAACAGAGTGAGTATAAATGGGCAATTTTCTCAGTGGAGGGAGGAAAGCAGTGGGGTACCACAGGAATCAGTACTCGGTCCAATGCTGTTTAACTTGTTTATTAATGATTTGGAGTTGGGAGTAAGCAGTGAAGTAGCTAAATTTGCAGATGACATGAAGTTGTTCAGGGTGGTAAGAACCAGGGAGGATTGTGAGGCACTCCAAAGGGATCTGTAGAGGATGGGCAAGTGGGCATCAACGTGGCAAATGGGGTTTAATGTGGCCAAGTGCAAAGTGATGCACATTGGAGCCAAAAATCCTAACTATAAATACACGTTGATGGGGTCCAAACTGGCAGAGACTGACCAAGAGAGAGATCTTGGAGTCGTAGTAGATAACTCAATGAAAATGTTGAGACAGTGTGTGACTGCAATGAAAAAGGGCAACGCTATGCTGGGGGTTATTAGAAGGGAATTGAAAACAAATTAGCCAGTATCATAATGCCCCTGTATAAATCGATGGTGCAACCTCATTTGGAGTACTGTGTACAGTTCTGGTTGCCACACCTCAAAAAAGATATTATAGCATTGAAAAAAGTGCACAAAAGGGCAACTAGAATGATAGAAGGGTTGGAACACTTTCCCTATGAAGAAAGGTTGAAGCGCTTGGGTCTCTTTAGCTCGGAGAAACGATGGCTGAGTGGTGACATGACTGAGGTTTATAAGATTATGCATGGGATAGAGCAGATAGAGAAAGAAGCAGGTAGAGAAAGAAGAGAGCCAGTTTGGTGTAGTGGTTAAGTGCGCGGACTCTAATCTGGGAGAACCGGGTTTGATTCCCCACTCCTCCACTTGTACCTGGCTGGATGACCTTGGGCAAGCCGTAGCTCTGTACCAGCTGTTCCCTCAAGGACAGCTTGGGAAAGCGCTCTCTCAGCCCCACCTACCTCACAGGGTGTCTGTTGTGGGGAGGGGAAGGAGTTTGTAAGCCGCTCTGAGACTCCCTTGGGGAGTGGAGGGCGGGATATAAATCCAATCTCTTCTTCTTCTTCTTTTCTCCCTTTCTCACAATACAAGAACTCGTGGGCACTCCATGAAATTGCTGAGCAGTCAGGTTAGAACAGATAAAAGGAAGTCCTTCTTCACCCAAAGAGTGATTAACATGTGGAATTCACTGCCACAGGAGGTGGTGGCGGCTACAAGCGTGGACGGCTTCAAGAGGGAATTAGATAAACATATGGAGCAGAAGAAGTCCATCAGAGGCTATTAGCCATAAAGTATAGATAGGAACTCTCAGTCTGGGGCAAGTGATGCTCTGTATTCTTGGTGCTTGACGGGGAGGGGGCAACAGTGGCAGGGCTTCTAGTGTCCTGCCCCCACTGCTGGACCTCCTGAGGGCACCTGGTGTTTTTGGCCACTGCGTGACAGAGTGTTGAACTGGATGGGCCACTGGTCTGATCCAGCACTGGCTTCTCTTATGTTCTGAAGCCCTGGAGAGGTAATTGTTGCGGACATGCTGGCCCACCACCTTCTGCTCTCTCCACACTCCTGCCCCCCCACCTCTTCAGCCACCATTTCCCCATTCCCTTCAGTTGCCCCTTACTTTGGTATGGGGTTGCTAGGTAACTCCACAAGGCCAATGGTGATCTTGCAAGGGCTCTGTCAGCATTTTTTTTAAACTTGGGGGTTCCCTGTGTCTGTTTCTGGACCCACTGACCAGATTTTTTTACTTGCACTCTGGGTCCAAGTTCAGAATGATGTACAGATGCCTCTAATTACCATGTTCTGCCAACAAAGGATGGCCCTGTCTCTATTCAGTCTACTTTTGAGTTTTCCAGAAGCATCTAACTACCTACTGTGTGAAAACAGAATCCTAGACAAAGTGGATCTCTAGTTTGACACAGTTCAGGAATCCCATCTTTCAGTTCAACTCTTAAATTGCCATGGATCAGAAACTGAATTAAAGGATACATATGGATTAAGATCCAAATTTTCAGCAGCATCAGAACACATCCACTTGCTTGATGAAAAACAGGTTTTCACAAATTACCCAAATTCCATCTACCTCTATTAGGATCAAATTAGATTTAACAAAAAAATGAGAGCTGGATCAGGTTGACCCAGTCATAATCTCCTTCAGGGAACCGATTTCCTAAGCACCATAGGGGCTCATTTCAGGTTGGAACTGTTGGGTATGGCTAGAAGTAGAGCCAGCCGTCTCCCCATTCTATTTTCATGACCTGAACCACGGGGGAGGGGTTGCCCTGTTTGGGGGGGGGGGCAGTGTGCTACCCACTTTGGTCTGGGAAAACAGTGAGGAGGATGAAACTCCTTTCTTCCCGACATATCACAGCCCCAATTCAAATCAGGCCCTTGCAGTGCTTGACAAATTAGTTCCCAGCAGCTGTCACCTGAGTGAAATGAGTCCAGTTGAGGAAACCCTGAACTAAGTTATTAAAAACATATGCTTAGTTTGGTCCTTAGTCTTCAGCAATGTGAACATTTCCACGTTGTGCCAATTCACATTGTGCAGCACACTCTAAAAGCCAAGGAAATGACACTTCACCTAGAGATGCAGTTGCTCATTTGCTTGAGTGCCCTCTGCAAGACTACTCTCGGCTCCTCTCTTGAGAAATGCCCGCACCATCCTCATGGAGGAGGAGGAGAAAAGTTGGATTTATACTACACCCTTCACTCAGAGTCTTAGGGTTGTCAGGTCCCCTCGTTGCTCCAGTGGTGGGATTTGGGGGGCATTCTGGGGGTGGGCAGATATGCCCCAAGCCTGGCCAACCCTCTCCCTCCCCTCCTGCCAGATTTAAAGGGCTTCAGCTGATCAGTGGGTACCATGAGGCCTGCTGATCAGCTGGAGGGCCCTTTAAATCAAGCAGGAGGGAGGGAGAGGGTTGTCCCTGGGCCACATGCTCAGTCCTCTCCCTCCCACTAGATGTAAAGAGCCCTCCAGCTGATTGGAGGGCTACCTGGTCCCTGCTGATCAGCTGAAGCTCTTTAAATCTGGCAGGAGGGGAGGGAGAGGGTTGGCCAGGCTTGGTGGTGGAGCTTCCCCTGCCGGCCAGGAGTGAATTGGAACCCCCCAAAGCAGGGGAAACCCTGCCTGGATCGTGGGCTGGCAACCCTATGGAGTCTCAGAGTGGCTTACAATCTCCTTTCCCTTCTCCTCCCCACAACAGACACCCTGGGAGGTAGGTGGGGCTGAGAGAACTACCCTTGAGAGAACAGCTCTGAGAAAACTGTGACTGACCCAAGGTCATCCAGCTGGCTGCATGTGGAAGAGTGGGGAATCAAACCTGGTTCTCCAGATTAGAGTCCGCCGCTTTTAACCACTACACCAAACTGGCTGGACACTTTGCTGGACACTTGGACTCCACGATGGTCTTGGAATGCTCCAGAAAAGAGAACACAAACCTTTACCTATTTCTCACTCACGCATGAGTGAGCACCCTGGCACATGCATGCACAATGTTACTGGATGGAAGGTGGGAGTCCTCCAGTCGAAGAAACAGGATTGCCTGATCCTTTACTGCTACAACAGGGACTGTGTATAAAAGGATATGCTAGTTGTGGCAGCTATGGGGTGACAGAGAAAGGGACACAGGTTCTGAGGTAACTTCGTTCTAGGCTGAAGAATGTCCAGTCCCCCACTCTGGCCTCTCCTATAGATTCTTTAAACCTCAGCCTCCCACAATCAAATAAAAAGGGGGGACATAAACTTTGATTCAAGGATTGGTAGTGTGTAAGCCAGGGGGTCCACAACATGGTGCCTTTGGGTGCCCACCAACACCTTTTCTGGCACCTGCTAAGTGTTTTTAGAAAGTCAGAGAGTCCAAGTGGGACTTTTGCCCAGCAAGACTTCTGATTGGCTGTGCAGATTTTTTAAAATGTTGCTTCAACAGCAGTTGTCACCACAGCACGAGGATCTTCACTGTGTGACTGAAGGTAAGCTGGGGCATCCATTTTATAGCTGACTCCACCTCCTGTGGCAGCCATTTTGTGGCTGTGCCCACCACCCTACATCAGAATCCCAAAGGTGCCTGCAGGGTCAAAAAAAGGCTAGAGACCCCTGGTGTAAGCTATGTAGTCCCTCAAGGTCTCTTATTTGGAAACCTGCTAGACCAAGGCTGTAATCACTTGTGAGGTAAACAGAAATCTCTTTTCTCCAGATATCTGACCAGACAGACAAGACACAGATGGAGATGAACGAAGGTTTATTTAACAGAAAATAAAAGTATTTAATAGGGTCAATGCTTTGTGTGGATGCCTTCAATACGTAAAGTAAAAATGGCTCTTAACTTCATCCCCCCAAGATTACAGACTTTCCCCCAATGAGAGTAACTACTCTGTAGCTGAGCCTCAAGTAAAGTAAAGAAACCCTGAAGGGAGACTTGATCCCCCTTTTCCCTAGACCACTTAGCTCAGCAGGCTGAAGGCTGCCCTTTTTACCACACAGAGCTCCTTTCTACCAAACCTTGACATGCGAATTGGGAATGATGGGTCCTTAACGAGATGCTTATTTGTCATACTAAAACAGGCTTTCTTCCCTCAGCCGATCCCCAAAAACCTATCTAAAAACCAAATAAAAGCCTTGTTCAGCTGATGCTCCTATCTAGAGCCAGGAAATCCTGGTCCCAAAGGAAAAAAGTTCTTCCTCCACTGAAGCTGAGGCTGGCTCACCCCCCCCCCCCATCCAGTGGTGTTCTATGGGCTCTGATTGGCTGACAATCACTTGGATTTGCATGAAGCCAAAACCACAGGCATTGGTTCAGAGCCCTGGGGGGGAGGCAAGACATCTGCGGAGGATTGCCACACTAGTGTTGGGAAGAGCAAGCAAAATAGGGAGAAAAGGTGGGTAGAAACTGCTGATGAATGAAATAGAGAGTTCATACTTCTGAAATGAGTAGGTGGTACATATTTCTCCCCACCCCCAGCTGCAGCTGGGGACGGCAGTCTCTATTCCCTTGTGATTCTTGGAGCTACCAAACGACTACTCTGTATCGGAGTATCTATTATAGTCTGGATGGGATTGGCTTGCAACTGACACCATGTGTAAATGCAGTCACCTTTGGTATTTTGAGATGCTGTTCAGCAGCACAGTCGCCAAACAGTGTAAAAACCAACCTCTCTTATGGCTCTTCAGGGATGCAGAGGTAATTTCACCCTCTTTTCTTGCATGAAAAAAGTTTAGCTTCAGAACGGGGGGACAGACAGACGGACGACACCCTTAACAGGACTTAAGGAAAGCTGCTGCTACAGAGATAAAAATCTTGCTGTATCAGACTGAAGTTCCATTTAGTCCAGCATCCTGTTTCCAACCAAGGTCTGCTGGCTCATTGCACAAAGGTCTCAAGAACAGTGTGGAGGTCCTGTTATCTTGTCACTGGCAGAATCTGTCTAACCCTTCACCTCCCCCCACTCACAATTTACAATAGTTTTGACACAGCAGATCAAAACAAAGCACAAGATTCAAGTTCACTGAACAAGAGAAATAACTTCAAAACCCACTAAGTTAGCGGCCATCGCATCCTTTGTCAGTGAACTTCCAGTCCATGATGTGCAGAGTTTCTTTGGTCTTGGTCAATTCGACGGAGTGACCCCGTGTTCTCTTAGTTCTGAGACTGAGAAAATCCTCCAGTCCCTCTTTGTATGCTATTTACCATCCTATCAACCTCTTATATTCTTCCTTTTTTTTCTGAGCTAGAGGTCCATAGATTTTAGCTGCTTCTTACTGGGGGAATTCTTCAACCCCTTGAGTAGTTTGGTTGCTCTTTTCTGTACCTATTCCAGTACTGGGATATCCATTTTGAAATGAGACCACCAGAAGTGTAACACAGTATTCCAAATGCAGCCATACCATCAAGTTCTATAAAGGTATTATGATGCCGGCAGTTTGACTTCTCAGTCCCTTTTCTCCTAGTCCTTAACATTCCCTCTCAGTGCCGCTGCACATGAAGTTGACACTCTGAGTTTCATGGATGGCTTCTTAAAACACTGTGATACAAAGTCAGCCTTGAAATGGTATTCACCCTCACCCACACACAAACCCACAGGGATCCGGCAGTTTCCACCATGCTAGCACAAACTAATTACTTGTGGTTAGCAGCTGCACCTCGCAAATGGTTGAGAACTACATGGGAACACACACACAAATGGCTTGCCACCTGGAACAGGATTTCTATGCAGCTGCCTTTCAAGCAGCTATCTGAACAACAGGCTGCGAGTGAGAATCAGGCCACTGATGTCTATTTCACTACCAAGTCACAACCTTGGAAAACCTAGAAACTGGTCTCTTAAATACAGATCTTTCCAGTCAGGACACACCTACTTATTCTGGAGCGACACCTTGCAAGCATCTCAAGGTAACTCCTCCTTCCTTAGTTTCTTCCTCTCCTCCTACACAGGCTCTGCCCCAAGGCACTGAAGCCCTCCCAGACTGGGAAAAGACCCCAGAGGAGCCAAAGAAACTGGAAAAATTGTCCCAGGTATCAGTCTGAAACACAACATGTGTAAAAGAAGAAAATCTCAATGGACAGAGATGACCACAGTACAACCACCAACAACACAAAATTGTTAATTTATTATTGTTATTATCAGGAGGCCAAAAAAAAATGTACTGTTACAAGAATCATTTCCCATCAGAGAAGGTCAAAATAAGCCAAAATATATTTTTAAAGGAATAAATGACACTTTACAATTCATTAAATTAAAAAAAATGTAAATATCTCCTTGTGCAATTCTGTGAAAATGAGAACAGAAGAAGAAAAAGGATGCAGTTTACAAAGCCCCCCCCCCTCCCCAGGGGAGTAGCCCCTTGCAGGGTTGGGCCGGGCTAGGCGAGGGCAGGAAGGGCCCTGCAGCATCACACCTGCCCACAGCTCAACGGGGCAGGGGAAGATGTGGCCACGTGTGGCCTGTGGTCATTTGCCTTTCACGGGGAGACAGGAGGGGCTAGCACATGAAGCTTTATGATCCTTCCCATGATCCTCTCCCTGGGCCCCAATGCAACTGCAGGAAGCCCCGACTGAGCAGATACCAGAATACTGGCCCAGATCAAGCGGCCAGGAACATCCCACTCTTCCCCGGTACAACCTGTGGCTAGGGACTCAGGCACCCCAATTGCCCAGCAGGGTGTGAAGCACAATCTCCTCCACAGCTCATGCCTACTCATGAGAAAGAACTCTCTTCAACTGCCACTGCCTTCTCCCAAGTCCAACACCTCACCCCCAAAACTGAGGAAAGGCAGGCTGTACTCTCAGTCCCAGACTCACAAGAGTGTGATTATGTGTGTGTGTGTGTGTGTATAGGAGCAGGGGGAGTCAAGCCCAGAAAACTGTTGCTCCTAGAAAGAGGCTGTGGCCTACAGTAACATCTACAGCTAGACAGGCCACAGGAGAGATTGTTTCTCCTCTCTTCTGTTTTGTAATCCACATCGTGAGGGTTTAGGATGTGAGGAACATGGACAAAGCAAGTGCCCCAAGACTGATCCCTGGCTCAAAGAGGCTTTCATGCCCAAACCACTCCCCACCCCACCCTGCTGCCTCCATGCAACCAAGGAGGGCTCGCCATGCATCCTCTGCCCATCTCTCAAAGGAAGGGGAGCAAAGAGGCTGAAGAGGGCACTGGACAGACACCAGGTACGGGCAGGGCAGGACAGCTGAAGAGGAGGACGTTCAGGGTCTTCAGAAGCAAGAAGGGTGGCATTTAAGCTCATGTGGGGAGACCATCACATCCTTACTGCTAGGAGACAACAGGACAGGCCTTCGCCCCCCAGGATTCGGGGGGGGGGGGTTGTCTCCCCAATGGTTTCAGGCCAGAGGACGAAGTAAGAACAATACTGCTCTATGAGCCTTCCGTTCCCCCACGCATAGCACTGAGGAGCTCAGGGATGCAAAGTCACAAGCAAAGCCAGCCGAGGGGATTGGATTCCACCACAGAGAGGGAGTAGGGGGTAGGGGGTGGTGCTCAAGGAAGAAGTAGAGGAAGACAGGAACCAATGAAAGCCATGCTCCGCTCCAGCCCTCACCCTGCGGCTGCTCGTGGCATTCCCAATACTGTGTTAGGTACTTTCCCAGCCCCATTCGTATCACTGCTGCCCCCTAGACAGCACACAGGCCCAGTTTAGTAACAGCATAATCGCTTAAATTAAAAAATTAAAATATATATACATATATATATATACTGTACACACACTGACGACAACAGAACAGTGCCAAAACCAGAGGAGGGAGCAGGGGGGGCAGACAGTTTCTTTACAATAAAAACAGGAGTTCAGTCTCAGCAGAAGAGGAATCTGGGGTCCCCTAAAAATACCCATCTAGGGAGGGGGGTGGGTGGAAAGAGCTGGGGGGGGAGGGGGGGAGAGAGAAAGGAGGAGGTGCGCTTGGGCTTTTGCAATGGCATCTTCCCGATCCGAGACAGGGCTGGAGGGCTCTCAGCTTCGCCGGGACTTTGAATGCTGAATAAGCCACTGTAGGGTGATGTCTGTGAAAACAGAAACACACACAACTGTCAATGAGACACGAAGATCTGTGCACAGCTTAGCAGGTGGTTAGGGAAGCAGCCAGGTGCTTGGCTGCCGAGGATGGAGGCATCCCCATAGACCAGGTTCATGCTCCATTCATGCCCCATAGACCGGGTTCATGCTCCATTTCTGCCGACAGTGCCTTACTGCATCCTACTGAAGAGGAGGACTCTTATGCACATGTAACCTATTCCCCTCCCTTTCTGCAGCCACCCCTGCCCCATTACTAAATGTATGGAGGACAGGTCCCAAGGATGTTTTATTTAGAAAAGGAGTTCCACACTCCAAATGGTTTGGCTGGAGGTGCTCACCTCATGGCAGAATAAGCAACTTAGCATAAAGTAGGACTGTCTCATGATCTAGATGTTACCGTCCATTCAACCCCACCATTCCTCCTCAACTTTCGTAGGGCACTGTGGCCTTCCACACTTACCGATGTTGTCCTTTTCTTTGCAAGAGATTGAATAGCAACAAATCTCTCGGTCCTGGATGGCAGATAAGTTCCTGCAAGAGAAACAAAAGGAGATCAGTCATCCTGGGAGAAAGTCCTGCACACAGAGGATATCCGGGAAAGAATGTATGAGAAGGCCAAGGGAATGTACAGCACGTGTCTCTTTTGCTTAGCAGCTACGCACCTTTGGCAGGGGGCCAGTTCAGAGGATCTCTCTCCACATGACTGTGGAGCAAGACCACACCTTTCTTCCTTCCCTCCATCCCAGTGGGCATGCATGTTCTCTTCTGGGGGAGAGAGGTCACATGCATGGTACAATCAATATGCCACATACAACAAGCATGCCGGATATTAAGTGCATATTGCGCCCGCGCATGGATTTCTAACAGGCCTGGAGGCAAGATAAGTAAGAGTGGACAGGTTTGATCTCATTCCCCTAGGAAGAAGATAGCCACACCTTGTACAAACTCAAAAGAAAGGCCTGATGGACAACTGGATAGCAAAAGGTTCACGTTCAGGCAACATTTCTCTACTCTGCTAGAAATGCCCCAGAAAAAGGCTGCCTTCTATAAAAGAATGAACTGTGGCTGCTTGTCTTTCTGGAAGAACCACCTCAGTACTAAGAGGATGCTGACATGGAGCTATTTTTGTGTGATAATGAAACACACCAAGCTACAAGTTCTGAAAACATTAAGGAGACTATCACAATCTCTGCCCAGACAGAACAAAGGTGAGTATCTCTCTTCTGCCCTAGTCATCTAGCTGCTTGCTTCGAGCCATGCACAACGTCCTTGAGTTAGAAAGCATCAGGTGTAAAAAGACCCGAGGACTGCATGCATTTGCTTTTCAACCACTAAGCTACATTTTCCAGGCTGCAGCATTAAACCCGAGATGAAAAACATAAGCCTGCCTCTGGCGCCACCATGTGGTTCAGATGAAGTAGGGCTCACTCAAAGTATTTTTTTTAAAAGCACACCTGTCAAATCAAAGATCTCTGTAACTCTTTGATTTGATTTATTAGGGCTTATACCCCACCCTCCCCTGCAAGCGGGCTCAAGTTGGGTCACACCATTTAAGTCAGCAACATAATAACAATAACACATTAGGATTTAAAAGGATAAAAATTTAAAAATCAAGTTTCAGTTCAATCAAATAGATGGTGACTAACCAAGGCAGATTCATAGTGCCTCCTGCAGTGATGCTCTGTTGGTCTCTGTGAGCAGGGCAAACCCACAACCGTAAAGCACTTCCACAACAGTAAAGACTGCAGCATGAGCACTCCCTTAAACATTGCTGAACCTTTAGACTTACAGCTTCTTAAAGAATAACAGATTTATTGTGGCATAAGTGGTCAGGGAATAGCATGCAACTTCAGGTGCATGAAACAAATTTGACGCCACTTGCACAAGCCACAGGCCAGATACATTCCAATCTGGGCCTCTACGTGTCAGACTTTGTGCATGGGTTTCTTCCCTACTGCAGGGTGTTCCATTAGCCTCGCTAGAAAGACAGTATAATCATCATGACTTGCTCTGCTGCAGATACGGTCACTTTTTCCCCTTACCTCGTGATGTATTTGGCCTTTGCACAGGATGCAGACCTATTACCCTTCTTAGATTCCCTGGCCTTTTAGCTCCACAGTGGCCCTCGTTTTTCTCTTTAACTACGTGCATCTATCTCAGCCAACTGAGGACAAGGCTTATGACAAGTTGGATGATCCTGAATGATTACGCCACAGTAAATCTACGACTCTTTATCAGCTCCTTCAGTATTTTCTGCAGCAGACAAACAAGGCTGCCCTCTGAAATTTATCAACGCAACATGTAGCCTTGTGAAAGGAACGATACTCCTGCAAAGGATTCTGCACTCCTGCAAGTCCAGCACAGGCACTGAAGAAACCAGGGCTGGGAGCTCAGAGCAACCTTTGGAAAGAGAGGCAGATGGATCTCTACTTCCCTAAAGGCAAAATTGGTCCCTTACAAGAATGCAGCCAGAAAGCAGTTACCTAGATATTTGCACCTGGAGAGACATTCCACATCCAGGTCACTTCAGATGCAGCCTACCAGAGAGACGTTTGAAGAACCGTGCATGTTTGTGAGGAGCAAGTGAAGAGCCAAGACTGCACGGCTCTGATGCATGACCAGAAGAGCACAGGTCAGGACGGTTTCTCCTGCTTTCAACAACTATGGGGCCTGCTGTTCAAGAGGCAATTGTGGTGAAAAGATTCCACCTCAGGAGGGGAGAACTAAAAAGACAGACAGAATCAGAAAAGCTCCTTGAAAAACGAAGGCATCCCAAAAAAAGAAAGGAACACATGTTAATGTCTCTACCGCATTGCATCAAGGCAATCACCAGCAACCCCTCCACCCCAAAAAGTCACCTAGAGCTCAGCATCACCTGATGTCCTGAGTTCAAATCCCTGATCTGCCACTAGACTCACTGGATGGCCTTGGGCCAACCTGTCCCTCTCAGGCTAACCTGCCTCACAGATTGTTATGTGGATGGAATGAGAAAAAGGGAGCCCTGAGGAACTCTGAAGGAACATGTCATAAAGAGACACCTGTCATAACTCTCCTTTCATGGCAAAAGATGGGTAGAGAGGATACCAAAGTGTGGGGTGGAGGAACAAGCAATGGTTACGGCCAAGTGGGGAAAAAGAAGACGGAGGCTCAAAAGACATTTTGCAGAGCATTTCCCTGCCTCCATGCCTGGAACTGGCCTGATGATCTTTGGGAGACAGGACATAAAAATATCTGCGTTTGCAGCACAGCAAGATGCACTTCTGATCAAGACCTCAGGTGAGTACAGACTGGCTCCCAGGGGAGTGGGAAGAGGAATCATACGGACAAGAGAGAAGACAGACAAGCAGACTGTAGTGCCGAGGAACAGAACCTGCAGGACTGCAGCAGACCCCAGGCACGCACACTCACCAGCTGCTGCCGCCCAGGCCTGTGATCCTTTGTTGCTGTTCTTGCCGTCAAGTCACAGCTGGCGGCCCCGTGGGGTTTTCAAGGCAAGAGACATTCAGAAGTAGTTTGACACTGCCTGCCTCTTCATAGTGACCCTGGTGTTCTGTGGGGGTCTCCCGTCCAAATACTAGCCAGGGCCGACCCTCTTTAGCTTCTGATGAGATCGGGCTAGCCTGGGCTATGCAGATCAGGGCTGTGATCCACTGCAAAAGTGGAAAACATCCCAGCCTGGCTGATTTACTTGCATACGGCACATCATTACTGCACTGCGCATGGCTCAGCACCGCTTGGCAACTTCCTGCTGCAAAGCAGGCAGGAACTGACCCGTGGAAAGTACCTGCAACTCATGTGCAACACTTACATCTTCTCAATGAGCTCCTTCTCATCCAGGGCGCCAGGGAGATCTCGCTTGTTCCCAAGAACTAGGACCTGAAAGAAAGCACAGGGCACAGTCTAGGCTTAACTCCCTTCAGACTCACACACACGTACCAGCCTCAACAAGCCACAGTAAACCGAGTTGAGCAGGGAGCTGTTTGTCCTGGTAGTGTCTCAGACTCCAGTTCACAGCCACGTGGAGCTCTTCCTTGCATTTTCCACCAGAAAAGCTTGAATGAGCAGCGGAGGGGAAGTGAAGCATTTCAGTCCTTCCTTTGTTCCAGAGCCATTAGAGAAGGAAAGGGAAGCCATCCGACCTCTCCACTAATAGCAGCTGCTTGGGCAGAACTGACAGGACAAGAGCTCCTTTTGATGCCTCCCAGCCATGTCTAACCACCAACTTGCTCCAAAAAGTGGTTCCGTGTACAGATTCACTACGAAGCTCTAGCCATACAAATGAATGCGTCCTGTTTTCTTCTGCAATTCCTTTGTATCTTTCCATCCACCCTGTAGGCCAGTTCAGGTGGCTGTGAGAAAGGAGCCCTTCAGAGAGGCTAACAGTAATGTAAGCCTTCCCTGACTTTTTAAATTTCAAAAGCTTTATTATTAAGCCACTGGTGGCATGATACACTCTAGGACTGATAGGAAATCACATGTGCTTTGTATGAAAGATATCCTACTGAAATTAAAGCTTAGAAGAGAGAATAATGCAAGAGATCTGTTTGCCAAATAGCAGCAGGATTTGAGGGGGCAAGGAGATGGCCCTCCCTGCATGTATCTAAAACATCCGGCATTCTTATCTGGATGCAAACATTTACACATGCCTCTGTGTAAATTATTTCTACCCAAGAAACTGTTATCATCAGAGAAGGGCCAAATTAAACATCACTCAAAAGGTGCCAGGGCTGGCTCTTCAGATTTATTTTCATTTCACAGTAGCTGTGGCTGAGAACAGGATCCAGAGAAGCGGTGCTGGCAAACCTTTCCCTGCCCCACACAGCATGAACATCCCATATCCCGGTCCACATCTAGCAAAGACCAACTTACAGGAATGCCCTGGAGCTGTGGCTTATCAAGCAGGTTGTGAAGTTCATTCTTGGAAGCCTCAATCTTCTCCTGGTCTGCAGCATCTACCATGTATCTGGAATGAAACAATTATGTTAGAGGAGACAGTGGCCATTGCAGGGAACATCCACAGGAGAAAAAAGTATATTAAATGCTCCACATTTGACCTGCTCCCAGCGAAGAAAGGAGCTGATTCACAGCCTTCAAAGTGAGTCTCAATCACTGACAGGTTATGGGGTGACCTGGTTCGGATGTAAAGGAAAACCCTGATCTGTGAGCTCATCTACACCCCCTCATCTAAATCATTAAATAAGTTTGCAACAAACCATGGCTTGTTGGTTTTGGTTGCAACAGCAAACTATGGTGTATTGGGAACTTAGAAATCTCTAATTACTTGGCCATGGGTGAGGAGGAAGCATGAGAGTCTTAGATTCCCCAGGCATATATATTCATATAGCAGCAAACAATGGTTTGCCATTATGCCTGTCCCAAACCAGGATCTCTCCCATCTATCAACCTGCACTCTATTTTCTTTATGTTTTCTCAACCTTTTTAGTAATTCATACAACCTTCAGACATTCCTGATGCCCACCTAAAAGAGCACTATACACTGGTTAGATTTGTAGAAATCCATTTAATTCACATAGTTTGCATACCTTATGCATTGTGTAATGGGAGCTACCTGGGGGAGGATTTCCCTTGGAAAAGGCAGCACACAGAGAAATGGTTTATTTCAAAGATTTTACCATCAGCCACACCTGTGATTTAGACTACAAGTTCCTTGGGGCAGACACCTCTTTTTAGATTCTGCTGGTTTATATAGTGCTACATTCACTACAAACGCTATATAAGCTAACAGATGGTTCTTAAGATACAGGCTTCTCTCTCTCTACACACACACACACATACACACACACACACACTCACACAGTGTACACAAGAGAATGCCACACTTTTGTCTTATCCATGCCAAGTCATAACCTACCAATTCTGGCTTTTCTCACAGTTTTAGTCTCTGCCATATATCAGAAAGAAATTGCTCCCTTCTCTTTCTGATACGAAAAGGAGCCAAGGCAGTTTGGCTGTTGATTTCCTTCTTATGTAACTCGAGTAGAAGGGAAAGCAAGTTTTCTGTACCTAGAACCAGACAATTGATTTATTCAGTTGCATCTCAGCATGGAACAAGTGCAATCTATTTGCCAAAGAGTCCCAAATGCATCTCTTCATGCACAGGTTATGCCCCTTCTAAAAGACAACGCCTTTCAAACTGTCTACCAATTCACAGCACAATCCTAAACAAAACTGCACCTTTCCAAGCCCACTGATTTCAATAGATTTTGAGGGGTATAACTCTATTTATGAGTGCAGAGGAAGGCTCCCAAAGCATGCATCCTTAACAGCTGGAATCACCCAAAAGGAGGATGCCTCTGAAGAGTGCAGAGCACATCATATTCACCTGGTCCCACATTGCTCTTTCTGAAATTATTCCCCTGTTCATATGAATCGGCAATCCCTTACCCCTCACCCAAAACGCGTAGAGCCAGTGGATAACCTGGAGGACTGTGTAGAATCTATGTTCTGAATGCAAACATGAAAATTCTGCACCTGGAATGCCAAGTCCTCTACCAAACATTCTGCAGCTTGTATTAATGTGGAACATGTTTCTACTAGTCATGGGGGAGATGCTGAAGCCTCAGTCCCGGGCCATGGAAATCCCATGAAGTTCCGCTCTGGTTTTTCACTGGGCACTGCCCATACCACCTGTCTTTGCAGCTACCAAAGTTACAACCTGGTAAAAGCATTTCTCAGTATGCCAAATGCCACACCCAATTCTGTACTCTTCCTGCTGGCTGCTGCGTAACAACCGATTGAGCCAGGGGTACATACAAACTCAACACAAACCAAAAATCCCTCTCCTGTTCCTTCCCCCCCCCCCCGGGATTGCTGTGCATCCCCACAAACAGTGTCCAATCTGCTCCCTCTCTTCCCCCCCCCCCCCGGCCATCCCAGTGCAGGCGGTAGCTCCAGTGGCAGGGTCAGCAAGCCAGGCCGCAGCCTCCCATCCTTGGACAAGAAAAGTAGTTCAAGTCAGGCATGAGGAAAGCCCAGGCAGCAGCAACCCAGGCAGAGCAGTGGAGGCTTCCATCCCCTTTGTGAGAGGTTCAGGAGAGCCAGCCTCTCCTGAGACAGAGTGAGACAGAGTGACTGTGCGACGCAGCCCTACTACGCACCCCCACCTTTTCTCCCCACAGTAATCATGCCAGGAAGTCTGCAACAGCTGCTGGGCCAGTTCCAGTACACACTAAATCTACAATCAAGAGGAACTGAACAGCCATGGCTGGAGCATCTCAATGGTAAATCAGTCTTGTCCCTCATTGCCTGAACCACGTAGAGCACCACGATGAGTTCATCCATTTTATGGCATCTAAGGGCAGGATTTGAAAAGAGCTGCCGACTTAAAATAGTAACAGCAAGACAGAAGGGGGAAAGGACCTTGCCTCTACTTGTGAGCAAAGCTTGAAGAGTGCCCTTACAGAACCACCAGAGGGTTTTGCCCTTTTCTGTTTAAGCCGTAAGGAGAGTAACATAGCAGCTTCCAGTCTCCAGAAAGCAGGCGAAGGGTTGTTCTTTTCCCCCTGTACCTGGTGTGCAGTGGTTACAAGTGTCGGACTAGGGTCTGGGAAACCCAGGTTCGAATCCCGACTCTGCCATGGAAGCTTGCTGGGTGACCTTGGGCCAACCACACCCTCTCAGCCTAGCCTATCTCATGGGGCTGTTTGTTGTGAGGATACAACATGGTAGAGGAGACTGATGTAAGTCCTCACTGGGGAGAAAGGCAGGACATAAATAGAGTAAATAAAAATAAAGATGCAAAGAGAATTTCATGAAACTGAAAGAGTCAGGGCTAAGGACAGGAGGTCTTTCAGAAAGAACACAGGAGTCCGGCCTCCACCAAGCTGGGCCCTGCCCAGCCCTCGACCTCACTGGCAGAGTGTGGACTGAATGGGAGCCCAAAGAGGCTTCATCCTGCTCTCTTCCAAACGGCCGGCATACAAGCCACAATTCGTGTGTCAAAGTGTCTTTTGCAGAAGCAGCGCTTCACCTGGGGCCAAGGAGAACGAGTGCCAGCAGTGTGGTCATCCAAGGGCTACTCAGGTGCGCTAGAACACATTATGGGCCCTCACACAGCGTTTCAAGGCACGGCACTTCCAGAGAGCTCTGGCATCCCACGCTGATTCACTGCACCATTCTAAAAAATGTATCAAGAATCCTGACCTCAGTTTATACCTTACTGTTTGCAACTTGGATCCAAGCACTGAAGGCCCTGGACATCCAGAGGATCCAGCAGGCCCAAAGCCCAGAAATGCAAAGTGTCACTAACAGGATTGGGAGATTTCTCAAGGGCAGATGCCCCCATCCCTCAAAATGTCAAAATGAATCCGTGGGGAAAAACAAACCAGACTCTCATGAAGAGAGCGAACGAACCCCCCCCCCCCCACAATAGAATTATCTCCAGCAGTCACTCAAATATACCAAGTATGTTGAATAACTTAAGTTATACTCCCCCCCCTCGCTCTTTCCTTCCTCTTTATGCTGTTACTGCTTCAATGAATGACAATAGAAGTTTTTAAAAATACTTAGACAGTTCAAGGGCGGGGAAGGGGGAGGACACATATCTACTTTCCAAACGGACCTGTAAACTATTTATTTATTTATTTCAATTTATATCCCACCCTCTCTGCCAAGCAGGCTCAGGGTGGCTCCAAGACACAGGCATTTCATCTGGGGGACGAGCAACAGTGGAGTGCAGTATTTTGCGTACTTGGAGGGGGGGGTCCAGGGCCAGAGACTGAGCATCACTAGCTGCATAACACCAAGCGAGCAGGGCCCAGAACAGCCCCTGCTTGCAGCCAATGGAGAGGCTCTGTCAGTTCCCTTTGGCAGAGAATACAGGGCTCAGAACGACACACCATCTCACTTTCACCTTTCCCAAAGTGATTATGAGCCACATTCCCACTATTCATTTATTTATTTTAGAAAATGTTGATGCCGCCTCTCCAGGAACCTACCCAAGGTGGTTTACAAAAATAAGAAAAACCAAACATTAATAAGACATTACATAAAATCCATAGCATTAAAACACAGATCCTAAAAACAGCTTCAGATAACAGTTTCCAGACTCAAATAGCGTTAAACACAATCAGCCAGCCCCTTAGTTAAAAGCCCGGGTAAACAGAAACGTTTTGGTCTGGCACCTAAAAGAAAGTAACACAGACACAAGCCAAGCCGCAAGAGGAAGGGCATTCCACAAGCAAGGGGCCACTACTGAAAAGGCTGCATCTCTGGTTGCCATCCACCTCCCCTCTGAAAGTGGGGGCACAGAGAGCAGGGCTTGTGAGGCAGATTTTGACTGGTGGGCTGGGCATTATGGGAGGAGGGAGTCCTTCAAGCACCTTGGCCCCAAGCCATTCACAGCTTTAAAGGGAAGAACCAGTGTTTTGAATTGTGCCCAGAAAGAGAGAGAGGCAGCCAGTGAAGATGTTTCAGCCCTGGGGTGGTATGATCTCCATATCAATATCCTGACAATAGCCCAGTTAATGCATTTTGGATAAACTGAAGTTTCCAGACCATTTTCAAAGGCAGCCCCAAGTAAAGCACATTCCAGTAATCTAACCTGAATCTAATGAGAGCATGGATCACCATGGCCAGGTCGCGCTTTTCGAGGAACTGCCATAGCAGCTGTACCAGCCCACGCTGATAAAAGGTACTACATGGCGCAGAGGTGATCTGGGCCTCCAACAGTACTCCCCAGCTGTGAACCTTTCCCTTCGGGACCAGCAGAACCCCCTCTAGGATGGGCTGACTCCTCAGTCCTTGAGCAGCTTTGCCACTAACCAGCAGCAACTTCAGCCTTGCCCGGACTGAGCTTCAGTTTATTGGCCCTCATCCATCTCATTACTGTCTCCAGGCGCCTTATCAAGACTTCCACAGACTCAGCTGTTAAGGAAAAGTAGAGTTGGATATCATCTGCAAATCTCCTGATGATCTCTCCCAGCAGTTTCATGCAGATGTTAAAACAGCAGGGGGACAAGATGGAACCCCTGCAGGAACCCATAACAGAAATGCCATGGAGCCAAACGGTAGTTACCCAGCACCACCTTCTGGAATCAGCTGGTTACATAAAAGCAGAACCACCAAAGCACAGTACACCGCCCCCCATGCCCAACTCAGTCAGCCACTCCAGGAGGATACCATGGTTGGTAACATTAAATGCTGCAGAGAGGTCCAAGAGAATCAACAAGAACTGGCACTCTGAGCATCTATTTTCCTAAGAGAAAGTTAAGACTTTTGGATGGATGGGGTTTCTGTTTTCTGAAAATACCAAATGTTCTGTATCAAGGACTGAGAGGTCAAGTATGAATTACTTACACTATGGCGCTGACTCCACGGCAGTACCTTTCCCACATGCTCCGAAAGCGAGGCTGGCCCCCGATGTCCCAGAGCTGTGGGCAGAGAAGCAGCAGGGAAGAACAAGGCTAACTAAAATGCAAGATCTCACAAACTTCAGCTTGCCATGTGCTCACCCCCTGTTGCCTGGTTTACTGCTTCCTGTCTCTCCACTGCATATGCATGTCCCCACATCCTCCTACTGCTTAAAGAAAGAATGCTAAAAATGCTCTTGTGTGGAGCTAGAACACCTACTTCATTAAAGCATTCCGTCATTCACACAAGCTGCAAAGTAGTCATGTATTTTGTTATTAAATAAAAGCACTCTATGTTTTCTATCAATTGTATTTTAAAAAAACCCTCAAAGAGGCAGAACTGGTGCCAAACAAATTAAATATATTTTAGAACTTCCCTAAACAAAAGTGCATGAGTCAAAATGAGCAAGAAACAAAATCTTATTGGCTGGGTTAACCAGACAGACTTTGCTGAAGCAGAAATCCTAAATGGAGCTTGTAACTATACACCTGTCCACCTTCCATCCCTGAGCCCATGTGGAAAGGCAAAACATAAGCATTTGAAATAAATCTTTGGAAGTTTTGTGGAATCTAGTTTTGGTGAGGCAAAGTTCAATCAGTGAGATAAAGTAAGTTTAGAAATTCTCATTAACATCCAGATTTTCCCTTTCCTATAGACACTCACAGAAACCTTTACTTTCATACGTCATCCTCTTTCAGAGCATTGCACATCGGAGAAGCAGACATTTTTAAAGTTAGCATCATGAATCAAACTCTACTGATCTTCATGGAGTTTTGTTAAATAAGCCTCTGACACCATTCCCCAAATCTAGCTGTTGATTGTAAGAAATATACTTTGCCTCTTACCTTTATAGTAACATTTCCCTTGGTGATTTTCCTCATGTTGAAACCCACTGTCGGGATCATATCTTCATTGAACTGCCCCGACTAGAACAGAATAAAATGAAAACCCTTCAGTCATTTATAAGGAAAGGTTCTGCTGACAGCCCACAATAACAGCAGTAGAGCTTCTTGAAAGCAAGTAAAGCTGCTACGGAAATAAGAGCTCCAGCCCAAATCAAAGCTGGAAAGGAGGGACTGACTGCTGGAGAAACTTGACAAAGCATTACACGTTCCAAGTATTCCAGAACCCTGAATAATACGACAGACTTCATAAATGCCATGGACATTACAAAAAAGAGAACAAAAAGAGTGCCAAGAGTGAAATACTACCCTTCTGGTTAGTGATGGACGAACCACGGCTGTGTCTTCATGGTCTACTGCAGCTCCTTGGCAGTAATCAGCGGTTATATCAGCTATTCATGGCAGCAGGAACCACCACTAGTGCTGCTCACAGGGAGTGTTGCATTACATCCCTAGCTAAAAAAGAGTTTCCTTTCCAACAAATGCTTACATACTTCCTCTGTCTTGGGAAGTGTCCAGAGATGGCATGGGACACAACCTTTGCAGAGGGCACAGTCACACCAATCCATGTTGGCTGCATGGACAGAGATGACCTGAAGCACTCCATGTGCCCAAGCCACAAGTCTACAGAGAAATGCATCCACTGTGTAGCTAATTTCTGCTGCATTATTATATGCTGTGCTTGTGCACATGCACTTTAGAATGAACAATCTCATAATTAACCACATGCCCAGGGCAACTTCCTCGGCACAGGCACCACTAAAGTTTTGCTATGATATAGGAGAATGAAGATGGGACAGCAAGAATAATTTTGGCAGGCTGATTCCACCCCGAACCCCACCTCAAGGCATTCAAGGGCTGGATAAAGCCACTTTGAGAAGCCACGAGGTTCTACCCAAAGAACCCAAGTAGCAACAGTACAAGTTTTCTCCTTAGCTTTATGTGTACTGCATTTCAAATAATTTGGCCCTTGCTTCATTCTATGTTTGGTTTCTATAGAGACCCAACCAATAGTACAAGTTAATGCTGCATACAACAGGCTCCCAGGGAACATGCTTACATGCACCAGAACACATTAAGACAAGGAAGAGGAGGCATTTTCAACTGGAAGAGACACGCATTGAGCTGACAACCAGAAACTCAAAGGCAACACACATTTTCACTTTGTTCTCCTTACATTTCCACAATTCTCTACCCTTCTTTCACAAGCACAAAGTACTAGAAGAACTTGAAAAAGCTGGGAATTAAACCTCCAGGATTTGTGTTCCCACCAAACTACTTCCCTGTTAAGTCAAGAAGGTTATTTCACCTCCTCAAACACTTCCCTAAATGACAGAGTGGGACTCTGGCTGGTTTTACATTCCTGTTCAATGTTTTATCATCAACCTTATTTACAAACAAAGACACACACACACACTCAGATGTCTCTGGCACCAAAGGGAGTTGTGCATCAGAAATAAATGATCTCACACAGCTGTGGTCATTGAAGGAAGTTCATAATATGCACAAGAAATGTGCAGACATCACTGGACCACTAAGGAGTGCTGGTGCAGACCTACCCTCAGGCAAAGAGGGTGTGTGTGTGTGTGTATGTTTTGCACATTCTCAGTACAGATCAAGCAGGGAACTGAGACACAAGGTCTGCTCTTCAACTTCTGTGAAAAGCCAGTATTATTCCAGATCCAACTAGTGTACAACAGGCCTTAACCTTTCATACCTTGATGTGACCTTAGAAATTGATGTGCCTATCAGCAGAGTTCAGCTGACTGCTATTTTCTTTCAGTGATTTACAATCTTAACATTACCGACATTCCAAAACTTTTCTTGCTTTTAATCTAGACTGTAAAGTTTTATGAGTCGGCAAATCTCCAGCTATTCAGCCCAAATCTGTCAGCAATGAATTTATATAACTCTCTGATTAGAATAACTGAGTGCTTTTAGCCATCAGCTTCTCAAGATATGACATATCAGCAAGTCTTACAGGGTTCCTAGATTCTTCGCAGTGATTTGGCACTGGATGTGCTTCCCCCTCCCCGTTCCATTTCAGATCCTGGTGCTTGTCAAGGAAAGAACAATGCTTATAATAGGTCACCCAGTGCAGTCTGCAACTCAGGATTAACATCTCATGCTTGCCCAGTATTTGGATCTCTCCCAAAGAGAAGAATACACTGCTGTGGTAACTCAAAGAATCCTTAATTTTTCTGACTCACAGTTCTTCTGAAATAGCAGACTTTGTTACTCTACAGAGAACTGCTTTGAAATTAAATTAAAAATGCAACCAGAGCAAGTTCAGATTCCTAACTGAAGAGATAAAACATTTAGAGATATGGATCCCACTAAAGTTTTGCCAAATACCAGGAAGAAAGCTGCTGAATCAATTGTGTAATTAAACATGGTGAAGTATCTTACGATACAGGATTCATAATGATACTGCAGGTAAACCGACACCTATGCCTAAACAGTTTTTCAAAAATGTCATACAGTTAGGTCCAGCCAGCTTTTCCACCAGTGAAAAAAGAAGGAAAGGGTCCCCTTGCCCACCAAAGAGGCCAGTCCCATAGCCAAGAACTTTGGCGGGGACATGTCAGGGGGTGCTAATTAAGTTAATTTACCAGAGGAGGTGCTCCCTCCCTCCCTTCCCTCTCATCTATTTGCTTTGTTTCTCTCTTTTTCTTTCTCTCGTTCTTTCCACTTCTTTAATTCTTTCTTTCCACCTCTCTCTCTTTTTCTCTCTCTCTCTCACTGCCAAATAAATAAAAATCATTGGACAAATAAATATTATTAATATCTGTTTTTACCCTTTTGTTTTTATTTTTGGCAGTCTCATTTAATATTAAGGTGTTATTTGTTTTTAATTATGTTTTTACTGTAGTGGTTTCCTAATAGTATGTGCTACTGTAAATTGTTGCTATATTACATAAATGTTATTCATTTAAAAAATTTTTTTGCATATTTTTAAAATTAAATGAGTGTGTAATATTTGTTCAAGTCTTGCGGCTTTCAAACACCTGACGTTTATTCCATGTGGCTCTTACGTTGAGCAAATTTGGCCACCCCTGAGCTAGAGCAATCCCTATCCAGTTAAGGCTGCAACATAGCTTGAAGAAGAAGGTACCCAACTGTGTTTCGCTGGGGCTAAAGGGGGTGATTCAAGTTGCTCCACAGCCTTTACCTCTTTTTGCATACCCAAAGCTAATGTCTGTCTAGGAATCAAGACTCCCTATAGTTAACCCTTTCATGTGCAGATATACCTTGCCTTTGAAACAACCCCCCCCCCCCTTTTGCTGCTGTGTCTGTTCCTGGCTTCATCCCCCCCCCCCCCCGGTGTGTTCTGTCCCAGCTTTCCACAATGCTCAGCTGGGAGCGAATCCACCCTCTCATCTGACTCCCCACCCCAGAAGAGGACCTGATCAGGCAGGAGGGCAAAGAGAGCAGCAGGAACTTGGGTGTGCAGCAGCTGGAGGAGCTAGGAGCATCATGGCACCTTCAGGTGCACGTCCCGGTGCCTGGAAAGCACATCAACCACTGCTGGGGGGGGGCACTGCAGAATCAAAAGGGGGCAAAGCCCCATGTGCCCCACCAGTGGCTATTGCCCTGAAAGAGACTATGCTTGAGATTGTAGGACCTGACCAGATAAAAGCCACATGAGATGGGCACTGTAATAAGGATGGGGATTGGATGAGATTGAGTACGTGAAATAGCTGACCAGCCCATACAAAGCAAGCTAACAAGCAGGAGCAAAACTGAAAATGAGTGCTTGAGGTCACCAGGAAATGAAGTCCAACAAATCCTCTCTCTCTTCTAAAATGGTTAAGGTTTAACGCCATGTGAATAATGCTATTTGTGAATTGTTTTTAATTAGTTTATTTAAATTGTTGGAATTGTTTTAAAACAATATTTTATTGTTGTTCATCACTCAGAACCCTGAGTGCTCATGGATTGAGTGATTATAAATCTAATTGATAAATAAATAAATAACTTTGCAGATAGCTAGAGAAAATCGACCAAGGACAGGAGTGCATGTAAAACTGTAGGAGTTTTAATTGTTTTACTGCAGACCAACATAGCTACACTCTGAAACCCACGTTCATACTGAAGCTCTTACGTTTTGGATTTTGGACCATTTGGTTTTTAATTCTCACATTTAAATCCTAGGTATCCTCGACTGAGTGTGGGCATACATGGGGCCTTGTGAGGCTGTTTGGGTGGAGCGATGAGGGACTAATCCAAGACCACCAGCTGGCTTCATGGTCCAGTGCGGATTCCAACCCAGGCTCAGCATTCTCATCAGCTATAACATGCTGCTCACCTAGCTGTTCAGGGACAAATTAGCCATGATGATATCCCCAGGTATGACCTGTTCACACCACCACCATTTTAAAGTCTAACAAGACGGTTTAAAAATGGTGTGCAGACCTGGTCCTAACCAGGCCCCCAGGACTGCTGGATAAGGCACTCTTCACCCCCTCAGCTGCATTTCCAAGTGCTAAAACAGTCACCCCTAGTTGTTTTTTTCACACTTGGAAAGAGCATGTGGAAAGAGCACCTCACCAGATCCTCACAGCATTTAAAAAAAAATTCATCAGTCTTTAAGATGGCATCATTGTCCAAAGGTCGAACCCTGGGATGCTATCACACCTAGTTTTGCTCTTAGCAAGGGGGTGATTCCTAAACACAGGAAGGAACAAAAATGTTCTGTTCTCTCTAGCCTGGCTCCTCTAGGCCCCAACTGCTGAGGCAGTGCTCTAGAAGCCTGAGACTTCACACACACTAAATAACACACTTTCAATGCACTTTGCAACTAGATCTTGCTGAGTGAAATGGTGAAATCCATTTGCAAATGGTTGCTGAACTGGATTGAAACTGCATTATTTAGCACGTGTGAAAGCACCCGTAGTGTCCTCAATGGAGACAGTGAAGCAGAGCCCCCCCCCCCCCGCGCAAAAGATATTACACCACAGCTCAGGAACTCACTCAAGTAAGTACCCACTAGGCCAGAAGACAAACAATGACCAAGTCACATCTTTATAGAACTGCAGGCATTTGCAAAAATATATGCAGGAAACAGTTTGTTCCCTATGTCATGGCACACTCATGTCACAAAGGATCATGGGCGTCAACTACGAGGGGGCTCAGCCACCCCGGGCAAAAGGGAGCGCCCACCGCTGGTGGCCAGTCAGCCGGCCGTCGCCGCCTCTCCTTCCCCCCACCCCCGGCCTGCCCTCCTGCCTCCCTGGGGCGGGGGGGGGGGAGAGAGGCAGCGGGGACATGCTCCCGCGCTTCTCGCGTGCAGCTGGCACTCAGCCAGCCAGCTGGCTGCCGCCGCCGCCCCGAGCCTGCCTCCCTGGGGCCGGGGGGGGGAGGAGGAGCAGCAGGGACATGGTCCCGTGCGCGCGCGCGTGCTTCGTGTGCGCGCACGAGAGAGCCCCCGCCCCCCCCGGGGATGTACAAACTCTACGCCCCTGCAAAGGATCAGCAACCTGCCCCACTTCATCCTAGTTCACCCTAGTTCTATAGCCCTGCAAGCAAACTTTCACAGATACAGGCTCCAACAGAGATTTGCTAGACAGCAGAAATCCTGCAGTATCAACACAGTAAGAGTACTAGAAATCATTCTTTCAATTACAGATGGGGAGATTCACAGGTAGGTATCCAGACTGATCATTGTTCTTTCCTTAAATCATTTTGCTTAGGAAATTTAAACTCTTTTTTAACGATTTTTGAAAATATGCTCAGATTTATTTGAAAATGATGTATACCTGTGAAAACTCTCCTCCCACATTTGGACATTCATAACTTGCTTATCAATCAAACAGTGTTTGTGCCAGTTCACATGATAGAAGCTACTCAGCAAATCTGGCTCCCAAGGTGGGTGAATGCGAATGAGGGTGAAGCAGAAGACTACACGAACGTTTCAGTGAACTTTGTGTCCTACTTTAGACATCCTCCATCCACAGTGCAAAAGGACACATACTGGACAAAACTACACCTGGCTTGTATGAATAAATTTAGGCGCAGGCAGGGCTTTTTTTGTAGAAAAAGCCCAGCAGGAACTCATTAGCATAATAGGCCACACCCAACAGCAAAAACTCATTAGCATATTAGGCCATACCCCCATGTTACTAGAAGAGTGGTCATCCAGCCACACCCACCTTTTGCTTCTTATTGTTTACCTTGTTTGTTGTCAAAATCCAGGGCATTTTTTGTAGCAGGAACAATGCATGTTAGGCCACATACCCCTAATGTAGCCAGTCCTAATGAGTTTCTGCTGTTGGGTGTGGCCTATTATGCTAATATGTTCCTGCTGGGTCTGGCCAACTCTGGAGCCAGCCGGAACTCCGTTCCTGTGCGTTCCTGCCCAAAAATAGCCCTGGGCACAGGTGTTTACAGGAGGAAGTATTTTCCATCCCTGCCACAAGAGTACATGACAGCCGGATGCAAAAAAAATCCCCTCAGTCTCTTCAATGTTTTTGGAGAGTTTTGTAGATCAGACACTAACATGAAACCTGCACACTGCGCCTTGTTCACAACTCTTTTTTCAGTAGCTCTCTGTGGAACTGGGCAAACTTAAATCCGCTGACCACCTGGAGCCACCTTCTTGGGCTTTCAGGAGCAGTGCAGGTTTGTGCTTCTGAAGACTGATTAAGGATGGAGACGCCACTCGGCATACAAGGAAAGACTAATGGTGCCTGAATCACAATAGTGTCACCCATGTTCTGAATACCAATAAAGAATAAAAAGGCAGTTGAGCGTATGCACTTTTTAAATTGAAGGGAGAAAAAACTCATATCTCAACAAATAGAGCTCAATATATGGATTCAGTGTCATTAATGAAAGCAGACACAAGGCAGGTTTCTTTACTTGGCAATACAACTTAACTTAGATTAGTTCATTCAAAACACCTTTTCCTCCTTGGTCATCCCCATGGGATAAATGAGATTAAACCCATCTCGTAGGACAAATTTTGGAACCACATAGCTCATGTTATGCGTATATGCGAGTGTTACAATGAAGCAATGTAGGTTTCTTAGGAGCTTGTGTACAAAACAGCACAATTCTCCAAATACGCTAATGACTGACACTTGTGCTACTGACCTGAATGAACAGAAGCAGATGCGAAATACAAAAGATGAAAGTAAAGCAGCCAGTTTTACAAGGCAGGAAGGATGCCTTTTGAAGACAGGCTATTAAATGGAATGGAATAAGTTACCTGTACTTTTTTTTGTATTCGTCGTAAGAGGTTTGGCTGGAGAGATGCAATATTAATACTGAATGCTATGAACACATTTATTTATTTGATTTATACCCCACCCTCCCCGCCAAGGCAGGAAGATATGCAAACAGAGCACAACAGAAGTGAACCTTTACTGCAGGAGGACAGTGTGAATTGAGTATGTGGATGTGCCCTAAGACGTACACAGAACAGTTGTCCAGCACTGAGTACAGATGAAAAAGCGGCGGCGGGGTGTATGTGTGTGTGTGTGTTTGACTACTCCTTAACACAAGTGCCAGAATTGAAATATACCTATAACACAGAAATTAATAGGTTAATAATGAGCATATACCTTCCTTTAGGAGCAAAGGGTCTCTTTAATTCTCCCTAACCCATTAGGATATAAAGAGCTCCCTTACACCAAGTCAGGCCAACACAACTTTCTAGTCCAGACAGTATTATCAAATCAGCAAGTCATCAGGGTCTTAAACAGTGGTCTTGTCTACCTAAAGAATACTTTAGATGTTAGCTGGTGTGCTTAGAAAACAATTCCTTTGTCAGGTTCATGTGCGCAACATGAATGGTAGGCATGTATCTTGTTACGGGCATAAGCATATCACTACTAACTGCTGTGTGCAGAGGTTCCAACACTTAGCAATTGGATTTCAGTTATATAAAATAAAGATCTGAAATACCTCTAAGAACTTTTAACTGGGACTGAATCTGAGGCTAGGAAGCTGCCTTAGACTGAATCAGACAACTGGTCTATTAAGAGAAATACAGTTGCTGTGACTGCCAAGGGCCTTCCACATCACCTACCACCTGATCCTTTTAGCTGGAGATGCCCAGGAGGATTGAACCTGCTCGACCACTGAGCCACTACCCTCCTTATGACACAGTCCGATTTGTTCAGTTCCCCCAGACTCTGTTTTCCACCTGAAGACTGAAATATGCAAATATGTAAAGTAACAAGTTCCTCAAGGCATGTGTAGAGTCTCTCTTCCACTGCTAAGCAACCACATCCTATCATTACACTCTTTAAGAATTGAAAAGGCCTTCCAGGACACATGGCATGGCTCCTGGCACCACTGTTTTTAGAAATTAGGTCTTGTGCATCCAAAGCCTATGCTCCCTGCCTTATTATCTTCCTGCCGCATCAGCAGAAAAGCCCTGAAGTCTAAGACTCAGCTCACATAAACCAAAGCACCCACAGAGCCACATAATGCTCATTAAAGTGCTTTCTGTACAGTAATCAGATTTTTACAAAATCCAATAATTATTTCTAGGCTATTTTCCTGCATGAAATTAAAACATACTTATTTATGCCATGAAGTTTATATGCTTCAATATGGAAAAATAGTTTATTTTTGGCAAGTATTCTCCCTTACACATCCAAAACAAAAGCCAAGACATACCATCTATTAAGTCACAAAAACAACACAACACAGTCTATAAAGCTTCTGAGTTCTCCAAAACCCCTCCTCAGGTGGCATATTTCAAAAAGGGGGTGGGAGAAAAAGAGCTCTAATATTCCGGCCTCTTTGTCAGCACCCCAAGTGGAATACTTTGCTAACTTCAATGCACACAGAGTTTGGATGGCATCAGGTCAAAACCTTGGCATGCTAGGAACAAGCAGTCAAAAATGGAAGCCCTCCGGTTGAAAACATAACCAGAAAATGATCAAATGTCTCACTGGTGTCAATTTCATACAAGAAAAAAACCTGCCTTATTTCTACCATGGTGAGGGAAAGAACAGGACTTGCCCTAAATGCTCCCCCACCCACCTGCTTTACTCAAGCTCTTCCGTTTCTTGCCCACCCACGGCTTGAGGTGCCAGTAGGGTGTCATGTATGTGTGAGTGTGTGTGATGTGTGCTGCTCTAGGTCTCACCCACTCTCCAGCCTAGCCCAGCCAGGAATCTCTACTTTTTGCATGGAAAAAGCAGCCAGGCACAAAGGTAAGAATCTTTGGAAACAATCTGAGTGCTTTAAAGAGAAAGATCTTTATTTAATATAACACAAACTTCAGCCATCAGAGCACAAGAATGTTGGAAAAGTATATACTTGTAACAGCACCCACTTACTGGGCCGGGCACACACTCAATTCGATCTTTGCAGCCGGGGTAACAGTGGACCGGATTACTGCTTCAGCAGTACCATGGTCGGACCACCATGCCCTGAGGGCCCGTCTGAATGTTCCGCTCCGACCCTGTTTAGGTGGTGAGTACATTTTAGCACGCCCACAGAGCCAAATGGACCCAGTGCAGCTCCAGATGGCTCTGCGGGATCCGATGCCCCCTGGCAGCTCGCTAGATGAGCTTCCAGAGGACTGGCATGGCCGACTCTCTGCAGCCATTGACGAGATCGCTCCCTGGTGCCCTCTGCACCCTCGCTCTAGGCTTGCTCCCTGGTTTACCTAGGAGTTGTGGCTTATGAAGCGAGAACTCAGACGGTTAGAGAGACGGTGGCACCGTGCTCGAGACAAAGCAACAAGAACATCTTACAGGACACGTTTATGAGATCCTATGAGATGGCAGTCAAAGCCACTAAGAAGGAGTTCTATGTGGCTAAGATTGCATCCACTAGCTCACACCCAGCTCAATTATTTAGAATGATTCGGGCTATAATAGTTCTGCCACAGGGCAGACCAAACACTAGGGAATTGGATATTGGCTGTGAGGCATTTGCGAGCTATTTTGCGGATAGTCTTGGTACTCCACCACGACCTCCCCGCCACAGCTGAGACAATGAGCAAACTTGAGGCCAGTTCAAGAGCCAGTTTGGTGTAGTGGTTAAGTCTGTGGACTCTAATTTGGGAGAACCAGGTTTGATTCCCCACTCCTCCACTAACACCTGCTGGATGACCTTGGGCAAGCCATAGCTCTGTACCAGCTGTTCTCTCAAGGACAGTTGTCTCAGAGCTCTCTCAGCCCCACCTGCCTCACAGGGTGTCTGTTGTAGGGAGGGGAAGGGAAAGGAGTTTGTAAGCCACTCTGAGTGAGTGAAGGGCGGGATATAAATCCAATCTCTTCTTCTCTTCCAGCTTTAGATTCTTTCGACCCACTCAGCCTGGAGGAAGTCGATAGATTGCTCAGGACTGTCCGCCCAACCAAATGCAACCTTGGTCCGTGCCCTTCTTGGCTGATTAAAGCCGGCCACGAGGGGTTTCGAGGTGCCCTAAGGGAGATTATCAACAAGTCCCTCATGGAGGGACGGTTCCCGGGGGCACTCAAGGAAGCGATGGTCTGCCCTCTCCTAAGAACGCCATCTTGGGATCCAGCCAAACTGGTGAACTACAGGCCGGTTTCCAATTTACCCTATCTGGGCAAATTAATTGAGAGAGCGGTGGTGATACAGTTGCAGAGCTTTCTGGATGACGCTTCTGGATTAGATCCCTTCCAGTCTGGCTTTCGCCCGGGACACAGGATGGAAACAGCGCTGCATGTCGTGGCTGGTTGGCTCAGGCTGAGTCGACTGAAGCTGAATCCGGCAAAGAAGGAGAGCCTGTGCCTGAGTCCGGGTGGTTTGGGGTCGGGGCTCCTGCTCCCGGCCTTTGATGGGGCACCATTGGTGCCTGCGTCAGTGGTTAGAAGTCTGGGAGTGCTCCTGGAATCCTTCTTGGCAATGGAGGCTCAGGTAGCAGCCACTGCTAAGTTGGCCTTTTACCATCTTCGGCTGGTTTGGCACTTGGCCCCCTTCCTCGGTTGCGATGACCTGGCTACAGTGATCCAACCGATGGTTACCTCGAGGCTAGACTACTGTAACGCTCTCTACATGGGGCTGCCCTTGTTGCAAATCCAGAGGCTGCAGCTGGTGCAGAATGCTGCAGCTAGGCTACTGATGTGTCTCCCTAGACGAAAGCATATCTGGCCAGCACTGAAGGCACTGCACTGTCTTCCAATAGCAAACTGAATTTGCTTCAAGGTGCTGGTGCTTACCTTTAAAGCCCTATATGGCCAGGGTCCGACATACCTGAGGGACCACCTTTCCCCATATGTACCCCAGAGAGAACTACGGTTGGGTTCGCAACACCGATTGACCATCCCAGGCCTGAAAGGGGCCAGGCTTTCCGTCACTAGGGCCAGGGCCTTTTCAGTGGCGGCTCCAGCCTGGTGGAATGAGCTCCCAGAGGAGATCAGGGCCCTGTGAAATCTCTTGCAGTTTCGCAGGGCCTGCAAGATGGAGCTCTTCCACCAGGCTTTTAACTAGGAGCCGCCTACCACTACCACCAACATCTGAGGCCTGGCCCCAGCTGGAGATCGAGCGATATTATCAAGTGAAGCCAGAAGATCATTGATCTGGGAATTTACTGTACGCCATCTTACTAAATACAGAATGTCATTAACTAGCACTTTGATTTTTTGACTGATTGTTTTAAAATGTTTTAAATATTTCTAAAATGTTTTAAATGTTTTATGCTAATGTATGGTATTTTTACCTATTTATGTGAGCCGCCCTGAGCCCGCTTGCGGGAAGGGCGGGATACAAATGGGAAATAAATAAATAAATTAAATTAAATATCACAGCACTACAGGGTATTGCAGAACTAAGAAAAATAAAACCTATAAGGATTCGGGACAGGCACAAACCTAAGGATTCTGGCTCAAACTGGAACCAGCCAGTTTGGATCCCCCTTTCTCCTGGCCACAGCTTGCTGTTAGGTTTAAATGGCTGGCAGCCATTTCAGCCTAACAGCCGGGTGGGTGCGCCCATCAACTGTTAGACTGAAATGGCTGCTAGCCATTTTACTAGTCTATTTTGCTTCCCCCACTTCGAAGCCATTTTAGCCTAACAGCAGGGTGGATGCACCTGTCAGCTGTTAGGTCAGCTGAGGACCTGCGCTGCTCAGCTGTTAGGTTTAAATGGCCTGAACAGCCAAACCAAACCAGACAAAAATTCAGTAATTGTTCAGGGAAGGCACCTTCCCTGAACATTGGTTCAGGGGCTCCAAACAAGTTCATGCCGAATTTTGGCTTGTGAACCGGTTCATGCCCATCCCTAATGAGCATAATCTAAGCTCAGTCACTATTGTTATCTTGGCATCCCCTGCTTGGAATGGACACAAGCCCACTGAAATCTCAAAAACATAGGCTGATCAAGACCAACTCCACTCTATTCCCTCTCTTGTTCCTGGTCCTGGCTTGAGCATTTTTGAAAAGGTATCCAGATCTTCTAACCCTTCCTGACCCAGTGGGAGGCGGGGGGGGGGGGTCCTTAGCCCTATCCTGCATTTGGGAGTAAAACCCGATGTGGATTACTTGTCACTGTTTTCCCCATCAGCTATGGGCACACATTTCAAACCTTTATGGGCTAACTTCGGTCATCCAAACAGCCACCAATCTTCCCCTCCCTGGCAGTTGGCCTAATGGTTATCTCCATGCGGGAAAGTCATCTCCATTCAGTCAGCAATTCAAACAGCTTAAAGGTCCACTCCCTGGGAAGGATCCCCTGCCCCGCCCCGAAGCCAGATTCTCCTAAGTAACTCAAGATGTCCTGACCTGGATGGCCCAGGCTAGCCCCATCTCGTCAGATCTTGGAAGCTAAGTAGGGTCAGCCTGAGTTAGTATTTGCACAGGAGACCACAAAGGTAGTCCCAGGACACAGAGGCCGGCACTGGCAAACCCCCTCTGAATGTCTTGTCTTGAAAACCCTCCTGGGTCGCCATAATTCAGCTGCGACTCAACACCACTTTTCACCACCACCGAGTAACAAGAGGCATCTTGCGCCTCTCTATCATAACTTGTTTTTGAAGTCACTGATTATAAGAAGGAAAAAACAGATTGTTGAGCAAAACAATTACCTAGGAAAGGGGGAAAAAACTAATGATAAACACAATTATCTCCCTAAATCTGCCTTCTTTATGATGTTAAGAGGCAGTTTGAATAATTTTTTTAAACACCAGAGTCCTGTTCCATCCTTTCTGTGCTTATCTTGGTCTTCTCATGAAGCAATTTCCTTTTCAGCCCACCATGTTTTGGCTGCTTTTCCTGTCAAAGCTTCCCCACTCCAAAACCAAGTCTCTAGTTTGTACTTCCCTGTTTAAGGTCCCTGCAGATGGAAAATTACTAGTCTCTCACTTGCTCAAGAGTCCTGAAGCGCTAGGAAGACCTCTTCTGTTCTGTCAGCCACCAGTCCTTAACCAATGAACCACTACGAGCCATATCAGACCAAAGGCCAGCTAGAAAAACCTAATCAGCAATCTTGTGCCTACCTGTGAAGGTAGTTTCAGGTTAACCTCTGAGTGTTCGAGCCCAGATTAAACATTTGCAGTCTAAAGCCATAGTTTTTATATGGATACCTCTGAGGTGAGCCGTCATTTCAGCACAGATTGTTCTGAGCAAACACAAAAAACCAAGCTCCAAACAGAGCACTTCACAGCGTCCTGCATTAACTGGTTCCTGTATGCCAAGGATAAAACAGAATCGTAGTCACATGCAAATGTTCCCTTGTGAATTGTAGACACTGGAGCCACTTTTTAAAGCCAACGAAAGGTCACAGAATGTATTTATTTACTTCACTTTTCTCCATGGTGGGAACCAGAAGGGGCTAACATTGTTCTCCTTACCGCCATTTTATCTTCATAACCACACCCCATGAGGTAGGTTAGGCTGAGTGTATGACTGACACTGCCCAAGGTCATAGAACGAGTTTCTGTGGCAGAGTTGGGATTCAAACCAGGGTCTGCCAGATCCTAGTCTGAAACTCCTAAACACTATACAACACTGGCTGGATATTCGATGCAGTTAAATTCACGCAGGGGAGGTATTTGTGACAGAATACTCCCTCCCTTTATGAGCCAGGATTTCATTATTACAATTTGAGGGAAAGACGTGTGAGGGAAAACGTACCAAAAACTGTCAGGTACCTCAAGCATCATGATCAACCCCTTGCCATATGTTAGGTCTCCAAAGGAGCTTCCACTGCTGTCTGGCGGGCTAGCCAAGTATAGAGTCCCCAGGGAAATGCAGTCTAGACAGCAAAGTGCAAGTTTATAGCTGAAAACCGAAGCAGAACAGCATGAAAAAGTGACAGATACCCAAATATCTATTGTCTAATGAGGCCAGGTTTACACCCACGGGCCAATAAATTTCTCCTTATAAAATCCATTCCATGCATTTCCTGCCTTTATACAGGTGCCCACTGCTGCCTTCTGCAGGGATGCTGATTACACTGACTGTAAAGCATCTGCACAAACAATGCCAGCCTCTGCTGTCTGAGCCAGTGACAGCAACCTCAAGGCGCTCTCTGTTCTAGCAGTACTCTTCGCACCAGGATGCAGCCTGTTGCCTAGCGAGTGTGGGGGGGAAATGTGCCAAACACTGTCAGGTACCTCAAGTGTAGTTCTGAAACTAGCAATGTGAAATGCCAGACACTTAAACAAATAAACAATAAGGATTCATTTATATATTGGAAAATATATAAAAGTTTGGAGAATGGGCAAAGGGTTACCCAGGCCTTCCAGGATCGTCTATGCAGCAGATTGTGCATTTCCCAACACTGGCCTCAACTGTTACTTATCCATGCAGAAGACTAACACTGGAACACGTTAATGTGCTGATTTTTCTTAACAAAAATCTGTAGCAGAGCTGATAATATGAAAGAATACATATGTGGGCTAGATACATTGCGAGCCCATTAATGTTTACACAATAACAATGTGGACACAATGATAAGTTTGTAGGTAGCAGGGGATTGTGATCTGAGGGGGGCAGAATTGACGACGATAATTCCTTTGTCATGGACAGATCATTATTTATTTGGGTTTAGACTTATAGGAATATACCAAGACTCTGCCGGGGGGGGGGGGTTATTAAAACGATCTGCCCACAAAGCTACATAGATTCAAACAGCTTTCTGATGGCTCTGGGAATTTTCCTGTTGACATGATTGGTGTTCCTGTTGATGCCCTGGGTTGACCTCTAGGAGGAGCAAATTACCTGTTAGAGCCCAGGTGCCCCTTGGTTTACTGAGGGACTGCAGACAGAAAAGACAAGGGAGATGGCCAGAGCCACGCTGAAGGAAGACTCAGGACTAATCTGGTGAGATGTTAAATGAAAGCTCATTTCAAAAGGTACTGTGTGGTGGTGATGGTGGAAAACACTTTTCTGCCATCATTGCATCTGCACAGCATAGGCCAATGGAGCTGTTCTGGATGGCCAGAGGCTTGTTGGGACCTGGCTTGTGGGAGGTGGACTTCTTGGTGGCCCACTGCTACTGATTTGCTCAGCATTTGCAGATAAAACCTCTCTCATCTGTTCCAACTTGGACTCTACATTAGCAGTGACAGGGTCAGTTGGTGCCAAGGTGCCGACATGTCCAGTTGTTTGGGGTACTTTTCAGTTTAATATTCAGTCTGAGGATGTGGACAGAATCCATGGAAGTTTAATGCCTACCACATGCTTGTATGACCGTGCCCTTCCTGGCTACTTATCGGAAGGGGGGGGGGGCTGACTGCACCCAAGAAGCTATTAATGCCTCCTTGAGAGACGAGCGGTAGACTTCATCTTCAAACTGGCTGTGGTGCGCCCACTTCTAAAGAAGCCTACCCTGGATCCTGGAGATCTCAATAACTATTGACCAGTCTCAAAAGCTCCATGACTGAGCAAGGTGACTGAATGGGTGGTGGCTGGGCAATTTCATGCTTCCCTGGATGGTGCAAATTGTTCAGATCAGGGTCCCCAGTGTAACAGCTATGGGTACCGTGGTGCTCACTGACTCCTTTTCTGGAGCCCGCCAAGTGTTTTTAGGAAGTGGGTGGGGGCCAGGTAGGGCTTTTGCCCAGCAAGGCTTCTCATTCACTATTGGAGATTTGGTTGACTGTGTCCAGAGGGTTTTTTTTTTAAGTTGCTTTGGCAGCCGCTGCCACCAGAGCACAAGAATCTACACTGTGTACTGAAATTAAGCTGTGGCAATCATTTTGTGGCTGGCTCCGCCTCCTGCGCCAGTCATTTTGTGGCAGCCATTTTGTTGCTGCACCCACCATACTGCGTCAGGATTACAAATGTGCCCGCAGGCTCAAAAAGATTGAGGACCCCTGGTTTAGATCCTTTCTAATCTGGTTTTGGGATTTGTTATATGGCTGAAACAGCCTTGCCAGATAACCTGCTCCTGGTGATGGACAGAGGGAGCGTCACTATCTTGATTCTCCTGGACAGCAGCTTTCATTACTACTGATCATGGTATCCTTCTGGACACCTTTCTAGCCTGGAATTGGGAGACTCTGTTCCACTCCTGCTGGAGGGAAGGCTACCGAAGGTGGTGCTGAGAGTCCTGCTTAGCCCCTTGGTCTTTGAGGCTCTGCAAGATTTCATCTTATTCCCTATGCTCTTTAACTTCCATATGAAATTGTTGGAGGAGTTGATCCAAAGACTTGGGACAAGTTGCAAGCAATAGGCATATGACATTCAGCTCTATCTCATGCTTCTGGCTGATCCCAAGGAGGCTGCAGAAACCCTGAATAGGAGCCTGGAGGCAGTTTTGGAGTAAACACAGGTAATAAACTGAAGTTTAATCCTGACAAGATGGAAATGCTCCTGGTGAGGTCTGATCCAGGATTTAAGGTGTAACCCATTCTGAATGGGGCTGCATTCCCCTTGAATAAAAAGGTTTGTAGTTTGGGGGTGATCTTGGACCCAAGCCTACTGATGAATAAGTAGCTGGCAGTTGTAGCCAGAAGTGTCTTTTACCAGCTTCAACTGCTTAGCCAGCTGTGGCCTTTCCTGGGCAGAAAAGATCTGAAAAAATGTAGAAAAACAGGTGCAAGGTGAAAAAAAAATTTATTTAGTGCTTGTAGATTTCTATGCATTTCACAATTTACTTAATCAGGGGATCGTTTCCAAAGTTATTCACTTTCCACCCTAGCAGTAAGATAATTGAAACTAAGGTTGGCTGTGTTTTATAAAGATCTGGCTACTGCAGTCTAGGCCCTCGTTATACCTAGATTAGACTACTGCAGTGCTCTCTACTTCTGCCTTTGAGAAGTGTTCAGAAACTTCAACTGGTGCAGAATGCTGCCAATAGAATGTTGACCAGGGTGGGTCAGAGGGACCACATCAGTCCAGCCTTGGCTCCTTTACACCAGCTCCCAATTTGTTTCTGTGCACAATTCAAGGTGCTGGTGCCTACTCCCTTATGAACCTACCGGATCACTCCAGTCATCTCCAGAGGCCTTGCTTCAGGTGCCCCCACCTTCTGAGGTTAGGTAAGTGGCAACCCAGGGGACGGCCTTCTCGATGGTGGCACCAAAACTCTGGAACTCTCTCCCCAAGATGATTAGTCTGTCCCATTCTGCTGCCATCTTTCACCAGTGGGTGAAGACATTTTTTTGATTTGTTTGGCATTCCCTCTCCCGCCCAATGTTTTGTTTTTATGTCTTTGTATGTATTCTGGTTCTGGTTTTAATTATGTGCTGTTGTTCTTGGTTGATTTTAAAATGCAATTTTATACTGTATGTTTTGTTAACCACCTTGGTGGCCCTTGTGAGTGCCAAAAGGCAGGATGTAAATTTTGTCAATACATAGTCACTTTATTAAACCAAATTTACATCTCTTTTTGAAATAAACTCCTTTCCACTTGCAGAGGTTTCACAGAATCCTATTTATACCACTGAGCTAATTTTAAACTGATTTACATATCAGATTTGAGGTGCTGTTGCTGCCTAAGTCTGAACAGGCTTTTCAAAGCACATATGTTTTAGCCCTAGATATTAAGATCTCGCAGTGAACCTTTGCCAGCACATATGAATACACTATTTCTACATTACATGGTTTTTGTCGACTGGCTGTTAGGCATCTCTGTGTGTTACAAATATACCTTGTAGGGAATACCTAACACTACAAGGGCAGGGCCCCCCAAAGGTGCTAAGATGCAAAAAACGTAGGTAGCAGGAAATCCCACACTAACTGACAAGCAGCTTTATTATGGTTAAAGATGGAGTTGAACAGCTGACATCCTAAACAGAGATACTTAACAGTAATTATTATACTTAAAATCACAGTGAACAAAATGTTTTAAATAAATAAAATAAGCACAAGTAGACAAAAACACACTGAAACGTAACAGAAGCAAGGAGCCTGTCTAATTAGTGGCACAGCTATGGTGATGCTACTGCTCTGATAAATTTTAACTGCAGATAACTGCGGGCCTCAACACAAGCTTGAGGGAGAAGACCCTACGCCAAAAGGATTGCTCTGTAACTCATTACAAGTTACTGCAGGCTGCACGGTGAAGAAAGAGAACTGTACAAACCAGACTGTTTCAATACCAACTCAAATGCAAAATAAGTTTCAGCAATAAATGCAACAGTTGATAGAAGTGATAAAAGTAATTAGAGACGACTTTGTTCCTAAAAAGGTCTGACTGGCAGTTAGTTACTCACTTGACCTACAAGCTTAAAGACAAAGGGCACTGATACAAAGCGGTAAACAGAGAACTTTTTCTGTGTGGGCTTGTGGTATCTTTGCATTTATCTGCAAGACTATTTATCATCCTCAGCCAACAACACTGAAATGTTTGTGAAGAGCAAAGAAGCAAGGATTATACAGCAGGAGGAAGTAGGTAAGTGGAGGCAGAATCAGCTAGGAAGGAGCCTGATGGGATCCGCTCCTTGACTCCTTAATATCTGAAGTGGGCAATAAAAGCGGAGTGTCACATTAATCCCATTTTCATGTCTAAATGTAGCTAAGGCCTAGAGTCTGGACACACTTTCCTTAGTTTAAAGCCTCTATAACTTTCATCTCCCAGCTGTCCGTACAATAAGAGCTTAAAAAGAAGCTGTAGGTGCAACTGTATGGTGACTGAAATTGTGAATTACACAGGGTATATGTACAGATCAAGATAATACTGGAGAAAACCTAATCATATGACTACAAAGTAGTTCAGCTTTCTGCTCATTTCTGCTTGAAACCCTTTTTTGATCCTCATTAAATCTCTGCCTTAACTGTATCCATTCTAACCTTGTTAACTTTACACCTTGTTTACATAATAGCCTTTCTGTTTTCAATATGTTACTTTGATCCAGTAATTTACCATAAGCTACTGTTTTTTCTACCGATAACATCGACAGTTTTATAAATGCTTCAAGCGGAGAAACCCATTTTGGTATCTTAGAGTACATACGATCTTTCACATTTATCCATATCTTAATTAATGCACTTCTGATATTATTATTGCCAAAGTTTGAGTGTATTTTCTCTTTATCATACCATGCATAAGCATGCCAACCCACGCTTAACCCCGAGCCTTCTAATTTTAATAACCTTAGATCTTCTAGACTCAACCAATCTCTTATCCAATTTAACGCCGCTACAACATGGTACAATTTTTAATTTGGCACTGCTAAGCCACCACATTCCTTTTTTTCGTGCATTATCCTCCATTTAATCCTTGATTTTTTATGATTCCATACAAATTGTCTTGTAAGTAGATCTAGTGCTTTAAAGAAAAGGGGTTTCTTAATAATAGGTAAGTTTTGTACTAAAAACAAAAATCTTGGGAGTAGATTCATTTTGATAGTTGCTATTCTCCCCATAAATGACAGAAGTAGAATACTCCATTTTGCCAAGTCCTTTCTGAATTCTTTAATCAAACATTGATAGTTATCTTTGTACAACGAGGCCTTATTATTAGATATCCATATACCCAAGTATTTAACTTTATTCACAATTGACATTGCAGAAATTTCTTGGATTTTCTGATTATGTTTTGGGGTACAGTTTTTAGTCATAATTTTTGTTTTTTGGAAATTAATTTTAAGTCCTGCCACCTTACCATAGTCTGAAATTTCTCTAATTAGATGTGGTATTGATTCAATTGGATCTTCTCCTATTAAAATGAGGTCATCTGCGTAAACTTGTAATTTATAAATTTCCCCTCTAATTCTTAATTTCATTAATATTTCTAATCTTCTAATCTAAAAACATATTATCAGAAAATCCCAAAATGGGTCTCCCCGCTTGAAGCATTTATAAAACCTGCTTTAATTGGTGAATATAATAGGGCAAAATATGAAATTTTGTTAGATAAAACTAATAAATTAAATAAGGAAGAGAATTTGAGGATAAAATATGGTATTAAGCTGACATGGTGGGAAAAATTACAGTTACAATCAAGGTATGATCAGGATAAGAGAATTGGTTTCTTAGACACGAAAAATGAATTAGATAAAGCATGGCTAATCTCGCAGGAGAAAAATATAAAAAAAATATATAGAATATTATTAGTAGATGAGATGCAAGAAGAAACAGTAAAAAGTACGATGGTATCCTGGATGAAGGATTTTGAACATACTATAGATTTGGATGAATGGTTGAAGATGTGGAGAACACTGAAATACACAAGTGCTGTGTCCTATAAGGAAAATTTATATAAAATGTTTTACAGATGGCATTGGTTTCCGGACAGGATAGCCAAATGTTATCCTAATGTTTCAAATTCCTGTTGGAAATGTGGGAAAAATATAGGAACATTTTTTCATATGTGGTGGAGATGTGGGAAAGTCCAAAATTATTGGAAGAAAATCCAAAAAATGATATTGGAAGTATTAAATATCGATCTGCCACTTATACCAAAAATCTTCCTATTAAATATGCTCCTGGAAGGTATAGATAAAGCTGATATAATTTTCATAGTCTATATTAATACTGCTGCACGAATTAGCAGGGCTAAGAACTGGAAAGCAGAAACTACTCCCACATTAGATTAAATAATATATAAATTATTGGAGTTGGCCGAAATGGAAAAGTTAAGCTAGATAGTACATAAAAAAAGAAGAAGATAATTTTGGAGAATAGATGGTCGAAATTTTATGAATGGTGTAAAAATAAATGAAGGACTCAAAACTATAATTTAGTAATGTATAAATTAAGTATCTGTAATTGTATGTTGATCTATTCTAAGTTGCGATGGTGTTGGGTTAAGTTTTAAACTTGGTGTAATAACAGTATGTTGTTATGGCTATTTGGTTTACTTATATATTTGTTTAGATGTTGTTTATTTGTTTATTTTGAACATAAATAAAGAGTAGATTAATAAGAAATAACAAAAATTTTGAAGATATGTAAACTAAGAATAATGAAGTAAGATTGATGTAATGAATTTGTCTTAAAAATAAAATATGTTATTAAAAAAAACTTCTTAATTACTCTGATTTTCTTTTATTTCCCTTTTTACTTAACAGTACTGTCACCTACTTTCGTTTTTCTTTCTTACTAAAACTGTATATTGCTTCAATCCTTCTAATCTTCCTTTCCTTCTCTTTAGATCTCTGTGCTTCCTATATCTTCCTGTATCTTTCCTCTAGCCTTTGTTTCTTCTTGTGCAGTCTCTCTTTAACGTCGTTCCTCTGTTGCTGCCAATCTGAAAGTCGCGTCCTCCTGGATTTCTACTTTGCCTCTGATTGGCCCACTGAACTTCCTGGTTCCTCTTGGCCCTCCGCCTTGACGTCCATGCCAGTCACGCTTGTGCCCTCCTCCACACTTCATTGATTGGCTCCACGGACTTCCTTCCTACTTTCTTGGCAACCTCCGCTCCTCCCGAGTCAGCCTTTTGCCATCACCAGTTAGCTACCCGCAACAGCCTCCAGGAGAGAAAAGGAAAGGGAAGGTCAGCACTTCAAGTTTTTATATTTTAAATATGTTATTCAAAGCCTCTCCCCCCCGTCCCCAGTCAAAGCTCTAGTTTAGACTTTGTTCAGCCACACGGCCATTTATCATTACCCGGTACTTTTCCATGTCCTGCGGGTAATAGAAACAAAGAGAGTTATTAAACACTAGTATCCCCCCCAGTAGACAACTTGAAACAACTTAGCTTATTTTTGCCGATCCTTTGTGTTGTTTCTTCCTTAAAGACTCCTTAGAGGTCCGGTTCCAACTTGGGCCAGGTTCAATGCTAGCTTCTCCTGGCGTCCTCACAGACTTCTGAGCCTCGAAACAGCCCTCACGCTCCCCAAACGCTTGCCTTAACGTTCAAGGACTGAGAACAAGTTTCTTGCCCACTCTCTGATATAACAGAGAGCGTCTTTGGTCTTGAAAAAAGTCAGGAAAAGCCTGGGGAAAGGCAGGTGTGGCAGAGCCGTTCTGCACACGTCTACCCTCGTTGCCTCCCGGACTGGAAATCTAGATAAAATTTTGATACCAGATAACAGGAAATTCATCCAGAAAATGTATAAATTTTTGCTAGAAGATTATATTTGTGATGAAGTGGTGAAACCCACAATGGTAAGACAGATGAAAGATATGCGATATAACATTGAGATGGATAACTGGTCTATGATCAGGAAGTCTCAGAAATTAATGAGAGCAATTCCTTATAAGGAAAATATATTAAAAATGTTCCATAGATGGCATTTATCACCGGACAGATTGGCAAAATGCTCTCCAAAAATTTCAAACATATGTTGGAAGTGTAATAATAATGTTGGTTCATTCTTTCATGTTTGGTGGAGATGCCCCAAACTGCAGTGATATTGGGAAAATGTACAGAAACTTATACAGGAAATACTGGGGATTGAGTTACCTTTGCTGCCTGAGATATATTTATTGAACATGTTACCAAACGATTTAAAGTCAGAAATGTGTATACTTATATATATAATTACAGCAGCGAGAATTTTAGTGGCTAAAAATTGGAAATCGGATAGACTCCCCTCCAGAGAGGAGATAATCCACAAACTGCTGGATATTGCGGTTTTGGATCGTTTAAGTTTGACAGAAAAATGTAATAATGAAGAGATATTTTTAAAAAGATGGGGATGTGTTTATAAATGATTAAAAAATATGACGGGAATATAGACTCGAATTTTGTTGTTTAGGATGTTTGTACGAAAAAGATTTAATTAGATTTATCAAACAGTTAAAATAAGAGAAATGGGTGTATAACTATAAATTTAGGGAGAAATGATCATCTATTGGATATTTTATGATAGCGGCTTCTAGGGGCCCTGTCTTATTTAAGGAATGGTCTGATCTCCCTAGGAGTCAGATTACTTTGTAATATAATAATATAACTCATTTCCTTAAGTTTATTTGTGCTACAGATGTCTGTCTATTTGGTAATTGTATATTTTGTAAAATTAATAAAAATATTTAATTTAAAAAAAAAGTAGTTCAACTTTTAAAGGCCAAGCAGTCAACAATTCCTTTATTATATTACAATGACGGCTTTGCCTTTAAGGTCTAGAACTGCCCCAAATGACAGTTTCCCTGCACAGAAAAGTAAACAGCAAGGATGTACTTCTTTAGCCTTAAAAACATTCAGGCCACAGCACATCATGGTGATGGCAGTGACAGCAGAACAATAAATATGTTGCCACTTGCCCAGAAGACCGGGCAAAAGGCTGACTGAATATCAATCATAAATGAAAATGCTGGCTGCAACAGTTCTAAAGCAAAAAGATTGTGTATTAAAAGAACGAACATATTATTATACTGTGTACCCAGAATTTGAATTCAAGGCTGTCCTAGCAAACTAGATGCTTAACAAATTTTACTCAGTCCCAGCATTTCCAGTCGAAAGGATCAGGTAATAGGTGATGTGAAACACCTATACATGAAACACTGTAGAGCCACTGCCAGTCTGCGTAGACGATACTGACTTTGATGGACTGGTGGTCTGATTCAGTGTAAGGCAGCTTCAGGTGTTCATGATCATATCAAAGCAATGTGGAGATCAAGTGCTTCCAACTTTCATAAATCAAACTTGCCTTGTTTCTGCGCACCCTTTCTGCAGGGTGCTGCCCAGGCTGCAAATACGAAATCTTGAGCTGTACAATACGAAGAATTTCTAAGAATCTACTTCTTTTTTTAAACTGTTCCTAGCTCTTAGCTTGCAAGCAATGTCTGCAAGAGTTTCCACTAGTACTGCTTTTACACCCAGCATGTGAAGCTATCTCTCCTGCCCAGGGCCTCCAGTTGATCATTTCTTTACTCATTTCTCTTGCTCTCTACTTGCCTGTTTGTCTCCTGTACAAAAATAATGGAAGAGCTTTATAAATATGATTGAATTAATCTCAGTTATTTGGAATAAATAACCCCTTCAATAACACCCGCCTTCATCTGGTAAAACATCCTCTCAGTCTGGATTACGGTCACTGCCATTCAGTTTAAAAATGCAACCCCACAGGCAAAGGAAAACAGTCTTCCCCTCTGCAGCAACTAAAGTCAGTGAGGAGCCTGTGATTCCTGTTATCTCCACAGCATCCCAAGCTTCACATTAGAGTTATGGCATAAATGCTGAAGCATAAATGGGTGTGGTGCAGAATATTCACAAGTTTACAACAACTATGTTTCCAGCACAATTATAACAGAATCCATTCTTCAAAGGCTTTTAGGAGCAAAAGTCACTTGTTAGATATGTGGTTATACCGGCCTTCAATAACAATTGGAAAGTAACATATAAACTTTAAAAGAATATAAATTCTCTCTAGTGAATGCCACCCTTAAAACCAACCATATCAATGATTGAGAAAAGCTAAGCAGCAGACTTAAAAGACAGCAAGCACCCTTAACCTTCCTCCCCACAGTGGAAGAACTAAATTTTGTGAATTTCTTTAAAGAGTCAAGGGACAGGGACAGACACACTTCCCAAGGGAGAGCACTCCACAGCTTTAAGGACTAAGGTTGTACCGAAAAACCTCTATCTCTAACAAAAGGCTTTCGGAAAAGTCCTTGTTGGTAGATTTTAAAGCATGGGTGTGTGTGGGGGGAGTGGTGATAACTCTGCACCCAGGTAGTTTAGGGCTTGGGAACATTCTAGCCGTGTCTTTTAAGACTGAGTCCTATTGGCTTATATCAGTCAAAAGATGGAGGCAGCATTTAAGTGATGTTTGTAGATTTTAAAGGCGGCTTTCTGCAAAGTGTACTGCAGCAATCCAATCAAGTTTCTGAGGCATGAACAATAGCGGTTAAGCCTTTCCACACCAGAGCTATCTGGTTCTTCATGTTCCTTCTTCAGAGTCCTGTTGCAGCTCCACATGTGACACTCTGTGCTCCATCTTAAGCTGCCAGTGTTTAACGAATGCAAGAACACTAATCAGAGTAAACACAAAGAACAGAAGCACTATAAAGAGACTGCAGGTCAGCCATGAAACCTGACTTTTCACAGAAGTGTAAATACTCTCCCAAGTGGCTAACTGCCCCTCAACAGAGTGCAGACAAGGATACCACCATCACAGGGCTGGTCAATCTTCCACTCTGTCCAAATGCCATGGTCTCAGCCACTTCCAGGCTGTGAACCAAGGTGTGGCACTAGATAGGCAAGCAGTGACAAGCAGAGAAGGGAGGATAGTAAGCCACAGCTGTGAAGATCAGCTAACAGCCCTATTCACACTGATCACACGTGTGTGTGTTTTTGTGTGTGTGTTTTTGTGTGTGTGTGTGTGTGTGTTGACTAATTCTCATGTTACATTCAACGAATGCACAGCTGAAAGTGTGAGTCAATCCCTATTATTTACCCAGGTACCAATTCCGTTTCAGTTGTAAAGTGAATACATGTGGACTCCCTCTTACAAATGTACACCCGTACATGCAGGATGTATGTACATTCACTCTAACATGTGAACAGGGCTAATACGAAAGGTGGAAGACATGAAAGAGTATAGAAGAGGCATAGCTTCTGACAACAGGTCCAACTCCATAAGGTTCAACAGGCATAATACTACCCATCACTTCTGGATCCTGCCCAAACGGGAGGAGGATACAAGAACGATACAAACTTCCTGGGGTACCCAGAGGGGAGAAAGATGTGGTATAAATGAAATGAAGCAAAAATAAACTGTTCATTTATTTCATTTGCTTCAGCTCAAGCCTTTTCCCATGCCTTCCTCCTATCATCACTTTGTCTTCCTCTGACCCTTGCCCTTTTCTTGTCACCTGCTTCCCATCCCGCTTTCATTGCTCACATGGGTCTGTACTGCTGCAGTGCATAGTGCCCATTCTGACCAATACCACTTACGAGACCAACAAAGCATTACCAGGTAACAGGTTGCACAACTGGTTTCCTCAGAAGGCACCTGAAGTCCCGGATTAGCAGTCGTTTTAGATCAGATTAGTAAATTTGTTGTTGTTATTTGTTTATCTGGATTATTATTGTTTTTAACGTTTTAATTCTATGTATTTTATTGACATGTTGTGACCCGCCCTGAGCCAGCTTGTGGGGGAGGGTGGGATATAAATCAAATAAAGAAAATAAGAACTTTGGTGCTTTTTTCCTGCACATGGAACAAATGGACATTGGAGCCTCAAAAGAAAAGAGAGAAACCCAGATAAACCCCTCAAATAAAAAATGAAATCTGTGTTAGGCTGCTCCCATTGCAGGACTGAGGCTTTTCTCTCTCTCTCTCTCTCTCTCACACCCCCCCCCCTTGCTCCAGCCACATAACCTAAAGACACACTTGAACTCCTGCTGCAGAAGGACTGCTTATAACACTGGCAGTTTGTTGATATCAGGGTCCTAAACTCCTCCTCCTCCTCCTCCTAAAGAAAAACTGCATAGGTTCCACATTGCAAGTTGGACTTCCAGGAGAATCCCAGTTCGGAAAGGTTCAACACCATATGGCAATGAAAGGTTATGGTAACTGCAGGGGTTGAACTAACAGGATTACTTTGGAGGTCCCGTAATAATCCCAAACTGTAGGAATTCATATGAGACACAGTGGGGAAGCCAAAGGTATATCACAGTGGCTTTGATTACATGATCGTGTTATACCATTATGGCTGGGGTGGGGAAAATGCTGATGTAAAAGGAGAAGTAGGAGATAACATCTGCAATCATAATCCTATACCTGTTCCACAGGAAACTCTAGTGGAGCAGCTGCGTTAGTCTATTGTAGCAAAACAAAACAGAAGTCCAGTGGTACCTTTAACATTTATTCCACTATCAGCTTCCATGACAAACAGTTCACACCTTCAGAAACAATGGGAAGAAAGAAACTCCTTTTTTACCTCAGTTTTACAGAACATTACAGAAGGGGAGGGAGAAATAGGGATGAGCTGAGCAGAGATAGTCCTACCTTAATTAATCAGGAAAATACACATGCATCAAGTTCTCACTGCTTGCTTCTTTATATGTTAACTTCATATCGCTCAGTGATGGCAGATGAATTCATTTCTTAACCAGTTGCTTTCTATACTGGCTCCAAAATTCAGTAAAACAAAGATTTTAATAAGCAATAATGGAGTTATAAGATATTGGGGAGAAGTTAGGTCAGGGCTAGATGTTACTTCTTTGTTATGATGACAAACATTAATATAACTAATTCTCAACATGATCCCATCTGGGGATACTTAAATACAGAGGCTGGAGCCATGAATAGACAAGACAGATATTTCACCAAACCTGAGAAAAGCCCCAGGTTGGCAGGAAATCTGAAATTAAAGACAAATGCATCAGCAGATTAAGTTTCCCCCAATAATAGACGCAGCACCTGTACTTCTAAAAAGGAGATCCCTGTAGCCATTGTGGGGGTTGCCAGGCAACCACAACAGTATTGCCAGCCTTCAAATCTTGAGAAGGCCCTTTCTGAGGCTATTTTGCCTTCCCAGTCTACTCCTGCCCCCCCCCCTTTGCCCTGGAGTGACAACTCATTAGGGCCAGGCTAAATTACTGGACAAGTTGCTACCATACAATTAGTGCAACCCACCCAGGTGCATCAGTGGTTACCAGACAATTTGATATCACACAATTCACTGGGCGCCCTTTGGCAGCCTCCACACAACTTGCTTGACTTGGCCTGGCCCTGCAATGGCCACTACACAACTTACCTAAGCAACTTGCTACTGCACTTCTGCCACACGGTCAGACTTCTCCCAAGGACAGACTGCCAGGGGAGAAAAAGAGGGCAATCTGAGTGCCAGTAGTGGTTAGAGTATCAGACTACGGGCCTTTCTGTATGTTTTTTTCTGGAAGCTGATTCTGAGTTGGCTTTTTCCTAGTGTGTAACGTTTCTATTGGTTTTCTCTGTCCTGATCACTTCCGCCCACCCGACCTTGGACCAGTCACTCTCTGTTAGCCTACTATACCACACATTGTTGTTATGAGGATAAGACGAAGGAAAGAAGAATAATGTAAGACGCCTTGGGTCCCCATTGGAGAGAAAGGTGGGGTATAATTGAAGTAAATAAATAATAAACAAAGCTGAAGACTGGAAGGGGGGGGCAAAAAAAGAAAAGTCGGTTGGTAACGGGAAGAAGACAAGTAGTTAGGGAAAGGGGAAAGGATCTGAGGGCCGCCAAGAGAGAAAATGCACATAGTGTGGGAAAGGAGATACTGCGTGGCTCCTACAGTCAAAGAGAATTTGTCCAAGCCTGTATTTCTGTATGGCTTTAATAGGAAGACAATATAACTATCACAACACTGAGATGAAGCCTTCAGGGAGGGCATCTGTCCAAGGACACAGCTTCATTCTCAAGACAGTAGTTTTATTGGAGATGGCTGCTCACAAAACCGCAAGCTGCTGCACAATACAAGTCTATCACAGCTGATCTGACCCATTCAGACCAATCGCTATAATGCTAATGAGTGGCATCATTTCTAATGTAATGCAAAGAGTTGTCACCGACCAGCCTGGCCACACAACCAGGAAGTTCTTAAATAAGAATTGACACCCCTTACAGAAAAGGGGTTGGGACATCAGTGCTTTGCCTGAGTAAGCACAACCCCACCCCCCAGCATTTATAAAGTAATGCTTGAGTGCTTAATCGATCTCATATATGTTATCTTAGCAAACCCCACAACAAGACTGTAAGGTTTAATTATCCCCAGATTGCAGGGAGGGAGGCTGAAAGGAAGTGGCAGACTTGTTCATGGATAAAGGGCTTCCCAGCTTGCAGCCTTAGCTGCTACATTACTATCCTGTCTCCAAAGATACAAGAATTGACCCAGCACTTGAAAGCACCATAATCCTCAAGCTGTCCATGCTGCATAATGCTCACTGCACTTTATCATCAGAAGCCCGAGCTACATGTGACGGTGACAAGCAAAACTCACCCATGGGACACTGCAAGTGGCCTAGCCTCTTGCCTAAATGAGCACTTCGCTTGCTGCAGGTACAAAGTTACCATTGCCAAGTTCCATAACCTGGACAGGCACTGCATCATTGCGCCAATACTGCACAAGTAGCAGCTGAGTGTACTTTAAATGAGATGCCAGAAATGTACAGTATCACTTAATGTCTTGTCTGCCAGTATCATATTTAATCAGGCCTTAGGGAGACCCTGAGAAAGAGATTACTGCTAACTATTAAAAGCAAGATGGTAAGCACCATATGGTACCTACTCTGTAGGACATAAGGAGGCATCCAAATGGAAAGCTGGATGGAAAGGACATGAGGGGTACGAAAGCAACAAGTTGTGGACAAGCTAGAGAGACTCAGGAGCAGTGTTCCCTCTAAGCTGAGTTAGTGTGAGCTAACTCAGTTTTTTAGCCTTGAGCTCACACATTTTTATCTTAGCTCAGGAAGGATGGCTCCAAAGCAAACTAATTTATGCAGTAGCCAAATCGCTCGCTCACAACTTCAATGCCAGTAGTTCACAAATAATAATTTTTATTCACAAGCCTCCACAGCTTAGAGGGAGCATTGCTCAGGAGGCAGCACAGAACCAGGACAGAGGAGGGTTTTCTCCCCCTCCTAAAGAAGTACTTTAAAAAAGTAGCAAGACAGAGAATGGTGTGCGGGCTGCTCCAAGCATAAGGCATGGAGACTGGAGTGAGAGAAAGGCAGCTCAGAACCCACGAATCCACGCAGAAGACAGCAGACAAGGAGGATCCCCAAAGCAGATGCCAAAGTTAGGTCCAAGAGAGTGGTAGGCAATTCCTTGCTTGGTCAGCTACCTGCCTCCCCCAGTCCTGTGAAGCTCCAATTGCAGAAAAGGGCAACAAGAATGATAAAATGGTTGGCACACTTTCCCTTTGAAGAAATGTTGAAGCGCTTGGGGCTTGTTAGCTTGGAGAAACGACGACTGAGGGGTGACATGACAGGGGGTTACAAGATTATGCATGGGATAGAGCAGGTCGAGAGAAGAAGTACTTTTCTCCCCTTTTCTCACAATACAAGAATTTGGGGGCACTCAATGAAATTGCTGAGCAGTCGGGTTAGAACAGATAAAAGGAACTAGTTCTTCACTTAAAGAGTGATTAACACCTGGAATTCACTGCCACAGGAGGTAGTAGCAGCTACAAGCATGGATGGCTTCAAGAGGGAATTGGATAAACATACGGAGCAGAGGTCCATCAGTGGCTATTAGCCACAAGGTATAGATAGGAACTCTCAGCCTGGGGCAAGCGATGCACTGTATTCTTGGTGCTTTGGGGGGGGGGGGGGTAACAGTGGGAGGGCTTCTAGTGTCCTGGCCCCACTGGTGGACCTCCTGATGGCACCTGGTATTTTTGGCTACTGTGTGACAGAGTGTTGGACTGGATGGGCCGTTGGCCTGATTCAGCATTGGCTTCTCTTATGTACTTATGTTTCAAATATTACCAGAAGGATACTGAAATCTTCTTTAGACTATGCCCATTATCAGCCCACACACTAGAATTAGCATGAACTTTCAAAGATCCAAGTTCTGTGTAAACAAAGACAGGAGTCTTGTGGCATTTAGAAGCCTAATAGATTTACTGTGGTTTAAGCTTTCGAAAACAAGAGGCTACTTCACCATCTGATCTAGCATAGATACGCACACACCTCAGAATTCTTTTTTGGAGGACAAGATGGTTGGCCAGCTCAGTATGGTTAATCATGTTCTCAGCGTGATGATACTGTTGCCAAAATTAGGAGAAAAAATGGCAATGTGTTATCAGGTTCAAGCAAGTGATGTTGAACGTCTCTGTGTGGGGAGATGTCTCAGAGTGTGAATTTTGACACACACACACTCGCATCTCAAGATCAACCCAAACTGGGCACAGATACTCCAAAGGATGAGTTTGGAAAGGGCTCATTTGCTTCCCCCCATGCCATCACCTTCCCTTTCCATCATCATTATACTATCTGGCAGCTGCCATAGGTATGCTCTGGCCCTGTACAGGGCCACTGAGGACCACAGGAGAACACAAGTTTTACATAGTTACTGATCTCCCTAGATCAATGGCCCACAATCCATCTGAGCCTACAGGCACTTCTGGGATTTTTAGAAAGGCTGAAGGGTGTCTCCACAAAAAGGCTCCTATGGGGCTCATAATCCCCCCCCCCAATTGAAAAAAACCCAATTAAATGAAACACTCATTTGGGATAATATGGCCACTTTATGAAGGAAACCAAAAAGCCTTCAGTGTTAATTGCCTAAGCTTAGCAACATTTATCCAGCTGAAATAAACTGTGGTGGGTGGCCCTAATTATGCCAAGTCTTTGCATGACTGAGGACAACGACAGGGGTTGAAGCCGATACTGTGGAATCCATAAACCAGAGTATAATGCATGCATGCAAGTGTGTTATGTGCTGTCAAATCACTTCTGATTTATGGCACCCCTGTAAATTAATGGCCCTCACCTGGATAGCCCAGGCTAGCCTGATCTCGGAAGCTAAGCTGAGTCAGCCTTGGTCAGTATTTGGATAGGAGACCACCAAGGAATACCAGGGTTGCAACGCAAGGGCATCAATGGCAAACCACCTCTGAACATCTCTTGCCTTGAAAACCCTATAGGATTGCTGTAAGTCAGCTGTGACGTGACAGCAATAAATAAATGGCCTACTAAATGTCCTGTCATTAACAGCCTTGCTCAGGTCTTGCAAGTTGAAGACTGTGGCTTCCTTTGTTATTGTATTTGTTAATTTATGCTCCATGTTTCCTCAATGTTCAAGGCAGCTTACAACAATACTTTTTAAAAACCTTTTCAGTTGAAACCTAAACAAAACTGCAACCCCCCAACTCTCCCCGTCCCCACTTAAAAGATATCCGCCATTCAAACCCCCTCAGCAGCCCTGGCAAACAAGCATGCCTTCCAGTTCCTCCTGAAGAGTCAATCCATCTCACGCTGGTTCTTCCTCTTTTCCTACTGCCTAAATAGGGCATATGCAAAAGTTTAATAGGGTGCATGCAAACATTTAAAAATATACAGTGTGCACAAAGGTATTCTGGTTGTGACAGCTGACTGGAGGATAGGGTGAGTTTCCCTGACTGAGCCATGGTGGGATGGGGAGTACAAATCCTCTATTCTTCTCTCCCCGCCCCCAATCTGTTCTGGCTCTTACTTTCAGTTCTGATAGTGAGGGTCCTTCCCATCTCCTTACTGCTGGTGCTGCAAATGTTGTGGCTAAACAGTCTCAACCAAACACTTAACCCTTAATAAAGACAAACAGAGGCTAAGATGCTTGTCAACTTCTAAGCTATGGGCTACTTATCAGCTTTTTAATGGTCTGATTCTGTTTTTGTGGGTGGTTTTTTACGCTGTTTGTGTCCAATGGCTTGTGTTTTGATATTGTGGCTTTTTAAACTTTAAGTGCCTGGAGCAGGCCTCTGAGGAGGCAGCATAGAAACATTCTAAATAAATAAATAATACTGGATGGACTTCTTGTAAAGCAGCTGGCCCTTGGCTCCTTCTATTCCCCCCTCCCCAATCACCACCACTCAGCCCCTCCCATTCAGCCATTGTCTTCAGCACATCTTGAAACTGCCTGGAGAAGTGGGCTAGAGGTGAAGAAGGCCAGAGACCTGCAAGATGGTAAGAGAAACAGAGAAAGGGTGGGGAAGGGAGGGTGTGTTAATTGGGTAAGGGGGGACAAAGGAAGAAAGGAATTTTAAAAGGAATACGGAAGGGAGGAGGAAGCGAGTAGATGCCAGGAACCACACTGGTGAATGCCACATTGGGGACTGCTGCCCTAGACACTGCTGGAGGAATATCAAGAATTACATTTTAATGATTATCAAGGTTACTACTGAAACACACTGTCACCATAGCACAAAGGACATAACAGAGACTGTGTTGTAGCCATTCTCCACTGTGCTGGGCTACGCTGGAGAAAGGAGGCTCAAGTGCAGAGACTGTCATAAGGTTGCGGACCAAAAGGCCCCTAAGATCCAGTCACACAGGTAATATTGGCAGCACAACAGGCCTGAAACTTTAGACAAAGTGCTGAAAAAGAATAATTTTCCATTTATTCTGAAAAAAAATCATTTTGTTCAAGCCCATTCCAAGTTAGGCCAGAAGAGGGTTGACCCATCATTTGTTCAAGCAAGCACTCCTTGGCCATGATGCTCTATGAAGGCTGCTGTGAGGTGCAAACAAGGTTAAGGTAACATTTTTACCTACCCTGAAGCCTTGGAACAGATTTTTAAATATATATATATATATACCCAAATTGGAATATTGAAAAGGAGAGGTATAAAGTTCCTGAGGTTCAAATCAAAGGCTAGTCCAAGCTTATAGAAACCACGTGTCTAGAACTCACTGCTAACTCAGGGGTCAGTGACAGAGCATCTCTGCTGGAATAAACACACCAGACAAAACCCATTATTTAGCAAATGACAAATTTGCATGGTCATATCTTCAACACTCAAGAAGCCAAAACAAACTGAACATAAATGCGGGACTATGTCTTAACATGTTTAGCCATCAAAGATACCCTCCCAAAATTACAAAAGGCTATATGGCAAAAGGGAATCCCAGAACACATATTTTAAAAGTATGCAACACGTATACAAATTACACTAAAACTGCTAACCATAATTTGGACACATGAAATTTGCACGCCTCAGAACATGACTTGGCTCACCTTTCTTAGCATTACCTACAAGAATTCACTCAGTAGAAAATATTCTTTTAGAATAGATATGGGGGGGATTAAACCTTGATTAAACGAAATCTACTACAGAAATAAACCCCCATTTACTACATACTATAGCAGGGACAAGGGAGTGTCACTCCAGTGATAAGACTGTCCTAGATTTTTAAAAACATTAATGGGAAAAGAGTGGAGGCAATAGGCTTTTGTAGCTTCCACAACTGCTATCCACTTCCTTTTGCTAGAAGAAAGATGCTTAGTATTCATAGAAGAGACCTCGTGATTCTGGCCTGAGCCCATGCTGCAATCCTCTTTCCAGGAAGAGCAAAAGATGGAAGAATTCCAGTTCTGCAAACTCACCTAGACCGAGCCCTTGCTTTGCTTATGTACCTCACTAAATCAGCAACACAGAACTCACAGTTCTGCCAGTTCCATTCAGGGTCCAAGCCAGAAAGCTGAAGACAGCTATCAATATTCCCATGGCCAATATCCCCCATCCCACGTGCTGGCTAATGTCTTTTTTCCTCTTTGAAGCCATTACTGCAGAATGCACAGAAGGGGGAGGAGGAGAAAAATGCAAGGCTGAATAAGCCATGGCTTTCTATCTAAGAAATTATCTGCTACTGGGATCTTACTGCTTTCCTAAGATGGTTTCCTAGCACTTATGCTGAGAAGCTTAAAAACACACAAATACACGCTATTTTAAATTCCACTTCTAAAGTAAAGTGCACAAATAAGGTACACACAGTAAAAAAACCCACAACCCTGCTAATTGCCATATTGATCAGAAAAGATGGGAGATGAAATTACCATCCATCACAGGAGTCAGAACAGCTTTCCTCCACCCCACCAGGGACCCAGCCTAGATTCTGAGCCTCGATATTCCACTCCGATTCCCAGCCCCCCAAGAAGAAGCATAAGGATATCAAGACACTCCGATCTAAATGCACACGGGCTCAGACATCTGGATATTTCTTTTTAAGAATCCAAGCCTAAAATCCTGACCCTGCCTCTTCTTCCTCCCAAGCCCCCCACCCCACCCCATCCAGCGAGAAGGCAAGCCGTGTGAACCGGGGGCATGTGGGGAGAGGGGGAAGAGAATCCAAAAGGACTGAAAAGGCTTTACCCGCAATGCATATGCCACCGTTCCCTCCCCCATTTCCATTTACACGGGGGGGAGAGGGGACAGAAAGGAAAACCGTCGCCCTTTCTATATAAAGGAGAAAAGAGTGTCTCGTCCTGGGAGAAACGAAGGCGACAATGCCCTCCTACAGACGCAGAGACACATGATCTGGGGAGGGGCGTCCTCCTGCCCTCGGGGGAAGCGAGGCCTCCGTCCTGGCCGGGCAAGGAGAAATCTCAGGAAGAGGGGAAGATGGAGGCTCCTTCCTTCCTTCCACCCTCCCTTCGCGCCGGGTCCTGCCCGTCCCGGCTGCTCCCGTCGCTCCTCCTCGGGCGTCTTACCGCGATCACGTTGACGAAGGTGGTCTTGCCCGAGTACTGCAGCCCCACCAGGGTGAGCTCCATCTCCTCCTTCCAGAAGAGGGCCCGGAACCAGTCCAGAAGCTTGGTGAAAAGCGCCAGCATCCTGCCTCTGCTCCCGGCCCCGATCGCGCAGCGCAGCCAGGCCCAGCGCCTCTATTGTCCCCCAGAACGAGCCGGCCTTGCTGCTCCCGCCGCCGCACTCTACCTCCTCCGGGCTCTCGCACACACTCGGTCCCAGACGCTCAGCTGCTGATGGGTGGGGTCAGGCAGCGACTCCCCGGTCCGGGGTGGAGACTCTTCTCTGGGCTCCGCCGCCGAGCCCGACAGGGGCCTCTGCAGGATCGGAGGACCCGCCGCAGTCTCCCGAAGCCTCCGCGGCGAGGCCCGAGAGAGTTGCTCCTGCTGCCGCCCAGTAGCAATTCATGGTCTTGGCTTGCAGTGGAGTATTAACATTATATTGAGGGGAGGTCCGAAACTAGCACATAAACCGGAGTCTCGTTACCTACTTTTTAATGTTGTTGTGTATACGGTATTCACCAAACAAGTTTTGTACATTGCTATGTTCCTATCTTTTGGGGTTTTTTTAACCTTGCTTTTGTACTGGCTTTATACACCGGCCTGAGGGGGCACTCTTTCATTAAAACAAGGGCTTTCCAACTGTGCTTTGGACTCGAACCTGAAGAAGGCCAGGAGGGCACGTGCGTGCGACCAATTAAACTGTGGAAGTTGCTGCTGGTGGATGTCATGATGGCTTCTAGTATAGATAGCTTTTAAAGGCGATCCATGGAGAGAGTGTCCATCGGCTGCTGGCCAAGATGACTAAGAGGAAGCTCCATGTCCAGAGGCAGTAAACCTCTGCATACCAGTGCTAGGAGACAGCATAAGAGACCAGACTTGGGCCTATGCCCAGTTTATTGGTCCTCCAGGACAGCTGCTTGCCTGCTGAATTGGACCACTGATCTGTTCTGGCAGGGCATCTCTTAAGACAATTTGTGAGGTACTATTTGACAGAACGCAGCCTAAAGGAAGCAGTTTGCAGTTGTAGTGAGGTGGGAAATGCCGATGTGGTGGAAGAGTTCATGGCACAACATTTTTCAAAGTTCCCTAAATGCCCTGTAAGTAACAACTAGTGCTGCCTGCCAAAGGCTGAGGTAGAATCTTTGCAGGGAGTTCTTATTGTTAGGGAGAGTTTAAAATCTGACCTCCAGTCTGCCTGCAGTCTGAAGTAATACCACTCAGTTTGGCACCTCAGAATTCTACCACCTTCAGCCTGAATTCCACCCAGAGCTGAACTGCAACCTGTCATATGAGGTCCATTTTTCACTGCTTACAGCCATGTTCCTGACCAGAGAAAGGAACAGGGCTTCTGTAGCTCCATCAAACAGAGAAATTTGAAAACTACAGCTTGTCGTACAGGAGGCCTTTCTTCCTTGGCGTCTCAGCACACTCCATATTTCTCTTCCTCTTCAAAATATACCTTAAAGGTACAAACCCCTCCCTTAAATTGGGGTGTGATCTGTTTGCAGGTTCCAACCTGCTCTTTGAAGACTGATCAGTGGCGCAATTATGTAATTTTAGACTGGACTACATGGACTTATTCCTCCTCCTGCCCATGCTGATGTATACTTCAAAATGGCTGCTTCTGGGGGCCCTCTGCTGAGCCAGAGCCCTGGATTTCTGCCCTAAAGTGCCTCTCAGATGACACCACTGAGAACAGCATCCTAGAATACACAGGGATTTATTGTCAGATAAGTGAGTATGGAACACAGTGGTTATATTGGGCTCCAGGGTTTTCCAAATATCACTTTAAAAAAACTATGACAGCAGTCCAGTTTGTACACATGTGTGCATAGGACCTGAAGGGAATGGATGCATTAAAGGTGTGCCTGGGAATGGGGAGAGAAGACTAAAAAGGAGCGGGGTTGACCAATGCACAAAGCTCTGACTTCCTTGCTTGAAGATAGACATGTAGGTGAGAAACAAAGGGGAACTATCTAGATGACATTTGTAGGTGGGTGGGAAATGGCAACTTTCTGTGCTAGACATTCTTTTCCCGCCCAGCCTCTTCCCTGCACCCTCCAGCTGTCTTCCACCTGGCTACCCATCCATGTACATGGGCTCCCTTTGCTCCATCTCTGTGTGGGGAGTGATGTGGGGTGGGAAATTTTATGCTATATTTTTCCATGGGAAATTTTCTGCTCCACATATGAAAATTTAGTCTATTTATCTACAGTTGTCAGGGCTGTTTTGCTGCAAATCAATCATGTTCAGTGTGCTAAATGTACGGTATGAAGCATGGACAAGCCCCAGTGCTTGCACATTGTCTAGGCTTGTATATGCTGTATTTGCCTTCCTTGGCAAACATGATTTAAACATTACAATTATGTATTTAAATCAGAAAACCTGCTTCACATTTTCCCAGAAAATTCACGTCACTGGGTTTGGAAAGCTATGGATCCTGCCTCTGATTTTTAATCCTGGTTTTTAACAAATAATAATAAATACACAACATTCTGTGTTTGAATTTGAACATGTACTTTTGTTTGTCTGATGAAACAGCTATAAGTAACTCTGTCATTTGGTTTACATATTGTAGAAGTTACCACAAAACATGTCAAAATTTAATTTGCAGGGATGCTGTGTCACTCTTACATCAACCTAAAAACACTTGTTCGTTTGTCCTGATATTGGCTGTTAAGGAGAATGTGCATACCACATAGCTGTTGCTAACAGGAACTGACAGGCTTTAGAGGTTTAGTAAGGAGTCAGTTCCATATTTTTCAAACCGTAGCTTCCTCCAACTATTTCACGTTAATTTTCAGTTGTGATTTGTCACAAACAACCCCCTTCCCCTTTTCCCACAAAAGTAAGCTTTGAATACATTTTTTCAAGACATTTGTTCCACTTTCCTCCCTGCCAAGAAATGACTGCTACTGTGGGAGCAAGGCTTCCAAATCCCTTTCTGAAGTGTAGTCATTTCTGCATTGCAAATTCAGGGTGAGATTAGGATTGGGGGGAGCCCAAGGATGGTCTCTTGCCCAGCAGCCTATAAAAACTAGCTTCAATGACTGGGGAAGGAATTAGACCCATTCATAGAAGATGTATCTATCAGTAAATGTCAACTTTAGTAGCTAAATTGAACCTCCCCATTCTCAGGCAGTATACCTTTGAATACCAGATGGTAAGAACAAGCAACAGGGTAGGTTTTATATCCTGTTTGTGAACTTCTGAAAAACATCTGAGTCTTTACTATTGGAAAGACACTACTGGGTTACATTGCTCTGTTCCAGAAAGGCTCCTCTTATGTTCTTAACCAGCAGGCAGCCCTGGAGAAGAGAAGGTGGCTGCGAATGGAAGGAGATTTGGACATTGGTTTCCCCTCTGCTTTACCTTTTTCTGTAGTCACGACATCCAGAATCTCATGCATTGATATAGTTCCTCATTCTCTATTTTGATCACAGAGACAAAGCAATATGAGTGAGGCCCAAAGACAACAGAATCGTGGGGGAGAGAATACAGCTTTAACCAGTTTGCTTCCTTCTTTCCCAGTCATTTGTCTTCTTTTCTTTCCCCAGATGCTGAAGTGGACCCGAGTAGCATGAACACATGTCCCACAAGGGTTAAATCAAGTGACAGCACAAGTGGCTGGACATTGCCCTTAGTAACTTATTTTGTTCCCCAGCCATTCCTGGGTTTGGCAAGTCTGCAGCAAAAGTTGCTGAGGACATCTGTCTCAGATTTTTTCATTTCCATAAGTGGTTCAGTGAAAAGCAAACAGATAGCAACCCTAAAATCAAAAGGTTCAAAACATGGAATTCCATAATGTGATGCATTTTCAACCATGAACCTTCATAAAAAGAGCCCTGCTGGATCAGACCAGTGGTCTGCGTAGTCCAGCATCCTGTCTCGCACAGTGGCCAGCCAGTTACGCTGGAGGGCCAGCAACAGAGCATAGAGGCCGAGAACTTCCCCTCATGTTGCCTTCTGGCACCGGAATTCAGAGGTTGACTGCCTCTGAATGTGGAGGTTCCCCTCAGTCTCCATGGCTAGTAATCACTGATAGACTTATCCTCCATGAATCTATCTAATCCCCTTTTAAAGTTGTCAATTATTACATCCTCTGGCAGCAAATCCCACATTTTAATGACTCACTGTGTAGATAAGTATTTCCTTTAGTCTGTCCTGAATCTACTGCCCATCTCCTTCATTGAATGTTCTCAAGTTCTTGTATTTTGGGAGAGGGAGAAAAAATTATCTTTGTCATCTCTCTACCCCATACATAATTTTATAAATCTCTATAATGTACCATTTTAGTAGGTTCTTTTCTAAACTTCCAGAGTCTTCAGCCTTTCCTCATAGGGAAGGTGACCCAGCCACTTAAATATCTTGGTTCCCTCTTCTGTACTTCTTCCAGCTCTGCAATATCCTTTTTGGAATACAGTTATCAGAACTGCATACAGCTTTCCAAATGAGGCTGTACTATAGATTTATACAGGGGCATTATAATATTGGCTGTTTTATTTTCAGTCCCATTCCTAATAATCCCTAGCATAGAGCTTGCCCTTTTCACTGCTGCGGCAAACTGGGTTGACGTTTTCATTGAGCTATCCACTATGACCCCAAGGTCTCTTTCCCTCTCAGTCTCAGCAAGTTCTGACTCCATTAGCATATACTTGAAATTGGTGTTTGTTGTTGTTGTTCCACTGTGCCTCACCTTATATTTACCTACACTGAACTTCATTTGCCACATTGTTTTCCACTCAACCAATTTGTGGAGATCCTCCTGGTGCTTTTCATAGTCAGCACTATTTTTCACCATCCTGAATAATTTTGTGTCATCTGCAAATTGGACCACTACACTGCTCACTCCTAGTTCCAGATCATTTATGAACAAATTAAATAGCACCACCCCCAAAAGTAATCCTCATGGGTCCCCAACTGCTTATTTTTCTCCATTGTGAGAACTGTGCATCCATTCCTGTTTGTAGCTGTTCTGCCCATCTTATTTCCTGTTATTTAACCAATTTTTAATCCATAAGAGAACCCATGAGTACTAAGCTTACCCATGAGTTCTAAACTTACTCAGGAGCTGTTGGTGAGGTACCTTGTCAAAAGCTTACAAGTATAAAATGCATACTGGGTCATCTTTATCGACATGCTTATTCCCTTTCTCAAAGCAAAAGGCTGGTGAGGCAGGACTTCCCTTTGCAAAAGCCATGCTGATTTTCTCTCAGCAAGCTTTGTTCCTCCATGTGCCTGATAATTCTACCTTTGATTACAGTTTCTACTGTTTTGCCTGCAACAGACATTAAGCTGTAATTTTCTGGTTCCCCTCTGGATCCCTTTTTAAAAATCAGTATAACATTTGCTATTCTCCAGTCTTCTGATACAGTAGCTGAATTTGATGTTAAGAGATGGTAGGTAGGTAGGTAGGTAGGTAGGTAGGTAGATAGATAGATAGGTAGATAGATAGATAGATAGATAGATAGATAGATAGATTCCAGTTAGAACTAAGTAGTAGCAGCAGTAATAGTAGTTGCCTTGACTCAGCTCCGGAGGCTGCAGCTAGTGAAGAATGCCGCAGCCAGGCTGTTGATGGGCCTCTCGGTGAGGGACCACATCAAGCCTGTGCTAAGGGCGCTGCACTGGCTGTCTATAGCGTACCGGGTCCGGTTCAAGGTGCTGGTTTTAACCTTTAAAGCCCTATATGGTCTGGGGCCTGCCTACCTAAGGGACTGCCTTTCCCTGTATACAGCCCAGAGAGCACTGCGGTCAGGCCTCAACATCTCCTGACCCTTCCGGGCCTGAGGGAGGCCAGGTTGGCAACCACTAGGAATAGGGCCTTCTCGGTGGTGGCTCCCCACTGGTAGAACGAGCTCCCGGAGAACATCAGGGCCCTGCGGGACCCTTTGCAGTTCTGCAGGGCCTGCAAAGCGGAGCTTTTCCGCCAGGCTTTTGGCTTTGTTGGCTAGGCAAGATATAAGTCGAAATAAATAAATAAATAAATAAATAGTTATAAGACCTTTTCTGGGCAAGGCTTTAAGTAGTCCAAAGGATTAAGCATTCCATATAAAATGGAATGAAGTGTGGATCTGGGATTTTAATCTGTTTGAAATAGCACAGTGGTTTTATTCTAACCATTTGTATCTTTCAGTTTTACTGCCTGTTTTTTGGCGCTACTGAAATCTGGCGTGAGCCTTCCACAGAGCCAGTTTTATGTAGTGGTTAAGGGCGCAGTAATCTGGGAGAACCAGGTTTGATTCCCCACTCTTCCACTTGCAGCTGCTGGATGACCTTGGGCAAGCTATAGCTCTGTCACAGCTGTTCTTGAAAAAGAGCAGTTTCTGTCAGAGCTCTCTCAGCCCCACATACCTCACAGGGTGTCTGTTGTGGGGAGGGGAAGGGAAAGGAATTTGTAAGCCGCTCTGAGACTCCCTTGGGTAGTGAAGGGCAGGGTATACATCCAATCCCTTCTCTTCTCTCTTCTTCACAGAGGAATCTAAAATCTACATAAATAAATATGGCTAGCATTAAACTGCATTCCTCACAATCAAAGCTTGACAGTACCCTTTTTTGTTTGTTTTTGGGGGGCGGGTTGAGTCTGCTGTCTCTTTGCTCTCTGCATTAGACCTTTGCTCTCTGCATTAGATATTCATCAGCACTAAACAGAATAGGGAAGGAGAATGACAAATAACAGCTGCTGCTAAATGAAGCCAACTCAGTTGTTTTGATTTCTGTGTCCTGTTGTCGGAGGGATTGTCAGGGCCTTCTCTGCCCAGCCCAGAGTGACTCCGACTATGAGCCCTCAGGAGGAGAAGAGCCCAAGGAGGACCTGTGGTGAAGCATCACCTCCTTACCCTGCAAAAATATAACCAAGTCAATCCATCCGGTCTACATTTTAATAGTTTTCTGTTAGTGAATCCATGTACCAGTCATGTCACCTGGATGGTATAGAAGGCAAACAAACCCTTTTCCAGGAACATGACATCAAATTTGTGATTACACAAATTCTTCAGAACTGCAAAGCAAAAACAAACAAACAAACTTGAAAGTCCGCTTCCTGGTAGAACACTGTCCAGTTATATGCAGCCAGCAGTGGGACAGGTCGTCTTCTCAAGACTGGTCTATACCCCAGAGTGTTAAAATATACATTATACTTTTCTGTGTGTGACTGTTGTTGGTCTTACAAAGTCAGGAAAATGATCCATCAATCCACGTGTCAGGTAGCAGCCAATTTTCCATGCTAATACAGTCAGTCTGCTAATGAAGCTGCGAGGCATACGTGGCCAGTGTATGATGGAGGAACTGGTATTGTTCACTGGTCTGTATCATTCCACCTCTGCAATGCAAAGAGAATTTATTTAAACCTACAGTCATAGGAAACTACAATAATTTCATTTTGCTGACAAAATAGTGTGGGTTTTGGTGGTGATGGTGGTTGTTTCTTTCATTTGTGTATGTGTGTGTGTGTGGGCGCGCAGGCCCATCCCTGCAAGTCATGGCAACCTCTGGCAATTCCTAATGGGGCATGGAGGACATTCAGAGAAGTGGCTTGATAGCCTGCCTCTGCCTCCCAGCCCTGGTATTCTTTGGAGGTCTCCCATCCAAAATACTTGCCGGGGTTGGCTCCGCTTAGCTTCTGAGATCTGACAACATCGGGCTTGCCTGGGCTATCCAGGTCAGGGCCATTTCAATGGTGTTTTGATCACTGCACTAGACACTACACAGCAGCACTGCTGGATGGATTGCTCTTTTTGTGATAAATCAGTGAAGGTTTTAAGGACATTTTACCCTGGAGCAAGATAGGTGCTGTTCGGCCTGGGCCGGCTCATTTTGTGATAACACCCAGGGCCATAGCTAGCCTTCCTCTGTCAATGGGCTGCACAGTTTCAAAATGGAGCTTCAAATAAATGAATGAAAAGATCAGTGATTTCTAGGGTTGGCAACCCCCAGGTGGCACCTAGAGATCTCCTGCTATTACAGTTGATCGCCAGATGACTAAGAGCACTTCCCCTGGAGAAAATGGCTGTTTTGGAGGATGGGCTGTATGGCATTATACCCTGATGAGATCCTTCTCCCCACCCTCCCCAGGATCCATCCCCAACATCTCCAGGTATTTCCCAACCCAGAGCTGGCAAACCTAGTGATTTCCTCACTGTCAACAGAAACTTCTACAGCCTTCTCACCAAGCCCAAAGAACTACACACATTTCAACATTTAGAGACTTTACGTGTCCTAGTATACATTTCTGAATAAGAACAATAATTTTAAAGTTCAGAATGTTGGATCCACCATTTGACAGAGACACTAGCCACAATTTTCTAACATTAACAGTCCTTTTTTTAAAAAACAAAAACCAACCCACCCCCAGTTATGGCTGCTTCCACATGGCTGTTTTGTGGTGCCATGGCTCCCAAATAGGTGCAGCCTTTCCCCCAGCATTTACACAGCATCATTGTACATTCATGCACCTTTCGACTTTCCCTGTGCTTTGCTGTGGTCTTTCTTCGGGATGATCTCTCTCTTTTGGGGGGTATTCTTTGGTATTTGTGTGTGTGCATGTGTGTCTGCACCTGGAAGTCATTTTGGCCTCTGGTGGATGACCCCTACTGGGGACCTGGAGGATATTCAGAGAGGTGGCTGAATAAAGCCTGCCTTTGTCCGCCCAACTTGGTATTCCAAGGAAGTCTCCCACCCAAGTACTAACCGCAGTCAACCCTGCTTAGTCAACCCGGCTTAGCTTCCAAGATTTGACAAGATCAGGCTTGCCTGGGCTATCCAGGTCAGTGGATTATCTTTTTTGAAGGGTCACAGCCAGAGTGTGATTGTACCAGTGTAAATGGAAAGAAGCAGATCCCACCCCCCCAGTCCTGTCCACGTTGTTGTTTTCATTTCCCCCATTCGCTGTGGCTGTCATTACCCCCACCCTGTACCACCAGAAGGCTTTTTTTGGGCAATGTTTCAGGAAAAAACCCTCCAGGGGCATGGGGCATGGGGGTGGGGATGGCTCCCACAGGGGGCTAAGGCAAAGTAACCACCATGTGGATGCTGCTGTGAATCTCTCTACATTTGGAGCAGCAGCAAGAGCCACACAGAGAACTGAAAATGTGTGGACAAAGCCTTAATGGAACCTGTCGGCTTAGAAAGTAAAAGGCCTTTTAAAAAAACCACTTAGGTGGTGGGTTGAACCAGTATTCCAAATGGGCCAGTATAGTCACTGGTCCTACTCTGCCTACTGCCCTGGATATACATTAACAAGTGATTTGATTCGTGTCTCGGCATGTGGTGACCAATTCAGTAGAAGGAGCTTTTGGTTAAAGTAAGGTAAGCAATCTGGGACCCAGTTTCTCATAGGAGCAGAATTAGAATTGCCAACCTCAAGGAGATCTCCCGATGACAGAGAAAATGGCTCCTTCAGAAGGTGGAATCTAGGGCATCATACTCTAAGGTCCCCCTCCTCCCCTAAACCTGCCCTCCCCAGGATCCACACGCAAATCTCCAGGAATTTCCCAATTCAGAGTTGGCAGGCAACCTGAAACAGATTTCATCATTCATACCCTTCATGCACTTGCTGGAAAGCTGAAGTTGGCCACATATTTAAAGTGGCTCTAAATCTAGTCATTGCTCTATTTCTGGCAGAGATGAACCAAAGCAATAATGGTAGCTGTTTTATGGGTACTGCATCAACTAATGTAACAAAATTATTCAGGATGACTGTGAAGAGTTCCAAAGGAATTGCCATAGATTGAGTGAGTAGGCGACAATGTAGCAGATGAAGTTCACAGTTGGTAAGTGTAAGGTGATGCACAATGGAACAAAAAATCTCAGACAAGAATTGGCTAACGGGGTCTAAACTTGCTGAGACTGAGAGGGGAAAAGATCTTGAGGTTGTAGTGGGTAGCTCAATGAAAGTGTCAAGCCAGTGTGCTGCAGCAGTGAAAAAGGCAAACTCTGCTGGGGATTATTGGGAAAGGGACTGAAAATAAAACAGGCTCTGCCATCAGATCTTCAGGTATTTCTGAACATAGAGTTGGCAGCCCTTCCACCACTGGTCCGATCAACCAGAAATCTTATGGTGTCAAACCTTCTGCCTCCTGGAAAGCTTTTTATAAATCAGTCTCATAATCCCTGCATGTTGCAGACGATTCTGGGGTATGTTCTAGGGTGTGCCCTCAGTTCTTGTAGAATGTCTGGCAGGCATATTGAGAGGAAGACAAATGTATCAAGCACTCCGACACTGTGCAGGGAAGGATCAGCAGTGTTGGGCAAGTCTTTATCAGTAGCTTGTTAGCCATTATTGGCAAGCCACCTTGGTCCATATCTTCAAGAAGTTGGCAAATACTTTTTTGTTTATTTAGAAAAGTTTCACGTCCTTAGATGATGGGATTTTGTAAGTGTGCTTCTCTGCTGCTTCTGAGAGGTTTGATAGCTGGTGGTGATTTTCTTACGCTGTTTTATATTATTATTGTAATTAAATGTTATTGTTAACTGCTACAAGAACCTCCTTGGTAGGTACGCAGCACAGAGATCTTAGAATAAATGAATGAATAGATTAAATACTGATGTTCTCAGTGAAAAAGCTTTCAAGGGAACTCCAGGGTTTCCCAGAACAAAGCTTGAAAACCACTGAGCTAATTTAAAGACAGCTGGACTGAGCAAAGAAATGGACATGCCTTTGTGTTATAACCACAAGGCATACTGTGATTGCTCAATTCTGCTGTAGGTTATATATAGTTAAAACATCACACTTTCCCCAGCTATTAATTTCCGTGCTCTTTGGTTTAGTTTAGTTTTTTAATGGCAGTGAGATGCTTTACCTTAATTCATTTGAGAAGAAATCTGTTCCTTGTAGTATTGCCATTTCTAGGTTCAGAAGGTCCTGTAGAATTGTGGGGGGGGGGGGGGGGAAGTCTGATACAGGGGAAGTTTGGGAAGGGAGCTCAGCTGAGATGTGATGCCATATAGTCCGCCCTCCAAAGCTGCCATTTCCTCCAGGGGTTAACTGGTCTCTGTAGTCTGGAGAGCAGCTGAAATTCTGGGAGATCTCCAGGCCCCATCTGGATGTTGGCAACCCTATGTGTTGAAGCAGGGCCAGATTATGACTTGATGAGGCCATAAGCTATATCAGTAAGAGGCCCCATATGATTTAGAAATAAAAACTGACTTTCCTTCTGGTTTCTCTCTGTCTCAGGCGCCCAAGCAATTGGCTGGCAGGGAATTAAATGTAGAATAGCCTGCTAGTTGGCTACCAGCAGCAGCATAACATCTAGCTCACTTCCTCCTGCTCCACAGATATCTAAGGCCTGGGCCTGACCAAAGGTGTGAGTTGAAGGAGTCTTGTCCTGTTCTTAACCTGAGGGTTGCTTCCTTGTGCTGGCAGGAAGCTCAGTCAGTAGAGAAAGGAACACTTGCTCTGTACTTAGAAGCCCCCCCCCACACACACACTTTTTTGTTGTTTCTTTTGGCTTTCCTCTGTCTCTCTCTCTCTTTTTTACTATAAGTGTTTGGGGTCCCCATAGGGGGAAAGGCCTGACCTGGATGGCCCAGACTAGCACAATTTTGTTAGGTGTTGGAAGGTAAGCAGGGTCAGCCCTGGTTAGGAGGGATGGGCACGAACTGGGAAAATATGGTTCACTTTGCAGTCCCTTTCAAAGGGGTTTGCAAAAGGCCCGAAAAAACAGCTGTTTTGGGCTGTCTTGTACAGTCCCTTTAAAGTTCAAAGGGACTGCAGAAGACAGTGTGAAAAACAGCTGCATGGCAGGGAGGCGCTTCCCACCATGCAGCTTAGGGTTGCCAGGTTGGGGTTGGAATACCTGGAGACTTTGGGGGTGGATCCAGGAGAGGGTGGGGTTTAGGGAGGGGGGAGGCCTCAGCATGGTACAATGCCATGGATTCCACCCTTCAAAATAGCCATTTTCTCCAGGGGAGCTGATCTCTGTCAGCTGGATATCAGTTGTAAAAGTGGGAGATCCCCAGTCCCCACCTGAAGGATGGCAACCCTAATGCAGCTCTTTTGGGCTGTCTTTTCCTTTTAATGTTTAAATGAACTGCAGAAGATAGCCGAAAACAGCTAAGCGGTGGGGAGCATCTCCCCACCACTCAGCTGTTCTTGTAGCTTTCGTGGGGAACAGAAAGCAAGGGTTTAAAGGGAATCAGAGTCCCTTTAAACCCCCGCTTTCTGCTCCATCCACAAACTGCTCTAAAAGTGAACCATGATCATGGTTCGGTCCATGCCCATCCCTACTGGTTAGTTCTTGAATGGGAGACCACCAAGGAAGTCCAGGGTAGCTATGCAGATGCAGACAATGATAAAATCACCTGTGTTTGTCTCTTGCCTTGAAGAGTCCCTATGGAGTCACCATAAGTCAGCTGCAACTTGATTGCCCTCTCCACCACCACTATGGAGGGGGAAGTGAGATACCAATAATTAAATTAATTACATAAATAAATTGACTATGCACTTTACCCAAGCCTGGGTAAACTATAAGGCCTTAAACTATAATTAATCTAGTTTATCCCTAAATCCCACTCTGCTTTTGAGCTCTTTTCTGCTCCCTGCCTACATATGATGAGAAGGCTGACAATACATATGATGAGAGGCTGACTGTACAATACTTAATACCCACCTGTCTATGCGTAGTTGGCATACTATGCCCAAAATGTCCACCTCTCCTTTGTCCTTCATCTGCTGGCATCCAATATGTGTAGCAATAAAGCAGCCTGTCCGACCAATTCCTGCACTGAAAAAACATGAAGACCAGATCAGACTACAGAATGTCACTGAAGATTTTGGGACTGGAAAGGTTCTGACTATCAGAAGAGGGAACAGAACCATTAACCCCTACCAGGTATGGATGCTGTTTCTCTTAAACAACAGTCTATAGGAACTCATAAGTACAAATCTTGATACCAGCTGTTCCCTCAAGGACAGCTTGGGAAAGAGCTCTCTCAGACCCCCCTACCTCACAGGGTGTCTGTTGTGGGGAGGGGAAGGGAAAGGAGTTTGTAAGCCGCTCTGAGACTCCCTTGGGGAGTGGAGGGCGGGTATAAATCCAATCTCTTCTTCTTCTTCTAATTTAGTAGGTTGCACTGCACTTTAATAGGCTAACAAAAAACAACCCTGCCAGGAAGCTTCCTTAGGAAACTCATGTATACTTGGAGTGGGTTAAACATCCAAAGCTTGTACCCAGAAACAGAGCAACAGAAAGGACAGCTGGACTGTATCAATTCATTATTATGTGTCCCACTCACCACCAGCCAACAAGGTGGAGTTAGGCAGCAGGAGGAGGCAGGACAAGAATATGTATAATTATGTAAAGGAATGAAGTAGGTATTATAGATGGGAGGGGAGGAACTCAACCCAGATCAGCAATGTATGCTGGCAGCCCCAAGGTCTTTATAACTTGTAGTTTTACCTTAAAGGTTGGCTTTCACAGTCCTCTATGGGAAGGAAGATACATAGTTCTCAAATCCTGGACTCTTAAGTCAGAATCTGTCATTCAGGGCAGCCAGCTGCTCAATGGAGAAATGAGGTCCAAATATACTGTCTCCCCTATTCTTTGCACCAGGCTAATTTTTATTTAACTCCAGGTGCTGTTTCTTCCAATACTCCCCAGTGTTGGCAGTGAGGGGGGAAAATATCAGCAAAGATCCACTTTCTGTTGTTTCAGGAGTTACCACAATAGTCTCTAACAGCTTTTTATAGAAACTGCAGATGGATTTAGCAAAATTTAGGGACTTCCTTGTCTTAGATAATGGGCACATTCTGGGCCCAAAATCAACAAGTGATGGATTTATTTCATTAAATGTAGATTACATTCCATCAGTCTTACTGGAATGATAGTCTCAGAATAACACCATTGGCGTGGGGGGTGGTGCTAGTATTACTGTTCAGCCTTAACAGATATCCATACAAATTAATATCCAGTGTGGTGTATTGGTTAGAGTACCAGACTAGCATGTGGGAGATGGAGGCATGAATCTCCACTCTGCCATGGGTGACCATGGGCCAGTCTCAGCCTAATTTACCTCACAGGATTTTATTGTGAGGATAAGATGGGCGAGGAGAGAATGATATTGTAAGCTACTTTGCCTTCCCGCTGGGGAGAAAAGCGGGATATAAATAAGTAAATTAATAACAAATAAGTAAATAAACAACAAGTAAGTAAATTAATAACAACTCCAGATTGGGAAATACCTGCAGATTTGAGAATGGAGCCTGGGAGAATGGGGTTTAGGGAGGGGAGGCGCTTTGCTAGAGGTATAATGCTATGCAGTCCACTATCCAAAGCAGCCATTTTCTCCAGGAGAAGTGGAATAAGTGTTTTAAATAATTAAACGAGTGGTTTATGCAGTCTAGAGATAGTGAAGAGGTTGCCCTGCAAAAAAAGCTGATAAGCCCCAGCCCAAATGAAGCCTTGATGTTGGGAAAGGGAAGTTTAAAGTATACTGGTATATAACAGGCTCTTAGGCAGGCTTCAATAGCTTCTTCCCCTGATCACTGACCCAGAGTATGCTCATGCCAAGGATACTATAGTATTAAATTATTTGTACCACTGCAGTACTATGGGAAAACATTCTTACCTACAGTGCACAACAACAGGTCCTGTGCTCTCTGAAGCCCGCAGAATCTTTTCTGCCTCCAAAACTAAGTTCAAGAAAGTCTTGACTGATTCTGGTGTCTTCTGGTCTGGCCAGGATGAGAATATGATGTGCTTCACTATGCGACATTCATCTTTGAGCTGTGAATCATCATAAGATTGAAAACATTTTATTTCTATTTTTTCCCTGCCTTTCTTGACCCAAAAAAGTTTATGGCGTTTAACATTGTGAAAAAACACAAAAAGAATTAAAATAAGATGATTTCCATAAATGCATGAAGTGAAAAACAATTATGGATCAAAAAGTAAAGCTGAATCACAATTTTTTTCTTTATGATTCAGAAATGTTTCCATTCCACTTCCTAAAATAACCTTTTGCAGGAGTTTGCCCAGACTTTGAAAGAACAATCCACTTCTCATTCCATTTGTTCTCATACACAATCAACAGTACCGTCTGTTAATCAGGTATGGTTTTTGGCCCCAGTTAAAGCCTCCATCTTTGAATAAAATTTCAGACCCTGACTCAGAGGAGTTTGGCATCAAACACTGTATCTTTTTGATGAGACTGCAGCAGTATAGCATTGGGTCATTGTTTGCATTCCAGGAGAAACATCTATCCACAAGTAGCTGTAAACACTTGAAAGGTGCCTCTTAATATAGAGGAAACACTTTTGTTCAGAGCAGCAGCTGATCCAAGTAGATTTTTACAATAAAAGACCTCCCCCTAAACAGCCCTACATGTGCTTGGTGTGGGAAGAAGCATGGCTTGCTGGACTTTTGATCTTATTTTGCATGATTCTTTCAATGGCTTTGGGAAAACATGTACACTCAGCTGAAAGAGCTCAGAAGCTGCTGTGTCAACTGAATTAAACAGCTGCTGAGATACCAAGAGAAGTCTGTAGGTTACTGATACAGAAAACATTATTACAGTCAACAAGACTACAATCAGAACCAGGTCCCCCCTCCCCCCCAAACTTTTTAATGTACAATCATGCTATACACCATCCTGAAAATCGTCATTTGACATCCCCAGGAGGTGTTTGTGACTGCTGAAAAAGCGTGATGTGTCCCAGATTCGGAGCCACACCTGCAGCACTGACAAACAAGAAGAACAGTCTCATACAACAATGGATGTACTAAACCCACTCCGACCTATTGGCTACCCACATTGTGCCACATCACTCCCCTGCATCTCCAAAGACAAGTTGCTCTTCTTTGTAAATATAGAAAGATCATTGAAAACAGGGAGTTGCCTGTCCACAAAGACATGGCTGACACAGGCCTATCTAGACTATGATCCCAACATCCAGCAATAAGATCTGCCCAAATCCTGCAATCTGCACAATAAGATCTGCACAAATCCTGTTATTTAAATTGGGGAAAACACCAGGACCTGAATGCAGATTGTGGTGCAGCCTGCCAAACTATTTTCCACCTGTCTCAGTAATGTTAGTGCTGTGCTTTCCAGGGTGATGTGATGGAGCTCTTTGAATTGTGATTGAGTGGATTGAAAATTTAGATATTAACATTTAGGGGGAATTACCCAAATGGTCTGCATACATGTTATATAAACTTGGCTATGTATATTATTATATGCTTCCTGTGTGTAACTCTGCCATAGGATAAATAAAATAAGTTAAGTCTCATGGGTGACAAGAAATGTTTTACCTGGCATATTGTTTTAGGGGTACAGGAAGATTTTTATCCCTGGGATGCCAAAGAAAGGGGAAAATAAAGTCCATGCCTCTGTTTCCACCTCTAAGGAGTGGGGTGCCACCACAGCATAGTCCCTGCCTAAGGGAAATGTGGGAAAAGTTCAACACGTCTAGTGTTTTTACCATCCATTCAGGTATCATGCAATTTCCTTTTGTGGTTTATCATGCAATAGAGTCTTCAAACGAACCACAAGTTGCAGCAGCAACACCTTGCACTATGTTTTCCTATTAGCAGTTGTGTTCCCACTGGGATGATATGAACTCGCAGTAGCAGAGGACTTCTGCTTAAAGAGACAGAATTTGCACCATAGCCCTTCTCTCCCCAGCCCTCCTGAGTCACTACCCTACCTGCAGGCCAATATCTCGAATAGTGTATTCTTCACACTCATACGTGTCTTGCACAGTGATCACGAATGATCCATAGGTTGTCTCTGTTTCTGGCCAGTAACAGATACATTTCTGAAAGCAAAAAAAAACAGATCCCCACAAGAGAAAGCAGCAGCATAAATAGCTATCCCAGAATCCTAGAATAACACAAAAGGAGCAAAGCCATTCATCCTTCAGACCCAGTCCTGCCAGAGCCACCTGCACAATTCAGACAATGGTATGACATAAGCAAAGAACAGGTGTACTGCATGTAGGTGAGTACAGAGAAAATACCAAATTAGATAAGGCAGTGGTACCTGGAAAGTCCTGGTATTCTTTTTATAAAATATTCCTGCAGACTTGTGGGAGAGAGGGAGCTTGAGAAAATACTGGAAGCAAAGCTGATGCCTGGGACCTAGCCATTTACACTTTCTTTGCCTTCTGGAATATTAAAGCTTTAATCCTATAAGGAATAGGCTAGCGTGTAAACAATTGACCCAGTTCCCACTGTTGTTATGCTGCAGTTTGAATCTTTGTGACCTATAGTTTACAGAGATTCATTTACATTCTAGAAGAGTGAAGGCATCACTGAAGTTTAGGTTGGATCCACATGAGGGTTGTTTTGCAGCACTCAAGGATTACTCATCCACGATTAGGTGGAAGTATAACTGAATTTGTGGTTCCACTTGGCACTTACTATAGCATTATATTTCCCCCAAAGATTCTGTGTCTATTCAAAAGTAAATCTCTATCAGCACTTTTCCTTTTGTTCCTTTGTTTTTAACCTAATTAATTTCTGTTTCTCACCTGGCCAGCCATATCTCTCACACATTCAAGAACTAATTGAAAATTATCAGAAAGTAGGTGGATTTAAGTATTCTTTTTCACCTTGTAGCCAGCCAAAGCCACTGCTCATATTTTTATTTTACTGTTCCTAATTGAAACAGCTTATTTATGAAATAGCAACAATATAAAAGAAAATAAATGAGTTTTTGTTTGTGGCTCAAAATATACTGTTACAGCTAGTGGATGACCATCCTTTGTTGAGCTGATTACTTGCTAATAGTCAGTTGATCTTTGAAACATGAATATATTCTCCCGAATGAGGCAATTTATTTGTGGGGTGGGTCATAAAACCAGAGATGTATAAGGAAAGGGATGCAATGGAATAGAAGAGAACTGCAGTTTTTCTAACATTTGGACAAAAGCAGAAATAGGACTTTTTAGCTGGAGCATAACTAGAGTGGAACCTGCGGGGGGGGGGGTCTGCGCTATTATTGTTTTTAGGAGATTGGTAAAGGATCAGCAATTTTGCAACCTACTTTAAGAGACTGTTGTTTTCAATGGTTTCTGCTTTTATATTTACCAGTAATGACAACATACATTTCCAGTAGTCTCTTAGTCAAAGGAAATGAAATCCTGTAGCATAGCTATTGGACTTTTCATCATTCTCAAAAGTAGAAAGCACTTAACAAATACAACCAATATTATTTCCTTGCTGCTGCTGGTATACAATAATATATAAATATCCTCAGAGGAAACAGAACAATTTATTTCTTATTTCCTGATACTAGTTGAATATGCAGACAAATTAAGTCACTCATTGCCCAGGCTTTCTAAAAAAATGACCAGTTCCCCCTGTTACCTGCCCACAGGATAATTCATTCATGATAATGCATAGCAGATGCAAAGAAGCTAGAGGCCCACTTCAAAGATACCTCTTTCTCTTCTTTGAGTTTGGTGAGCATAACTATAACAGGAACCTGTTCCTGCCACACCATCATCCAAAAATCATTAACTGTATTTAGCATGGGACCTTGAGTGGCAATGTAGACTTTCTCCTGCCCATCGTAACCCTAGAAGCAGAGACAGAAATAGCCATGAGAAAGACCAGCTCCAACATGCACTTGCAGAATTCTCATGTCCATAGGACCCTGGCTCACCCGGATGTAGTTTGCATTTATGTAGCTCTCCTCTTCTTGGCTGTCAGCACTCTTGAGGCAGACACGACTCTGGGGATCTAGAGGCACAGTTCAGTTAGATCATGTGTCCATCTCCATCTCTGTTTAGCATGGAGGATGGCTCCCTACATTAACCAAGCCAATCCTGCCATGTGGATCCATGCCACAGTAACCTACAAGCTAGACCGATGTAACATACTTTACAGAGGACTGCCCATAAAGACAATTCAAAAGCTTCAGCTGGCCCTGACCTGGATAGCCCAGGTAAGCCCCATCTTGGAAGCTAAGCAGGTTCAACTCTGGCAAGTACTTGGATGGGAAACCTCCTTGGAATACCAGGAGTTGAGAGGCCGGGGCAGGCTTGATTCAGCCACCTCTCTGAATATTTTCCAGGCCCCCAGTAGGGGTCAGTCACCAGAGGTTGCCATGACTTCCAGGTGCACACACACTCACATGTACACATGCACATATGAAAAATACAGAAGCTTCAGCTGTACCAGCTTGTATAGAATGCCACAATTCAATTTCTATCAGAAGCTAGGCAGAATGAGCATATTACACCTATTCTACAGTCTCTTCTTTGGTTTTTGGGTTCCATTCAGGGTGCAGATTATTATCTATAACGTCCTTCATGACCCACATATCCCAACAGTCATCTTTGCAACAGGCTTGTACACTCATGGACCATTTAGATCCCTGAGAATATCCTCAGTAAGCCTATGCTGCCATTACTGCCTCTCCACAACACGGGAGGAGCTATAGGCATGCCTGTCATTTGTTGCAGCGCAGCACAGGGCTGTTTATGTTTGACTTGACCTGAGCCAGTTTGATGTAATTTGCTGCCACAAGCACTCTCTTCTTGTGCTGCCCCCATGGGCTTCACATTTTGGATCCTCGTGGTAGCAGAACTAAAAGACATATGCACCTTTTCCTGTGGAACCCATGCAGGCTTCAAAGTGGGCTCCAGAGGTGGTTGCTCGAAAGCTGTTCTGGCTTGGGCTTTGACCTAAAGGGCAGTTGCTATAGAAATTGCTTCCTCCTGGGCCAGCCAGAACAAAACCAAGCAGCTGACCCATTACACTGCAACAAAGGTGGTGGGTGCTGCACTGGTCACTTTCAACACAATTGGGAACTGCTTGGCTGGGATGGCCACCAGAAGCATGGAGAGAAAAAACAGAGGAAAGGGGCGCAGCACCAGGCGGGCATGCACAATTCGTAAGTTAACCTGGAGCACTGTTCTTGTGGAGCCCTCCAACCACGAGGAACTGGAGAAGCAGTCTCATATGGCTTTATATTTGTAAGAGGTGTTTATGTGGTGATGCTTTGCCATCAGACAATAAGTTGTGTATCAGGAGCACATGCGGGGCTGCACTGATGCTTTTTCCAATGGCTGTTTTAACTTCCCATTCCATCTCTACTCATAGGTTTCATATCTTTGGCCAGGCTCTTCCTATTGCCAATAAATTTGCCTTTCAGATTTCCTGTTGCCAATAAATTTGCCTTTCAGGACATCAAACTTATTCTAGAATTGATATCTGTTGGACATCCAAAACTTTAATCACAAATCTAAAAAATGTTGAGATTCAGATACATATTAACTGCAGCAAGAGCAGTATTTGCAGCTATGTGGAAAATCGAGGGATGCCCAACTCTTGAGAATTGGATAGACAAGATGCAAGAATATGCAGTTATGGCAAAACTGACAAACTACATTAATCAAAGACCGAAAGATGAATTTGAAAATAACTGGTGAGTTTTCTATGATTATTAGAACCAATCTCTGTAGTTAGATGCTTGAATGGCTTAATATTAAATGATAATGCTATAAGATGGTTTTAATATGAAATATTAAGGGCATTATTTTTATATGACTGCTATGATGAGAAAACTACAGAACAGGTCAAATAGGTTTATACTGATTCATTAAGCTATTATGCCATATATATTTCTAAGTCATTGCCATATAATGCCATATATTCTTTTATCTATTATGCCATACACACACAGACACACACATATATATGTCCTTAAAATCTGTATAATTGCCCTTTATATTGTGTGTTTGTAATTCTACTATTTCCTTTTTTTCATTCTATATTCCTTTAAAAATTCAAAATAATTTTTAAAAAAAACTTTCCTGTCAGAACTAGCACATGTTCCCACAGCCATGGCATACTCATTCCCATATTAAAGCAGAGTTCCTTAGTTATTCATCATTACAAGCTTATCATTATTTTCCCCTTCTACATCACTATATTTATTTATAAAATTTATACCCCACCAGTCTGCCTTCATAAAGGCCACCAAGATGGCTATCAGATTAAAAACATACATAATAAAACACATCTTAAACGCTATTAAAACCAAGCAAAAACACATAATTCTAACAATTACAACCAAGTTCAAATACACAAACAATACAATAAAACAAACATACATAAAAACAAGTTAAAAGCAAGCAAGATGACATCTGCAAGAGGTTCCTATCTCTTTAGGCTTTAGAATGTTCATTAATTTTAAGTCATCAAGGATCATATGGGGAAAAGGTACCCTTATGATGATACTGATGCCTCCTGTCCTGCTCAGGCCAGCAAGCAGGGACCAAACGGATGTCTCTAGTTTAACAATATGTCAAACAACAGCAATTGCACTAGCCTAATTCTTTTCCTGGCACCTGGAGTTAAATGATCTCAGGCTTCAGGCTGTTATTCCAATCTTAGCTGTATTTATTGTACAGTTACTTAGGCATCTTGACTCTAATTAGCTCTTCCTGGCAACTACCCCCCCTCCCCAATATGTAATATTTGAGGAAATCTGTTTCAGTGAATCTGAAGGAGTGTACATATGAAGCCTCTCAGTTCTCGCTTGTACCCAGAATTGAACTTTTTTAGTCTTGTAGATGCCACTGGACTCAAACCTTGTTCCCACACTTGTTTGTTAACTCTTGAATTTGTATGCTAATTTATTTATTTGGATTTATATCTCGCCTAGCCAGCACCGGCGGCTCTAGGCGGCTGTCATTCACAGATCTTTCTTACATCCAATCTCAGCTATAATCACCCAGTACTTATGCATCTTGACTCTAAATGTCCCTTCCTGACAACAAACCCCACCCCCTATAAGTAATGGTCAAACAGGTTCTGTTCCACTGTATCTGATGAAGTGTGCTCGCCTACAGAAGCTTATACAATGAATAAAACTTTGTTGATCTTAAAGGTGCCACTGGACTCAAACTTTGGTCAAGATAAGACAGTTTCAGATGCTGGAAGTTACTGAATTAAAATAATGCCACACATACAGTGTAGATATGTGAAGAAGGATCACACAGTCCTTGGGGGCCTCAACTAGGAGTCTGCTGGTGTTCCGCAGAGCATGATCTCTGTGATGCAACAATACAAATCCTGAGTGCAGCACTTGACAAAATCCAGACGAGTGCCTTTCATACTCCTACACATCCCAGGAGGACCAAAGCTGCACGTACTTGGTAGGATGGATTTGTATCTGTCCTTTGCTGCTCGTCCTGGAATGTCCAACTCTTCTGAACTGGCAAAGTTTGAAGGGATTTTCTGTTAAGGAGTAAAGGAAGAATGAAACAACTTTCCGAAACATAGATAGCCAAAACTACTGGAAAGGCAGATAGATAACTTGCTCCAAAGATTAATCTGTAGTGTTATCAGCCACCAAGATAATGGTAGCTCTACAGAAATCTCCACTGCCAGCTTTCCTGCTTTACCTAGCTCTGAATTATGGAAACAAAGGGTACTTTATGTCAGATATTTACTACTCAGGATGCTAGGTGTATAATAAGGTCCTGGTTTGACTCAATCTCTATTGATTCAATAAGGTCCTGGTTTGACTCAAACCTTTCCTAGGCACTGTAAAAGTCCTGTTGCTTTTCCTACCAATTGTATGGGATGTAGCCTTGAGGGCCCAGCAGGGATTTGGGCAGTAGGAATTTGGGAATAATAAAAAATCCAGGATGAAGCACTTCTGAGCATCTTACCGCAAACTCCTCTTGAAGCTCCTCTAGATTCCAACACCTCTGCTGGAGTATCTCCTGAGTAAGAACATGACTCGCTGATTTCAGGAGCTGCACTGTGACATCCCTTGGAGTAGAGACTGATAGAATAGGTTCTGTGTTGTTCAGGGAACTCATGTCCAGCACCAGTGACACATTGGAACCCCTTCTGAAAGGCAAATAAGTCTGGATATGCAAACTCTCAGCCTGGAGACCACAGTTGGTGTTACAGGGAGGGATGATTTGCTGATGCAAACTGCTGAAAAGACTCACAACGGATAATTGAATCCAGTGGCATGCGCAACACTGCACAACTCTTATATAAGACAACATGGCAGCCCCTTTGGATTTTTTCTTTTTGCATGAAGGAGGACTAGTGGAGGAAGATACCTGTGTAGAAGCTTAGACCCCACCCCTCCCTGCAGTTATAAACCCAAACTGGAGCCAAACTTCCATGTGGGAGCAAGCAGGCATTCTAAAGTCAGGCACATACACAGAAGGAGGACTAGTGGAGGAAGATACCTGTGTAGAAGCTTAGACCCCACCCCTCCCTGCAGTTATAAACCCAAACTGGAGCCAAACCTCCATGTGGGAGCAAGCAGGCATTCTAAAGTCAGGCACATATTTGCCTACTTGGAGATTTTCATTAAGATGGTTTTGACAGTACAACAACCCAAATATATGTATTATTATTATTATTATTATTACTACTACTACTACTACTATTATTTATTGTTGGTTTTTAGATATAACTTACAATGTTACATTTTTATGTGTGAGCATGAAAATCATGGAATAAAATGGAATAAATCATGGAATAAAATTTGTGCACTTGTGGGAGGAGCTGGTGGATGCCAGAAATAGTCTGTGGTGTTGCTGATTTTAAAATTTTAATTCTGTGTGTACTGTACTTATTATTGTATTGTTACTCAAACTGTTGTGACCCACCCTGAGCCTGCTTGTAGGGAGGGCAGGATATAAATCCAATTAAATATATAAATAAATAAACCCAATGATCTTTATAATATCACCATTTGGACACATGGAATAAAATGTGCATGTGAGTGATTATTTGTATTTCTTCCTAGCAAATCTTTTTTTGATTTTAGTTTTAAACTTCTTTTGGCATTGTCTGGGGTTTTTTTAAAATCTTTTTTCATTTTTCAGGAATCAATTAACACATGGTCTGACTAATTATATTAACACTTGTTCTTATTGTAGATGCATGTATTTGTGACCACTGAAGAATGCCCATTGGGCCAAAATGCATTTGGCCTTCTTTACTGTGATTTTGTTTGTGGACTACCAGTTTTGAGATACTCATTGAGTACGGTAGCCATCTTCCAAGTTTGGGCTACAGATTTCCTGGGATTACAACTGATCTCCAGGTGACAGAGATCCATTCACTTGGAGAAAATTGCTGTTTTGGAAGGTGGACTCTGTGACATTATACCCCATTCAAGTTCCTCCCCTCCCCAAACCCTGCTGTCCTCAGGCTCCACCCCCAAAGTCTCTAGGTATTTCCTTACCTGGAGCTGGCAACTCTACTCACTGAGTCAAGTTTAATGTTGTCTTGTTTGTATATCATCATCTTTGAGAAACTAATTTGTACTATATGCTGTATATTGAGGACTACTCAGTCTGGTGGCTTTCAATCTAAAAGCTAAATTCAAGTCCTATGTTTTTAAATTTGTATTTTAAGAACACTTTATAATAAATTAATATATTTTGTTTAATTTATGTTTATATTGTTTTTGCTCATCCTTCATGATACCTAGCATATTTGCTGCATTCTGTAGCATTTCTTTTCAGGGAAGAGAATGTGTGTCAAAACCATTTCTATCATGCTTAGAATATCACCATGCTTAGAATATTTATTTTCATTTCATGTCCATTTACAATGGGTCTCTCTGTGGAACAGCGGGCAAATATTTTGGTTCCTAACTGGTCTGGAAAAAATGTCCTGTCCATTTAACAGAGGCTTTTTTATTTTGCGAAATGTATACTCCGCCTTTCTGCTCCCAGAAGGGCCACCAAGGCGGCTAACAAATTAAAACATTCATAATAAAACAACATCTTTAAAACCATTAAAACTAACTAAAAACACATCATTAAAACAAAATCAGAGCTAAAATACATACAGAAGCATAAAAATGACAAAATAAGGAGGGATCACTGAGGGAACCCCAAAAGAAACAAAAAATATTCACCCAGTGGCAAAAGATGAAAAAATGGGGTGGTATTTAACAGGTGCCCTATAGCACAAGCTAGCTAGCCTGATCTCATCAGATCTTGGAAGCTAAGCAGGGTTGACCCTGGTTAGTATCAGGAGAGGACACACACTGCCGAGGAAGTCCAGGGTCACTTCTCAGAGGCAGACAATTGTAAACTACCTCTGAATGTCTCTTGCCTTGAAATCCCTGCAGGGTTGCCATAAGTCAGCTGTGATGATATTTACCTTTATGCCATGAAAACTGCCAATTTTCACATACTAAATGTTTATTTAAGGAATAGGATATTTTTCTGGAGACCAGTTAGCAACCCTAGCTAGCAGTCAAGTGGACAAGAGCAAGGATGCGCTTGGGAAAATGCTAGAAAATAATGTATTCACTGGGTACACATCCATCCTACTCTTCTTTTTAGGAGATCAGAGTCAAATTTTAGCCTCAGAGCAGCCCTTAGGCTTAGAGATAGAGACTTACTCAAGGGAGGCCATCCAGTGAAACCCAGAAATTATCAAGAATTTGAACCTCAGTTTCTTACATTTGTATCTAGAACTTTAGCTATTGTACTCCATTGGCTCTCCAGATCATTTAGGGGAGGTTTGATGAGCCATCTGGGACTGGAGATCTGGTATAATCCTGAGAGTCAAATATTGTGAGTCAACTGTACAGAATAAAGCTGCTTGCCATCTCCTTCATCAAACTGGATGGAAGCAGAATCAACTGGAACAGAACCAAACATTCACAGAGAGAGCTGGTGTGGTGTAGGGGTTAAGAGTGATATTAGTATCTTGGAGACCCAGGTTCAAATCCTCACTTGTGCCATGGAAGCTCACTGGGTGACCTTGGGCCAGTCACACTCTCTCAGCTGAACCTACCTCACAGGGTTGTTGTGAGGAAAAAATGGACGAGAGGAGAACACTGTAAGCTGCTTTGGGTCCCCATAGGGGACAGAGTTGGGGTACAAATGAATTAAATAAATTAACAAATAAAATAGAAGCTATCTTTGAGCTTGTAAAATAGAGAGCTTATGTAATGGAGTGGTTACAGTCAATGCTCCCTCTAAGCTGTGGAGTCTTGTGAGCAAAAATTCTACTTTGTAAGCTACCGGCATTAAAGTTGTGAGTGAGCAATTTGGCTACTGCATAAATTAGTTTGCTCTGGAGCCATCCTTCCTGAGCTAAGACAGAAATCTGTGAGCCAGAGGCTAAAAAACTGTGAGATAGCTCACACTAACTCAGCTTAGAGAGAACACTGGTTACAGTGTTGGAGTAGGAGCTCAGAGACTCAGGTTTGAATCCCCACTCTACCAAGGAAAGTTGCTGGGTAACCTTGGGCCAGTCACTCTCTCAGCCTAACATATGTCACAAGGCTGTTGCTGTAAAGATAAAATGAAGGAAGGGAGAATGATGTTGCAAGACACTTTGGGCCTTCACTGAGTAGGAAAGTAGGATAAATAAACAGAAGTAAATGACTATGGCCTCAGTAAAACAGTTCTCAGATGTTACATATAACATCCCAAAATTTCCTAAATTGTGTCAATTTCATTTTTCTATTGTGATGAATAAAAATGTCCATATATGGGTCCTGAGGGTAGTGGCATACTGCCAGATCCCTGTGGAAAGAACTTGGCTATTTATTAGATTTTTATCCTGCCCTTCATCCATGGTTCCCCTCCCCGTTTCATGTCACAACAATCTTGTGAGTTCAGTTACGCTGAAGAAGATGGATTGGCCCCAGTCTCCCAGTAAGCATCATGGCAGGGTAGGGATTTTGGTGTCGGTCTCCCCGATCTTAACCATTATGTCACATTTGGCCCTACTGAAGGAGCATGAATACGTTCTTTGAAATCCATTGTCGCGTGGGGCACATGTTCATTCTAGAGATGCTGGAATCTACCCAAGGAGACAGAGGCTCAAGAACTCCACAGATTTACCTGTCCTGCAGACGCACATGTTTCTTCACCTCCCGATTACTGATGGTAGGCTTGTCCATTCCGTCTTTCAGTTCCTTATGGAGTACGTTGGATCTATGAACTCTGAAGCATGTTGGGCAGGCAAGGACCATGCTGCACCAGCAGCAGATTCTCTGCACTGGGAGTCCAGAGTAACCAGGGACCAGATACTTCTCAGGTCAATGAGTGTTTAGGGTTGGAGAAACACCTACAGATCACAAAGCAAATCACTTTCACTGAGAGTTCCCTGATCTTCCTGTTTCCTGAACAGATTCTTTAGCGTAGGCGTTAAAATAATCCTGCTGTGTCATATACACTCACAAAAGGTGGACCCTACGGAGCTGGGGCGGAGATATGTTCCTCCCTCCATGACAAGCTAGCCAACAGTAGAGACAAGGGCTTCTAGGGTCACTTCATGGAACCCATAAAGCTATCACCATAGCACTTTTGTTTCATGAAAGTTACAATCCCACTGAATGTAGCAGATATCCCTTCTCTCAGGTCCTTCTGAACTTTACAGAGGAGACATCACACTTCTGCCCAACCCAGCAGTGCTGTATTTGACATCATCCTTCTACGCCTCCACATTTCCAGTAGATACTGAGGTCTCCCCCACCCCAGCTGTCCATGGGTCTCAGTTCTGCCAATTCACTCACCCAGTGCTGTCAGCAGCTTCATCTCCCCTTTCTGTTTCTAGCTGAGCCCCTGGGGCATCAAGAAATGTGCACATACAGTGCAAACAGCGAATGCAGGAAACTCCTTATCACAGAGCTGATGGCTGCTCTGACACTTCCCCCTCTTGCTCCACCCTTGCAGCCACCCACACATGTGCTGGCCACAAACTGAAAAGCCACAAACACAGCCCCAAGACACCAAAAAGCACCTTTGAGCCTCTTCTTGCATGTTGTTTATGGCACATATGACTGTTGTTAATGAGGGACTGAAACAAGATTGTGTAAAGGAGCCATTCTCAATAGAATACACAATTTAAGTTTCATGTTTTCCTTACAAACCAATTCAAGCAACACCTCTATTTAGGCCTTATGTCTGAAGAAGAGTGGAGTAAATACTTCAATCCAGGGAAAGGCTTGAAGACATGTTGAGGAAAGTTGAAGGGTACCAGAATGGAAACATTCCGACACAGCCACATTACAGTGGAAATGTTAATCCTTGGGACGTTTTGCAAAATTGCTTTGTGACCTCATCCTTCACTGCCAGTACAGTGTAAAAAGTGTAAAAAAAAAGAGGAGATTTTTCTGCTCACTAGCATGGTTTCTAGCTAGTTGCCTTAAGGCACCCAGCACTAACAGCCCAATGTCTCCTGAGAAGCAAAATTAAAAAGCAGGGAACAACTGCAACAGAATTTGTTTATTTGCCAGTTTGGAGTAGTGGTCTGGTGCAGTGGTGTAGTTTGTTTATTTGCCAGTTTGGTGTAGTGGTTAAGAGTGGTGGACTCTAATCTGGAGAGCTGAGTTTGATTCCCCACGCCTCCACATGCAGCCAGCTGGGTGACCTTGGGTCAATCTCAGTTTTCTCAGAGCTGTTCTCTCAAGAGCTGTTCTCTCAGAGCTCTCTCAGCCTCACCTACCTCACAGGGTGTTTGTTGTGGGGAGAGGAAGGGTAGGAGATTGTAAACTATTCTGAGACTCCGAGTGAAGGGCAAGGTATAAATCCAACTCTTCCTCTTCTTCATTTATGCTCTGCTCTTCTCCTCAATGTGGACCCAAAGCCAGTGTGGTATAGTGGTAAAGAGCGGTGGACTCTAATCTGGAGAACCAGGATTGGTTCCCCACTCTTCTACATGAAGACTGCTGGGTGACCTTGGGCCAGTCACAGTTCTCTCAGAACTCTCTCAGCTCCACCTACCTCAGACAAACCCACTTACCTACCTCACAAAGTGACTGCTGTAGGGAGAGGAGAGTACAGCAATTGTAAACTGCTTTGAGACTCCTTAGGGTAGAAAAAAGTGAGGTATAAAAACCAAGTCTTCTTCTTCCTCTCCAGGCTCCACCCAACTCCAGGTATTTCCCAAGTGGCAGTTGGCAACCCAGCCTATGAGATAGGTTAGACTGAGAGTGTCTGCCTGGTCCAAAGTTACCCAGCAAGCTTCCATGGCAGAATAGGAACAAAAGCCAAAACCTAAAAGCAAAAAAGTTGCAGAAAAACAAATATAATTCCTAAGTGAAATCAGACCTAAATCCATTGAAGTCTGTGGATCATAAAGGGGGTTCTCAGTTTAGGATTGCACGGGTTCTTTTTAAAAAAAGTAAAGTATGTGTGTAAAAAAAATACAGCCAAAAAGAAAACTTTCATAATATATAGCAATTTTTTTCTATTAATTCATACAATTTAATGTCTTTACTGTGGAAGATGAGAAGTGCCTGCCCACTCCAGAACCACTGATTTTGAAAGGGGTGTTGAAAGACCTGAGTCAGATTGAGGTTGCAAGAGAGGATGTCCCACGACTGGTGGACAACTTAAAAACAAATAAATCACTAGGCCCAGATGGCATACATCCGAGAGTTCTGAAAGAACTGAAATGTGAACTTGTGGATCTCCGGACAAAAATGTGTAATCTTTCATTAAAATCTGCCTCTATTCCTGAGGACTGGAAGGTAGCGAATGTCACTCCCATCCTTAAAAAGGGTTCCAGAGGAAATCCAGGAAATTACCGGCCAGTCAGTCTGACGTCGATACTGAGTAAGTTGGTGGAAACTGTTATTAAGGAAAAAATCAGTAGGCCCATCGATGGACAAAATCTATTGAGGAAGACTCAGCATGGGTTTTGTAAGGGAAAATCTTGTCTCACTAACCTTTTAGTGTTCTTTGAGGGAGTGAACAAACATGTGGACAAGGGGGACCCAATAGATGTTGTTTACCTTGACTTCCAGAAAGCTTTTGATAAAGTTCCTCATCAAAGACTTCTAAGTAAGCTCAATAGTCATGGGATAAAAGGACAAGTCCTTTTGTGGATCAAAAACTGGCTAATTAAAAGGAAACAGAGAGTAAGTATAAATGGGCAATTTTCTGAGTGGAGAGAGGTAAGCAGTGGGGTACTGCAGGGATCAGTACTCTGTCCGATGCTTTTTAACTTGTTTATTAATGATTTGGAGTTGGGAGTAAGCAGTGAAGTGGCTAAATTTGCAGATGACACAAAGTTGTTCAGGGTGGTGAGAACCAGGGAGGATTGTGAGGCACTCCAAAGGGATCTGTCGAGGATGGGTGAGTAGGCATCAGTGTGGCAAATGGGGTTCAATGTGGCCAAGTGCAAAGTGATGCACATTGGAACCAAAAATCCTAACTATAAATACAGGTTGATGGGGCCTGAACTAGCGGAGACTGGCCAAGAGAGAGATCTTGGAGTCGTAGTAGATAACTCAACGAAAATGTCGAGACAGTGTGTGACTGCAGTGAAAAAGGCCAACACTACACTGGGGGTTATTATGAAGGGAACTGAAAACAAATCAGCCAGTATCATAATGCCCCTGTATAAATCAATGGTGCAACCTCATTTGGAGTACTGTGTATAGTTCTGGTTGCCACACCTAAAAAAAGATATTATAGCATTGGAAAAAGTGCAGAAAAGGGCAACTAGAATGATAAAAGGGTTGGAACACTTTCCCTATGAAGAAAGGCTGAAGCACTTGGGGCTCTTCAGCATGGAGAAACGACGACTGAGGGGGTGACATGATCGAGGTTTATAAGATTATGCATGGGATAGAGCAGGTAGAGAAAGAAGCACTTTTCTCCCTTTCTCACAATACAAGAACTCATGGGCACTCCATGAAATTGCTGAGCAGTCGGGTTAGAACAGATAAAAGGAAGTACTTCTTCACCCAAAGAGTAATTAACACATGGAATTCACTACCACAGGAGGTGGTGGTGGCTACAAGCATGGACGGCTTCAAGGGGGAATTAGATAAACATATGGAGCAGAGGTCCATCAGTGGCTATTATCCACAAAGTATAGATAGGAACTCTCAGTCTGGGGCAAGTGATGCTCTGTATTCTTGGTGCTTGGGGGGGCAACAGTGGGAGGGCTTCTAGTGTCCTGGCCCCACTGCTGGACTTCCTGAGGGCACCTGGTGTTTTTGGCCACTGTGTGACAAAGTATTGGACTGGATGGGCCACTGGCCTGATCCAACATTGGCTTCTCTTATGTTTTTATGTTCTTATACAATGCATGGGGAGGGAAGGCAGTATAGTATAGCCCAGTTTCATCAAATCTTGGAAGCTAAGCATGGACGGTACTTGGATGTGAGATCACCAAGGAAGACTTGATTCCTGTGAACCTGTATGTTTAGTTCTGACTACCAATGTAGACAAAGCAGGTTCTTTTTTTTCTTACTTATCTGTCATAATTAAAGGCTATATTTCATGTGTGGTATATGTATATATTTATAATTTTTTTGTCTAATACATGAGTGTGGGGGTTTTTGTCTGTTTTTTTTAAAAAAAAATTAAAAGTCCCCAAAAGTTTAGTGAGTTTTTACTCTTGAGATTGCAGCCTCTGATTTATTTTTCTCTGTGTAATTTCACGATTCTGATTAAATCTAATGTTACGAAATGCAGAACAAAGTTTTGAGTCCAGCAGCACCTTTAAGACCAACAAAGTTTTATTCAAAGTATAAGCTTTCACGTGCATGCACCCTTCTTCAGATACCATGAAATGGAAATTACTAGTTCATACATATAGGTAGAGGGTGAGCAGTAAATTAGCATACAGTATAATGAAGATGTTTAACAGATTCAAGGACCAAATAGGAATAACAAGCTTAGTTTATATGGTTACCATTTTGGGGGGGGGGGGCTTAATTCCATGGAAAAACATAGTGAAGGGAATAAATATGTCAAAATTGGAGATTGATAGGCAGGCATATCCTTAACTGTGGAATGCTGAGAGGAATTAACTGAGACCCTGTCATTATACTCCATCTGTCTTCTCTCAACCATGGAGGTAAAATGCAGTAACTTTCTCTCCACATTTCCACTCCCTACACAATAGGCTCACGTCCCTAAAAGATCATAAATACAGAAGTAATAAAAATTTCTGCAGCTTCTTGATTGTGAATCGGTTGGGAATGGATCATCTGTTGTGAATCCTGAGGATTACTTATTGATGTTTGATGTTTTTACATGTTTGATTTTGAAAACAGCTTTAGACATTTTTAAAATCAGAGACTGCAGCCTGTAAGTGTCTTAAATCAAACAGAACCCCCATATAAATAAATAAACAAACAAATAAATAAATTGCTAGAATCTTTATTTGGGTACTGTTGCCTCTTTGGAAAGTTAAGTTTTCTTTAAGACATAGATGATGGGGAGAAACAAGGAGAGCAAGAACATGAGAAACTGTCTGTTACCATAATATTCTTTAAGCTGGTAAAAGTAAAGGAAGTCCAAACTGTATTGCACACTGAACAACATGATTAGGCAACATAACATCAGTTGGAACACTCTGTAGTTAAGATCTACTGCAGAACATTATAATTAGGGGAGGCCTTGCCATTGTAACAAGTACATTGCTGAGTTCTGAACAAGCCACAGTCAAAATGGAAAAGGATGTGGGAAGCAATATGGACAAAACACACATTCAGCCAACACAAATACAGTAGCCGAGTAGCCCACGATATTTTTAGTGTATCAATGAGTTCCCTCATATTTATAACCATTCTGGTTTCAGTCGACTTGGGTAGGGGGAGAGCACTCCTCAAATTCGACTGAATTCTGACTGATCTGTTTCTAAAAAGCTTACAAAAGTAGAAGAGGATCAAAAATAAAATAGTGAAAAAGTCAAGAATTATTCTCACTCAGTAGGACTACCACATTTCCTTGTGGGGTTTTAAAGAAAAGATTAAAAGCCAAGGTTTTCCATATGTCCAACAGAAACCTGTAGGAGTTGGGTAACAATTACATATGTCTGCTCTGCGCAGGTTTTCATGGCCAGATGATAAACAGCAATTTTCAAAACACTTTTTCCTGTTCATGAAAAACAGTTTCTTTAAATAAATTATAGAATGCTCTTAAATTAACTCTTACTTCCTCTGGGCACCTTACCCTGCTCACTGTCAGCATTTTGCCCCCTTAGGATAACTTTAGTGTGGTAGTAGTGAAAGTGTCTGGGTGACCAGAAATGAGTGGAGTTAGATCATTTTTGGAAGTCATTAGCCTCAACTCTTCCTTTTTGAATAAAAAAACTGAGTATTCTAAAAACAGGCCCCATTCTTTAAATGTTAGTTGTAGCGGTGTGAACAAAATAGCCTTGTTCTCAAAACAGATGGTGGTGGAGAACTGCTGCTCCAACAACAGTCCTCTGAAATTTTCTATCCGGTGGCCAGGAATACACACAAAGAGGGCCAATAATAACGAAACAGAGGTTCAATTCGGGTGGCACTAACAAAGCAGAGCTTGCTCACGACAGACACAAACCTGGCTAATGGTCAGGCTTGTATGTTCCTTTCTTTGCACTCTGACTTTATCATAGCCTTCCGGGTTGGGAAATTCCTGGAGATTCGGGGGTGGGACCTGAGGAGGGCAGGTTTGGGGGAGAGGAGGGACCGCTGCAGGCTATAATGCCATAGAGTCCAGCCTCCAAAGCAGCCAGTTTCTCCAGGGGAGCTGATGTCTTGTCATCTGGAGGTCAGCTGTAATCCCAGGCAATCTCCAGACCCTACCTGGATGCTGGCAACCCTAACTGAAGAAAAAAAGAAAAAAGCGAACCCAAAAAGTAGTTGCGTTCTAAGAGGGTCAAGCTAACAAGTAAATTAATATAAAAATACAAATATTCATTAGGGTGTACACATAAATAAAACATAATGAGGTTAAAAGAAACAGTCTAAATTTCAGACTCAAAAAGCTTATTACATTCAGAACTGATTGTTATACATATCAAATTGATGGATAAAACTTTTTACCTAAGGACCATATGCGTTTTGGCCCCTATGGGCCTTCCCCAGCATACGGACATTTAAAGGGATGTTTAACGATGGCTCAGTATTGCATAGCAACACAACACAGGAAAAATACCCCCCCAAGATCCAAAAACCTGTGCCAAGGAGGGGGGGGGGGTTGTAGCCGTGACTAGGAGGGTTGGGGGAGACATGCAGATAAGCGATCATCTTATCCCTGTGGAAATTGTGCCCACGCCACAGCGCCATACTACTACGTTTACACAAATGGCAAACATGTATTATCAGCGGTGGCCCATTATTGCGTTGCAATGCAATGCAGGCAGGGAAAATTTAAAAAAAAAAAAAATGAGAGAGCTGGGTTGCAGGCGGGAAGGGGAGGGGTTTACATGTTGTGATGCAGTGCACTGTGATGTATCCACCCACTGAAACAGATGTATAGGTTCAGTTTGTGCATGCGTGGTTGTATTACTACGCAACTGAAACATGATTGGATCAGGTTTTTAAAATTACACCCCCGAGAAAATTATGCCCGTGCCTACACGGAACCCTGAAAATAACTTTTTAGCAATGGCACTACAGCCCCTAGGTCACCCACACTATAGTTGTGTTCATGTCTCCATGTCACCATTAAAGCAACCATTAAAGCTGCCTCTTATCAATGGCACTGTTTGGCACCATTAATGCATCTTCTCATCACCGCCACTGTTTGAATAGAAAGTAGGGAATAGGAAAATGTCGAATGGGAAAACAGCTCAGTATTGCGTAGCAATGCAACACAGGAAAAATACCCTCCCAAAATCCAAAAACCTGTGCCAAAGAGGAGGGGGGTTGCAGGTGTGATGGGGAGGGTGGGGGAGACATGCAGATAAGTGATAATCTTATCCCTGCAGAAACTGTACCCACGCCACAATGCCATACTACTACGTTTACACAAATGGCGAACATGTATTGTCAGCAGTGGCCCATTATTGCATTGCAACACAATGCAGGTGGGGAAAATTTTAAAAAATCCACCTGCGATGGATGGTTGCAGGTGGGGAGGGGAGGGGAGAGAGGAGAGATAGGCGGGATGGTGAGTGAAGGGAAGGGGAAGAAACAGAGGGACGTTGAAGGGGTGGAGTGAGGATAGCCGCGATTTCACAATTTCCCCACCAGAATGCCCCAACTTCGACCCCGCGGTAAAAGAAAAGATTGTGAAGATGGTGGAGAGGGAAAATCTGGGGCCTTTAAATTCAGGCCAGTTACCAACCCCGTGGCAGCCAGTGCAGAAAAGATCCATTGCCACGGTTATTATTGGGGGTGACACCAGAGCAACCATTGGTGTGGAATCGACCAAAGAGAGGCATCCCATTCAAGGTACAGGATTGCCTCTACCTTATCCCTCATTGTGGGATATTCCCTCTACCCACTCTATATCTCTGGAAGACCACTTCTGGCATTCCAAACAGCTGTTTTTCCAGCTTGATGCTGCGACCTGCCTCTTGGATGGTGTTAGCAGCCAGACCCCTCCTCCTGTGGAGGGGCAGTTTGGCGGTCAGAGGGAGAGAGAAAATCACATCCTTCATATAATATCACCCCCCCCCCCAATTATAAATTCAATACACTGCCTGGTCAAAAATAACACAAACATGGATACCAGCCAGGTGACAGCCAAGTCAGCTCCTGAGAAAACATTTTTAGAAGGTGAGTCAGGGGCAGCTGACTGACTAATGACCCTCCTTCCCACCGTAGGGAGATACATGCCTCAAGACAAAGGGGCTCCCAAGAATCTCTTACTTCACCTTGGCTTAATCTCATCACATGCCCAGTCTCACTTCCCCTGACCCATTTACTGTTCTCCAAACTTGATAGTTTTCCTATCAGTAATCAACGGTCATCAAGCAAACATTAGCACCAACAGCGCATCCATCAAGCCTCTCCCAAAGTATTATTCAATTACACAGTCTCATAAGGGCATTGTTTTGGGAGTGAGCACATCAGCCTCTCAGCTGTTTTTTGCGGCTTTGCTGTTGCTTTTTTTTTTTTTGTATTCTGGATCTGAATACTTTACCGGTATTGGGATCCAGAGTTTTTTGGGAATCCCAAAACTGCTCATGTCTAATAGACCTAAACTGGAAAATACCAAGAGAGAAAAAATACACCCCCCTTGTTAAGATAAAGAGAGGCATCCCATTCAAGGAGATAGCTCCTGTACACACTTAGAGTGATGTAGCACCCCCCAATGTCCAGGCATGCTGAGTTGCTCACTCCAACACACACACACACACATGTTCAATTCCTTGACCTTCCTTTGGAGTTGTGGTGTGATTATTACTAACAGGAACTGGAACTGCCAGGTTGGGGGGGGGAATGAGAGTCTGTGTGGGGGAGGAAGAGGAAGTGGTTAGAAACTGCTCAGTTCTTTCTCAAATGCTAGGACTTCTGCACCCAGGCTCTGTGGACTCTGTGCAAAATGAAACCTGAGCTGGTATTCTTATCTCTCTTGGGATCATCTTTGAGCTTTATCAGCAAGTGCACAGTTTCCTATTCACACTTCAAAGCGAAAAAAGGTAACACTACAAATCATGAGTGTTTAAAAATACACTGCCACTCTGATGCCTTTCTCCTGCCAGCCCTTCCGTTAAGTCTTGCAACTCAAGCCTGTGTGTCTCTTTATGCTGAAGTTAGTCTCATTAATATCACTGGGACTCAGTCATTCCCAAATGTGTGCATATGATGGCAGCCCTGGTGGAGAAATTTGGGAAGCAATACATGAGTAACAACTTCTCTTTCTTGCTGTATGGGAGCCCTGCATAAATTTTGGTGACCCACAAAGAGATTCTTATGGTGGGGGAGAAGGAAGCACTTGGGACTGTCTGTCCAGTTCTCAACCAGTGGCGAGCAGTTGCAGGGGGGGAGGGAAATCACTTTAAACAGTATTCTACTTCAACAAAAGTTCAGGAGAACTCACATAAACTGATTATTCAAATAGTGGCTGCTAGGAATTAAACCCCATTTGGCTGTGGTCTACACATGTCTCAAAATCAGATGATAGAATCTTGAGGTGATAGAATGGGTGACAGCACCACCTGAGACTGCAAGTTAAGGACACTATTTTTGAACACTCCCAAAGGGTTTCTTCCCCCTGTAAAAAAAATAACACTGTTCAAATATACCAGGGAGAAAGGTCATCAAGCTCTTCTGTGCTAATGTTCCGACTGAGGAGAGGGTTTTTTTGTTTTTTTGTTTTTTAATAACTCAGCTTGAAAAATGGGATCCCTCACATCCAGCTTGAACTTGTTCATTCTATTGTCTCAGAACTGTTCTGGCCCTTTGTTGTGTATCAAGATCGCGGTTGCCATGTGCTCGCGTAATGGCGACCGCCACGTGGACATTCGCATATGGCCTGAATCTACCTGAGCTTCGGCCAGGTAGAACAATAGCCGGTTGGATCCTAAACGACCACCAATCATGAGCCTAGGTTTCCCCCAGGGGACCTATGAACTGTAACCACTATCTTAAGATCCTATCAGGACATTTGGGTGAGGTCGGAGGATTATCTCCGACAGGCATAAAAGAGGGCTCTGAGCCCGGGGTTTCTTATGTTCCATCTTGACCCACAATAAACTACAATGCTGTTTTCACTGTTACCAGCCTCCCGACTCCAGTACTTTTCACCCATTCGGCCACATAGGCGGATCATACCACGGTGGGACTTACTTCTGAGTGAAGATGCTTTGGTTTTTGCCGTATCTGTAATTCTCCCTGGCAGAGTCATTACGGCTAATTTCGTACAAGGGCTTTGCTTCCCTTTCCTCCCGGGTTTAATTGGTCCGAATCAGTCTGCGTGTTTCTGCATTACATGAATCTGACTCAGGTTGATGCTGGTTCTTCATTTCCGCATCTGTCCTTGCCCCGAATCTTGAGCCCCCGCCCGCCATTTAAAAAAAAAATGTAGGCGGAGTTTCGTTATAACGTCGCGACGCAACAAGGTCATGATTGGCCAAGGGTTTTCATAATTCCCGGGAAAGTACATCATGCACCCGCCCCTCCCCCCCCCCTTTTTAATGTAGGTGGAGTTTCATTGTGATGAACCATCCCACAGAGCGGCAAGGATCCTCCATGCATGCACATGAAACAACTCTGGTCACTTTCGCCATTAGGAAATGCCCGCGGAAAAAAAAATTGCACCAGGGTTGGAAGGGAATTGGAGGGTGGAAAAGGGATGGGAAATGGAGGGGGATCATGCAACACTACACATGCTCCCCCTGCAAAAAATGTGTCCTCACCACCACTCCACCCGCAATACATTGGCCCCGAACAAAATAAACACACAACGATGGATCAATGCCATGTCGTGTTGTTGTAATGCAACATGGGGGGGGGGGGGACCAGCTCACGCTGTACTTCAAAGCCATCAATACATATTTTTACAGTGGCGTGACTCAGGCACAACTTTTGTGCAAACAATGCTACACAGAAATGTGGATACATCAACAACAAAACTACATTTTAAAAAAGACATTTAAATGCCAGTGAACGGTGGATCAATGTCGTGTCGTGTTGTTGTAATGCAACAAAGTGGGGAACAAAAAAACCCCCATTTGCGCCAAGGCGGGAAAGGGGAGGAAAAGGGGAGAGAAAGAAGCAGAGTATTAAATTCGTTTTCCCCGGATGATGCTCAGATGACTTAATCTGCTCCCCCCCAACACTCCCATGCGCCATCCTCTCTCCCCACTCCCGATCAGCTGTTCCTGAGCCCCCGCCCCCACCCCTTTTGGCATATGGGGGTGGCAGGGATATTTTTAAACTGGAGGAGGAGGAGGGCGGGGGGAGAGTGTTGTGATCCGGCTTGGCAGCACTCGGTCTGGGCACTGGAGGGCAGAGCGGTGGACGGAGGCAGGCGGGCAAAGGACCCATGAGCACAAAGGGCTTGGAAGGATTGAAGCTGCAACAACAATGGATCAACGTCGTGTCATGTTGTTGTAACGCAACGAAGCGGCAAGCAAAAAAAAACCCTGCTCGCGCTAGGGCGGGAAAGGGGAGAGAGGGCGTTAAAGGGGTGGAGCAAGAAACCCCGATTTCGGAGTTCCCCACCTGGATGCCCCGACTTTACTCCCATGGCAAAAAAAAGAACCTCAAAATCCCGGAAACGGAAGATCCGGGGAAAATGCTTGTTACATTCGGGCCAAATGCAGACCCGAAGCAACAGGTGGGGAACTGTTGCTTAGCCCTGGATTTTATTGGGGAGTGAAGCCGGGGCAACATCTAGTGCGGAATCGGCCACACCCTATGAAAACAGCACTTCCCTTTATCCAAGTGCCTCGTTAGCCAAACATTTTTGGATTCCCTAGAACAATCCTTGTGGAAAGACAAAATAGTCTTGTAGCTGTGGCCAATGTTTCAAATATTCATGCTTCCCATAGTCTCCATTTCCTGCATTTGCAGCAGATTCTACCCTCCTTTCCCCCAAGGGGTTCTGATTTTTCAGGAAACAAGCAAGGCAGAGGGTCGTCCTTCAGGAGATGCGGCAGACCATGACATGCAGTTACTACCAGGGCTGCTGAGAGCCACCATGGGTCCCTGGACCCTTCAGTCCTCTACGTAGGACAAACAGGACAAACCCTACACCAGAGGATAAGTGGACACAAATCTGACATCAGGAATCACAAGACTGGGAAACTTGTAGGAGAACACTTCAGCCTTCCAGGACATTCAATGGATGACCTCAAAGTAGCTGTTTTATTACAAAGGAACTTTAGGAACAGAATGGAAAGGGAATTCACTGAATTACAAGTTATTACAGCACTTGGAACAAAAACCTCCCCAGGACTCAACAGGGATATTGGATTTGTATCCTATTACATATGCTAATTCATTCAGTCCTCACATATGTATTCTCAACAAGAAGGACTATAAATCCTCTGTATTTTAGTGTATTTCTTTTTCAGAACAGTATATTAGAATACTGAATGCAAGGAATATTGGAATGTCTGCTGACAACATTACATCCAGTTCAAAATACTCTGTTAAGTGCCCTCCATGCCTGGGAGGAGATAATTAAAGTTCTGTTACTTCCCACAATTAGAAAAAAACACCTTTAGACATTTATCTGCTATTTTGACATATTTATTGCTTTACAACTGTTGACCATAAAACCTTAACTTGTTATTTAGTTTTTCACTTTGCATAACTTAAACATGATCACATTACATGTTAATTTGCTGTTAAGTCCCTGTCTATAAGTTTAGAACTTCATCTAACATTCCAATGTATTTGAAAACGTGTGCCTTGCACACGTTTGCATACCTTGAATAAGCCTTTGTTGCTCTTAAAGGTGCCACTGGACTCTAGATTTGGTCTACTGACCTTCAGACTTCAGTTCCCCTGGAGAAAATGGATGCTCTGGAGGATGGATTCTATGGCTTCCTATCCTACCGAGATCCATCCCCTCCTCAAACCCCTCTCTCCTCAGGCTCCATTCCCAAATCTGCAGGAATTTTCCTGTCCAGGTTTGGCAGATCTAAGTAGGGTAGAATCTGTGAATGGGGGATAGCAGTATGGAGGATAGCAGTAAAAGGTAAATCTGTTTGCTGGAGAGCTGTATACAGTTCTGGGCTCCTGTCACCTTGGTTAAGGGCTGAAGCCTGGTTTCTCTGGTGTCTGATTTGTTCCTTTAACGAAGAGGACTGCCTTGGAAGACTCTGGCACTTGGTGGACCAGAAAAGTTGGACTTTGCCCACCACAAAATTATCAAGTAATAACCAGTTACTTAACTGAACTGTATTGTTCTGTATGTCGGAAGGGTTTGATTTAAAGAAATGTATTAACTTACATTGTCTCGCAAGTTCTGTTCCTAAATTATCCCCACAGAACTCACACAGGTAGAAATTATATGTATACAACAGTTTCTCTGGGTTCTAAGCATTGCCTTCCCCACTTATTACATTATTATTATTAATCATCCAGGCTTATCCTTAAGGCTAAATTATATTATGAGGAAAATGCAGAGACACTTGCTTGGGGTAAGTGCATGAAAGGCATTTGTCCATGTGACTGTTTCATTTGGCTGGAGTCACATTTCATATCAATTTCCCTCACATATTGGAATATCCCTTTGTGGCATCTGCATGTCAATGTTGTATCCACCAGGAATCAGGCTATTGGTTTCAAACACTGAACATTTGTGTGGCAGTGCATGGGCTAAGTGTCTTTTAAATGTGACCACCCAGCTGCATGGAGCATCTTCATGAGTAGGTGCTGTTTGCACAGGATACTCACATTTAAATTGTGCCGCACTACAGATTGCACAGAATTGCAGACCTAAGGATTATCTGTGAGAAAGTGGGAGGAATTTGGAAGGCATTTGGGTGTGATCAGTGCTGATTTTGCAGGGATGAATTTTTAAAAGAGAAGGGAAGGTTTCTAGCCTCTGTGGCTGAACAAATACATTTGAAAGTGCGTGAGGAATACCTGGTGAAATTTTAGAAGTCAAAAAAGCTGCTGAATACATTTCTACTATTCCAGAGGCAGTGTGGTATAGTGATTGAAACAGACTACACACTGTTTGACCCAGGCTCAAATCCCTGTTTGCCATGAGGTGGTAGAGCTGGGCCACTCATTGGTTGTGGTCACATGTGCCAGAAGAAATGGGGGTGGGAGCAAGGCTATTTCCTCCAGAGGAATTTGACCCACAATTGCACAATCACACCTCCCTTTGAAGCTGTGGGTGCAGTCTGTCAGTGTGTGATCAAATGCAACTGTGGGTGAGTCAAGTTTTTTTTCCCTGTTTTTTTTCCCATGCACTTAAACAAGGGATCGATGAATCGGCACTGAGGGCTCCCTATGGAATTTGCAACGATGCACATACTGCAAAGGGGGGAAAAACCAATGGCACAGAGTCAGGATGGCCTGATCAGACCATCCCGATGCCATGAGAGCGCACTGGAGTGATCAGACATGGGAAAGTCCGTCCATGGCCTGTTGCAACCCATTTACTACTGGATTTCCCCTGGTGTCTTTTAACTCTGCTTCTGTGGCACAGCAGAATGAGTTGGCAATGGCTGCAGGGCACTTCCCAGATGCTGTTGTCTAATCATGCCCTTTAAATACACCCTATGAGAACAACAGCTATGGAACAAGTTAAGAGCAGAGAATCATACAGCTGTGACAACACACTCTCATATTAAAGCATATGCATCAAAAATTTCAAAAACATACAACAATATTGCAAAATATGATTAATTTAATATAATAGGTGATGGGGGTCCAAAGTCATCAACAACGAAACATCCGGTAGATATGTTCGTTTCCACAAGTCTTCATCAGGTGTGGACCAACAATTAGAATATCTTCAAACACAATAAAGGTACTTCTACCATATCTGGCTGATTCAACAATGGCAACTTTCAACTCACAGCATGTCTGGAATACTCCTATGTTAATGCATGTCACTCAAAGGCTTTACAGTGTAAAGCCTGTACACTGTAAAGCCTTTGAGTGACATGCATTAACATAGGAGTATTCCAGACATGCTGTGAGTTGAAAGTTGCCATTGTTGAATCAGCCAAATATGGTAGAAGTACAGTACAGTGTACAGGCTTTACACTGTAAAGCCTTTGAGTGACATGCATTAACATAGGAGTATTCCAGACATGCTGTGAGTTGAAAGTTGCCATTGTTGAATCAGCCAGATATGGTAGAAGTACCTTTATTGTGTTTGAAGATATTCTAATTGTTGGTCCACACCTGATGAAGACTTGTGGAAACGAACATATCTACCGGATGTTTCGTTGTTGATGACTTTGGACCCCCATCACCTATTATATTAAATTAATCATATTTTGCAATATTGTTGTATGTTTTTGAAATTTTTGATGCATATGCTTTAATATGAGAGTGTGTTGTCACAGCTGTATGATTCTCTGCTCTTAACTTTAAATACACCCAGCATTCGCACCTATGTCGGGTCTAATTGTGCGTATGATCGCACCCATTCTTTCTCAGTTGAGCCTACCTCACAGGATTGATGAGAGGATAAAACGGGAAAGGCAGAACCATGTGTGCCACTTTGAGCTCGTTAAAGGAAAGGTGGGATAGAATGTACCAAAATAATTTCCACATGAGTAGCAAAAGTAAAATGAATAAGGCAAAATAGTTATAAAAACTGGGCAAAAGAGAATTGCAGATTTGCTCCATTTTCATAATTTATACTGGCTGAAAAAATGATCTTTTCCCAGAGCACTGCCTGACTTGCTGGGTTGAGAATTTTCTTTTTTAAAGCACAGACTCATACATCTCCCAGGGAGGGGGAGGGGTGTGACTTAAAAAAAGAGAAAGCAATAATCAACAGTTCACCAGATGAGAAGAAATGACTTCCTATTGGATTTCTACTGGCTCTAGGGTAACACTAGCTCTTCCTCTCATATTGGATGCCACTTGTAACTGTTTTCCTACTCTATTATTAATTTCTGGAGTGGTGAGTGTTTAAATGCATGCTCTTTCACATGCAACGTAATTGGTGCGAGAGGTTAATACTTCCTTTAGACTGAAGAAGTATTTTGAGCTCTTGTTTCATTTTTTCTTCCCTACAGTTAATTCTGGGCTTTGTTCCAGATACAGTCATTTTCAAAGGGAAATACATATTTCATATTAGTCTTAATAATTGTGTGTGTGTGTGGGGGGGGGGAGAGACTGTATTGCAAGAACCGAAGCTTCTGTTGCCTCAGTTTACAAACACAGCTGATCCAGATAGCTGATCTATCAATGCATGAGCAAGCCGATTGACCCAATTTAGGCTGTCCTCTGATTTTAAAAAGTGTGTGCATTTTGAGTTTGCCGTTTTAGTTGTTCTCCTTATCCCCATCATCTGTTACTTTTTTATCTCTTAGTATCAGTTTTATTTCACCCTTCCTCCAGAAGGCTCAGGATAGCAAATGTTGTTTTCTTCCTCCTTGTATCATCCTCAAAACAATATTATGAGGTAAATTAGGCTGAGAGAAAAAAGTGGGACTGGCCCAAAGCCTTCCAGTAAGCTTCATGACTGTGCGTGGAGATCTGAACCCAGGTTTTCTCAGGCATAATTTAGGATGCTAACCATGACAGCCTGGCTGGATTTTTAGCCCTTTAAATGAATTATACTTGTCTTTCCTCCCTGTCTAGAAGGCACTGTTCTCTAATCCATTCCTTTTTCTAATTATATTCATATCATGTAGAGTGGAGTCCGTGCCAAACAGTGGCACCCTGGATCAGCTTTACAGCCAGCGTGGTGTGATTGGAGCCCTGGACTAGGGAAGGCAGAGGCAGGTTAAAATCCCATCTCAGCCATGAAGCTCATTAGCTGATTTTGCATCAGTTACTCTTTCTCTCAGCATAACCCACCCAGGCTGTAACTGCATATGCTGCCCTGCCTTCCCTGAAGGAAGGCAAGATAAAATGTGAGTAATCAAGTAATAAAAACATTTTGTAGGGTTGCCAACTTCCTGGAGAGGAAAAAATATATCCTTAGGCTTAATGGGGTGTTATTTACACCCATGTCAGGAAAAGCTTCCGCTGCCCATTTCCACATATTAAGGCTCTGTTAAATGGACCAGACATTTTTCTGCAGGCTTTATTGGCAGTCCTGTTTAGTAGACTCCCAGGGCATGAAAATAATCTCTGAAATCCCTGTATTAAGACAGTATTCAAATACCCCACTAGAGGGCACAACACCCCACAATGTCCCCAAGTGTTACCACAGAACAATACTTCCACTTCCCAGCTGTTTAAATGTTGGCACCTCAAACAAAGGATAGATCCTACAAATGCCCCATCAGTTGGTTTCTACTGCAGTTTCTGATCTTCAGCAATCTGCATTTCTTCCAGTTATGTCATCTGTTGCAGCCTGTCTCTTGCTTACTGTTGCTCCTCACTAGGCTGTCCCTTCTAACAGACAATGCCCTCAGCCTGCCACAGCTGCAACATCATATAGGTAATTCTGAATGTACCTGGGAATAGTTTCCACATATAATCTGAGTTGGTTCCCTCATCAAAAAGCCATGCTGAAAAAAGCAGGACCTTCTACTGAAGGCATCCTAAAACTTTTAAGGTACTGCGGAGGACAGTATCTACCTGGGGTGATTCAAGTTTTCAATATGAAAATTGTCCCTATCTTGCTTTTTGGGGCAACCATCTGGATCCAATCAGTCAAAGTATCCTCAGACCTCCCTCTACTTATCTTCTTTCATAAGTTGAGCAACATACCAAAATGTGTACCTGGAGTGTCTCTATGAGCTGGGTTGGGGCAACCATCCTTGGAGGCTAAAGCTTGGCAACTGGCCCTCAGTTTGTACCTTAAAGTGCTCTATAGTAACTTTGGATACCTATCTTTATTAAAAGCAGTTTCTCACGAATTCTCTTGGTCCAGAAATCTTGACACGAAACTATCTCTTATTGGACTAAACCCTGATATTGTTCAAGGCCTGGAACCTGCAGTTGTTTCTAGATCAAGAAGAATATCCAAAAAAGGGATTACTTTTTTTTTTTTAGAAACAATTTTTATTTTATAAAAGACAAAAAACAAACAAACAAACATACATTACAAAAATTTTGGGAATAGTCATTTACATCATTATTTTGTCTATTTAGTTACCTCATACATTGACTACTTACGTATATTCACATTTTTTGCACCATGTATTTTTCTGTAAATCTTCTGGTTATGATTGAAGGTATAAATCATATTTTCTCCTATTTCGACTGTATGTCCATATATAATTTATTTATTAAATTCTTCCATCCATTTATAAAATCTTGACCATGTATTTTTGAATTTGTCCTCATTTTGACCTCTCAAAATTAAAGTTAATTTGTCCATCATGAGCACATGGTCTCATGGCCACTGGGCTTGCTCTTCTTTTTCTTTTTTTGTATTAATCCACCAAAATCACTGCCTTCCTATGCTTTTTATCTAACTATCCCAAATTATTTTAGAGCTTTCTTATTATCTTGATCGAACGCACAGCTCATTCCGGTTATGAAGGGAAGATTAAGCAAGATCCCTTACTCTGGCCGCCTCTGTGATTGTTCTCAGGGGGGAATTGATACTTTAATACATATTTTACTGGAGTGTCCTTTATATTAGCCATACAAATAGGTTTTTAACACAGTACCTAGATAATTTCTCATCTTTGTCTCATCACAAGCTAGTCTTACTCCTTTTATCTGACAGACTCCCTAACCTTACCCTTGTTGTTACAAGATTTTTTCCATTGGTTTAGTGTTGTGTCCAGATGATGTTACTTAATGGAAGGGTTTTTGACTGCTCAAGACTTTTAGTCAAGGAGCTTTAATCAGTTTAAAGGAAAGGAAAGGAATTCTGAACTTGGCCCCAGCATGCAGATTTTTTAAAAATCCACATAATAATGTGCCAACAAATATTGTGAACCCTGGGCAATTTGCTTATGTAGTACAAAGGAAAGTTACAGACTTGCTTTTAATCAATTGTAACCAATGTTCTTGTCTCCCCCCCCCCTTCTTTGTACTAAGCTGTTATGTAGTGCAGGGGGTCTCCAGCTGTTCTGAGCCTGCAGGCAGTTTTGGAATTCTGACACCATGGGGTAGGCGTTGCCACAGGAGACGTAGCCAGCCACAAAATGGCTGCTGCAGTTTACCTGCAGTCACACACTGACACCGAAGATCCTCATGGTGGCAGCTGCTGGCAAATAAATGTTTTTTAAGAAACTGCACAGCCAAACAAATCTCCACTGGCCAATCAGAAGTCTTACTTGGCAAAAGCCCGACCTTGTCCTGCCCTGTTGATCTCAAGCATATAAAGGCAACCCTGACTCTGGATATGTGAAGGTTACTGTTCTAAATTGAATCAACACCATCTCTTTTGCAGCTATTGTCTTGTAACAATGGATAAATTGCATATAGGCTGGAGACAAGTTTATAAGTACCATGTGTGTGTCCAGATCTTGCAAGATCTGACATGCTAGGCCTGTAAAGGGAGGGGGGAGCAGTGAAGAAAAAGAATATCTATTTAAGACTTTCAGGGTTTCCTCTCTCTTTAGGAGAACTGTGTCAATTATATGTTTCAATCCAATGCCAGAGAGTGGGAGATATAGGGAGGTGGCTTTGAAAGGGGCATTTAAATTTGGGGAGAAAGGCAGGAAGAGGAACGAAAATGGAAACCATTTCTGTGTGCAAGCTGATAACTTGGAAGCACAGGCAGATGGCATCACCTTAGAGGCATGCGTCAGAGATGGCATAAAGCAGGCATAAACCACTCCCTCTCCTCTCTGGCATAGTTCGTGGGTGCTGCCTCCATTCCCAACAGGGCTTTGGAGGTGTGGGGAAAGGATTGGGGCGAGCCTGAGCAAGCCGTCCACAGGGGCCAGCTGGGACTTGCTTGCCGCGCTCTGTGCAAATTGAGAGAGCAACGGCTGGAGGTCGTGCACATCAGCAGCAGTAACAGCACTGTGTGCTGACTGCAGCCAGGAAAGACCCTGAAGGATTACCCCTCGAAGAAAAACAGCAGGAGCAGGTAGGCACCCCAAAATCCTGGGCTTCTTGCAGTGGAAATCCCCAGGGCTGTTGTGGGAAGCCCCAGAAACAGCGCCTTAGAGTACCATCCTGTGTGGCATAGATGGTAGATGAGACAACACCTATCAGTTCCAAAAAGAATATAGTGTGTTTACTGAGTTGGAGTTTGGAAATACCTGAGGTGAAGGTGATCATGGGTCACGTGGAGCTTTGGGTCCTTGAGAGATGAAAGACTGAGCATGGCTTAGCTTTCCCTCTGTCAGGTTTGTGAATTAACTTGCTTGCTCTGAACCGGAGTGCTATGCTGTTAATCCTTAAAGTGAATAAACCCATCATCACATCCTGCCTGTATCAATGCCACCCTCTTTGCAGTTTGAGCTCACACAAAGCACCACTCCCTGGCTTGGTGGTAGAGCACCTGCTTGGCATGCAGAAGGTCCCAGGTTCAGTCCCCAGTATCTACTTCGGTCGGAGTCACGTCACCTACTCCGTGTCCCAGGTCCTAGGGAGGCCAAGCTTGTTGGGACCAGGGCCAGGGCCTTTTCAGTGACGGCTCCAACCTGGTGGAATGAGCTCCCGGAGGAGATCAGGGCCCTGCGGGACTTGATGCAGTTCCGCAGGGCCTGCAAGACGGAGCTCTTCCGCCAGGCTTTTAATTAGGAGCCGCCACCAACACCAACAACAACGATAACATCTATAATGACATCTATGATAACAACAACATCTGTAGGGTGAACTGACCCTGGACGCAGTCTGGACCTAGTGGGAGGGGGGACTCTTATCCTGATAAGACGTCATCAGATCAATAAGATTGGAAGCTTTTTAGTGGAAGTAGGAAATATTTTATTGTTATTATGATAGCATAGAAATTGAAATTTTATTGTTATTTATTATTGTTGGAATTTTAAATTGTTATGATGTTTTAACCGGCGTTACGCCCCTGTAAGCCGCCCTGAGCCTGCTTGCGGGGAGGGCGGGGTATAAAAATAAATATAAATAAATAAATAAATAAATCTACAGCTGATGTGAAAGGTGATGTGAAAGACCTCTGCCTGAGACCCTGGAGAACCACTGCCAGGCTGAGTAGACAATTCTGACTTGATGGACCAAGCGTCTGATTCAGTATAAGGCAGTTTCATGTGAGAGGTAAGACTTTGCCTGCCAGGCCCCATTGGTGCGCAGGCTGTGGCCTAGAAACCATGGGATTATCAGTCATGGATTTGGGACTCTGGATGTGGGCAGTTATTAGTCAGTTGGGTCTACAGGACAGCTTTGGACAGGATCAAGGAAGGTTAATGCTGGAGACATTTTCCTCACTGTTGTCCAACGCGATCCAATGAAAGGGGGTACAGCACAAGTCACTTTGGCTCAGGATTTGGCCATCAAGACTGGAAACAATTGTGAGGGAAGACTGCAGACCAGGCCTCCTTTGTATGGGAGCAGTGAGAGGAGCCATGTGTGACTCCCTAGTGAGAAAGTTTTGATGGCTGGAGACAAAAGAAAGAATAGATTGGCTTTGGTCACGATCAGACGGCTCTTTAGATCTGACTCAGGCATGAGTGCCTGGCAGATTTAAAGGGAACATCCAGACAGCAACATCTGGGAAAGGTGCTGCTTCTGTGATCAGTCTGTCAAGCCCCATCAGGGAGCTGTACTTTAAAGATACCGATGAAAGTCCGGTCTAACGCTTGCCGACGGGCCAATGGCAGACTTTCCCCCATCTGATCATTCCAACATGTAATCAGCCCATTGGAATGGTCTGACTCCAGACCATCCCGAACGGCCGCCATTTAAAAAAATCTTAGTGATATGCACAGAAACACGTAAACGTGCGATGGCCGCAGAGCTCCACTCTAACGTTCCGGACAATTTCATGTTTCTGAATGGCTGGTGAAATTTATGAACTTTGTTAATTGAAATGGTACCTAGAGGAAGGTACAGTGGCGGTGCTTTTACCATTCAAGTCCGCGCATGCGTGGAAAAACAAGTACATAATGAGGCACATATGCACATGTGCAATTTTTTTAAAAAAAAACCCGACCATGTGGCTTCTTCAGGTGGATGCTGTCTAGACAATCTACTGTGGAGTCCACACGCAGTAAAGTGATTCATGGGGGAGCTGTCTGATCGTACAACACTGGATAAAAAAGATCAGGATCAAATTAGAGCTGGGCCAATGGTGGGATTAGCTGCCCGTCTGAACACATCCACAGATAACATTTCACAGCTCTGGGTTTTATAGCCTGATACAGGGATTTTTTGCGTGGTGGTGGTACTCACCAGTACTAAGTACTGACACCTTTTCGGGAGGTTCTCCCAAGTCCTGGGGGGGAAACTGATCATAACTGGTGCTCTCCTATGCGTAGGTACTGACATCATTTTTAATCAAACAAAAGCACTGGCCTTATAGGTCTTAGGAACAAACAGGAAGAACTGAAGAGACTCTGCAGAAGAAGAGAGATTTGACTGAGGCATGGCTGAGTTTGGGCATCTAATCCCATACATTAGCCAAGAAGAAAGCTTGATTTCTGTGTGGTAATTGCAAGAGGCTGGGCATAGCCCTCTAACCAGACTGAGTCTTTCACTTTCTGAAAACTGGCCTAACTGGTTTTGCACATTTACTGTGCTATCAAGTGCTGGCAAAAAAAACAGATACACTGTAGAGAGGGACCCAGATTTTGACTGGGTGCAGGGAAGGAAAGCTTAACTCCTTCCCTTGTGTGCTGTAGTTGTGACCACAAATTGCTGTAACTGTTACTTGGCTTATTGGGGGGAGCATCCAGGCAACATTCAGGCAACTACCTAATGAGGCAAAAAGCAGTTCCAGGGGGCATGGCGATTTAAAGTTGGTGAAATATTGCGGGGGGGGGGGGGGATTGTGGCCCTGATCTAAATCACCCTCCCCTCCCCCATGCTGTTTGCCAGCTTAAAAACCCTTGAGACATCCATCCCTGGATCCTCCTGCTCCTCATCTAGCTGCTTGGCCCTTCTGGTTCAGGTCAGGCCAGCATTATGAGCTGGAATCAGCAGCTGGTCACTTTGCTAGATTCACTGGTGACCAGATGCAAAGGAGGACATTCCAACTGGTACAACTTTTTCTCTCCGTTTTCCTGTTTTCCCCTACTCTACTTATAAAGAAACATTTAGTCACCCTATCTGATACTGAACCAGTAACTTTAGGGTCTTTTTTCCCTTCTCAAAATTTGGAGGCCTCCCACCCAGCAAATACCTTTCTGTCCTCTTCCCTTCTGATGCTGCTGTCTTTATGGCATTCTGTAAGCAAGAGGTTGTATTTGCGTGCCCCCAGTACAAGCACACAATACTGGCTATTCTTCTGCTCCAACCACTCTGGCAGCTCAAAACAGTTCCCTCAACAGAGGCCTGCAGGTACCTAAGAAGCCTTTTGGTAGCCAGTCTCAGCCCGCAGCCTGTCCTGTTTTCAATTATCATGTGCTACACAGCTTCCCCCCCCCCCCCCCCGCAACCTCCTCTCCCATACCCAACTCCCGGCAGCAGCTTCCACAGCTTTATGGAAAATGTGATGACTCGGCATCCCCTGTTTCCAGGCCTTGTTCCAGCTGTTGGGTGGAGGAACCTCCGGAGGTTTATTCAGAGTCCAGCCTCTGCCTGAGGTTCCAGCATCTAAAGCAGTGAGATGAGGGAGAGGAGAGAGTCTGGCTGCCACAGGTTCTTCCACTGTGGTCCCATTGTCCTGCCGTAGGCAGAGACACCACACAAGGAACTGCTTGGGAGTGTCAATCTCTGAGGGGGTGCTGAGCAGCCATCTGTTCGAGGATTGCCCAGCTCTAGTTCTATGTGTGTGGGGGGAAGCACATCCACCCTAAGGGAATTTGTTCCCATTTATCAATTATTTATTCATTAAGATGTGCATACCCTGTGTTTCTTCCCAGTGGGGACCCAAAGTGGCTTACCCCACTGGTCTCCCCTCCTTTATGTTATTCTCACTGAGAGAGAGAGGGCCTGGCCCAAGGTCACCCAGGTAGGCTAGCATTCATATTTTCATATTACTGACCAGGGTGAAAAGGTAAAAAGACAGCAACTGGCCTAAGGGCATTTAATGGGCTGAACTTGCACTTGGACTAAGTGGGCAATGATGTGACTCACAAAAAAGAAGAACGTTCACATTAAAAACAGGCACATGGCAAGAATTTTGATTTGTGCCTGCATCCAAACACAGATGTGACAAAATCTATATAAAACAGGTGAAGGGGAGAACAGGAGAAATGGTGTCGGAAAGTGCTGTCACAGCCGACTTAGGGCTATCCCATAGGGATTTCAAGGCCGAGGTGGTCCGCCATTGCTTCCTTCTGTGTAGCAACTCTCGCCTTCCTTGGAGGTCTCCCATCCAAAGACTAACCAGGACCAACCCTGCTTAACTTCTGAGATCTGACAAGATCAGGCTAGTCTGGACAGCAGGAGAAATAAGAGTGCAGAAATGTGTCCTTCTTCATCCATTCTGAAGCAACCCCACACTTTTATTGTCACTCCGTCCTTTGCATGCAGTGTGCTACCAGCACTTAGCCTACGATTCCCTTTCTTGGCATCACTGACAGGTGTGATCACAGCTTAAGCACCAAAAAGACATATTGACATCAAAAATTGGTTTGTGGGGCTGACAGGCTTCTCCAGTTCCAGCCCAGGGGGATATTCTTTTAAGATGAAGTCGGTATCAGCCTGCATTTTAGACCCTGAGTGTCTGTGTCCAGTATCTGGGCTGGGAACAAATCAGATCCCTGTTTTCTTTGATAGAAGATGCTTTGCTCTGTCTGTTACGGGTCCCAGGACCCAGCTGGATTAATGCTCTTCCATTCTTCATCAATTAAGTGGCTACTGATTACTGTCACTCTTCAGTCCCCCACACTAGGTTCCTGAGCCAGAGCTTAAGGTTCCCTTGGAGGTTTAAACACATATGTCTCTCCTTTAAACATTACAGTATTCCAGGAAATATGCAGCAGAGAAGCAGCAAATTCATCTGCTGTATGGTGTCAATTGGCCCTCGTCGTATTCCTTGGAATCTGAGGGCCAAACCCAACGTGACGCTGAAAGAGCCATGCTTAGAACTTCCTAGCATTTTTAAGAGGTGCACTGCAGCCAAGGGTGAGGTCTCCAGTTTGGGGCTGTGGTGTCATGGAGTGGGGTGAGTGGAGCTTTGATCCTGTCTTGTTCCCTTCCTGGGCGAATAACATCACACCAGGGAGAGAAATGCAAGGGAGAAGGGTTAAATGTCTGCAGGCCTGGCCAGAGCCAGGGCCCCTACTGCCACAATTTACCTTTACAAACCAGTGAGAAGATTCAACCACAGATCTTACATCCTCTGGCCAGGTCCTCCCTCCTCCCCAGCAGGGGACTTTAGGCGGAGGGGAGGGGGAGGGGAGGTCCCCAATGTGATGATGTCACACACAAGTGACATCATCACATTGGAAAAGTGCCTGAATCCCAAGTGGCAATTTTTTTTTTAAAGATTTTTATTGATTTTATCTATATCTATTTCTACACGCTATTCACTATGCTACATATACCTTATACAGAGAATACTTTAAAGAATGCTTAATTATATCCAATTCTATAAAAAAGAAATCTGAAGCATTAATAAAGCCATGGTCATTAATAAAGCCATGGTTCAAGTGGCGAATTTGAGTTCAGGCGCTCCCCCCCCAAAAAAAGCATGTAAAGGGTCCCTTTAAATGCTGTTCTGTGCGCCTGAATCCCAAGCAGCAAATTCGCCACTTGGGATTCAGGCATGTGAGGGTCCTGCTCCTCAAAAATGTTTTTTTGAGGAGTAGGGGCTGTGCACACCTGAACTTCAGTGGCAAATTCGCCGCTTGGACTTCAGGCGTGCAGCCAGCAGCCACCCCTCTCCCTCCCCTCCTGCAAGATTTAAAGGGCTCTCCAGCTGATCTCGCAGGAGGGGAGGGTGAGGGGTGGCTGCAGGTGGTAACTGTTGAGGGTGGGGCTTGGGGTGAGGCTTCCCCTGCCAGCCAGTTGGCCAGTGGTGGACAGGAGCTCCTGAAATTGGGGGATCCCCGGCCCCCACCTGGAGAATGGCATCTCTACATTTGGTTTGCCCTCATGGTCCAGCTAAATGTGAAACTAAACTCTCCAGTGCCTGCTTGGTTTATGAAGAACAGCTTTGGGAGGGGCTCCCCTCACTGTTCTCTGGTCTCAGTTGCCCCCTTCCCAAGCTGTTTCTTTTAGTTCTTATTCTACAAGGAGAGTTAGTCCCCTTAGTTTCTAGTCTACACTAACTGTTTTCTGATTGTGTTTCTCCTCCTACAGAAAAATCTTCTCCAAATGTTTGCCTGTTCTGAAGGCATTTGAGATTCTTAGTGTTTGTTGTTTGTTTGTGGTCAAGGGACACAACAGAGGTTTGCAAAATTATAAATGTCAAGTGGGAACCCACAAGGACTTGCAGGGAGCATCCCATTTCTCCCTCCTCCACTATTTCCTCTTTCCCTTTCCCCAAAGCCCCCAAAGCCTTTTCCCTCTTCCTCTGTTTCTCTGCAGATGTCCCCCAAAGTTCCTCATGCAACAGTCAAGTGTTCTGCCAACACACACAACAATGAAGCTACTTTTTCAGATGTTTTCTCTTGCATGGCAGTTAGCACCAAATGACTTTAATACAGACTTTAGACGCACATATATTTGCAAGCCATTCCCAACAAGCCACAACAATGAACTAGTTACACTCAGGCTTCAGAGTTATTTTTCTTAAACAGAAGATGCCATGAGAAAACTAAAGAGATTCTCAAAAATTAAAGGTATCATCAAAACCAGCGTTTCCTGGGCTCTCTGCTTTTTTGCATCCCTCTCCTTTTCCAATAATTTTTTTTTTACAAAAACACAAAGAACAAAATGAAACAAGAGAGAGAGGGAGGGAGAGAGGAAGAGAGAGAGAGAGAGAGAGAGAGAGAGAGAGAGAGAGAGAGAGAGAAAGAAAGAAAGAAAGAAAGAAAGAAAGAAAGAAAGAAAGAAAGAAAGAAAGAAAGAAAGAAAGAAAGAAGAGAGAGGAAGGAAGGAAGGAAGAGAGAGAGAGAGAAAGGAACGGAGGGAGGTAGAAAAGAAAGGGAGGGTGAGAAAGGAAGGAAGGAAAAAAGAAAGAGAAAAAAGAAAGGGAGGGAGGGAAGAAAAAAAGAGAGGGGGAAGAAAGAAAGAAACAAAGAGAGAGTGAAAGGGAAAAGAGATGGGGGGAGGCACTCACTGGGAGTAGGGAGAGCATAGGCGCAGCAATGCGATGGCAGCAAGCGAGATACAGAGAGCCGCAGCCCTGTGCTTTATCTCCATGCAGAGATTTGGAGCGTGGGGCCCTTTCCCGCCGGCTCTTTCACTTAAAGGGAAAGCTCCCTTTGAGTGCAAACAGCCGGGAGGCCAGGCCCCGTACTCGATCTCCACATGGAGATCCGGAGTGTGGGGCCCTTTCCCACTGGCTTTTTGCTCTTAAAGGGACTGTTCCCTTTAAGTACAAGGAGCTGGGAGGCCAGGCCCCAAGCTTGATCTCCACGCGGAGATCTGGAGCACGGGGCCCTTTCCCACCAGCCCTTTGCTCTTAAATGGCCCATGCCTGATCTCCATGCAGAGATCTGGTGTGTGGGGCCCTTTCCTGCCGGTAGGGAGGGGCGGGGTGGGCCTGGATACCAGCCGGAACACTGTTCCGGTGCGTTCCAGCCCAAAAAGAGCCCTGCCATCCACATTGATTTATGGCTGTTTTGTGGCCATTCAGGGTTGACTGTACAGTCAGTTTGGCATTGGCCGAGGGTATTTGAACGTGGTTTTGAGTCACATCTTTTTCTGTTTCAGTGTGGGTTTGGTAGAACGGAGCAAATGCTAGATGCAGAATGGGCCTTTGAGAAGTTGGCTGCGGAAGCCAGAAGACCCAGCAAGGCTGTGCCTCTCCCTCCCCTCCCGCTCAGCCATAGCCCAGCCCATTCAGGAGGGGAGGGAGCCAGCAGGAGGGGAGGGAGAGGCGTGGTCTTGCTGGATCTTCTGGCTTCTGTAGCTGACGTCTCAACTTTGAGCAGTCAGCTGTGGAAGATGGAAGACCCAGAGAAGCCGCACCTTTCTCCCCCCTCCTGCTTGGCAGTGAAACTTTGCATGCAAAACCAAGGGTCCCCCTCCCATACCTGGGGGTCTGGCATCCTCCAGTAGGGAGCTGTGCACATCTGTGGGGGCATAGCCCCCCTCGCCATACCTAGCTGTGGGCCTGCCCCTTTCCCTGCCTCATTCTTGTTTTCTCAGTCATTCACCAATCTACCATTATTCTGCCTCCAATCTTCAGCTATAATAATTATTTATTTACTTCATTTATACCCCATTTTTCCCACAGTGGGAACCAAAGCAACTTAGATTATTCTCCTCTCCTCATTTTTTCTTCTTACAACAACCCTGTGAGGTAGGTTAGGCTGAAAGTATTTGACTTGCCCCAAAATGCCCAGTGAGCTTCCACAACAATATTGGGATTTGAACCTAAGTCTCCCAGACCCTACTCTGAAGCTCTAACCACTACACTACACTGACTTTCATAGGGTGGCTGCTGTTGAACAGTAGCAAGCAGCCAGGCCAGGTTGAGTCATGCAAGTTCCAGGAGGGGGGGAGAATCAAGTCACCCAGAAGTTGCTGCCAGGCCTAGGGTTGCCAACCTTCAGGTGGGACCTGGAGATCTCCCAGAATTACAACTGAACTCCAGATGACCAGTCCCTCTGCAGAAAATGGCTGGTTTGGAAGGTGGACTCTATGGCATTATGGCCTATTATGCATGAGTGTTTTCCCTTCCTTTCACCGTTCATGTCTATTGAGTTTTCTTTAGTGTTCTGCATTGATTTTCCTCCCTTCAGTGCTCAGTTCGCTTTCTAATTGCTGTTTTCCCGGGTTTTCTGAGAGTGGTTTTGTGGCAGTTTCCCCCCTTGCTTTGCTTCCAAGCTGAAGGTAATTCAAAAGCATGTAGATTTCCCCCCCCCCCAGCCTTTTCCCCACCCCTTGGAGGCCACTGCACCACCCACACTGAGGTTGTTCCTCCCACCCTGCACCTTCTGTCATCCTCCACCTTTCACTGGTGTACTAGTTCCACTATTGCTTTGGGTTTCCATCATTTAATCTTTTTATTTTTTTTTAACAAGTGGGTTGAGTCTAGCGATATGAGTTTATGGCTAATTTTGGATCGCTGGAGAAAAATTATTGGCAGGGAATGCTTTAAAAGTTTGTCTAGAGGTAGCATGGGTGTGTGTGCAGTTAAAAGTTTTAAAATATCTGTGCCTGCAGGAGAAGATGCTGAGCATGTGGCCAGAGAGGCAGCGGCGGGCACACCACGAAGGAAGGAAGGAGTGAGTGAGCAGCTGGGCATACATTGCACTGGTGATGGCCCCTGCCCAGCATGCAAAACAACCACTCGAGCCTGTCCCCCTCACCAGCCCAGGACTCTGGCAACTTGGTAGCTGCCTGCCGTCAGCCCTGAGTCTTCTCCTGCTCCGCTAGTGAACATGCCTGCCCTTAGAGGCTTTGGAGGCTCCTCCCCCGCCACCAACGCCAAGTGGGAGCCTGGTTCTCCAATAGATAACCTTACATAAATATAAATTATGCAACATAAAGTTAGGAAAAGTTCCAGGTTTCATCTAGAAATTCTTTTCAATGAAAGCTGTGTTGACCATCCATCCACTGAGAGGCTCTAAGACAGACCTCACATGTACTGTATCATGTAAAGCCCTTCATCAAATACTCTTGTCTTGGTTTAGGCAGCTATACTGTCCCTCTCCAAATATATTAATCTCTGTCTCTTCTGTAGGCAGATCATAGGAGGCCAGATTATGCAAGACTGTGTATTCTTGCTGATTATCATTCTTGTGAAAGCAATAATCAAAAAGAAGACTGAGGTGGGTAGCCATGTTGGTCTGAAGCAACCGAACAAAGTTTGAGTCCAGTGGCACCTCTAAGACCAACAAAGTTTAATTCTGGGTATAAGCTTTTGTGTATATGCATCTGGTATCTGATAATACCACATGTGAAAGCTTGTACCCAGAATTAAACTTAAAGTTGGTCTTAAAGGTGCCACTGGACTCAAACTTTGTTCAAGAAGAAGACTGTGTATTGATGATTGGGAGCTTCTGAAGTTCTAAAGGTATTAACAATGACCTCCTGAGTAGCTGGAAGAAGGCTTCTACCAATGCTCTCTCTAAGCTGTGGAATCTTGTGAGCAAAAATTCTACTTTGTAAGCTACTTGTAAATGGCTTTGAAGTAGGGGATGCGCTGTGGCTGAGTGGAAGAGCCTCTGTTTTGTGAGTAACAAGTCTCAGGTTCAGTCCCCAGCACCACCAGTTAAAAGGACAAAGCAATAGGTGATGTGAAAAACCTTCCACCTTAGCCCCTGGAGAGCTGCTGCCAGTCTGAGTAGACTATACTGACCTTGATGGATTGATGATCTGATTCAATATATGGCAGCTTCATCCAAGTAACCAGACAGAAAGCAAGTAAGAAAACAGAGTTACTGCTAGAGAAGTTTCTCTTTCAGTTGTTCAAATTCCAAGAGGGAATTACCATTTTAATAGCCATACAGTTTATAGATTACTCATAAATGTTCCCTTTTGTTGTATACGAGATGCACATCTTCTCCCATGAAACTGTCTAGCGCTATTACATTACGTGGAAATAGGTTATTACAATTAATATATCTGCCATGTGAGAATGGGTTGGTATTTGCTTATGTCACTGTCTCAACACTGTCCTCAGATGAGGCCTCTCTGTCAAAGAGGGAGGCTACTACTACTTTACATTTTAGCATCCTTCCTCCCAGAGGCATCCAGAGGCACCTCTGTTTACTTTTGACCTGCATCCTTTTCAGGTCTATGGATGAGGGCCAAACTGCACCTTAGATTTGGAATTAATTTATTTTATTTTCGTATTTGCATTCCACCCATCCCGTAAATAAACGGGCTCAGGGCGGGTTACAACAATTAGATAAATACAATAAAATTTTAAACACATTAAAACATATAAAATCAATAATCATGCTTGCCGTAGGAAGAATCCAGCCCATTGATGTAGCTAGGTATGGCCGGATATCAGTGGATCTTACCTGCTACTAATGGAGATACTAAAATGATGGAAGAAAAGCTATGGAAACATTCTGAACAATTCTTACTCTTAGTCTGAGGTATCACACACACAAAAACCCTATTCAGGCAGAGATGCCACTTACTGAAAATGCTGTAGCCCTGTGACTTTGCCACTCCTTTGCTGTATGAGGAAAGAATTTGCATGAAGTTGGCTGCTATATATTTGAATATGGGTGTTATGTATTGACCATGCGGTCGCCATGTGCTCCCTTCATTGCGACCGCATGGCCAGAGCACATGGCCAGAGCATGGCCAGAGCACATGGCCAAGAAACTACCTGAGCTTCAGCCAGGTAGAACAAAGGCCAGGTGGATTCAAACCGGCCACCAATCCTGTACCTAGGTTTCTCCCAGGGAACGTATGAAATGTAAATAGATTTCTAATAGCCTATCAGGCCAGTTGGGTGAGGTCAGGGGATTGTCCCTGACCAGCATAAAAGGAGGGCTTCGAGCCCTGGGTTGTATGCTTCATCCGGACCAGCAATAAAGATCATGCTGTTTCACTGTTCCACGGACTCCCGACTCCAATACTTATCAATGTCTAACTGAATCTGCAGTTATATTTCACTGAACTGGTTATGCTGAATCTGTTGTTCTGTTTCATCTACCAGTTTTTACTTAGTATGTTTGTTACACAGTACAGTCTGCTTTGTTATGACCCCAGCCTTGCAGGAAAATCTTACAGTCCAATCCCAAACAGAGTCAATTAAGTCAATATGTCACAAATTTTGTTAGTCTTAAAGGTGTTACTGGCTCTTTTCTACTGCTACAGACAGACTAAAATGGCTTTAATTAAGTCAGTAGGTTTAGAAAGGTGTAACTCTGCTCAGGATTGCACTATTAATTTAATTATATTTCTCACAGGGGCCTTATATAGTCAAAATGGCATTCGGGTCTACTGTGGTCCCTTGTTCTCGCTGTTTGATCCCACCATGCTTTGTGAGATGGTGGTGTGTGGTTTGCGTGATCAACAGGAATGGATGTGGTAATTTGAAACTTGATTCCAACCACTCTTACAACCAGACAAAAGGAAAGATTTTTCATCAGCAGAGACAAGACTTAAGCAATGCTATTTGAATGATAATTCCAAGGTACTGAGAATGCATTTTCATTGCTGCCAAAGTGCCACCAGTAATCCCAACACCCACCCTGCATAAGCGCTAGTTTTACTCCTTATTTTGCAAGCTTTTGAGCACTATCTCCCAGCTCAGGAGGCTCTGTTCTCTCCTATTTATTCTGACCTGCACCCAACTTTACATGGAAGATGAAGCCAGTTCTTTCTTCAAGTGCACTTTGGTTACTAACCCTTATCCCTCCGTCCCTCACTTTTCCTAAGTAGTCCAGAGGGATATAGAAACAAAAAGGAGACTTGTGGCATCTTAAAGACTAACAGCTGTGTTAAAGGTGCCATACAAGACTGCTTTTTGTTTTCCAGACGTATAGGTCTGCAAGTCAGGTCTTTCCAGCAGCTTTTGGGACCTAGCCACAGCAGAAGAGGACTTATTATCCACAGTGATCTGCATAGATCAGGGGGTTAAAACTGGCAGCAACACCCAGTTCAAAGGGTAATTCAGAGCCTGAGCTGAGCCATCTGCAACCGCTGATGCCTGGAAAGCAGCCTTTCCAAACAGCTTCCCATGCTGGAGCCAGCTGGCCACTTCCCGCATGCTCTGGCCAATTGCAAGAAGCTCTGGCCACCCTCCCTTTGAGCAACAGGCCTCTTCAGTTTCCCATTACCCTGCAGAAAAAGCCAAGTGTAAAGGATACCCAACCACATCTTGGTCTCCTTTTGTCTACCAGTTGAGTATTTGCTGGTTTTTAAATATCTGAGCATTATTTGATTCCAGCATCCAGGCAATGAAATGCAAAAAAAAAAAAAAGTGTTCCAATTTTGTAAACAGCACAGCACAGTGGAAAACAATATTCTTAATAGTAATAATAATAAGGGCCTAATTAACTGTGGAAGTATTCCCAGTTGTATTTTTTAACCTGTTCGATCCCAATGGCTCTTCACAAGAAAAACTACACTTTGCAATGCAAAGCAGATGTTTAAGGAGGAAAAAGGGAGATAAATTACACTATTAAATTCTTTTACACTCTAAGCAGCTTGAAGCTAGCCACAAAAATCTAGTTCACATTTTTTTAAAAGGGGACCTTACAAAGTTTACAAAATATATTTGGGGCTGAGATTTAGTTAGGGCAACTTCCCTATAAACTTTCCTAGAAAGAATAAAGGTAAAGGTTTCCCTTGCTCGAAAGCTAGTTGAATCTGACTCTAGGGGGCGGTGTTCATCTCCATTTCCAAGCTGAAGAGCCTGCGCTGTCCAAAGATATTTCTGTGGTCATGTGGCCGGCATGACTAAATGCCAAGGCGCACGGCACGCTGTTACCTTCCCACCAAAGTGGTACCTATTTATCTACTTGCAATTTCTTGCTTTCAAACTGCTAGGTTGGCAGGAGCTGGGGCCAGAGACGGGAGCTCACTCCGTCACACGGCACTAGGGTCTTGAACTGCCGAGCTACACACACAAAATTCACACATTTTCTTTCTTTGCTTTGATATCATGGAAAAAATGGCCCAAACACTGTGTCTTGTAGTATGAGGTGCCGGCACACCCATTCAGATTCCCACTCGGCTGTGAAAGTCACTGGGTGATCTTGAGCCAGTCACTTTTACACAGCTCATCTCAAAGGTTTGCTGTGATGATAAAATGGAGGGTAGAAAAACTATCTGAGCTCCTTTGAGGAAGGGCAGAAGAAAGTTGTGATTTGTGGACGGTGATGTGGATCCAACTTGTGGAGCCTTCCTTCAACTTAAATGGCTCTTCCGCTGGAGGAAGCTTCCTTAGGCTGAAGAAAGGTTTCAAACTTTGTTCAGACAAATGGTAGGATAGTGTTAGAATGATTACATACCATTATGGCAATAGGTTAGCAGGCTGGATCCAGCCCTGGACAAGGGTAGACATTCCCAACCAGTCTTGTATTCTGTATGTGCCTGAATCAACAGCATTGGTACCTCATGTTTGCCAACCTCCGGGGGGGGGGCTGGAGAAGTACAACTGATCTTCAGACTCCCAAAAGTACAACTGATCTCCAGACTGCCAAGATCAGTTCCCCTGCAGAAAATGGCTGCTTTGGGACCTCCAGCTGCAGTTCTTCCCCTCCCCAGGCTCCACTCCCAAATCTCCAGGAATTTCCCAACCTGGTATTGGAGAGCCAGCATGGTATAGTTGTTAACAGCAGCAGACTCTAATCTGGAGAACCGGGTTTGATTCCTCACTCCTTCTCCACATGAAGCCTGCTGGGTGACCTTGGACTAGTCACAGTTCTCTCAGAGCTCTCTCAGCCCCACCTCCCTTACAAAGTGCCTGTTGTGGGGAGAGGAAGGGAGAGCGATTGCAAGCTGCTTTGACATTTCTTAAGGTAGAGAAAAGTGGGGTATAAAAACTTACTCTCCTTTTTCTTTGCATAAAGAGAGCATTCCTTCTTTCTCAGCCCCTGTCCTCAACATGTAGGCAGCACAGTCATTCATAATAAGACACCCACATGGTCTAATAATCCATAATGGCCACCCACTGATTTCTCAACACTCATTGTCCCAGAAAATTGTACCAAGGAATTAGATTTCACTCTGGAGTAAACAAAGCAGTTCACTTCCCCCACCCCCCCTGGCAAACACATTCTCCATCCCTTCCAGACACATCCTCCTACCCCAAGTTCTTAAGGTAAAACAAAATTCCAGCCAATACCCTTAAATTTATTTTGGACCTGACAATAATATTGAACTTGTTGGCATGAACTTACTTTAAAAAATCTGCAATGGGACTCTAGGACCGTGATGAATTGGTATCCATGCTGACTTTTGGAAAATGTTGACAAAGTTTTCCCCATTTGTTTTGATTCTTTGGTTTTTAATTGGAAACTCAAACAGGGTCCTTGAAGAGCACATCTGCATAACTTGTGATCCACAAAGGCAAGTGCAACCTGCCATCCTGTGTATGGCAACCTCCTTGAGGCTACAAAGCCAGCTGTTTTTGCTGCCTTTTTCAGGGTTATGTCAGGCATCTGGCAAGCCACAAAACATGACTGGCTGCAGTTTAAGAGTCTGAACTGTGATTGATATTTCAAAGGGGGACTGAGACCAGTGATCCTGTTTTGTGCTTTTTAAAAAGGTATAAAAGGTTGCATAGTCTAACAACCACTGTTGTCAATATTTAAGTAATGGAAAATCAATACAAACTGAATTTGGTTAATTAGCATTCCGTCTATTGCATTTCTGCCTTGCTCCTCTTTAACAACCTTAGAGCAGCATTTTAGCTGCAAAGTAATACTATGAGGTAGGTTAGAGATCGTGACTAGCCCAAGGCCATCTGCTGAAGCTTCTGGTTCAGAAGATATATGAGAGGGATTCTCACATCCAACTTCTGCCCTAGCCATTCCTCTACATAACCATAACCATAACCTCTATTTTTTCACAGGAGTAATATAGTTTTGTTCCATGGGTGCCAAGACCTAGCTGTATGATTTTGTTGAGTTCCTTGATATGTCATTATCCTTATCTATAAAGACGAGTTGGGGTGGCAACATTCCCTGGGGCGCCAAATCAGTTGGCTGCAAGAATTGCCACTCAAAAGAAGAAGAAGAAGAAGAAGAGATTGGATTTATACCCCGCCCTCCACTCCCCAAGGGAGTCTCAGAGCGGCTTACAAACTCCTTTTCCCTTCCCCTCCCCACAACAGACACCCTGTGAGGTAGGTGGGGCTGAGAGAGCTCTTTCCCAAGCTGTCCTTGAGGGAACAGCTGGTACAGAGCTATGGCTTGCCCAAGGTCATCCAGCCAGGTGCAAGTGGAGGAGTGGGGAATCAAACCCGGTTCTCCCAGATTAGAGTCCGCGCACTTAACCACTACACCAAACTGGCTCTCTGGTCACTGGCTGCATTCCCTTGCTGCGTTGCCTCAGTCCCGCCCACAGAGCTGCAAGCCAGTGTCTCGGCCTCAGTCTGGAGGGAGCCAGTTAAAGGGACAGACTGGGCGCTGGGTCCACTTCTCCTCCTGCCAGGTGGGTCTAACTGTCCCCCCAGTGGCCTGCTTCTGTCAATAAAAAGACAATGGACTTTCAGCATAACCCCCCTCCCCCCGCCCACTGGGCTTTCTCTCCTGCTTCGCTCCACCATGGCTGGCTGGCTAATAAGGTGGGCCAGCAACCATCAAACCATTCTCTTCAACCCCCTGCTGTATGGCTGACTTTCTCCCTATGGTTGCCAATCTCCAGGTGGGACCTGGAGATGTCCCACTATTACAATTGATCTTCAGATGACAGAGATCTGTTCCCCTGGAGAAAATGGCTGCTTTGGAGGGTAAACCCTATGGCATTATACCCTGCTGAGTCCTTCCACCCCCCCCCAAATGCTGCTTTCCACAGAACCCATCCCCCAAATCTCCAGGTATTTCCCTAATCAGAACTGGCAACTGTACTTTCTCCTCAGTGCCTGTTGCTAGGCAACCAAGCTTGCTCTGTCAGGCCCTTTCCACACCTATGTTGGCCTTTGGGAGAAAACTCATTGTGGCCAGTTCTGATAGGGTTGCCAGCTCCAGGTGGAAAATTCCTGGAGATCTGAGGGATGAGCCTGGAGACGGTGAGGTTTGAGGAGGGGTGGGACCTCAGACAGGTACAATGCCATAGACTCAACCCTCCAAGGCAGCAAGTCCCTCATGGGGAACCATTGTTGCCAATCTCTAGTTGGGGGCTGGAGATCACTCAGAATTACAACTGCTCAATAGAAGGGAGGGGGAGAAGATGGAAAGCTGAAGCCAGGGGGCAGATAACAATACATTGATGGTTAGCTGGGAGGGAGATAGGGTTGCCAACTCCAGGTTGGAAAATTCCTGGAGATTTGAGGGATGGACCCTGGAGACACTGAGGTTTCAGCAGGGGTGGGACCTCAGACAGGTTCAATGTGATAGACTCAACCCTCCAAACCACCTGTTCCCTCCTAGGGAACCATTGTTGCCAAACTCCAGGGGAGGGATGGAGATCACACTGAATTACAACTGCTCTTCAGATGGCATAGATCTTCCCCTGGAGAAAATGGTGGGCTCTGTATCATTATACCCTGCTGAGGTCACCACAGCAAATTGATGCTGAGTGCCCAAGGCCGGGGCACTCTCCCAGAGCCTCTTTCTAGAGCTCGTTGTATTTATTCCTAGTGTACTTATATTTGAAAATCAAACTATCAGTAATGGTAAGGGTATCTGTATATATGTCTGAGCATGTTTGTGTGTGTAACACACACACATACACAGAAATACTGTACATTGTTCTATTCTGTCTAGATCACTCTGAATAGTAAACTGCCACCACATGGCTAGTTTTGGTGAGAGTCAGTGTGGTGGACCAGGTTTGATCCCCCACTCCTCCACAGAAACCTGATAGGTAAACTTGGGCCAGTCACAGTTTTCTCAGGACTCTCTCAGCCCCACCTACCTCACAAGGTGCCTGTTGTGGGGAGAGGATGGGAAGGAGACTGTAAGCCTCTTTGAGACTCCTTTAGGTAGAGGAAAGTGTGGCATAAATACCTACTCTTCTTCTTTTTCTAAAACTCTGAAGTACTATCCTAGGTCAGCTTCTCATCAGAGCTGGGCTTGACTATGAAGACTTTTTCTTCTCCCTGAGGACTTTCAAGCATATTCTTGTCCTCACAGGATGATGCCCCTCCCCCATCCCTTTCAACTTGATTTCCAAGTAGCATTGAGTCTGAATCATTCTTGGCTTGTGAAATCAGCAATAACTTACCACAGATTGTTCTGCCCAGTTCGTACAAAAGAGATAGAGAGAGAAAGCAGCATGTTTGTGTGTGTGTGTGTGTGTGTGTGTGTGTGTGTGTGTATAATCAAAGAAATCAAACAAAGTTTCTAACCAGACAATACTAAAAGAAACTGCTGTCTTATGCGACCTATAGAAAGGGGTGGGTCAGTTTTCCATGGGTGTTCTGGTGGTAGGTAATTGACAGATTTAATCACTTGCCTATCCTGTTTTTAGACATTCCAGTGATAGAGGGGGAATTGTCCTTGTCCAATCTAAAAGAATATTATATGGTTATTTTCTTGCCAGCTGATCAAGAACAGTGACAGTGTTTTTCACAGGATCAGGCATGTCTGCATTCTGCACAGTATTTATTTATTTAATTTAAATATTTCTATGCTGCCTTACCACACAAATAGGGTCCCCTGGGTGGTGAACATCAAACATAAAATATTTCAACATTAAAAATATTTAAAAGAAATATATCCAATAATTTGATTAAAAGACATAAACAGGCATAACACAAAAAAACAGGGTGGTGGCCAATAAGCTATTGGGGATATGCCAAAGAACAAAAACTGAGGGGGAAATTCACCCACTGGCAGAAGACAACAAAGTGGGGGAGACAGATGAATCTCTCTGGAGAGGGTGTTCCAAAGTTAAAACATCATGTATGTGAAAGATGTCACCTGGAATTGAGCCCTTTGTCTCTAGAGGATGCATGCAACAAAAAGGACTTATCAGAGGGCAAGACAAGAGGAGGTTCCAGAGTTTCTACATTCATTTATTACTTTATTTTACAAAATTTATATCTGCATTTCTGCTTTCACAAGGGCCACCAAGGCAGCTAAAAATTAAGGCTGCGATCACACACACTAAATAATCCACTTTCCAACTGGATTTTACTGTGGGTGATCCTGCATCTAGCATTCACTCCACGTTTTCTCAACTGGGAGAAAAAAGTACAGCTCAAAACCACACTCAAATACCTCGGGGCAATGCCGTACTGACTGCAAAGTCACACCTCAATGGCTATATATCTATGCAGAAGGTACCATAAAATCCAATGATCAAAGAAAGTGAAAGCAGCATGCAATGCAGAAGGGAATTTCTATTCCAATGTGGGTTTCATAAAACAACGGAGGGAAAAGCCAATGCAGAATCACCCTGGCCCATTCTGCATCTAGCATTCGCTCCACTGTTTTACCAAACCCACGTTGGAAGAGAAATTCCCCACTTTCACTTACTTTGATTGTCGGATTTTATGGTAGCCTCCACACTGTGTGCCAGTTTTACTTCCTTTGTTCTCTTGGTTTTATGGTACTGTCTGCATAGATTTATGGCCGTTTTATGGCCATTCAGGGTTGACTCTGCAGTCAGTATGGCATTGGCCTGGGATATCTGAATGTGGTTTTGAGCTGCATTTTTGCTGTTCCAGTGTGGGTTTGGTAAAACAATGGAGCTAATGCAGAATGGGCCCCTTTGTGAACTGGCAAAATCCAATTCGAAAGTGCATTGAAAGTGGATTGAAGGTGGATCATTTAGTGTGTGTGATTGCAGCCTAAAAGTTGTATACTAAAATCAAAATTAAAAACCATTAAAACCAACCACAAAGAAACATGCATTTTAAAACAATTAAAAACAAAGCTAAAATACATACAAAGACATAAAAACAGCACAACATGGGTAGCCATGTTAGTCTGTCTGTAGCAGCAGAAAAGAGCAAGAGTCTAGTGGCACCTTAAAGATTAAGACAATTTGTGGCAGGGTATGAGCTTTTGTGAATAAATGAGCAGTGACGCATGAAAACTCATAGCCTGCCACAAATTTTGTTAGTCTTTAAGGTGCTACTGGACTATTACTCTTTTCTACTGCTATAAAAACAGCAATTAAAACACTGGTCACAAAGGAAGGATCACTGAAGGAACACCAAGCAAAATAAAAAAGTCATCACCTACTGGTAGGACATAGCAACAGGAGGAGATAGACAAATCCCTCTGGGGAGAGTTTTGGTGCCATGACCGAGAAGGCCCTCTCTTGGGTTTCACCTGTCTAATCTCAGAAGGCGGGGGCACCTGAAGCAGGGCCTCTGAAGATGAATGGAGCAGCTGAGTGGGTTTATAACAGATTAGGTGGTCTTTCACGTACGTTGGTCCCAAACCATACTTGACAAACCAGAAGGTGAGATGGAATTTGGTTCTTGTATGCTCATTTAAAATAACAAAAGTGAGTTCTCCATCAAACACACAAATTTTATCAGTCGGACTGTCACATTGTGACAGATAAGAATTGTATGTTTGGTGGTACACTACAGTTTGGTGTAGTGGTTAAGTGTGTGGACTCTAATCTGGAAGAACTGGGTTTGATCCCCCACTCCTCCACTTGCAGCTGCTGGATGACCTTGGGCAAGCCATAGTTCTGTCAGAGCTGTCCTTGAAAAATAGCAGTTTCTCTCAGAGCTGTCTCAGCCCCACCTACCTCACAGGGTGTCTGTTGTGGGGAGGGGAAAGGAAAGGAGTTTGTAAGCCGCTCTGAGTCTCCGAGTGAAGGGTGGATTATAAATCCAATATCCTCCTCCTCCTCTTCTTCTTCTTCAAAGTTTTTTGTACCCGTGAGGCCACTCCGTGATTTTAGAGCTCACTTTTACTTTCTGTTTACTTGGGTAGACCTTCCCAGTGGTTTCCATGTGGTGTATACATGTATTGCAGCATACCCCTGAGGTGGAGTAACTGGCAGAGGCCACTTTTGCTCAACCCCCCCCCCCCCCCCGCTCACTCACTTGGTAGCACTTTACCCTCTGATTACCAGCTCCCTGTACTGGCAGGAGTACCAGGGCTGCAAGCAGTGCGGGTGGCTGAGAGCATGGATGGTGAGAGGGCTCACATGTGGGCAGAGGAATAGCGTTGCCAGCCCTGGCCAATGCTGGGAGATTTTTCAGGGTGGTGTCTGGGAAGATGGAGTTTCAGAGGATGTGACATTACATCCTCTGTGATGCTCTAGAAATTTCTGCAATCTCTAAGATAAAGACCATAGAGACTAGTCAAATTCCTCGAGTGTCACAGAGGATGTGACAACACTTGTGGGAGGAGGTTTGGAGGATTTTGATGTCACTCCCAGTTGACATCTGGCATGTCTAGGAATCCCTCCAATCTCTGTGGTCTTCTTGATCATAGAAATTGGGGAAGTCTTTCTCTAAGGGCTCCTAAAACCTGGAAGTCTTTCTCTAAGGGCTCCTAAAACCTGGAAGTCTTTCTCTAAGGGCTCTGTGTGTGTGTCTGTTTGAAATAAATCCTTGCAGACTCACAACAAAGTTGCTTGGGGCTGTGCATGACTCAGTTTGTAGCACATCTGTATGTGTGTGTGCCATATCCTTCAGTGTCTTAAACTCTGCACTGTTTGAAATGTGTTGAACCCCCAAGGAAACAGTTAAAGCTAGACATTAGTTAGACCAAACTTCAAGTATATCATCAATGAGAACTTGCCAGCAGGTTGATGAAGGAAAATGTGACCAGAATGAGAAGTTTTTGTTCATCTTAATGATGCCAGAGCATGACCTCATGACTCCAAGGAACATGACAATTTTTTCACAGGAGTGCCACAAAAAACAGCTCCATCCAGCACAATCTGCTTTCAGGGAACTCTAAAATATCATTAGAGCCAGTCTTGGCTTTAACATGCCACCAGGCTTGAAATTCCTATAACAAACCTTTCTGGACCCTCCCAGAGCTTTGGGGTTTCCACCAATAAAACAAGTCCTCTGGTGTGTCATTCCTCCTGCCAACAGGCAGCCTCTCTCTCACTCCCACGATAAAACAGAGAGAAGACTTGAGAGGCTTTGCTCTTTTCTTGTCCTTTCCTTTGGGTAGTTCTACCACTCCAAGCAAGAGGAGTAAAACCTCCTCTAGTCCCACCCCCAGTTGTCACTTTAAACTCCAAGAGACTTGTTCTCGCAGAAGAAATTGGCTCTGAATACCAGGACCAAAGACAGCCTCTTTGAGGCACACACCCATAGAAACAGACACTCCCACATGGAGGAACACTGCAGGAAAGTCTAGCTCTCTTTCTCTCACACAAAGAGCCACACACGTTCAGTCTCTTTTACAGAGAGAGCAGTGGATGTTCTTCCTCCCTCCCCCCATTATCCTCTCTCTCTCTCTTTCTCTCTCATGCACGCACACACATTTCTTCACATTCACACACACACACCAACATATGCATTCGCTCTCTCATACGTGCTGGGCACCCTCGTACACCTTGAAGTCCCCAGCAATCCAGCCGAGTGTTGCAGGCATCCTGAATGCCACTGCTCTGATGTCACAGACGAGTGCAGGAAGTTTGCTGGAGTTGCTGTAAAGACAGCTGGATGAGGGCTGCTACCATTTGAAGGGTTTTAACTTGCTGATTCTTCCACTTCTGCTGTTCCCTATCTTCAGCGGACCAGGCACCAAATGCTGTTGCTACTGCTGCTGCCCATGGCATGGACACCTCTGCTGGCACGTCTGCAGAGCCTGGTTGAGGTAAGTCCGAATCTCCTCCCATGTCTTTTCTTGCTGATCGATGCTGGCTTTGAGTTACACAGCCAGCCTGCATACGCTGGCTCCGTTGGGGGATGACAGCATTCCTGCCTGCTGGCTACACAGCTGCACTGAATTAGCACCACTGCCCATAACAGCAGTCTGTCTCCTTTCTGTTCCCCCAGTTTCTCCACAGAGCCTTACTGTGAGGCAATGGGGTAACAGTGCAAGATAGGACTTCTGCTCCTGGCACCTGAGGCTTCGCAGGGACTCAGAGGCTTCTTAGCATGACTTAGCTTTTGCTTACATCGTAGCCTCATGTAGCCGTCACCCAACTCAAAAACATGCTGAGTCCCCAGTCTGAAATTTTGAGTTTGTTGGTAACGTAGGATACTCTAATTCAGTGTATAAATTAACTACAAAGCCCGTATCTCTGGCCCTGTCTGCACTCTGCAGTGATTCTTCCCCTCCCTCAGGTGCTTTTCTGAATGAGACAGATGAACAGAAGTCTGACTGAAGCACTGCATGATGCAGGCAGAGGACCCCAGCAAGGTCCAGGCACTCAAAGCACTGCACTGGAGAGTCTTTTGTTTTATCAGTAAGATGGTCCTAGAAGTGCCGGTGACATTCAGTCAAACAGGTTAAATTCCCCTCAAGCCTTAAGAGGTGAGCCCCATCCTTTCTTCCTTCCTGTCACGAGAACCTTGGCAGAGACAGGGTGAGGCCTAGGACGCAGGGAGGAGTTACATTGCCTTGAGGGTTGATTTCCAACTTGCCATTCCAGCATCACATGAGATGCTACTCTGACCCTTGCCAAATCTGAAAATGCTGAAGAGGTATATATTTAGACCCAATTTTGGTTTTATTTTTGGTGGCTTTATTCCCAGGGAAACCAGTAACTCAAGAAGAGTGTGAATGTGGGACGTTTCTTATCACACTGGGGGGGGGGGGGGCAGTGAACGTAATTGGCAGGTTGTTCAACAAAAGAAAGTTCTTCACAAAATGCATAATTTATATGGAATTACACAGACAGTGGTGATGGCCAGCAACACTAGCACAGACAGCTTTAAGAATTGATTAAATGCAGCCATGGAGATGGGATTCATTTATCACTGACTACTAGCCCTAATATAAATAATAGAATTTCCATGTGGAGGGGAAATACAATCACCATTGCCAACAACCAGGGATAGCTATTGCTACCATGGTCTGCTTGTGAATTTTCCAGAGATATCTGACTGGCAGAGCTGCCAACTTTTCAACCGGACAGTGTAACCATGCTTTGAACAGCAACTTAAGTATATGGACTAGGGATGGTAAAAACTCCACTGTGAACATATTCAGTGGGCAAACATGCCATCTTTGGCAGCTGTAATCACCCATGAACTGTAAGTCAAGTTTGTTTGCCTGTCTACCATCTACTGCCTGGAAGGTTGGGGGCAGGGGCATGGTGAGGGAGCAGCATGGGTGTGATGATATCACTTCAGGGGAAAACGTGGAAATGATGGTGGGTAACTCTAGGAATTGCCAGTAACACCACAGAGTTTCTGGCAATTCCCAGAGCTACTCATCATCACTTCTTTTCCTTTGGAAATGACATCATCATTGCTGCTGCTCTGCTCCCCCCCCCCCAATTTTTCCCTTGTCACTAATTGGGGTGGTAGTGGCAACAGAAGTTCAGGAAGGGGAACGTCCCACCCCAACTGGAGAAATGGCATCCCTTGGTCTGCCTCAAACAGCTGTTTAACAGCTTTGCAACTGTGGTTGTGGGGTTTTATTTTGTTGTGGTAGTAGAGTTTAATTTCCTTGCCTTGCAGGAAATTTTGTACCTGCACAGCGGTTATGATTCTACTTAGGTCTAGGGTTCCCAAGTCACTTATGCGTCCAAGCAGGGGAGTCCCACTCCCGGTCCGTTTTTAAGGCAACTGCTAGAGCATCACCCTGCGACGTGCCCAGTGTGATGACATCACTTCTGGGCACCATCATCATGCTGGGCACGTCAGCCTGATGCGGCCATTTCGGGGGTGGGGTTCCCCCCGCAAGCCGAATCTGGACCAGCGGATTGGGGACCCATTTAGCGGGGGAATCCCTGCCCCCCGGGGGACCTTGGCAGCCCTACCTAGGTCAGGCAAGGCTATTTATTTATTTATTTACCTAAATTAAAGTGAGTGGGAACTCTGCTTCCCATAAGGGTGTATGAAAATCCACATGTGTAAAAATAACATCAATAACTTAAATGAACACCTTTTAAAAATACAGTCTCTGTAATCACTGGCTAGCTGATTTGATGAGTTCACTGTTTATGTGACTGGCTGATGAGTGACATGCAGTGACAAGAAGTCACTGGGGGTAAGTAGGCTGTGTGAGATGCACAAGTGTGAAACTTTACCAGTTGTACTGTATTGTACTATCATCAATATATCGAATTCTCAATATGGCCCCATCTGTGGATTTTATATCTGGAGACAGGCCAGGAACAGACAAGACAAATCTTTCTGCAAACCTGAGAAAAGCCCTAAATTTTCTGGGAAAAACTGAAATAAAAAAAAGGGAATTAAAACATCCCAATATAATATAAATAGAGCCTGTACCTTTAAGAAACACATGTCCTCTGTGGTCATTGTGAGAGTTGCTAGGCAACCACAACAAAACTGCCAGCCTGAGGGCTGTTTTGACCTCTCAGCCCACCCCTGCTCCCCTCCTCCCTGCCCCAGAGGGAGGACTCATCAGGGCCAGGCCAGGCAGCACACTACCACATGATTTGTACAACTCATCCAGGCCCAGTAGTGACCACCTGGCAACTCAGTACACTTCAACAGCAGTCACTGCAAAAAAACAGTGGTGTAGTGGTAAGGATATCAGACTAGGACCTGGGAAACCCAGGTTTGAATTCTCACTCTTTCATGCATGGGTTACCTTGGGACAGTCAGTCACTTTCGGCGCTCTCTCTACCTCACAGAGTTGTTGTGAAGATAAAATGAAAGAGAGGAGAAAGGCAAGGTATAAATGAAGTAAATAAATATATAGCTGAAGGTGAGGGGGCAGATATGGTTGGTTGGTGGGAAGGTGAGAAGGAATCAGGGAAAGATGGGGTTATGGCAGGAAGAGGGAAAGAGGAAATAGTGTGGGGGAGGGGAATCAGGGGCAGCAGCTTCTCCCCACCGTGACACCAAAAGGTTATTCAAATATTTCAGGTCCGATATCTTTCTTAAAATCCAGAGGGTTTGCATGGGATTGAGTCTATTATTTCAGCTCACTCAGTCCTTTGATGACTATGATGGGAGACTTTCTTGCTGGGGTATGGCTTAAGTTTAACTTGATGCTTGGAGTGGGGGAAAAGGGATTTCACATGTATTTCCTCTTCCCTCCGAAACCTTCCATCTCTCTACTACTGTTATTGCCATAGTGATGGAACCACTGGAGTATATTATTTCATGTGACTGCAGCCAAGCTACAGCTAAAGCTGAAAGTCATTGTTACATGCTGTCATTGCAGCATATCCCCAAGAGAAGGAGCTAAGTTTCAAGAACTGCTGGAGGAAAGGGGAAGAGACAGCTTAATTCTTCCCCCTCTGGGGCTTTCCCCCCACTCAAAACCCTCCTCTGCCCCTTGGTGCTTTTCTACCTGCAAATATCTTGCCTCATGAAGCAGGTGAAAAAATACTTGGAGGGGAAGGAGGTACATAGCCCCTCTTTCCACCATTCTTTTGTTTAAGTGCACACTCCCAAAGCTGCTTTTGGCTAATAAAAAACAGAGATTACCCAGCAATATGGGAAGTGATAGAAAAAATGTGTAGAAAAGACGCTATTAACAGTGAACAAACTATACTGATGGTGAAAAACATACAACAATATTACAAAAAAATCAATAATCTAAGGTCTGCAGTATACAGTTAGTCAAACAATATGCATTACACAATATTTCAATTGTACAAAAGTTCAAATATACAAAGTTCAACAAAGATTCCGAATTATGTGCTTCGTTTTGGGTATCTTCTTCAAGAATATAGTACTATTTCACAAGTTCCATAAACATCAGTGAACAGTAAGATTTCTTCAATCAATTTTCAAAATTCTACAAGGAAACAACAGGCAATACTAGCTTAGTAAAGTTATAGAGCTGTTTCCTTGTAAACTGTGACTGGATGCCTGTCATTAGAATTTCAGATATTTTGTACCTTTTTGAAATACCTTTGTACAATTGGAATATTGTGTACTGCATATTGTTTTACTAACTGTATACTGCAGACCTTGGAGTATTGATTTCTTTGTAATATTGTTGTATGTTTTTCACCATCAATATAATTTGTTCACTATTAATAGAGTGTTTTCTACACAGCTTTTTTTCTATCACTTCCCTTTGGCTAATAAAAACCACCAGCAAGAGAGCTACATGCAAAAGCACATAGCATCCCTTGAACAGGGGGCTGGACATGGCGGGCTTCCTGGTGAGTACCAAGCTGGGATGGGATGCTGCCAACCAGACCTTGCTGCTTCTGATCAGCTTTGATAGGGTCAGTGCTGGGGCAGTTGTCAGCATTTCCCCCTTTCCCCTTGATACTGAGAAGTCACATGTTGGCTGTGCTGATCCACACATTGATCCCTGTTAATCTAAGCAGCAGGCCTGCACTATTGCAGGTGAAGGAGTCCCAAAAGAGCAACTCTCTTCTCTTGTACAGTTTGGTGTCTCTTTTTTGCAATACCTTTCTCCTGCTTCTAGTTAATACTACAGTGCTAAATCAACTGCAAAAAACTGTAATGTGGACAAGTCCTGAGAACATCTCTAAGCTTTCAAACCACAGTGCCCACTGAAGGTCTGTTTTTTTTAATCCCAACCTCACAGGATGACAGATGCAACCAAACAAATTGGCAAAGAAATCCAGGAGCAGGAGTGGCTGACGAGAATGGTGAGTTTTCTTCCTTCTGGGAGTTTTCTTCCTTCTGGGAATTTCCATCTGGGAGAACAACGGGACTTCCTTTAACTGTATGTTATCATGGGTGCAGACATTTTTGGAGCCAGCTGTATTTCTCAGGAGCCAGCTTTGAAAGAGAGAGGGGGAGACCTGAGGGTATCTGCAAGACATGGAAAGGTAATTGCCTGAAGTGGGGGCGGGGGACTATGCTTCTCAGTAGGCAAAGACTTTCTCTTCCCCAGGAAGGGACTCAGCCAGGAATTCCCTTCTCACTTGGTTTCAATGGAGGAAAACTACAGGGGGAAAGACAAACAGGGCTGCATCAAGGTTTCCCCACCCCCAGACCATAAACCAAAGGTTCACATGATGGTACTGGCATTGCTGGGGAGGAGGTCTTTCTGCTGTTCATCTCTTTTATTTAAAGAAAGAGCTAGTAATGCACTTCTGTGTACACATTGTACAATGTGGGAGATAATTTTAAGTCTGAAAAGTAAAAAGGTTCACAAAATGATGGAAATAAATATCTTGCTGATCTCCCCTATTTGCATTTTACTTCTGTCCAGGGCTTTTTTTGTAGAAAAAGCCCAGCAGGAACTCATTTGCATAATAGGCCACACCCAGCAGTAGAAACTCATTAGCATATTATGCCACACCCCTGACAGTGCAACTCATTAGCATATTAAGGGGGCTGGGAAAGCAAAGGGCAAGCATGGAAGTTTGCCTCTCCCCTCCCCCGGAGCTTCTCTGCCCCACTTCAGCATGGGCTTTCTAGTCTCCTACCCCCCCCAACCAGATGGCATGGGAAAGGTGCTGCTGAAGTGCCTGGGATCGGGGGGGGGCATTGGTAAATGTCTTTCTCTCCCTCCCCCAGATTGGGGAGGGAAAGAAAGGCATTTTCAAGGTACCTGGGTTCCCTGCCTGCCCTTTTCCAGCTGGACATGTCAGCTAGAGAAGGAAAGGCAGAGAGAGGCTTTTCCTTGTCAATTTCACTCTCAGCTGTCTGTTGGGGAGTGAAATTGACAAGGAAATCCCCATGGGCTCCCCAGAGGGAAAGAGGGCATTTTAACATGCCGCCTTTCCCTCTTGTGTGTAATGTGGGGGAGGGCAGTGTGCTCTGTAGCCACGCATACCAGAAGTTTTGGTTGTAGGCGTGGCCAACTGAGGAACCAGCTGGAACTCTGTTCCTGTGCGTTCCTACCCCAAAATAGCCCTGCTTCTGTCTAAGACCTCCAGGTAGCATACCCAGTCCCTCCCTTTTTATCCTTATAACAGCTTGTGAAGAAATAAAAAAATGTGTGTGTGTATTTGTAAATAGAAAATGCACTTGGGAAAATGTAATATCCCCAGGTGCTACTGCTGAGGTGGCTCTGCAAAATGTGTATGCAAGAAATGAGAAACAAATGTCCATTTATTGCAAACAGGAAAAATTATGCAGAAAGGCCCCCCCCCAAAGCTTTGGCAACCACCCACTTCCTATCCACACATCTGCCAAATAAAACCAAATTCTGTTAACTCAGGAAGTCATAGTGGGAAAGCAACAGATCTGGAATTTCCTTGGGCTTTAATTAACTTGCATACATGTTTCAACAACCCCTAATTACAATATGCAGAATTCCCAGATTGATGAGTTCATTACAGGCCACCTAGAATACATTAGCAATTACCACAAATAAATGTCTGGGACAAAAGGAACACAGGGAAGAAAAAGACTTTGCAACATCACAGAACATAGACCCATTGCTAATACTTAAGCAACATCCTAAATAAAGGTCCGAAGTAGAATTAAGAGAAGTCTCAAATAGTGTATTATATACTAGCCTGATCCCCGTGCTTCGCTACGGTATTTAAGTTCTGTAAATCCAGTTATAATACTGATGATGTGAAGTTTGAAATGTAACATTTGTTGTAGGAATTCTAATGGAGAAGACTGTAGTGTAAAAATGAAGTGAGACATATGTACTGCTTTTTTTCCCCTGAAGGACCTCTCTGTAGACTACTCCTAGAAAGGTCCTTTATTATCTCCCCATGAACAATCATAAACTCAATTGCCATGCTGGTTGTTATGAGAAATGTCTATTCAGGAGTCTTGAACTGCTGATTTCTGTAACTGTCCTCAACTGTCTGCAGTCTCTTTTAATGGTTTTTTTACCTCAGAACATTGAGATCCACAGCAGTGGGAGGTGGGTGCATGCAGGCAGGTTTTACCTCAGAACTCTGAGCTACACAGTTGACCAATCGGGGTGGGGGCAAGGAGGCAGCCTGCCAGGCACATGGAAAACAATTGAGGGAACACATTTTGCCTTTTTTAAACCCCCCTTAGGGGTTGTGTTTTTCAGAAATCTCTTCAGAGTGGGGGTTGATGCAATGGTAGGAAAGCACTCTTCTTATTTTGGGTTTCTTGGTGCAGGGATTTGGCCTGGGCATTGAATTTTTTTGGTGAGTGCAGGGTACACTTCCTCCCTTTTTTACAAAACTGCTTCTCATTTATGTTACATTTAAGAAGTGGGACATAACTACGTATTCAAAACAACATCTGAGCAATCAGATATTAAGCAAGTTCATATGAACCAATTTTCTAGAACCCACATTGTGAGAAGTTAAATAACCTAATACAGGAAACCACTTTTCTACAAATTTGGTGTATATTTCCATAGTGGGTGGGAGTGTGGCTAAAACCATTGGGGAGACTAGGCCAGCAGCATTGCTAAGGTGATCCTGCTGGGATGGCCTCCCTGATGGATTAAAGTACCCAGGCCCTGCTCCTACACCTGACAAATACCCACCTGTCTGGTGTAAGGGGGGGATTGTGTTTAAAGGCATCAGGGAGGCTGGGCCAGTAGCAGTGCTAAGGCAGTCCTGCTGAGCAAGCCTTCTCGATGATTTAAGGACTCTGCACCCCTTCCAACCCTTGACAGGCAGGGTGAAAGAGGGGTAGTGTGTCTGAAGGCATTGGGGAGGCTGTACCAGTAGCATTGCTAAGGCAATGCTGCTTGGGCAGCCTCCCCGATGGCTTTCAATGCTCTGCTCCTGCCCCTGATAGACAACCGCCTGTCAGGTGGAGGAGGAGTGTGTGGGAGTGTGTCTAAAGCCATTTGGGAGGCTGGCCCAGCAGCATTGCTAAGGCGTTTCTGCTTGGGCCAGCCTCTCTGATGGATAAAAGTACCCTGACCCTGCTCCTACACCTGACAGGCCTGTCTGGTGTAAGGGAGGATTGTGTTTAAAGGCATCGGGGAGGCTGGGCCAGCAGCAGCACAATCCTGCTGAGCAAGCCTTCCCAATGGCTGTAAGTACCCCACCCCCTCTCCTACACCTGACAGGCAGCTGCCTGCCCAGTGTAGGTGAGGGAGGGGGAGGTGTATTGCAAGCCATTGTGGAGGCTGGGCTGGCAGGATCATTAAGGCATTACTGCTGGGGCAGGCTCCCTGATGGCTTTAAGCACCCTGCACTCACTGCTGCACCTGACAGACAGTTCCCTGTCAGGTATAGGAGTTGTGTGTGTGGGGGAAGCATGTTTGAAACCATTGGGGAGGCTGGGCCAGCAGCATTGATGTACCTCATAGGTGGCTGGCCATTCTGATTTCCTCAACTATCATTAGCTCTCTGCAGTCTTCTGTAACTTTTTTTTTTACCTCAGAACACTGAGCTCTGCAGCTGACCAATCAGAGGGTGGGGGTGCAAGGAGGCAGCGGCCTGGCAGCCACATAGGAAGCAATGGGGGAGCACATTTTACCCCTTTTGACCCCCTTAAGGGTTGAATTTCTAAAAAATCCCTTTATAGTGAGCATCTACATCATGGTAGGAGTGCTCTCCCCAAATGTCATGTTTCTATGTCCAGGGGTTTGGCCTGGGTGTTTATTTTATGGTGAGGGGACTTTCTTTTATATAGAGAGATATTGTACAAACAAATATTCCTCCTTCCTGCAGGACCCCTCCTGAAAGTCAGTGTCAACAACCACGGCCACTCTGACTCCCTGTTCCTGACCTGGAACAAACTTCTGAGAGAGGTCCAAGGCTTCTCGCTGGCTCTTTATGTCTCAGACACTAATACTCTGCTGCAGAATGGATCAACTGGGTTCAATGCTACCAGCTTCAGCTTCCAGGGCTTGCTTCCAGGGACGCAGTACAGCATTGAAGTCACTGCCCTACTGTCTTGTGCACAGAATTTCAGTAGGAGAGTCACTGGGCAAACGGGTAAGCTGGAGAAAGATCAGGGGTCATTTCGAGCAGGAACGCGCAGGAACGCTGTTCCAGGAGTAACAAGCCCAGGAGCGGGCATATATGGTGATGCGCTGTGGAAAAAAGCAAAAGTATACTAACTTGATCTGTATTTTCATGCTTGCTGTAGGGTAGCTTCCCTGCAAGAGCAAAGGAAACCTAAAGTGTCTTTGGTCAAAGTGTAAAGCTGGCTCACAGCTCTGAGTTGGGAAATACCTAGAGATTTTTGGGGTGGAACCTGAGTGGTGGGTGTTGCCTTCTGACACACTTCTGGTGATCTCAGGGGGTGTGACATATGCAAATAAGTTATACTAATGAGTTATGCTAATGAACTCCTGCACCTCTTTTTCTACTAAATGACCCCTGAGAAAGATACATTTTTGATCATTTTGAATGTAGAGTTGGTGTATGGATACATGGTGACTATATGAGCTTGGCACAATGCATTATTCAGGAGAAACCTTCCAGTGGCACACTATGTCATGCAGGTTAAAGTAGCATATATTCCTTCCTATGGCTTTCTGAAATGAGAGTCATTTGGTGTGGCAGGAAGGAAGCAAGCAAGATTTGTTGGTCTGGGAAGTATGCCCAGGGGAAACTTATTGGTATATGGCTGAAAGTGCAGAAACCAAAGGGATTGTTTATATTGCCCAGACTAAAAGGCAGCAACAGTGGAACAATTTTTCTGCTTTTAGCTAATACCTTCTGTCACTCATGTCTCCCCCATGTCTGAAAATATATGTGTTCTGGGAGATTCTGTCTGCGTTGGTTCTTTGGAGGGGGTCGGGGAGCATAGTCATCCTTCATACACAGGGTTGCCAAGTCCTACCTGTGCTGCAGTGGGGGGGACTCCTGGCCGGTTCCAGGAGTCCCTTGGTGCACACGCTTTGCATGTGTGCCGCAATAACATTGCCCAGAAGTGACATCATCACGCTGCACATGTCACCAGGCGACGCTCTAGCAATCACTCTGAAAACTCTGTGGTACCATATAAGTAAAGGGCAAAAAGTGTACATTTCACCCATCTTTTGTGCAATGTTGTACCTTTTTAATCAGTTACCTCTTCCAATGCTTTTCTGTGAGAAAAGCTATTCTCTGATTATTATTTTTATATGATTATTCCATTCTGCATTCTTAACTTAATTGTTTCATTCCAGAAACATCTGAATCAGGTACCTAAAGGTACATGTTATTTTGGTGCTGTCAGGACCCACTGGAGCTGGGTCTGAGTCCAGAGCTGTCTCACTCTCCAGTGTTGCTTTTGTGCTGGGCAAGTGCCCCAGGATAGAGCCTCAGAACAGAGCAAGAGGAGGAGGTTTCCTTTCCCCACATTGCTCTTCCAAGTACCTGTTCCCACTTGCCAGGGAAAGGGTCTAACTCTTCTTCCCTGGCTGCTCCTGAGCCCAGCTTTTAAATGCTTCCCCAAGAAAGGACCAACCCTGGGCTCAGCCAATCTCTCCGCAACCCACACCTGGGAAGTGACAGCCCCTTAGCCAATAGATATGTGCCTTGGATTAGTGAGCTCCCTGGCCCTTCCCTGGGAACCTCTTTAAAGAGCTGGCTGCCCTGCCTGATCTCCTCTAAGAAGATCAGTGCTGCCTGCCATCCCTGCCCCCCCTGGCAGAGCTACCCTGGGTCTCAGTTTCAGAGTCCCCTTCCAGTAGAAACTGGGCTGGGTTGGCTTCTGCTGCTGAGCATGCTGTTGAAAGCCAGCTGGCTCCCTCAAGCTGGCTGCCTCCTGAGTAGACTTGGTCAAGGCAGACAACCAGGCAGACAACTTCCCCAGCTTCAAGGCTTGCTGGGGCAGCATGCCTTTGGTGAGGCTTGCAGTCTCTTGGGGTAAGTGTGGGGGCAGTGACATCAACCCCAGACATGTACATTGCGAGATAATTTCCACTAATATCTCAATCCTTGTGTTTTTAATTACTTGGAAGTCAGTCTCATTAACTGGAATGGAATTTATTTCCAAGTAAATTTGTTTAGGTCAGCTTAGACTATTTCTTGCTTTCTTACTACCTGTTTCTCTCATTATTTTTTTATATAAGTAATAAACAGGCATCAAATCTTATGGTTCTGGCCATGCTGCAAGAAGGAATTTCTCTTCCTTTGATTTGCATCCAAGACAGATGTGTTTGTGTGTGCAACCAGAGCACCAGATCCTGTCTGGGGTCAGCTTAGAAGTGTTTCTGGTGGTTATATTGCAGTAGGTTCTCTGTCTTTCCCAGAATTCCTTTCAACTGCAGGAACCACTGATTGCAGAAGCAGCCCAAGGTTTCCTGGTTTTCTGTTAGATCAATTGATATGGGTGACTCTGTTTCAGCCAAACTGTATAATGTTATGGAGCTCTTTCCAGACAAGGCTTTTGAATACCAAATGTCTGTATACATTCAGCAGCAAAAATGCACAGTATTCTTTCCATAATACCTATTTTTAGCAAAGCAGCGCTCCTAATGAGTTGCGTGTGATTTGTTCTCCAGACTTTCAGCATCAAAGTGTAGCAGGGGGCAGTGTGAGTCACAAAAATTATGAAAACTGTGTTTGAAATACAACACCACAGCATGTGTCTTACCTATCTTAAAACATGTATTTTAATCTTTGTATATTAATTTTACATTTATATGTAAACTGTGCTTTGTTGTTGATTGACCTGTTGATCAGTGTTTCCGCTAAACTGTGCTAGCATGTGCTGGCACACAATTTTTTTAGCCCTTACTGCACAGCTTTTTGGCTCAGCACAGGGTGATGAAATTCCAGCTGCTGCTCACTCACGCCTCCCTCCTTTGGGCATCTCCTGCCGCAGTGGCTGCTTCAGGAGTGCATGTCAGGACTGAAGCCGCCCCAGCCACAGCCCTCTCCTCGCTCAGCACCTCCTTCTTTCCTTTCCTGGGTCCACCACTGCAGGAACAACTTTGGAGAAACTGTTACACGGTGCGAGAGGTAGAGAGTCTGAGCAGACGTGCCCACTGGGGGGCCCTGTTTGGCACAGCGGTGGCAGCCAAGCAGGAAAGGTGCCCCCGGGTTAGCAGATGCCGGGGTAGCGACACTTCCCTCTGTCCTGCTCTCTCACCATGTTGCACTTCTCCAGTTGGGGTGGGTCGAGCGTCTGTCTCCATCTGGCATATGCGGAACCCTCTGCTCAGTGGTGGAGAGATCCCTTTGCCATGCAAGGAGTGCCTCTCTGAGCACATGCAGAATGCACTTTCATTGCCCAGCTGCAGGTCTTTGTATGGGGGGGGGGGGAGCGGAGAGCTGGGCTCACCTCCTGCTGCTTCAGGAAAAGACCCAGCCACCCTAACCAGCTAGCTGGTCTTAGGGTGGTTCTACAACTGTTGAATAGTGGCACAATTTTTATCTTTCATATACACAATTTAGACCATGGTTGCAGAAGACACAGGTAACAATCTGAAAGTTTCCCAGTCTTTCCCTATTATGTTTTGGAATATAAACCACCAGTTTCTGTAAGCTTTATGTTGCTCTTCTTGTTGACCTTCCTGTTCACTGCAGCTTCCTGGCCTGCTACCTCTGAGCAGTGCAACAACAGCTGCCACAGTGGTGGGTTCTTCTAAGTGCAGTATAGACACGATTTAATAATCATTCTTAAAATATAGTTTAAAAGAATTCATTCTGAGATTTTTACAAGGTTATGGTAATAATCTTCTAAAAAACTAAATTATGCAATACTCAAATGTAGGCTCACTCACAACTTTAATGCTAGTAGCTCTTTTGGCTCACAAAGTAGAATTTTTGCTCACAGCTTAGAGGGAACATTGCTGTTTTTAACAAATGTTGATTGATAATACATGTATACATCTATGTATGATGCTTTCATACAGATTGTCCTATATGGAATTAAAAAGGATTGTGAGACTTTAACAGTGCAGCCCTCAACAGAGTCACACCCTTCTAAGTCCATTAATTTCAATGGTCTTAAAAGGGTGTAACTGTGCTTAGGAACACTCTGCAAAACATGCATCCTTTAGTTCAAGTTGCAAACTCAACACTCTTGAGATGGACTGTAACAAATAAACAAAAAAAAACCTTTTGGGAATCTGGCCAGGATACGGACATTGGATTCAAACATAGGTTTGGGAATCTGATAAAGAATATGTCATACATAGTACTAGCCTAGGTGCTCTTATGTGATGGCAAGTCCAGTCATTGAACCTGCATCTTGTTTTAGTTCCTTCCCCTGCAAAGGACGTGATCCTGAGCACTCAGAACAACCCTTCTGTGCTCATGGCCTCCTGGAGTGAAGCCCCAGGTGGGAAAGATGGCTACCGGCTGGTTCTCTACCACACAGAATCGCAGGCCCCTGTGAGGAATGTGACCCTTCCAAAAAGAGCCACCACTTTCCAGTTTGAGAGGCTTCTGGCTGGCAGCAAGTATGCTCTGCGCATCTCTACCCTGGCGGGTCTCTTTGCAGCAAGCACCAGTGTACAGCAGTGGACAGGTAGGGGAAGTTGGTGTTCTGACCAGGAAAGGCTGGAGGGTAAAAGCAACTCTGCAGAGATGGAGGCATCTCTAGGGATCCATCTCTTTATCTATCTAGCACATTTTTATCCTGCCATTCTTCCAGAGAGGTCAGGGTAGTGTATATGATTTCCTCTTCCCTGTTTTCTTTTCACAAGAACCCTGTTAGGTGGATTAGACTGAAAGACACTGACTGACACAGGATCATGGCCAAGATGGAGGTCTGAAAGACTTGAACTTGGATCTCCCGGACCCTACTCTGACACTGTCCACTGTACCATTCTGATCTGGGTCCTGTTATTTCACTTTATTCACATTCTTGACAACAAGAAAGAGGAGAGAAAATATGCAAGAGATAATCATTCAAGCTAGATCAAGTCGTAATGTCTATAGTGCTCATGAGCCTAGATTTATAAATCTGTACTCACCTAGGTATCTCTCTGGTGGGGGTATCACCTGCAGGCAATGATGCAGGGAAGTATTTGTAAACTGGAAGTAGTTGATACTTTTCTTTTTCAGTCAGTCAGTCAGTGATGTACCACAAGTAACTGGCCCAGGTATGTGTTTATGGGCAGACTTCTAAAATGGCTTAGTAGTTTTGATGAGTTGACTTATTTGCAAGGCTGCCAGAATGTCCACTCTTAAGGCATGATTGGCCTGTGCTGGGTTGGCCACTTGTTTCTATTTTGGGTTGGTGGAGTCATGCAATGAGCACTGACACCCTTTGGCCGTGATTTGTCCCTACAGCCCCTGTCGCCCCTAAGGCATTGACTTTACGGAGCAGGCGCTCCAACTCCAGCCTTACCGCCTCATGGGCTGGCACAGAGGGAGCAGAATGGCTGCATTTCACCCTCCAAAACCTCCGCATCCCTACTGAAAGCATCACTGTGTCAATCAGGAAGGGTGTGGACAGCTACACTTTTCAGCATCTGCAACCTGGCACCCCCTACTTCCTGAAGGTCATCGTGTCATCTGGGCATTATGAGGCTGAGGGGCCCAATGCCACTGCTTATACATGTGAGTATGGGGCAGGATACTGTTCGTGGCACTATGAAATCAAGACAGGCCTCAGAGTGGAATAAGATGTTGATGAAATGGGTGGCCGACTGACCTCAGCCAATCATGTGGTTCCAGAAACATCCTGGGGTCCTCTCTGTCTCGGTTTTAATACCAGTGATTAAAGCATTGAACATGAACATGTCAGAGTTGAAGATAAAATTAATGTTTAGATAGCTGTGGAGGAAGCCATGACATAAACATAGGGGGATTGAACCATTTCTCCCTACGTGGTTTTTTAAAATAGAGATTGGCTTCTCTATTTTTTTATTCCTGGGGCTAACACCAATTTAGGGGACTAATTTCTGTTTTTAAAGTGGATTCAGAAGGAACGGGTTCCTTTTGCCATGTTACAGCATCAGTTGAAATGGGGCGGGGGGTGGGAGACACTTGATGCTTTCTAAGGATGAGAAATACATTGGAGACCCTGATCATGGATCTCCCACAAAATAGGTAGTCTACTCCTTAGATACAGTGTTGGTTCTATACTGCGATTCTATGCAAGATTTCTCCATGAGCTGAGAGTGGAGTAACTCTGCAGAGGACTGCTCTGATAATCTTGCATTTCCCTGTTTTGAAGATCTTCCCCATTTCTCTTACTGTAAGGCTAAACCAGAGTTTTATGCAACCTGTAGAGTGTCATTAAGGCTGTGCAATCAAAAGTCTTGCTTTCTGTCATTAAAATGATCTTCCACAATTAATGGACTTGTTCCTCTGGCAGAAAGCCCCTTCAGATCCCATTGACCAGCTCTGAAAAGATATCCCTGCAGACAAATTGTTTAGCTTTCGTTAGGGAGAAATACGCTAATTGCAAAAACAAAACAAAACAAGAACACCCTTTTGTTCTAGCCAGTATTAGGCAAAAATGATTCTTTCTTTCTTTTCTTTGAAGCTTTGCTTTCCCTGCTCTCCAACATTTTTGTGATAACAGAGATACCCACTGTGTCTGTTTTTGTTAATGGGCAGTTGAATATTCTCCAACTGACTCGAGCAATACAGAACAGATGCAATGGATCAATTTTTTTGCATATTTAGATGGGTGTCTGTAAGAAATGTCAATCTAATACGTTGTGCCCACCCTAGTGAGTAGAATGGGACCCCATTCACAGAAGTGCTAGTTAGTTGATGTTGTCCTCAAGGATAAGGCTAGAGAGCCAGAAGTTTGTTATGAGTGCAGGTAAAGATGTGTGTGTATCTTTATTTCTAAGGTATCTATAACAAAACAGTCACTCAGTTCAATACATCCAATAAGCATCCCGCCCTACAGACTTACTCTATTATTCTCTGGGCATTCATTGTGACTGTTGGTCTCCCCAGACCCCCTGAGCCCAACTGGTGTGAGCTTGGTCAACTCTGGCAAAAACAACACCTTGAAGGCATCTTGGGAATCCCCAGCTGGAGAAAGAGAATTCTATCTGGTGACTCTGCAGGAGGGAAAGAGCAGCACACCCCTCCGAAATGTGACAGTAGCAGCGCACAACATGCACCATGTCTTCCGCGGCCTGATTCCTGGGACTCGCTACACGGCCTGGGTAACCGCTGTTGCTGGGCCCCACAGAGCATCTTCTCAAGGCGTCTCAGCTTGGACATGTAAGCTGGGTCTCAGTGTGGGCAGGAGGGTTTGACTGCTGCTGAAACTGATAACAGGCTGGGGAGGAAGGGCATTTGAATGATGCTTGAAAGAAGGACACGCAGGTTGGATGCCACCTGTGAGGGCACAGAGGAAGAAGGATGTATGCTCTCTTCAGGTTAAAATAGTCGCTTTGCTTTCCTCCCATGGAAAGTGGTTCCTTCGTCCCAACCATCTAGAAGTTTAGAGAGAGGGGGGCTCCTCTCCATCTTACCTATGGTGTCTGAGAGATTTTGGAGCAACACAAATCACTGGAATTGCATTATGCTGTTGGAATTGGATGGCACTTACTCTAGTGTGAGAACTGGACCTGAGCAGGGGAGGATTCTTATACTTATCTGCACCCCAGGACCTGAATGCTGCAGAGAAGCACCAGCAGCAGCCTTGTGGAATAGGCTTTTCCTTTTCGTTTCTTGTGCCCGAAAAGGAGCACTCCACATATGGGATCAACTCAGGTTTTTTGTGACAAATGTTGTATTTCTCTTTCCCCTTTTCAGATCCCATAGCTCCATCAGGTGGCAGCCTGTCAAGCCAGGGCAATGCCCACATACTTCATGCTCAGTGGCAAGAGGCGGCTGGGACTGGCTATGTGGCAGCGCTGTACACCATAGAACCGCCCATGCTGGTGCAAAACAATTCACTGTCGAAGGGCAATTCCAGCCTGCATTATGAGCAGTTGAACCCAGGCACTCACTATGCGTGGGAGATCAGCACTGTTGCTGGGCCCTACATCTCCCTGCCCCTCGGCCTCATGAACTGGACCTGTGAGTATCAAAGGAAGAGCAAGATATGATCATGAACACTTTAACACTAGAAATAGCTAGTGATTGCCAAAGAAAGCACAAATGGTTTTGCTCTTTCTGGTAGGCTTTGCATTTGGGTTAGAGTCAGCCACACTGCATGAAGCCACTGGGGACTTTTGATTGGCTCTCAGTACTGGCTATTTGCCCCTCTGACTTGTAGAGCATACAGCTGTGCAGGTGCTGGAAGCAAAAGACCAGTCTGAGTTCTTCTGGGTTTTAAGTTATACTCCTTGTCCTTGAATTGTCTACTTTAGGACAAATATGAGGAAAGCCAGCATCTCAGAAAAAAAGCAGCAGCTTGTAATGCAGACCCTACCACCATGATTCCATGGTTCATGAAAGAAAAAGCAATATTTTGTGAAATGACACGAATGGACCATTTTCTGGCTAGGGGCTTGCAGCTGTCCCCGCAGCCCTATGAAGGTTACTTGTCCCTACAGTTGCCAGTCCCCCTGCCCCCAGTTTCTGTTTCCCACCAGCACTCAGAGTGGCACTGGGAGAAAAATATTTTAAAAATGGCTGTTGGTGATGTTACTTCCAGGAAAAAACCAGAAGTGATGACAGTCCCCTGGGAATGGCCAAAAAACTGTATGGTTTTATCAGGAATTTCTGGTGATGTCACACTGTCTCCAGCAGCTGCCCCCTCATGTCCTTCCCTGAGTCTCCCACTGTTTGCCAAGCTGGGTCTGGGAACCCTTCGTGTCCCCCTTCCATGACTGAGCTGCCTGGCTCAGTAATTCTGGGCCAGTAATTCTGCTTCTGTTAATGAAAGTCCTTTCTTTTCCTAGTTATACTTGATGCAACTGCTATTCAGACCATGGACAGAGAAAAGAAAGAGGGTCTAATGTTCTGCGATGCAGGGAATTAGGGTATTATAATAGGAAATGGATAGGGAGAAGTAAAATGTGACAAGAATTGCAGAGAAGCAGATGCATATCATCAGGATGGGAGAAGTGAAAAAGGGGGCTGCACTTTGGGTAGAGAAAGGGAAAAGAACAGCTTGCTGGTGCTGCTCATGGAATGGAGCATTGGTGCATATGTGCCAAAGAGAGAAGTTTGACATCAGTAAGGAGATGCTTTTCAAAGTCAGGACAGCCGCAATCCATTGCTGGCTTGCTGGGAGGTTTTGTTATTTGGTTAGAGTGGAGGGGAAAAGCCTAAAGCAAGCTCTGATCTTCTCCTTTCAGATCCTTTGCCTCCAAGCCACCTGAGCCTCAGCAATGAAGGTCACAGCACAAGGTCACTGCATGCCTCTTGGCAAAACCCCTCTGGGGGCAAAGGCCATTACATAGGCACCCTGTTGGAAACCAAATCCCAGCAGGAGATCCAAAATGTGACTATAGGAAAGGGCAGAACAAACACCATCTTTGAAGGGCTGGTCCCTGGACGTCAGTACACCCTGAGGGTGGTAGGAGTGGCTGGCCCATTCCAGTCTCCCACTCAAACTGCCACTGACTGGACATGTAAGTATGCTGCTCTCAGGATAAGGGCTAAAGTGTTCCCAGGGCAAGTTTTGTCCCTGAATCGCATTTGGAGTTTCTTCTTGCACACACAGAGAGAGAGAGAGAGAGAGAGAGAGAAAAAAGAGTAGCTTTCAGAGCAACACACACTATGAAACTAGTTAAAAGTTTACTGTGGGCACACAAGAGCTAAGAATTTGTTAGGTCTCTTGAACATGTTAACTAACTCCAAGTAGACGATAACTAGCAGCCATTACATTCATTTCCTAACAACTCAAGGTCAGCATTTTTTGGAGGGGGAGACGTCTGTCCCTCAAAGCAGCTTCTTATTTATTTAGGATATTTCAATGCCACCTCTTCAGAGCCCTGCTTGGGGTGGCTTGCCGTCAAAATCCTCACAATATTACAAACAAGCTACTGGACATACACAGCAAAAAAAAAAAAACTATCCATAAAACAGAAGCAGACTATTAAAAATCTAATAAGAAAAAAAGCCCTAATCACAACAGCCTGGGTAAAAGATATGCTCTGGTCTGGCACCTAAAAGAAAGTAAAGTAGGCACCAAGTGACCCTCAAGAGGGAAGGGGTTTCAGATGCGAGCTGCCACCTCTGAAGGCAGGAGCACAGAGAGCAAGGTGCGAGAGGGAGATCTTAACTGGTGGGCTGGATAGTATGAGAGGAGACTGTCCTTCTGTGTGGCATTGTTTCTCCTTCCCCACTGCTCCCTCACTTCGTGGTAGCAACTACTAGATCAACTAGTAAATCAGAAACCCGTTTCCTTTCAGACCCTTTGGCTCCTTTGGGGGTGAGGCTGACCAGTAGCAAGTGGTCGTCCAATCTTGTAGCCTCTTGGAACCCACCTACAGGTGACAGAGACCAGTTCTTTCTGCGCTTCTACAGCCAGCAGCACCCAGTGCTGCGGAATATCACGATTGGGCCCAGCATGCAGAATTTCACCTTCCAAGAGCTTCTCCCTGGCAGCCAGTACTTTTTGGAGGTGGCAGCATTAGCAGGACTGTACCGGGCCTCCTCACCGTTGATCTCCGCGTGGACATGTGAGTAAAGTGTCTCTACACGGTGTGAGGCCTTACGTTTATGGATGCTAGGCCAAAGTTGCTTGGATTTGCTGAGGTAAGCTTGTTGAGCCTGAGTTTGGGCAATGTGAGGTACAAGTGCCTTCTGGTTTTACAGGGATGTACCTTCTTTGCATCCACTTGACACATGGGTTCTATCTGCCATCCTTACTCTGTTTTAAGAGGAACCCATCATTTCCTGCCTGGCAAAGATATTCTTTTACAGAAGTGAGCTTCTGCTTTCCTAAGGCCATTCAAGTTGCCAAGCAGTTGATAGGATTGATCAAGAGCAAAGTGGAAAACAAATATTCTCTCTGTTATTTATTGTGATTATTCTGGTAAGCTGCAATTATTTATTGTGGCATTTCTAAGTACTGATTTGCCATTTTTATGAGCTGCCTGGAGGGGGGAGGGCCTACATGATCTTAGAGTGGAATAGAAATTAAACAAGAGGTGGGGACCCGTGATACTTGCGGGGGGGGGGGGGTGATTCCTAAAGGTTTCAGCCCCAGGTAAGTCCTCCCCCCCCGGCGATTCCCCCGCTCGGGCCAGCAATTCCCCCCCCCCCCCGATTCTTCCTCCGGAGAACAGGTCTACCCACCCCAGTCAATTGTATTGGTAGACCTGGCCTTCGGTGAACAGGTCTACCCAGCCCTTGCCACTGTATTGGTAGACCTGGCCTCCGGAGAACAGGTCTACCAATATAGTGAACCAGGGCAGGTAGACCTGTTCTCCGGAGGCCAGGTCTACCCAGCCCTTGCCACTATATTGGTAGACCTGGCTGGGACTTCGGGGGGGGGGGAGAGAAGGGGCCTGCCAATCTCCCCCCTGCCCCTGGTTGTCCTGGCAAGCTCTTCCCACCAGCTCTTTCCCCTGCCTCCCCACCCCCTCCAGTGACGGTGAGGCCCGTGCAGCTTCCGCTGTGGGGCCCGCCAACTCTCCCCCCCACCCCCCCAGTGACTGCGAGCCCCGCACCTGGGGCTTACCTGTGGCTGCTGCTGGCAGCTGCGTTGAGTGGAGAAGCCTTGCCAGGCCTCGCCGGGCCTCGCCATCACTGGGGGGGGGGGAGAGTTGGTGGGGGAGCTCTTCCCGCCCCAGTGATGGCAAGGCCCGGCAAGGCTTCTCCACCTGCTGCTGCCAGAGATCTGGAATGTAAGTGCGTTCCCTGTGCATGTGTCCCTGTTTCACTTTTGGGGGGGATTTAAATATCCCCTCAAAAGTTTTTTTTAGTTTTCAGATTTTTCTGCACATGGGGGGGTACAGGAAAATCTCCCTGCCCCCCCAAGTGCCCCCCCCACGTGGATTTAGATATCCGCACGGGGGTGGCCACTTGGGAATTAGATATATAGATTAAAACCAAGAGAAGGCGAAGACTCCTTCAAAATAGATTTCTCTGCCTCATCATTAGTATATTTGATGTAATCTCCCTCTAGTGTCCTTTTGAAGGCATTGCATCTCATCGCGTTGATGCCCATTGTCCTGATGCAATGGCATGCTCTTTGGATGGCAGTTAAAATATGCTGTTTTGCTGCCTTGTGTTCGGAATCTGGATATGAGTCCTGAGAAAACATCCAGGGCTTACTATTTAATCGAGACTTTACAGTGCTTTTCCTTCTGGTTATCTTGTAATAAGGAACGTGTATATTTATGAGTTTTAACATGCAGGCAGCAGTTTCTAGCGGTGGCGTAGCCATTCTTGCAAGATGTTAAATGCAAGCACGCAATCTATTTCTGGTGCTAAAGAAAGCTAACAGCAGTGGGGCTCTGTAAAAACCGTTGTTGTGAGTTCCAGTTAGCGTGTCTACCTTTCTTGCTCCTTCATAATGCGCTCCCTGTTTGTGTTACCCCTGCAGATCCCCAATCTCTGGCTAACGTGAGTGCGAGATGCGGCCAGACCCCCCAGCAACTGGTTGTGAGTTGGATGGAATCAGGTCAAGGACGAGAATACTGGATACAGCTCTACTCAGATGAATCCTTGTCTGTTATCCGGAACCTGTCAGTGCCACATGGAACTGCCCAGGTGCCCATAGATGGCCTAGTGCCAGGGACACGATACCGAGTTGAGATTGTCTCCAGGGCTGGACCTCACTATGTTTCCTCACAAACAGCCATTGGCTACACAGGTATAATCCAGACCCCTTGGGTCCTTCCTCTCTTGTTCTGCCTGGTCTGGCCACACGTCGTGTCCCTCATGCCCCTCACACGAGCAGCAGTAGGTCTCAACAGCAGCAGAAGCTTAATGGCCATCAGATGTACTGTTTGTCTTCCTCATTTTGTGCCCTTGTACTGATTAAATTATGATCAAATGCATCAGACAAGCAGTCATTTCTTTAAACTGTCCAGTATCTGTTTTGAACAGCAGGCTTAAACTTTTGCTAATTTCACCCCCTCATCTCTACTGCCTAATGCTGCCTTTGGGGCAATAGTATGTCACTTAGAATGTAAAAACCAATGAAATTATGGCCCCTGAGCTGTAGCAATGACATGCATGGCTGCCTTTGAACACATAGAATTAAATTAAATCATAGAATTAAAAAGCTAGAAGGAGCCTAAAGACCAACCTGTCCATTCCCTTGTCCCATGTAAAGGTAAAGGTTTCTCTTGCTCAAAAGCCAGTTGAATACAACTCTAGGGATGTGGTGCTCATCTCCGTTTCCAAGCCAAAGAGCCAGCACTGTCCGAAGACTTCTCCATGGTCATGTGGCCGGCATGACTAGATGCCGAAGCGCACAGAACGCTGTTACCTTCCCACCGAAGCGGTACCTATTTATCTACTTGCAATTTCTTGCTTTCAAACTGCTAGGTTGGCAGGAGCTGGGGCCAGAGATGGGAGCTCATTCCATCATGCAGCACTCGGGTCTCGAACTGCTGAACTACCGACCTTCCGGACTGCAAGCATTCCTGCCAAATAATCATCCAGCCTCCGCTTAAACACCTCCAGGGAGGGAGAACCCACAACGTCCCCGGCAGCTCATTCCACCACTGAACTACCCTTATTGTTAAAAAGTTTTTTCCTAATATCCCACCAGTATCTCCCCATCCATAATTTAAACCCGTTATCCTAGGCATAGGAGCCCTATCCTCCACTACCAACTGAAATAAAGTCCTCTAAATCACAGTCCTTCAAATACTTTAAAATAGTGCTTATCTCCCCTATTCAACCTCCTCTTCTCCAGGCTGAACCTTCCCAGTACCCGCAGCCTTTCTTCATAAGGCTTTGTCAGCAAACCTCTAATAATCCTCATTGTTCTCCTCTGCACCCGTTCTAAAGTTTCTATGTCTTTCCTATTAAAAGGCTGCCAGAACTGGACATAATACTCCAAGTGAGGTCTGCCCAGTGCAGTATACAGTGGCTCTATCATATATCATGTTCTAGACACTGTACATGTGTTGATATACCCTAAGATCAAATTTGCATTCTTTGCTGTGTTACACTGGCTACTCACATTCAATTTGCTGTCCCCCCAAACCCCAAGATCCCCCTTTCCCTTCCAACTCTCTTCCCCACTGAATCCTTCCCATCATCTCTCTAAATTTACTAAAATCAGCCCTACTAAAATACAACATATGCATTTGACTAAAAACACTTGTGTTGCTGTTGTTCAGTTGCACAGTCGAGTCCGACTCTTCGCGACCCGTGGACCATATCATGCCAGGTCCTCCTGTCTTCCGCCCTCCTTCGGAGTTTGCTCAATTTTTTTTTTGAAATTGAGCAAAAAACACTCTTAGTATCCCATAAAAGAGAGAATTCTAACAACACATGATTGCTTCCCTCTAACGTGCCTTCTTCCACTCTCATCACATCTATTATTATCATGAAGCTGCCTTACCCTGAGCCAGCCTAGTGACTCTTCAGTGTCTCAGTAGAGGTCTGTTGCCTGCTGAGGATTGAGCCTAGGACCATCTGCATGCAAAGCAGTTGCTCTACCACTGATCCATGTTCCTCCATTCACTGAAGCCCCTTTTCTCCTTCTAGTGCCCTTGATGCCTCTCTCCCTGCTGGTGACCAGCCGTAGCTCCTCAACATTGTCTGTGCAATGGAAGGCCCCTGCAGGGCAACGAGACAGCTATATGGTCTCCGTCTCTGAAGAAGGCCATGAAGCTACCAGAAGCCACATTCCTGTGGAAAAAACCAACACTAATGTTACCCTTGCGTGGTTAACACCAGGAACATGCTACCTCATTGCAGTGTGGTCGCTGGCTGGACCATACAGCTCAGCTTCCCAGAACAGCACAGGCTGCACAGGTAACTGCAAACCTGGATTTGGACACTGTATCTTGGAGGGCAGAAGATTTGTCTGTGAGGAACATCCAAGCCATGGGAGAAGTTGTGGGGAGGGGGGCATGGAGCTCATGGAGCTTTATTGGATTAGTACTGATGCTAATGGCTGGTCGGGCTTTTCTGGAGATGTACCTGCTGTGTTAGTATCACTGAGCTGTTTTTCCTGCAGCTCCTGCAGGACCTGTGAACCTGACGCTGAGGAATACTGGCAGCCCTTCTGCGCTGTACATGGCCTGGTCAGAGGCCCCTGGGCGCAAGGACTTCTATCGGCTGATACTGTATTACCTGATGCCTCCGGGAACGGAAAGAATTCATGTTGTGGGTCCAGGTACCCAGGATTTCAACTGGACAGGTTTGCCAGCAGGCAGCCAGTTTGCTGTACAGGTTGTCACAGTGAAAGGCCAAACTGAGGCCTTCTCTTCCACCATCACTGAATGGACATGTGAGTCTAATTGGTTTGACTTGTCCTACCTGGGCCTAGGGATGTACCTGTCACTTTAGGCACCTGGTCTGTTTGCCTATAACTTCTCCCCAGTTCTGTTCCTTCCTTGCCCTGGCAGGCTCCCTCCATCTGGCTATCCATCGGCTAGCCCCTTGCGTGTCCCTCTCCTTACTGCATTCCACAGGACAGACAAAACGATACAGCTCCATGTACTACTGGGATATGACTAGTTTTTACTATAACTGGAATATCTCACATCATTAGAGGGAAAGAGATGGGGAGGGCAAGCAAATGGAAGGGCTTGGTCATACTCCCTGTGCACGTGTGCAAGTCTACATACATAAATATATGTGCAGGCATATAAAGTGTGCCTGTAGACTAAAGCCCCCCTACCCATGTATTCTCCCAGAAACGGGCAGGCGTGCATGCTGATGTGAGTGTCTAACGAACACACCCACTCTTGCCTATGTGCAGACACAGACATCTTCCATGTGCTCAGTTGTAGGCCATTCGTTTCAGAGTAAATGAAGGAACTGTTAAGAAGGCCCTTTGACCAATGCTAGGAAGGGGGACTGCACTGTGTCCTTCTTGGCCTTCAGAGTGTTTTAGCCTTGAGGCTGATTCAGCTTCCATTTAATGACAAGGAACAAAAAAGCCGTGTTAAGCCCAGATAGGGTGGGCTAGCCCTTTTGCCCCCTCTGTTTGGGAAGTCATTAATCACATGGATGCTTTAGGCCTGCCTGCAAGTTAGGGCTGCCAAGTCAGCCCGGGGGGCGGGGGATCCCCCGCTACAGGGGTTCCCGATCCGCCGGCCAGTATTTGGCCGGCGGGGGGAACCCCACCCTCCTTCCCCAACGTAATGACATCACCCGGAGGTGACATCATCACGTTGGGGGCGTTGCCAGGGCGACGCTCTGGCAATCGCCCCCAAACTCTATGATACCATAGAGTTTTGGGGTGATTGCCAGAGCATCGCCCTGGCAACGCCCCCAACGTAATGACGTCACTTCCAGGCGACGTCGCCGGGCGCGCACGCTTCACGCGCACGCCCGGGAACCTCCCGGATGATGGAGGACTCCCCCCCGCCGATAAGTAAGGGACACTTGGCAACCCTACTGCAAGCTATTATTTAGTTATTTCAAGCAGTTATACTCCACCTTTCTATCAATAATGATGTGCAAGGTAGCTTACAATGCTTTATAAAGAGTTTACGAAAAAGGAAAGACAATTATAACTATTTGGTTCTTGAATGAACCAAAACCACCCTTGGGGAACAATCTGGTAATGGTCCTCACTGCAGCTTTCAGGCAGTCTTTTATTGTTATGTCTCCTGTTTCTTTATGGTCTGAGGTAACTTTGGTCTAGCCGCAGTGATCCATGCCAGATCTAGACTAGACTACTGCAAGGTGCTCTATGTGGGGCTACCCTTGAAGTGCATTCAGAGGCTGCAGCTAGACTGCTGGTCAGGGGCCACCTATCATGAGTGAATGACTCCAAAATGACAGCAATCACACTGGTTACCAATCTGCTCTGCAGCCCAAGGTGTTGGTTTTATCCTTTAAAGCCCTACACAGCTTGGGACTGGGGTATCCGAATGACCATCTTCTCCCATATGTTCCGGCCCAGGAATTAAGAGCAGATGGAGAGGTCCGCTTGACTGTCCCACCTAGGGATGCAAACTCTGGGTTAGGAAATTCCTGGTGATTTGGGGGTGGAGCAGAGTTTGGGGACGATAGGGACCTCTGTGGGGTATAATGCCTTAGAGTCCACCCTCCAAAGCAGCCAGGGGAATGGATCTCTGTTATCTGGAGGTTAGCAGTCCTACTGCTCTGCTAGGCCACAGTTCTTAAAGTGGCCTCACCTAAGTGCTGGGGTGGGTGGGGTGCAAGCTGGCAAAAATTCTCACCTCAGCCACCCCTTGGGAGGAGTCCTGCTGCTGCTATGGTTGCTGTCACAGCCACGCTCCCTTGGTCCTTTGTAGTGTTGTGGACTTAGTGCTAGGGATCAAAACAAAGAGGCAGCATGGCTTCAAACGGGAGCAGAGCTCAGTAAGTCCAGTTCTTTCTCTGTCTGGAGCCACAAGGAGTGCAATTTCCCTTCTCCCTGTTCCTGCCCACATAGGGTTGCCTGGTCCCCCCAGCCAGATTCAGGTTGGGAAACTCCTGGAAATTTGGGAAGGTACCCTAGGGAGGTCCGAGACCTCAGTGGGGAACAATGCTATAGAGTCCACCCTCAAAACTGATCTCTGCAGTCTATAGATGAGCTTTAATTCCGGGAGATCCCCAAGTCCCAACTGGAGGCTGGCATACCTACCCCCACACCAAGCCCTGGAGTGGACTAGGATAGTCTAAAACACTGGCCTGGATTGAAAGAACAGAGTTGTCAAAACACCACATGTAGAAGCATTGCAGCTACCATAAGCTCCCAGTTCCTTTGGCCCCCTTCCCTTTCTCATGTAAGCTCTTCCTGTTTCACAGCTCCTCTGCCAGCTACCTCTGTGCAAATGTGGAATAAGAGACACCCAGACAGGCTGCAAGTGGCTTGGACACCAGCATCCAGCAGACTTCATGGCTATGAACTAAACTTGTATTGCTCAGGATGCCGCACCACGGCGGCACAAAGCTTTGTGGGGAGAGATGCCACCAATTTCACATTCTTAGGCCTGACACCAGGAACCAGATACTGGTATGAGATTATCTCCTTGTCAGGCCCCTATAGAGCGTCAGCAGGAAACATCAGTGACTGGACAAGTGAGTACCACAGGCTGGCACTGGTCAGTTGAACCTGCATGTCTCATTTGTCAGCCAGCAAAGCTTTTCTGAAATCACAGCCTTACAGTTCGGTTCAGAGACAGGGTGTTGCTATCATCCAAGAAAGAAAGTGACACCCTCTGATACTGCTGATGCCAAACATGGAGTCTTGCTAGCTGCTTTAATCACCTGGGGAATAACTGGCTCATGATTGCTGTGGTTGTGGGAAGAACTGAGCGAAATTCAGCAGAGAGGGCTCCTGCTTCTCCCTCCCCATTCTGAAATCCATCTCGTATTGGATTTGAAATCAGTCCCAGTGGCCGTGACAAAGATGCTTTCCTCTGTATTATAAATTTTGTCTTTTCCCTGGGCTGTCAGTAACAAGGTTCTGCTGTGGGCTTCTATAGTCACTCCACTTGGCTAACCCAATTTTTTTCGTGTTTGGCATCCCCCCATAACCATTACTGGCCCTCCTTCCTGATTGTGGTATTGTATGTTTCTGCTTTTGTTGAATTAGGGTTGCCAGGTCTGGGTTGGAAAATATCTGGGGACTTTGGGGGTGGAGCCAGGAGAAGGTGAGGTTTGGGGAGGGGAGGGGCCTCAGCATGGTACAATGCCATAGAGTCTACCCTTCAAAGCAGCCATTTTCTCCAGGGGAGCCGATCCCTGTCAGCTGGAGATCAGTTGTAAAACTGGCAGATCCCCAGGCCCCACCTGGAGGCTGGCAACCCTATGTTGAATTATTTTTTATTTTAAATGTTGTTTTTAATTGTCCAAACGTTTTGATTTTTATTTGCACCATCTTGGGGGCCCTGATTGGTCAGAAAGGTGGCATAAAAATGTTTTAAATTAAAAAATTAAATATTATGCCCCCAAAATCCCTGCAACTGGGATCTAAGAAGTTAATTCTCCATTTCCTGTTTGACAGCCAGCACTGTGTGTGTGTGTGTGTGTGTGTGTGTGTGTGTGTGTGTGTGTGTTCAATCTTCATAGTCCTTCCATATGACTAGCAGAATGTATTATGCACAAGATACAATTATCTGCAAATGTGCTTACTGACAGAATACATATGGAATTCTGGTTTTGTTGTTCACTCTGAATTGTATCACGTAAATTATGTAAACTATGTACAGTTAGAGATGCCGATGACTTCTGTTTTCTCTTCTGGTGTTGTTGTTGTCGTCTTAGGCCCTCTGCCTCCTCACGCAGTGACTTTGTCCAACAAAGGGCACTCTGATCAACTGTCTGCTGCCTGGGAACCCCCTGCAGGAGAACAAGAGGGCTACGCACTGACGCTGTACTATGCTGGATCAGGCACTGTGGCAGCCAAGACATCCGTACAGAAGAGGGCCACCAATTTCACCTTCTTAAGTCTGCTCCCTGGAACTAAATATTTGCTTGAAGTTTCTTCCTTGGCAGGGCCATATCGGATGTCAGCAAGGAATGTCAGTGACTGGACATGTGAGTATGAGTCCCTTCGTGGTCTTCTGGGTTTGTCTACGCAGAGATTTGCATGACTTTGCGTGTAAGAACCCGTATACCCTTTCAATGGCCATGGAGATCAAGCTGAGACCAATGTCACCATGGGAGGACATTTAATCTGAACTCTGCTTGACAGTTCTTAAACCAAAGTACAAGTGTCCCTGTGAGGAATGGCATCAGCTTTGCTAAACCTATTGTCTCAAAACTGGCACAGGTTTGCAGTGGGTCCAATATGGGTACTTTGCCACTGAGCCCCACCACCTGTCGTTAAAGAAACCACATACACTGATGAGTTGTGCATTGGGAAGAGAAATAGCACATGAGCAGTCTCCCATTTCTGGAAAGGCTTAGGAAATGACACTGGGAGGGAAACTTCCCTTCAACGTAGGTGCATTGAGGAGATTATATAACTTGGTGCATTCATAATATCCCAGATCCAGTCCTTGTCATCTCTATTTAAAAGCCATGAGATTGGGAAACAGTCCTGTCTGATAGTTTCAGGGGGCTGTTGTGTTGGCCTGTAATAGAAGAGCTAGATTCGAGCCCAGTAACACCTCAGAGACCAACAAGATTTCTGGGGTATGAGCTTTGGAGAGTCAAAGCTCCCTTCATCAGATACCTGCCTGGGGCTCTAGAAAGTTTCTGCCACTCAGGGCAACAACAAAACTCAGAGGAACCATTAGATTATGTATGGCAGTTTTTGATTCACTCCTGCACACACACTTCAATCCACATAGCTCCATAGTTTTAACAACTGGATCATTCTTTTCTTCTTTGTTTTCATACCGTAGACCCTGTGGTTCCCAGGAAGCTCTCCGCAGTGGTTGAAAAGAGCAGCTCTGCACTCTCTATGTCCTGGGGGAAGCCTCTTAGCAAGCCAGAGCGCTGCCAGCTGCAGCTGTGGCATTCTGGCAACAGTACCATGCTCCAGAATCACACCTTGGCCCCATGGCAGGTCCAGCATGTTTTCCAGGACTTGGTTCCAGGAAGAAATTACTCTGTATCACTCAGCTGCATTTCTGGGCCATATAAGAGCAGCTCTGAGATGGTGGTAATACCAATAGGTATGTGCTCATCCTGGGGGAAGAAGGTATGGAAACTCCGTGGGGGGCTTGGTTTGCTTACTTGCTGGCTTGTTTTATTAAGCTTGTATCCTGCCCTATCCCACAAGTGGGCTCAGGGTGGTTCACAACATATAAATATACAATAAAATAGGAATAAACATATAATTAAATCCAAATTTTATTTATTTATTTCGCATTTTTTTCCCGGCCCTCCCTGCAAGCGGGCTCAGGACAGCTCACAGCAATATGGCAACTTGTGCCTAAGTCACATACAACAGTTTAAAACACATTAAAACATTAAAACAATCAGCAAGAGTAAAAATTTATAATAATGTGCTCACAGTCAAGATGGCGGGCTAGCGATTTCCCTTTATCAGACGGCACACTGGGTCCTGGTTTGGGTGTAATTTCAGCCCTCCATGAATTCATGGCTCATTCTTCTTCCAGGGCCAGACCCTCATCACAGATGACAATAGTGATGGTAGATGGTATTGATAGCAGCTCCTAGTCAAAGGCCTGGTGGAAGAGCTCCATCTTGCAGGTCCTGCTGAACTGCATAAAGTCCCGCAGGGCCCTGATCTCCTCTGGAAGCTTGTTCCACCAGACAGGAGCTGCCACAGAAAACGCCTTGGCCCTGGTCGCCGTGAGCCTGGCCTCCCTGGGGCCTGGGACCACGAGTCAATGTTGTGACCCAGACCGTAGGGCTTGCTAGGGTATATATGGGGAAAGGCGGTCCCTCTGGTATGTTGGACCCTGGCCATATAGGGCTTTAAGGGTAAGCACCAGTACCAAATTTAAAACTATCAGAACAAGATGACAACTAAGACAAAAACAACAACTCCAGGGCAGTCCATAGTGCCTCCTGTAGGATGTCAATCAATAATAAATTACTGTTGATAATAAATTACATATAAATATACAATAAAATAGGAATAAACATATAATTAAAACAAAATTTAAAACAATCAGAACAAGATGGCAAGTAAGACAAAAACAACAACTCCAGGGCAGTCTATACTGCCTCCTGTAGGATGTTAATCAATAATAAATTACTGTGGGCAGGGAAGACCAGGATGCTTGAACATCTGCCACCTCAGCCAAAGGCCTGGCGGAACAGCTCGTTTTACAGGCCCTGTGGAACAAGTCCCGCAGGGCCCTGATCTCATATGGGGTGTATTCCATCCGGCTAGGGCCAGGACAGAAAAGCCCCTGGCCCTGGTTGAGGCTAAGAAGATGTCTTTCGGGCCGGGGACTACCAGGAGATGTTGATCTACAAAGAGCAAGGCTCTTCAGGGCACATACGGGGAGAGACGGTCCCATAGGTATGCTGGTCCTATTATTTATCTATCTATTTATTTAAAACATATACATGCCACTTCTTCAAAGATCTACTTGAGGCAACTCAAAACATAGTAGATAAAATAATAAAACGTAAACTCATTAAAATGAACAACCATAAAAACCAGCACGTAAACCCAAGAAGCATAAACTCACATAAAAACCCTGAAACACAAAACTGTTGTCAGTTTTCCACCATTCCAAGATGCTTCCATGCATCTTTGAACCTTGGATTGCAGCATTTTCATGTTTTTGCTTTCCAGATGATCCAGGCCTTTTATTTCAAGTACTAGTTGGTTACTGAATTAGGCTAGGATGGTTCTCTACATCAAAGAGAAAAAGAAGGTGGGTTGAATACTGAGCAATTAGTTCCAAAGATACGCAAAGGGCCATATTGCTTTTACCATGCTAGTTAGTACTACAGAATAAGGATACCTCCCACTAAATTGCACAGATACCTTTAAATCCTTTATAGTACCATCTCCCAGGTCTCAAGTCTCAAAAAATGTTCCCTGGGTGCCAGGATAAGACTTTTAGAAGCAGACCTGTGTGGAGCTGAAGAGATATTTCAAAATTCTTATGTGCCAAAAATCTAATTTCAGGATGCCTGTGATTTCTGGGACATCTGAGATTTCTGGACCTTGTTTCTTTTTGAGGCTGAGTCTCTGCCAAAGTATGTGTCAGGAACAAAGCAGTAGTGGAGTAGCCAGGGAAATGAACACAATTTTATCTGTTCTATATATGGCCAGTAGAGGCTTACAACTGCGGTAGAGACTGCTAAACTCCATCTCGTTCAGGCCTATTCAGTTCAGTTTGTCTTGCCCTTCCAGAGCTCACGGAGGTGAAGAACCTGCAGTGTTTTCCTGATGCCACCAGTATTTTTCTGAACTGGACCATCCCTGAGAGTGATATTAAGGCTTATGAGCTGGTAGTGGAGAAGTTTCCAAGAAGAGTCCTCCATCAGCCCATACTTCATCTGGCGGTTTCCAAGGCCGAAGCAACTCTGACAGAGCTGACCTCAGGCTCGTCATATCAAATTCTCATTAATGCTGTTGGCAGGAATGGCATGAGGGGTCCATCTGTGACAATGATCTGCAACACGTCTGTGGAAGGTACGTACCTCCCATTCTCTCATGGACTTCTGGGTAAGAGTTCATCAGTTTGGGTGATTGACTGAGACCTTTCACTATGAAAGCGGAGAGTTGTTAGAGAGAGGAATGTTTGGTGATAATGTAGGGTTTTGCGATAGATATCACACAGCTATTGCAGTGTTGTGGCCAGGGCTATTTTTGGGCAGGAACGCACAGGAATGGAGTTCCGGCTGGCTTCCAAGTTGGCCACGCCTACAGCCTCTCCCCCTCCAGAGTCCCCCGGCACCTCACAAGCCATAGGGCATGTGGGGAAGCCAAGGTGATCTAGGGTGGGAAGGAAGTTTAAACTGCCTCCCCTCCTTGGGGCACCTGGGGAAGCTGATCCTGGGAGGGAGCTGTGCTGTCAGGGGTGTGGCCTAATATGCTAATGAGTTTCTGCTGTTGGGTGTGGCCTATTATGCTAATGAGTTTTTGCTGGGTCTTTTCTACCAAAAAAGCCCTGGTTGTGGCTAAGGCTGTGATCCAGGGAGTCCCTGGCTCAGTGTTCTTACCTTACCTAAGAATTCAGTAGGTGGCCTTTGGCAAGTTGCTATTCTGTCCATATTCTTCCATATCAGCTTCCTATTTACAACTGCCACAGGAGGAATTCACTGCCATAGGAGGTGGTGGTGGCGGCTACAAGCATGGAGGGTTTCAAGGGGGAATTAGATAAACATATGGAGCAGAAGTCCATCAGTGGCTATTAGACACCAGGTACAGATAGGAACTCTCAGTCTGGGGCAAGTGATGCTCTGTATTCTTGGTGCTTGGGGGGGAACAGTGGGAGGGCTTCTAGTGTCCTGGCCCCACTGGTGGACCTCCTGATGGCACCTGGTGCTTTTGGCCACTGTGTGACAGAGTGTTGGACAGGATGGGCCACTGGCCTGATCCAACATTGGCTTCTCTTATGTTCTTAACATGGGGCTAATAATACTGGCCCACCATACAAGTCTGTTCTTGAGATTCTGTATTGCTAGGAAAAGTTGAAGGCAGCAGTAAAAAAGGAAGACCCAACATTAGATGGATGGACTCAATAATGGAAGCCACGTCCCTCAGTTTGCAAGAGCAGAGCAAATCTGCTAACAATAGGATATTTGGAGGTCATTAATTCATAAAGTCTCCATAAGTCAGAAGTGATTTGACAGCACTTCTCTCTTTCTCACACACACACACACATTGTGCAATACTTTGAATGCTGGGACTGTGCTATGGATTTGTTTATTTATTTACTCTTAACCCACAGAGGGTTTCTGAGGCAGCTTCCAATATGAACATAGTCCCAGGATTGAGGCGGGTTGCAATATGAGCATAGTCCCAAAATCCCTGGATACCCACCACCATCTGCTTAAAAACTGTTATAAATCGGCCTACCTATTACTGTCTGTTTAAAATGCTACAGGAACAGAGACTGACTAAACATAACTGGCATTCCAAACTATGGAATATGTACATAATGGCAAGAATTACAGAGAGTGTTAATGACTCTCCACACAGTCCAACTTTTCTGCGACTTGGTTTCCCATATTACAGTATTTGAAACAACAGAAAGAAATTCCTGATATTATAGATTTGTTACATCTATGGTGAGATAAATAATAGTATGCCAAGGATTGTTAAGGTGGGTAGATGTATAAAAGGCATATGACCTATGTGGTGATCTGTTACAGTTGGAACTGTATTATTTAATAAGATTGTTGTTCATGTAAACTTGATGGGAAATTTCGTATTTACTATCTATTGTAAATCTCTTACTTGAAAATAAATTATATTAAATATGAAAAAAAATGCTACAGGAGACGTTGGACTTTTAGTGTTTTTGTGCCATTTTGCTTTGATTATTTAAATTGTTTGTTTTTATATTATCAGTTTTATTGTTAATGTATATGTTGTGAGCTGCCCTGAGCCCACTTGTAGGGTAGGGCAAGATATAAGTTTAGTTAATAAGTAAAATAAACAATCAATGACTAGAAAGGGGGGGAAACCAACAGAAAACCAGAATTACCATAAAATCAAATAGAACAACAGATAAAAACGATAATTGAAGATCTAAAACAGTAATCCAGCATCAATAAAATGGCAGATTAGATTATGATGATGATGATGATGATGACTACAGCTGCAGCAACATCTATTGGTGATTTTTTTTAACTTTCTGACTTTCCACTGCAGTTCTTCCCCCTCCCGTGCTAGCAGATATCCCAGAATTTGATGCCAGCGCCAGAGTCATCATCTCCCCCGACATGTTCAGCGAGGAGAATGGCCGCATAGAGTATTATGGTGTTGTTGCCACCACTAATGAATCTTGTAAGTGTCTTCAGTGACATGTTCCATGCTGACTGGGGAATCCGTGCTGCCACCCCAGTTGTAATAACACTGCAGTGCTTCTCTCTGAATCTACAGTGTTGAGACCTACCCAAGACATCGTCTCCCGCACATGGTATGACCACTATTATGGGCAAGAAGACTCATATTTAGCTGTCTTGGTGCCAAACCCCTTTCACCTCAATGAGAGCACCAGTCCCAAGGCCTGGCCAGTGACCGTTGGCTCAGAGGAATGCAGTCACTTTCAGATAACCTGCAATGGAAAACTGAAGACAGACACACAGTACAGGTAAGGCATACAAAATGTGTTGGTGGACAGTGCTGAAGATCCAGCTAGTCTAGCACTCTTGTCTTCATCAATGGTCAGACTGACACATTTGAGAAACTCATCTTGGGTATGATGAAGACAGCCACTCCTGTTCATTATACCCTGTATTTGCTACTCTGAGGTATACTGGCTTTGTGTGAGAAAGTGTGATATAAAGAATGAGAATATGCCAGTGCTGTAATTAAAGTTATTCTCCACAGGCTTTATGAACTGTTCTGTAGCCATTTCAGCTCTGCTGACAATGTGGTCTAGGAATAAAACTAACAGTTTAGGCCAGAAAAGTGAAGAATTTATGAGGTAGTGATGATGAGACACGGCTTGCTCATTCCCCAGTTTTGTCCAACTGTAGGTTCAGTATTGCCGCATTCACCAGATATGATCAGTGGTCTCCCAAAGTGTCCTTCACAGCCTTCTCAGGTAAGATTGTTTGTCTGTTTTGGGTTGTTTGCTGGGTAAACTAGCTTTCTAGTTTCTTGACCACTTTACTTCTAGGACCTTACCTGCACCTCCCATTTAATCAGATATGCATTCATCAATTACATAGAATTCCTTAATCATTGATTCATATGTTAACCTTGAGGCTTCCAAAGGGATGTGTGGCAGGGATCCTGAGTGTGTGTCAGATTTTCATATTAAGGATTGTTTTTCCCTGTGGAAAAGTTCCCTCACCTCTTCTCAATCTTTTGGATTCCAGCAGCAGATGCCTCCGTGGACTCTGCTATGTTATCTGCTCCAATTATGGCTGGAATCATCATGGGATTCCTCCTGACAGTCACAGCAATTGCTGGGTTGGTCTACATGAAGCATTTGAAATCAAGGAGGTAAGGAAAGTCATGAGCAGTGCTGCTAGGGAAGGAGTATCACAGTGTGGGATTTTCTTCTTGTGAGCTGGGCCTTGGAAGCAGCTAAGAAAAACTTCTAGCTACCTCTAAAGGAGAGGAATAAGTGGTCAACATAGAATCTCCTTATAGACTAACAAAACATATGGCTGGGTATTAGCTTTCATGTGTAAAGTATCTGAAGACGTGGGCAGTGACTCATGGAAGCTCACATCCTGCCAAATATTTTGTTAGTCTTTGAGGTGCTACTGGACTCTTGCTCTTTTCTGCTGCTACAGACAGACTAACACAGCTACCCATCTTGATAGAATCTCCTGTTGTGAATTGCTATGAATTGCCATATTAAAGAAGAAGTGAGACATTGCCTAAATTAGCCAGTTTGGTGTAGTGGTTAAGTGCGCGGACTCTAATCTGGGAGAACCAGGTTTGATTCCCCACTCCTCCACTTGCACCTGGCTGGATGACCTATGGGCAAGCCATAGCTCTGTACCAGCTGTTCCCTCAAGGACAATTGTCTCAGAGCTCTCTCAGCCCCACCCACCTCACAGGGTGTCTGTTGTGGGGAGGGGAAGGGAAAGGAGTTTGTAAGCCGCTCTGAGACTACAAGTGAAGGGCGGGGTATAAATCCAATCTCTTCTTCTTCTTCTTCTTCTTCTTCTTCTAAATGATCTGAATAGCAGTGCAGATTGAATACCATGATCATGAAATGCTGTATAGGACAAAGCCTTGAAGGATGAAAAGAAGCCATTTGGTGGGCCTGAATGACGTTTAGCACATAATGTAAGAGTGAAAAGACATGCGATGAAGAAAATAAACCCACGTTTCTCTTTGTCAGTTGCAATCTCATGTTTCCCTTGTCATAGCAAAGTCAGGCAGCATTAGGGGAGGATCTGCAGTCAGTAGAGCTTAACCCTTCTGTCACCCACTCATTCTTCCTCACAAGCTCCCCTCCATTTGAGTTGTTTTGGCAAACACAGGTTGGGGAACACATGTGCTGTAATATTGTATATTTGCACTGCTAGAAAAAGGAAGCATCTGCAATAAACCAAATGCTTCCCTTCCTCCCAAGAAGTCACATTCCATGTGTTTTGCTTTCAGAAAGGAGAAGGGTAACATGCCACAAGAAATGGCTACATACAGTCTGAGGTAAGCTACACTTCTGTCCCCCTCCTCACACAAGCATGCCATCTGGCACTGGCCGAGGGACAGGGTTTTTTGAAAGGACAGTAGCAGATGTGGATGAGTGGCCATTCCAGTATGGCCCAGCAAGAAGATGTGATTACACTTGTGTAATAACTGGCTTGTCCCTGGTTTGTTGTGTGTCTCTATTGCCACCTCTTAGGATCTTCATTGGACCTAGAAGGTTCCTGCTCAATATTTGCATGGCTTTATTCCTCTCTCTGCTCTGTATTTTCATTCCTCCAATTACATTTTTTATTAATTTCAAAATCTTACAAATTAACTACAATTTTTTTACAGCAGGAAATGAAATTAATATTCTCCAAACATTTTCTACTACAAGTTGCCAACTCTATTCTGCTACTATTTCATTTGTAAATTATAATCATTAATTAAGTCAGATAGATGTTGGCACACCTAAAAAATATTACTGCCTTTCAAAATTACTCCAGTACATCTGAAATTATAAGCTCTGTTTCCCATAGTTTCCCATTGGATCTTCTTATGTTTATAATCATATGTTCTATATATATTTCATTTTCATTTCAAAACTAATATACTAAGATGATTCACAATAAAATAAGATAGAAACAAAATAATACTCCATTTCGTTATTGTATTTTTATTCCTTACAGAAATATCCACCGGCCCATCCCCATACAAAGTTTCAGGCAGTATTATGAGGCAAGGGCAGCAAACTCCAATCATGGGTTCTTTCAGGACTTCGAGGTAATTGCCTTTGCTTTTTCTAGATCAGATTTCGTCAAGGCTGGCTATGTGGCTGTAATCAGATGACATTATTATCATCTGCAGATTGTTTCACCTGTTGTCCAGAGATATAAATTTAATTACCTGGCAGAGCCAAGACAAAGACAACAAGATCTGCCCAGCCTGTCCTGAGGCCTAAAACACTCTCCTATTCTTTGTTCTTACTACTTGGTGGCAGTAAGCATGATTTAATCTGGAAGGAAGAGACCTTCTGTCTTCCATGCAGTACGTGCAGGGTGAAGGGAGAACATATTTCAGAGAGCCCCTAGCTACCTACATACCCTCAGCTTAAAGAGTAGGAAGACAAGAGGAATTGAAGAGCTGGCTCAAAATCTCATATGAATAGTTTTGACAGGAAATTTCAAGGAACAATAAGAGCCATGAAATCTGGTTTCAAACCATCACTGGTCGTGTCCCTAATGAACTGCCCTGAAATCCTTGTAGCCTCACACTGGCCTTACATAGACTAGTTCAACCTAAATCCTGGCTTAAAAGATCCCTCTCACATTATGTAGATAATAGGTTCACATGCTTGACCTTAAGAGAGTTATTTGTCATAGTAGGGAATGAGTCAGAGGTATTAGCAGGCTGTTTCCATGGGAGAAAGCACCAGTCTTTCAGATAGCTCCCGATTTTGAGGGAATTAATGGTTTAGGTCCAGTTGTTCCTTTAATTATTTTATTTATTTCATTTTTATCCCGCCTTGCCAGCAAACTGGCTCAATTAATGATACAACCCATCCTTTAGATTCCGACTTGCGTAGGTTAGAGGTATTTGTCCCTACTGGAGCCTGGCTCACATTCTCTTAGGGGAATGTGAAAGACAGTAGTCACACTAAGGAAGTTCTTTCCTTGTCCTACAGGAGCTGAAAGAAGTGGGGAAAGAGCAACCAAAAACAGAAGCTGAACATCCTGACAACATCTCCAAGAACCGATACCCCCATGTTCTGCCTTGTAAGACTTGGCCATAGTTATGCATGTCTAACTTGCTATTCTCAATCTTTTGCTATATTTTAACAAGAACTAAGCAGGGAATGGGTACCAGACTAGGGACCTAGTCCTGGCCCACTAAAGGATCTAAAAGATTCACAATGCATTGTTCCTCTGATAAACCTCTCCTGGTATTGTCCTACATAAGAATACCTCCTGATATTGTCCTACATGATGGCATTCTGGTCTCATTGCAGATGATTACACCCGTGTAAAGCTGAGCCTGCTGGATGGGGAACCCCACTCTGACTATATCAATGCCAACTTTGTACCAGTGAGTTCAAGTGTTGCACTGCAACCTGAAAAGTTCCTTACAAGTAAAAGTATCATGTTATTTTGTGGTAGCCCTATATTCACAGCTTATATATATGCGGATGATGGCCCTGTACAGTGGGGAGTGAGTACACTGGTGCCATCCCCGCCAGCATCTTACGTAGGATAGTGCTTATATATGTACATGGATAGGCACCGCCGGGTGATTGGGAGTATTTGAAAAGCAGAGTCCCAATCACAGGGACAGATCCTACTTGTGTATAATTTGCTACTGGGTAAGCACTGAGTCCTTGTGAAGAAAATCCATTCTGGGGAGCACCTTGGCTGCAAAGGCATGAGATGAGGGTTGCCAACCTCCAGGTGGTGGCTGGAGATCTACCAGAATTGCAGCTGGTCTCCAAACAACAGAGATTCCCTGGAGAAAATGGCTACTTTGGAAGGTAGACTTTATGGCATTATACCTTGCTGAGGTCCCTTCCCTCTCCAAACCCCACCCTCCCCAGGCTCCGCACCGATAATCTCCAGGCATTTCTCAAACTAGAGCTGGCAACCCTAGGTGGTTGCCTCCACTACCCTTCTGTGCACATTGGACTTTTACACTCCTGTGTTATGTGTACAGTGCTACTGAGAACTCCACATGCAGCAGCATTGCTGTAGTATGAGAGGCCATTAGAGAACTCCTGGAAACTGGGCACATGGCTGTTGAACAGCCTGAATCTAGAATAGGTGGGATTTGCCAGAGACAATGGTCAAAGGCAGGGAAACATGGGAGGAGCCAGAAAATACCCAGCACTGGGAGAACAGATTATACACTGTGGCATGTTTGTGTATGTGGTGTGCATGTGTGTGTACACAGAATCTGGAGGTTGGTCTGAATGTGAACACTCTTTGCTGGATAGGTTGTATTAGTCTGTTTCCTGCTGAAGACAGATGCAGTATAAAAAGAGAACTTGAAAGGATATCGCTAAGCCACTTGATAAGCCAGGCTTCACAAATGTAATAACAGCTATACCTACCAACAAATGGAATGCTGTCTCAGCCATCAGTCTTAACCTTCCTCCCATATTTTAGACATGTCTGCCCTTTTTTATATTTTAAAGCACAAAATTAATGTTTGTGCAGTATATGCAGTCATTCATCTCCTTGTTAAGTTAAAAGAGGAATTTCCCCCTAAAAGTGCTCAACAGCTGTAAGAATGAGAGGTAGGGTTGCCAGCCTCCAGGTGGGGCCTGGAGATCTCCCGCTTTTACAACTGATCTCCAGCTGATAGAGATCAGCTCCCCTGGTGAAAAATGGCTGCTTTGAAGGGTGGATTCTATGGCATTGTACAATGCTGCAGCCCCTCCTCTCCCTAAACCCCACCCTCTCCTGGATCCACCCCCAAAGTCTCCAGGTATTTTCCAACCCAGACCTGGCAACCCTAATGAGAGGGAAGGTGTTTTTTGATGACATCATAGGGGGGCCAGCCAATCATTACCATGCACAGCTGCCTTTTGCTTCAAACTTGCAGAACTGTTCTTTTTTTCAGAATTTGTCCATGGGCAGAAATGGGTATGTTGGAATAAAAATAGTGAGGGTGCTTCCAAATGTGGCCCCACTGCTTGAAATGTTACTGTTTTCACTTTCACTTTCCTCTTTCTCCTCCTGCTGTGCACAGCTGCATGTTAAAGAGGTTGGATATATCCCTCATGCCTCTCTGGTAATTTACCCAGGTAATGGCTTAAAACCATATTTTTATGTGTGCGCATGCAGCATTAATGTTGGCATGTACTAGCCTGTCCATGTGTACATGATGCACAGAATATGTCTGTATTCACATGGGCAGAGCACGTTTTTGCATGCCTGTGTAAGAACGCTGTGCTTAATTTGTATATCCACTAAGCCAGGAAACAAATCTCCTTCGCAAAGGACTGGTTTGTCTCTCATACGTGTAGCTGTCTGGCAACTATTGGGAAATGAATACTGGACTGAATGGACTTCTGTCTGATCCAGCAAAATAATCCTTATGTTCTTATGGGTGGCCGTTACATGGGTGGGTGTTACATGGCAATAATGGACAAGGGAGAGGTGACCAATCTTTCTTCTGACAAATAATTGTCCTGAAATTGGATGTTAACTAGGGCAGACTAGAAGCCTAAGTGTATTTTTGTTGCAGGGTTTCAGTGGGTGGTTTTGCTTTATTTTCAAGATCCTACTCATCAAGATATTTTTGACTAGCAAGACTACATCCTGTTAGCTAGTGAGTAGTGATAGGGGTCAGGGGGCAGGGAATAATTTGCCATCCTCTAAAGAATAAAAATTGGTTCACTTGTTTGAGCAATCTGAACAGTTACTAAACAATTTACTAAACAATTCCATGAATTACATAGGAACGTCTTCTGAGTGATCCCTTCTTTGCTTCTGCTATCTTCCTTTGGTACACTATGACTATAGCATGTGTGATGCAGTTTAATCCCTCTGCGTATGTGTGTGTTAATGGTATAAATATAAAGTGGTGCATAGAGGATTCTGCCATGGAGCTGTAGGCTGGGCAAGATGATCTTCAGTTTTTCTTTTGCTCAGTGAGGCTACAATTCTAAGCCCTCAGATACCTTGAACACCTGCCATTCTTATCCTTGAGGAATATGACTGCACCTAGGGAAGATAGTGGGTCTCTCTAGTCTGAAAGAGCCTACAGAGTGCACTAATCCAGGAATTCTCAAATACTTTTTTTTGGGGGGGGGGCGGAATCTTCCTTCTCCCTGGAGTATTTTCCTGCTACTCACTGTCCCTATTCTGAATGGTATGTATAGTGTATAGAACATGGAAGCAGTCTGGAATTTGAGTCTATTAGCTTCATTCCTCCTCTATTAAAACTAAAACTAAAGCTAAAACTCACTTTTAAACAAAATAATGAAAAAAAGAGAAGCAAAGGACTCCCACAACATAATTCATCAGAATCCAGGTAGCTAAGCAATGAAGATCCCAATTACTAATAATGATAGGAGATCCTTGTTGATATATACTTGAATAATTCTAACACAGAATATGAGTACAATCCAGCAAAAGTCAACCATAAATGAAGCTGCAACTCGATTTGCCAGAAATCCATGACTGGATCTTCTTCCAAAGTTTTGACTTGTATTGGTGGTGGCATGATGGTGTATTTGTATTAAATTTGGGGCCACCATGCTGGGGGAACTTCTTTTAGCCTTTTCCCCTATTGCTCTTTCCTAATCCAGAGGCATATATTCCCCCTACCTCCAAGAGAAATAGTACCTTGGAAGAAATGGTGTGGGAGGAAAGATTTAAAAAACCTTTCCCAGCACCATGGCCTTGGTCTAATCCCTTCCCTTCCCATACAACTGCTTTCAAATAAAAGTAAAGAAGTCAGGAGATCCCATTGTGAATCTTCAGGGTCATATCTAGTTGTGCTCTAAGTCCCATTGCATTTCATCGCTCTCAATAACTTTTGCTGGATTGTTCCCAATGTCCTTTCAAAGTGGTAAAGATGGGCTCCGACAGATGAGAAAGACCACACATCTTGGTCTGGCTATAAAATGCAACTTCCACGGTCAAGCTGCCTTGGTTTTCTTCGAGTCTGTGCAGGAAAGCGAGTGGGGATTTCATTTTTTCAGCCTCCATTTGGCTTTGATATTCAAATCTATCTTCCCCATTGTAGTACAGCATTTCAGAGATAATTATATATATATATAGAAGGACAGGTATCTTTTCCTTTAAAACTCTAGCAACACAGAATAGTGAAACCAAATGGAGGTTGAAGAATTACCACCACCACCACCCCGTATGGCTCCAAGGCAACTTGAGGCTGTACAATCTGCATTTTACAAGTGAGCAAGTGCCTGTGATCTTAGCCTTTCCTGTTTGGGGAGATATGATCATCCTATGCTGCTCCTGGATATATGCCACTGTGTGCATCCAAGAAAAGCATTTGCTGATCCATTTTAACTCTTCTGCCTGTCCTTTTTTCCAGGGTTACAACTCCCCACAGGAGTTTATTGCTAGCCAGGGACCCTTGAAGAAAACAGTGGATGATTTCTGGAGGCTGGTCTGGGAGCAACATGTCTGCACAATTGTTATGTTGACTGTGGGTATGGAGAATGGACGAGTAAGTCTGATGGGGAACCTGCCTGTGTTTTGTTAGAGAAAAAGAACAGTAATGTGGTGGCAGTCCAGCACTATCAGTGCTTCCTGAACAGGTGTGGGTGGGCACATAGAGCAGAGACTTCTGATTAATGCTCCCAGAGATCTGCTGCTCTAGATCTCTGTGTGCACAGAATTCTAACATCCAAGTTAGATGTATGTAACTTTCTGATGACATCTTTAAGAAAAAACAAAAACCAGCCACTAAAAGCTGGAGTCTTGAATCAGGAGTAGAAGGGATGCTGTTCCCTCTAGCTGTTTTTGTGCTCAGAATCTCCCCCCCCCCCCATACACACAGGCATACTCAGCTTTAGGAGGGAAGGGTGGGTGTTTGCATAAACTAACACCTTGATCTGGATGGCCCAGGTTAGCCCAACCTCATCAGATCTCAGATGCTAAGCTGTGGTTAATACTTAAATGGGACACCACCAAGGAAGTCCACAGCTGCTATGCAGAGGCAGGAATTGGCAAACCACTCTTGCCCAGAAGACTCTATGGCAGGGGTGGCCAAACTTGCTTAATGTAAGAGCCACATAGAATAAATGTCAGATGTTTGAGAGCCACAAGACATGAACAAATATCACACACACATTTTTGTTAGAACATATGCAGATTTGCTTTTCTATTAACATTAAATGAGACTGCCAAAAATAAAAGCAAAAGGGGTAAAAACAGATATTGATAATGATATTTATTTGTCCAATGATATTTGTTTGCTAATGATGTTTGTCTAAAAGAGAGACAAGGAGAAAGAGAGGTGGAAAGAAGAAAGGAAAGAGGTAGAAAAAGAAAGAGAGAAACAAAGAAAGCAAATAGATGGGGAGGGAGGGCAGAGGGAGGGAAAGCCTACCCAGTGACATGTCCTTTTGTGGATCAAAAACTGGCTAATCAAAAGGAAACAGAGTGAGTATTAATGGGCAATTTTCTCAGTGGAGGGAGGTAAGCAGTGGGATACTGCAGGGATCATTACTCGGTCTGATACTTTTTAACTTGTTTATTAATGATTTGGAGTTAGGAGTAAGCAGTGAAGTGGCTAAATTTGCAGATGGCATGAAGTTGTTCAGGGTGGTAAGAACCAGGGAGGATTGTGAGGCACTCCAAAGGGATCTGTCGAGGATGGGTGAGTGGGCATCAATGTGGCAAATGGGGTTTAATGTGGCCAAGTGCAAAGTGATGCACATTGGAACCAAAAATCCTAACTATAAATACACGTTGATGGGGCCCGAACTGGCGGAGACTGACCAAGAGAGAGATCTTGGAGTCGTAGTTGATAACTCAATGAAAACGTCGAGACAGTGTGTGACCGCAATGAAAAAGGCCAACGCTATGTTGGGGGTTATTAGGAAGGGAATTGAAAACAAATCAGCCAGTATCATAATGCCGCTGTATAAATTGATGGTGCGACCTCATTTGGAGTACTGTGTACAGTTCTGGTTGCTACACCTCAAAAAAGATATTATAGCATTGGGAAAAGGGCAACTAAAATGATAAAAGGGTTGGAACACTTTCCCTATGAAGAAGGGTTGAAGCTCTTGGGGCTCTTTAGCTTGGAGAAACGACGGCTGAGGGGTGACATGATCGAGGTATATAAGATTATCCATGGGATAGAGCAGGTAGAGAAAGAAGTCTCTTTCTCCCTTTCTCACAATGCAAGAACTCGTGGGCACTCTATGAAATTGCTGAGCAGTCGGATTAGAACAGATAAAAGGAAGTCCTTCTTCACCCAAAGATTGATTAACACGTGGAATTCACTGCCACAGGAGGTGGTGATGGCTACAAGCATGGACAGCTTCAAGAGGGAATTAGATAAACATCTGGAGCAGAGGTCCATCAGTGGCTATTAGCCACAAAGTCTAGATAGGAACTCTCAGTCTGGGGCAAGTGATGCTCTGTATTCTTGGTGCTTGGGGGGGGGGCAACAGTTGGAGGGCTTCCTGCCCTCACTGCTGGACCTCCTGGTGGCACCTGGTGTTTTTGGCCACTGTGTGACATAGTGTCTGACTGGATGGGCCACTGGCCTGATCCAACATTGGCTTCCCTTATGTTCTTAGGGAGAGGAACACTGGCTGGGGAAGGGAAGACTGATCATGAAGGCATGCCCCCCCCCCCCCCCCGCTTCCCCAGCTGCCCTGCCGGGAGCTGCACAATATGTGTGGAAGAGCCGCATGTGGCTCCCAAGCCGTAGTTTGGCCACCCCTGCTCAATGTGGTTGCCATAAGTTGGCTATGACTTGATGGAACTTTTCGCCACCACATATTTTCAATTGTGTGAACTAATGCCTTCTGAGAAAATAATTGTGGCAGATTATTTATAAAGTAATCTCATGCACACCTAATATAGGCTAAAGCTGCGGTGGCTCAGAGGTTAAGATGCTGAACTGCAGACCGGAAGGTCAGTAGTTTGGCAGTACAAGACCCGAGTGCTGTGTGACAGAGTGAGCTCCCATCTCTGGCCCCAGCTCCTGCCAACCTGGCAGTTCAAAAGCAAGAAATTGCAAGTAGATAAATAGGTACCTCTTCGGAGGGAAGGTAACAGCGTTCTGTGCGCCTTGGCATCTAGCCATGCTGGCCACATGACCACGGAAACATCTTCAGACAGCACTGGCTCTTCGGCTTGGAAACGGAGATGAGTACCACTCCCTAGAGTTGGATTCAACTGGCTTTCAAGAAAGGGAAACCTGTACCTCTACCTAATTCTGCATAGTCAAACATCTGGTAAAACACACAATATCATTGAAGAAATATTTATGAAATCTTGTCAAATTACAAGCAAGTTAGAGGCTATATGATGGGCAAAGCGGTCCTCTTGTGCCTGTGCTGTGGTGCTGCTTGTCATCTCTCTAAGAGGAAAGCTACACAGCAGCCAAATGGAGGGAAAAGGTGCTCTGTCAGTGTTGGCAGGCACTGCCCCAGTGGCATCTGTGGCGTTTCTGCTGCAGGACGTTTTGTCCTGGCATTGTTGCTAGGTGGGGGTGGCGTGATAGACAGGGCAAGCAAGATCAATGGGACCCATGAGTTGAGGGGGCAGAGTCAAGTGTTTGTCACTGGCAGGGGCAGAAAGGAGTGGGCCACAGGAGTTGTCTGCAAGGATCACGTAGCTTGCATGGCACCCCCCCTACACACACACACTCCCTCCTCCCATAGTCCACAATGAACACCAACACCTGAGACATGCACAATGGCTGAGTTTTCTTGTGATTTATTTTTAGAATTATATTAATGTGTCCATTATTCTACATATAATTAATAATAAGATTTTTTTTTAAATGTTCATGGGATAATCCAAACCTTCCCATCATCCTGGGACACTCAGTAGTTCCAGTAAATGGGTAACTGCCCTCAACTGTGTACACAGCTTGTCAAGGAACCATTTGGAGGACATAAGCCTATCCTACCCCAGCCCCACTCCCCACCTCCTGTCATTGTGTTCAAGGTATTTAGGTCCACCACTAGGATCCTTAGTGGAGAAAAGATCTCAAGACCTTTCCAGATCTGAGGGAATGTTCACAGTGCAATTTTTCACATAACTTCCTCAAGTTAATGCCATCACTAATTTTTGCATGCCAAACTGAATGCCTCAGCTTGCATCTTGGTCCAATTCCTTTTTGTAAAAAAAAGTAATTCTGAATATAAATACTAATTTTGGTGCTAAAATCAAGAAAGTGCCTTTTGTTTAGATTTTGCATACCCCAGCAAAGTGAGCAATGTCTAACCAGAGCCTGGCTGCACACAAATGCTCTCAAGCAGACCAGTGAAGCTCTCTTGCAATTTGCAAAAAGCAAACTTGTATGCGCTGTATATAATGTGTTACAGTGAACAGAAACAGTCACGGTCGAGGAAGCAACATATGAAGTGTTTTCCACTGATGTGCGTTGGCATGAGCACAGTCAGTCTTCCTTCCTTTTGTGCACCCCTCTCTGGCTTTTATTGTTCTGCTTCCACAGAAAATGTGTTCTGCAAGGATTTTTTCCCCCCCCTCCTAGGTGCTTTGTGAATACTACTGGCCCTCGGACACTTCTCCTGTCTTTTCTGGGCAGATCACCATCCACTTGCTTGCTCAAAATTTTGCAGATGAATGGACCACACAGGAGTTCAAGCTCCAACATGTAAGTAGAGGACCCACATGTCTTTCTGCCACCATGACAGCTCCGAGTAAGTTTACCAAATCAAAACTGCCAATATAATGTATGTTGCAGAGCTGTACTGTTCTAGAGAGCACTAGTGTTTGCTGAGTGCTGAGTCTGCTGGGATGGGATTGCTGAGTGAGGTGGACTGGGGGGGACAAAATTTGGGGGGCCCAAGTCAGCTGAAGCCAGTGACATGCTGTATTCACCAAACATATTTTTGTAAAAAAAATTACTAATGCACTTCTGACTACAGGCACTAGCAGTGCAGGGAAGGCAGAGCCCTTCTGCAAAGTTTATTATGAGGCTAAGGGAAACCAGTTGGTAATCAGATCCTACTAGACCCATCAGCCAAGCCACCACTGGAGCAAGGCAAGACTGGTCAGCATAGGGATGCCTAATCCCCCAGTGGGTGCGGGGGTCTCCCGCTGCCAGGCCCCACCTCTCTGCCACTGGCCAGCTGGCCCATGGGGGGAGAATTACCCCCCCCCCAAAAAGGGAGAAGGCCCGGCATTTCTGCAACATGCCGACATGACCCAGAAGTGATGTAGGCACATCAGGGGTGATGCTCTGGTTTTTGGGCAAAAACTCTATGGTAAAAGCTAATTCTACCATGTGGTAGAAGCTAATTTGCCCAAAAAAACAGAGCATTGCCCCCCGATGTGTCTACGTCACTTCCAGATCACATAGGCATGTCACGGAAATGCCGGGTATTCTTCCCTGCTCCTGGGAACTGCAACCCCTTCCCCTGCTTGCTGCTTGGGGGATCCTGGCAACCCTAAGCCAGGACAAGCTACTCATTGCCAAGATACAGAGTCCTCACAAGGTCATTATCTATGGTTTCCCCTTTTCTTTAGTGTCACCCAGCTCCTGCACGCACTTCTTACAAGGGGGCAGTCCTATTAGAGTGAGGTGGGAATCCGCCCCTCTCAAAAAAACTTTTTTTGTCTTTTCCTACATTTCCCTAACTCGTCTGCACTTTTTGCCTCCCCCATTTTGCTCTCTTAGAATGTATTTAACATTATACCCCTCTGAGATCCCTCCTCTCCTCAGACTCCACCCTCCCCATTTGTCTGTCCTTACTTATAATGCGCCCCCCCCTATTTTTCATCTTGAACTCTTCATCTATCCTGCTTGACAATTTAGAATATATTTAACAGTAGTACAGCAGCAAACCTTTGTTAATACTATGAACAGATCGAGGTGGGGAGTAGTTAATATTTCCCCATAATCTATCAAAGTAGTAAAAGCATGCTCCCCGTCCCTCCACCCTTTACATGCATAATAACAGAATGTTAATCTGCCTTAGTGGTAACAAATGAGGAGCAGAAGTTAGAATATTTATTTACTTTATTGATATCCTGCCTTTCCTCCCAAGGGGGACCCAAAGTGACTTACATCATTCTTGTCTCCTTCATTTTGCCCTCACAGCATCCCTGTGAAGTAGGTTAGCCTGAGAGTGTGTGACTGGCCAGAGTCGTGGCAGAGTAGGGATTTGAACCTGGGTTTCCCAGATCCTAGTCCAGCACTTTAACCACTTAGCTTCCATTGCAAATAGCATGGGGGGGGTGTGTCTAGAAATAACTTGGGCCAGGATATTCCAGTTCCTTTCAATTCTGGCCCTGGAACTCTCACACTCATCCTGAAGTTGGTAGCCAGGTTTGAGGATCCTAGTTTTATTTTCTGATAAACTCTGCCTGCCACAAATGGACAGACAGATGGACATGTATGTCCTTTTGTTATTATAGGTGTGTGGTAAAAGCCAGCAAAGTTGTTTTGTTCTGATATTTGGTTTGGCTCAGGGTCATATGAGGGACCCCCAGAGGGAATCTTTGTCCGGGGGCCCATGGTGGCTCTCGGCAGCCCTGGATCTGGAATAAATGTTTTGCATGTGGCCTATTGAAAAGAAATCTGGAATAAAGAACATTAAAAGTGATTTTTAAATGATGGAGGACCCTTTGAGTCCCAGGTGAATCCCAGAAGTGATTCTGGCTAATGGGGGCCACTTCTGGACCAACTATCTTGGTTGCAGGACCCTAGAGGTTTATTTTACATTATTTATTTATGTTCCGCTTTTGTCTGCAATGGGCATCCAGAACAGCTCACAACATTGTTCTTTCCTCCTCCATTTTATCCTCACAGCAACAACCTTGTGAGGTGGGTTACGCTGAGGGAGAATAACAGGCTGAAGGTCACCCCATGAGCGGGGATTTGAACCTGTGTCTCCCAGACCCTTGTACAGTACACTGACTATGACACCACACTGGCTGTTCAGCAAAGTTTAGAAGCATATTTTGCTACAAATGCCCCTCTAACATAGTTCCTCAGGGTTAGTGCTTCTGGACCTGCATTTCCAAGGTCTCATACTGAGTGGTAATTGTAACATACAGGTTCCCAAACTCATTTGAAAAGGTTCAGCAGTGAGCATTCCCCTTTGTTTGTTGAACAACTCTATCAACTTGACTTGCTGCAGTGAGCACTAATGTGGGCCTCCCATCACAGGCAGGGCTCAAAGAGGAGAGGAGAGTGACCCATCTGCACTATACAGCATGGCCTGATCATGGTGTCCCCGAGTCCACAACTTCCATCATAGCCTTCATAGATCTGGTGCGAACGCATGTGCAGAATGTAAAGGACTCTGGGCCTACACTGATACACTGCAGGTAAGTTACAGGTAGCTCACCTGTCCACCACTCTCTGCCTGAAACCATGAAAGCAACAAGGAATGGAAAAACCCCACACTGATAGAAGAACATCAACATAGTTTCAGTTATTTTCTCTGGTCAGCTAAGAGCAAATTCACACATTTCAGAAAAACCACGAAGTACAGCCCTCCTTAGACTGCACCACATCAAAATACAGGTAGGGAATGATATGTTGGAATACTTTCCCATACTACAGTTCTTTGTATTTGAAAAGCCAGTTCTAGATGTGCTCTTTTCTCTGCCAGGCTGCCTTTCCACATGCAGATAGTTTCGCCATTAAGGAACGTTGACAAGCATTCTCCATGTCTGTATTTTGAAACTGACTTTTTCAGAACACCTTGGAATAGATGTTTTTAAAGGCTACTTTTAAATAGTGGATACTTTTCAATAGGGTCATTGCCAAAAGACTGGGTTTACCATTTCATTATTCTAGTCTGTGTTTATAGGCACACAGAAAAGGTAGCTAATGGAGATCATCCATAGCTTTGGAATACACTGATGACACCCAGCACTGTATTACATTAGTTAACCCACCAGTTGCAACTTTGTCTTAAATCATTGTGTAGACACTGTGGCCAAGTGAATGCCAGCCAGATGGACACCGTTGCTGTCCTCAACCAAATACCTGGTGGAACATTGGTGCCTTACAAGCCCTGCAGAACTGCATCAAGTCCTGCAGGGCACAGATGTTACTAGGCAGAGAGTTCCACCAGGGTGGGACCTGGGCGCTAAAGGCCCTGGCTGAGGACTGCCGGATATCTCTTGGGCCAGGGACCACAAGCAAGTTCTTGTAATGCCCTTCATAATGCCTTTGTTTCAAGAGGCCTTTTTTGAGTTATTAATGTTGTCTTAAATAATTCACACACACACATATGGGATGTCAAGATTGTGTACCTGTAGGGTAAACTCCAGTGTATGTTGTTTTTAGCTTTTTATGAATATTGCTGTTATTGATACGTACAGAAATTGGAAACGTCAGATAAATAATTGCCTCTATTATTTTGTCAGTGATAAGATATGGACAAACATGTATCAGAACATCTACATAACGTGAGATCTATGATGCCAAATTCCTGGTCTGTTTTAGCTTGTCTAGACTAGAAGGTATTATAGGCGGGGCCAGTTGGGCACAGAGCAAGAAACAAAAAAAAACAGAGCCATCGAAGCTGTGTTGGGAGCAGCCTGTTAAAATCTCATCTTCCACTCTGCTATTGCAGTGCTGGAGTGGGCCGCACCGGCACCTTCATTGCCCTTGACCGGCTCCTGCAGCAGCTGAAGCACGAGAAGATGGTGGATGTGTTCAACACCATGTACAGTCTACGGATGAGCCGCCATGTGATGATTCAGACTCTGGTGAGAATATGAGACCTCCCCTTCCACTGCCTCCATTACCAGATCACTTAAGGGTATGACATAGCCTTAACCTTTCCAGTGAGCCTTTATAAGCTTCATAGCCTAAAGAAGTTTGCATCTTGACAGCTGTTCTGCCCAGACGCATGACACTCTGTGGCAGTCCAACAAAATGCACAAGGCTGATGTGCAAAAACAGTTCACCCAAGCCAAAATGCTCTCCTGATTAGATCCCCATATATAGTGATTTTGAGTAAACGTGGTTTCTGCTATACCATCAGAGGCAAATTTCTGAGAGCTGATCTGCACATGCAGAGAAATCAGGTACTGCTGCCTTTCTGGGAATGTAATATTGCAGATCACAGGTAGAGATCCTGTGTGCCCCTGTAGGGTTGGGTAGGGAAAAGAATGAAACAAGCAGCTTCAGGGAGATGGACACATTTGGAAGTATATTCCAGAAGCCCCAAAGATTAGCTGCTAACTAACCTGCATGTAGCATGAACATGTGAAGCTACCTTATACCGAATGAGACCCTTGGTCCATCAAAGGCTGAGGACAGACTGGGAATCTGATGCGGAACGACAGCAGGGCAAAAAGCCGCACTGGCCAGACTCATGCGGGAGCATTCCGAGGAGAAGGCGCAATGACGCGTCCACACTGCTGTGGAGTGGCCCCTGGCGGGCCTGTTTCGACAACCGGTGCATGGACACCTATGCACATGGGCGCAGCAGCAATTCTAAGGACCTTCTAACTCCACAAGCTGGAAAATGCACCCAGGGCCACTTGTACGCATGAGCGCATATGCGCATCTCTCCGTGGTGGCACGTTCACACTGCCGCCTCCGTTTGAATCCCACTTCTTCCTGTCCACACAGCCAGGAAGCAGGATTCAAGCGGAGGAAGTCCCCTGGACACCGCTTTCTGCCAGTGTCTGACTGAGGCGCTATGAAAGCACTTCAGAAACGGGTGAGCACAGAAGGGAGACGGAGGACAGCTGCCTCCCTTCCTCTGCTTCTAAAGCAGACCTATCCCGGGCCACATTGCCAGTCTGTCCTCAGCCAAAGTCAGTACTGTCTACTCAGACTGTCAGTGGCTCTCCAGGGGCTTTCACATCACCTACTGCATGATCCTTTTAACTGGAGATGCCAGGGATCACTGAGCCACAGCCCTTCCCATGATTGAGAGCAGCCTAATAAACCTCACCACCTTTGGACTGTATAATGCCTGAATCAGCATCTTCCTGCTTCCTGTTGCAGAGGTTACTCAGAGGCTGCACAAATGCTCAAATCATCTCCAGTTGCTGTAGGACAGGATGGAGGAACTATTCCTGACAACAGACCTCCTCGTTGGTTCACTGTGCATGTTCAGTGAGCTAAATTCACACCCAGAGTTTTGAATATGTCAGGTATAGCAACAGCAGTGTACCCCTGTGAGGTGTGTGCACTGGTAGCATTTTCTATCGTCCAGTTCAAAGCAAGTATTCAAAATACTTTCTGTTTTACTGATGAGCATTTAATTTACACCTGCCATCTGTATACTGGTGGAATTTTACATTTGCCTTTTTTGTTGCACCTGAGCAGGTGACTTGGTCAGTATATTACACTGATCATGGAATGACCCAGAACAACAATTTACACAACCTAGAAAGTCAGTACTGACACTAGAATACAGACCAAGGACCTCCCAGTTGTACATTACCATAATTAGATCCTGCTTCAAAGTGTACTGGGATGCTAGCCAGTACCAGAGGGTCTGCATAAATGATAATTGTGTGCTCTTCTCTTCTAGGGGCAGTACATTTTCCTGCACAATTGCATCCTAGAGAAGATCTCTGAAAACCCACTTATTGGCCTATCCGGAGTAGATCTGTAAGTCTCCATTCATCTTCTGTTTCCACATTAACCCACCTTACATAGGCCTCTCCTCAGTTATCCCACACAGCAAAACTGTTCCCTAGATGGAGTTGGACTGTGGCTCAGTAGTACAGCACTTGCTTTGAAGGCAGAAGGTCCCATGTTCAATCCCCAGGATATTCAGTTAAACTTAAAAGTATCAGGTGATGTGAAAGACCTTAGCTTGAGGTCCTGGAGGAGCCACTGCCTGTCAAAATACACAGTACTGACCTTGATAGACCAATGGTCTGATTCAGCATAAGTTAGCTTCATGTGTTCATTTGAAAGAAGGACCCTACCACACAATCCATTTTGTACAAAATAGAGTATCCCATTGCTCAACACCAGCTTTTCTGTGCATATCTGTCAGCTTGTGTAAGATTGACTTAATGGGCAAGCTGAAAGATTGTTTTGTTATATTTCTCTGAAGCTCCCACCCCATCCCTCTGAAGAGCTTTGTTCAGCATCATGCAAGGAACAGTTACAAGGCCAATGCTGGCTTCCTGAGGGAGTATGAGGTAAGAGTGGGACATGGTGGTTACAAGGGGAGACCAAAGGAAGCAGTGCTATGGGTGGGTCATGTCAGAGCGCTTGTAGTGATGACCACTTTGAGGTGCACCACAGGCTTAAGCACAGCTTCAGGCCATAGACCCTTCTGTTATAGTACAGTACAAAGCTGAGGCTATGCTGTTAGCGTGTGTGGTTGGAGAGATTCATGTGCCCTAGACTTCTGCCTGTATGAACATAACCTGTTGTCCCATCTGGCCTAAATCCACATGAAGAAAACCCTCTGCTGCCTTTCACTCCTATACTAGAGGAATTGTTGCCTTAGGTTCTGCGGCAGTGGTGGTGGTGGTGGTGGTAGAAAGTGCTGTTAAGTCACGGCTGAATTATGGCGACCCAGTAGGGCTTTCAAAGCAAGAGACGTTCAGAGATGGTTTGCCATTGCCTGCCTCTGTGTAGTGACCCTGGACTTCCTTGGTTGTCTCCCATCTTGTGAAGCAAAGTGCCTTCTCTACGAACCCCCCCCCCAAGGGTTAATGTGAACAGTGTTGGGCCTGGGCTGACCTGCAGGTGTTAATTGGCTCTCTGGCCTGCAGGCTCCTTATCATCCTCAGCTAAAGATGGAGGACAGTTAATTGGTTTCTCATAGGAACCTGTGATCTGTGATGGAAAACAGAGGCTGGGCTGTGAGAGGTGATGAAATCTTCCAAAGGTTTCTCGTAGACACACATCGTGATTGGATATCACCACCTCCTGATGTGCTGGGCCAAAAGCTATAATTAAACTGTGGCCTGGGGGGTAGCTTCCTGAAATTTTCTCGGACTAGAGGCCTGCATTATGTTTTGTAATTGCCAAATATATAGACAACGCTGATTTGCAGCCTTTCTATTGAAACTGAGGTTTGTGCCACAGCGTTAGGTAGTGAAGCTAGCTTTATTGTTTTTTGTTCTGTATGATTTCTGAGTAATGTATTGGCAATTACTATTTTTCCTTCCTTAAGACTTCTGAATAAATTTAATATTATTATATAAACAGCAGTCTGGTTCTTGTGCGCACTCACCCTGGGGACCCACAGAGTTTAACTTCTCGTTTCCTGGACACGTCGAAATGCTAACCACAGCTGACCCTGTTTGGCTTCCAAGATCTGATGAAATTGGGCTATTAGGCTTAAGGGGACATGTCCACACTGGGCAATGGCACACAAAAATGGCAGTAAAAGGATCAGTAACGAAATGATGTAGCTTCTAGTGCAAGTTTAGAGGAAGTAATGAGAACCTGAATACACTGAAGTCAAGAGAGAGTTCATTGAGGCAATAAATAGCTAACTTAAGCAGTCACAATTGTGTCAAACATTCATACAGTACAAGAATGTCCATGTGAAGATACCAGTATTCCAAATGCCCCCCCCAAACACACACACTGTGCAATGTGTTTTAGTCAAGAAGGGGGAGACAAGAGTCCAGCACAATTGTACAAGAAGCTAGTTCAGAGATCACCTCTACCTGTTCATGAGTGTAAGAGGTCTTAGGCTGTACCTACTAATTTCTTAGGGATGATCCACATGTTCATCACCAGATGACAGCAGCAGTGATTTATATGTGTGGATAAGCCATCGCAGATCATACACCACAGATACAGTATTCATATCATCTTACACACAAGACTCTTCAGTGGTGTCTGTGATCAGCTTTGCCCTTGGATGTATAAGAAAGGGCCACTTTCTGTTCTGCTGACTGAATAGGCAGGTCCTCAGTAAGGGAATTCATTTTTTAAAAAAATGTTCATTTTAATTTAGCTTCTGTTTTAAAAACTTTACTATTAATCCTTGTTTTCATTATTAGTTTTGTTCCCATCAGTTTCAATAGAAACATGTTGCATTCTCGGTGTAACTGTACCAAATATAATTATTTACCATACTTAGATTAATAACTATATAGACAAAAATGTCCTTCCTTGTAGTTATTTGATTTCTGAACATCAGATACACATGTCCAGTGCTCAGAAATCCTACCAAGTAAGATTACCATCTCTTACCCCGCATGCTGGATGTTGCTCTTAATTTTCTAGCTGAAGCTGGAGAAAAGGCTGCAGGGCTCCTCTGCTCCTCCTCCTCCATCACATCCCCCACCCCAGTTCTCAGTCCCAATCCCTCACCTGCAGCAGTGAGGAGGTCTCTAGGTATGTTGGGCTGAGAGGTGGCAATCCTATTGTCAGATCATTGTAGGACTTCAGCACCAAGTAGGGTTGCCAATCTCTACACAGGGCCTGGAGATCTGGAATTACAACTATCTCCAGGGAACAGAGATCAATTTCCCTGGAGAAAATGGATGCTTTGGAGGGTGGACTCTTATGGTTATGGCATGATACCCTGCTAAGGTCCCTCCCCTCCCAAAATAACACCCTACCTAGACGTCACCCCCAAATCTCCAGGAATTTTCCAATCCAGGGTTGGCAACCCTAAGGTACACATAGGGCTGCCAAGTCAGCCCGGGGGGCGGGGGATTCCCCGCTACAGGGGTTCCCGATCCGCCAGCCAGCATTCGGCCAGCGGGGGGATCCCCACCCCCGAAGTCATCCAGTCAGGATGACTTCCCCAGCGTAATGACATCACCCGGAAGCAGGGGTCATTTTGTAGAAAAAGAGGTGCAGGAGCTCATTAGCATAACTCATTTACATATGCCACACCCCCTAACATACCGGAAGTGTGTCAGAAGGCAACACCCACCCCTCAGGCTCCACTCCACAGGTGAGTGAAACTGACCTGCTCTTCCTCCATTCCCTTCCCCATCCAATACTTTGTGCAATAAAAATAAGTGTAAAGAACACACCTTCATTCTTTTCCTGCTCCCTTAAAACCACCAGGTTTCAAGTAGACTTGAGATACCCAGGACATGTGCACCACCCATCCCTTCCCCTTCCCCTCCCCACAACAAGACACCCTGTGAGGTAGGTGGGGCTGAGAGAGGTCTTTTGAGAACTGCTCATGAGAGAACAGCTCTGAGAGAACTTGTGACTGGCCCAAGGTCACACCAGCAGCTGCATGTGGAGGAGTGGGGAATCAAACCCGATTCTCCCAGATTAGAGTACAACTCCTGACCACTACACCAAACTGATGGGGTGGAAGCTGCTGAAGGGTTGGTGAAATTTCTCCAGTACTTATGTGCCATGTGCCCAGATAAAAAATGGTATACTTAGAAAATTTATATGCCACCTTGAGCAAGTCTCTGGAAAAGCAGCGCACAGTCATAAAAGGAACAATGATAAAATTATCAATATTAAAACAAAACATTAAAAACAATAAAGACCCTAGCAGCGCTTTCCCCTGGGCGCTGCGCCTCTGCACTGCTCGGGGAAGCTGAGGAGGGGGCGGAGCTTGGTCATGTGCCCGCCCCCTGGGCTCCTCACTCCCAGAGCTGCGCTCCTGAGCGCTCCTGCTCCAACGGACCCCTGCCCGGAAGTAACGTCATCACATTGGGGACGTTGCCGGGACGATGCTCTAGCAATCGCCCCAAAACTCTATGGTACCATAGAGTTTTGGGTCGATTGCCAGAGCATCGCCCTGGCAATGCCCCCAACGTGATGATGTCACTTCTGGGTGACATAATCGTGGCGTGTGTGTAAGCACGCGCGCCAGGGAAGCTCCCGGACCGAGGAGGACTCCCCCCCGCCAGTAAGTCTCAACGACTTGGCAACCCTAGGTACACGTTTGACATGGCCTTTTGTGTGACAAGGCTGGCTCTGTGTTGTTCTCTACAATCACTTGTTGAAGCTCTTGGACTCAACCCTTCTCCCCTGACCTCCAGGATCCTGCTATGCCTATTCTTAGTGGAAACTTCATCTCTGAGCCAGTCTCCCCCTTCCTTTCTTACCCTGCTTCTCTCTAGCAGATGCTTTTGGAGGCAGCAAAAGAGGAAGTCAGTTCTGCCGCATCACTTCCTAGCAACCAACAGATCAACTTCTGCTCTAGCAAGATCCCTTGTGAGTAATGGTGTTTTGTTTGGTGCATTAGAAGCTGGATTGGTATAGGGAAATCATTGCTCATGAATTATGCCAAAACCCCCAAAGAGCTCTGAGAACATACATAGCATTGAAAAGAGCTGTACTGTTTTGGGCAAAAGCATTCTAATTTGGGAGGGAGCTAGTGTGCTTTTTAACATTTGCATACAAATGAACCCTGTGTGTCCAGGGCCCTCTTGTTTTCTCCAAATTATTAATATTATTATCACTCCTAATAACAGAGTGAGTCCCTCCCCACTATGATCGCAAAAGGCACAAAACCAGGCCACTAAAGCAGGGCTCAACAAGGTCAGCCAGAGCACCAAGGAAGGGTGGAATCTCCAACTGTGCAGAAAATATGACTTTGTAAATTAACCACAAGAAACAAACAGACAAACAAACAAACAAGGTCTGTTGAGGACCAAATGTGCTCCAGGAGGCATGGAATGTTAAGGGAAATTGACAATTAAATGAAAAAGTGTGGGAGGGGGGCTTGGCCATCTCAAGCCTCTGAGTGTTTACAGAATCCTGGAGAGTGTAGGAGTGAATAGTGATGCTGTATATAATATAAAAAGTGTGCTGGTGCTAATCACGAAAGCAGGCCTCTCACAGAAAAAGTGCACGGGAGGCTCAGGCATGCAATGTTAAGATCATTTGAGTGCCAATTAAAGAAAAAGGAAAATGGGAAGAGGAAAATTGGCCTCTCCAAGTTTTTATACTATCCTGCATGGAATTTCTCAGTCTATTTCTGTTCCACATCACAATTCTTTACCAGCTCTCAGCTTTTCCCTTATACTTATACTCAGGGCTGAGCTGAGCCTGATATACTGTGTTAAACCTGTGCAGTTCCCCTCACACAAAGGGTGTTTTGCAGATGATCATGCCAAAGTGAAGTTTTCAGCACTGGATCGGGATCCTTTCTCAGACCTCTCACATGTCTGGTTCATCCCTGTGAGTTCATTATACCTTCTGTTTTCTTTTTTTTCTGGTCCTCCAAATAGTATATGATGCATGTTGCACCCTAGTGGAAGGAATCACTTTCTTTTTTGCTGTCAAGTCACAGCTGACTTATGGTGATCCCATAGGGTTCTCAAGACAAGAGACGTTCAGAGGTGGTTTGCCATTGCCTGCCTCTGTGTCAGGACCCTGGTATCCCTTAGAGGTCTCTCGTCCAAATAGTAGCCAGGGCCGACCCTGCTTAGCTTCTTAGATCTGATGAGACTGGGCTAGCCTGAGTATCCAGGTCAGGGAGGAATCACTTACTCATGTCAAATGTACATATTTTCCCCTGATTTAGTTTTCACGTTGGTGTAAAAGACATATGTTAAAATTTATTGCTATGTATAAATTAATAAGATATGTTGTAGCATAGTGCTCAAGAATAACCCAATTGCTGTTGGATTGAGAAAATGATTCTATAAAGACAGTCAGTCTTGGAGCCACTGATCCAACATTTTCATTGTAAGCATAGGTAAATGTGTGGAAATGCAGTAATCAAACATGCAAATGACACAAAGGGGATGTTTTGAATATGGGCTTCAAAATTAAAATAATATTTGTAAACTGAGCAGTAAATGTGCAAGTATAAAAGGGTGTTATTACTCAAAGTTAGCTAAAATGAAATGCACAAATACAAAACCACTTTATAATAGTTGCCTGGCGGTGCTGTTGAGATTATATGACCCAGAAGAGTATCATTGTTCCAAAATGGCAAGCACTGTTTTTTGTTCCATTGGCAGAAATATATTCCAGACAAATGAGCACTGCTGATGATAATCAGATGTTAAAGCATGGTCAGCTGTACCCAAAGGCCCCGAGACTGGCATATCACAAGTACCAGGGCAGTGCTGGAACTGCTAGTTGATATCCTTTGCCCACTCTACAGAACAGAAATATGTGAAAGAAGCCCTCCCCTATCAAAGTGCAGAGAGCACAGCAATTGCATTCAAGTCCATAGCATCTCCCGTCCTCAACCAATCAAAGAGCAGCATGCTAACAATACTCTTGTGACAGGCAGAGCTTGTGTCCTGAGGTGGGGTACCTGTAAGGGCTCTGAGCAGAGCATTGTTAAAGGTTTGCTACAACAATATTTGTACTCTCCTTTGGCTGTTTATGCCATGTGTTCCTTCTCTGTGCAAAGTGCTCTTTCTGTGGGGTTCCTATCATCAGAGTGTATGTTCTAAGAGTGTACAGTATGAGGCCAGAGAGATATAGCACTATGCTGTGCCCTCTGTCATCTGAGCTATAGTCCTGACTGGCTTTATATAGTTTTTACTTTGTCTTGTTTTTTGCAGGGCTGCAACTCAGCCAAGGATTATATAGCTATTGAAGGACCTGACAAACTAGCCCTGGAGGAGTTCTGGGGGCTGGTCTGGGAATATGGTGTCCACACCATCATTACTTTAACATCTGGACAGACAAGCAGCCTGGTAAGCCAGTTGTATGCAGATATATAGGCATTCAGTGGGTTCATGGCATTCAGTGGTTCAACAGAACAGAATTATGGGAGGAGTTCAGTTGGGTATGTAGAGTTGTCAGGAAAGTCTATCTCATGTAATTATAAAACAAAGTGTGAGTCCAGTAGTGCTTTTAAGACCAACAAAGTTTTATACAAGGTATAAGCTTCCATGTGCATACATACTTCTTCAGTGACCGTCTGGTATATATAAAAGCCCTGATGTATTGGCACTTTCCAGCTCTCCCATTGGCTGTGCTGTGCACTGGCTGTGCTGTGCGCTCCATTAGCCATTGGCCCATCAACCACCACTCAAGAGTACTCACGTGCCATTGGCTGGGTGCTACGTTCACTCCTGTCCCCTGCCCACTGCCATTCCTTGTCTGAATAAACTGCCAGAACTGCTGGATGACTCACTTTCTCCTCAGTGGCTGTTGCTAGGCAACCAAACTTGGTTCTGTCAGGCAGGAGGCCCTGTCGAGATCTACTTTGGCCTTTATGGGGAACTCACTGGGGCCAGTCCTGACTAGGGTTGCCAGCTCCAGGTTGGGAAATTCCTGGAGATTTTGTGGTGGAGTCTACAGAAGCCAGAGTTTGGGGATGGGAGAGGCCTCAGCGGAATAGAATGCCATACAGTCCACCATTCAAAGCAGTTATTTTTTCCAGGGGGAGACCTAGGTTCTTGTTGTAGAAGCTGAGTGGGTGATTTTGGACCAGTCACAGATTTTCAGCCTAACCTACCTCACAGGTTTGTTGTGCAGATCAAAAGGGGGAGATAATGATGTAAGCTGTTTTGGTCCCCACTGCAGAGAAAGAATGTACTTTTCCTCCTGAGGAACCATTGTTGCCAATCTCCAGGTGAGGGCTCAGGATCACTCAGAATTACAGCTGCTTTCTAGATGGCAGAGATCAGTTCCCCTGGAGAAAATGGTAGATTCTGTATCATTATACCCTGTGAGGTAGCCTCCCCATAACAGCCAGTGTGACATAGGAGTTAGCGCTTCAGAGCAGGGTCTGCCATACCCAGATTCTTGCTGTGGAAGCTGATTGGATGATTTCAGACCACTCACAGACTTTCAGTCTAACCTACCTCACAGTGGATTTGTGCAGATCAAAAGGGAGAGAGGAGAATGATGTGAGCTGCTTTGGTCCCTACTGCGGAGAAGGACTGTACTTTTCCTAGGTAGAGGCTGCAGGGAGGGGGGAGGAGACGGAGAAATCAGAGGGGCAGATAATGGTACGTTGATGGTTGGCTGGGAAGGAGATAAGGTTCAGGTTACGAAATTCCTGGAGAGTTGAGGGGTGGATCCTGGAGAGGGTGGGATTTGAGGAGGAGTGGGACCTTAGACAGTTACACTGCCAGACTCCACTCTTGAAACCAGCCATTTCCTCCTGGGGAACCATTGCTGCCAATCTCCAGGTGAGGGCTGGAGATCACTCAGAGTTACAACAGCTCTCCAGATGGCAGAGATCAGTTTCCCTGGAGAAAATGGTGGACTCTGTGTCATTATACGGTGATGAGGTTGCCACAGCAAATTGACGCTGAGTGCCCAAGAGTGGGGCACGTGCCCAGAGCCTCTTTCTAGACTCTGTTGTATTTATTCCTAGTATATTATAAACCAAGCTTGTTATTCCAGTTTGGTCCTTGCATATGTTAAACACTGTTCATTGTTGCTGTTGTTCAGTCGCACAGTCGAGTGTGACTCTTCGCAACCCCATGGACCACATCACGCCAGGCGCTCCTGTCTTCTGTCGTGCTCCGGAGTTTGCTTAATTTCACGTTTGCTGCATTGATAATACTGTCTAATCATCTCATCCTTTTCCGTTCCCTTCTTCTTCGATCTTCAGTCTTTCCCAGCATCAGGGTCTTCCCCAGTGAGTGCTTCCTTCTCATTTGGTGATCAAAGTATTTGAGCTTCAGCTTCAGTATCTGGCCTTCCAGGGAACAGTCAGGGTTGATTTCTTTTAGGATTGACTGATTTGATCTTCTTGCAGTCCAAAAGACTTTCAAGAGTCTTCTCCAGCATCATAATTCAAAATAATCTATTCTTCGGCGCTCAGCCTTCTTTATAGTCCAACTTTCACAGCCATACATTACCACTGAGAATACCATTGCTTTGACAATACGGACTTTTGTTGGCAGGGTACTTTTTATTATGCTGTCTAGGTTTGCCATCGCTTTCCTCTCAAGGAGCAGGCGTCTTTTAGTTTCATGGCTGCAGTCACCGTCTGCAGTGATCTTGGATCTCAGGAAGGTGAAGTCTGTCACTGCTTCCACGACTTCCCCTTCTATTTGCCAAGGAGTGATGGGGCCGGATGCCATGATCTTAGTTTTTTTGATGCTGAGTTTCAAGCCAACTTTTGTGCTCTCCTCTTTCATCCTTAGCAAGAAATTCTTGAGGTCCTCTTCACTTTCTGCCATTAGAGTGGTATTGTCTGCATATCTGAGGTTATTGATGTTTTTCCCAGCAATCTTAATTCCGGCTTGTGATTCAACCAGGCTGGCATTTCGCATGATGTACTCTGCATATAAATTAAATAAGCAAGGTGACAATATACATCCTTGTCGTACTCCTTTTCCTATGCTAAACCAATCAGTTGTTCCATATCCGGTTCTAACTGTCACTTCTTGACCCTTATACAGGTTTCTCAAGAGACATGTGAGGTGGTCTGGTACTCCCATCTCTTTAAGGACTTGCCATAGTCTGTTGTGATCCACACAATCAAAGGCTTTAGCATAGTCAATGAAGCAGAAGTAGATGTTTTTCTGATACTCTCTTGCTTTCTCCATAATCAAGCAAATGTTAGCAAATGATCTCTAGTTCCTCTACCTCTTTGAAACCCAGCTTGTACTTCTGGTAGTTCTCTATCCATGTACTGCTGAAGCCTAGCTTGTAGGATTTTTAGCATGACCTTGCTAGCATGTGAAATGAGTGCAGTTGTGCAATAGTTTGAACATTCCTTGACATTGCCCTTGTTTGGAATATAAACTGACCTTTTCAAATCCTGTGGCCACTATTGTGTTTTCCAAATTTGCTGGCAAATTGAGTGCAGCACTTTAACAGCATCATCTTTTCTTTGAATAGCTCAGCTGGGATACCACCACCTCCGCTAGCTTTGTTGTTTGTAATGCTTTCTAAGGCCCATTTGACTTCACATTCCAGGGTGTCTGGCTTGAGGTCAGTGATTACACCGCTGTGGTTGTCAAGGACACTGAGGTCCTTCTTGTATAGTTCTTCTGTGTATTCTTGCCATCTTTTCCTAATCTCTTCTGCTTCTGTTAGGTCCCTACCGTTTTTGTCCTTTATGATGGCCAGCTTTGCATGGAATGTTCCCTTGATTTCTCCAATTTTCTTGAAGAGATCTCTAGTCCTTCCCATTCTATTGTTTTTCCCTATTACTTTGCATTGCTCATTCAGGAAAGCCTCCTTATTTCTCCTTGCTGTTCTCTGGAAATCTGCATTCAGTTGGGTAAATCTTTCCTTTTCACCTTTGCCTTTCACTTTCCTTCTTCCTCTGCTATTTGTAAAGCCTCATCAGACAGCCACTTTGCTTTCTTGTATGTATTTTTCTTTGGGATGGTGGTGATTGCTGCCTCCTGTACAATGTCTCGATAGTCCCTTAAACCTATTCTTCACCTCCACTGTTTATTACTCTTATGCTAATTTGCTGCTCATCCTCTACCTATATATATGGACTAGTATCTTCCATTTCAATGTATCTGAAGAAGTGTGCATGCACACAAAAGCTTATATCTTGAATAAAATTTTGTTGTCCTAAAGGTGCCACAGGCCTTGAACTTTGTTTTGCTGCTTGAGACTAACACGGCTACCCGCCTGACACTCTCTTCATGCAATTATGGTCATGTGGGATACACTTTCCATAAAAGGAAAAACCCCATGCAGTTGGGACAGTGCAGCCACACAGGCAGGGCTGCTTTGCAGGTTTCTTTCCCATACAGTCAGCACCTTCCTTGCCATGTGGGTGCCATTTCCATGGGAAAGACCCACACTAAGCAGCCTTGCCCCCACTTTTGTAGATCACATTTCACTGTGGGGTGAAATGACACAGAAGTGCTTTCCATGGTTCTAGTATAATGTTTAAAGGGGCCCTTAATTCCTTCCATTGCTCATTGCCTCTCTGGAAACGTTATTAAAATTAAGTCCCAGAAATATTTGCATGGAAAATGTAGTGTCAGAACCAGCCATTCATATGGATTTTGCTGCACTTTGATGGGCTGGTTTCATTTTTCTGCATTCTCCTTTTAATAGTGAAAGAGGCTGCATTCTTCTTTAAACCAGGTGTGCATCTGCAAGTTCCTGCACAGATTGCTCTCTGCTAGGCACAGTTATTCTAAATGGCCAGTAGTAGTTGTGCTGTCAAGCCCAGCAAGAAGCTGATGAAATGCTAACCTTGCAGTCCCTGTTTTTGTGTAGGCTCCAGATGACACCTGCTGGCCTTCTGATGGCGAACCTGTCTGCACGGAGATGCTGACCATTCAACAAGGCCCTGAGAAATCTGTTTCAGGGTGGCCATGCATTCAGCTCCGACTGAAATGTGTATGTGAGTGGGGTGGTGGTGGAATGTATACGTGAGAATGGGGAAGGAATGTGTGGAGCCAAACAGTCCATCCAATGGAGACCAATCACCAGCAGACTTAGGGGGAAATGGAATTTCAATAGTTCAAAAAAAGAGTTAATTAAGCCTATGAGGAAGGAGATTGATTTCTTCTCCGGGGGGCGGGGTGGGGAGTTACTACATACATTAGTCTCCCTAGCACCATTTCCTGTAGGCATTGAGGAACTGCCTGAAATGAAAGGATGTTGCATGGCCTGTGTCCACTAATAGTTTTCAATGGATGTTTCAGAGGATGGATTTCACTCGTGGTCAGGGCCTAATTATTGTCTTTGTGACTGGAAAAGGGTTTAACTTTTCTTCTTCCTGGTGTACATGTTGTGGCTTATTTATATCAGTCACCTGCACTGTGGCAAAGGCTGATGTGGGAAATTGCTGATCCAGTCATGTCTTGTGGCAAAAAAATGAGCCGGCTAACCTTCTGACCTCTTCCTACTGTGTGGTTCTGGTGTCCCTGCAGCAGATCTGTCACAGAAAGATGTCACCAAGTGCAGGGTCTGTATTGGAAGGCAGCGGAATCCTATTACTTATGGCTATTTTCAGGTTACCATTGCTGTACAGACCACAGCATCCTTATTACCTGCGATGCCAGAGTCACTGTTTATCTGTAGATTTATCTGATTCAATTTCCTACCTGTCTGGGAAGGGACAAGAAAGAAGCATTTTGGCATGAACTGCCCTTGTGCCTCTGGCCTTTCCACTCACCAAAGCTCCCCCTGCCTGATGGGCCTTTTTTTATCTTAAGTGGCTCTTTTGTTGGCAGAGGAGCCTCTTAAGTTGGAGGAAATGGCCTTTAGGCTGGAGGAATGCTTCAGAATTGGCTAAGCAGAATAGCAAGGTGGGTATGGCTGTGGTAATTTTGTGGTTTTTTAAAATTGGAGGATTCTTTGTCAATGTACCAGGATTGATACTTTTGAATTAGGCAGTTCTGTTGTATGCTTTTCATTTATACCGAGCTCTCCATGAGTACCCTGGTCTGCCCTCCCTGCCTGTCTACCCTTGCTCAGTAAACACAACCTCTGTCCTTGCCAGTCAGTGTTGTTTATTCGGTATATCACCAGCACAATTACAATCAATACAAAAAGGGTACTAATAAAATATATAAAATATCAAATCCTTAAATATAAAACTGCATTAAATCTACGTATATTAATTATAAAATTGCTAATACTCTAAATTTCTGCAATACTCTGTCATCTGATATTCAACTGTTGGACAAATATTATAAAAGTTACACAATTCTACTCCCCATCTCCTAAATCTTCTGAATTCTTTTAAAATTGTCCTACATGTGCACCACGTATTTTTTGAGCTATTGCTAAAAATTTGGCACAGTTTATTATAATCTGTGGAGCAGAATCAAATAATAGCTTCCTACTTATCTCCTTATCCAAGTATCCATGATACCTCCTTATAACAGGATGAATAAATGTTACTCTAATGGTTTCATAAAATGTACAATGGAGTAAAATATGTTCAATTGTCTCAACTTTCCCTGAGCCGCACGGGCATAGTCGCTCAGGCAGAGGTATTTTTTTATATCGGCCTTCTAACATCGCTGAAGGATAGATGTCACATCGTGCCAGGGAGTATGCCCTGCGGTGAGAGGGAATCTCTAGTAACGATAAGTACACTGCAGGAGCAACTATATGTTTTGTTTCCTTTGGGGCCAAAAAAGTCGACACTTTAGCAATATCACTTTGCCTTTCAATATCATATATTCTTTGTTTAACAACAGCCCTAGCTTGTTCTAGTGGCATTATCTGTAATGACTCAGAAGAAAAGCCAAGCAGATGTATCCTATGGTATACTGCACTAAGCCAATTAGAGCAACAGCTGTCTATAAGAATTAGAGCGGTGATATCAAATGGCCTATGGCATAACCTTAGCCAAGCATTTATGGAGGCCAAAGCTACCTTGGCCTCCAATCTGATCAGCCCAGTTTCTAATCGTAAGCTAGCGTTGGAAGCACTAGTTGAGAAACGAAAAATAGATCTTAGAAATTTAGACTGTATCTTTTCCAGGGGTGCAAAACTTGAGGAGGGTGGGCCCAGCAATGTGCCGTATAGCATTTGTGGTATTGTTTTAGCTGAATATAATTTAAGCCCGACTGGTATAAAATGACCCCCTTTTGTTGAAATGAATTTAATAATACTATTTGTGGTCTTTCGTCCCATATTTGCCACAAATTGATGATGATCATTTCTTGCCCCTGTGGACTGAAACTTAACCCCTAGATATTTAAAGGACGAAACCTGCTCTAGGCTATGGCCCTTTATGCTCCAAGTCTCTAATTTGGGCCTCTTTTGAAAGGACATCACTTTGGTCTTCTGATAATTAATTTCTAATAAGTTGGAATCACAATAAATACCAAGCTGTTTTAGTGCCCTTTTAAGGCCTACTGATGTTCTAGATAGAAGAACCATGTCGTCTGCATACAGTAAAGCTGTAATGCAACGATTTGCCAATGCAGGGGGATGCGTGTCAACCATTTCGAGGCTTTTAATCAGATCGTTTATGTATAAAGCAAAAAGATGGGGGGCTAAAACACAGCCTTGCTTGACCCCCTTCTTAGTGGTGATAACATTTGTCAAGTGCCCTTGCTTATTACATCTGACTCTAATAGATGTGTTAGTATAAAGGGCTTGTATCAGGAACAGGAGTCTCCTGTCAATTGTTGTATTACTTAGCTTTTCCCATAGCCTAGCCCTGTGAATGGAGTCAAACGCTGATTTTTAAGTCCACAAAGGCTGCATATAAAGCAACACTGCTATTTACCACATATTTATCTATTAGATGTGATAATATCATTACATGGCCCATAGTGGACATCCCCTCCCTAAACCCTGCTTGTTCGTCTACAATGATCTTTTCTTCTTCTTGCCAACTTTTAAGTTTCTCAAGGAGATGGCTTGCGTATAGTTTCCCTAGCACACTCAGGAGACTGATTGGTCTATAGTTTGATGGGTCATTTCTCTTCCCAGATTTATAAAAGGGGATGGTCACTGCATTTCTCCATGTCTCCATGCTCAGTAACCACAACCTCTGTCCTTGCTTTGCCAGGAGAAGAAGGCCAAGGAGAGGGTGCTGCAACGCTTCCTTTTCCCACTGTGGACAGGAGAGGAGCAGCCAGCCCCCAAGGTCCTGGTGGGCTTCCTCACCATCATCAGGCAGCTGGTGCCACATCGGAAGAGAAGCAGCCCCCTGGTCCTTCATTGCAGGTTGGCTTCTGTCCCCACCGTTGGCTGGTGCCTGGCTGGTGCTCTGAATCTCCTGGGATGAGGGAGCATGGAGTCAGAGTGGGTGTGGGTGAAAGATGGCTCTGTGTGAATCCTCTGTAATTCAAGAACAATCTGCTTACCCCCGCTGGTTCTTATCTTTCCCCAGTTCGGGAGGCGTGGGTCAGATGGGCATGCTGATTGCCTTGGACACCTTGCTGCAGCAGACGAAAGGAGAGAAAAGTGTGGATGTGTATGGGGTTGTCTTGAGGCTGGTGAGGAGCTGCTGTCTGATGACGCCGACACTGGTATGTAAGGGGCAAGAGGGCCACATGCACAGCAAGAGAGGGCCTCAGTCAAGATCCCTGTCAAGGCCAAGGGATGGCACTCTGCTGTTCTAGAGTCTGTCCCCTGGAAGATTTCATGGGGCTCGTTGTCTTAGAATAGCGCAGGGGATCCTTTTGTGTTTCCTCCATATCTGTGCTGCTTCCTTTGTGGTTGTTAGCAGTGGGTGGCATTCTGATGGAGATAAGAGAAGGGAGAAAACATCAGCTGAGGAGGCAGAATAAAAAAATCTCATGAGCTGTTTCCACAGGCCACCTTTTGCCTTTTCACCAGCATGACAGGAAGTGGTCAGGATGACTCACCTACTCTGATCTTCTATAGCAAACCCTTTGGATTTTCCATTAGAGCTTTGTCTCTCCCCCCCCCCCCCCCAATCCCGCACACACACACACACTTCCATGGAGGGGTGGGGAAAGGTTCAGGCCTTTCTCTTGAACATTTTTCGATCTCTTTTCTTCAAAGGTTTCTTTCTTCAGGCTTTTACATACAATCAAGAAAAGCATTCTCAGATTGTTGTGGAACAGTTCACATGCTCTCGTTCGGTGAGACAGTGAACACACACATGAAACTGCCTTATACCATTAGTTCAACAAGGTCTGCATTGTCTACTCAGACTGGCAGTAGCTCTCCAGGATCTCAGGCAGAGGTCTTTCACATCACCTACTACCTAGTGCTTTTAACTGGAGGTGCCATGGACTGAACCTGGGACACTGTGCATGCCTAGCTCTGCCACTGAGCCATGGCCCTTCTCATATCCCATCAATATGCAGCACACCGTGAGGAAATTAACAGACTCTTATGGGACGTTATTAAGATTTTCATGGTGGCATAACCATCTGTGAGCCAAAGTCTGCTTTGTCAGAAAATCAAGGAAACTGATGCTGCTGTTCACTTTTAAATGTAAGCAATTCCAGATGTGTGCTCTAGTGAAAGAAGGGAGAAACCAAATACCACACAACAAGCTATAGAACAATAAATGTGCTACTTACTTGCTAGTTAGCAGCCTTAAGTTGTTTTTACATCAGCAGATTTTCCTGAAGCTTGAGACTCAGATGTACTGTCACTAGAAGTCACCTGTTCTAGTCCCATATATAACCCCACACTGACTTCTACACTAACATCGCCACCCTTTCTCTCCCCCCTCCCTCATGCTTGACTACCAACAAGGGGCCTCAGACAATAAGATTCAGCTCCAGCGCTATTTGACACTGGGGCTTGAAAACTCTGGGACAGACGGTCCATCATCTAATTCTACTGTATTGCACTGTATGTAAATTACTATGCCTAATTATGAATTTTATAATGTTTTATCTGTTTTAACTTTATTGTATTTATGAATCTTGGGTCACCAAGTTGTGTTAGCCGCTCTGAGCCTGTAATAGCGGGGAGAGCGGCCTAGAAATTGAAAAAATAAATAAATAAAAATAAACATGAAGTACAATTTTACATTGCATAGATTTTACATATGGGTCCCTGATACCCAAAAGCGATGTGTACATGCACACATACATGCAAGTACAGAGAAGGGGGGGGGGCATAGTAAAGCAAGTTATGCATCAGCATAAGAACATAAGAGCCCTGCTGGATTAGACCCTGTTTCACACAGCAGCCAATCAGTTGCTTGATGGGCCAAGAAACAGGGCAGGGAGGCCAAGGCTTCCCCCCAATGCTGCCTCCTAGCACTAGTATGCAGAGGTTTATTTGTTTGCTTGCTTATTTGTTTTGCTGTCAAATCACAGCTGACTTATGTTGACCCCATGGGGTTTTCAAGGCAAGAGATGTTCAGCGATGGTTTGCCATTGCCTGCAGAGGTTAGCTGTCTGTCTTTGGACTGGATCTGTCTATTCTTCTTATGAAGCCATCTATGCTTGTGGCCATCGTTATGTCCACTGGAAGTGAACGCTACAGTTTAATTACTCATAGAGTACAGAAGTATTTCTTTTTGTCTGTTTTGAATCTATCGCCTGACAACTTCATTGATTGCTCCCGAGTGCTGGTATTATGGGAGAGGAAGAGAGTCTGGGTATTCACTCTCTCCACCCCATGCATAATTTTATAAACCTCCCCCGTCATCTTTTTTTCTGAAGTGAAAAGTCACAGATCCTTAATCATGGACCCTTCAAACCTTTAATCATCATAGCTGCCCTATTCTGTACTTTTTCCAGTTCTGCAATATCCGTTTTGAGATACAGGCCTGTTATGCATGAGTGTTTTCTCTTGCCTTCACCGTGCATGCCTGTCATTCTGCACTGACTTTCCTCCCTTCAGTGCTCAGTTCACTTTCTGGTCACTGTTTTCCCAGGTTTTCTCATTTTGTGCCAGTTTTCTCCTTTTTTCACTTTTAAGCCGAAGGTAATTCAAAAGTATACAGATTCCCTCAGATTTCCCTCCTGTCCTTTTGCCACCCTTCGAAGGTCACTCCCCACCCACAATGAGGTTGTTCTACCCACTTCGCACCTTCTGCCATCCTCAGTGTACAAGCTCCATTTTCCCCTCGTTTTTAAATGTTAAATTTTTTTTGACCAGCGGGATGAATCTAGCAATATGAGACTATCACTAGTTTGGGATCACTGAATAAAAAAAATTAAAATGACTGGGGGGGAGGTTAAAAGGAACTGTGCAAGATTTCGTTCCCTGCTGGTATTGACTTGAAAGGGGGATCAGAAAGGAGGCAAATGGCAGCATCCCCAGTACAGCCAAAAAAAAAGATTTCAGTGCTGCATGCAAACAAAATAAAAGGGGAATCTCCAGCGCAGAATGAAATTGACATGAGAGGTAATGAGAGAGAGACACTGGGATGGGAAGCCTAAAGCTTTGAAAACATTTTTCCCTTTAATGCTTTAGTGAACAAAGTGTTTTGGAAGGGGACCATTTTGAGAGTCTCTGGAAGCCTAATATTAAAATGGCTGCTGAGCCAGATGGACATTCTGCGAATCACCAAATTTAAGAATCACTTGGGATTGATCTGTTTGGAGGAAGAGTGCAATCTGCAGAGGGCAGGATTTTTAAAAAACTGCCAAGATCATGACCAGTATGCAAGATCAAATTAAAGAATCCCAACGAGAAAACCACACAAATTTGCAAGGAAGGGCAGGAAATTAGCACTGCTATGCAGCTGCATTAGAGCATTGGCGAAAATGCCTCCCCATTGTTTCAATTTCATGGCACAAGACTAAAAAAGCTCTCCAGAGCTTCTGCCAGAGGACTCTTCCCCCATACAGATTGCAGCCCTGTACAAAGCATGGTGGAGTTGCAGCCAACTTTGCACAGGTGCACGCACGCCAGTGTCAGTGGGTTCTACCATGCATTCTGTACACTCAACATGTTCTCCCATATTATGAGATCATGTGACTCCCATTTTTCACAGTGGCTGATAACACAGAAGAGAATCTCCTAGTGCAATATGGAAAATGCTTGTCAGTTTTAAAAAGAGGCTTGTCAGTTTCAACATCGGTTTCCCCCTTTGCCTGCATTCCTTTCTGTTCCCTTTCATTCAACAAACTAATGCTAAAATGCATGTGCAAAACCTGAACCACGAGGATTTAAATGGAAAGTGGTTGCTGGATGCTACTGCGCAACTGCAATAGGGCAATGCATTAAAAAAAAATCAAACCTTTGGAGACTACCCCACACACATCACGTTCCACCCCAATTTAGAAAACTTTAGGGGGTTTTAAATTGTAGCTGCAGAATAAATACACCAGAGGAAAAAGAATGGTACAAAAGGCTGGCACAGAATTTAAAGTCAAGATTAAAGGATTACAGTTCTGAAAATCTGCGGTAAGATGTGTGTGCATAATGGGCCACAGTGACCAGAATTGTACACATCATTGTCCCTCGTGTGGCAGGGAAGAGGTCTTCTGTGGGTTAGAGTGCTTTCCATACAATATACTCCTTAAGCACAGAACTCCCTGGCATTGCCTTACAGAGGCCAGCTGGAGGGAAGAATATGGTTCTTTCTAGAGATTGATTTACTGAGCTGTAGAGGTACCCACTAAACGGTGGCTTGTTACCAATGCTTACGATTCCAGTAACCACACAGTAGTTGTAAGGGGTTCATAGTGTGGTTTGGTGCGCCTGCTTTTTCTGCTTCCTTAGTAGTTTGCTGTAACTTAAATATATGTGTTGTTTTACTATAGTTTCTCAGACCTAATTCCTGGGCCTCTGGGATATGATTCCTTTCTTCCTGCTGGAATAATATCACACGCTCTTTGACTGCTCATAAGAGGTGAGAGCAGAGCTACCCTTTCATTATTTATGGCATCTCACAACTTTTTCTCTTTCTCTCTTTCTCTCTCTAGGATAAGTACATGTATCTGTATGAGTCCATTCGTGACACTATTACCCAGAAACAAGCCTAGGGCCATAACAGGACCTGCCTTCACTTTCTCTGAGACAACAGGAGAGCCTGGAGATGAGCAAGGGCCCAACAGGATTGTGAGCCTGGACTGAAATCAGAAGTTCTCCTGCAGTGATGGGCAGCTGTCCCAGGGAACCAGCTCTGAACCCATGTGCAGGAGGTGAAATAATGGGAGTCAACAACAGGGACCCTGTGACCTTGCTGCCTCCGGAGAGCTAGGGACTGATGTCTGCATTCAGCAAATGACAGCACCCCATGGCACGAACAAGGCACCTTTCATTGAGGACATGCTGCTGGCAAGAGAAAGAAAAAGTTCCTATTCGGCAGTCATGGAACTCCGAGATCCCCAGCGCTCACACAGACAGAATTTTTGGCCAGTCTGCTAATGGAATCCATAAGTCTGATAAAGTCATTATATAAAACTAAGATAATTTGTGCAGTTGACCCGAATAACTTGTGCAGTTCTAGAAGGTTTTGTGTTAAAAAAAATGGATATAGAAAGTGCAGAAAAGTGACTTATAAGCAGGGACCTCTTCTTTGCAAAAGCACAACTAAAAATGAGCATGGATCATCTTCTGGGTGCAACAAATCACCAAATGATGGTTTTTGAAACCATTGCATTGACTAAGATGACTGTGGAGCACACATACAGATTTATTTTTTTTTAATCCTGTGTAATGTGGAGAGAGAAAGATTAAAACAAGGGGGAAATGTTGAATCAGAACAAAAATAAACAAATGATGGTTTTTGAAACCATTGCATTGACAAAGATGACTGCAGAGCACATATACATATATTTTTTTAAAATTCTGTGTAATGTGGAGAGAGAAAGATTAAAACAAGGGGGAAATGTTGAATCAGAATGAAATAATTTCGGTAATCTAATGAAATTGGTAGAGAACTGATACTAGGTAGCTACAGGTAAGTGGTATGTCACAACCTACAAAAAGCCTGTGGAATTCAGTACTGGGAGGGGCAGTATTTTGGTGACAGTTTACATAGTCTTAAAGGATTTGACAACTTCCTGAAGGTTAGGTCTGTCTAGAGAGGCAATTATATAGAGCTGGCTGCTGGATCCAAACGGAGGGACCATTTTGCTGGTGACTTTTCCCCAGAACACGTGGTTATACTCTGTTGGAAACAGAATGCTTAGCTCTGTGAATTGTTGGTTTCATCCATTATCTTCTGGAAGCCAGCTCCCTTGATCCATGTAACACATGTTGCTTCAAGCAAGAACTCTTCAGTGCCAGAGAAAACTGATAACAGCCCAAAGTAAATCACCAACATCCTCTGTTTCTCCTTTTTACTCCTGATGCCCAAGTCAGCAACTGTGGTCACTGTATAGCAGGGAACCATCGGTAGTGTTGCCTGCCCTCTGCCGGGCTCTGTGTCTAGGTCTGTTTTTCCTTCTATTGGACGGGGGGGGGGGGGGGGGGGTCTTCCATCTCAAACCATTCGTTAGGAAGTTTGACCCCTCCACCTGCAGGCTTCTTTCATTGGACCTATCCAACCCAATTTTCTTCTTTTTCTTTGGTCCACTTTCAAATCATTTATTAAATTACCACAGTTCTTAAAATGGGAGTGAGAGAAAGCCCAATATAAGTTATCCCAAGTTCTCTGAAAGAGAGAGGGAAAGGGATCAAATTATTTTGTAGTAATAAATTATTCTTTAAAATGAAATAGTTACATTTCTTTCTTCCTTGCTTTTGTTTTGATTTTCTTTTGCTGTCGTTCAAAATACTACCATAGAAGAGCTAAGAGCTTAATCATAAAAAGATATGATTGGTGTTCCACTAGAGGGCAGTACTAGAGTTTGTTTTTGTAGGGATTCTTTTTACAAAATTCGGGTACTTAAAGAAAAGGGATAGAAAGCCAGAAGATTTTAGGGTGGAACTATACTCTACATATACTCTACTTATTCTTTCCCCCCCATGCAATTTAAGGTGGGCAGCATGTGAGTATAAAGGACTATTTATGTTCCCTTGCCGATATTTTCTCAGAGAAAATCCATACTCCCAGGCTGCATTTACTGCTGCTTTTTAGGGAAGAAGTCTGATTAACTCTTGCCTTTTTATATTTGGTGCATCTTCAAATCTGTTTTGTACCCAGCACCAGATAATTCAAGGCTATCTAGGGTTGCCAACCTCTAGGTGGTACCCGGTGGTACTTGGAGATCTTCCACTATTACAATTGATCTCCAGATATAAGTTTCCCTGGACAAAATAGTTGCATTTGGAGGGTGGACTCTGTGGCATGATATCCTGCTGAAGTTCCACCCCAAAAATCTCCAGGTATTTCCCAACCCAGAGCTGGCAACTCTAAATCCTATTAAGACACTACAAACTGCAGATTTAGGGGCTCATATCCTAGGTATCCCCTTCCCCTACTTTAAAAAAATGTTGTACAGAACTTCCAGCCTAATGGGGAAATTTTGGGGAACTCAAAAGTTTGTTTGCTATTTAGTGATATTTTAGTTGGTTCTAATAATGAAGTATTGTGTTGCTGTTGTTTTTGGATTTTTTTCCCTACTAATCAACACAGCTCCCTACAATCTTTGTTTACCTCTGCTGTCTGTCTTGGCCCTGAAGACAGGCAGAGAGCCAGTGAATGCAACTGTGGGGGACCTGACTAGGAACACAGTTCATAGTGGTATATGGAACAGAATTCAGATACTTGCAATGACATATGTTTTCAAAGGGGAACATTACCCTTGCTCCCCCCACAACCCATCACCGTTTAACATATTGCTCTATGAGAGATGGTGCTGCTATCCTCTTGAATATTTCCCAGTCATTTCTTTGATTCCCAGCTGGTAACTGGGAAATCAGATGCAGTATTCCGTCCTCTGCATGCTGGATTTTCCATGCATATTCTCTGTGGCCTTGGAGGTGGGACAGGCCTTCGTGATGGACACAGAAGGGGGGGGGGGTGCAATCTTGCTGCCCAAAAACACTACAAGATGAGGCTGAAGGAAAATATTATCTAATTCAAGCCAATTTGTATCAGCAAAAAGTCACCACAAATGGTAAAGAATACATTCATTGCTCCATACTGGAGCAGGAATTTTGCTTGTATGGTAGCACACTTATCACATAGGTGTGGTTATCAGTCCCCATTTATCTTCTACAGGTCTTTCCACCTCTCATAAAGCCAGTGTCCTTTCATCATTTTAATGGGTTGTTTGGGACTATAGGGTGCACTGAAGATGCATAGCAAGTGGGGTATGAAAACGCACAACTCCCATTTGGAATAAAATGAAAGTGCAGAGGAAAGACAAAACATTGCTCTTCATAAATTACTGACTCCAATTAGTTCAAAATCATGAGCACTGGAGGGAAGGTATCAGACACACCCTGGAATAAAAGGAACAACCTGCCTTTTCTCCTTTGAAGTGTGATGGTATTGAGATGATGCAAGAGAGTGCCACAGGACAACATTAATGTAACTAGCTGAAGACTGAACTCCACAGCAGCACTGCAATGCCAGCTAGAACCAAGGCAGCCCGAGGACTGCAATATTTCTGGCTTAACAGATAAGCCATTCCTCATCCTGTTAAGCCTTAAAACAACCTTGATATGAACAGCAGCTAACATATTCTTACAGTCATAGACAAGCCTTTTTCTAGGACAAACTGAAGTAATGTGATCTCAGGGCAAGTAATCAAACTGCCAGTTTGCTGATAAATATGGGACACTATTTCCAAATTATATATTCTATCTCTGCAAGGAAACTTTGCAACAAAGGCAAAGGCAGCCTACAATTTAGCCTGATTGGCTACTGTCAGGAACAGGTAGCAGGGACAGGCAAACTCCCTGTGGTCCAATTTACAGCTAAGAGGGAGGGAGGGGGAGCACCTGGGCCTTTTATTAGCTGTTTCTCCATAATGCTTCTGTGGTAAAAGAATTCAGAAAGGCCTGTCTGGGGCATATTAAAAAAAAACACCTGGGAAAATAAAGCATCTTCATTTGCTACATTAATTAATCTATACATTAATGATTAATACTTCCTCCAATCCAAGTTAGGGATTAATTACAAACCTAGCCCAGACCTTTAGGTCTTGATGCTATCTAAAACCATAACCTATGAAGCAACAGGCTTAGATGTCTCTAAGAAACCCACACCTTTCTCAGTAGGCTCTCTTCTACTTCTCCCCACTTCTTGTTCCTTATTAGAGGCAGAAGATGATGTGGGAAAGTTGAAACACACATCAGGAGGTTTGCTCAGTTCTTAGATGCTCCATGATCACTTGCTTGAAACACCTGTAGCTCCTTATACTACTGGCACACCTGCTCCTGCTTGTAGCACACCATGCATAGTGATCTCCTGGGTAAGGATGGGCACAAACCAGCTCACGAACTAAAGTCTGTCATGAACTTTGGCCAGTTCATGGTTCATGAAGCAATGTTCATGGCAGGGCGACCAACATGAATATTCCATGAACTTTCATGCGGTTCATAGTGGTTTGTGAATGGATACCTTTCCAGACAGACTGTCTCCACTTAAACGGTTTACAAAACTTCAAAGTGACAGGAGGGGTAAAATTCTCCAGCTTTGGAAACACCAATAGGAGCCCTCCAAAGTTTAACAGGCACTGCTGGCAGCCAATAACAGAGTTCCCATTCTGCTCTATAGGATCAGAATGCTATAGGAGCTCAGCTTTGCAGCCTCTCCACTCTTGGTAGTTAGACAGAGAGACAGGGAACTTTTAAAAGCAGAGCACATTCATCATTTATTCCTGATTATGAACACCTCTCCCCTGGTGGGGTTTGGGTGTTAGGTGGACTCAAGGCTCTGAGCCACCCTGTCTCTCTCCTCATGCCAAACAGAGGGGCTTAACTACTGGGTGCCTTGGCTAAGTGAGGACCCACACCTTATACCCTCCTGATTGTGAACTCCTCTCTCCTGCTGGGGTTTGGATGTTAGGTGGATTCAGGGCTCATGGCCACACAAGAGAGGTTGGGCCAGATAACAGAGTGGAATGCCGGGAGACCAATCAGAGTTCTCAGGAGCAAAGAGCGGAGGCTGGCAGGTCCAAGATTGCACAGTTGTGTCCGCACCGAGGCAGGTGAGCATGGCTGCTTATAACCGGATCCTCTTTCCCTGGGAGGCGACCTGCAAAGACTCACAGCCCCTCACGTTGCCTTTGCAACAGCTGTAATCTGGCACTCCTCCTTCTCTCCTGCACATCCAGACGCTGGCGTGCTCTGCGTCTGGGGCATTTAGGTGAGCTAGGTGGGGACTCTGTCCTCGAGGTGTCTCCAACTGGGTGTGCTGGGCCTGACTCAGGCTCTTCGCCTTGCTGCACCTCCTGTGCAGATGCTGGAGCCTCTTCTCCCTCAGGTGCTGGCAAAGGTTCCTCTTCTGGACTGACTCTGAAGGAGGCTGGGTTGCTCTGTGCCTCTTCCTTGTCTGAGGAATAGTCAGCCTCGGCTGAGCCAGGACCCATGACAGCCTGGTGCACTCACCTCAGCTAGTGGGGAAGGATGTTCTGGGGCTGGGGCTGCCTGGGATGCTGCCCCACTTCAAGGTGTGGTCCTTGCTTGAGACCTGCTGGCTCCTGGCCACTTGATCAGCATCAAGTCTGCCCATCTGCTGAGTGAGAGGCAAAGGGGACAGGGATGAGGAGCCTCACGTATGCCATGATTGTGCATTTGGTGGAGCAGAAGAGCACCACACAGAATGTCATCTCCTCTGTGATGTGCTGCATGGGAAAGAGGAGCTCAGCATCAGCTCCAATGACTGGCTGGCCCTCTCTCAAATGGTGTGTGTCCTCAAGCCCTTCCAGGACACCACCGATGTGCTCTGTACCCCCCGTGGCCGTCCTGGGGGCAAGACACCCCCCTGATTTGAGGGCTGAACCAGATTCTGGCCTATGCAGTGGAGCCAGCTGTTCTCCCATGGGTCAGGGTCTTGGCAGAGAGGTTGCAGGTGGGCATCACCACCAGGTTGCATCCTCTCTGCAATAAAGGGGAGTACAAGCTGGCCTGTATCTGTGACCCCTGGATAAAAGGCAGCATTGGTCTCCTGAATGCAGAGCTCTTGCAATGGAAGCATGAGCTCTGTAAAGAAGTGCGGAGGCTACAGGCCAACAGACATGGTCAGACAGAACAGCAGGTGGAAGAGGCTGGGGAGGAAAAGGAGGAGCCGCAGCCCAGCACCTCTGCCTCAAAAAGCCCAACCAGGGATAAGCCCCACTACTGGTTGTCAGTAGTGAACTGGGAGGTCAGCAGTGGTGGGGATGCCAGGTGTGCAATGGCGGAGGATTCGGCAGAGGTAATGCTGAGGGAGTACCTCACCAGATACTTTGCCTATCTTTCCCCCAGCACCTTCCTGGGGGTACCTTCTTTGTGGGGCATAACTCGTATCCCATAAATCCAATCCTCACCAAACTTGGAGGGCAGGTAGAGGAGAGTCAGCTGGAGATCCTCTGTGAGTTTGGTGTCTCAAGCACACTTTGGGGGGGGGGTTCTACCATGTCACAAATGGAATTGGTTCGTTTAGCATCTAAAAGTTCATGATGGTTCATGGTTCACGAACCGGGCACGCCATGAACCATACCACATTTCATGCCCATCCCTACTCCTGAGTGGATGGTCCCATCTAGTAGCAAGGGCTTTTTCCTTCACAGATATATGAATATGTGATTCATATATGTTGAAAATTAGATTTCTTTGTGAATCAAACAAAAAGCAGCTAGTGCAGAAATCTCAGTCATGGCTGGAAACAGTCGAAGCCGTGTCGACTATTTCCTGGAATGACAGCTTGCAAGATATCCCAGGAAGGGAGAAAACTCAACCATGAGGACACAGTCCAGCTGCTATGGAAGCGCCACATCTGTCTAGAACACAAGCCTATTTCCTTGTAGCTTCTGGGGATGATTTGCAGACAAAGCAGGTGGGCGGGAGGCTCACTGTTCAGAGTGAGTCTTAGATTTCTGGCTTTGTTGGGTTTCATTCTTAGAGAATGGCCTTAAGAAAAGGAGGCCCTGAAATGCAGATCAAAGCTAGGGAGATCACTCTAAGCCAAGGAACAAAGGGTCCAGATAGTGTCTGGCTCCCAAGAGCATCACAATTAAAGAGAAGGAAAGGAGAGACCAGAAGCAATTGGAATCTACAATGGGAAAAGCACAAGCAACCTGATCCAGGGAGGGGGTGTGTGTTGCCAATAAAGGGGAGACACAGTTACAGTCCAAAGGAGGAAAGCAGAGCGTAGTCTCTCTCTCTTCCCCCCCCCCCACCCCCCTTACCTGCAGCCCTAGTACAGCCTTTACAAGACCATTAGAGTTGCCATTTTTATTACTGGCACCACTCTTGTGCTTTTAAGAGCTGCCTGATATGCAGAAACTCAAGAGAGAGAGAGACTTCACTTGCTGGATTTTTGTGTGAAGTTGCTGTTAAAGGCAAAATTAAAGTTATCAACCCGAGCAGCAAGACTGGTGAATGAATTGCCTCAGCTTTATAATGGGTTACCTTATCTTGCTACTTTCTGGCCCTTTTGATCCCATAATGTCTGAGTTTGAATACTGAAGGAAACCACCCCCACCCCCCCGAAGGACTACTTCCCCAACCCATCTCTCTCACTATGGAACAAAGGGACATTGAAGCAAAAATAAGCCAACAGTAATATCCTCCTTTGACTATATGCACATTCTGATGCTTGTGGGAACATATGCATTGTACAATCTAGTCTGCACACACATACCCTTCAGTCTTGAGACCACCGTGGATGGGTCTATCTCACATGACAAAAGAAACAGTAATGGTTCTTAATGACCAGCCATCGTCATGACATGGTCATAAGCATGTTAGCCTACTTATAAACTCCAGGCACTTGTTTTCCAGACCACCTGGTGTCTACTAAAGATGCAGGGAGATCACAGGTTGTCTGGGCATATTAAAAGCTTACCCTGCAATATAGCATAGCTCACCGTATATAGTATTGCCAGCCTGGCTTTTGATTGCTGTGGCTCAGTCTGTCCTACATGAGGAATGGTAGTATTTTAATTTTATTTACAGAGTTTATACTCAGCCTTTCTCCCTTCATCAGGTCCACCAATGTGGTTAACAGATTAAAAACATACATCTTAAAAACCATTAAAACCAAACAAGAACACTTCATTCAAAGAATTAAAACCAACTTAAAATATACGTAAAATACACATACGTAAAAACAATTAAATACAGGGCAGGAAGGCTAATATATCTGTGAGGTTGATATAACTGCCATGGCTCTGGCCAGGCTTGGAGAAGATGACCTTCCCTGTTGGCTGAAGGGAGGTAGTAGGTCAGTGTCTATATGAAAAGAAAGCACAGTTTAGATGCTGGCAGAGGCAAAGAAAGAAGTAGAGAGCCACTACTGTGAACCTGCTGAAGATCCTTAAGGGAAACAGTGGTCTGGGAATCTGATGTGGGTCAGCAGATCTGTTCCCGTGCAGGAGCACCTCTTTGCCTCCACGTGTATATTTGAAACTAACACAAATAACCACAAATACCATGTTTCCAGTGCTTGCTGCTACAAAGCAAATCACCCCAGGTAAATTGCTACCCTGGAACCTCTCACAATTTGGGAAACTGGGAGGCAGGTAGCAATGTGGGTGGCTGAGGTTCCAATCTCTGATCAGACGTGAATCTCTCTAGGCAACCTATCTTGCAGCCTAACCTACTGCACAGGTTGTTCTGAGAAGAAATAAGTAGGGCTCATAAAGCTCTTTGTAAACTATATGTTCTAAGGAAATGACGCACAATAAAGTTCTGCTCAGCAAGAAATCAAATATCTGAAGTTTTTTCCTGGTATGGAGATCCAGGACTGGGGGGGGGGGGGGCAGGTTTTCCCCTGCAGGACAAGCACTGCTCCTTCCCACACTGCTCCTTTACTGATGCAAGCACCTGGCTGCAGTACTGAATTTAACTGCTCCATCCAGGCTTTTGGCTTTTCTATACCTTTATTCTCCAGCCTGAATAATCCCGACTAGCCTGATCTCACCAGAGCTTGAAGGGGAGCAGGGGCACAGACTTCTCAGTTTCCCAGGAGGAGGGGCAGAGGGCTGAACCAAGGGTTGCCATCCCCCAATGCGGGCAGGGTCCCCCTGCTTTGGGAGCCCCAATCTGTTGCTACCTAGCTGGGCAGCGGGGAAGCCCTGCCCCTGAGCAGCCCTGTCCACGCCTGAAGTGCCCGGTGCAATGAGGTCACCTGGAGGTGACCTCATTGTGCAGGGCACATTGTGTGGGGGAAGCTCTAGCCTTTGAGAAAACTCTATAGTAACCATAGAGGACACAGTAATAATGCATTTATTAGTATCCCATCTGTTAAGGACAATCCATAATTCTATTGATCCATTACTTTCATCAGATAGATTCAAGTCCAGTAGCACCTCAGAGACCAACAAGATTTGGGGGTCATGAGATTTTAAGAGTCAGGGCTCTCTCTGTCAGACACCAATGAAAGGAGATTTGACTCTCGAAAGCTTATACCCCCCAAATCTTGTTGGTTTCTAAGGTGCTCCTTAGACTCTAGCTGTACTTATATCAGTTTGTGTTGCAGGCTTTAGGAAAGATATTTTTCAGTCCAGCAACCGAGGCTTCCTGACTGCTAGATGGACTACCTTACTCTTCCCCCTCCTATGCTCTTTCTCTCTCTCTCTCTTTATTGTTTCTTCACAGACAGTATTACTAACTGAAGGTCCCTCCCCCTCTAACTTTTGCAAAAACAAACAAAACCAGCCCTGTGCCTCCTAGGAACTTGCTCAGTTGCTACAAAGACAGACAGGCCTGGCTGAACTGGAACACCTGACAGCCTGAGCAGTTCCAAGATGCTACCTGGCAGCCTAAGCCTTGCCCCTTGCCAGGAAATCCCAGAGGACCTGACAGCCCAGAAGAAGAAGAAGAAGAAGAAGAGTTGGATACCCCATTCTTCACTCAGAGTCTCCTTCCCTTCCTCTCCCCACAACAGACATCCTGTGAGGTGGGTGGGACTGAGAGAGCTCTGAGAGAACTGCTCTTGAGAGAACAGCTCTGAGAGAACTGTGACTGACCCAAGGTCACTCACCTGACTGCATGGGGAGGAGTGGGGAATCAAACCCGGTTCTCCAGATTAGAGTCTGTCACTCTTAATCACTGTGCCAAACTGGTTTTTAACCATTACACCAAACAGGGCATTGCCTCCCCCTGAAAATCCCTGGGGGCCTTGAACCCTGCTGCCTACCCCCATAGTTTATACCCAAGGATGGGAGGCCACCAAGGAAGACTGGGGTTGCTATACAGAGGAAGGCAATTGCAGACCACCTCTGCTCATCTCTTGGTCCTGAGGTCACTATGAGTCAGTTGTGACTTGATATCACACAATTATTATAATACTATTATTGTCAAGCACCCAATGCCATTCCATTTTGCCATTTTATTTGTTGTTTTTTTAAAATCTGTATCATTGATTTGAGTGAGGGTGAGAGAAGTGGCTTTGAGAGTTGTCGAAGCTGTGCCAAAACCTTACCATCCCTCTAAAGATTTTCTAAATCTCAGAAAAAATGTATCTGTTCTTCCAAAGATGGCCAGTGAGGATTCCCAACAGGCCTGAAGAAAATGCCCTATCCCCTTCAGAGGCTTAGTGGGAGGTTATTTACAAATCAATATTATTTACCTCCATGCTATGAAAAGCCTCAGCTGTCCATTTACACACATTAAGCCTCTATGAAAGGAACAGAACATTTTTTCTCTCCAGGCAGTTGGCAACCGTACCTGGTTTCCATCCCACCCAACTTCATGTGGCATGCGCTGACCTTCTTTTGTGCTACAGTGTTCATTTTTCTATGTCTGGGAGCCCCACTGAAGTAGCTGTCTCTCACAGTACAGCTGTTCCTGCCCCCATTTAATTATGGGGCAGTGATATAGTGATACTGGCACTGAATGGATAAGTGTGCAATGTTCATGGCTGCAAAAACAAGCACTTTTATGAGTCATTTGGCAAGGCCCTTATACAGAGAAATATTGCTATGAGGCCACACAAAGTTTTGGACAAATTCTGCTTGGGCAGATGAGATCCAGATGTATGTTAAAATTGTGTTACTGTCATCTATTTAACTAGCCGTGGTTTGAACAGATCTCTGATAGCCCAGGCCCTCATGGATCCTCCATCCTGTACTGTGAAACCGTTCTGGCTCTATGGTTCTTTTTCAGTCCCCCCCCGGCGCCTTTCATGTCCTGATATCAGCCAAAGTTGCAGCTTGCAAGTGGTCACATTCACAGAGCTTCATTTGCTACTTGGAGAGAATCAGAGTAAACAGAGCAGAACTTCTAGTCCCAAACTGCATGTACGGCAACCAGATACCCACTTGAGTTCGCTTTGCTCTCATACACCCGCACAGAGACTAGGATTGCAGACAAAATATTGCCATGGAGAGCCTGGGGCCTCATATGCAAGACTACTTCTTGACATGAGAGACGCGACACTGGACTTAGCTCATATTTGGTCTGTGTTTACATGGCTGAGTGCTTTTAGCAGTCATTATAACTATGATAGTGCTTGGCCTATATTTCCACAACCCCAAATCAACAAAGGTTGGGAATAGGGCTATGCAGTAAAACAGTAAACTGAGGACAAATACCTGGATAAATGTGTGGTTTCTATTACACAGTCAGCTGCACATGCATTGAAAGTAATACGAGAATTACTCAGCACACGTATCAAGAAAAATCAAGTGTATACTGTACATGCATTGTACGAACATGCACTGCAACTTGTGGACTTCTGTGTACAGATAATGCTTCTAGAAGGGGAAGCAAGCCCCTTCCTAGGCATGTGCAGCCAAACATTGGTGTGGAGCTGCCTTGCACACCAGTGTTAAAGATATCTCTTACACATGCATTCACAGGCTCTTGAAAAACGGCATTCCTAACTGCATGAAGAAATCCTCCATCTTCACAGCTTGTATGCACACTGGTTTTAAATGAATATTCGGCTTTTTACACTCCATTCGGAGGCTTGTTGCCCCTCCACATGTTGCCTATCTACAAATGATATACTATTCTATCATGGCTAGTTTTAAACAATTTAAAGGAAGCATCTCACAAGCTAGTATATCTGATTATCATTTGTGGTATAACAGTGGCTAGTAAAATCCACCTATGGTACTACAGGAAGTCTTCTATAACTCCCTTGTGTTTATTGCTTCAAACATGGACATGCAACCAGTGAAGGGGGAAATGTACCACAGGACCGATTCCATCATCATCAGTATCATTTGGAGGAATAGGTATTTGGGGTTATGAAGATGCCATTTTCTTGGAGAATCAAAGCACGATGAGATCAGGGATTAGCACCCTGATTTCCATCGCCCCTTGTCATGATGTGTCCCTGAATGCGAAATATAACGTGTTTGTAAAACATGGCTAAACAATGTTTCTTATGGAAGAACAACAAGCTGTATGATGCCTGATGGAGTCTGGAAAGCAGAGTTTGGCTCAGAGGGCTATAGAGCCTATGCACACTACAAATTTACATAAACATGTACATCTTAGTTAATCCTGGAATGTAGTTTGCCTAGGGGTGGATCTGTGGCTCAGTGGCAAAGCATCTGCTTTGCATGCAGAGGGTCACAAGTTCAGTCACTGGAACCACCAGTTCAAATGGATCAGGTAGGAGGTGATGTGAAAGATCTTTGTCTGACACCCTGGAGATCCACTGCCAGTTTCAGTAGACAGCGCTGATCTACCAATGGTCTGATTTGGCATACAGCATCTTCATGTGTTCAAGATGTTTAGAAACCTGTGTTAGCATCTTCCCCTCCCCCTGGCTGCCATCTTCCTTGGGAAGAGAGCTGATTTGATCCACCTGACATGGAGATATGCCCTATGGGTGTGACAGCTGTGGCCCACTAACACCAAGAAGAGTCAGCCACCAGTCATCTGTGTAGGCCCTTAGCTGTAGGACTGACGTGAAATAGCTCTTTTGTGCGCAACTGTGTTGGCTGTCCACCTCCCAGCTTCATTCTAATTGACAGCAACAGAGCTTGTGGCAGCCGTCTCCTCATTTCCACTTGCCTCATACAAATAAAACTCCATTGTAGGCACTGTTTGCTTCCTTCCTTGCTTTTGAATTGCCGCCATGCTACAGCAAGGAAGACTGTCATCACCCGGGCATGACAGCGTCTGCCCTGTCATGTATGCCTTCACAGCTGGGAAAAGATACATGGCATTGTGTCTGAACTGTGATATCACTGAGGTGCGATATTTCTTCCCCCTAAACAGTTTGTAGATATAAAACAAGGTGCCTGCCACTTGCTGTGATCAGCTCAGGATCTGATACTGCTGTTGTCAGCTAGTTTATTAAATTGTCATGCTGGATGTGTCTCCAGAGTGTATATGTTGTCCCTGCTCTACACGTAGGTAGACTGAATGCTCTTTCTCCCCCCACGGCAACCTCTGTTCCCGCTTTCTTCTTTGGGCACTTGTTGTGAATGTTGTTGCTCACATTCTTGTGGCTTGGCTAGAAGCTCTGTATTCTGTGTCCCAAGCACACAGCATAGAGGCACTGGCTCCTTTCTATGCTATTTTAGGGCTTCCGCCTTCAGGTTCTTCAGAAAGCAGGAAAAAGCTTGTCGATAAGCAACATGGATGGAAAAGGGAGAGAGCCAGACGCCTGGGGCGTTGTTTATGTGCTTGCACTGTGTGTGGCTTTGAGAATGCCACAGGGGAGCCATTTGCTGGACCAAAGAGGGATGGAAAGAGTCTCTGAGCCACTGATCCCAGCAGGGCCATCCAGGGTTTAAATGCCACATGCAGCCCCATCAGGGACTCCTGGGGCCATTCAAAGATGTAAACACAAACCGAAGACAGTACAAACACACAACAAGACCTCAGATGGCCTAAGATGGCTCAAAAGGTCATTGGGCCAGTGGCCCAAACCACACACATTCCAGGTTCCATTTTTAAAGCAGAATACTCAGTTGCAACAGCAGCATCCTTCTCTGAATCCAGATTAACAGCTAGTATAAAGTAAAATAGGACCATTTACTCGTTTCTAAGGATGACAAGATTAGGTCACTCACCTGGCCTTAGGAAGACAATATCAAGAGTTTGCACAGGAATGGTGCGGACGTTGGAGGGGGGGCCTGGATAATAATAGTCACTTGGCAGGTGCAGCCATAAAAATTTTTAAAGTAGCATAAGAAATCCTGTCCCTCATCAGGCCTCAAACAGTTGACAGACATATCCTGTATGCTCACGTGATCACTCTACATATTCTTTTCCCTTTTCGCACCTCCACTTCTAACCAAAGAACTCATGTATGTGCAAACATGCACACATCACACTACTTCAGCCAAAATGAGGCTAGAATGGTTCAGACACAACACCAAACTGTGCCTTGGTGGATACACGAACAAACCTTGTGCTCCCATTCTCATTCTTCTCTTCCCCTCATGCCACTGAGGTCAATCCATGGCTGCCACTTTTACCTGGACCACAGTCTGTCATCCCAGCCAAGCCAGTAAGCCATCACTGGCCCTGCAAGCAAGGATCAAACTGGGATCGGGAACGGAGCACAAACCATATTTTGCAGTTTGAATTTAGTGGCAAACATAGGTGTCAACTTCAGGGGGGCTGGGGAACTGGACCCCCCCCCCAACTTTTCCAAGACATGCTGAGCCTCTCCCAGAAACAATGGCCCAGCCCCAGCCCCCCCCCCCGACCAAACAAAACAACACTAGACAATGTGCAAGCTTTTGAGTTCCCCAGAATTCCTCATCAGAATTCCAGAATTGTCACTGCTGGACCTCCTGAGGGCACCTGGTGTTTTTGGCCACTGTGTGACAGAGTGTTGGACTGGATGGGCCCTTGGCCTGATCCAACATTGGCTTCTCTTATGTTCTTATGTTAAACAATGTTTAAACAAGGGGAAGAGAGAGCAAATAGTTGTTTCAGGCTATGAGCTTGCAGCCATTAGCCTGCTCCTATTGGTCAGTCATGTAGACTTAGCAAGTGCCAAGGTGGAGCTGGTACCAGGCATTCTTGGCTTGAGGGAAGAAAAAGTGAGAATAATAGTAGTGTCCCCTGAGAGAGATGTGTGTGTGTGTGTGTTTGCGTGTAATACACACACACACACAAACACAATGCTGTGATGCATCTGAAGAGTCAAAATAAAGTTCTGTGCTTTCCCACAGAACAACCAAGAACAACAGATATGTGGCATAACCAATTGTGGCCCAAAGCCCACTTTGTTAGATGCATGGACTGTTTTTTTCCTCATTTGGCAGTTATATATTCCCGCACACAACACAGGCACATGGATACAGCACACACACAAAAAGCACAAGGTGGTGTTTAAAGGCCATGCGATGAATGGGATCGCACAGGGGATCTGTGATACCTCTAGGCTTTCCCCTGAAAGGCTTTTCATTCCTCTTTTGCTGTGCCAATATCCTTTTTAAAAAAAAATGTTTTCAAACAAGTTCCTGAGCTCCTAACAGGTCTTTTATCCTCCCCCCCCTCCCCGAATGAAATCCCTGCCAGCTCTCAAGGAGAGGGAGGGAGGGAGGGAGGGAGGGAGGCGAAAGTTTCCTCTCTAACTCCTCCCATGTGAGTCTCTCGCTCGCTGCCCTGCCCAGCCCGGCCCGGCCCGGCCCGGCCCAGCCCGTGTGAAACCCAAGAACCGCGATCATTCAACAATGCCTCCCCTTCACCGGCGGCATCCTTTCTGCACCGAGGAAGCGCGCCGGAGAGCGAGCGGGCGCTGTCTCGAATAAGGAGCCGGCTGGCTTCCCCACTCCCGGAGAGCCGTGGGCGACGGACCTGGGGCACTGGCGGCTCTCCGCACAGCATGCCCGCCGCAGCCGGACGGAGGATGGCCCAGCCCTCCCCCTGGTGGCTTCTGCTGCCCTTTTCGGCCGCTCTCCAGACGGTGGCTGTGGGGCAAGGGGCTGTGCCCGCCTGCCCGCCCCAGTGCCACTGCGAGGAGGACGGCATCATGCTGTCCGTGGACTGCTCGGAGCTGGCTCTCACCTCGGTCCCGGACAACCTGAGCGCCTTCACGGACTACCTGTGAGTACGCAGCTGTCCGATCCTTCGCTTCGCAGGCTCCAGGCAGACAGAGGGAGGGAGCGGGAAGGGCAGGATCGCTTGGCCAGCTGGCAGTTGGGGGCTACATTTCGCTAAAAAGACCACCCCAACAAAGGTTCCGCTTATAAATTAGAACTAAGAATAACTTTGTAATGGGAGACAGCTATGAGGACCGGACCCAGGGAGCCAACTTGTATTTTCTTTCCCAGCGGAACCCCCGCCCCCCCCCCCCCCCCCGCAACTCCCCTTGTGGTCCTCTGGAAAGCCTGTTTATATTGTGATGTTCTGCATGCTTTAGTTCTTGATTGCTACGGATCAGAGGAGACAGAGCTTGTTTGCTGGACTGATTCTGATTGTTTGGGAGCATAATGGAGTATTTATACTGAGCAATTACTGCAAACTGCTATGGGATCCCGGCTTTTCAAACATTTCAAGAGGCAGTGATAACTCAGGGCTTTGCAGGCTCAGGGAATGTCAGGATCCCGCTTGTTCCCGGTGACTTGGAAAGTTAAGTGAACTTTGGGGGACATTTTCCAGCTCTGCCAGCTACAACAAGCCTGAAAGGTTAAAGGGAAAGGAGGTTTGACATTTGGCTTTCCAGCAGCGCCAAGACATTGTGCGTTGGTCTCGGTGTGGTTTGCTGGGAGCTTATTTATCTGGGAGGAAGGAACAGCTTGGAAAGGCTGGGGAGCCCCTCGGGAGTGGTGCCTTCCCTTTGAATGAGAGCAATGACACCTTGTATAATTTATTCACCAAAGGTTTAGAAAACACAAACTTTGCTGGAGGGAACTGCATGCACAGTGATAATGCTGAACGTCTCGGATGGGCTGCCCCTGAGGCGCTGGTTACTAACAGAGGTTGCTTATTCCCGCTGAGCAGCACTACACCAGGCAGTATTTCCTAGTGCTTTTAGCAGAGGACTTATTAAAATGACTGGCTTAGAGTCAGCTTTGTAGGGGAAGGTCACTTACCGCCCACGGGTCTCCCCAAAGTGGGGTACTTACTGAGAAGAGGGCAGTAATATCCCTCGAGGGAGGATACTTTCCCCCTTCCACAGCCTCCTCACCCCAGAGGTTGTCCCAGTCCCTCCCCCCGCCCCATCCCCAAAGTCTTTGCCCTCCTCCGTGCTGTCTCTGGTCCTGTCTCAGTGGGAGATCACTTTGTGTTGCAATGCTGTGTGCTGATTCTCCCTGGAAAGAGTCTGGGAGGAAAGATACAATTTCAGAAGGATGCTTTCATAGCTGATGGGGAAGCGTGACACACAAGGGCTCTGTAGGAATAAGCCATACACACCCACGGTACCCTGAGGATACTTGGCCCCACAGAGCGCGTCTCAGAAGTAGGAACATCGCATCCAAAGATGTGCCACAAACTAGTTTGACTGAATCATAACTCGCAGTGAGGAGATGAAGCTTTCCGAGGTGGGAGACACTGAGCTGTGTGTGATCTGCTGTAGGGAGAGGCTGCCGTTGCTGCTGCTGCTGAGGCTTAAAAAGTGCTGCCAAGAGTCCCAAGCTACCTCACCACCTCTCCTTTCCACAGAGCCCTGGAAAAATCTTTGCCCTAGACGTGACCAAGGACAGCCCTAGACAGAGGAGTCCTCTGGTCAGAGTCCAGGCTGCCACACTTATCTTTCCATCCCCTCATTTCTCAACTGATTCTGCTGCTGCCCATCTCATAGCTTCTTTGGGATGCTGCACACTAGATGTGGTGGCAGGAGAGCGCTGCTTGTAGCAGCAGTATAGGTGACTACCAGTAGCACCCCTGGGAACAAGTGTCCTGTTTGTCCAGTGGCTGGGCTCGTGCTGCTGGGTTTGGGATACAGGACCATAGGGCTGGAAGGGACCAAAGGGTCATTGCAACCAACCCCCACAGGTGAACCTGCACAATCCAGACTACAGAGGGCAGGAACATAGAAGGTGCACCGAGCAAGCCCCTGGGCACTGTTGGTTCTGCCAGTGTGCATAATCCCAGAGTTGGGCACACTGTACCATGCAGAAAGGATCTGGAATCCTGTGGGTCAAGATCTTCTTGGGGGCAATTCAGAGTAGGGGAAACAGCCAGGTGGGGGGATGGTTAAGCACCCCTTTAGTCCACCCTTGCTTTTCTCCCCCTGAACCAGCTTTGCACTAAAAAAAAATGTTGTTAGGGCACTTTTATGCATTAGCATGTAATGTGTAGCTTGCCTTTTAGTAATCACATGGTTTGGTAACAGTTCTAGCAAGACTGCCAAATCCCACACAACATTTTCCCGACTGCACACGCGAAAGAGTCAGAGAGTTTGACTTGTTCTTCTGTCTGCTGGAGAATGCAGCAGAAACCCCCATGTCTCACGTTGACAGTCAGATGCACTGGAGGCAGAACTTTAAAGTAAGATCCGCTGCAACAGAAAGACTTCTCTAGGTGACTAAGAGGCAGGTCACAAATCATTATGGGGGTTACAATGGGGGGGGGGGCACTTGTAGGATACACTTCAGGCTTCATGTTCCACTTCAGTCCAATTTTTCTCCAACATGGATTGCTCCAAACTGCTTTGTACCCTTCTCTCATTTTGAACAACCTCATTTCAAGGAGTCAGAGGATGGATCACGCAAAGTCAATTTAATCCTTCTTTTTCAGGAGGCTTCCTTCCTGCAAACAATAACCTAGTTTGGGCATGCGGTGGCGCCATTGACAGGGTTTTTTTTGTGGCAGCCATCCCCCAGATTGCAAACTTTCCCTTTGTAAGGAAGGCATCCCAGTCCACGCAGGCACAAATCTGATAGGTTTGTTTTCCTGCATGATGCTATCCCTGGATATTTCTGTTGTGATGGGCCATCCTTTCAGAGCCAATATTTCAAAAAGGCTTTGCCTCCCAAATGCAGTGAATGTGCTGAGTGGGGCTGCAAGTCTGACCTGTATTAATAGCAAGAGCCCTGGCAGCTGACAAAATAAGAAATAAGAATCTCTGGGATGGTGGACAAGTCAGTGCACAACACAATAGTACAATATAATGGCTTTGATCCATTAGAAGATTTTGCTCCAGTAGAAGATCCACTAGAAGGGTCCTTGTGTAAGTGGAAGTGTGAAAAAACTCCATGTCAGCCTTTTGAACAAAGTTATATATAGTGTAACCCAAATCCACGTCCCATTTGCACAAGGTGTTGTGCAAGTAATTTCTGGACACCAAGGAGGAAAGCACACAAGATCCTGCACACAAGGAACTAAGCCCATCTATGTTTCTTCTCTGACCATACATGGCTGAATCCAAGCCTGCACTATGAAAAGTGGCCAGCTACTTATTCCCTACATGGTTTGGGGGGGGGGGGGAGAGACCTGCAGATGCTTGTCCATATCCTGTGTTTAAGCCTGAAAACAGGAGTTGAAACTCAAACCTGAAAAGTGATGCGCAACTGAACCTGATGCCATTCTCTTGATCTCTCCCCAATTTTGCAAACGGCTTCAAGATTCTGCATTGGTTTCTGGAATTTCACAACCAGGCTGCAAATCTAAAACCCATGTGCTGCTGTTTATCACTGTCATGCTTCTTCTACCAAACGTGAATGCTGGTGCAAGTAGCACAGCATAGTCCCTTCCCCAAAGATAAGCCTGTGGCTCTTGACTTTCTTCTGCTGTCAGCACTGAGGTGAGGGACATATGGGATGGAACTATGACAAGAATTTGGCACAATAAATCAAAGGGAAGCTGTAGTCTCTTTCTCCAGCTTGGATCGTGGACTGTTTGCAGCACAGCAAAGAGCAAAATCCACTCCTTCATAGGGAGAGGCAGAAATACAAATGCCACATTCAAGTGAAAACTCTCTTTACCAGCTGATTTTAACTTATAGACTGAAGCACAGCAGCACACTTGGGTTCGGCACAACACCACCATTATGTAGGTTCTCATTCTCCGGCCTACTGTTTCTTTCACCCTGAGCTGGATGGCCCAGGCTAGCCTGATCTTGTCAGATCTTGGATGCTAAGTAAGGTCAACCTTGGTTAGTACTTAGATGAAAGACTACCAAGGAAGTCCAGGGGTGTTACACAGATGCAGGCAATGGCAAACCATCTCTGTTAGTTTCTTGCCTTGAAAACCCCAGTTGCCGTAAGTTGGCTGCAATTAGACAGCACTTTCCACGACTGCCACTCTTCTTTTCATTTGGAACTGCTCTGTTTTCATTTGAGTTAAAAGATGGAAAACAAATGAAATCCTGTTCATTGATCAGCTTGGGCAGAGGTAGAAGTATGCAAGCTTTTGAGTGCCATAGAGTTCCTTATCAGCACCATAAAGCCTCAAATGCACAGACAGCAAGCTAAGATGAGAGAGAAGAAATGCCTACATTGTGGATCCTGAGATATTTCCAAAGGTGAAATCTCCTTTGAGACAGTTGTTCAATTCATTTTAGACAGCAATAGAGGGAGAGGCTAAAAAAAATTGTCTGACACAACTTTCAAGTTCCTGTTTTGCAGGAAGACTGACAAGAATTTACCCAGTCACAGCGTGCATCAAATCTGCCTGATGGTAGTTATTATTAAAAATAAGAAACTGAGCAAGAAAAACTGATTATTTCTTAAAGTAGATGTAAACTATCAGCAGAGCCTTGCATATCACTTACTGATAATGTGCTGTTTGGGGCATTTTGTACTTTCACATTTTCATGACTATATGGAAAATGACCTTTGTGATGCTCTAAGTCGACCAGTGAATTCACCTTCTTTAGGGTGTTTTTTGGATCACTAGCCAGCCTCATAAATGACTGCTCTCTTGATAACAAGGTACACAATAGTATGTGTGTGTGGGGGGGTGGGGGAATGTTGCAGGAGTCTCTGCATTTTGGCCAGGAAGTTGTGCTCCTTATTCAAGTGAACTTAATGGGTACCCAGGACTTGGGTTTCCACAAGGATTGAGAAACCAGCCCTTGTGTAAAAGATTGGTGTACTTCACTTCTATGAAAGTGGCACTGGAACAATATGACATCACCCATTCTATATGGTATGCACATTCCTATGTGAGTTGTGATTAGAGCTCCCAACCAAAGTGTTGTGAAATTCCATTCAACAGCCATGTCCTATAAGAACATAAGAGAAGCCAATGTTGGATCGGGCCAGTGGCCCATCCAGTCCGACACTCTGTCACACAGTGGCCATAAATAACAGGTGCCATCAGGAGGTCCAGCAGTGGGGCCAGGACACGAAGCCCTCCCACTGTTGCCCCCCCCCCAGCACCAAGATCCTGAAGGATCAGTTGAAAGTAGTGCCATTCTACTGTTAAAGCAGAAGTGGTTTCCAATGTAGTGTGAATCATGGATTCACCCAGCTTTGCAGTTAGCAATCAGAAAGATCCCAGGCAGTACCAACAGCCCTCCAAGCCATCATGTAAGCAGAAACAAAAAAAAATCACATTAATTGTGTTACACTGGAACTGGGCCTAATTGTGCTGAAGTTGTCAGTGAGACATTTTACCGAACAGCTGGCACAATAGGGTATGAGGCAGGTGATGCCATCTAAGATGTGTCACTTTGCATTTTGTCCCAGGGCAGCTGTGTCTAGTTACAGCACATTAATGTATTTATTTGTCTGTCTAACATCACTGTTGTGCATTGCATTTTACCAAGAACTGGAAGACAATTTCCTGATCTAAGGAGTCGGCAGTCTAAAATTGGACTCAAGGGAGACAGCAAAGGAAGGGGAAGGAGGTGGAGGCCAGAATAAACTGGGGAAGCACATTAAGGCTTAGTGCCTGTGGCTTTTGCCCAAAGCTTCATGGGAAAGGTAGGTTTTGAGGAGGGAACTGAAGTAAGAAGTGGCATCACACAGGTGGCCTGAGAGGCATTTCCAGGCAAAGAAGGAAGCAAGAGGGAAAGGGTGGGGCCATTTGAGGGAGCTGTTCAATCGCCAAAGGCTATGCAGTGGGAGCACTAAAGGTTAAGAGTTCCTATAGCAGACATCGCTGTGGTGCAAGTTTCTCTTTGTCCAGCTGCAAATGGAGCAAACCTCCCGCAAGAGTCATTCTCTGGACAGTCACGCAAATCATTTCCACACTACATTTTATGTTTGCCCTGTGCAATGTTTCCTGAGGCCCTTTTCTCAAAGGCAAGAAGGCAACATTGGGTTCTGGTCTCCCATTAAAAATATCTAGTCACATGAGCACAAAAGCATGAGACAAGATGAGCATGCCTGCTCTAATTTTTTTTAATTGGCCAAAGGATCTCCAAACCATTGCTGAGATGTGGATGTTATACTCCACATTTCCTCCTCTCTTGCCACTGCCACTGTCTTTTTAGCAACAGATGTTCAGCTTGGCTCCGTAGAGTTTTCTATCAGGAAGTAAGCTCCACTGACTTCAGTGAAATTTACACCCAAGTAAGTATACATAGATGAGCTCAGGTGCATGCCCTTCAATCTGTCCAGGCTTGTAGCCAGAAATGTTGGGGGGGGGGGGCAGCTAAGATACACTGAGGAGATATCATAAATCAGCCTGAAACACTACAAAAAAAAGTCCAGTATGTTTGAACTTACTTACATTGCAGTCCAAAACAGAATTACACCCTTCAAAGCCCACTGATTTTAATGGACTTAAAGGGGTGTAACTCCACTTAGGATTGCATTGTTAATTGAATTTTAAGTGACAGGTGCCCAACTGAGTTTTTAGGATAACCACTAAGGATGGGCTGATACAGCCATGTTAATTTCTTTTTGATTGTGTATGTTATTGTTATCATCAGTTTTGGTCTTCCTCATTTATGTTGATTATTTTTGATACACAAAAACACACAATTGTCACAAAAGACTGAAATAAAAATTTATCCAGAAAGATCTGTTGTCAGGGAAGAGAAACTGGTATGAAAATAAAGACTTAACAGGGTCATTTCCTTTTAGGGAGAAACAAAATTCAGTGGGGGATATTTAAATCCAGTCTGCAGATTTGCTCTCATTCCTATCACTCACAGGTGTTCCATCCAACACTGAAAAGTTATATCACTGAATGTTGCATTATCTGACTGAACAGTTTTTACATTCACAAATATATGTTTGCAAAATCATCAGTGGAAGTAATAGTTTCATCCAATGATGTAGTAGATAACTGGGAGGCCTGAACAGCTGCAGGAGAGACAATAATGCAGACGTGGACAATCTGATTCTGAATTCCCTAATTAATGGAGTGCCTAAGAAAAATTCAAGTTCTCATTTAATCAGGAGGAAAGGGGCAGGACCAGAGATTAATGTGGTACTGGATCATATCATTCAGTCTGCACAGTGCTGTATGGTTTCCTTGGGAACTTTATCTCATGTTTTCCTAGTGATTTCTTAATTTTTAACATTCTTCAAAAGGAATGAAGTGCTAAGAAGCGGCAAAGTTAACAAACTTAAAACACCAAATATATAAAAATACACTTTTTGTGAAGCTAACATAGACATTTTAAAACAATAGGAACATGATATACCACTAGCTATCCATGAAAAAGTTGTTTCCTTATCATTATACAGTGAGCTCTTTTTTATTTAACTCATGCACCTATATTCTTCCTTCAAAAGATACTGCAGGGCATAAAAGCCTGAAGAGGTGTGAAGATTAAGATTCAAAACTGTGTTGGAAAAGGTGGGGAGGATGGCTGTGGAACTCACAGCCAGTACATGTAATAATGACTACTAGGACAGATGGCTTTACAATGAGATTAGATAGCCTCGTGGATGAGAGGTCCATCAATGGCTACTAGCCATTACAATGAAAGAAAGCCTCTACATTTAAAAGCAATAAACCTCAGAATACCAGTGCTAGAATAAAAAAAATCAGGGGGAGGCCAATTCAAGGCAGTTGGTTGACCACTGCGAGACAGGATGATGGACTAAGTAGGCCACTGATCCAGTAGGGAACTGCCTATGTTCTTATGCAATCAATGCTTTAAGTACTAAAATGACAAGATTCCAGAGTTACATACACCTGCTTGTAAGCACTCCCTTCGGTCTAGAAACTCATTCCACATGTTACTGTTGTTCAGCAAGGGAAAAACATCCTGCACATAAGAAATGCCCTTCTGGGTCAGACCAGTGGTCCATCTAATTCAGCTTCCTGTATCACACCAAGTACCTACTTCACTGGTTCGCAGTCTTGGTACTGAACTAAGGGATTACCCTCGGCTCACATTTATTTCAGTTCTTTTTTTGGTAGTGAGAGGTGGTGAGGGTTTAAGACAGCTGGGATATCATGCCCACTCAACCCTTTGGTTCTTTACAAAGCAGCCCTTCTTTTTTTTCTGTAAAGTGAAGCTCAGAAGCAACAGCCTCTCTGAGCATCGTGTTCTTTTTAACCCTTTAGCCCTAATCCCTGATTTTGAGGGAGATGAATGCAGGTGTTTGACAGAAGCTATTCCATGGGTGGACAACCTCTGGCACGTGTGCCAGACAGCAGCAACTGGACCATTTTGCTTAGCCAACAAAGCTGGTTCTGTTCCCAAGCAACCAGGTGAGGCCTGGAAATCTGTCCAGACTACAGAGATCAGTTTCACTGGAGAAAATGGCTGCTTTAGGGGGTGGCCTTTATGGCATCACTTCCCTCATGAGTTGCCTCCCCTCCCCAAACTAGGGCTGCCAAGTCTTGAAAACTCACCAGTGAGGGGGAGTCCTCCTCCCGCCGGGAGTTTCTTCTGGTGCGCACGCTTTGCGCGCGCACCCATCGACGTCACCGGAAGTGATGCAGCACGTTGGGGGCGTTGCCCTGGCAATGCCCCCAACATGCTGCGTCACTTCCGGTGACGTCATTACGTCGTCCTTGCTGGACGACGTCGGGGGTGGGGTTCCCCCCGCCGGCCAAATGCTGGCCGGCGGATCGGGAACCCCTTTAGCAGGGGATCCCCTGCCCCCCGGGCTGACTTGGCAGCCCTCCCCCAAACTCTGCCCCCAAATCACCAGCAGTTTCCCAACCTGGAGGTAGCAGCCCTAGCTGTGCAGCTGGCAAGCCCTGAGGGGCTGGTAATACCTCTGGGGCTCAGTTCATCCCAGTGTGGCTGGCCATCCCTCATTCTCCTCCCCTTTTGCCCACCAGCACACCAACATCTTCACAAGTCGATCCTGCATTTTTTTTAGCACTTGGGCCAAAAACTTTGTTTGCTCCTGGGCTATTCATTGGTGAGGAAAAGACATTCTGCTCATATTCAGAGGCACACATTCATTTTCACAGGCAAGTTGCAGTAAAGTGGTTTGAAAAGAATGATTAAAAAGAAGTACCAGGCTGAGTCAAACTGGGTGCTTCTTTCTGTCTTATAGAACCATAGGGCTGGAAGGGGCCATACAGGCCATCTAGTCCAACCCCCCTGCTTGATGCAAGATCAGCCTAGAGCATCCCCGGCAAGTGCTCATCCAGCCGCTGCTTGAAGACTGCCCGTGCGGGGGAGCTCCCCACCTCCCTAGGCAGCTGATTCCACTGTCGCACAACGTTTACTGTAAAAAAAATTTCCTAGTATCCAGCCAGTATCTTTCCACTCGTAATTTAAAACCTTCCAGCCCCCCTTCCAACCTCATATTGGTTAATTGGTCTGTTTTAATTACAGTATGAATAATATCAGTAACCATATTATATGGGTTGTAAAATTTACCATAAGATACTGCATATGGAGTGCTTTCAATGCTCAAAAGTTATATATACACACACACACACACACTATTATTGTAGTAGTAGTAATGATAATAATAGTGGTGGTGGTTGTGATGATGATAATGATGTGAAAACCATGTAAAACCATGGTAGATAAAGTTAAAGCAGTAGTGGTAGAAAGTACAGTGACTGGTAGGGTTTTCAAGGCAAGGGACTAACCGAGATATTTTGCCATTGACTGACTCTGCATAACAACCCTGGACTTCCTCAGTGGTCTCTCATCCAAATACTAGCCAGGGCTGACCCATGGGCGTCAACTACAGGGGGGCTCGAGGGCTCGAGCCTCCCCCGAAATTTCCTGGGGGGGCTGAGCCACCCCCGGCAAAATGGAGATCTTGCCAGTGGCCAGTCAGCTGGCTGTCGCCGCCTCTCCTTCCCCCCCCCCCCACCCCCGGCCTGCCCTCCTGCCTCCCTGGGGTGGGAGGGGAAGAGAGGCAGCGGGGACATGGTCCCGCGCTTCGTGCGGGCGGCAGTCAGCCGGCCAGCTGGTTGCTGCTGCCGCCGCAACTGCGCGGGTCTGCCTCCCTGGGGCGGGGGGGGGGGGAGGAGCCGCGGGGACATGGTCCCGTGCGCGCGCACGAGAGAGCCTTTGCCCTCCCCCCCGGGGATTTAGAAAGTCTACGCCCCTGGGCTGCCCTGCTTAGCTTCCAAGATCTGACTGTCTAGCCTCAGCCATCCAGTTCAGGGCAATACATGTTGCTGGGCCATACATGTTCCTGAAAAACAGCCTGTCACCAAGATGTCATCACTTTATATTTCTGTTCAGTAGAAACGAAATGCATCCAGTCTCTCAGGAGTTAGCGTCTGTACCCAAATGCCAGGGGCTGACAGAGGCAGCAAAAGGAATGAAGAAATTCAGATTGGGATTGCTTCCATGTGGAAGTTTTGCTGTGGCTTAGTACCCAAACAGCAGCAGGGGGTTTTTTTTGGAGCATTCACAAGATGTTATCCCCTAATCATCCACTGTCCAGGTTCCCCCCTGCTTTGCTTCAGGTTTTCTTGTGCTGTGCACTCAAAGTGTATTGGCATGGCATGTAGACAGTATCAGTACAATTACATAGCAATTACCTTTTATTTAAAAAAGCCCAACAGAAGCCCTCTGTTGGTATGGGAGGATGGGGCAAGCCAAAGAAAGTGTGCAGAAAACCACCACATGGATGTTCAGGTTGACACTGTGAATGCCTTTGCATTTGCTGTGGCAACAACAGCTGCCCAAAGAATCATCACCTTGTAGAAGCAACCTGGGAAGATCAGGGTGGTCAGTGCCTCTCCTGCAACTGGGAATGGCTTTCTGATAAGTTCTTTGATTAGCTCATGCACAAGCCACGTCCGGCAGCTCCCTAGTGCCTTCCCCCTTTTGGAGAAGAAACATATGCATCTGCCCAGGGCACGGCAGGGACTGAGCTCTTGCCCTTAGATCTGCATGGGAGGAGCTCTAACTAGCGATTATAGGAATTTAAGACTTGCTTTGAAAAGTTCTTTATTCTGGCAGGTCTTGGGATACCAAAGGGTGAATGGGGAGGGCCATAAAGCAGCTTATAAGGCCCTATCATGTACATGGCTTTCCCAGATGCACCTGCTTGGGGTTCAAGGAGCAGCTAAAAAGAATAGCTTCATGTTTCCAAACTGGTTTCAGTTTGAAATGTTTAGTCTTTCCTGCCTCTTTTTTTGTAAAGTTAAACAAGCAATGGGCTCCATCATTCAAACATAAATACCAATTTCAAAGTGAGTGGGTTGGAGACAGTGTGAAACTCAGGACAATTCTAGGCTCACTGCTTTTGGCTGGCCTGGAAACAACCTTTGAGAGACACACCCAGTAGGAAATAGTGGTACATCCCGCAAGTGGCTCCCTAACACGCTTATTGAACTTCATCCCCAAGAAGATACAGATTCAGCATTAAAGCCTCACTAGATATGATGGCCTTGTGAGCTTTGTGTTCGAATGCAGGCCATGCCAAACAAAAATCAGGCAGGGGAGACTGGAAGCGGAGAAGCACTAAGTGGGAAGAGACTGCCAAATCCTTCCCTGCTGGTATCATTCAGCAGGACCTGCCTTCCCCTGCCCCTTTTCTTCCAGAAGGATTTACTTCCAGTCTTGATGTCTTGCCAGGAGAAAAGCATCTGAGAGGGGAGGGTTTCAAATGGGGGGGAACCCACAGGTGGGTTCAGCATCCCACTCCCACCTGCTTCTTTTCCCAGCCAACATCCGCTACCTGAAAGTCAAGCTAGATGTGACATACAGATTCCCTGGTCTCAATATTTTCAATTTAGGAGTTTGATTCGGCAATCTTCAATTAAGGAACAACTATTTAGACCATTAACAGATTTTGAAAAATCTATGTCTCTGCATAGTGATAAAGGGTTAATTTCAAAAATATATAAAATTCTTTTGAACGTCTCTAATAACAAGCCATCATCATACATTAAATCCTGGCAGAGAGATCTTGGCATTACGCTCTCTTCTGACCAGTGGCTGAAAATCTGGCAATCTAAGGATGTGTTCAGACAGGCAGCTAATCCCACCACTGGCCCGGCTGTAATTTGATCTAGATCTTTTTTTATCCAGTATTGCACCACCAGACAGCTCCCCGGTGAATCGCTTTTCCAGGCGTGACTCCCTGGTGGATTGTCTAGACAGCAACCACCTTAAGGAGATGTGCAGTCGACTTTTTAAAAAAATAATCCTGTTTGAGCATGCGCATGCATCTACTTATTCTTCCATGCATGCGCAGACTTAAATGGTAAAAGCACTGCCAGCAGTACCTTTCTCTAGGTACCATTTCAGTTGATACAGTTCACAGGATCGTCAAAAACATAAAATTGTCCTGATCGTTTGAGCGGAGCTCTGCAGACGTCGCATGTTTAAGCGGATATGCGCTCATTGCTAAAACTTTTTTTAAATGGTGGCTGTTCGGGATGGTCTGGAGACTATCCCTATGGGCTGACTGCGTGCTGGTGGAATTACCTGATGGGCTATTGGCCCGTCAGCCAGCTTTGGACCGGACTTTAACCACTATCTTTTAAGTACAGTTCCCCGACAGGGATCGATGGGCTGATTGCAGAAGTGGCACGATTCCCAGATGTTGCAGTCTGGATGTGCCCTTTAAATCCACCAGGCACGAGTGGCTCAAAAGAGCCATATGAACGTGACCTAATACTATCACATCCAGATCTATTAATATCAGGACTCCAGCATTCAAAATATGCACCTGATGGTACTTAACTCCAGTAAAGGTCCACCATATGAACCCTATGCAGCACTCTAATTGCTGGAAACAGTGTGGAGATTGTGTTCTTATTTTCACATTTGGTGGTCATGTAGATATTTACAATCTTTTTGGCGAAGCGTACAGTAGCAAATTTATAATATTACTAATTATTCTGTATAAGCTGGGAAATAATGTTGCTGAATCTTTGGAATAACTTAAAGATACTATTAATGTGGTGTGACCTGATTGTGATATTATGGGCTCCAGCTCATTTGGTCATCGCAGGCTCATGGAAAAGTAACAAACCTCCTTTGATATCAGATTGGTTAAAAAAATATGGGATGGGTTGATTCAAATCAGTATGTTTCCTCTTTCACTGAGATGTGGAACCCATTAGTTGAATTTATCACAAATAATGAAAGAATTTTTCATTTCTCTCCTCCTAAAGACATATTATTTTTTTGATTTTGTTTTATAGATAGTTGTTAATATCTTGTTGCTGATTTAGTAGGGATTAAAAACATAAGAACATAAGAGAAGCCAATGTTGGATCAGGTCAGTAGCCCATCCAGTCCAACACTCTGTCACACAGTGGCCAAAAACACCAGGTGCCCTCAGAAAGCCCAGCAGTGGGGGCAGGACACCAGAAGCCCTCCCACTGTTGCACCCCTGTCAAGCACCAAGAATACAGAGCATCACTTGCCCCAGACTAAGAGTTCCTATCTATACTTTGTGGCTAATAGCCACTGATGGACCTCTGTTCCAGATGTTTATCTAATTCCCTCTTGAAGCTGTCCATGCTTGTAGCCACCACCACCTCCTGTGGCAGTGAATTCCATGTGTTAATCACTCTTTGGGTGAAGAAGTACTTCCTTTTATCTGTTCTAACCCGACTGCTCAGCAATTTCATGGAGTGCCCACGAGTTCTTGTACTGTGAGAAAGGGAGAAAAGTACTTCTTTTTCTACCTGCTCTATCCTATGCATAATCTTATAAACCTTGATCATGTCACCCCTCAGCTGTTGTTTCTCCAAGCTAAGGAGCCCAAGCGCTTCAACCTTTCCTCATAGGGAAAGTGTTCCAACTTTTTTATCATTCTACTTGCCCTTTTCTGCACTTTTTCCAATGCTATAATATCTTTTTTGAGGTGTGGTGACCAGAACTGTACACAGTACTCCAAATGAGGTAGCACCATCGATTTATACAGGGGCATTATGATACTGGCTGATTTGTTTTCTATTCCCTTCCTAATAACCCCCAGCATAGAGTTGGCCTTTTTCACTGCAGTCGCACACTGTCTCAACACTTTCGTTGAGTTATCTACTATGACTCCAAGATCTCTCTCTTGGTCAGTCTCCGCCAGTTCGGACCCCATCAATGTGTATTTATAGTTAGGATTTTTGGTTCCAATGTGCATCACTTTGCACTTGGCCACACTGAACCCGATTTGCCACGTTGATGCCCACTCGCCCATCCTTGACAGATCCCTTTGGAGTGCCTCACAATCCTCCCTGGTTCTCACCACCCTGAACAACACCCTGAACAACAATCTGCAAATTTAGCCACTTCACTGCTTACTCCCAACTCCAAATCATTAATAAACAAGTTAAAAAGCATCGGACCGAGTACTGATCCCTGCGGTACCCCACTGCTTACCTCCCTCCACTCAGAAAATTGCCCATTAATACTCACTCTCTGTTTCCTTTTAATTAGCCAGTTTTTGATCCACAAAAGGACTTGTCCTTTTATCCCATAACTATTGAGCTTACATAGGAGCCTTTGATGAGGAACTTTATCAAAAGCTTTCTGGAAGTCAAGGTAAACAACATCTATTGGGTCCCCCTTGTCCACATGTTTGTTTACTACCTCAAAGAACACTAACAGTTTAGTGAGACAAGATCTTCCCTTACAGAACCCATGCTGAGTCTTCCTCAATAGATTTTGTTCATCAATGGCCGAAGACAGATTGGCCGTCTGGGCCGCTCTGCCTCCACTTCAGAAGCGGAGGCAGAGCGGCCGTCCAGACGGCCGCATCTGGCCCCAGGAGGCGGCCCGGACGCATTGCGTCCGGCACCGCGCTCCTTGCGCACCAGCCGAGCACCACTTTAAAGTGGTGCTCGGCTGGTGCGGGGTGCCCCGCGCGCGCGTTCCACCCGCTGAAGCGGGTGCGAACGCGCGCGGGCAGGGGCAGCCGCGCAGCGTTCGCCCGCCGCTCCAGGAAGCCACCCGCAGTGTGAACGCTGCAGGCGACTTCCTTCCGGTGGCATAGGAACGCTGCGGGGCGGGGAAAATACCCCCACTCCATTCTGCCGCGCCAGGGAGGCGCGGCAGAAAACAAGTCTGTCTCCAGCCAATGTGCCTACTAATTTTTTCCTTAATAACAGTTTCCACCAACTTATCCGGTATCGACGTCAGACTGACTGGCCTGTAATTTCCCAGATCTCCTCTGGAACCCTTTTTAAAGATGGGAGTGACATTCGCTACCTTCCAGTCCTCAGGAATGAAGGCAGATTTTAAGGAAAGATTACATATTTTTGTCAGGAGATCCACAAGTTCACATTTGAGTTCTTTTAGAACTCTCGGATGTATGCCATACAGGCGCGGTGATTTATTTGTTTTTAAGTTGTCTATCAGTCGTAGGACCTCCTCTCTTGTCACCTCAATCTGACCCAGGTCTTTCAATACCCCTCCTGAAATCAGTGGTTCTGGAGTGGGCAGGCACTTCTCATCTTCCACAGTGAAGACAGAGGCAACAAATGCTTTCAGCTTCTCAGCCATTTCCCTGTCATCCTTCACTACACCTTTACCCCTTGGTCATCCAAGGGCCCCACTAATTCCCTGGCTGGTTTCCTACTTCTAATGTATTTGAAAAAAGTTTTATTGTTGGTCATTATGTTTTTTGCGATATGCTCCTCATATTCTCTTTTTGCCTGCCTGATCACAGACTTGCATTTTATTTGCCACAGCCTGCATTCCCTTTTACCAGCCTCACTGAGACTAGCTTTCCACCGCTTAAAGGAATCCTTCTTACCTTTTACAGCTTCTATTACTTTGTTTGTTAACCATGCAGGCTTTTTTCTATACCTATTTGTGCCTTTCCTAACCAGCGGTATATATTTTCTCTGAGCCTCTAGGACTGTAATTTTAAATAGTCTCCAAACTTCCCCAATGGTTTTGACCCTTTCTACTTTTTCTTTCAGATTTCTCCTCATATATCCCCTCATATCAGAGAAATTACCTTATTCCCTTAGATTATTACTTCAAGTTTGTTATGGTTTTGTTAGAGGCACTATGAATGGTTTTAATGTTGTAATGGTTTTGTATTCTATGTAATTTTTATGTTAATATTGTATCTCTGTTGTTTCAATAAATACAACATTTTTAAAAAAAAAGAACCATTGCTGAGGCTCCTGATATGGGCCAAAGGGCTTAACTCCTTCCCCATTTTTCTGACCTCAGCCAGTGTTATAAAATGCCGCCTATACTGTAAAGTCTGCTGGAAGTGAAGAATGATGCAACATCTCTTTGCAGCAAACACACACGTTCGGGTTGGGGGGGAGATTGGATTTATACCCTGCCTTCACTACCCAAAGGAGTCTCAAAGCGGCTTACGATCTGTAAGCTGCAAGGCACTGTTTTAGCGGATTTATGAATGATAATTTCATAAGTGTAAGATCATGGACAATAATGATAAGTGTATGAGAGAACTTGTGTTGCTGAGTGTACAACAACAGATGCCAACTGCAGACAAATGCCATCCTATGACAGGAGACGACAGTCCAGCAGAAACCGTTATTCCACTTCCCTGAAGCCTCTCTGAAATACAGAAGCCAGTTTGTGACTCTGGTTCATCCCTGCGTACAAAGAGATGTCCAAACATTGTCAAATCCAAGTCTCCGCATATCATGCTCCTTTCTCCCCCCAACAGACATTGTTTCAGCTAAATAAAGGCTTGATTGCCCACTTCACATGGACTATGGAAGCAGTTAATGGACAATTGACTTGGCCAGGCCAAGAGGTTAATCCCTCTTGGGTAGAACAATGGCCTCACCTATGAGTCATCTTTCCTCCAGACCAGGTGTCTCTAGATGTGATTAGGTCATCCTTAAACATTGTCCACTCCCATCCTATACCCTATTGGTTAGAACTTTAGAGGCGGATCAGCACAGAGGAGGTCGCTTGGCAAGCCAGCCCCCAGCGATGCCCTCCCTTAACAGCAGTCTCCCAAGCTCCAGACAGTCAGATCTCACTTCTCTTGCTATCTCCTTCCCAACCTCCCTCCTGGACCCTTGTGTGCATGCTAGGGCTCGCCATGTGCTTCTGCTGGTTCAGAGCATGTGATCCCCCCCCTTCTTCTTAAATACCCTCTATTCTTCTAGCAGGATGGAAACCAGGCTTCTGGAAGGTAAATATTTCCCTCTACAGGATTCCATCAACTCCCTGCTCATGCAACCGTCTCTTTAATTCTATCTTACTTCTTAGATCTGTTTGACTGAATGTATGATTTTTGCAACATCTGAATGTTTCACTTTTATTATTATTACTCTTTTTAACTTCATTTGATTCTCTGTGTCTCTTTTTGGGAGGTCTGAGAGAGGCCCAGCCTCTGTATACAAAGGTGCTAGGTCCATTAATGCCTACTGCTGATTATTAAGAGCTAATATTCCCCCAATTTTGATAACAGAATAAAGCAGTCAGGCTAACAAATCCCTTTCCCTTCCCTTCCCCTCCCCACAACAGACACCCTGTGAGGTAGGTGGGGCTGAGAGAGCTCTTTCGAAAACTGCCCTTGAAAGAACAACTCGAAAGAATTTATGACTGACCCAAGGTCACACCAGCAGCTGCATGTGGAGGTGAGGAATCAAACCCAGTTCTCCCAGAATAGAGTCTGTGTCCTTAACCACTATACCAAACTGGCACAAGGTGGACAGATCAGCTCCTTCTGTCTGCTTTCCTTTACTCTGTTCAGCTGCTATTCCTTCCTTCCTTCCTTCCTTCCTTCCTTCCTTCCTTCCTTCCTTCCTTCCTTCCTTCCTTCCTGCCGCTCCTCCTCCTCCTCCCTGTCTTTCTCCATCCTCTAAGAAGGCAGAATGTGCTCTTCGTCCATCCTAGTTAGAATACCCGTGTCATTTCCCCCATCACATTATGGATTTCTTTACCATAAATAACATCCTTCCATTTATTAAAGCGACAATCCGTATGTAGACTTTATCTGAAGGCATTCTCCCCTAAGCATGCACACAGCCTAGCGATGCCAGGCTCCATGTGGGACCTGGGGATCCCCTGAATTACAGCTCATTTCCAGACCAGAGAGATCAGTATCCCTGGAGAAAATGGATGCTTTGGAGGGTGGACTTTATGGCATTGAATCCCACTGAGGTCCCTATCCTCCCCAAGCTCCATTCCCAAATATCTCAGAATTTCCCACCTGGATCTGGTAGCCCTACCACCCACCGGTGGCCAACCCTATAGCCAGTTCAAGTGAACAATGTCAACAACACACCAACAAACTGACCCCACCCCCTTTTTTGTAAGCAATGGCTGGAAGAATGTAAAAGATATTTGAAGGAAAACAATTTCTTATTAAAAGAGGCTAGTATGTTTGGCTAAGTGGAGTCAGCATTGCAGCACTGTATCAAAAGTAATAAGCAAGTATGTGATAGGCTGGAAAAGGAAAACTTAACTGTGTGTTTTTGATACATTGGAGGTGAAAGGAGAAGTGGAAGGAACAGAGAGGATAGTGTTGTTAAATGGAAAAATATCAGAGTGTTTTGTTCGGGTCTGCATGTATGTAAATGAGTCAAGATGGATACTGTCATGGCGGAAGATGAGAGCCAACCTTGCTATAGTTTGCTGTAGTTAAGCTTGTTGGTGACCTTGAGGAATGTTTGCAGATGTTATATTTTGAGTTTTAGAGAAGGTATTGGCCAATAAACATACAGATCTAAAGAACCACCACAGGCTGTGAACTGGCCAGGAAAGTATATATATATAAAACCCTTCCTCCAAGGAGCTCAGGGTAGATAGTCCCCTCCTCTCATATTTTATGAAGCAGAAGGATTGTGATTGTCCCAGGGTAACCTAGAAGTCTCATCAAAGCCTGATCAACATATGCAAGAGAATGAGGTGATAGAATGGACTGCACCATTTGATCTGTCTCCCTCTATCCGTTTCTTTTACCAACAGGTGAAGACTTTTTTGTTTCATCTGGCACACTCCCAGTAACAGTTTTTGACCCTCCTTCTATTGCTGTTTTTCTGTTTTTAATTGCATTTTATAATTGTCTTTTAATTGTTTAAATGTTCTAACTTTTTTATGTTCCTGCCTTGTGGACCCTGAGTAGATGGGAAGGTAGCAATAGATGATAGACAGACAGACAGACAGACAGATCTTTGAAGTAAATAAAATGATAAATATGTGAGGAATTTAATAGACTAGAGATAAAAACAGAATGGAATAGAGTCCTGCTGTTATTATGAATTACATTATTCATCCTGACAGGAAGTCCCATGGTTTGCTTTTATATGACACATGATTGGATAGCGACAGTAGAGCCTCAGAGGAAATCTTTGTCCAGAGGCCTATGGTAGCACAGGTAAAGCATGAAGGTGATGTTTGCCCCATGTATCTCATATACTGCCAGCCCCTCGCAGAGGTCCAAAGAGGTCTGAACCACTTTGAGTTTTTCAGGCACCAAAAAATAAGAGAGTTGAAAAAATTATCAAATGCCCTCCCACCAATGCCCAACGAGTGTCTAAATTTGAGGCCTCATTTGAGCTTGAAGTAAAGGCAAAACAAGCCTCCTGCCCCCTTACTGCCCCTGTATAGAAGACTGCCAACCTCCAGGTGGGTCTGGAGAATTCCCGCAATTGTAACTGATCTCTAGACTACAAAGATCAGTTCCCACAGAGAAAATGGCTGTTTTGGAAGATGGACTCTGTGGCAGTACACTCTTCTGAGGTCCTCTCCTCCCCAAACCCCTCCCTCCCCATACTACACTCTCCCCCAATTTCCAGGAATTTCCCTGCCCAGAGTTGGCAACCCTTCCTGATATAGCTTCCATGGATGGAAATGCCAGTTAGCAATCATAGCTAATTTGTCCTCAGTGAATGTGCCAAATCTTTTCAAGGGCCAGCTCAGAATGGGACCATCACCACATCTTGTGGCAGTGAATCCCATTATGTGTTCCATTCCATCATGTGTTTTGTGAAGAAGTACCTTTGTCTGTCAGTCTTGACTTTGTGTGAGAGACAGTGTTAGATGGTGGTGAAGTTATGAAGAGTAGAAAAGAGTGAGAAGCCTCAGCCATGGCTGAGAAGCCTCACCCCCCCCCCCCCCGTCTAAATCTACCTCACAACAAGGCCCCTTTGATAGGGTTGCCAGCCTCCAGGTGGGGTCTGGGGATCTCCCGCTTTTACAACTGCTCTCCACCTGACAGAGATCAGCTCCCCTGGAGAAAATGGCTGCTTTGAAGGGTGGACTGTATGGCATTGTACCCTGCTGAGGCCCCTCTTCTCCCCAAACCCCACCTTCTCCTGGCTCCACCCCCAAAGTCCCCAGGTATTTTCCAACCCAGACTTGGCAACCCTACCCTTTGAGGACATGAAACCACTTTGAAAAGGTGTCTGAAACCTGGCAGAAAGGTGAAATACAAACATAGGTTCAGAGTTCCCAAGTCCCCCCCCCCCTTTCGTGGTAATAACACACAGGCGCCTTAAACAGAGCATTACACAGGAAAGCCTTGTCTTCAGAGGAAACGATACCGCCCCCCCCCCTCCGACCTTCATCCCAGATCCTTTTTTGTAGGCGCCTAAACTCCGCTTGAAGGGAGAGCATTTTTCAAATGAAAGGAGCCCCTATGGGGGGGAGTGAGTGAGTCAGACACACCTGTAGGTGTGGGAGCAGTTGCTGCAACCTCCTGGCTCCCGGCAGGAGCAGCCGCAGGTCCCACTACAAAGGGACCCCGGGGAGACTGAATAGTTTCCAACCGAGAACATCCCCCCAGGGCGGGCAATTAATAACATTCCCCCATGTTCAAAGGAAAGGCGAGGCTCAGGCGCGGCAGCATCTTGTCAGGGCCCGGCCTGCTGCGAAAGAGAACTGCATGGGAGTGAAAACAGAAAGGAAATACCTCCTGTTGACGGTAAGGTAGGCGTATGTTTGACCGGGGGGGGGGGGGGGGGGGGGGGAGAGTGAAAAGGAGAGAGAGGAAGGGGAGTAGGTGGATGGAGCCCTATTCAGGGGAGTGTGCATGTCTTAAGAGCCGCGGGCACAGATCATCATCTCTCCATAATAGCGATGGATTGTCTGTAGTTTGGGAACTGTGCTCACAACTAGTGGAAAAGTATGGAGGGATTTTCTCAATGTAAAGAAACCATTAACGGCAAAAAAAGCATTATGCTGGCCCACAATTAGTAATTCTATGCAGAGATAGTAAAACAGTACTTGATTAGGGCCATTCACAAATCACAAAGCGTTTGTGTTTGCCAGAACTTTTATTCAGACTGAATATTAAACCAGAGAGGAAAAGAGAGAGCGATGCACAACAACCATGTGAGGTAGGTTAGGCTGAGAAAGCGTGACAGGCCCAAGGTCACCCAGCGAACTTCCATGGCACAAGTGGAAATTTGAAACCGGGTCTCCCAGATACTAATGTGACAAAACAAACAGATTTTTTGGTCCGAACAATCAAGCCTACCTTCCATTTCAAAAATATGTAGTTGAAGAAAAGGACTGCTCCATGCTGTGAAGACTCAGCTGCCCATTACCACACATTAGACTTCTATTAAAAGGACAGGACGTTTTCCTCCAGGACAGTTGGCAACCCTGAGATGCCAAGGATTAAACCTGGAGTCTTCTGCATGTTTGCGTATGTTCAGCCATTGAGCCCCACCTTGCAATGCTTTGTCAGCATGACAACCCCAACATAGTTTTTACCTCCTCAGGCTTTTAGTTGTACTTATCCAACCCATGTCAACAAAGCAGTTCAGGATGAGTAAATGAACAGGGTTATGGACTTGTGGGATATGATTAGTGGAGGAGGCTTGTGGTACTGTGCCTTGTAGCCAAGCAAAGCATTTGTGAGGCTGTAATGTCCTGTCCCTTTAACAGAAGCTTAATGGGATGTTATCTGTCTCCGAGCTTCAACTGCCCATTTCTACACATTGAGTCTCTGTTAATGTATGCTTTCTCCAGGCCAGTTGTCAGCCAGACCAGTTAAAATGATCAGGTAGTGCATGATGTGAAAGACTACTGTCTAAGACCCAGACAGCCACTATTCAGCCAGAAGAGAACTGACCATGCTGCTACTATCCTTCAGTGGCACCTTGCAAGACTGCCCTGGGATTTGAGGAAGGTGAGAGCCCCCTGAATTTTGTACTCATAGTCCTCCACTCTCTCACTAGTCTTGCCTTTCTGTAGGTGATTATGCTCTGCTTATAAAGTTTTTTGGTATATTACAATAAAAAAACAGCCTGACTAGGCCTCTCTCATCAGATATTGGAAGCTCAGTGGGGTTGGCCACAGTTAGTACTTGGACGGGAGTCCACCAAGAAGGCTGGGATGGCTGTACGGAGGAAGGCAATGGCAAACCACCTCTGCTCACCTCTTGCCTTGAAAACCCCATGGTCCTGGAGTCACCAAGAGTCGTATGCAACTTGACAGCACACAGTTATTAAAGGTAAAGAATGTTGTAGATCAGGTGCAGGAGAGGACCGGCTGGCTTTGCTCTTGAAGAAAATATAGCAGATAAACCTCTGAGTTGCTTGTAGCCTCCTGGTTCCCATTTGCCAGTTTTCATTTTCCAGCTTTGGGTGGACCCAGGATATTGCTGCTGACATCTCAATTTGTGTCGCTGATCATATCCTTCCCTCAGTCTAGCAGCCGGGCATCTTTAGAACTGAGAAGATGGTAATTAACTTTGACTTTCTCTCCTGATAATCAATGGGGCATGTGGCACTACAAAGACTTTGCCACTCAATCTAAATGCATTTCCCTTCGTCTTGTTCATCATTCAGATCTTATTAGTACTGGAAGACTTAAGTTAAAACAGGCACCAGTCATGGCTCTGACCCAGTTATGACAGCATCAGTACTGATTGAGTCAGACTCCTCAGCCATTGCAAACCCTTGGAGGGGCCGAGCTCAGGTTTCACCCCAGCACCCAGACTGGACTGTCCTTCCCAGAATGGCTTGGATTTCATCTTTGCTCTAATTTTCCTTAGCTTGGTGTGTGAAACTTTGACAGCATTTAGGATGTTTGTTTACAACCAGCCATGGGGGCCAGGCAAAATCAACAGGAGTCTTCACAGTGACTTCCTTGGGCCTTGAGGTGGGTTCCAGATCAGTGACTGGGGAAGGGTAGCGATAAAGAGATGCCTTGCCTAGGTTTGGTTGCCTTGGCAAATTGGCAGTAAAGCTTTGCCCTCTTACCTCCTAAATAATGTTGCTATTCATTGTTGGAGGCTCAGCAATAAACAGAGAAACATGCCATATAATAAACTTTTTTCTGACTTTCACTGGTTAGCCAGTTGTGACCTTCCCTGGGCAGAGGAGATCTTGCCACTATGCTGCATGCCCTGGTTACATCTAGATTAGATTTCTGCAATGCCCTCTATGTGGGGCTGCCCTTGAAAAGTGTTCAGAAACTTCAGTTGCTGCAAAATGCTGCAGCCAGGATGTTGACTGGAGTGGGTTGTAGGGACCATCTCACTCCAGTCTTGTCTTATCTACACTGGCTTCTGATTTGTTTCTGAGCATAATTCAGGATGCTGGTGCGGACCTTTAAAGCCCTACATGGTTTGAGACCAATATACCTGAAGAACCACCTATTCCTTTATGAACCTATGTAGCCACTACAATAATCTTCGGAGGCCCTGCATCTTAGGCTAGATGGGTGGTCACCCAAGAAAGGCCCTTCTTGGTAGTGGCACCAAATCCTTGGAACTCCCTCCCCAGGGAGATTCACCTGTCCCCTTCTGTTGTCATCTTCTGCCAGCAGGCGAAGACTTCTTTGTTTCATTTGGTGTTCCCTCAGTGATCCCTCCTTCTTTCCCAGTGTTTTTAAACATTGTTATAGATTTCATATGTATTTTAGCTCTGGTTTTAATTGTTTTGATGTTTTTAAAAAGTTGGTTTTGAAATGTGATTTTATTGGCCCTTGTGAGGGCAGAAAGGCAGGATATAAATATTATAAAATAAGAATGAAATAATTAAGAATTAAGAATCTTTTCTGTAGGATGGAGTTATGAAAAAAAGCAAAGAGGAATTGCATAAAAAACTCCCAGAGCATATTGACACTATATTTATTGCCTGATGGGTGATAGTTTCAGGACAAATAAAAGGAAATACTACTTTACGCAGAATGTGATCAAAATGTGGAATTCACTGTCAGAGGATGTAGTGATGGCCACATGAATAAACAGCTTTAAAGGGGGATTAGATAGACTTATCCACCATGAATCTATCAATGGCTAATAGCCATGGAGACTGTTGGCTATCCATAGGAACTGGCTGGTCACTGTGTGAGACAGGATGCTGGACTAGAGGGACCATTGGTCTAATCCAGCAGAGCTCTTCTTATGTTTAGCTGCTGCTTGCTCAGTCAGGAATAGAATTCTTTTCTTTAGTGACAATTCAGATTCCTAAGCAAGGAAGTTGTAATTCAAATCTGTACTGTATAGGCAGCACCCACCAATTGCCTTTGAGAAAATGGCATCTGATACCTTGGAAACTAAAGTTAGAGAATTGTATAGACTTTGACAGGATATCATAGTAATCCCTTTATCCCTCAGATTGAATTTCATGATCAGACCTAAAGGCAAAGCACCAAGCTAAGTTTTTATTCTCCAACTACAATCAGGTCTTCTTGTTGAGGTCCATTCATACTTAACTGGGCTACCAGATGTGTTGCTCTCTTGACTTTTATTGTGCCCACATGGTTCTTGGGTTTAGATCTGGAAATCCAGTGGCAGTTTTAAATTCTAGCAGTCTTGACTGAGGATGGAATCCAAAAGGATCTGAATGATTCTGTATCAAAGTTCTTAGTGGGAATTCTTCTCAACACTGCATTGAGTGGAATCTGCATTGAAAAGATGTGAGAAGCTCTAACAGTTTCAAGAAAACAATATTTCTTGTTGTGAGTCTGTTAAAATGCATTAGACTGAACTACACTACAAACGCTAATGGGCAGCAGTACAGCGGCTTTGTGTCCTTCACAGCAGACTTACACACAAGAAAAGGGAGACCTGGACAAGGAGGGGAACATGTATGAAGAAGATGTCACTCTGTCATGGAATGGGGTGTCAACATTATGTTTACTTTGTCATATGCTGTTATAAGTTACATAGCTGGTCTGCTGGGGGGGGGGGAGTTAAAATGCTGACAAATCACAGTAACTAAATTACTGGGCCCCAGTACAGTAACGAAATTATAAGGACACATTCCTGTCTGCCAGATCTTAATTTGGGTGTTCTATATAGCTGTGACACGTTGCCTTGATGCTTATCTCATTGTTGCTTAGCCTGTTAAAATAAATATGCAAATTGGCCCCATAAAAGTAAGGTTACAAATGAATACCCTTGTGAGCATTTGCCTGTCACCTACACATTCCTTTGATGCCTCTCCCCCTTACACTACGACTGCCAAGCATTCATACAAATATACCTTCTGGGTATTTTCTTGTTCTTTTTCTCTTTGGGTGGGTGGTGGTGGGGAACATATATGTATGTGAAGGGTGTAAAGTTGAGTAAATACAATTGCTTAATCTTTCTGAAACTCAGAGAAGCTGGATTTAGGTAGGGGTGCCAAACATAATCTCCAAAAATTGAGTTGAGGGTGTTTTTAAACAGAATGCCAAAGAACAAATGGGTGGGGGTGTATTTGAAGATGGAGATATTCATCATATTCTACGAAAAGGTCATACTCCGCGATACAGGGCTGCCCACAAAAAAAAAGGTACTCAGGTAGTCCTGCAAGCTGTTTAGACAGAGTTGCATTATTGTTAAACTGAATTTAGCAAGGCCAGGGCACAAGGTCCTTCTTGTTGGCAGAGTTTAAATATGAAAGGAAGCAATAAGTAGGTTTATTAAAGAAGAACAAACTATTATAGAACGTACAGAGAGAAAGCCTAAACTAACTAGTCTAACTGCTGTGAGAGGAGAGAACCAACAAGAGGGAAGCTCTGCAGGAGCAGGAAGTCTCCAGAAGAGCCAATCAGGAGACAGCAAGGACATAATTTGAAACTGTGGGCAGTCCCTAATCCAGCTATGCTAACTACCAGCCATTCATCTGTCCCCAGGAGGGTGATCTTCAGATCTTATTCATAAGGCTTGCATATTCCAATACTTCTTGGTCTTGAACAAAATGCTCCTTCTTATTAAAGAAAGGAATAAAGTCCTCCTGCCACCTTTGGAGGTCTGTGCTACATAACTGTTTGATGCAGCAGGGCAATACATGTAAATGTGTGCTGTGGCTTCCATAACCACCCATTTGCTGGCATAGAACAAAAAGGGATACATAGCTATACAGTCACACTGGCTTGTCTGCTAGAGTTAACTGAGCCCAGCTCTGATTTTTAGCACAAGCAAACTTTTTAGTATCTCTTAACAGCAACTTTAAATAATTTTAAACAGCTACACAGTCTTCTCTCATGCATCCTATAGGGATCCAGAAGACTATAGCAAGCTCCCCCCTTGGTGACCCAGCTCATTATTATCTACCTTTCCCCTCTCCCTCTTAGACAAACATGACCAGAAGGCAGCTCTTATTTGTTACTGTAATAGACGTGTATGCAAGAAGGAGACAGGACTTTGTGTCTGCTTTTAACCCCTAGCCACTGGAATTGCTAGGCCCCTGTTTTTGTGAGGTCATGAAGCAAAGGGATGAAGATTGTAGTGGCATATCAGCGCAACAGAGTTACATCGTTCTAAATCCATTGAAGTGAATGGGTTTGCAAGGGTGAAACTTTGCTTTGGATTGTATGCGTATACACTTATTATGTAAGCCGCTCTGAGCCTACTGTGTAGGGAGAGCGGCCTAGAAATCGAATGAAATAAATAAATAAAATAAATAAATATACTTGTTATAGAAATTTGGTTCATTATTAGAATGCTGAATGAGGATCCAAAATCCTCACATAGTTTTGATTACTGAGCGTGAGATAAATTGATTATGTTTTTAATTCATTTTCTGTATTTTGTGTTTCTGTTCTTTCTCTCATCCTTGCCAAAGATCTGTTAATTAACCCCCTCTGAACTTTAGGCAACGGTGTCATTGTCACAGTGTGGTGTGACTCCCCCTGATCTCCTTTTTGAGTTGTAGGGTTGTTTTTTCTTTATGTCCTTCCCAGGAATTCAAAATGTTCTGTAAACGGGGTGGAGAGAATTATGTCTGAGAATGAGATTCAGACTGTCCTTTGAGTTACTGGAGCCTGTCCTCCTTGTTTTGTATTTTCCTATAAAGGATGAACTCTGTATCTGTTCCGGGTGCCAGCTTGTTGTTGAATGAGCTGGCATCAGAATTTATTCATTCTTAAATAAAACTGCCTATTTCGCTAGAGGAAAAGTGAGTTTTTCTCTCCCAGATAGATCTCGGAGGGGGGGGGGGGGTTCATTGGAAGTACATTTTAAGAGAGCCCCCAAACAATAGTCCATTTCTCTGTGTCCATGTAACTTCCCTGTAACTACAGACATTAGATGGAACTCTTTTCACCCAAAATAGAAAAGTGGATAAAGATGCATGAATTCTACCATCCCACGAAGCAGTGGATGAAGCCTAAGGAGCCTTTCTCCAGTGGAAGTGTCACTTAAGTTGGAGGAAGGATCCTTAGGAGGAACTGCCTGCAGCTTGAAGTTGGGTCCATGTCAGTGAGATTTTTTAAAATCACGATTGTATCCCCTCCCTTCCTTACAAGATTGCAACATAATTTACACCGGAGTTATCCCACTGTATCCTCACAGTGTCCTCACTGGGGAGGGGCTGTGGCTCAGTGGAAGAGCCTTTGCTTTGCATGCAGAAGGTCCCAGGTTCAATTTCCTGCATCTCCACGTAAAAGGACAAGGCAGTAGATGATGTGAAAGATCTCTGCTTGAGACTCTGGAGAGCTGCTGCCAGTCTAAGTAGACAGTACTGACCTCAATGGACCAAGGGTCTGAGTCAGTAGAAGGCAGCTTCATGTGTTCACAGCAGCCCTATAAAGTAGGCTGGGCTGAGAGACAAAGTGATTGGCCAAGGCAACCTAAAAGCTTCATGACTGAAGGTATTTGAACCGTTGTCTCCCTAGTGCATGTCAGGCATTCTGTCAATTATGCCATCTCTTATCTTTGGGTAGCGGGTAGGGAGAGGGGGATGGATAAGGTCCTTCAGCGTATACAATCTGAGCTTCTAACCTTTGTTGGATGCCTGATATAATAATTTCAGCACGGGGTCAGTATTTGTAACTTTAGAGGAATGTGCCAAATTAAACTGAACAGAAGGCTTTACACACACACACACACACGTATATCTGCATAGGAAATGAGATTCATAGCAAATGCCAAATAGTGTTTAACAGAGATGGTAAACACCCTGGTAAAAATAAAAGCTGCCTTTGCCCAGAGACTGAGTCACATCCTGCCCACCGTGATGAATTACCACCTACTTTGCAGATGGGAACTTCATATATTTGGCTCAATTTAGGGACTACCAGTTTGATAACAATTTGGATCATTTCCACTGACATTGGCCAGAGATGTGGAGGGAGTTCTTGGAAGGGTACAAGCTACCATTTGTGAATTAGTACCATGTACATTTTGGCTTGAGCAAGTCAGTTAGGAAAAGTTAAGCTCTTTGAAGCTTTCAGACTTATGAATACAAGAAGTTGCCTTATATTGAATCAGACCACTGCTCCATTGAAGCCAATTTTGTCAACTCAGACTGGCAGTATTGTCTACTCAGACTCCAGGATCTCAGGTGGAGGTCTTTCACATCACCTACTACTTGATCCTTACTGGAGGTGTTGGGGATTGAACCTGGGATCTTCTGCATGCCAAACAGATGCTCTGATACTGAGCCACAGCCCCTCCCCAAACAAAATGACGTGAGATGGTTTCCAATCTGCATTTCATTCCAAGCATACAAACCCTCACCACCACCATTCACTATTAGTGTGGCCATTTACTATACACCTCCAAACTCCCCTTTCTTTTAACAACATTTCAATGGCTATGAAGTCACTCCTTAGCTTGAAAAGCACTGTGATATTGTTGGGGATAATTTCCAGTCTACTACTTAACCTGCCATTCTTATTGCCTAAATAAATGAATATTTTGAATAAATTCTTGATAATAAGAGAGTACATAAGAACATAAGAGAAGCCAATGTTGGATCAGGCCAGTGGCCCATCCAGTCCAACACTCTGTCACACAGTGGCCAAAAACACCAGGTGCCCTCAGAAAGCCCAGCAGTGAGGGCAGGAAGGAGACAAAAAGGTCGACAAACAAAGCACTTGTCCTTAGCAGAAGCAGACAAATAACTGCACTTGTCCTTACCAGAAGCTCCCAAAAGGTGAAGATGGGCAGTGCTTTGTTATCGTTCTGTGACCACAGACTACAGTACTGGTTACTTGACATAGGAAGTTGTTACTGCCTCATGGCAGCCCTATATAGGGCCTTGTTTAATCTATTCACAGCAATGTTCTTGGCAACCACCTGGTGAGCAGTTCTAAGATAGAACTGTAGTCTGAGATTCTTGGTTAGGATTAACTAGATGGGTATTTTTCATGCATCTAGTAGAGCAGGGGTGTCAAACATGCAGCCTGCAGGCCGCAACCGGCCCCTGCAGGGCTGGTATCCAGCCAGCAAGCAATTGGCTCTCTCCTGCTTCTTCCTCTTGGGCTGCTGCTGCTGTTGCATTGCCAAGCCTGTCTTCCCTCCAGTGGCTGAGATCTCCTTTTCCTCCTTTGGGGAGAAAGGGAGGGGGGAAGGAAAGAGAAAGCATGCCTGTGTGCACCAGAGTAAAGCTTCTCCAAACGCTGTCTCCTGCTTAGTCCTCCAAGGCTGCTGTTGTGTCTCCAAGCTTCTCTTCCCTCCATTGGAAGAGATCTCCTCCTCCTCCTTTGGAGAGGGAGAAAGGAAGGGGGAAGGAAAGAGAGAGAGGGAGAAAGAAGGAGAGAGAGAGAGGGAAAAATAGTCCCGAGGCACATTGAAGACCAACTAAGTTTTATTTCAGATAAGGTTTTGTGTGCTTACGCACTTCTTCAGAGAGAGGGAGGGAAGGAGAGGGGGAGATTTTTCTGGCAAGTACAATTTACATTAAGACTGCCCGGCTTTGCTGTTTACTTTGAGACCTGATCACACATATGCACATTGAAAGAGGAAGGGGGACAAGATGCATTTGGGATAAGAGAAATTAAAGGGAAATTATTTTGGCTTATTCTGAGAAGTTTTTTTATTAGATTTCTCTGTGCCTATTTGGGATAAGTATTTAAAAATACATTTATGGTTCCATATATTCCAGTTCAACACGTGGTTTCCCTCTCTCCCCCTCCCACTTCACTAGCTGCCTTTCTTCATACTAACCCTCCCCCTTGCTTTTTAACTGTTTCATTATCACCAGCACTGAGTGGATTTTGTCCGGTCTGAAATCCACACATTATTTCACTTGGAGAGATCCTCCTTTCCAGTTCTAACAGATGAAAAAAGAAAGAAAGAAAGAAAAGAAACCTAACAGTACAGTTTGCAATCTTTGTTAGTGGAAGGGAGCAAGACTCCAGTAGCACCTTAATGACTAACAAAATTTGTGGCAGAGCATTAGCTTTCATGAGTCACTGCTCACTTCTTCCGATACAGCTAGAGTCCCATCTGTCCTTATATCTTGGAGAGTGAAGTGATTTCAGATGCCAAATGACTATAGCAGGCATTGATAGGGTATGAGCTCTCATAAGTCACTGCTCATATCTTCAGAGTTATGTCTATTTATTCTTTGCATCCTCCTGGACTGAATCCTCATGGGGCAAGCTGAGACCTAGGTTTTCTGTCTCATTACCAATGCTGATATCTCCATGCCTCCTACCAGGGCTATTTTGGGGCAGGAACGCACAGGAATGGAGTTCTGGCTGGCTCCTGAGTTGGCCACACCCAGCAGGAACTCATTAGCATAATGGGCCACACCCAACAGCAGAAACTCATTTGGATTGGCTACATTAGGGGTATGTGGCCTAACATGCATATTAATTCCTGCTACAAAAAAAGCCCTGGGTTTTGACAACAAACAAGATAAACAGAATAAGAAGCAAAAGGTGGGTGTGGCTGGATGACCACACCTCTGGTAACATGGGGGTGTGACCTAACATGCTAATAAGCTGTGCTGTCGGTGATGTGGCCTATTATGCTAATGAGTTCCTGCTGGGCTTTTTCTACAAAAAAAGCCCTGCCTACTACCCCTCTGCATATCACACCTAATCCAATCAAGCTTGCTATAGCCATTCTGAAATCATTTTTATAATAAAGTTTATATCTCTGGTACCTCATGTTACATTTTATGGCACATAAGAACATAAGAGAAGCCAATGTTGGACCAGGCCAGTGGCCCACCCAGTCCAACACTCTGTCACACAGGGGCCAAAAAACACCAGGTGCCCTCAGAAGGTCCAGCAGTGGGGCCAGGACACCAGAAGCCCTCCCACTGTTGCCCCCCCCCGTCAAGTACCAAGAATAGAGAGCATCACTTGCCCTAGACTGAGAGTTCCTATCTATACTTTGTGGCTAATAGCACACATGGCCCAGCCCAACATAGTGACATTTATGTCAGATCCAACCCTTGCAACAAATGAGTTTGACCTCTCTGTACCAGAGGGACTGGAGATGACACTGAGGAGTCAGCAGAGTGGCTCTATCTTTGCAAAGGATGTTTGCACCAGGCAATAAATGACTCATCCCAAGACAGGGATCAGGCTTGGCTGTATTTCCACATTCTAGAGATAGAGGAGATGCTCAGAATGTGGGCTGCATACATGTGGAATGAAGGCAGACAAGGCATCTTTCTGCCCAGCCTCCCCAGATAAACTGCACGGCAGCAGGGCAGGGTCAAGCCAGTTTGTGCTCTTCTTGGACTTAACACTGACTTTCCAACTGGGCAGGAAAGCCTTTGACAGATGAGGTAGCTCTTGGCAATGTTACCTGAGATGTAAAGAATTAGAGTACTTACACATGTATAAGAAACAACACTGACTAATTCCTGTTTAACTGAAGATGTCAGGTTGGGAAATCCAAGAAACCTTGCAAAAAAGAAGTTCAGAATCCAGTGTTTTATGAGGGCTCTCCTACAAGAGGCATAACTGCAGGAAAAAGTACCAAATGAATGTTGAGTGAAGCTTTTTTGGACTTGGGCCAGTCTACTGTAATTAGAGATAGGATATTTGGCTAGGTGGCCCATTGGTGTGACCTGCTGGGGATATTGTTGTGTTCTTATAATTAGGGACAGAACAAGCTGAGGAGAATTGTATAAACTCTGCCTGCATCTTCCCAATTTGGAAGGCCTTTCTGGAGCCTCAAAAAAATCACATAATCAGGTTTGCCCATGGCCAAAATAAACCCCTATCTTAAATGTAATTAACACAACTTTCCCATTAACAGTAACAATGGAACAATTCATCATTACTGATGCTTGCTCGTCCAGCATTATATGAACTTCGTGACAGCTGCGGCAGGAATGCTGCGTCCTTGTCTTTAGGGACAGGGCTCCTTCTCAGTGTTAGAAGGGCTCTGTCTCTTTGAAAACTTGCCCTCCATTTGTCTAACCTTCAAAATATCTGCAAGAAAAGACATGAGTCTATGGCCTGCCTGTTGTAGGAAAGTGCAACAAGAAGTTGGAGCAGCTTCTTTATGAGGAAGTGATGAAGCAGGGGCAGGAGGAGGATTTAGTTTAGGAGAAATTAAAAGAACGACACAAAGAGGTTCATAAAGTTACATATGGTATTGAGACAGTAGATAGGGATAGCCCTTTTCAAAAGTCTGTGCGTGGAATGTGAATGGGCATGGGAGGTGAGCAGGATTGTGATGGCAAGCTCCTGCCATATGGGGATTTCTTGGAGTAGTCTGTATATGTAGTTCTTGCACACATCTGATAAGATTGGGCTGTACCATGCCTAGGGTTGCCAGGGTGAGTGGGGTTGCCAGATTCAGATTGGGAAGCTCCTGGACATTTGGGGATGGAGCCTGTGGAGGACAGGGACCGCAGTGGGGTACAATGCCATAGAGTCCATCCTCCAAAGCATCCATTTTCTCCAGGGGAACTGATCTCTGTAGTTTGGAGATGAACTGTAATTCTGGGAGATCCCCAGGTCCCACCTGGAGGCTGGCATCCCTAAGTCCAAGCCACCTTCCCTTCCTAACACCCATTTTACTGAACAATAAAGGAAAGATGTGACATCCTAAGACTGCGTTCTTGGGAATGAGCCCCACTGAATAGACCTAAGTGCGATCTAAGTGCTCTTACAGTTTTTAAAAATCAAAATCTCGTCCACTGAGGATTAATCTCATATATCCTGATCCTGGCCACAGTTATTCAGAAGGAGGTGACAAAAGTGGGTGGCTATTGCAGTACAAGCATATGTTGGCCAGCACTGCACATACACCACCATGGTGTGCAGTGGTTGTTAGTGTGTCAGGCTAGGATCTGTGGAGACCCAAGTTCAAATCCCTACCACCTTGGAAACTCGCTGGGCGACCTTGGGCCAGTCCTGCACTTTTGGCCTAGCCTACCTCACAGGGTTGTTGTGAAGATAAAATGGAGGAGAGGAGAACAATGTAAGCTGCTTTGGGTCTCCTTTGGGGAGCAAAAAATGGACAGCTTCAAGAGGGAATTGAATAAACATATGGAGCAGAAGTCCATCAGTGGCTATTAGCCACAAGGTATAGATAGAGACTCTCGGTCTGGGGCAAGTGATGCACTGTATTCTTGGTGCTTGCGGGGGGGGGGGGCAACAGTGGGAGGGCTTCTAGTGTCCTAGCCCCACTGGTGGACCTCCTGATGGCACTTGGTATCTTTGGCCACTGTGTGACAGAGTGTTGGACTAGATGGGCCATTGGCCTGATCCAACATTGGCTTATCTTATGTTCTTACATACAGCCAGTACATGCATGGAATCTGTACCAGCAGGGAATCTTGAGAAACTGTCAATATTTGGTAAGAGGAAAACTGGCAGTTTTTGTTATTTTAAAATTCCACCTTCACTAACAAACACAATAGTTAAATCTGCTTCCTTTAGCAGGTCCTCCTGGTTTAAATTGAATTGTTAATATTTTACCGATCAGTTTGATTGCGGTTGCATCTGATCACGCAGTGGCAGGCTGTGCCCGCAGCTTCAAAAGACTGTGTGATCATGCAACTGCGGGTCAACTTCCACTGGAGGAAATAGCCTCTCTTCCCCCCCCCCCCCCCCCGGCCCTTATCTCACATGCTGAGAATTCTGTTAAGGTCTCCATCCCTCCAAGGGTCCCCAGGGACAGGAAATGATCATTATACCTGCAGGTATGTACTGAGAACCCTGGAGGAGCTCAGCAACATTTGTATCTTTCTGAGGAACTTTACTACTGACCAGCTGGCAATTTCTGCAGTCAGTAAAATATTAACAATTCAATTAAAACCAGGAGGACCTGCTAAAGGAAGCAGATTTAACTACTGTGTTTGTTAGTGAAGGTGGAATTTTTAAAAAATAGATTTTATTGAATTTCAACAAATTACAGCAGTATGTAAAACTAATAATACAAATCAAGCAGGTTTCAGTTAAAGCATTACAGTACATTACTTGTTCAAAATAAGTCGACAGTACGGTTAAGAACAAGGTGGAATGTTAAAATAACAAAAATTGCCAGTTTTCCTCTCACCAAATATTTACAGTTTCTCAAGATTCCCTGCAGATGAATTGCTTTCAGCTCTGGTTAATTCCAGGCACACACACTGTTCCTCACTGTGGGTCCCAATCTCTGAGGCCATTTATCTTGTTAACTGGCTTATCATCTTTTCTAGGGATGCACCTATCCAGGGAAATAATGTATATAACGATACTTAGCATTTATAAAGCACTTTCCCTACATGCTCAAAACACTTAGGGTACGCTGTCTCACCAACATGGGGTTTAGACCTGACTTTCCCTATAGACGCCATCATTAGGAGCCTGTGTTGCATAGTGGTGACATCTAGTGGTTACTAGGAAAAGGTTGGATGTAAAGCTGCCCATAAAAAACACTTGAGTCAGAAAGCTAACTGTCACAAGAGAAATGTCATTCTGTGATGGTCCCCTGGGAGAAAGGAGTCACAAGCAATTCAGTGCTGTGAGATGCCTTGTTAACATTTTTGTATAAGCTAGAATTCACTGGTTAGAACAGCAAACTGAATCAACAACATTGCTTGATGGGAGACAGAGGAAGGAGTCTTTTGAAAACCGATGTTAGGTGATTTTTCTATAACTAACAGAACCACAGTGTTAATAACATCATAAACAGAAGCAGATATCCAGTAAAGTCCACTGTGCAGGATCCCAAATGTCTTCTCCTTCCCTGTCATATCTGTTCTGGGGGAAATCTCATTTCCCCAACATTCAAATAGCAATATTTTGTGTCGACAAAAATAAAATCCCAATACCCCTTTGTATTTAGAAGGGCTGTGCTCTGAAATTCTATTTATATTTTCAGTCTTTAGTAATTTTATTTATTCTTTTGTTTTCATTTTTATACATATTGGGTTTTTTTTTCTTTTATTCTTCATACAGTTTAAGTGGTTTCAATAGAAAACCCTTTTCTGGTTGCAACTTTTTTGTTCTGAATGCTTTTGGGATAACATTCTTCGGACAGTGTTGTTGCTCATCAGTGATAACTTCCCCATGACATTTCAGGCAAACAGGAGAAAGCATCCTCATTTTGCAGGCAGTTTAAAGACACGACACATCTCAAGCTCTCAAGCCCCACAACCAATTTGGGGGGAATGTACCTGAAGAGTACTGGACTCAGGAGACCAGGAACGGTCCCTCATTTACTGGAAATTTTTAAGTGAATGTGAGCAAATCTCCCTATTTTCTGTCTACTGGAATTCACACTTAACTCCACAGGCACAGGGAGGCATTGGGTAGCCCAGAAAGGCAGGCAGAGTTACCCACCAGGCACAGAGGCTTGTATTTGACACCCCCAGAAGACTGGCACTAAACTGCATTCTCTCATAAAGAGTTTTAGCAATTTTAGCAAAACAATAGAAATGCAAAGCAAGCAACATTAAGTCTGGGAGTGTATATTCTTTCAGAGAAAGTAGTCAGCACTGATAGGATAACAGCAATGTGGAATTCAAAAACACTCCCTAGCACAGCAATGATTGGTGGTGATCCCTTTTGGTAGTGAGACTGATAGTTCACTTTTCTGGTTGGTATGCTGATTTACTCTCTCCCTGTTCCCCTCCCCTCTCCTGCTCCTCTGAACTGATGTAGGGCAGTTGATTACAGAGGACTGATGACTTTCCTACATCATATATAAATGTTAGTAATTTTCCTGCTCGGCTGAATTACAGTTCTAAAGAATGTGGTGTGTTATATTTAAGATCTATACTAGTTACGATCCAAATGCACGTTCCTCAGATGTCACTGGCACCTACTGGATAGTGCCCGTGACATCATGCTTTCAAGCGACAAAACCTCTTCCTATACTGTCACCATCTTTTGATCTTTTCAAATGTTTGCTTTTTCTTTCGTGACTGAGTATTTCTCTGCTGTAAAATCTCATGAAGATCCATGCCCAGCACAGCACATTTCCATCATCCCATTTTTGAAAGCAGTGGTGCAAAACGATGTTATTCTTTTATAACAAGGCTATTCTCCCTGCAGCATGATTGGCTACTACAATTTGTATATGACAAGATACTACATTGGTAGTGCTGGGTCAGGGTTAAAGGTATAATAATGGTAATAATAACTCTACCATTGCAAACTCTACCATTGCAAAGTCCTAACTTTGGCACATGCAGAATCTCAGTAAGTCCAGAACTTCAAGACTGATCCAGAAGCTTAAGTATCAGGGCCCTATATCTGCATGCATCTGAAAGCTACAACCAATACAGGGTCAATGCAGTCCATGAATCTGGGAGCTTAGTTATAACAAGTTTTGGCTTTCTATTACATGATGCACACATTTGCAAACATGTATCCATCACAGAGACAACAGGAATGGGGTTGGAAGAAAGTAACCAATTATGGGTTATTCTGGGCTGCTTAAATGGGGCTGAGGGAGCTAGCTGGCACAGAGAGAAACCAAGGCGTGGAATCAAAACTGGAAGCTTGTTGCTCTGACTTTTGTCAAATCTTTGGTGCTGGGAGCTAATAATAAAAAAGCAAGGACTTACTGTGCCATCAGTGCCCTGAAGACTGCAGGGTCTTATGACATCTCGAGTGTGGATAGTGGGCTAGGTTTATTCTCCCGCTGGCCCATGTGGGTGTTTTTGGATTCTTGCAAGGCACGAGGCCAACATTCAAGCCATTGTGTTGGTGATTGTGGTCATCTGGCAAAAATATAAGATTGCTCTCCCAGCTAATGTTGAAATAGGGACTTAGATAAGGTGTGAGGGTGGCCATCTTACCAGCTGGGAGAGAGCATAACTGCCTATAAGAATGTCAGGTCCTTTCTTCTTTTTGCTTTCTGTCATGACAGTGTGTGTGATTCATTTTCTTTCTGTAGATGATGGATCTGTTGTTTTCACTCTGTTCTCTCATTCCTTCCAAATGGATTTATGGCCTGTTGCGAGAGGCTATTGATATATTTTGGCTTTAAAAAAAAATCTCTTTGAAAAAGGCAAATTAAAAATGAATAGAAAGCGTCTGGCAGGCCCAGAGGGTATAGAGTCATTGTAGCTTAGTCTTTTAACATTTCCCTGCCAAGCTGCATCTCAGATCTTGTGCTTCAGGATAAAAGCCCATTTCAGTCAAAACCTTTGCATTCATTAACCTGGACCAGAGCCAGAAACCCACTGTCCAGAGATCCCCAACACAGAAGACGTACTACTGCGCAGGGACATGGAAAGCCTGAATTGGACTCTCACGTCATGCCCATCTGCAGGTCTTGTAGTGCAAGACAAAAAGAGGATCATTAATCCTACTTTGTGATACAGGCATGGAGGCAGTTGGAGACATGCTCTGTGTCTTATACATTGTCAGTAAAGCAGGTGTGTTTCACTTGTTTTATATGTTGGGCACCCCTTGGGTGATAACTGCTTCTTGAAATACTGGTGTGGATCTAACCTTCCTCCATGTTACCTTTTCCATCCTAACAAGCCTTTCTACATCTTCCTCCAATGGAGAAATAAGAGACATCTTAGTTGGAAGGAGGCATTCAGTGAAGCTGATGGGCAGTAGGTTCGGGACAGACAAAAGGAAACACTACTTTACAAAGAGAGTGATTAAAGTATGAAATTCACTGCCAGGAGACATAGTGATGGCCACAGAAATAAACAGCTTTAAAAGGAGGTTAGATAGATTCATGGAGGATAAGTCTATCAATGACTTCTAGCCATAGTGACTATGGGGAACCTTCATATTAAGAGGCACTAATCTTCTGAATCTTAGAGCCAGGAGGCAATGTCAGGGGAAGGCCTCGGCCTCTGTCCTGTTGTTGGCCATCCCGAGGAACTGGTTGGCCACTGTGTGAGACAGGATGCTGGACTAGATGGACCACTGTCTGATTCAGCAGTGCTCTTCTTGTGTTCTTATGTTCTCCTTGGCATGGGAAGAAGGCTTCAAACATTGCTCAGTGGAGTGGTAGGACAAGGGTAGCATCCATCCTGCTGACTTATACTGAGCCTTGAGCACATCAGAATGGCTTCTATGCACAGCAACAAACTGTGCTGCTGCTTCTCAATTATTATTGTATTGTTAATGAAATGCCCGTTTTTGTGATGGGGAGAGATGAAGAGAAGAGAGGAAGATGTATATTGCAGGAATCTCTTGGGTCATAAGAAAACCAATGGATACTTGCCCTGTGGGATTTTGACCCTGGATGTTGTGACCCTGGTGTCAGCAATGGGATGGCGTTAGGCGGGCTTCACAGGGTGTCTCCAAGTGCAGTACTTTTCTTTTTTGCGCAGGAATTAATAATGCCTGCCATTCAGTTATGTGGGATGTCAAAGGGACATGCAAATGAAGGGACCATTTAAACTCTCTGAGAATACAGTGATAAGTGGAGAAGCATCTGTGCCTCCCTGAACAGTTCTGAGGAAGAATGAGATAAAATGGAATTGATATATGGATTCTTGACTTGTATTTCTTTCTCCTATAAATTAAGGTAATAAGAGCCCCTTTTGAGGACCACTGCTCGCATAATTTTTATGTTCATGGTTTGATGAACAATGAATTGCCTATCTATCCCACTATATTACCATATGCCTGCATATAATTGTGGTTTCAGGTACCACAAATTGTTCAGATTCTAGTGTGTGAAATGGTTTGGCATCTCATTGCTTTCTGCTTCTTGGTATAGATACAGACAAACAATGCCCAGTTACTCTTGCTCAAAGAATGTAATCACTGAAGTGGGCAGGAGTATTCCAGTAGGAATGCCTGGTTCAACCACAGGATGGAAGCTGTGGCATCTAAGCTACATGGTGAGGTTTTTAACAATAAGGGGAGTTGTTCTTCCATTGCACTATGCCAAAACAGGCAGGCCTGCACAAGGGGAGTCTGACCGTGTAAGCTCCCAACCATCCTGCCTGTTGCAGATTTGTATATACAATGGCACTCAAGCAGCACAAGATTACAGTAGCATTTCCAGTGAAGCCCTTCTGAAGCATGGCCAGCACATTCAGCTCTCTTGATACAGCCCAGGTTAAGCATGAGGACTGGTCTGTGCTTGAGTCTTCCTTCTGCACAGGGTGCAACATTTTCTGTATTTCTAATTAGGTCCCCATTTTCCTTATACTACTGTGGAGCTATTGTCACAACTGCAAGTCGTTCCCCAGGGAAACCAACCTGGTGATGAACTAACAGTGAAAGAAGTCAAACTACATGAGAGGAGACCACTCTCAGCGTCTTAAAAAACTTAAAATTCCAGATGTTACTTTGAATCAGAGCTGCATAAGTAGGGGAGAGAATTAATCTGGATGGTGTTGCCCATCAAAACTGTCCCGTACCTAGCCATTATCAGGCTTGGAAGTTGGGGCAGTTAGGCAGTCACTCATCTTTTTTCCTTCCAAGGTTTGAAGCAGCTCATGGTGCTCAGCAAAACTATGCAGTGGTGGAAAGATTAATCTCTCTTCCCTTCTTCATGTAACTCCAGTGATCTTTCCTTAATGGAACAGATACTTTAACAAAAGAGTCCGCCAACAGAATGTCACTTGTTCTTGAGACCTTCTAATCAGATCTGTTCCCCGATTTAGATTTTACCCATTGATTAGTACCTTTGTGCTACATGTTATCCAACATTCACAGTTGTCTGTGTAGCAATACTTCTAAAAGCCTCCTCCATCATGGTCGAGCATTTAAGAAATGCTACCTTACAGTATTTGTTATGTCCTGACTGTAATACTGTAATTCCATGATGAACAACTACCAACGTAGATTTGTCTAGGTGAAAGAATGGTTAAGCAACCCTGTAATGGCGCCGAGCTTGAGGTTTAAAGACAACAGAACCCAGGCTCCTAAAGTTCCACCAGTCAGGGGTTTGTATATATTTGAATTAACCAGTGTATGTCTGTGGCGGGAAGGGTAACCTATCCTGTGGTGTGTGCGGTCTGGGAAAGGCTTGTGCTGCGCATATAAGCCGACCCCCAGGCAACCTCAGGTATGCTTGCTCTGACCTCCAATAAACTTGACCATGCTTGAAATCACTTCAATGGCCTCCCGACTCCAGTACTCTTCAGTATTACTGTACCATCACTTATTATTATCATTTTTGTGTGGTCAAGCTGACATGGGTTCTTCAAGGCAAGAGACAAAGAGGTGGTTTGCCATTACTTGTCTCTGCGTAGCAATCCTAGATTTCCTTGGTGGTCTCCCACCCAAGTACTAATCCAGGCTGATCCTACCTAATTTCTGAGATCTGATGAGACTGGGCTAGCAGCTAGCCTGGGCTCACTTATTACTGATTATATAAACAACTCTGGAAATGTACAGGGGTACATAATCTGGGGGTTATGTAATTCAAGTCCACTGTGAAAATGCACTGTGTTTAGACATACAATCGTACTCTTTGGGATCAAGTGGCATCAATTATACATGTGGGTATATAACAGAAGCCAACTATGCACAGTATTGATTGGCCAGAAAACAGTAGCACTACTTGCCCACTGTCCCTCCCCCAGCAAGTTCTCATTACACTAGAAACTGATGGTGCACTTTTCCCTTACAAGGCCAATGCACTTTTAATGGAGTAAATATACATGGTAGGCTTTAATAATAAGTGGTGGGGGGTGCAATACATTACTGAATCAGTGTTCATGTAGCTGACCCCTATTTCTGTCCAGTATTTTGCATAGGTAGTGAGGAGTCAGACTTAGGTGGTAAGCGGGGGGAAGCAAGCTTTGATTTGCATGGGTGTTTATACATACTCTTTTACAGAGAGAGAGAGAGAGAGATGGGGATGGGCAGACACAAACAGGACCCAGCTAACCTGTCTGCTACCTGTGCTGAGTAAACACGGATTGAATGTGGGCGGATGTTGAGGCAGTGCCACAAAGGAACTGATTCTTTCAGCGCTCCTCCCCACCCTCTTTACCTTCTTTGATTCTCTCTGTTTTCCAGTCCATCGGATGCCACCCAAAACCAGTGTTTGTTTTCCCATTTGTGCCGGGGCAGGAAGCTGAGCTGCCAGACAATGGGCAGACTCACTGATGAGTGGAAAAGAAAGGGGAAAGATTTACTGCTGTGGGTGGGTTGGCCAAGGGGCATGCATTCGTTGCTTTAGAAGATGCAGTTATTGTCCCGACTTTTCAACAGTCATAGAAACAAGTACAGGCAAAGAAAAAAGTCCCAGTTTGTTATGGACGGGAAATTGGGGAGGGGGGGTGAACACAGGAAAAAAACCCCAAAGGGATCCAGACCCTCTGTCTGTGTAATTATGTTTTTTTCCTCATGTCATGCATCTAAAATTTCCTTAGATCTCAGGCTGATAGATATTATATTCTAACCTTGGCAAAGAGGGTATCTCATTGGGTGCTGAAACCCCATAATTGTTTTGACATAATGGATATATCTTTGGGAGGTACTGAGGGCTTTTCCTGCATGATCAAAGAGAGCAAGTCTGAACTGCATTTTAGGCTTAGAGCAATATTCTTGCAAGTCTCCTTAAACAAACGGCTGTGCTGTATGTAGTGCCTCATGTAACAGAAGTGGACAGCATAGCTGGAATATACACACACTGTCCCTTTCAGAGTAAATGCCAATTGCATGTATCAGGAGGATCCTGCATAGACCGTTTGTCCCATATGGATGACTACAGCATCATGAATGTAATGGCTGAAAGGGGTGCCTGTGTTCAAGTGATAGAGCAGAGCAGCAGCAGTCAGCCTTACATACTGTTTGGCTGGGAAAGGTGCAGGCATTGGGGATGGGGTAGGGAGAAATGTGTCATTAATCACTGATGTCATCATAGGTACTATCTTGGCGTGGTCCATGATATCAGTGCAGCATATTCTATAAACCAGAAGTGCAGTTTTGCCTCTGAGGAAAGTGTTGCATTTTCCCTGAGTACAAAATATTGTGCAGTGTGATCTGGGAATGTGTGGTCTTCCTACCCAAAGCAAGTTTGAAAATGTAAATAGATTTCCTGCAACAAATGTGTAACAACGTTATTTTGCGAAAAAACAAAATGATGTCTGGAACAGTTCTTGGATGGTTCAGTACTGAGATGGGTTATCAGAATGCAATGCTGTTGTTTCTTGGGAGCCATTTCAGCTAATAATTGGTGGTCCAGGACAGTCCATCCTCATGGACACACATAACAAGTTAAGTGGACAAGACTTCAGACGTCCAGCAGAAATTTTTGTGCATGCAAACTCTGCATTCTGGCACTGCATTTCTTCTAACTGTCCATATCCTAGTCCCACTGATTTGTAAATTATAGAGAATCCATGCCATCAGTCTGTTCATGCAACCCCATTTCATAATGCGTGCCTTATTTCCAATTGGATTTCGTCCAATTCACTGCCTTCTATTGTGAGGATAAAGAGGCTGTTCTTCCATGTGTTTTTCCTGTGAAAGCAGTTGGGGATTGTTTTATACTTTGAAGCAAGGGGTTTTTAAAACTACTTTGAGATATGCTAACTATGCTTTATGAAGCAGAAACACAAATCCCACATCGTGTTGCACAGAGATACCTGCCAAGCTTTTCTCTCAATATAAATCACTCTGGAGTGTTAAGATCCATGCAAACTGGTTCACACCTCTGAGAGAATTATTGCTTTCTATTTCTACTTGAATACAGTGTGTATGTTCTCAGTACTGGAGCTAGGCGAGGAGAGTGCTCCTTCTCTTACTTATTTTGGCAGGGAGTGCCATGTCTGGTAGAAGAGTGATTTTAAAAAGCCAGACTCAGGCACCGTCTCACTTTTTAAGCAGGTGTCAGATTATGACATGGTTTTCCCTTCTCAGGGCAAGTGCTCTGCAGATGTCTCATTATTCCTAAAGAGACTGAATGGCTTGGAAAGCACTTGCCCAGACGCATTTGGTTGCCTTGTTCTTTATAATCAGTGAGTTGTAGTTAGCACCTCTTGATGTAACCTGCAAAACAGGAGTTCATTTTCCTTCAGGAGTTGCTTTTATATGCCGTGACTCCACACCATTTGATCTGAGTGAGGAAGAAAGCCTTCAAAAAGGGCCATGAATCAAGCTTGGAGGAAATAGCAAGAAGAAGAGGAGAGAGCTCTTGGATTCTTGAGATAGAATGGGCATGAACAGAGCTGTTGAGCCAAAACTCACACAATACTCCCTGACTTGAGCATTTTAGAGAGGAAAATGGCTCTTCTGTTTCTGACCAAAAGCTCACAAACCTGACACACACACAACCTTACTTTACTTTAAGAAATCACTATGTTAAAGACCAGTGGAGGTCCTTACTATCTTTATTGTACAGTTTTAAATTATTTTCTTTTTCATCACAGTCCTATAAGGTGCCCAAAAGACAACAGGAAGTGGCACAGAATTAGCAAAATAAAATAAATAGCAAAGCCCAATTGGAAAGTACTGGAGTCGGGAGGCCTGTGGAGTGATTTCAAGCATAGCTCTTTTATTAGTGGTTCAGCTCAAGCATGCCTATGGGTCTTTAGGCCCCTGCTTTTATGCTAGCTGAAGCCACACCTCCGGCCACACCCAATTGACCCGATAGGGTTTTACATTTACCTGAACTGTCATAGGTTCCCTGGGGAGAACCTAGGCTCCTTATTGGTGGCCACTTAGGATCCAGGTGTCTATTATTCACATGGACCGAAGCTCAGGTCACTGCCTAGCCATGTGCTCTGGCCACATGGTGGTTGCCATTACAGGAGCACATGGCGGTGATATTGTACAATAAAACCCAGGACATTACACCAGTATTGGTCCCAATCATGCTGTAGCCATACTTAGTTAGTTGCATGCCACAGTTGGTGGCTCTAAATGGATATGCAAATTCCTGTTGGCATAAAAAGGTGCCTCCTGACATTTCAATGGGGCATAGATGAGCATCACAACAAATGCACTCACATAGACTGTGGTCACACTGCCTTCCCGGATTTAAAGGGACTGGGTTTTTTTATTTCGGGTTGAGATGTTTAAACGTCCCAACCCCAGTGGCAGCGGTTGGTGGAGGAAGAGGAGGCAGCGGCCGGTAGAGGAGGAGGCAGGCAGTGGTGACAGAGGTGGAGGAGGAGGCGGGCAGTGGCAGAGGAGGCAGGCAGCAGCGACAGAGGAGAAGGAGGAGGTGGAAAAGGTGTGCAGTGGTGGAAGAGGTGTGCAGAGGCGGCGTGCGGCAGAGGAGGCGGCAGCGGCTGGAGGAGGCACCCTTCCCCAAGTCCCGCCGACTGCCTGGTAAGTTTGGGGGGTTCCCCCTTTTGCATTTGGGCACTTGAGTGCCCAAGTGCAAAAAGGGGGGGGGACCCAGGAGGGAGGATCTGGACAGCCCTCTCTCACAATGATTGCAAGAGAGGGCTGTCCAGATAGGCTCAATTGCAGGTTCCTTGTGCGACCACCGGGAAAATACTTGATTTTCCCGGAGTCGGAAAACGTGGGAGGAACCCGCAATTGAGCTTGCTTTGGCGCGGGACTAGCCATGGCCGGTCTGATCAGTCCCTTTAAATGCGGGAGCACTTCCTCCCACGTTAAAGAGCCATGTGACCGCAGCCATACCGTGCACATCTGCAACCATGTCAGCTTCATATGCATAAACCTACTTCTGCATATGGATCTTTCTAGATTTTTTCCCATACTTTTCATTCAGAATTTGTACCACAAGCCCTGAGATGACACCCCTCCTTCACTGCCCTCTTTATGTTGAGCTATCTATCTGTAATGTATAAAAGTGTGCTGTGCTGGATTGAGCTGGATTTTCCACAGCATCCAGTGAGTAAGGTATGTTTGGATGCTCACAAGTAGGGGATGTATTTTGTCCCAACATCTGCTTATCAGAAGCATACTGCCTCTAAAGATGGAGGTTCCACTTAACTGCAGCCTGGTACAGAAGGTTTAGATAGGAGATGAACTGATTGGCTGAATAGTTGTTGACACATTGGCTAACCCTAAGTGAAGACAGGAACACTTAATGATGTTTAAATAATGTTAATTGTGATAAATAACCATAGTAATGGTGTGTAGATAGATATTTTAAGTTTAAGGTTTTTTCCTCTTCTGTATATATTTAAATACAATTCTATACCATAGCTGTTATCTTGAGTAAGAAGGTGATTGATATTGGGCAGGGCCTGATTTGATTTCTTCTGTCTTATTCAAATCAAGTATAGCAACCCTCTCCGTAAATTGAATGGTTGTCTGTATTAATAATCCTTGTCTGGTAACACTGAGTTGGAAATTTATTCCCCCAAGCAAAAGAGTTTCTTAGTTAGTCTTCTTTGTTATACACAATGGGGATTGTTTTAACCTCCCATCCAATCTGAACTAAAGAATCAGGAAGTCACTTCAGCAATGCCTGGAAGAACAGGCAGAGCTACTGCCTTCATATCAACAGAGGTATGTGGGGGTACAGCAGCTACCCCATTGGGTTGCCAGCCCCCAGGTCCCAGTGGGGGTTCTCCTGCTTTTGGGGGCTGTGATCCACCCACCCCCAAATAGGGATGTCATTAGTCGACATCCCCGATGTGATGACATCACCTGGAAGTCATGTTGCGCTTCACACTCTGTTTTTTGGGGGCAAACTCTATGGTTTTGAAGCCAAAAACCTGTAGAGTTTTTGCCCCAAAGCCAGAGTGTTGCATGCAGCATCGCTGATGTTATGATGTCACTTCTGGGTGTTGCCCAACAATGTCCCACTCACCCCTGGAACACCCCCCAAATCGCCCTGCCACAATGGCAAAGAGACCTGGAAACCTGACTACCCCATACTATTGCAAAACCAGCCACAGTCTCATGCTATACCTTAGCTCATGTTTAATAACCAAACAAATTCTTCACATTTCCCAAGTAATCTGTATTTATTCACATATGAGCCCTTTTCAGATCATACAAATGGCAGCATGTGAGCATGCATTGGAACTACTGGGATTGTGGCTATCTAAGCCCTATGCACCAGATGTTGTGTACAGTGCCTTGCAGATACAGACCACACATATTTTTGCAAGATTCCCAATTGTGCATTCAGACCCTCTGCACATACATGCTGGAACTAGCCATCCAGTGAATTTTCATAGGTTGGAGCAAGGCTTTCCACCATGAAATCGCCCATGTGACTTCTCTTATATTAAACATAGTCACAACTTGCTGTATGCTATCCTCTCTCAAGTGTCTCAGTCAGGGGTCCTTTCATAAAAAAAGAGGTGCAGGAGCTCATTAGCATAACTTATTTGCATATGCCACACCCCCTGACGTCACCGGAAGTGTCAGAAGGTCACACACCCCTGACATCACTGGAAGTGTGTCAGAAGGCACTACCCACGCTCAGGCTCCACCCCAAAAATCTCCAAGGTATTTCCCAACTCAGAGCTGGCAAGCCTATCTAATGGCAAAGGAAGGAAGGAAGGAAGAAGGAGGGAGGAAAGGAGAAGGAAGGAAGGAAAGGAACAGGAAAGAAGGAAGGAAGGTAGGTGGGGGGAGACAGAGAGAGAAGGAAGGAAGGAAGGAAGGAAGGAAGGAAGGAAGGAAGGAAGGAAAGAGAAAGAAAGAAAGAAAGAAAGAAAGAAAGAAAGAAAGAAAGAAAGAAAGAAAGAAAGAAAGAAAGAAAGAAAGAAAGAGGAAGGTAGGTAGGTAGGTAGGTAAGTAGGGGGAGAGAAGAGAGGAAGAAAGGAAGGAAGACAGACAGACAGAGGAAGGTAGGTAGGTAGGTAGGTGGGAGAGAGAGAGAAGGAAGGAAGACAGTCAGACAGAGGAAGGTAGGTTGGTAGGTAGGTATGTAGGTGGGGAGAGAGAGAGAAGGAAGGAAGGAACAGGAAGGTAAGTAGGTGGGGGGAGAGAGAGAGAAGGAAGGAAGACAGGCAGACAAGGTGTTTCCCTCCCCCCCCTTGCTTGGGCCCCAGTGGCTTAAAGCCACTCAGGCCCAGCTCTTCCCTTACTACCTCCCCCACACGACCCAGGAATGGTGAGGAGGGGGAGGGCTGGGGGCTTGTCCCTGGCCCAGCACCTTGCTGCGGGCCAGGGAGGGAGATGGGGTGGGTGGGCTTGCTGGGGGCTTTTCCCTGGCCCGGCGGCGTGCCCGCTGGCCAGGGAGGGAGATGGGGTGGGTGGGTTTGCTGGGGGCTTCTCCCTGGCCCAGCGCGAGCCGCGGGCCAGGGAGGGAGATGGGGGGGCTGGAGCCTTCTCCCTGGCCCGGCGCGAGCCGCGGGCCAGGGAGGGAGATGGGGGGGCCTGCAGCCTTCTCCCTGGCCCGGCGCGAGCCGCGGGCCAGGGAGGGAGATGGGGGGGTGGAGCCTTCTCCCTGGCCCGGCACGAGCCACGGGCCAGGGAGGGACATCGGGGGGGGCCTGGAGGCTGCTTCCTGGCCTGGCGGCACACCGGGCCAGGAAGGGGGGACGAGGCGGCAGGGCAGACTCGCGAGCACCGAGGAGGCCGCGATGGGCCGGGGAAAGCGAGCTGGGGGGCGGGGCTTGATTATGTGCCCGCCCCCCCGCCGACTCTCTCCCGGAGCATCGCTCCGGCGCGCCCCGGCCCCAACGGAGCCCTGGTCTCAGTACTTTCCCTCTAATATGAAGCCATTCACTCATTTCCATCAGAGAAGGGAATCTGTTTTCTCCTCATTTGTCAATTAACTTCTTAAAGTGGACACTAATGCTAGGTTTGTTATTAGACATAATGTTCCTGGAAACTTTTTGCTGACCTCTGTAAGTTTTTAAAGACTGCTAGAAAAAAAATGTTACAACTGCAGCCTGGGAGAAAAGTGATTGGAGGATTCCATTTGGACACACTAGAATGTGTATTAAGATATTTGAAAATTAAAAATACAATTCAAACACCAAAGGCAGAGCACATTTATAACAATGTTCACAACAAGAATGTAAAGCTCTGTTATTATGGATGTGACTAACAATACTGAACCTAAAAGATCGATCAATTATATAGCGTTGCCCTTCTCCAGAATATAGGCCTTCTTCAGAATTCAACACTAAGATATAAAATCAATAACCATAATTCATATGAATTAACATCTAGGGTCCAAATGCCTCCCAAGATAAAGCTCTTGACTGTTCGAATTGATTTTCTAAAATTCAGTGTGTGATGTCCACAAATATAAGTAATAGAATGAGAGACCACAATACAGTTGTCTCCTGTACAGTTCTCCACTATTGCTATAATACCAAAAAATGGCGGTGCTGCAACTATCCGATGCCACCTCTTTGAAATCCCAGAAAAGAATGAACACCGAGGCAGCAGTACTGAATTCTGAGGAGAACCTGATCAAAATGGACTTTCACCAACATTCCTTAATTTGTATCAATATTTTGATATGTATATATGCTATTCATATTTTATATTTTCATAATTTATAAATGTATTAATTTTATTTATTTATTTATTTATTTTTATTTTTGAGATTTATATCCCGCCCTCCCCGCCTTATGGCACACTCAGGACGGCTGCCAACAGGTTCTATACAAAATTAAGATCATTAAACATTATACATAAAACTTACACTGCACAGCGATTACACATCATACTGTGCCCCCAGTACAAGATGGCACCACTTTGTTGTCTATGTCTGAGCAGCATCACAGATGGTGACCAATTCCAGTTGGTGCAGGATGGTCCAGAGTGACAGGTTCCAGTGGAAGGGCCAGGCTGAAAATGTTGGGGCGGCCCCTACTTGAAAGCCTGGCAGAAGAGCTCCATCTTGCAGGCCCTGCAGAACTGTAAGAGGTCCCACAGGGCCCTGATGTTATCCGGGAGCTCATTCCACCAGCACAGGGCCACCACTGAAAAAGCCCTGGCCCTTGTAGCTGCCAACCGGTTCTCCTTCGGCCCTGGGAGAACCAGGCGATTCTGGGACCCCAACCACAGTGCTCGCTGGGATACGTGTGGGGAGAGACGGTCCCTCAGGTAGATAGGTCCCTGGCCATATAGGGCTTTATAGGTAAGCACCAGCACCTTGAACCTTATCCAGTATGCTATAGGCAGCTAGTGCAGTGCTTTTAAGGCAGGCTGGATGTGCTCCCGCATGGGAAGGCCCATCAACAGCCTCGCCGCCACATTCTGCACCAGCTGCAGCTTCCGGATTTGGAACAAGGGGAGCCCCATGTGAATTTTGTTATTGTGTACATGCCCCACTGCTTAGTATTTGGATTGCAATTCTATTTTGAATGTGTACAATATACATAGTGTTTCCGGTACATTGTACTTTTTCATTTTCTGTTTAAGAGAGAGACACCCCCCCCTCCAGGTTAAGACTACAATATGACAAAGAGATGGAACAGGAGCTGGCTTTTATATGTATGGGTCATGCATTTATACTTCAGGTCTGTCCCGAGCTTAGTACTCAGGAGGGTTACAAATACATATATAAAATCCAATACAGTCAGAAAAATATAACATATATAAAACCTAGCCTCCCATTAAAAGTTTAGTAGTAACTTTAACCTTGGTAGCTGAGTAGAAGAGACTAAAGTTTCCATGTCTGTTTTTCCTACTATTGTGCTGAAGTGTTAAGAAAAACCACATCTGGTGGAATGTATCCATGTTACTAAAAGGACCGAAGGTGTCCCCCGTTCTGGGGATTATAGTGAATAACTTTGACCCAGATCAAACAACAGGTTCTGCCTCTTAATTCATATCAGCACCTGTTTCCTTAAAAAATAGAGGGCATCACTGTGAAGTGACAGATATGAAAATAAATGAAGTCAAGAACTTAGGGCAGAGGAACCCCAGCTTCTAACCTGAGTGGTCTCTCTCTAACCACTTATTGGCCATATAGGGACCAAGTGCAGGCCACCAAGGAGTCTAGAAAAAATACGCAGAGATACTCTTTCATTCCAGATGTGGAGGTAACATATTGTGAAAATGTGAGTGACATCTCATGCACCTCAATGTGGTTTAAGTGTACATCTTGTGCATGCGCTTTATGCAGCAAACTATGGTCTTATTGGAAATAAATAATACAATTCCAACCTTGGAGTGAATGGCTTTCCCCACACATTCTCTACAGGCCTTTGTCAGGCAAAAGGTTGGTTCTCTTGATTTAAGCAACATTCCCCAGAATCCCATCTTTGAGATTCATACTGTGGCCCCTCTTACTCCTACTGTGGCGAGGTCAGAAGTCCCAGATCAGGATTTAACCCATGAGGGGCCAAGTCTGCAACCTTAAAATCCACTCAATCTTCCTTTTTTAACAGGATTCTTTCCACTGTGGTGGTATGGTTTACATAGACCACCCAAAATGAAATCAGTGGATCCATACTTGTTCTCCATGAAATGCTGTACCTAACAGGCACCAATTTATCTGTGAAGTATATTGCTCCTATGTTCTGTTATTTGGGTCTTTAATTTTCTAGAGGTCTTCCCTACATATATCTTTTTACAAGAACATCTGATGGCATATATAACCACATCTGAATTGCATGTTGTATAGTTGTTTGTAACATAGTCTTTTTTATTAAAGGGATTAATGAAACGTTTCATATTTTGAGTTGTTTTTGTTGTTATGTAATGAATTTTTCTTTCTACAACCCATAGCCTTACCATACACTATTTGTAAGATGTGGTCTGGGTAATCCCTGGTGGCAAAATCTTGTTCTTGCTTACCCTTGATAATCTTCAATATTTATGCAATTCCTTTGAACCTTCAAGAATCCCAGATCAGGATTTAACCCATGCGGGGCCAAAGTCTGCAACCAGTGACCTCAGATCCAAATGGCCACATGGGAACAAATTGCTTCTTTTTGAAATCTGTTGAGGCACCGTTCTTTTACTGAATATTGTTTTTAGATATATTTTAACTGTTGATTTGTTGTATTGTGAATTTTATGATGGAACCCGCCCTGAGCCCACTTGCGGGGAGGGCAGGATACAGATCAAATTAAATAATAAGTAATAAGAATTGACTATATGGTAAATTATTTTTATATAAGCTGGATGAAAACTATCAAAACTTTAAAAAAGAAATACTATGGCCAAGGACAGACTGGCAAAATGAAGTGCAAGGGAAGCGGGGCAAAAAGACCCGGGCCGAGTTGTCGTGGGGCTTTCTGTTCGCACTGCGTAGGCTGATCTGGGACCATACCGGGGAGGAGGTGGAACAGAGCATTCACACTGCGGGGCAGCCCCTGGCGGCAGCACAGTGGTGGTGGGCAGCTTTGGTCTGTTTTGCCAAGGTGCGCATAGGCGCAAAGGCACATGGGCGCAGCAGCCAGATCAGCGGGTTCACATTACCGGCGCCACTTGATGCGCAGCTTATTTGCATCCACACTGCCAGGAAGCGGGATGAACGCACACCCAGACGGCTTAACATCAGTTTCACCGGGTACCTGTTTAATGCAGGATGAAAGCTCTTCAGGACCGGGTGAGTGCGGCACGGCAATGCCAGGCCGCTGCGGCTGTCTGGATGGGCTCTCTTCATCTGCTTGAAAAGCGGACCTATATCGGGCTAAAATGCCAGTCTGTCCTCAGCCTATCTGTAGTTTTTATGCATATATTTGTCCATATCCTACTGTTCATTTTATTAATCATGACTTCCAGGAAATTGATATGATGTTCACCAAGATGTATTTCGAATTTGATTATCCTGAACATCAAGTCCCGTATGAAATTCTTGCATCTGAGTACAACGGCCTTTCCATATTAAGAAAATATCAATATATCTTCACCATATAGATATAAATCTTTGAAAAGGATTACTCTCTGAATATGCAAATTTATCCTCAAATTTGCCCGTATATAAAAGTAGCAATTTCCAGAGCTGTAGAGGACCCCATGGCAATGCCCTGAATCTGCCAAAAATGTTTTCATCGAATGAAAAATAATTTTTGGTTAATGTTAATTCAGCGAGTGCCACAAGAAAAAATGTAGATGTCTCTTCATCAATGTATTTTCCATAAGTGACAGTGCTTCTTGTTGTTGTATGTTTATATATAAGGGGAGCACATCTAAGGTTACTAGAAGAACATTGGCATCAACATATTTCAGATGGCCCAGTTTGTTAATAAAATCAGTGATGTCCTTAATGTATGATGGTAACATTGGTACAAGGAGTCCAAGAAAATATCCTACATACTTGGAGATTGGTTCAAGGACTGAATCATAACCTGAGACTATAGGTCTCCCAAGAGGGGGAAATGTATTTTTATGGCATTTGGGCACAGTATAAAACACAGATGTTCTAGGGTGTTACCTAAAAAAAAGGCTCTGTCATGTTGAAATGTACCCCATACTCAGGCCCTCCTCAAGCAAGTGTCTAATCTCCTTGTGAATGTGTTCTATCGGGTCAAGTCCACATGGACTATAATAAGTCTGATTATTCAGTTTGTCTAAATACTTCTGCTTTATATTTCTTCCTATTTTGTATCACTATAGCTCCTTCCTTATCAGCTTCCTTGATTATGATGGCCTGGTCCTATGCCAGTGTATTTAATGCTATCCTTTCGTTCCCATTCAAATTGAACTGAGCAAGTTTGTTATGCTTCTCAAATTGTTTAAGGTCCTTGAGTATTTTGTTTTCAAAAGCTTGGATCGTAACTGGCATTGGACATGGTGGCATAAAATTAGATGTCATAGAAAAGGGGGAAGATAGGGCAAGACTGCTGCATATCGTCTTTAAAAAAACGCCTTCAATCTCAGAGTTCTAATAAACTTAAAGATATCTAACTTCATGTCCACAGGGTCATATCTAGGGGTAGGTACAAAAGACAAATCTTCATTTAGAACTTGCCTACCACCTTTTTGTTCTGCTTGACTTCATCTCAGCATTTTGATCAACCCATACAAACTGGGATAAGACTAAGGCTGATCTCATACAAAGTACACTGAGAACAGCCACAGATAAATTTCTCCCAGGATGAGAGGGAAGGATGTAGAAATAATTTGAAGCAACTAACCTACCTCTCCTAGAAAATAATGCAAAACACAAATGTTGTGACAACTTACAACAATTTGTGTGTGTGTGTTCTTTCAAAACCAAGATCCATTGCTTGTTCTGGAAGCTAGAGCAGAAGGTGTGCCTGTCAAGGGCATGCCTTTCATCAGCGGGGTTCAGATGTTGTACCTTCAGACAACCGGTTCCACATTAGCTCAGTTGCTGTGGAACTACTGCGTGTTTTTTGCATTGTACCCTGGTACATTGCAGAAGATCCTGAGGGCATATCTAGGATGATCATTTGGCTCACAGAGGCCATAAGAGAGGTGTGTTGAACCTCATCATAACCCCTTCTGAATCAAGAGTTCTTGACATTTTGAATCACAGCCGTGCAGCCACATCAACACCCCTCCCCTCCAGTCTTTGTATTATACTGAAAGTCTTGCATAGGAATGGCATGCAACTTGATGGAAATAGCAGCTGTTTGTGTAGTATTCCTGCCCAGTGTATGTTGTGACTGTTGCTGTTCACACCAGACCACTCCTTGCCAATCTACCTGGAAGCGGTTGGCAAGAGATCACAGGTAAAGCCCTGTCAGAGCTTTTTGTGGAATGGGCAATTTACTTTTTGTGCACTTACATCTGTGGTAACGCTTCAACAAGGCATGTGGGGGTGGAGAGCCTGTTCTCTCTAGCTGCTAGAAATAGAGATAAATTGGGGGAAGTTGCTTGGTTTTCTGCCTCCATAATGACAAAAAAAACCCCAAACAAAACACCATTTCCTGCCTCTCTCTTGCAATGAGGACTCTTGGAGAGAAGAAGTTGGTAATTCAGAGTGTGCAAACACTCAGGGCCTCTTCATGATTGTGGTTTTCATTCAGCCATGATGATTATAGGCTAAGCTGTCTGTGTGCACACTGATGGCACCTGCCATAATCATCGTAGACTGGCTTTCAGCATGCCATTTTGAGCACTCAAACCCTCTTTAACCATGGCTTGCTGAAAGTCTGCTGCTAGTGCCTTCTGTCATATGGGTAGTCTTGCCATCATTCTTTCTAGTATGCCTTTTAACAGTTGTATGACAGGAAGAAATTCAACAGGCAGAGCTTCCCCCTTACTGCATCTTTGTGCTGGGGAATTTTTTTTTCTTTGCAGCAATAGAGTTTCTGCCTGCTGAGCTCCTCCCAAAATTTGTGCCACCATCAGCTCTATGGCAACTCTTCCATGCAGCTAGTCCAGCTAGAATAAACAAAACTGGGACAGAAGTGATCACTGGCACAGATGCACAAACACCATGGTTGCATACCTAGAGTGCAAGTCTGTAAGCCATCACCCCTAGAGAGATAAGGAGGTAGCTAAAAAAAATGCAAAGCCAGTAGTGATACAATATTTCAGCACAAGTATCTATGTAATAATTTACAGCTACTGAGGAGCTGTGGACTGCTGATCCACTCGAACTAGTTGGGTTGGGGAACACCTGCAGACCCCAGTGAGGGACTGTAGTGTGGGGAACACTCTCTCAAAATACACTCCTATGGAAACATAGATTCCTTGACTGTCCTCACTACTATAAAGGACTGACCACAGAGCAGAAGAAGGAATGAATGTGCCAAAGTGAAGGTGAGTCCTCTTCTCTACCAGCCCAAAGGGTAGTGATGCCCAGGTGTCTAATGACTGCAGCTTGGCTGGCACTTCCCTCAGACTAAAGCAACTCCTTGGACAGCCTTCAGAACAGTAGTTAGACATAGGGCTAGCCCTGGCCAGGGGCTGGAGGAAGTAGAAATCCTGTATATGAGTTGTTAATCATGATAATATGCTGCAATTTTGCAGGGTAGCCTAAATCATTCATAAGGTTGGATTCAAAATTACAACAAGCCTATCACACAATTGATTTGTAAGAAGCACTTTTTGAACCCAGAATGGAAACATCAGAGATCAAACTGAGTAATTTACAAACAAAGGGCTTTGTGATTGGCTCTAGATGTCTCTGAAAGGGGGGAAATGCACTGGATTCCAGACATGACTTGCCTGCAACTGCTAGAGATGCTTTTTGATATCTCTGTGGTATAGTTTAAAAGAGTTTAGAGACACATCCCCTAGGCACATTTGCTTGATATTTAGAAGGGAAGTGAGACTTATAAGACTTATGTGAAGAGATGGAAGGAGACCAGTGGGAGTGAACAGGAGTGGATATATGTTACTCTGACCTTCCTTAGCTTTTATGTTATCTTGCTGAATTTGCCTGCTATTTATTTTTTATAAACACATTATAAAAAAGTGGAGTGCTACAGTATGAAGATCTGAATAAAAGGAAACATTGAGATCCAAAAGGATAAAGGTATCCACCAAAGCAGTTGAACACTGGAAGTAATACATGCAAACTATCAGCTCTACATGGTGGGTCCAGTGGAATTACAGAGCAAGAGGATCCACAAATGATACTAAGATTATACAGGAATTTGAGACTAGTCTCAGACTGTAGGGTCGGCCTTGCAGCTATGGAAAGCTGATAGAGTGTGTGATAAGAATATCAGAGACATTGTGCTCAACAGTATATTACTGGAAGGTCTTGAACACACATCTGAAATGTCTGTTAGACTCTGCCAAGCTTGGAACTCATAGACTGCAAAAACTGGAGGAAACTCCAAACCCAGTAGAAGTGAACAGGACCACAAGATTAAGAGGGTATAAAGTAATACAACAGAAGACAATATATGAAATTGCAAAAAGTGTGAAGACAATCACAAACCTTTGTAATGCCCAGCACTGCTGTAAGCATAAAAGGCTCCACTGTTTTGCAAGAGCTTGGTTCTGGAAATGTAGGATGTGCAACACAATAAAAAGATGGTGCATGCTTTATACAAAATTGAAAAGCACTACACCAGAGAAAGAGGAAGAATTCTTTCTTCAAAAGATGGAGGAAGAAAACAACTATTTCTGTGGACTATTTCAATAGAGGCCAGAGCTATACTTTTATTAACAAGCAAAGAGACATCAAGTCCAACAATTGTATCTGAAATGGAAATTAGGCATCAGGGAAACAGGATAACAGTTCAATTAATAATTCTTGCAGGAAAATGAGTGCCTGTTTGTGAATTAAAATCCTGTAACATCTCAGTTTAATTCAGAATTTAGATCCTGTTGAACTGTTAAGTCAACGGTACCAAGGGGAAACAGCGTCCTGATGTATTTCAAAGCATAGGGAAGTTTATCAACTGCATATAAACAAGAGTGACTGGGGTGTGTGGCATCAGCGCGAGTGATGGTGGACGTGTAGAGACGGAGCTGCACCCCCAACCACCCATTATAACGAAAACAACTGCTACAGCTACTTAATTAAAAAGTGAATTTATATGGGTAAGCCAGACGATCATAACACTAAAGGGCAAAATAACAACTGTAAACCCATTACTGACTTTCTAACAAAGAAAGACCAACATAAAATCTCACAGCTGCCTAAAATGGCTACTGGGGCCGAAGGAGGGAAATCTCCACAAGACAATTTAACCAGACAGGACCTTCATAATGAACTAAAAGACTTTTAAAAAGAAATTCTAGATAACCTCAATGAAATCCTCAAGCCATTAGCTGAGCAATTACAGTACATGCAGAAATGGCTTCACCAAGTAGAGCAAACGGCAGAATCGGCAATGGAAGCTACCTTAGCAAATCACAGAAAACAATGTGGAATACACAGTGAAAAAAACAATATAAATAAATGAAACTGTGCAAACAAAGCGTCAGTACAATAATGTCAGTATAATCTCTGCTAAGAGAGGTGTCAGCAGTTGCCATGGCACCCAAAGGCACCATGTTGGGGACCCCTGACCTAGATGCTCTTCCAGTTGCTATACCTCCTGCCCTGTAGGATGCAGCTACTGGGAGAGATGTCATTGAATGAATATTTGCTATCTGGATTTTCTGTTTGGAATGTTCCATGGGGCTCTGAACTTACAAGGAAAAAGGTAATAGCCATGGCTGAAATGGCTGGTAGTTACCTGAATATGTACTTGTTTTTCTTGTTTCCACCACTTGCACATGAAGCATGTCATTGCTATGATATTCTGACAGCTTATCTTTTAAGGATGCGGCTTTCTGTATTGTGCATACGCACCCTATGCTTCCTGTGTGGGAGATACTGCTAGGAACTGTTGAGAAAGGAAGTTTTTGACACTCTCTCTCTCTCTCTCTCTCTCTCTCTCTCTCTCTCTCTCTCTCTCTGTGTGTGAAGTCAAGTCATTTCCAACTTAAAGATGACCCTATGAATTAATGTTCTCCAAAATGTCCTATCTTTAGTAGGTGCTTATTGGACTTAATGGGACTGAAGAACTAACTGCCTCATGACCTTTAAAAATATTGAAACTTTTAAAGTTTTTTTTTTTTACCAAATAATGTTTATATTTCTTATAATAATTCTTTTGTAAGCTTGACCCTTTTGGTTCGCAGCTATTTTTTGGGTTGAGTCCCCCCACCCTTTTTTTGCTTTTTACTTTAGCTTTAGACCAAGTTTCAGGTATCTTGCCTGTGTTTAGGGCATTGTTAATTAAGTTTAACAGGTATGGAAATAGAGTAGCACTCAACTGCTTATAAAGTTCTGTTTTGTACCCATCTGGACCAGGAGATTTGTTACATTTCATTTTTTTGTAAGGTAAGTTCTAGCTTCATAGTTTACACTGACTATTTGAAAGCTGATTGGATTGAGGATTTAGAGCAATACATTACAGAGCCACAACAGAGACATGTCATTAAATCAGCCACTTGACATCCCTTCACCCCCAAACCTGTGTTTCATACTGTTTGGCCTCCCAGAACTGTTTTTATGCATTTATTTCAAACATTTATTTCAAACATTTCTATGCTGCCTTTCCACCCAGATAGGGTCCCCAAGGCAACCATGTGAGGTGGGGTTTTTTGTTTTTGTTTTAAAAAAATAAATGCTAGAGATATATCAGTCCGCAAGCAAATCTGGTCACATGTTTTAGAAATGTCTGGTTAATGAATCCTATTACATAGTTTTGTTTTAAGGGCAGATAACTGTATTGAATTATTTCTTTATCTTATTGCATGTCAGAATGTGCACAGATTGTTAAAAGAGTGAGTTCCCGTCTGTACTTTGGTAGCAGTTGAGCATGGGCCACTGCAATCCCATAGCAATTGCAGGAGTGGAGCAGCTGCCATACAGTGTGAGGAGACTGAAGTCTGAATACTGTGCAGGAGAGAAGAAGAAGGAGGAACTGTAGACTTATGGTGGGGGGCTGTGCCTGTGATCTCTGACTGTTTCTAACAAATCATGAGGCAGGCTCATGGGATTAAAAGATTAGCAAACATGAAGTAAAGTATTGTATAATGCACACCTGCTCAGGTGCATCCTTTCTTTTCCCATTCTAGGAACTCTCCTCCCTGGGAATATTTATTTGCAATGTTGGACAGCATTTCCTTCCTTTTTTTTTCACGACTTCTTAAAAAATTCCACTCCAGTCTGCTTAGAGTGTTTGTCTAGAGTCAGCCTGTATGAAGTAGATATCTTTTATCTTTGCTTCTGGAGGGCAGTGGAGTTGACAGAGGCAGCAGTTGGACTGAGGAGATGTACGCAGGCTTGCTAAGAATGGACTTAACCCTGCAAGTAGCTAAACTAAGTGGGAGTTTGTGAAAGTGGATTCTGGATATTTTAAAGATGAAATTTGGCACCTCCATTTGCTGACTGGCACTTTTTCATTTAATGTGTCTACACTGGCCCACTGATGACTCCCAAATGATAAGGAAGCCAACTGTCACCTCATAAAGGATGTGAGGATAATTTTCAGGTCAGATGGTGGGAGCAACTGGTGCACCTGAACAAAAATGTTATTCTTTACCAGATACTCTTAGTCAAGAATTTGGGCAGCCATTGCTTTTTGGATGATGCCGATTAGCTACACTGTAATGGGAGGTTTACCACCTTGTCATTATGATTGTTCAGCTTCCATTTTTACCTGTTGCCAGTCATAATGAGCTTACCATGTACAGAAGTTTGCTGGTTTCTTAGATCTGTGTTAAAGTCCTGCTATACAGATAACCATGGTAGATTCTCTGTTCTGTTTGCTGTTGATATACCTCTACTTATTGTCTGAGGCATGGTCTCAACAATGCAGTCATCACAGTTTTTTCATGTGATATTGTCTGTTTGTTTACAAAGGTAATCACATGCATTTGGTATAAGCTTGCCACCTCAGGGATCAAACCTCAGAAATTCTCTGAGGATTCCAAATGATCTTTTTAGCCTGTGGCAGTATGCCCCCAGGGAATTAAGATTTTGGTACCTTCCATCACTGAATGCTGATTCCAGATGGTCTGAAAGAACAGACTATCTAGCCATCTGTGTCTCTTTCAAAGTGCTATTGTTTCTTGAACTTTCTGTGTAACATGAATAATGATTTATGTGATATGAAGTTGTGACAGATAGCATAGAAAAGCAGGCTTTTTGAAATGCTGCTTGTATCAGAGGGCAGGGAGTTCAAGAATTAATCTGCCCTGGAGAGAGGAGCTCAGGTGATTGGCTGCTCTGCTCACTCTCTGATTGGCTTTTGAGGGTTTGGCTTCTGAGGGTTTGGCTTCTGAAGGAAGAGACGTTTGGGAGTCAGTGTTTTCTGCCAGGCAATAGTCAGAAAAGTACTTACACAGAAAGAAGAAGAGAAACCCCATTGTCTAAATATATTAAAACTGCTCTAAAGGAGACCTTTAAATTCTCAGTCAGAAAAGCTACAGAACAGCCTTATACAGACAAAGGAGACAGGAGAAGGATTTGGCAGATGGTTGGGTCATTAGAGAGAACTCCCATACAAGCCAAATAGTTTTTTTTTAAAAGGTTATTGCTTCTTAGGGACAAAGAGAATAACTTCCTGCCAGTGAAAGGTGTTGGGAAGAGAACTGTGGTCTGTTATAGAGGAAAGATGCTTAGCCACCTCAGGAGTTAATGAAAAGCTGTATTATCTAACAATTCATAATTTTGACAAACCTGATGAATTTACATTTTCCCCTCATGCCCTTTTCCCTTCTGTATCCCACCTTTTTTCTGAGAAAAGAATTTTTAAAAATTAAAAAAAGAAAAGCTGGACTATTCCTATCATACATATATTCCTTGCCTTTTAAATAAAATCTTTATTCTGTTTTTGAAAGTTAATTTGCCTCAAGTGCCATTTCTCAAGGGTTTGAAGAAAAACTGGCCAGCTCCTATATTTTCAGTAGAGTTCCTGCGCTGAGAAAAAGCCTAAATTATCTAAACATACGGTGGGACAGTCAAGTCTTTTATGACAAAGAATACATACATGCTACTGTAGGGCAACTCAGTCACTGAGGGGAACTGAAGATTTGGTGAGAAAAATCTGCCAGACAGTTGGGGAAATGCAGGGGTTCATCACAGAAGCCCTTGAAGCTCTGGGAAAATTTTAAAACTCCTTTACACTACATAACACAAATTAATTCAGGTAGGTAGCCATGTTGGTCTGAAGCAGTAGAACAAAGTTTGAGTCCAGTGGCACCTTTAAGACCAACGAAGTTTTATTCTGGGTATAAGCTTACATATGCATGCACACTTCTTCAGTTTATACCTAGAACTTTGTTGGTTCCTTTTATGTGTGAATTCCACATTTTAATTACCTTCCCTCAGTTTTTTCTTCTCCCCCATTGTATTAAATACATACAGCTTATAAAGTTGTGTCCTCATAGGGTTGGAGTGAGGGTGGGTTGGTAAATACAGTTTACCTCATAGGTTATGTGATATTAAGTAGGAGCATCATCCCCAGCTCCCTTGGTCCTAGTTTGGGAGAGGGAGCAGGGGGAAGCAGAATAGGCATCTTACCTTTATTCAGATTTTCAGGCTTTCAAGTGTCAAAGCTGCCTTCATCAGATACAGGCTTTGTCTCTGGAAAGTTTATACCTTGAAAATCTTGTGGGTCTTTAAGGTGCTACTGGACTCATATCTAGCTTTTCTACTGCAGACCAACACGACAGACAGCCCTCTGAAATTTTCCGTTATCCAATGACCCAAAAGGATTTCATGTTCATAGTTTTTTTCTTTCAGTGGTTTGTTAGTCGTAATGGATTTTACCACACTTGAGACTTAAATTGACCTGTACCACAAAAGCAAATCCCACTTTGTCTAGAATGTATGTTGGCTAGAATTTGTCTTTTGCTTTCTATTTGGGGGCCAACGTATATGTGATAGCAGAAGACCCATCAATGGATCTGCAATACTGAGAACTGGATGGGGAAAAGAAGTTAGCTCTTTTTCCACATGCTATTTTCCTAGTAAATAGTCCTCCCAAAACTGCTGTCAATCATACATGTAAGCAGACCAGTACCAAATGGGTACTTATATGTTTACCCTGTTGGGCAACTAGGCATCTGGGAGGAGGCAATTTGCATCAGGAAAGTGGTCAAGATAGGGAGAGTTAACCCTTCCTCATTCACACCCAAACTCAATCCACCCCCACTCCCAGCTGCAATTAACACTTAAAAATCCTCGGAAGATTTGATTATGAATCATGCAGTAACATCAGCTTTCACCCACACATTGCACAAGTGAGGTTTATATGCACTTTTTAAAGTGTTGTATATCAAAATGGTCTCATGTTACTACAATTAATCAGAAACAGTGGTGCGAAGTACACAAAGGTGCAGCCTCTAATGTGGCAAGTGTACATTAGAAGCTACCTTGAGGCTCTTGGTATCCTAAGATTTAATAAATATACAGTTGAAAGAGAAAACTTTCTGTGGACTTTATATAGTATTGGGGACTATCAGAACATAGCATCATTTTGCCTTTTAGGCAAAAAAGAATTCTAACTAAAAGCAAATGAAACAAGATCCTATTTATGAGAGGAGAGGGACATCAAAGCACTTGACTTAAGGTACCCCTTGAGGGACAGATGAGTTATGAAGCCTGAATCATAAGTTTCCAGGAATTTTGTCTTAGTTTTCCAGTGAATACAGGTTTGGAATTCTTATGGCATACAGAAATGAGGAGTTATCTTGCAAGTTTACAAAGTATACGGGAAGTGAATTGAAGTCTGGAACAGCTCCCTCCTAAGACCCTGATGGCAGTGGTACACCCATGCTAACATGGTGCTTGGCACAGCACCGATTAGCATCCTGTGCCTGTTCCACACAGGGGAAATAACTGACAGAAAACACCCACAGTCCGCATAGTGATGGTGACGGAACTTGCATCCATAGCAATTCTGCCAACATCCACCAATTATGGAAGAGCATGCCAATGATATCCCCATGAGACATATTAGCACAGCCAACTGCTGTGGCCCCCTAACCTCACATAGCTGCTGCTGTTGGTCATGCCATAAGCTCAGCAGGTACTTGGTATCATACTGAAAATGGCATCCTTCCTGGCCTGTCTTTCTTTGTGGTGGCTACCTGCAGGGAGACTAAAGAGACACAAGAGTATTAATAAGTACTGCTTGGGATTGACAGGAAAGAGCAAGTGACTGCATGTGGTGCTCAGCTATAATCTACACCCCTCTTTCCAACTAGGGGATATAGCATCAGCATGGAGCCCACCCTTACCCATCTCTTGTGGGGAGATGCAGTGGAACCATATTTGCTCTGTCTGCTGAGGCTGTTCCATGGGGCTGGGTTCCCATTAAGCAATATTACCCATGGGTGTTTGGCCTGTGAAGACACAGACCGGTGGGGTGGTTTGTAATAATTCTAGACTGCAGTTGTGCTTCCAGTGTCCCCACACACAGGGGAGGAGGAGTCACCCCAACACAGGATTGTGCTGACAGCATAGTACTGGGGTGTCCTGATCTCCCTTTTCAGCTCTGTAGTTTTGTACTGCTAGCCACAGTTGTGGAGGCTAAGGGTTATTGGGACACAACACAGAAGGGATGGAACATAACACAAGGGGATGGGGGCAATGGTTTTGGCAATCCCAGGTGGGGTTTGACCTTCCTTCTTTGATTATCTGTGTGCAGTGCATTGTTCTTGCACCTCATACTGAGGGAGCAGGGTCTTGCCTTTAGCATCTGTGCCCTAGGCAGAGTGGTGTTAGGCAAATGTGACAACATTAGTTCTCTCCCTTGGCTCTTTGGGTGAAGGCTCTGAAGTGTGCATGGCATAGGCCAGAACATGACTTATCATCTGAATTAAAGGTAACTGGAGGGGAGCTGTGATTTCTCCATAATGGGAGTGATATAACTGGCTGCAGCTTTTAATTAGTATCCTAAACTGTGCCAGTGCTTAGGAGTGGGGAGGGAGAGGAAGGCGGGGGGGGGACAATTCTTTTTGTATGGGTTTATATAGGATGTGTCAGTGTTTTTTTAAAATCATTTTTGAAGGCCAGACTGAAACTGCTGAGTCAGAATCCACGGATTTTTTTGACTAATGGTAGTCCTTTCCTCCAGTGCAAGAAGCCTTCAGCATGGGGGTCTAATCTGTTAAGCTTTATTCAAGTATGGTTCATTCTCCATACACAAAACAGAAGTTAGAGTGGGACCTACATTGCAAGTGATACTGTTTCTTTTATTTTTGTCTCTCAGGGATTTGAGCATGAATAACATCAGCGAGTTGCTTCCTGGTGACTTCCATCACTTGCGCTTTCTAGAGGAATTGTAAGTATGACTAAACATGTAGTATCTTCTAGGTTGAATTATTTCTCTCCCACCCCCAATTTTGGGGCAAGATTTTGTATACTAGAATTAGACAAATGTAAGTATTTTTGCTTAAACTGCTTCCAAATGTTAAGTTCAATCAGGTCTTTCCAGACACTTTCCTTTTAGCCCTCTGTGTTGGCTGATAAAAACCAGTAGGGCTACATTCCATCAAACATAATGGAAGTGAATGGGGTAGACATGCTGTAAGGGAGATAGCTTTAGTAGACGTGTTGCAGGGGGTAATAATTTATCATTTTTAAACAGCCAAAAAAAAGATATAAAATTTTAAAAATAGAACAAAACCTCCATGAAATGGTGGGGATAATTGCAAGGGAATTGGTAGTCTTGCTGATATTTATCTTTTTCAGAAAGACAGTATGAACTTTCCACATGCTTTACCCCTACACATGTGCTATGGTGTATAAACACTTAACCACTAGGATATCAAAGACAAGAAAAAAAGTACATTTTTTGGTAGAAGATAATAAAATGTTGGGAAGCAGGAGCGGTGTCACTTTTCTCTAATAAGGCAAGCAGCGTTGCCTTCTGTGTGCACCTTGGTCATGCAATTACACTCTAAACAAAATTCACAGTCACAGTGGATGAACATGCTAAGGGAAGAACTTAATTTTCATTGTAACAAACTGCCTTCAGATGTCACAACAAACAGATGTTTGTCTGACAGGCGTGAACATAGTTTGTAGCCATGTTGACACACACACTTCACTCCTCTCTCCCTCCTCCCATAACATGCAAGATGTGGCTGAAGGCTTTTGAGTTCAGGAAGCCTTGAATCAGGCTACAGTTCCTTGTGGTGACCAGTTGCAGGTACCTGAGCAAATTGGTGCTCCCTCCTCAGAAACCAGGATGTTAAATTAGGATTAACCTGAGGTTTAGAATTCTGGGGTTGAATCATATAAACCCCTTCAGTCAGCAGAGGAGGCTCTGCTGGCACTAGAGGTAGGAAGGCCAATTTCTCTCACTTCTTCTTCCCCACTGAAACTGCACATCTTTTTGTCCACCCGTTTGGGAACAGCTGGTTCCATGATAGGAAGATCCTTGGCTTGAAACCTCCCAACAGTGTGTGATTGGACTGAACCCCACAATAGCCAAGCTGTTGTGGTGCCCTCAGGTTCAACAAGATTGGGGACCCCTGAGGTACACTAAGGATGCAAGGCCTAAGGCAGAGGATGGGGTTTTCTCAGATCCTTGTTTGTGAAAGCACTAGGAACTGAACCAAAGGCCTTCTGTGTGCAAAGTCTACCACTGTATTATGTCTTCCTATACACAATACTGCTTTGGAAAGAAAAAAATGTCACAAAAAGAACTCAAGGATAAATGATACGTAGCTATATTGTACCCACAAGGTGGAGGATCAGATAGCTAATTGATATAACAGGATGTCAGGTGACTTTTATTGCTCCAAATTCTCAAATTAAAAGTTGCATGCTTTTGATGTGCATGCTTCTGGAAGTGTACCTGATCAAACAAACAAAAAAACTGAATAGAATTTGTTACATGCCCAGACTTAGGATTACTTGAATGATGTTGGCCTTCAGAACAAAGAAGTTCACATAAGCTTGTGTTAAAATAGACTTACTTCTGGTTCCTTAAATTCTTTGCTTTTTTAAGAAAGCACGTGATATTTTTAAATCATTTGATCCAAAAAGGAACTATTTCACCTGCTCTGTGAACCAAGTCATAGTCTTATGTTTTCTTCCGTGGAGACTAATATTACCGTCAAAGAAACATACCTGTTAGAAGTGTCTGCCAGGAACTGTCATACATGTCTTCTCAACAGTTGATGGCACTTCCAAAATAAGACAGTAAAATTTTCAGACAGATACATTTGTCTTTGCTTCACCTGAAGGATGACATTATGCACATGTGTGAACATTGCTTGATTTCTCTTCACTTGATGAATGATAGATGAAAACAGGAACTGATGCCATTGAAAGGTACTGTGTGGGGGGAGTGATATGTATGTCCTGTTGGATTCTGTGATGTTTGCTCTGTCATAGCTGGAAGCTGACTCTGTGCCTTTCAAAAGAATCTAAGGAAATCCTAAAGGTTCTGCTTGGCTAAATTTATTGTGAAATAGACCTTGGTCAGATTTCTGGCAGGAGGATGAATTGGAGTTGGAAGAAAAGTGCTCCCTTCTGTTAATTCTAATTAGCATCCTGAAGACTCCTTACCAAAAGGGGGAAGAACCCCAAACATTTATAGTATTTTGGATTGAAGGTTATAATGAAGTCGACCCCTCACCTTTTCACCAACCAGTCCCCTAACTCTGACCGACAGCGAGCGAGTGGATCTCCTGTCCTACTTTGGGTGATGGGGTCCCTGAGGTAATCTGGATCAGCCTCTCTCTAAATAATAATAAACCCGCTGACCAGTTTCCTTCAATTAAAGTAGCTACAGTTTTACAATATAGTCTCTTCGGGGTTTGTTGATATTTGGACTCTGCGTTTAGTATCTGAGGTAAATATTTGGGACCCTGTGTACTTTGGTCTGAAATCCCTTTTCAAAAGGCACCACAGCTTTTCTCTTACTGAATACAACTTTATTGGTACAATTGAGTATAAGTGGAGGGATATTGCAGAGATTGCTTATATTGTCACGATGTTACTGTTTCTGATGTCACATTAAGCGTTACTGTTTTACAGACTCATTGTTACTTTGTTGCAGATGGTATGTTTTGATACACTTTGCACACACTCGCTAAACACTCAGACTTCACCCTCCTGTCCTGCTGCGTGGAGATGTACAGTTTCTTGGCTTGGCACCCCAGTCTCACACTAGCCCCAGTTGGCTCTTGACCGTCCTGCCCCTCAGCCTCCCTAATCTCCCTTTCAGTCAGGATCCTTTGGTTGACAGTACTGAATAGCGTTTGTGTGTATTCTTAAGTTCACTTGTCTGCTCCCACTCTGGCAAGTCAGACACCTTAGCTCTTCTCACTGAGCTTTCACATGCTGTTCGCTCCCACAGAGCACCGAGGGACACAGACTGCCCTTCTGCTCTCTCTGACATCCCAGGCTGGACTTCCTCTCCACCTCACAGTTCTCTGACTGTCCGTTCCTAACTGACCACTCCGACAGTTATCTGTCTATCAACAGTGGGTTCCGAGCCCTTGGGCCCCCACCTTTTCAAGTCATGTGACTTTCCAGGCATTCTACTCTGCCCCTTTAAGTTCCATTTCATCACAAAGGTGAAATAAGGTTCCGGGGATGCCTCTCCTGAGGTTAGAAGCTCATAGGGCTTATTTTGTGAATGGTAACCTCCCCTCCTTCCCTCCCAAAAAACCCCAGAAGGTGATAGCTAGGTTCACAACAGGAAAACTGAATCCAAAGATACAGTGCAGTCCTAAGCAGAGGTACGTCCTTTAAGTCCATTGAAGTCAATGGACTTAAAAGTGCATAACTCTGCATAAAACTGCACTGTTAGGTTGCGCCATTGAATAAAATGGGACTTACTACCAAGCAGATCCACCTGGGATTGCTCCCTTAGTCATTTTCCCAACACCCTTGCCTCCTAATTGTATACACCATTACATAAACCCATGGAATTTATCTCATTAGATTAATCTGTGTAGAAGACTGGTATTATAGCTAATTTCTTTCTCAGTGACAATGGACAAGAATAATCCTGGGGTGTCATAATCTCTGGCAAATGATTATTCAGTTTTAGAGCCTGGAATATTGTGAATCCAAAAGATTAGCCACAAAAGTGTTAGAAGTCCTTTACACATCAGCCCAGCAGGAACTCATTAGCATAATAGGCCACACCCAACAGCAGGAACTCATTAGCATATTAGGCCACACTCCAAACAGCACAGATTATTAGCATATTAGACCACACCCCCATGTTACCAGAAGTGTGGTCATCCAGCCACACCCACCTTTTGCTTCTTATTCTGTTCACCTTGGTTGTTGTCAAAACCCAGGGCTTTTCTTGTAGCAGGAACTTCTTTGCATGTTAGGCCACACACCCCTAATGTAGCCAATACTTATGAGTTTCTGCTGTTGGGTGTGGCCTATTATGCTAATGAGTTCCTGCTGGGTGTGGCCAACTCAGGAGCCAGCCGGAACTCCGTTCCTGTGCGTTCCTGCCCAAAAATAGCCCTGCACAGATTTGTATACCAGCATAATTTTCTAGTTGCTTGTAAATCTTTTTTGCTGACACAAGTAGTTCCATGATGACCAAATGCCTGTTGCATGGTATGAAAATGTCATTTTGAGCTCCTTCCCTATACCCTGCCATATCCTATACCAGAGGTATCAAACTCATTTGTTATGAGGGCCAGATCTGACATAAATGTCACTTTGTCGGGCTGGGCCATGTGTTCCATAAACGTAATTCCAGGTACCGGAGATATAAGCTATATAAAGGACAGCAGCTTGTAGCTCCAAGCTGGTGTATCCTCACTGCAAGGCCCCATGGGCTGGGGGGGGGGGTACAAATGAAAATCCATATGGGCAGTCTGGAGAGCCAGTGGTGCAGCACTGGGCAGACGTTGGGGGTGATGCTCTAGTTTTTGGGAGGAATTCTGTGGTCTGTAGCTGATTTTACCATAGACTTTTGCCCAAAAACTAGAGCATCACCATGCAACGTTGGCAACATGATGACATCATTCTGGGTGACGTCATTATGCTGCCTTTTGGGCCAGCTGGGGGTGGGATTACATGAAAACATTGGGTGAGGACATCTGGAGATTTGGGCAGAGTTGAGATAGACACTTGAACTTCCGTCTGATCTCAGTGAGGCTGTAGATTTCCTGAACCTGTGCTTGGAGGTAGTTTTGGAGTCCATGCAGCCTAATAAACTGAAGGTTTATCCTGGTAAGATGGAAGTGCTACTGGTGAACAGAAGGTCTGACACAAGACTTAAGACATCACTTATTCTGGATGGGGTTGCACTCACCATGGACAGACAGGTGTGTAGTTTGGGGGTGCTCCTGGACCCAGACTTACTTCTGGATAAGCAGCTTACAGCTGTGGCCAGGAGTGCCTTTTACTGGTTTTGACTGGTAGCCAACTGCGGCTTTTCTGGAAGAAAAGATCCAGCCACTGTGGTACATGCTCTGGTCACCTCTAGATTAGATTACTGCAGAGCACTCTATATGGGGCTGCCCTTGAAAAGTGTTCAGAAATTTCAGTTGGTGCAGAATGTTGCATCCAGGATGTTGACTGGTACGGGTTGTAGGGACCATCTCTCTCCAGTCCTCCAGGGTGGGAAGGTCCTAGAGATTTAGGGGTAGACCCTGAGGATGGCAGGGTTTAGAGTAAGACTGCCAGATCCCTGCCAAGGGTGGGGGAATACCTGGCCTGGGGGCAACAAAAGTAGACCAAGGTCAGTGTTTCCAGCTATGTGGCAACGTTACATCCAATGTACACCAGAAGAGAAGTCATCATGTTACGAGCAACACGGGGATGCTGTGTTGTTTGGGCTTCTACCATGTAGTTTTTGTGACGCTGGCTGAGGGCTCCCTTTGCTGCCAGTAAGCCCCACATACCCACTGGTGGTTGCCATGGGGTATAGGGAAAGAAGGAGGGGAACAAAAACTTAACACCCCCCCCCAAAAAAAAAATGAATCAAGAACCTGAAAGGTTAAATAGATACAAATTAGGGGGCTCAATTTAAAATCAATAAATATACAACATAAATATTACAAATTATCAAAAATGCATGTATTTTTACCAGTTAGTTTAAAAACAATTATAGGCCCAAATGTAGCCTCAATAAGAATTTCAAATCATACAATATACATGTTTAGGACCTTATGCGATCCTAAAACAGATGCGCTTCGGCCTACTGGCCTTGTTCAGAGGTCAGGCATAAATGTTGCACATAGGCAAGTGAAAATTATGCCGAAAAGGAAGGGAAAAAGTGATAATGAAAATTTTTCCTTTTCCCTTCCTTTTCAGCATAATTTTTGTTTGGTCCTATATAGATTAATGTTAGTATTGCAATAGTTGACCCTGTGTGCAGTGCTGGTTCCCTTCCATTGTTGCAGGCTGCCAGTGATTCCTCCTTCCTGCCCTTGGTGGCCCTGATGAGGACAGAAAGAATATAAATTATATAAATAAAGAAAGAATATAAATTATAAATTATAAATAAAGAATATAAATAAATTATAAATAAAGAATATAAATTATATACATTGTATAAACCTGCCAGAAAAGATCTGCCTCTCTTGGTCTCTGTGCCCTCGTCTTCAGAGGTGAGGTGGGTGGCGACTAGAGACAGGGTATTTTCAGAGGTGGCTTGGAATGCCCTTCCCCTTGAGGTTTGCCTTGCACGTACTTTACTGTTTCTTTAGGCACCAGGCCAAAACACATCTTTTTACTATTTTAATTAGTGTTTTATTTTAATCAGGTTTTTAAATGGCCTGCTTCTGGCCTGAGGCCTGTTTTGTGGATAGTTTTTATGCTGTTTATATCTAATGACCTGTTTTTCATTGCTTGTTTTTTATGGCTTGATGTTTTATATTGATACATTAGTTAACTTTTAAGCTGCCTCAAGCAGGACTCTGAAGAGGTGGCACATAAATATCCAAAATAAATAAGGCTGAGAAGATGTGTAAGCTGAGGAATGTATTCCCAACTCCAATTCCTTCTCCCCAATCAAAGTTTTCCCAGGGAACACAGGGAGGGAGAAGTGAAAAATATCTTCCTCCCCTGCTGTTACCCAGAGTATACTGCTCAGGTTAAGGGCCAGATTAGTAGCTTCCTGCGTGCTCTACCACCAATGCTGAAACAGTTTGTTTACTGATGTATATGGAAACCTGTTTTCACTTGGATGTTATTATTCTCCATCTTGGCTTAATTTAAGGAGTGCTTTTTGCAGGCACATCCATATGACATCATCTGCTAGTCATCCTATTTTCTACTACTTTGCTGTGATTTTTTCCCAAGCTGGTTTGATATGATCATTTTGGAAAAATTGTAGTCAGAGTGCCTCTGGACATCATGAGGATAGGAAGGTGTGCATTTTTTTCAGGTTTTGCTCACATAGGCACCATTTTCCTTTTCTCAGTCCCTGTGATGGTCATTTCTCTAACCCATTCCACTAGAGGACTTTGGGGGGACTTTTTTTTTGTTTCATAATAGTTATACTATCTTGACCTGAATAGCCCAAGCTAGCCTGAACTTGTCAGATCTCGGAAGCTAAGCAAGGTCAGCCCTGGTTAGTACTTGAATGGGAGACTACCAAGGAAGTCCAGGGTTACTACACAGAGTCAGGCAATGGCAAACCACCTATGAACATCTCTTGCCTTGAAACCCCTATAGGGTGTTGTCAGGTTGGCTGCAATTTGGTGGCAAAAAACAAAGAAGTTATAAATCTATTGCAACAAAGTACTGGTTCCTAGCTTTCATTTTAAAAAATTAAATTTATAGCTCTTGCAGTTGTAGAATTATAATGAGAAAGGTACTGGCTGCACATTTCTCCTTTACAATCTCCTTAAAACTCTACAGTTTGGTGCAGTGGTTAAGAACAGCAGAGTCTAATTTGGAGAATTGGGTTTGATTCCTCACTCATCCACATGCAGCCAGCTGGATGACCTTGGGCCAGTCACAGTTCTCTGAGCTGTTCTCTCAAGAGCAGTTCTCTCAGAGCTCTCTCAGCTCCACCTACCTCACAGGGTGTCTGTCACGGGGAAAGGAAGGGAAGGAGATTGTAAGCCACTCTGAGACTCCGAGTGATGTGAGGTATAATTCCAACCCTTCTCTTCTTCTTCTTTTTCTTCAAAAAGGGTAGAGACTTACTCTAAAAGAAATGAAAACTAGGAATTAGTACATTGTTGCTATGGATTGCTGTAACACACAGGGTTCCCCAACCACTGACCTTTTCAGAAAGTGTGTGGGGCCATTGTAAAGCAATGCTTGTTATTGGGGCCCCTTATTCAAATGAAAGGGGTTTTCTGTGGCGGCAGTAACAGCCAGCCACTGAAGGACTAGGATGGCTGGTAAGCAGCAGCTGAGCTTTCCATGGTCAGTGTGTGGTTGCGTGTCCCCTTCAAGCTTTCCTTCTTCCCTGGAGGTCTGAGGAGGGGGAGATTTTCCATTTGGCTCCAGCTATTACAGCAGCCATATTTTGTTTGGCTCTGCACTTTGTAGCAGCCATTTTAGGGTCCCCTCACCACCTTCTCTCAAAATCCCAAAGGTGCCCACAGTCTGGGCACCCCTGGTATAACCTTATGATGCTATAATGATACAGCTGCTGCTTTTAAAAGTCCTAAGAAAAGCCCTCTGGTCATGGAGAGGAAAATGGCAGCCATGGAGGGATGAGGCAAGGAAGATACCAGGGAAACTTCAGTGTGGATGTTCCACTGCTGCTGTGAACGTCTCTTTATTCACAGCAGAAAGAGCAACACAGAGAATTGTTGCCATGTGGAAGCAGCCCAGTGAACATGCATGGTAATGTGGGTTTTCAAGCCTGTGTCTCCTATACCCTCCTTCAGCGTGTTAACCAATACACTAAACTGGCTCCTAACACTATTATCAAGCTTGTTGCTGTGTGTAAGGGTACAATTGTGCAACATCATTTAATTTAAAAAATCAAATCAGTTGTAGGAAGGGGAAGCACCTGTGTAGAGCCAGTTTGGTGTAGTGGTTAAGTGCGCGGACTCTAATCTGGGAGAACCGGGTTTGCTTTACCACTCCTCCACTTGCACCTGCTGGATGACCTTGAGCAAGCCCTAGCTCTGTACCAGCTGTTCTCTCAAGGACAGCTTGGGAAAGAGCTCTCTCAGCCCCACCTACCTCACAGGGTATCTGTTGTGAGGAGGGGAAGGGAAAGGAGTTTGTAAGCCGCTCTGAGACTCCCTTGGGTAGTGAAGGGCAGGGTATAAATCCAATTGTCTCTCCTCTTCTTCTACCTGTGATGGGAAATAATATACAAAAATGGTAACATGCAATGGGACCATTGCTCATCAAGATGCACCTCATGTGTTGGAGCAACCTCCCATCAGAAACAGTGCCCACTTCAAGGCAACAGAAATCAGTCAAATGAAGAAATTACGAATGAGCATATTCCCCAAATAGCAATAGTCCAAACCTAGCTGGTAGTTGGCAAAAATGGCAGGTTGTAGGGTGCTCATGTACACTGAGGAGATGATGCCACACTATTTATGTTTTCTGAGAACTAATTGTGAGAGCAATTGTCCTTAAATCCAAGACAAGGAGAGCTATTAAAATTGTATACTTGCACCCATGTACACATCTGTGTGCATGAATCAGTCGTGGTTGTGTAAGGAAAGGAGGATTAGTGTTTTAAGTGTGTACATGTGTGTATAAATCATCTTTGTATGGTTCTAAAAGTTGTGCAGATACTTATGAAGTTGAACATCAGAGTCCAACAGCAGCCAAGCAGATTTCTCTGGGAGGCTTTAGGGCATAAAGACAAGACCTCTTTCCTGTTGTTTATCCCAGTATTTGTTATTCAGAGGTATATTGCTTCTGAACAGGGACATTCCATCTAGCAATTGTGGCTGTTCTTGACAAATCTGTGTTCCATGAATTTTTCTAAACCTTAGCCCCAGTTTATATATACTATTTGAAAAGTGCTTTTCAGCCGCCTTCTGCAGTTGGAGTGCACAATTTGGAAAAGAGAAAGGCACTTCTAAATAATACATTAATGTAAAGTTTCCAAATTAGTTGATGGACACTACTTACAAACACATGTCATGGTTGCACAGTTGCTTGGGTCTTACCTTAAAAACTGCTGTTTGTCCCACTGAGGCTCTGATTGCAAAGCTAAGAGCAATCTCCTTATATTTCCTTCAGTGTGGCTAGTCTGAAAAATGAAGAAACACATAGGTTCATGTTGACTCTAACAGAGCAATCCTATGCAGAGTTGCTCTAATCTAAGCCCATGAAAATCAATGGGCTTAGACTGGAGTAACTGCATAAGATTGTCTTATTTGTTTATTTAAGCATTTATACCCCCCCCCCCACACACACACACATACACATACACACTTAGGAGTCTTAGCAAATTATATACAAAAATGCCACCTAAACAGGAATGTACAGATCTTTCTTTCTGCGCTGATCTCTCCTTCTACTCACAAAGCTATGTCTGATCCATAAGTATAGCAAGATGCTTTGTTCTAGGTCATCATTATACTTCCTTAGGGAAGGTGCTGCTGGATTTAACATTTTTTTTAATATGGTGGCACAAATGAATATCTAAAACTATTGCCTCTTCTGTTTATTACAGGCGCCTGTCTGGAAATCAGCTCTCTAAGATCCCAGGAGAAGCATTTTCTGGCCTCTACAATTTAAAGATTCTGTAAGTCACAATTTTTTCCAGTATGCTGGTATTGTGCTATTATAATTACTATGTGAAAGCTGTATTTGATTCCATCCTTTTTTCCCCTTATTCAAAGGTTTTTGTCATTTGATTTACATGATTTTATCTCTCTTACTATTGGCTTATCTCAGAATTCACTTAACAGACATTCATAAACGTGGAGTGTTTTCACATATTTCCTAGTATGTACTAGTACTCATGTAGCTGCCACTTTTCTGAGTCATGCTGTTGGAGAATTCTATGAGGAATGTTTGTGGCAGTTAAATAAACCCCAAATCTGGAATATCACTGGAATTATATGACTAACGCTTTGCTGATTAGCTCATAATTTAGAATATATTTAGAAAATTTCTATGCCATCTCTCCAGAGAACTTGGGGCAATTCATGACTACTTCATTGGTTCAACATATTTCTTCCTTGCAAGCTCTCACTTAAGTGTTACCTAATTTTTACCTAGTGCTGAGGCTTTTGCTAGGTAGCTGCAAAAGTGAAACCCACCCAGATACCAGTTGTAAGGGAACAGGGGCACTTGAGCAGTTGTAAGGGAGCATGGACACTCAGATCTATTTGTGAATCAGATCTATGTGAAGCAGTAGTCTTCACATACTTTCCAATTTTGGCTCCAGTTCAGTTCAGTGAATGATAATGACTCCTGACTTTCAGGCACTTACAGATTTATTTATTTATTTATCAAATTTATAGGCCGCTCTTCCCGCACACAGGCTCAGAGCGGCTCACATAGCTTAGCTAAAAGCCAAGGTGCCTATGTACATTAAAATCAGTTAAAACAGAGTAAATAACAATAACAAAAACAATAACAATTAAGTACTCAGTAAGATGTCAGTATGGTGTGGTATGTATGCCCAATGTTCTCTAGATGACAGGCTTGATGACACCTGCAGCTGGTCCCAGCCCATATCGGCTGGGGTCATTGATGGTCATGGAGTAGGGCAGGGGTGGCCAACCTTGCTTAACGTAAGAGCCACATAGAATAAACGTCAGATGTCTGAGAGCCGCAAGACAGGAACAAATATCACACACACGTTTTTATTTTTTAAAATATGCAAATTTGCTTTTTATTAACGTTAAATGGGACTGCCAAAAATAAAAACAAACAAGGAAAACCAGTTATTGATAATGATATTACTTGTTTGCTAATGATATTGAGAGAGAGAGAGAAAAAGAGAGAGATGGAAAGAAAGAATTAAAGAAGTGGAAAGAAAGAGAGAGAGAGAAACTAGGAAAGCAAATAGATGGGAGGGAGGAGGGAAGGAAGGAAGGAAGGAAGGAAGGAAGGAAGGAAGGAAGGAAGGAAGGAAGGAAGGGAGAAAGAGAGAAAAAGCATGCCTCCCCTTTGCTTCCCCAGCCGCCCTGCCAGGAGCCGCACAATATGTGTGAAAGAGCCGCGTGTGGCTCCCGAGCCACAGGTTGGCCACCCCTGGAGTAGGGGGTGGAGTGGGGTGGTGGCCCCTAGTTGTAGGCCTGGCGGAAGAGCTCCATCTTGCAGGTCCTGCGGAACTGCATAAGGTTCCGCAGGGCCCTGATCTCCTCCGGGAGCTTGTTCCACCAGTAAGGGACTGCCACCGAGAAAACCCTCCCCCTGGTGGCAGCGAGCCTGGCCTCTCTGGGGCCTGGAATGACAAGGCGATGTTGTGCCCAGACCATAGTGCACTCTGGGGTATATGTGGGGAAAGGTGGTCCCTCAGGTATGTCAGACCCAGGCCATTTAGGGTTTTAAAGGCAAGCACCAGCACCTTGAAACAAATCCGTTATGCTATAGGCAGCCACTGCAATGCCTTTAGCATCGGCCGGATGTGCTCCCATTTAGGGAGGCACATCAATAGCCTCGCTGCGGCATTCTGCACCAGCTGCAGCTTCCGGATTTGCAGCAAGGGCAGCCCCATGTAGAGAGCATTACAGTAGTCTAGCCTCGAGGTGACCATTGTGTGGATCACTGTAGCCAGGTCATCACAATCCAGGAAGGGAGCCAACTGCCTCACCAGCTGCAAGTGATAAAAGGCCGACTTGGCAGTGGCTGCTACCTGGGCCTCCATTGTTAAGGAGGGATCCAGGAGCACTCCCAAACTCCTAACCACTGGCGCAGACACCAATAGCGCCCCATCGAAGGTCGGGAGTGGGAGTCCCAACCTCGGACCCCCCCCGGTCCAGGCACAGGACCTCCGTCTTCGCCGGGTTCAGCTTCAGCCGACTCAGCCTGAGCTATTCAGCCACAGTGTGCAATGCCCAGTCCAGATCATCCAGTCCAGAGCCCAACTGGCTGCCCAACATCAAGTAGAGCTGGGTATCATCAGTGTACTGGTGACACCCTAGCCCAGCCCAGCCCAGCCCAGCAAGTGGGTGCATATAGATCTTAAAAAGCATCGGGGACAGAACCGCCCCCTGGGGCACCCCGCACTCAAGCAGGTGCCTCCGGGACTGCCGTTCCCCTAGCACTACCCTTTGTCCCTGACCCTGAAGAAAGGAAGTAAACCACTGTAAGGCAAGCCCCTGTGTCCCTACATCAGCGAGGTGGTGGGTCAAAAGCTGATGGTCAAACGTGGCCAACAAAACTAACAACAGCAACACCGCCACACCGCCCCAATCCAGATGTCTCTGGAGGTCATCAGTAAGGGCGATCAGTGCTGTCTCCATTCTGTACCCTGGGTGGAAGCCAGACTGGAAGGGATCTAATACGGTAGCATCATCCAGAAAGCTCTGCAACTGTATCGCCACCGCCCTCTCTATTAATTTGCCCAAATAGGGCAAATTGGAAACCGGCCTGTAGTTCACCAATTTGGCTGGATCCAAAGATGGCGTTCTTAGGAGAGGGCAGACCATCGCTTCCTTGAGTGCCCCTGGGAACCGTCCCTCCATGAGGGACTTGTTGATAATCTCCCTTAGTGCACCTCGGAACCCCTCGTGGCCAGCTTTAATCAACCTGGAGGGGCACAGGTCAAGGTTGCATGTGGTTGGGCGTAGCAGCCTGTCAACTTCCTTCAGGCTGAGCAGATGTGGAGTGCATGGGTGGAAAACAATGGTAAGGGAACTAGACAGGTTCCTGGTTGGATAAGTGTTGGTGTGTGATTCCCAGTTGCATAACTGCTAGTCAGTATTACTCCAGAAGCAATACAGTGGCATTGGCCTTATAGTACCCTGTTTTCTCCCTGATATGACTCCATCTCTGGTACTTGCCTTGCACTGAGGAATATGTAGTAAGCATTTCCAGTGCTGGTTAACTGCACTGGATAATTCTTCCTCTGACCAACTATGGGTATCTTCGTAGCAAATATACTGCTAGATAGCAAGGTGGATTTTTAAAACTTTTGTTGTTGTTTATTTATGGATTTGCATCAGATGCCCCACAGGAACTCCAGCAATAATAAAACTGGTTCTGGCAAGCATTCTGGTCCAGCATAGCATCTGTTTAGGTGCTCACTTCATCTTTGCTCTTCCCATGGAGATACTTTACAATCCCTCTTCTGCTGCAATAAACATTTTAGTCCTGAGGGCATGCTTGGAACTAACCACAATGTGAAATTGCCATAGCCGGCAAAGTTTATATGAAGCAAACAGGTAGTAACCTGCTCCTGGGATTAGAGAGTGCTGCACTGTTTACTAGGCCTTCTAAATAATCCTGCCCTAAATCCCTGGGTTTAGAGATGAGTCGCTGCTTTATCCATAGTCTGCATTAGGCACTAAATCAAAGAAACCAAGAAAACCACAGCAAACCCACCCTATTTCAACAAGGGCAACTCTATGCTTTGGGAGCTCATGGCCTTTGAAAGCCTCTTTTTATCCGTTTACATTGGAGCACTTCCCAGTGAAAGAACTTAAAAAGTAAGACATCTACAGGCTTTGCTGAAACTAAAACAGCACCTCCTCCAGGTAATGACAGTAGTAGCAAAAGATGCAGGATAATTGTGGAAAGAATGCTCACAACCTTCTCTTGAGGCTCAGGTCATACCACACACAGGAGCTGTGATGACTGCAGGGGAAGAGAGATTTATACAGGGCAACATCCAGTGCATCTCACCTTGACATGTAAAGAGAAAGAAAGATCTTATCTCTGTGAACAAAACAAACAACCATAAACCAGCCCTGAAACTTCAGACTTTTACTATAGTTTGTTACCATATTTGCAAACATATTAGGGGCCTTGAACAGTTTTTGCATTTGAAGCAAAAAAATAAAAAATTGGGCCCTGTTGTGGAGAACTGGAACATGTTTTCGAAAGGAGATAATGTAGCACCCTCTCCTGAAATTTGCTGCCCGAAGCAAATTGCTTCACACTGCTTCATGGTAGGACTGATCCTACTTGCAGAGGTGAGTTAGGCTTGCAGTTGCACTTACAAACTTCTTTTAGGATCCGGTCACTGGCTTTTGCCAGTTCACACAGTAAAATTCACTTGAAAAGTGGACTGAAAGTGGATTATTTAGTGTGTGTGAGCGCAGCCTTAGTGTCTCCCGCTAAAAATCTGGCTTGCTATAATGACCCAGGGGGAGCTCTGTGAGTGAACTTGTTGGAAGGCAGATAAGTACAGCTGTAGAGTCTCTTTCCTGTTTCTGTGGGAACCCTTGCTACAAACTTTTGCTTCTTTCACTGCCTGTTGGAGCTGCAGCAACAGACAGGCAGAGGAGGCACGTGCTGAGGAGGCCATAGGGCACAGAAGCTAATCTTTCTTGGGACTTGTTAGAACGAGGCTTGAAATAGCACCAAGCAGGGGTTGCAGGAAGACTCCTGCTTTCATCAGACCCAAAATGCTTCAAGCAAGGAATGCAAATTAAACATCACTCTCAGATGCAGACTGTCTCTCCTGGTCTATTCCACCTCTAACAGCACACAACTTCTAGCTCAGCTGTCCCTGGGTAGTCTTGTCCTGAGCCTTTGAATGCCTTTCTTCCACTTGTTGCTCAGGCATTAAACTATGTAGGTGTTATGTCCCCATGGGGAACTCGACCATGCAGTCGAGATGAACACGTGGCCGGGCAAAGCGCCCAAGCTTCAAGCAACAGGACAATAGCAAGAGTGGATCCAGATAAGGACCAATAGGAGGGACTGGATCCTGAAGGGGACCTATGGAAAGTGTTCCCATTGTAAATAGCCAATCACGGGAGTGGGGTGTGTTATGGCTGTGGTTGGGAATGCAAATATAAGCGGACCCCCGGGTCCCACTGTGTATCCTTGTTCCGACCTCAAATACACGTGCCAGTTCAGTCATGTGAAGAAGCCTATGTCCCCTGTGCAACCCAGTTCTGTGTTACTTTAAATTTCCCTGTGAAACCATCCCAGTCTGGAGCATCTACAATATATAAGCAGAGAAGAACTGGTACAATAGCAAGAGCCCACTAAACAGACAAGCAGTGGCTGATAATTCTTCATGTGTGAATGGTTTGCTAACAATGGAGTTGCGGCAGTATCTCTGATTGTCACCACAATGGAGCAGGGGATGTGGTTCAGGCAGCATGGCTGAGTTAGAGAGGTGCAGCATCTCTGGGCATAGGATGAGAATGTTTTTATTAGACTGAGCACGCAAGGAGTCATGGAGATAGGATTCATGAAGTGTCAGTCAATTAGGTGGGTGAGGCTGCTTAGATGTGGAGGCTGTGTGGGAAAGCATTCCTCTGATTAAATGAATAGCTTTCCCCAGAAGGCAGGGGAAGGCATTTGAATTGATGCTGTGTCTTTAAATCCCTCCCTGGAGTGGCGGGCAAGCAGCCCTTGATCTATATACTTCACTCCCTTTCATCTTGCTCAGTCATTAAAACCAAAGCATCTGAATGAATACACTGAATCATTCTCAGGGCAAAGTAGATCAGCTCCAGAGTTCTGCCCCACCTCTATTACACACAAACAAGAACACATGTTCTAAAGTTTAGTTCAGGAGCATTCCTCTTACTAGATGCTGTACTTGTATGACAGACAGTAAAGACACTACTGTTTGTTAGGAAGAGATGAGCTTAGTATCTGGCAAGATGGTAGAGTTACTCTATAGTTTGCCGGGGAAGCAAGAAAGTAGGGCCCAGGAATGTTAAATGCCAGATATTTAAAAATCCCCAGCTATTCACTTAATCACAGGAATGCTTTCCCACGCAGCCCTCACATCTGAAGCAAACTTTTCTGTCTAATCAGCTCAGGTCCCTTATTCGGGGACCTGCCAAAATAGGAAGCAGAGGAGCTCCAAAATCCTGCCTAAAGAATGAGAAGCTGTTTTCGTCTTGAGAAAAGAGCTACCTTTGAAGAGATCTCTGGAGCAAAAAGTCCACAGCTGTCTGCTTTTCCTCCTTCGTGGAAACCTTCATGTTGCAGCAATGCTGACATTTATGGGGTGCAGCCAAGAACCTACAGGGCTTTGCTTTCATTCCTGGTTATAGCAGACTCTCCAAGCTGAGTGTCCTGCCATGGAAAAAATTCTATGGGGGAACTCCTAATGTAGCCAGTGTCAACAGGTAGGCATAGATTGTGTTTCAGTTTGAGCTTCAACAAGAGCTCCTTGGCTTGCGTCTCTGCCTGCAGCAGGATGGCTGAGAGTCAAAGGAAAGAGGTGTTTAAAACCTCATCAAAACAAAATATATTGTCTAATAATAGCCTTGCTGGTCTGGTGAGAGAAGGGAAAATGTGCCTTGTTTTTCCAGGCTGCCCATACTGGAATCAACAGTGGAAGGGCTTCCCCATTCCTCCTCCCACTATCTCAGTATCATCATCACATAGAAGAAGAAGAATAGGTTTTCTACCCAGCTATTCTCTACCTTAAGGAGTCTCAGAGTGGTTAACAATCACCTTTCCCTTCCTTTCCCCTCAACAGTCACCTTGTGAGGCAGGTGGGGCTGAGAGAGTTCTGAGAGAACGGTGACTGGCCCAGGGTCACCCAGCAGGCTTCATGTGGAGGAGTGGGGAATCAAACCCTGTTCTCTAGATTAGAGTCTGCTGCTGGCTCTCAACATACCAATCAGAAACAGCCTCCTTATCAACTGATCTGTTTGTATCAACAGGCGCTGAAAAAAGTCTGTGAAACTTGCCAAACAAGTGTCCTTTGGAAAACCGTGGTGATTTGGGAATATTTAATGTGGTTTAGTTTAGAGAAAGTTCTTCAGGGACTTCAGAATTCCAATTTTGAGTTCTCCTAAAACTCACTAAGCTGCCTGATCTAACATTGCCTGGCTCCTCTGTGAGCTTTAGCACTGTCTGTGGCAAACAGCAGGGACTGTGTTGCCTCTGATTGCAGAGATCCACTATAACATCAGCGCATACCTGCAAGTGGCATCAAATGAGTGTGTCTCAGTTGGGAGCTCTCTTAATGTTGCCAACAACTAGTCTGTGACAGGTGTTTTATGTCTCAACTGTAGCCCTCTATGGTTCTTGTTGGCACAGATCCTGGATTCTTATCTGACAAAGGGAGCTTTGACTCTGGAAAGTTTATACCCCGAAAATCTTGTTGGTCTCTCAGGTGCTACTGTACTCAGATCCAGCAGATCCACGATTCTTCACTATGGGATTATGGCTGTCAAACCAGTTATCTAGCAAAGAGTTTGAGAGAGAGAGAGAGAGAGAGAGAGAGAGAGATGGGGGGGAGGATGTGAGGGTGCTGTTGGTGTAATGGTGTTTTGCCATAGAATTTTACAATGGAGTTTCTGGTGATTCCTAGAGAGGTGTGATATCAGGTCAACCTGGAAGTGGCAACGCCATCATGTCAACAGCAGTTTTTCACTTTATGTTTTTCCTGCCAGCCTCTGGAGCAGTGGTGGGCAACAAAAGCTGGGGGTGGGCAAATGGCAGGCCTAATCTTATGGATTATGCACTGGCTAGCACACCAGTTAAAATCAATTTTCACATGTACCTCTTCCTGCAAAAATGAGGCGGGTGGGAACTAAAGATGGTGCTTTTTAAGTGGTGGTACCTTGCTTTTGTCTTCCTCCTTGCATCTTGCCTGGTGCCTGTCCTACTCTCTTTTAGGAGTCCAGTCAAAGCATTTCTTTTTACCTGGGCTCTTAACTAAGTAAAAAAAAAGTCTAGTGGCGCCTTAAAGAATAGCAACATTTATTTCAATGTGAGCTTTTGTGAATCACTGTTCCTTTGATCAGATATGTTTGGAAGTCAAACTGAGAATCCTTGTTTAGCTCAATTTGTGGTTTTATTTTTTTTAACTTAATTTTAACTAAGGAGTTCAATATTTTTAAAAGCTGTTTTATAGTCTACTTCTAGCGTGTTTAGTCTGTTTTGTGTCATTTTATGCCTGGGCTTGTTTTAATGGTTTGTTCTTAATGTCTGTTATTGATTACTTTATGTTGTTTTTATGATGTGAGCTACTTTGAAGAGGTATCTGGAAAGGCGGAATATACATTTTTTAAAAACAAATAAAATATGTAAGAGGGCACATATAAGACTCATGGAGGTGGGGAACTTCTTCCCCACTCTGGTCCCCATTTCCCAACTTTTGTTTTGTTCCATTTTCCTTTGCACTTGGCTCTGCTTCCCCCACATATACCCACCTCTCCCTCTCCCCTTTATGCCTGCCCACTCCTTCTCTCTCTCTGCTGATCATCTTTTGGTTTGACAGTAAAGTCAATGACCACCAAAAATCTCATTTTGGCAGCCTTTTCGGTTGCCTAGGCAATACCAGTGATATTGTCTGTGGTTGCCTTGCCATCCCAAATGTCTGCTGAGATCTCATGCTGTAGTCAAGAGAGATCATAGTGCTTTATCTTTTTTACATTTATTTGTGTGTGTGTGTGTGTGTGTAGTTGACTTTTGGGGGGTCGAAACCTGGGGAGGGGGAGCATAGCTGATGCTGCGTGGTCACTTCCAGGTGAACACCCAGAAGTGACATTATACCCCCTGCACCACTCTAGGTAGGAACCATAGAGAAACTTTCTAGACCATAATGGATGGTCACCTGGAAATTGCATCACATTTCTCCCTCGCATTTTTCCCCTCCAGCTGCTTGGTAGTGCAAGCATGGGCAATGGAGCGCAGGAGCTTGCCCATCATGGGTGGGCAGTGGCAGCCCTAGGTTTAACTCAGGGAGACTGAAGTGTCAGCATGCTCTAGACCAAATTATGCTTCCCCTTAAGGAACAAGTGAGCAGCTTGGGGAGGGCTGTTAGATCTGAATCTTCAGAAGGAGTCACAGACAGATCTCTTCTGCTGTCCATAGGTCCTTTGATCAGCTTCAGCAGATTCATCAGCTGTGACCCTTCCTGGACCCTTCCTGTGACCCTATGGCTCGGCCATAGACATTCATTCCCTGATGATTAGGTAAACAGCTCTGGCTTAGGAAATTCCTGAAGATTTGGTGACAGTCAGGACCTGGAGAGAACAGAGCTTGTGGTGGGGAGGGACATTACTGGGGATCTGATGCCACAAAGTCCATGCTCCAAATCCATTTCTTCCAGGGAACTGATCTCTGTAATTGGGAGCTGTAGGCCTAAGGTTGCCAACCTCCAGGTGGAGCCTGGAGCTCTCCCAAAATTTCAACTGATCTCCAGAATGCAGACTACATCTTCACTGAGCTCCTTCCCCTCCCCAGATTCCACCCTCCCCAGGCACTACACCCAAATTTTGCAGAACTTTTGTTGGCAATATAGGTCCCATACAGAAGATGGTAAATGAACCTGATCAGATCAGGTTACCTTATTACGATGTGGTTCACATGAGACAGCCTTGGAAGATGGGGTTGACTGGCTCTAGTTACAGAGATCTTATGTTGCTTATCTTTACTTTCTTCCTATTTGGGTCTGATTCAAAATTCTATTACTCTTAAATCTTTAAATGATCTGGGACTGTGGAATATATAGGACTGTCTGCTTCCCTATGTTGCTGCCCATCCTATGAGATTATTTTGTAGCCCCTGTTCTACCTCCCTTCCTTTTCAGAGGGGAGGCAGGTAGCAGCTACGAATAGAGCCTTTTCAGTTATAGAGTCCCAGTTCTGGAATACTGTCCCATTGGGTAAGTTCCTAGTGCCGGATTTAATATCTTTCTAGTAAAGGTGTGTTTTTATTCCCACAGGCCTTTAAGTGAGATTTGTTTGGTTTGGTTTTCCCTCCCTCTCTGCATTATGTTGGCTATATATTTATTTGTATTTATTTATTTAGAAAATGGGTGCACCACTTTCTGCCCTCATCAGTTTAAAAACATACATAATAAAAACACTTTAAAACCAAAACAAAAATGCATTGTTAGAACAAAACCAAGCTGAAATAGACATATTATACAATAAAATGTACATACATAGAAACAACAATTAAAAAACAGAGCAGGAATGAGGGACCACTGTGAAAACACTGGGCAAACAAAAAAAGGCTTCCCTTGCTAGCAAAAGATGGCGGCAGAAGCAGACAAGCTAGTTTCTCTGTGGAAAGTGTTCCAGAGTTTTGGTGCCAAAATCAAAAACACCCTCTCCCAGGTTACCACTCATCTAATCTCAGAGGGCTGGTGTATCAGAAGCAGGTCTCACAAGCAGTGTTCCCTCTAAGCTGAGTTAGTGTGAGCTAGGTAACGGTTTTTTAGTCTCTGGCTCACACATTTTTGTCTTAGCTCAGGAAGGATGGCTGCAGAGCAAACTAATTTATGCAGTAACCAAGTGGCTCACTCATAACTTTAATGCCAGTAGCTCATAAAGTAGAAATTTGCTCACAAGATTTCACATCTTAGAGGTAGCATTGCTCACAAGATGACCATGGGGTCAGGTAGGATCCTAAGGGAGTTGGCAGTATGCTGGTCCCAAAACTATGTAGGACTTTAAAAGTCAAACATCAACACCTTGAATTGTGCCCAGAAATAAATTGGGAGCCAGTGTAGATGGACCAAGACTGGAGAGAGATGGTCCCTACAACCCACACCAGTCAGTACCCTGGCTGCAGCCTTTTGTGCCAATTGAACCCTATCCAGAACAGGTGACACCTTAAGTCCTGGGTCAGACTTTCCACTCATCAGTAGCACTTCCATCTTGCCAGCATTAAGCTTCAGGTTTTTAGCCCATATCCACTCCAAAACTGGCTCCAGGCAGAGGTTCAGGGTTTCTACAGTCTCCCTACGATCAGCCAGAAGTGTGAGATAAAACTGAGTGTCACAGCAAGGGTTCCCCCAGTTTTCAGGCCTTCTGGCTGGTGGGAGAAACTCTGCCTCCAAACAAAATGTCACTACATAACATCTCTGACGCGATGACATCACCCAGAAGAGTCATCACTTCAGGGATATAACACAGTGACACTCTGGTTTGAGGGCAAAACTCTATGGTTTTAAGTCGGTTTTACCATAGAGTTTTGCCCTCAAACCAGAGCATCGCCACGCAATGTCCCCAAAACAATGACATCACTTCTGGGTGACATCATTGCATCGGGGACGTCCCGGAACACCCCTCCCCCCCCAAAAAACCCTGCTACTGCGATGAGGGGACCTGGAAACCCTAGTGTCATCCACATATTGGTGACAACCCAGTCAAATCTCCAGATAACCTCAGTGGTTTCATGTAGATGTTGAAAAACATAGGGAACAAGATGGAGGCTTGTGGGATCTCACAGGCCAAAGGCCAAGGGGCTGAGCAACAGAATCCCAGTTGAGCAAAACAGTCACAGCAGACTACGTCCTCTTGCAGGCCTCTGAGCATTAGAACAGCTCCACAGGCCTGCACTGTACAGACACCATGCTGGCAAAAAAATATGGTTTCTTTGTTGCCATCACTGCCATGGGCTGTGCTTTAAAATGCACTTTAGCCCATGCCATGTTGGATTAGTTCCAAGTTTTCCTTTTACTCTAGCAGTCCCCCTTGTTTTTTCATTGCTCACAGCCCCTCAGTAAACCTAGGAGCTATCTGGGCTGTAACACCTGAGAATATGTGCCTGGGAGTGATTGCATCAACTGCTGGGGTCATTTCCTCATTCCAGAAGTCAACCAGGGCATTGAAAGGAGCACCAACCATATCAACAGGAAAATCCCCTAAAGCCATAAGAAAGCCATTTGGATCCATCTGGGGGTAGATCATCTTATATTCTAATAGTCAAGCGTGGCCTTATCTACAGATGTTTAAATCTGCAAATTGTGGTCACACTGACATAAGCCAGATAGTTCTGCAAACTTATGGGACCTAAAAATATTACATAGGGAAGTTTAAATTCCCCCAAAATAAAGAGTGTTGCCTTTTTCCTGGAGAGTCCAGGAGCCGTGGCAGCCATGTCAGAGAGCTGCTCTGGGCTTAGTTGCAGTGGCAGAGTCCAGGAGGCACTCTGAGCCCAACCACAGCAGTGGCAGAATCTGAGAGCCGCTCTGGGTCTGGCTGCAGCAGCAGGGGAGTCTGGGAACCACTGTGGCCATGACAGTGTCATGGGGCTGGCAGCAGTGGAGTCTAGGAGCTGGTCCTGGCCCAGCTGTGGTGGCAATGGAGTCCAGGAGCTGCTCCAGGCCCAGTGGCAGAGTCCAGGGGACTCTTCAGGCTGAAGGGTTGTTGATAAAGTACCTATGACCTGGAGTGGAAGAAGAGCCAGAAAGGGCAACAACACAGAGATATCTGTCTGTCCTTCCTTCCCCTGACCTGGTTCACTCTTCTGCTACCACTAGGTCTCCTGTATCCCATAACCTATGAATAGTGGCACCATCTCTTACCCTATGCCACCCCCCCCCCCCAGCACATCTCTCCTGCCAGCAGGCAAAAAACCCACAGAAAATCCAGATTTTAATTATGTTTGTCTTTGTTATATAACCACTGATATTTTAATGTTTCCTTTATCTTTTTTCTGCTGTTTTATACTGATTGGTATTTTACCAAAATACTTTTAAATTGTTATTATATGCTAGGGCTGCCAAGTCCCCCCGGGGGGGGCAGGGACTCCCCTGCTAAAAGGGTCCTCAATCCGCCGGTCCAGATCTGGCTGGCAGAGGGAACCCCACCCCCGAAGTGGCCAGATCAGGCCAACGTGCCCGATGCAATGACGTCGCCCGGAAGTGATGTCATCACGCTGGGCACGTCACTGGGCAACGCCAATTGCCCTGAAAACTCTATGGTACCATAGAGTTTTAGGGCGATTACCAGCGTCGCCCTGTGATGTGCCCAGTGTGATGACGTCACTTTCAGGTGATGTCATCACAGTGTGCGCGTGCAGGGACTCCCAGAGAGGGCCCAGGACTCCCCCGCTATTACTTCAGTAAGACTTGGCAACCCTATTATATGCTGTATATTATATAGCCACCCAAGGAACCAAGTGGGGATATAATACTTATATCAACAAATATTCTGGAAAAAAACCCAAATATTCTGCATCATTGTATAATACATTACATTGTTTTTGCACATATCATATCAAATACGTTTATTTTCCTCCATCAGGGTGGTTCCTGAATTAATACCCTTACTAGTATATTTGGTGGGAGTTATCTTTTAAGTCATCTATTGTTTTTGTGCTGAAGAAGAAAAACACAGGAAAATCTAGGGACTGGGTCTGTCCACGTTGTGCTTTTGGTGTTTACTTGGGTAAATGCAAATGACTATCATTAGCCTAAAATGTTTACTAAAAGCAGTGGGGCTGGCAGGCTGCTCCCCGTGTAAACAGTACCATGTCCACTAAACCCTGTGATTAGAGCAGCCATTGTTCTGTAGAGCGCAATGAACTGCTTGGCCCCACACAGGGTAGCTTATTTCTTGTTTTCCCTTTGCGTATGATGTACTAAGTTCACCCTGACTGCTCATACAATGCCCAGCCAGTATGTATTCAGATTGTGTAATTTAAAAAAAGGAAAGGAAAGAAAAAGAAAAGAAGCACCATCTTTGCTTTCCATATGTCAGGTAAAGACCTCTGTTGGGGGGGGGGGGGGTATGTGTGTGAATGTTTTCTAAGTTCTCTGAGCTTGTAAAAAGACTTTACTTCAATTATACAATTTTTTTGTACTCAAGGTTTCGGCACTTTATAGAAGCTAATTTCTTTGTCCCAGACTCTCACGACATGAAGGGGACTGGTAGATAGATAATCCTGTGATGCTTCACATACTACAGAGATTCCAAGCTATACAAATATTGTTGCTAAACTTTACAATTGAGCAAGGTTTTTGCTTGAAGTAAGCAATGTTTTAGTCCCACCGAGCTGCATATATTATTCCAAACATAAAGCTGTTTCTTATAACTCTATTACGACTATATCCCTGCCTTGTTGTGCAGAGGGTTTATGAGCTAGTGACTGGAACCAAATTAATAGCGGTAGTGCAGACCCATGAGAAGCTAGCCCTATGGTTTTACTATCAGGAAGATAAATGTGGAAAGTTCTGCATGATGGTCTCCATGGAACCTGCTGCTTCTTAGTAAAAAAACCTGTTCAAGTAAAAGCTGGGATTATTGGGATTTTGTCCTAAATGCACAAAAACTGTGATTCAGTCATGAATCCAGCAGGCACAACAATAGTCCCTAAATGGGAAACATTTCTTCCATGTAATGGTGAATAAATCACACTGATTTACTCAGGCCTGATATGTCCTGCTGTGGGAATGTTCTACTCACATTATTATAGGTTAGAACGTCTCTCTCTCCAGATTAAAGTTCAAATTAGGATGTGATAGCAACTGCAGTTTTTTCGCTTAGTGACAAATTCCAGAAAAGCACTCATTAGCATGCTGCAACAAAACCAACAAAGTGTTTGTGACACAATAAAGATTAACTAATTTATAGTGAGAAACCAAAGTATCTTCCCTTTCTGTGCTAAAACCAGAACCCTTGTGCCTTCATCCACCAGCACAGTAGTGTAGTATACTAATGCTAAAAGGAAAATATTCCATTAAAGAGACAGAATACTCAATGGTGCATCCAACATTATGAAGACAATATATTACATATATGATAGCCTATGAAATAAAATGGTACCTGATAAAATTTGCATGAGAACAAAGACTTCTGTAGTATGAAAGACCATCTTTCAAGGCAGATTATCTCAGATGTAGGGTTTCTGAACAACTCAGTGTAGAAACTCTTGGGTAATCCTGGTCTAAATGTTTTCTACATTTTTAAAAAAGCATTCAACATGTAGAAAACTTGCATACAGAGGACGTTGTTTTCTCCCTGGTGTGCTAGCTTTCTACATGGGAATTATATTCTTAATGTGAAGGAGCATTAAAATGTGTTTCTGGCTTGAAGGATCCCAGGAAGACTCTACTGTTTCATTTTGCTTATTATAAGATATCTGAAGGATAACTTCTATGACAATAGGCAAGTACTCTGCAAGCAGACATGACATGTGTGGTGATGACAGTGGTTTTGATGTGAGTTGCCTTTTGGTTTTGTTGTAGGTAGCATGTGGGCATAATAACTTAAAATTGCATGCTGCCGTGGAGCATAAGGTATAGGTATTTAGTCCTGAGTATAACAGCCTCACTTTTTGATGTTTCTAGCTCATTCATATCAAGAGATCAAGACTTCCAGCACAAAGCCAGGGCATCATGACATTTCATAGAATCAGTATTCTCAACAATTACATATGATATATTCTCTTTCTGTGTTGAGTAGCCTCTTCTCTGTCCCAGTCCTACATGCATCTCAGTCATTAACAGGTAGGTACATAAAACATAAAAACCTGTAGGAATCATTTATGTCGCTGTTTCATAGGTTATGCATTCTAACAGTTTTATATTTCTGCCTGAATCTTATATTACCCACATGCTAACTCAGGGTGTGTTCAAATGGGCAGCTAATCCTGCCACTGGCCAGCTCAAATTTGATCTAGATCTTTTTTATCCAGTGTTGCACAACCAGACAGCTCTCTCGTGAAGTGCTTTACCACACGTGACTACGTGATGGATTGTCTAGATGGCATCCACCTTAAAAAGCCATGCAGTTGGCTTTTTTTAAAAAAAAATCCTGTTTGCACATGTACATACGTACCTCACCATCTACTTCTTTTTCTGCGCATGCGTGGACTTAAATGATAAAAGCACTGCCAGCGGTACCTTCCTCTAGGTACCATTTCAGTTAATAAAGTTGATAAAGTTCACAGGACCATCAGAAACATAAAATTGTCCAGATTGTTTCAGCGGAGCTCTGCAGATGTTGCATGTTTAAGCGGTTATGCGCACATTGCTAAGACTTTTTAAAAATAGCAGCTGTTTGGGATGGTCTGGAGACCATCCCTATGGGCTGATTGTGTGCTGGTGGAATTACCAGACGGGGGAAAGTCCGCCATTGGCCCATCGGCAAGCTTTGGACCACTATCTTTTAAGTACGGCTCACCGACTGGGATCGACAGGCTGATCATGGAAGCAGCATGTTCCCCAGATGTTGCTGTCTGGACATGCCCTTTAAATCCACCAGGCACTCATGCCTCGCACAGCTCAAAAGAGCCATCTGAACATGACCTCAGAATCATGTGATCTTAGGACATAAAGCCTTTAGAAGGGCATAAAGCCTTTAGAAGGACATAAAGCCTTTAGAAGGACATAAAGCCTTTAGAAGGGTGTCTGTTGTGGGGAGGGGAGGGGAAAGGAGTTTGTAAGCCGCTCTGAGACTCTTAAGTGAGTGAAGGGCGGGATATAAATCCAATCTCTTCTTCTCTTCTTCTTCTTCTAGAATGTTATTTCTATTCCTGCATTATTTAGGAGCGCTAAGTCCTTTTTAATGGAAGGGTTTTGTGTTTTAAAAAGTATCTATGCTCTCAAATCTTGCTGGGAGAAAAATTATGTACATTTTATTGTGTTTAGGGTTTGTTTTGAAAGGGTTTTTTTTCTAATTATAGGATGTTACAGAACAATCAACTAAATCAGATCCCAGCGGAGGCTCTGTGGGATCTTCCAAACCTTCAGTCACTGTAAGTATGGATTGATACTGTACAGTCTTTTAAGCAAGAGATTTTCAAAAGTATGGTAGAATCCCAGCACTTTAGTTTAGTAGGATAGGCTTCCAGCTGCTCAGCCAGGCAGTTGCGGGAGCAATATCATATAATGCATCAGATGTTTTAGAACTGGAAGCTGATTTTCATATAAACATTTCTTCAGAAATCTGAAGAAGGCTTCAGATTTATTAAGACTGTCTTTATGTCATATATTTTCAATTGCTTATCTGTGTCATAAACTCTCTCTCCATGATTTCTTTTCTTTTTTTGAAAGCAACAATATTAGCATAAATACAAATAAGGGGAAGTCAACCACAGCCTCCACTCATGGGCCACCAAAGGCCCATACAGAACCTCCAAAATCTGTGCTTCAAGGTTGCACTCATTTTCAAAAAGCCTGTTTCATAGCACAGTCTCTGAGAAGGCAGGAGTCCAATTGACAACAGTTTTTAACTGACTTAATTGGAGGAACTCCTAGTATTCCCTACTCTGTTGATTGGAGCTGACAAATTTACATGTATCAGTGAGTGGGCTCGTTTTACATAGTATTAATTGTTGTTTCATTCAATAAAGACTAATATAAAAGGCTTTCATATTCATTGAAAAGAAGTAGAATGAATGCAAGCTGTTCCATCATGTAAACTGTAATTCTTGGGATTTGGAACAAGCATAGTAAGTGCTGTCTAGAAATCCAAGTCTCCTTCCAAAGAACTGTGACAGCGACACTCCAACAGAGACTAGTCCACAGTTAGAGGGATAACATACTCACTTTTAACTTTTTCACTTGTCCAGTAGAGAGCAGTGTTTTGCAGCCAACTCAATAATATCAGCCTGCATTTGTTCACCAATACTTGTTCCCAATGGTGCAATTAAAAGAGGAGCATTTGAGTGGCCCTGTGGCTCTTAACTGGGTATTGTGAACCTTTGGGTTTGCTTTTCCACTCTTTACTCTGTCCCATAATCAGCACTGCTATTTTAAGCATCTGTTCATCTACATGAGTGTGGCTGTATCTATCATAAACTTCTTTGATGTAAAATAAACTTTCAACAATATAGCAACTTCACCCACCAATGATAGGGAGTGAGATGCATATGCCATTGTGCAATTTCCTCTGTGGTTCCTGTTTTGAAGAGCCCTCCTAATAATTTCCTTTTTTATATGCACCTGTGCTATTCAAATCATCCGGCCTAGTAGTGACTCTACATCTTAGCAGTGGGATATATGAGCCTTTTGCTGGAGAACTGGGTCATGAGGAAGCTCTGTTCCACTTTGATCTCTAGAACTGTCATCTCAGAGCAAAGAGTGACATGTGCTTACAGATGAATTCACATTCAGGTTCTTGCATGATGTCTTTCACAAGTATGCTTTTCCATACAAAAGAAGTGGTTTTGAGCTTTCTCCTCCAGTGATGTGGTCTGGGCACCATCCAAGCATGTCAACCACTATTTTTCTCCTTAACAATTAGCTGTAATTTTAGCTTCTTAACAACTGGCTGAAAAAGATTAATCGATATTTGAAGTGAAGGGACTTCTTAGCATTTTTTTCCCACTGAGGTAAACTATATGTCTTGTACCTGCAGAGGAGAAACAGTATACCATAAGGCTCTGTGTTAACACCATTCCAGCCCCTGTTCAGGAAGCAATGCTACAATATAACAACAAGCACACACATTTACTCCCATCTGTTGTGGAAATCTGGCGACTGACCCATGAAGCCCAAGTTTCTCTTTACAGTGCAACCAATTTTCAGCCTTCCTGTGGGAAAGTGCCTGTATGGAAAAGGCTTAACATTGGGAGAGCAAGGACTGATAGTACACAGAGACATTCTACTGTTAACTTTTTTCCTCCCATAGAGAACAATGGAGGGAATGGGGGCAACCTATTTGGGGGCCCATAGAATTGGACCCCCTGGTCCAATCTTCTTGAAACTTGGTGGGTATTTCGAGAAGAGGCCCCAGCAGCTACCCTGCAAGTTTGGAGCCTCTCCCTCAAACCCCCTCCCCTCCAGTGGCTTTTAAAGTTGCCACTGAATTTCGGCGGCAATTCAGCAGCGGGCTGAATCAGATTAGAGAATCTGATTCAGCCCGTGGCTGCCCTAGTGGCCACTGCTGAGCTGGCGGAGCTTTGCTCCGCCTCGCTCCGGCCCCAATGGACCCCTGGCTGTAACAATCACAAAATGTACTAACTAGATAAACTGCCATTTTCATCATAAATATACAGGGAAGATGCATGGATTTTAGGATGGAGATATATCATTGTCTATCTCCAAGAGCCTGCAAGTAGAGTAAAATAATATTTGAACTATCAGTTGGATCCTGTGGATCCATTCGGCTCATAGAGGTGCTTTATTCTGGTGGAAGAAGGCTTCCCCTGATGCAAGAGCTGCAGGTTCCAATCCATTATGCTGAAATGAACTGGGACATGTTAAGTTCAAACAGCACCAGTGTTTATTGTTCCATATGCATGACTACAAGTAATCTTTCACCCTGGGAGGGTAACAACCACTAGGGAAGCAACCACTGGAAAATGAAAATTATCAATCCCACGGAGAATGAAAGAATCATGCTTTTGTAGAGAAATACAGTTTAAAATGATGTAGTATAGGCGTTTTGATATTTTATTGCTTTGGATTTTCAGTGAAGAGGTGTCTGGCAAGGCACTCTGGCGTTTTCAGCACTTGACGACAGCCTCCTGAAAAAAGATCTTAACATGAAACCACCCTTGAAAGCAATGCCAATACGTCTGGCAGCTTAACATATTTCTAGTTGTGTAATAAAAACCTCTATTGTTATCAGGGAAACTTTTGAACTAGAGATTCTGGTGCTTCTGGCATTCAACTAATGTTGGCAGCAGGATCTCTGTGGGTGTATTTTTCACTACACCTGATGTGTGAATATTTTAGCAGAAATGCTCAGCAGCTCTGAGGTGTTCACAGCACAACCCTATGATGAATTGCTTCAGTCCAAGCAGATTGATTTTTTTGGATTTAGACAGGCGTCATTTCATAGAAAAAGAGGTGCAGGGGCTCATTAGCATACCTATTAGCATAACTCATCAGCATATGTCACGCCCCGTGACATCACAGGAAGTGTGTCAGAAAGGGAAGCAAAAGTGGGGGGGCATCTTCAAAAGCCTCCTCTTCTCTTTCCCAGCTGGCCTGCCAAGGTGGGCCGGGGGGGGGGGGGGTGAAGCAAAAAGGCCCCATAGAATACAATGGAAAGATCGTGCCACCGCTGCCGCACAACTCTAAACAGAAGGGGTTTAAACTTTAAACCCCTTCTCACTTCACTTCCTCCACAGGACCGCTGGGAGCTGGGGGAGAGCTTGCCAACACTGCCATTTGTGCCCGCTAGGGGTGTGCAAAAAAATTTTTTTTGGCCCGATTCAGATTGGGCCAAATCAGGCTGCATCTGTTCTGGCAACCGAATGACCCCCAATTATCAGTTTCAGCAATGCAAGCGATTTGGGAGTCATTCTGCCAGCGGAATGTCAGTTAAACCCCCATTATACCCTATGGGCCATTGAAGTCAATGGCAAAAACTCCTAGGGTATATGAGGGGCTGGAGGAGAAGGGGTTTGAGGGAGAGGCTCAAAACTTGCAGGGTAGCTGCTGGGGCCTCTCCCCGAAATACCCACCATGTTTGAATAAGATTGGACCAGGGGGTCCAATTCTATGGGCCCCCAAACAGGTTGCCCCATCCCCTCCATTGTTCTTCATGGTGGGAAAAAATGTTACTTTTTTCTCACCATAGAGAACAATGGAGGGAATGGGGGCAACCTGTTTGGGGGCCCATAGAATTGGACCCCCTGGTCCAATCTTCTTGAAATGTGGTGGGTATTTGGGGGAGAGGCTCCAGCAGCTACCCTGCAAGTTTGGAGCCTCTCCCTGAAACCCCCTCCCCTCCAGCCGCTTTTTAAGCCTCCACCGAATTTCGGTGGCAATTCAGCGGCAGGCCAAATCAGATCGGAGAATCTGATTCAGCCCGTGACTGCCCTAGTGCCCACTGCTGGGCTAGCGGAGTGCTGCTCCACCTCTCTCCGGCCCCAAATGACCCCTGGATTTAGACCAAGTGATTGCACAGGCATGGAGTCCTGGGAAGGGAACCCTAGAGTTCCTTGGATCTCCTCAGTGAGGTGATCAATAATGGCACATAAGGTTCACTGAAAGACCACATGTTCTGCACTGACAATCTTCCCCTGCACTGCACAGCAACATATGCCCTGGATTCTTTATCATGAAGTTCTCATTTATATCTCATTTTAGCCATCTTTCATGAAGATAGCCCCATACTTTTATGAGTTTGATGCATGACTCTTGCAAGCCATTTTTTCCAACAGTCACAATGCGGCTTTTGACATGTTGCTATGCTGTGCTCAGAATGGCTTGGAAGGATGTGAAGTCTGAGTGGCAAAGTGCATTGTGGAAGCTGGAGAGATGTATATATCTCGAGGTGTTCTCCAGGGGCACAACCCAAATCATATTTAACAATTGCAGATACAAGAAGTGGCTGTGGGCTATGACATATATGACAAAAAGCTGTAGTGGATAAGGAAATCCATATTAAATTTCCTCCTGGCAAGACAAACAGCATTTTGGGATGGGGAATTTAAAAAGGCGGGTAAAACAGTGCAGAGAGAAAATGTTTAACACCCCCTCCCCATAACCACTGTTGTGGTCAGATTCAGAGCTCCCTGCAGCTGCACTGAAGTAAAGTCAAAAACATTGAGAGATCCAATAAAGTCTCCTCCCACACTATGTCCAGATTGGCCCTTACGAACCATAATACTTGATGGATCAAACTGTGTTCCCCATATGATATGACTTGAAATTGACCCATTCTGGAGAGATTTAGGATTTCTTGAAAATGTTTTTAGCAATCTGCATGCTATGACAGGAGTCATCGGCAAGAGACAACAAAACACCTTATGATTAAAAAGGGTAGTTGTTGAAGGGAGTTTTGACTCTGTATATATACCCTGAAAATCTTGTTGGTCTCTAAAGTGCTACTTGATGCTAGCTGCTAAAAAAGCAAGCTCTTAAGGTACGTAAGTAAAAGCACCAAAAATGTTCAGATGCTGCAAAGTGCTGTGCTGCTGTGACCTACTGCATCAGGTTCCCTTGTTCTGAAGTACTTGTTAACACCTCTGGCAATCAGTACTGTGAATTAGCAGCATTTTGTTATTGCAGCTTCTGTTAAAAAGGCACAAAAAGCCTGAGGGAGGCCCAGCAAAAGAAAAAAGAAAAAAGTAATTAAGTTGCAGGGGGGACTGCAGAGAGCCTTGTGCAAGCCTCATATTTACCATTAAAGAGGTGCACCTCTTCTGCATTTCTCTGATCTTCATCTGTGGTCTGCGCAAAATGAAAGCATTTGAAGAAGCACATCTACACCTGATGGCAAAGTTTCTAAACGGCACGTTGGATTCCAGTCCTTATGTAATACAGGGATCCAGTTGTGATGCCCTGGCAGAGTGTCTGGCTACCTGCAGTTTTATAGGTGTGGTAACAACTCACCATGAGTACTCTTGGAAGAGTCGTGTGTCAGGCTAATTAACAACTTTGTGGTTGCGGGCTCTTACCTAAAGCAGATGGGCACACTGTCTGTTCCTCTGCCAGCCAAGAGGCAGCCAAAGACTTTCAAAGCAAGCAGGTGCTATGTTATAATTACTGTACTTTTAGTAGGAATGAAAAAGCGAAGAGAGCCTGATTGGATTAAAAGATCAGAACAAACCCTAGAGATTTATCTTTCAAATGAAAATCAAAGGCAATGGAAACGTTTTCCATTTTTTGTAGTCTCTAAATACACATGCCAGAGCAGTGATTACAATATGGTTTCTTATGCACACATTTTAAAGAAGCAGAATTGTCAGCAAGGGATTTCTTTTACTGTTATAAGTATCTGCTTGGCACTTGCCACTGTTGGGGTCTCAAATTCTCTGCTCAGTCGAGGTTCCTGTGGTGTGTCTGAAAGGATTTGTTCCAGAATGTGCAGGGGTAATTCTTTTATAATATTGTGTAGTTCTTTTTTGTATTCCTGTGTGAGGTCTGAGTCCAGTTGTTTGTAAAAAGCAGTATTTGAGACTTGTCTTTGAGCCTTCTGGATGTAGTCAGATGTATTCATGATGACAACTGCTCCACCAAACAAATGGTGAGCATGTTAACTTAACATTATTCCTGTTTAGTTTTTGCATCTGTTAAAACATCATCGTTTTGCGTGCTGATCTGCTGTTCACCCACTACATATATCAATGAACTGCTACCTTCCATTTCAGTGTATCTGAGGAGGTGTTGCATGCACACAAAAGCTCATACTTTGAATAAAACTTTGTTGGTTTTAAAGGTGTCACTGAACTCAAACTTAGTTCTACTGCTTCCGACCAACACAGCTGCCCACCTGGATTAATAATGTCATGTCACTCCTAGGGTTGTGGGGGTTTTTTTTGTAGTATTCTTTTAGGCAGAATATACATTTCTTTTCATATACCTCTGCACCCTATGAGATTCTGTTACCAGGACTACTGTAACAAAGTGGTCACATTGCAGTAGGTGAACTGCAGATGTTGATGCCATGTTATGTTTGAACTATCCCTACCATCCTAACTTATAATACCCCTGCCTAAACTGAAGTTAGTAGGCACTAATCATTTTCATTCTTTTGGCAAACCAACAAATAAAGATATAAAAGTGCAGATGTAATATGAAAGACAACTATGCATGACATAATTCTGTAGAGTGAATTAATTTTACGGCACTGACCATATTGTTTATATTTAGTTATTTAGTTATTATTTGCATTTTTATCCCACCTTTCCAGCGAACTGGCTCAAGGCAGCTCCCAACAATAAAATACCATCAAGATAGTTTAGAGATTTAAAACATAAAAAGACATCAAAATTAAAACAACATATACAGCAACAAATACTGGCAGCAGTCTGCGTTCTCCAGGTGAAAAGTGGCGGCAGAGGGTTCAGCCTGTGGTTCCAGGGCAATGTTGGCCTGCAATTCCCCTGGTGGCGGCTCCTAATTGAAAGCCTGGTGGAAGAGCCCTGTGGAACTGTAATAAGTCCCGCAGGGCCCTGATGTCATCTGGGAGCTCGTTCCACCAGTATGGGGCCGCCATTGAGAAAGCCCTGGCCCTAGTGCTGGCCAGCTGAACGTCCCTCGGACTGGGGAGAGTCAAGCAATGTTGTGAGCTTGACCTCAGTGCCCTCTGGGGCACATATTAGATTATCTGATTTGTGTCCATGTAAAGTAGTCAGATTGGGCATTTTACAGTATGAAAAGATTATCTCTACACGTTAGCACCAATGTCCTTTTTGATGTAATTACTGGTTCTCATTACCCTTGAGATTTGGAGGATAGTCTTGAAGAAACTAAAAAAGATCTTTAAGTGTATCGAAGTTTTAAGTGTATCGAAGTTGCTGGAGACCAAAATGAAGACAGCTGAAGAAGACCAAGGAGCTGACTGTAACATAAGGAATTAACTTGCTAGCACTTTATTATATCTGGTTTTAACGTTGTATTATATTAATTGATGCTGTGATTTTATGTGCATTGTTGGAATTTTATTCTGTTTTGTAAGCCACCCTGAGCCGGCCTTGGCGTGGTGTTGGAGAAGAATTTTATGGATGCTATGGAAACTAAGCCTGAATTCTCCCTAGAAGCTAAAATGACTAAACTGAGACTATTGTACTGTGGTCATATCATGAGAGGACAAGACTCACTGGAAAAGACAATAATAGTAGGAAAAATGCAGGTACTAAGAAAAGAGGAAGACCCAACATGAAATGGATTAACTCAATAAAGGAAGGCACAGCCCTCAGTTTGCAGGACCTGAGCACAGCTAGTAAGATGTTTTGGAGGTCATTAATTCATAGGGTCTCCATAAGCTGGAAACAACCTGATGGCCTATAACACATACCTTTGATGCCATGGTACAGATGAGGGTTAAAGCCCAGCATGGACAATCAGAGTAGACAGTTTGGTTTGCCATGATGTCTGAAAGCAAAAAATAAAATAAAATCCCAATTTGTTCAGCAGCATTACTCCTCTCAGCATTCTGCATTCAGAGTGGGAACCACAAAGTGACAGAACATTTTACAGCTGCACTGAGCTATTTTGGAGGCTTTTGAGAACACTCTTCCATCTTTGTTCTCTCCACACACACATTCCTGCTACTGATGATTTACCAAGCAGAACTGATGTGTGAATTCATCCAAACTGCCCAATTTTTATCCCCCCCTTAGCATGTTATAAAGTGATGATATGTACAGTATATTATTGGAATCAAGTATATTGTACAAATGTACAATATAGTGGCTGCAAAAGTTGTATTATCTTGTAGAATGTGGACAGGTATAGTGATGAGCAACACGATGTAAATCCTGGAACAAAGAACTGTTGACTGGCCCATAAACTGGAGCAGTGGAGGCTAGTGGATTCTGTTGTTTGAAATTGCCTCACTTAAGGATGAACAATATACATACAGTTTTTCAGTACAGATAGAGATACCATGAATTTCATGGGGAAGGGGTTCAGCAGTCCCAAACTCAGGTTAGCTGGTCTACAGATCTGTCCTACCAAGCAACTGTAATAACTGCCAAACAAAACTGTAATAACTGCCTCTTAAACTTTTCCGAGTCGTCAATTCAAAATCCAATTTATAGAAATCAATTTTAAGTTTAATTCTCAAAACAGAAAAGTGGCTGGTGAAAGCTGGGCAACAAAACAAGGAGCATAAGCCAAAGTTTGCCTTCCAAACCATGATCAGAGAGAGTCCCAGACATACAAAACAAATGATTTGGGATTTCAGAAGACAAACTGGTTAGCATGGTTTATTATTATGGTTTATGATCATGGTTATGATTATGGTTTATGATTATGGTTTATGATCATGGTTTATTATTATGCTTGAACCATGTGTTTCATTTTGGTATTTAAATCAGTGGAGAACAAACTATTGGAGGCAATGCAAGGTAGGGCTTTGCAATGCATGAATGCAAAGTAGAGCCTTCAGCAAAGAGCAATGGGGACCTCTCAGGGACAGTAAAGGAATGTGTGTTGCCATGTTTCTCTGGTTTAATCTTTGAAATGTATGAGATAAATGTTACACTAATGTGGTGTTGTGGTTACCATGTTGGACTAAGCTCTTGGAGATCCAGGTCTGGATGCCTACTTTACTATGGAAGCTTGCTGTGTAACTTTGTGCCAGTCACACACTGTCAGCCTAACTTATGTCACAGGGTTATTATGAGGATAAAATGGAGGAAAAAAAGAATAATGCAAGCTATTTTGGGGACAGCAGGGTATAAATGAAGTAAATAAATTCACATCTTAACCTCTGTTATTCCAATGTGTACAGAGAATTAGGGCCTAACTAAAAATTACATTTTTTCCTTGGAACTTCCATGGGTCTTGTAACCTCCACGTAGGGCCTGCAGATATCCCAGAATTTCAAGCGATTTCCAGAAAACAGAGATAAATTATTCTGGAGAAAATGGCTGCTTTGGAGGGTGGACTCTATTGCATTATATCCTGCTCAGGTCCCTCCCCAGACTCTCCCAGAACTGGGAGTTCTGTGCTGAGACCACAGTATACAGAAAAAAGGGTCTTTAGCCTCCCCACTGCCACCACCACCACTTCTCCCAATCTGAAATGGCTTGGGGATGCTGTTTGCTCTACTGGGAGTTCCCTGAGCATGAATGCAATACCCCTAGGTTTTACCAGTAGGGTAAATAGTGCCCCAGGGCCATTTTAGGTCATAAAAATAGTACACGGAAGGCTTGAGCCACATCTCTTCATATATCCTGGTTCCGATCCAAATTGGACCTGTGTGTATCTGGGATTAGGTTCCCACAATCCAATTCACAATTAATGTTTGATGGTGCAACTCTGGGAACATCATAAGGTGTCACTGGGCCCTCAGAGTCACATCCTAGTCCTTATAGCAAGCGTGTTGCCCCCCTCTCTTTTTACATCTTCAGAGAAACACTTTGGAAACAGATGGAAATAAAGTAAAAGAGCTCCTAATTTTTAAATTCATGAAAAGGATAATTATCATCATGATTGCTGAAGATTAAAATGTAAGGAGTGACTTCTTGGAAGTTGCAGGGACAAGTGCTTTGATGTTCACAAAGAAGAAGCCCTCCCTAGTACTTGATGGGGCTGTTGTAAGCATATATTTTCTGATGACAGATGAAGGAAGGAAAGAAATCACTTTGGAACTAGCATAGCCTGAGAGCACGCTCCCACTTTCATAGACCACCTTTGATCTGAAATGTGACAGCTCATTGTAAAGGTAATATTGCTCCATATAAATCATATTTGATACAATATGCCGAGGGTTTGGGGTCAGGGAGAAAGAATCCTTTAAAGGACAAAGTGCTACAGAAATAAAATCCAGAGAATTTAATGCCAATATTCATTTTATTGTCACAGAACTGATTTTGTGTGAGAGCAAGGTTAAACGTTAATTAGGCATGGGCTTTTCCCGCAGCGTGAGAAAAGTGCACTTTCTGGTTAGATTTTAAAAAATCCATAAAGTAACTGAGTATGTGAGAAATCAGAGCAATGTCGATTCAGACTATGAAGCCAAAAGTGCAGCGGCCAAATGCGAAATACGGGAATCAAACTTGCCTGGAAGACCTCTCCACCCTCGTCTGACACCACTGTCTCTCACACTTGTGATTTCCCCTCACTACTGGTGGGCCTCTTGCCTTAACCTCCCCCAACTATATCTATATAGGTATAGTGCTTTAACATTATAACCCTGTATCAATATACATGTTGTTGTTTGTCATCAAGTCATGGTTGACTTAGTGAGCCTGTGGGTTTTTCAAGGCAAGAGATGTTCAGAGGTGGTTTGCCATTCCCTGCCTCCTTGTCACGACCCTGGTATTCCTTGGTGGTCATGAAAAGGTTCCCAATACTAGCCGGGGTCAACCCTGCTTAGCTTCTGAGATGAGGCTAGCCTGGGGAATTGGGTTAGGGCTATCAATATACATACTACAGTTCTTTTTTTAAACTAGCCAAAAGCATTCTGGTAGCAAGGGATGGGAAGGGGCAATAGAAGGAAAGTACAGAGACTGTCCCCATATTGAGGCCCTGGTGCCACTCTGAATGCCTCTGCATTTGCAGCTGCAATGAAATCACAGCGGGGAATCATAATCTTAGTTAACCATCAGTGAAAGTATTTTAATGCTATGAGATGCACATATTTTCATTATATTCACTGCCCAATTCATGACTGATTGTAGAGGGTATTGTACAAACAAACCTAGGAACTTCACTGATGATGATGCATTGTTCCTGGCTGAGACAGTGTTTTCAAAGCTGCTTGACGGGTGGCAACAAAACAAGTGCAGCATTTCCCACCACTTCATCTCCAGGCCAGGAAAAGGTGCACTTGTTAAATAAACATCTGCCAATCGTGCAACTGTTCAGGGCTGCAGTAAGATAAAAGAGTGGCAATCATAACTACAGAGTAACACAAATGGACTATCAAACTCAGATTCCTCCCTGTAATTTTGGCTAGCCCCATTAAATTAAATAGTGATTCACCCCCTGCTTTCATTCTCATGAAATACAGAGATTTTCGATTGCTTTGACATGTATTATTTACAGATATTGGTAGTCTGATTCTTCCATCCATCATTCTAATCCTTGGAGGGGGGGAGCTTTACTTATGTTGTTGGCTTTCATAGTCTTCCCTGACACAACTCCCAAAGTAAATTGATTGATCTGTTAAAAGCATTGAGTTGCTTCCTACCACTCCTCTTAGCTAAGGGCAGCATGTTCTATCAGTGCAGTGTGCATTCTTCCAGCTCATTCCACTACCAGAGGAACCTCATGCATTGATGGGATGCACCTTCTGCCCTTCACTGAGTGGAGTGGTAGATATAACCCGTTGCCTTCCTTTTGTATTAAATCAACTGCATGTTGCAGCCCACTTTTGATGCGAATTTACTTGGAAGAAAGCCCTGATGTTGTAATGAAGCATAGAATTGTAGCTTCTCTGCCAATCAATTTTTATTATATTTATAACAGGATGATAATACTGTCCTGTTGCTTCTAGACACATTTTTACCAGCTTGTTGTGTTTTTTCTATACTGCCATCCTGTGTTTTTCTGTTATGCCTGATGTATACAGTTTGCAGAGCAAAGGAGTAAAACTTTTCCCAAGTTGTATTGCAGGGTGGAAAACTTGCATGCATTCAGTTACCTCGCAACCCTTACCCCACATGCAGAAAACTAGCATGCCAGGGAGAAAGGTTTGGCCTAGCTTTCTCCCTGACAAGCTGTTTTCTACATGTATGGAGGCTTTTAAATTGGGAGGGGGATAGAACATCAACCCAGCTAGAAGACTTAACAGTTCAGGAAAAGTTCTACCATTCAGTTCTATTGAACGTAAACTTGTTCAGAGTAATTAGATACAAAGAAATACATTGCTTAGAGAGGCAGAATTGTATACGACTTCTTTCTCCTTTTTCTTAGGTAACCTCACCATTGTCTTTTATAGGCCTAAGTAGGAAAACTTTCCTACTGTAGTCAGCATATGGGAACCTCTGTCAGTTTCCAAGCTGCTCTGACAGATCTACTGTATTTAACATCTGGGACCTATCAGCCCAGCTGCGCAGACACATCTACTGTATGGAGCATCTGGGAACAATCACCCCCACCCCTTCCCTGTTCTTTGGCTTGTCATTAAGGGAAATGTAACAAGTCGTGTGCTTGAGTAAGAGGGTTCAGGGTCATGAATCTCTCTAATCAAGGTCAATAGAAAGCACATTGGGACTTTATCATATTACTAATATCTTTTAATGTGTGCACATGTGATCTGTTGTTACTGTTGCTGAAGGGCCTGTAGCAGAAGCTGGTAGGAAGGCATAGAGCCAGCCTGAAAGGCAATCCTATCTGTGCTGCTTCTGAAGGTGTACAAAAGACCTTGCAGTGGTTGCATTATCTTGGATGTCTGCTGTCTAAGCACAAGGTGGGTGGAAAAGCATAATGACAGCTAATCTTTGTTGTTGTGCAAGACAGAACAACAGCTATGCTCTACATGTAATTAAGTAAAATTGTGACAATGGAAACGAATGAAATGGCTAGAATGGCCATCTTGCTGTCTAGTGGTGGTCATGTGCTTCTATTTTAACAGCTGCATGACAGATAATACAGTCAACAGAAAAAGGCTTTTCTGGAATGGAAACATTAGTGAGGGGGAAGAGAGGTGGTTCCCCATGACAGCTTATAACAAGCTTGGATGTTCAGAGCAAAGAGAAAACAATGGAAGACAAACATCTCACGTCCAGGTTGTACTATTACTTACTTGAGTTCTCTGAGCTATTTTTTGGGTTGATTAAATAATAAACTGATTCCATTTTATTTTTATCTAGAACTTTAAACCAAAGAGCCTGTTCAGTATAAGTAATAATTGCCCTAAGAAAAGATTTTTTGGGTTGTTCTCATTAACCAAGCAGACATACACAAACCTCACATTATACTTACAGTATATATCAACCCAACTCACATAGTACAGTCACAGCACAGCATACCTCCTGGACCAATATCAGCTGCTTGAGTAGTTGTGGGATTACTTCTTAAGGAGTTTTTGAGGTCAAGCCTTATAGCAGCATGCCTGGTTCAGGGGTTGATGTTCATAGCCTCCATCTGCAGTGCTCTAAGGGTGTGGGTGATACTGGAGGGCTGGAAACAATCAACTGAGTTTCCCCTGTTGAATCAGGGCTGGAGGGTGTTGGTGGCTCTGTACCAGCTGTGGGCTATGAATCCTGACAAGCCTGCAGCTCACCTTCCTATTTGCCAGCTTCTGCTGATTCAGAGCTGGCTACACGGGGCTCCTCTTCTTCTGAGGAGTTCTCACTCTCACTGAATCCTGGCTGACCCATGACACTAGCAAGCAGTGGTTTCACAAAGGCACAAGCCTCTGCATGGAACTCTTGCGTCCTAGGAGTGGAGCCAGGCAACCAACCCTGAACCAGGCATGCTGCTATAAGGCTTGACCTCCAAAACCCCTTAATTTATTTTTTATTCTTTATTTATTTATTCTTTCAATTTCAATTTATACCCCGCCCTCCCCACGAACGGGGTCCCCTTCATGGGAGGCAGACACACAGGCACAGCCTCCTCCAAAAATGGATCCTGCCCAATGCCTGAAACTGCTGCAAGAGCAGGGCAGAAACTGCCTGGCTCCTGCCAAAGCTCCTAAAGCTGCAACCAACAAAGCAGAGTGTATCGAATGCTGTGCAACCATAAGTCCAGGCCCCAGCAGGACAAATGCACTCCATCATTCTGGTAAAGGGCAGACAGCTTAAATGAAATGTCCAAGTGGCAAATTACCAAGTCATCTAGTAGTGGATGATGTGGGGAGAATGGTTACGACCCTTAACTGACCATTCCAAAAAGGCATAGCCTTGACAATGTACCATGAGCCGTTCATCTTGAAACCCAATATGCAGTGCTTACTGGAGTGGACAGGAAAAAGCCAAAAGGTGGACTGAATATCACACTCCACCATGAACTATGCTCACAGCATGGTCATATGACAAGTAACGGACAGGGCAGCATTCTCGAGAAATGGCCTGATTATGCTTTGGGTAGGATAGGTGGTGAATTAAATGATATTTGCCAAGCGCTTTCTTGAGAACCACCTCAAGCTGGCAGGGGGGATACCCACACATTTGGAGTATGAGGAGAGCTGAACAGGCCGGTGACCCATCCAGCAGTGCACTCCTTGGCCACCTTGGAAACAACAATTTCTGGCAGGCTGTGGGCTGACTTTAAGTTACCTGATTCAAAAAGGGATGCCAATGAAGGGAACATGGAAACCTGCCGTAAAGCCCTCACAAAGAAAAGAGGCAGCAGCCCAGTTGGAGTACTGATCAAGTAACAAATGGAGGGGAGCGGGGCGAATGAGAGTGTAAGCCAGTCCCAGATCCAAATCCGAGGAGGGGGAATTATTTTCCAGGTTTGGATGTTGCAGCAGCGACTGAGTCGACCCCACCCTCTTTTTGCTGCTGCTTGAGTGCTGGCTGCTGTGAAAGGGCTGCTGATTGCCACTACCCCAGGGGCAGGAAGGCCTGGGGTGAGGCCTGAAACAGCTGTCACAGTTGTGGCTGTATTTGAGGTGAGAGTGTTGGCACTTCCCCTGATTATATTCCCAACACATCCTGGGGCTAGATCTCAACTGGGACCCCCTTGTGTGATCTTGGAGGAGCCACCCAGAAAGCCCCAGGGCTGCTGTGGCAGGAGCATGAGGATTCGTCCTGCCCAGCTTCCCCCAGTCCCCCAGCCACAAAGCGGCCTCCAGTAAGTTGGCGGCTGTGAATTGTCAGCCCACATGCTGCTTCTAGACCAGAGCATAAGAATCATGAATTTTTGCTTCAGGTATGAAAACCTCTAAAGATTACACTGACTGAAACATGAGAACACTGAGGCTCTATTTCAGTTCAGATAGTTACAAAAAACAAAAGAAAAACAAACAAAAACAATCTAACTTCAAGTCTGGAAAGGAGCATTGGGTTGCCAGCCCCTAGGTGGGGCCTGGAGACCTAGGGCTGCCAGGTCCCTCCAGGGGCAAGGTTTTGCCTGCTATAGAGACCTCCAACTCATCGGTCCGGATCTGGCCGCCAGGGGGAACCCTGCCCCCAAAGTGCCAGAATTGGGCCAATGTGCCCGGTGCGATGACATCACCCAGAGGTGATGTCATTGCATCAGGCATGTCATCAGGGGATGCTCTAGCATTTGTCATTAAAACTCTTTGGTACCATAGAGTTTTAAAGCTAAATGCTAGAGTGTCCCTTGACAGCATGCCCGGCATGGTGATGTCACTTCTGGGTGACGTCATCGCAACGTGCACTTGCTTTGTGTGCACACAAAGCTCCCAGACATGGAGCTTTTGACCCCTGCTAGATGCCAGGTAACCTTTTGGAGACCCCCCTGGAATTACAGCAGTTCTCCAGATGACAGAGATCAGTTCTCCTGGAGAAAATGGCTGCTTTGGAGAATAGACTCTATGGCATTATACCTCATTGAGGTTCCTTCCCTCCCCAAACCCTGTCTTCTCCAGGTTCCACCCTAGAGTAGCAAGGTATGGATTGGCAAATATCTGGAGATTTTGGTAGTGGAGGTGGTATATTAGTACTGTTGCTTTAAGGACCACTCCCAGATGCTCTCTTGAAAGAAGAGATTCAAGTCTTGAGATCATAACTGGAGAAGGAGTTAAAGTTACTGAGGCCCAGTTGTGGCCTGTTCTGCAAGCTGGCTGTTGTGTTCCAATAAGCACAGTTCTAGTGACCGCTACTGCCTCCAGCACTTATCTTTCCCTTTGTAAAGACATAATAGGAAGAGGACAGGGTTTGGGGAGGGACTTCAGTGGAGTATAATGCCATAGAGTCCACCTTCCAAAGTGGCCATTTTCTCCAGGTGAACTAATGTCTGATGCCTGGAGAGCAGTTGCAATCCCAGGAGATCTCCAGCTACCACCTGGAATCTTGCAACCCTCCTTAATTCCCAAAAACTCCAGGAATTTCCCATTCTGGAGCTGGCAACCATAAGCAGCCCAAATCTGGCAGTTTGTTGCAAGTTTGGAAATCTGGTGTTCATGCCTAAGATGAAAATCACATACACACACAAAACCCCCAAAAGTTAAATATGAGCAGCCATAAGAACATAAGAGAAGCCAATGTTGGATCAGGCCAGTGGCCCATCCAGTCCAACACTCTGTCACACAGTGGCCAAAAATACCAGGTGCCATCAGGAGGTCCACCAGTGGGGCCAGGGCCAGCCATTGTGATGCAGTGACAATTACTGTACTGTGCTCTACATTGGGCTGCCCTTGAAAACAATCCAGAAAGTGCAGCTAGTCAGAAATGTGACAGCCCAATTAATGCCAGGGGCTAGCTGATGGGAACATAGGTTGCCCATTTTGAAACAGCTAAATTGGCTGCCAGTTTGTTTCCAGGGTCAACTCAGGGTTGTAACCTTTGAAGTCTTTCACGGGCTGGGACTCACATATCTGAAAGAAAGTACAACCACATTTTCTTCACTTTTTCTTAGGAAGCACAACAGTTTCAAACTATTCTAGTCAATGACAAAGTGAGAGGGAATGCTATATTCAATGCTAATTCTAATTTAGTTCCCATGATGCTATACATCTGTAAAGAACCATGTAAAGAGCATTGTTACCACATGGGGAATACCAACTACTGTCTTGTCCCCCTTTTCCTTCTCGCTGCCACCACCCCAGGGAAAATTCAGCTCCCTTTTCTCATGGGGTAGCCAAGGCAGGTTGGTAAGGACTGTGCAGACTCTCTCACCAATTAAACAAATTTATTTTTACAAGGCATGAATTCAGGGTACTTCAAGACAGATCTAAGTGCACTAAGTAAAATAAACAAAATGAAAGTTACTAACTAGGTACTTAAAATCCAGGGCATATCTGGTCTTTGTTAGTTGCATGATGCTCCCCTCCCTGGCACATCTGCAAACATCTTTAGCAGGGGTCATTTCATAGAAAAAGAGGTGCAGGAGCTCATTAGCATAACTCATTAGCATAACTTATTTGCATATGCTACACCACCTGACATCACCAGAAGTATGTCAGAAGGCAAGAAAGAAAGAAGAGAGAGAGAGAGAGAGAGAAAAGCTGACAGAGAGGGGACAGCTACTAATCCAAGCCTCAGAAATACCACTATTCTGGGAGGATAGCTTCAGTGGTGGCTGAAGCCTTCAGAAGGTTGGTCAGAGGAACAAGGACTTTTCCAGGGGACGGGGTCATTTTGCTGCAGCCATGACACAAGCAGGCATTCCCCTGTGGGGCAGGGGGGCTGGCACCAACTCCCGGATCTGAGCTCCCCTGAGCTCCTGCTCGAAATGACCCCTGATCTTTAGCATTATTCCTCTCTGTCAGCCTTCATTACCAATGCACACAAGTGAGTCAGCCCAAAAGGACCGACCAACAGCTTTTTCAACAAACTCTCCAAACAAAGGAACAACTCCCCCTTTTCAGACCCCTTCCCAGTGGACTCCTGAGGCCTTAGCCAATCTGGGTGCCAGGTCCTGGGCTTCAAGCCTGCCAGAACATGGACCCTCCAATCAAGAGGTGTTAACACATCACAGAGTTGGCATAGTTTCCCTGTTGGTTGTAAAGGATGCTCTCTACCTGGAGAAGAGCACGTTCCCCACATTCTCCCAGTCATAGAAATGCCAGTGTGCCCTTCCATAACTGTCATAGCATCTCTTTCCCCCTGCCTCTCATCCACAACAACCACATCTTCACATTGTGAAAGTCAGAGGGGTTAATCTTGGTACATAGGTTTGGCAATTAGACTACTCTTGTTTGTTTCATTTTAAAAGGGGGGTGGGAGGAATGTGCCATGTAATTATATGGTGTAAAATGCACAGTTTCTAGTGGGCTGTTAATCACAGTTGGATTTTTTTTAACAGGATAGAATAAAAAAATAGAATTAATTTGGCAGAGGGCCTGCTATGAGGCAGAATGAGGTGGTTGCCTCAGATGATGGCTGTAGACTTTCAAATTAATATTTTGGGAGTGGACAGTGCCAGAATCAATACAATGTTTTGGGTTAAACGTTCAAAGGTATAAAAGTGAGAGAAACTGAGGTAAGACTGATGGTAGCTCTAAAGATGCCACTTGCAACTTGGTAGTTCTGTTGTTAGATAAAATATTAGTTAGGTTGCTTTCTGCCATTTTTAGAGTACAGATGTGATGGCTTGAGATCAGCTTGCAAGAAAAGACACCTGCAGTCATGTGGTGATGTAATTCTGATTCAGAACTCGGGGAAGGATTCTAACAAACAAACAAAAACTCTTGACAGTTGAAGTTTAGCAGTGGAGACTGGCAGTTGTTGTTTTTTTTAAAGTGGTTGGCACTGTGCCAGGGGACTGACAAGTCATGTTGAACATCTCTAAGTCCGAGGAGCAAATGAGCCTTCTCTACAGATTCCAATATTAAGGGAATCTGAGAAGATCCAAGCATGGCTCTATACTACAGTGAAAACTAAGGAATCTTAAAAGGAAAATAAGCTCCGTGTGGTTAAACAAGACATTCACATGCCTCTCACACAGGATCTATACCCTGCTGGAGAGAGAGTCGGGATTAGTGGATGTAGTGTGTGCCAGGAGGGTTTAGTGGACTAGTGGGTGTCCAGAAACCAAGGCACAGCAGAGGTATTTCTCTGTGGAGGTGGAGAGTACCTGAGAAATTCAAAAGGAAACTGGCAGTCTAGAGCAGCACAAGGGTTGAGATTAGAGAGAGGAGTTTTTTGTACAGTGGCATCTGAAGTGAATGATTATAAGTGAACTAACCTACGGCTGAACTATACCATTTGAAACAACATATACACAAGCATCAACTTTTCCCTTATATACATACTCCCTGCCTGCCTGTCCTTGTAAATAAGATCTTCAGTTGGTTTTATTGCTCTATGTTGTGTGTGCCTCAGTGTCTGACAGAGGTCAGTATCTGACAATGTTAAACAGTAAGCTTCATCCCAGAAAAAGGGCAGTGTTCATGAAAAGCCACAGAGATTAATATTTATAAAAGGGTCTCCTCAATAAGTGACTTGGCTTGTGAAAGAAGGATGAACTGTGTGAGTTCCTGGTTAAAAGAGGCTGGCAGACAGTGTCAGTGGAAAATAAGACTGCTTCAATCTATAAAAGGTTAGAGGAACAAAACCCCACAGTCTTAGAAATAAGGGGGTTTGTCATAACAGAGGACTGATCTGTGGCAGATCAGATATCCCATAAGAATTAGAAAACTGTTGGGATTCCAGGACTCAAAGACCTAACGTAAATGGAGATATTAATTGGATTTAGAAGGGTGTAACTCTTTGTAGGATGGCACAGATAGGCACCTTTGGATCAGGCAATGAGAATTTGACAGCTTTCTTGCAGCTGGCATTTTATCTCAGTCCCCCAGTGTGATCTTAGCATCCCCTCTCAGAATGTATGTCATGGAAATCAACTCCATGGCTGCAGCATAAACTGAGAAGCACACTAGAGACTAAAATTTAAACATCCCTGTGAAAATTGAACAAGCTGACACTGGCCTGCACTGTCTCTTAATCTGCCCAATTATCCTAGGTATGAACCATAATAGAAAGTGTTTAAGAAGTCATAATCACACAGTGCAGAAAGAGGAGAGCCATGTGGTTGCTTTTTTTGTTTTACTTAATTGATATAATTAGCAGCTTCTTGGTGCCAAGGGAGCAAAGTTTTATATTCTCTCTGTCCCTTTCTTCAAGAAAAGAGTTGCATTTGGGAGTCATAGCAATTAGGGATCCTGAACTCTCCTGCATATTTTTGGAACAATACAACTTGACTTCAGCAAGCCAAGTAACTGTAACCAGGCTATAGTTTGTTTAAGGCTGCTGGAGTTTTTGTTTTCATTCCCCCTCCCTTTCCCCTTGTGGTAAGAAGTTCCAGTGCAGTGTTACTGCATCATTTTCCTTTTGAATAAGAGGAGCCCTGGAGAATTTATAATATAAATATACAGGTTGGACAAGTAGTAAGGCACATGCAGACACCGCACATCTCAAAACAGCATCGTTTATTGATTTAATTCATTTATACCCCGCCTTTCTCCCCAGTGTGGACCCAAAGTGGCATACATCATTCTCTTGTCCTCCATTTTATTCCCACAACAACCCTTAGAGGTAGGTTAGGCTGAAAGAATGTGACTACTGAAGGTCACCCAGTGAGCTTCTGTGGCATGAATGGAAACTTGAACCTGGGTCTTTATCAATCCCAAAGTAACTGCAGCTCCCCTAAGCCCCAAACCTGCCTCTTCAGCCAAACAAAATGAGAACTTTTTCCTTCTCTGGCCAAATTCAAATTGCTTTCAACAGCAGAAAAGAGTAAGAATCCAATAGCAACTTAAAGAGTAACTGCTCACTGAAGAAAGCTCATACCCTACCACAAATTTTATTAGTCTTTAAGGTGCTGCTGAATGGTTACTCTTTTCTACTGCTGCAGACAGACTAACTTGACTACTCATCTTGATCTGCTTTCAACAGTGCAATCGTTAACAGAGTTACACCCTTCTAAGCCCATTGACTTCTTTTGGACTGCAAAAGGTTTGCATTGCAAGTCTTTTCCCCAATGGCCCCTACAGACTGAGAAAGCTGGTCTCAACGCTTCATCACATCCTTTAGATTGATATGAGATGTCCCCGCTCTCAGATAGTTCTGAGGTGATCTGCTGCTTTGATTGCCCATTAATTAGCATTCATTGTTAGTGGTCAATCCATACCCAAACTAAGAAGAAGCTTGGAGGAATAAAAGGGGAGTTTTGTATTACTGTTGTGTTAGTTCCTGGGGACCTCATCCAGATCCAGGTCATGAGCTGCCTTTATTATAACCACATATGCTTATGTCATGCAGTTTGTAGCCACTTTTCAGCTAAAAAAACTAGCAAACCAATGGACAAATTAGAAGAATGTATTAATAACAACTCATATTGCAGCTCTTGTGAGCTGTTACACATTCGAGGAGGGTCTGTCTTCCAGCTCCTCTAGGAGATAGTGGATCCAATGGAGCCATCTGCTCTGCTCAGCAGCTTCCAGTGGGATGATTGCTAAAAGGCTCTGATGTCCTGGCTCCTCCAGGTGAAACCCAAAGGAGATCGTGAAATGCAAAGGAGACACCTGCAATTTCTTTGTATATTATATAGTGGCTGGGTTTTACTATTTATTTAGCAGATATATTTGCAGGATTATTTATGTCTGATGCAGCTTTCTCTGAAACTGTAGGGCAGATCCTGAGGGACTCACTAAGCTTTCTTTAGAAAAGTATAATAGATGCTACACCTATTGAGCCTTGGAAATTGCATAGACCTTTGAATACATAGCATATTCTCCCAGTGATTCTCTCATACATGGGGATCTTACAAGCATACAGCCCCCACCCCACATTTTGTAGGTGTTTGTGGGTGGCAAGGAAATGGCTGTGTTCATGCCCTGTGTTAAACCTGGCTATTTCCATAAATGGGATACTAGCAGACATTGGCAAGTACTTTAATGGCTGTTGTTCTAAGAATTTTGTATAGCGGTTCCTGCATACACACATAGGAATTGCAGAACTGAAATGCATATGGGGCAAGAAGAAGCAAAAACTACAAAGCAGTGTAAACAAATTGTGGTATGATCAGGAGCAAGTATTTCCCCTTGACATTCTGAAAAGTTCCATTAGTGGAGTCTTCCTTAATTCCTTTTGTGCTGCAGCTATGGGTGCCATTACATTACCAAGCACCTATCTGCATGGATCAGTTTTCTAAAGCAACTTGTTCCACCTTGTCTCTGTTACACTTAAATGGAGGTAGGGGTGGGGTAGACCTTGTGTGAGTCAAGAGTCCGGCACCTAGTTTGCAACCCAAAATGCAGCTGCTGAAATAATAGGAGGCAAAAAGATCACAGAACGGTCTTGCAAGGAATGCTATGGAGGTATCTATGGCAGTCATGTTCTTCCCAGTGCAATGCCATTCTTCCCCATTTACTGAACTTTAACTGGAAAAGTAAGAATCCCAGAGGTGTAGCAGTGGACAAAAGGGATTACATTAGTACACCACAGAGCCAAAGTTTTGTTATCAAGTACACCTATTTATCTCTTGTACATCCTTCTAGAAAGTATAACATTTCTTTTTGGGGGAAATAGTCTCTACCTTTCAGAATTTTAAGTGTAGGTGAAGAACTCAAAACACCATGTTTCATTATGCAGATGGAGGGCAGCTTAATAGCATGCCATCCTCCCAGACTTGCAGTGCAGTCCTAAACAGAGTTACTCACATCTAAATCCATTGGAGTAAGTGGGTGTGATGTAGTCCTAACAGGTGGCATTGTTAGGCAGTCTGGATCAGATGTGGGAATTAAACTTGGTCCTACCACAATCTCATCTTTCTCCTTGGGCTCTTGTGTCCTTAAGGGACTAAACAGTTCTGATGAACTGTTCTTTCTTTAGTTATCATATTGTCATTTATGTAATTGTGAGACTGGAGTTGTGGAAACACTTGACCATCTTCTATTATTTTGTCACCAATGGTCGATTCCTAGATCGATTTGGATCACTCCAGTTCTTACCAAACACCGATTACCTATTGAACTTTGGGTGGTCCCCTACTTGTTGGCAGATATTAATTCTGAAACTACTTATTTTGTTACAAGATTTTTAATGATAGTTTTATCTGTAAAGCAACAAAAATCTGGCTTGACCCAACTGTAACAGAATTTGTAACACTTAGATAATATGATCTATTTAAATGAATTATAGTTTTTATCAGTGACTTCTGTTTTAACATTTTAGATATTTTAGATTTGATTATTTTGATTGTAAATTTTGATTGCAAATTTTATATCCTGAGGCTAATGCTGTATACCCATGTTTGATAACTGACTTACTTTGGCTGAGCTTAAGACCTTTGGTCATAGAAGCTAATAAACAAAAGAAAGAAAGAAAGTTATCATATTGTATAAATCTTCTGCAAAATCTACCACAAGACTGTACATTTTTTTCCTACAATGCTAAAAATTGAACCAGACTACTGCATTCTATTGTGCAAAATGTAAAGTTCATGAAGAGTCTCTTTTATTGTTCATCACTCAGTTTGGAGATGGGGGCTGTGAAGGCAATATGGCTGTGCAAATTCTTGATCCCTTGGTCCTTGTGCATGTAACCAATTATTTGTTCTGTAGAAGCAGAAGGATGAGAGCTTTCCCACCCCTCTTTTGATTAATGGTATATTGTATACAAAACAATGCTGGGCTGAGGTCTGATTGACTTTCTCTCCTGCAGGCGACTGGATGCCAACTTGATTTCTGTGGTTCCAGATAAGAGCTTTGAGGGGCTGCCCTCACTACGTCACCTTTGGTTGGATGATAATGCCCTGACGGAGATCCCTGTCAAAGCCCTCAACAATCTCCCAGCACTGCAAGCCATGACTTTGGCACTCAATCAAATCTGGCACATTCCTGACTATGCCTTCCAGAACCTCACCAGCCTTGTGGTGCTGTAAGTGTTCTCATTTATATTTAAATTAAAGCTTTCTTTAAAAAAATTCTGTGTTCTTGTAACACAGTGTATTGACTAGAGAATTAAGAGGTCAATGCACCTCTCAAGGTAGTGCCTCATAAAAGAGATTTCCTCAGCCCAAATAGTAGCCATTTACGCTCACAAAGAGGTGTTGTTTTAGGGGCACAATGTATTATTGTTTGAGAACCCAAAAATCTCTGTGGTATCCCCCTCCCTCAATCCTTACAGAACTTTTATAATTGTGCAGTTTAAATGTAAAACCCTGTTCTACATTATGTTGAATAAAGTAAGCAAACTTTATCACTTCCAGTAGTCATCCAGCTGGGGCACATTTATTTTGTAGGCAAGTAAGAACGAGTAAACATTCTCCAGTCAGCAATTATATGGCTAACTGGTACCTTTGTAACAGCCTAGTTTGTAAATGGCATCTGTTGCATGAGCTAGTGGTTTGTTGTGCTGTTCATCTACTAAAATAGAAGCTTATGTCAGTAAATTAGTTAGCAGTTTATTGTTTGGTGTTGATCAGTAAGTTTCCACGTAATTACCAAACTTCCTTATTGCCCTAGAACTACTGCCATAGTTTAAAAGCTTCATTATGAGATACATTTAAAGCAGTACTTTTGAGCCTGGAAATATACATACTTTGAGCCACACTATTACAACCATCACTGGTAAACTAAAGTTAAGCGAAAGCTTACCGTGTGTGTGGTGCTAATAATACTATACACCTTAAAAGAGTTGAATGGAGGAAAAGGGCATTTCCTGGAAATTTTCTACATTCGTTGACAAGTGAAGATTTCTGTTGCTATGTTGGAAAACGAACAATGGCTTGTTTTGAGAGTAATGCTTAGTTCTAAACATAGGGAGAAACAAGTTTCCCAGGGACCTCTACAAATAGCTAAAATGCCACAATTCCCTGAGGGAACACTGAGAGCTCATTGGTTAGCGAACAGGCTGCTGTTTTTAGCTTAGGCAGGTCTGGATTCAAATACTAGACCTGAATAAGCTATGAAGCTCACAAGTTATTATGTTTCTGTCTAACTATCTTACAATATTTTGAGGGAGATAAAATGGAATAACTGAACGGAAGAATGAGATACAAAATAGCAAAACTGTTACAGTTGCTGGTGTTTTTAATATACTGGCTGTCCAAGCATATCACAAGTACATTGACCCCTTTAAGTAAACCAGAGTAGGATTCTGAGAAGACCTGCTTAGGTTTGCTCTTTTAGTCACAGTAATGCATGCTCTGGCTGACTTTTAAGACAATTGAGAAGCTTCAGCTAGTTCTAAATGCAGCAGCAAGATTTTTAGGTAATAAATCACAGAGCACATGCGCTAAAGGATTAAAACTGGCTACATTGACAGTGCTCTTTATGAATGCTCAGATAATGGGAGGCCAGCATAAGTCCTGAATGAACATGGCTCACAGTCATGGGATTGTGTGCATGTGCACGCTCATGCATACACAGTCCCCACAATTTCTGTGTGTACTTTAATTCCTTTGCACAAATGAAGCAAATACTTGATCATTTATTATGGCCAGCTTGTGACCTATGGTCTTATAGGCTAAGGATTGCTCTGGAAGTTGTGCACACCATTTGGAGGGCATTGGAAATAACCTCTGTCTAGCTACATTTTTTTGGTCTATAACATCTAGATCCATTTATTATATACTTTTATTGTCTTTGTGGGGGAGTTGGTAGTATTTTGGGGGAAGCAGTATGTCACAAGCAGGGGACATTTCATAGAAAAAGTGGTGCAGGAGCTCATCAGCATAACTTATTTGCATATGCTACAACATCTGACATCACTGGAAGTATGTCAGAAGGCAAGAAAAAAAGAGAGAGAAAGAGAGAGAGAGAGAAAGAAAGAGAGGGAGAGAGAGCAGGCAGAGAGGGGACAGCTACCAATTCAAGCCTCAAAAATACCACTATTCTGGGAGGCATGGGCGTCAACTACGGGGGGGCTCGAGGGCTCGAGCCTCCCCCGAAATTTCCCGGGGGGGGCTCAGCCACCCCCGGCAAAATGCTTGCCCAGCCGGCCGTTGCCGCCTCTCCTTCACCCCCGGCCTGCCCTGCCTCCCTGAGGCGGGAGGGGGGAGAGAGGCGGCGGGGACATAGTCGCTCGCGCGCTTCGCGCGGGCGGCAGTCCCGGCCAGCTGGCCGCCGCCGCGGGTCTGCCTCCCTGGGCCGGGGGGGGACGGAGCGGCCTGGACATAGTCGCACGCGCGCTTCGTGTGGGCAGCAGTCCCGGCCAGCTGGCTGTTGCTGCGGGTCTGCCTCCCTGGGCCGGGGGGGGGGACAGAGCGGCTGGGACATACTCGTGCACGCGCTTTGCGCGGGCGGCAGTCCCGGCCAGCTGGCTGCCGCCGCGGGTCTGCCTCCCTGGGCCGGGGGGGGAGCGGCAGAGACATGGTCCCGTGCGCGCGCGCGCAAAGCGCGCACGCACGAGAGAGCCCCTGCCCTCCCCGGGGATTTAGAAAGTCGACGCCCCTGCTGGGAGGACAGCTTTAGTGGTGGCTGAAGCCTTCAGAAGGCTGGTCAGAGGAACAAGGACCTTTCCGGGGGACGGGGTCATTTTGCTGTAGCCATGATACAAGCAGGCATTCCCGCACGGGGTGGGCTGGCAACAACTCCCGGAGCTGCACTCCCCGGAGCTCCTGCTCGAAATGACCCCTGGTCACAAGCATATGAGTAAGGTAACTGGGAGAAAACTTTTGCAGAGGACATGTCTGCTACCCAAATCTCACCGAAAGTTGTTATGCCTTCATTAGGCATAGCTATGAGTGTGCAGCATTGCAGTGGAAGAAGCTCTACATTCAGTTCCAACAAACCACATGATAATGTTCCACCCCTGTAGTGGTCACATTAAGGCAGTTTCCAATGCCTTCATGAGAAGGACATAAACTGACTTTCATAAGTGGAAATTTCTCCATAGATTTTCCTAAGATGAACCATTCTAATTTGTAAGATGCTTTCCCTGAGAAATCTGTGTAAAACAGGTATGGGCATCAGGACTGTGTATATAATAAATGAGCTAAAACACAGCCATGTGAAAGCAGAAGGAGGGCTTGTCACTGCCATAAACTTAAGTACCGTTCTGATCTAGGAGTTACTGAAACAGCCACTTTGGGGAGGAGGGGCAAGGAACAGCTGTGGAGAGGTAGTGGGAGAGGATGTCATTTATAGCCTGATTAATACTTCTGGATACCTCTGATCGGCAGTTTCATAGCTGAGGACACGACCTTCCCAGGTGCAGCAATATGCTTTCCTGCTGTGCACACCTTGGGCCACTGGGAGCTACATGGCTGATCATCCACTGATGGCGGAAAGAGCCAACATCAAAATATACAAGCTCCAATCTGGAACAAGTTAGGGGCATCAGTCTCTGCTAATAAATTATACCCCCACTAAGGAATTGTATGTACCAGTTCCCATCCATTTCTCATGTAGGTTATTAACAAGGGTCATGGAATACTTTCTAAACAAGAGAAAGTCTTGAAAGACCTACATTTTGTTAACAGGAACTGTAGAAAGCAGCCTTTCTTCATCTGTCTTGTCTGGCAGTTGTGACTTGATACATAGCAAGATTTTATTCATCCCTGGTTAAAGGAAGGATAGTTGTTCAGCTTCATTGTTTGGGAGACTAGCCAAGGGTCATTGAAATACCTACGTTCTAACCCACAATCGAAGGGACAGAACATCACTCCATAGTTATGACCATTCCTGGGCTTCTGACTTTGGGAATGAATATCATTTACACAGTCTAGAAAAAAAACTTTTCCCAGCCAATTCCTTATTCACATTTGAGGGAGGACTCATTGCAGCCAGGCCTGGGCCTAGGTTTGCCAGCTCCAGGCTGGGAAATTCCTGGAAATGTTGTGGTAGAGGGCAGGGTTTGGAGAGGGGAGAGGCCTCAGCAGGATATAATTCCATAGAGTCCACCCTCCAAAGCACCCATTTTCTCCAGGGGGACAGATCTCTGTTGTCTGGAGTTCAGTTGTGATTCTGGGATATTTCCAGGTCCCACCAGCAGGCTGGCAATCCAAGGCCTGGAAGCAACCTCTGGGTGACTTGATACCACGTGACTGGTATGACTGAACTTGGCCTGGCTTCATCAGCACCCGCCCTATGAAAGCCAGTGTGGTGTAGTGATGTAGAGCTTCAGAGTAGGGTCTGTGAGACCCAGGTTTGAATCCCCATCTTACTGTGGAAGCTCACTGGGTGAGTTTGGACCAGTCACATACCTTCAGCCTAACATACCTCATAGGTTTGTTGTGTGGATAAAAAGGAGGCGAAGAGAATAATGTAAGCTGCTTTGGTTCCCACTGTGGAGAAAGGTGGGGTATAAAAGATGTAAATAAATAATAAATATAGCTGAAGATAGGAGGCAGATAGAAGGTAGGTTGATGAATGGAGAAGGAGAGGATAAGGCAGGGAGAGAATATGGGGATTTCCAAGAGGAGGGAAAGAGGTTAGGAAATTCCTAGAAATTGGAAAGGAGGAGCCTGGGGAGGTTAGAATTTGATGAGGGGAGGGACCTCAGAGGGATATAATGTGATGCACTCCACCCTCCAAAGCAGCCATTTCCTCCAGGTAAACTAGTGTTGCCAGCTTCCAGATGGGGGTAGAGATCACCCAAAATTACAACTGCTCTCCAGATTACAGAGATCAGTTCCCCTGGAGAAAATGGCTGCTTTGGAGAATGGAATTGATGGCATTATACCCTGCTAAGGTTGCTTCTCTCTCCAAATTTCGCCCTCCCAAGGCTCCACCTCCAAATATCCAGGGATCTCCCAACTTCAGTCTGGCACCCCAAACTGATCCCTGTAGTTGGGAGATGTCTCCTGCAATTCCTTGTGGATTACCATTTGTAGTTATTATCCCTGATATTTTGCCCCCCACCCATTTCCATTTTTCTGCTCCATTTTAGTACCCGACATTGTGGAGTTATTATATCTCCTACCAGTTTCTCCAGTAAAGTATGCATATTTTCCAATTATTTATGCACCAATAAATCAGCATTACAATTACATTTTACATATAAATTATATATTGTATGTAAACATTGTATAAATGATGTATAAAAACTGTGCATGCTGTTGCCATGAAGCCACTTCAGATCGCATTCTTAAAGACTTTAATAACACTGCTTTGCTGGACTGTGAAGAGAGTGTGCCAGGGCAATGGACCAAGCTGTGTTCCTAAGTGAAGTGCCCAATGCTGGACTATGGACTGTACACTGTGGCCAAGGGAAGCCTTGTGCCAAAGAAGTATGGCAAGCTAGATGCGGACTCAGGACTACAGAAGCCTTCTACCCCTGCACCTCTGCATCCACACAAGGACTGTGATGCAGACCAACAACCCTGGCCTCCATGAATACAGACAGTAGCAGCCTTGAAGAGAATCCATGCTCTGATAGAGGACCAATGTTTCTGCACAGAAGCCATGAAGAGATCTCTTCTTCACCACGTAGCACATTCCTCCCCTTCCCAAGCATTCTCTGTTGCCCAGCTAAAGACAAAAAGACTGCTGCCCAGCTAAAGACAAAAGAAGTGATTAAGCCTTCCTGCCACCTATCCAGATAACACCTTTGCCAAGCATTTGATCGTTAAGGTGAAGCTCTGGACCAGCACTGTGACGGGACCCCTCTACCCTCTCCTTTGTCTCACCCCCTCCCCAAGAGGTGTCACTCCCTGCCGACCATCAACCTTAAATTGACCAACTGTCACTTCCTTTTGTCTCACCCATCCAGAGTATATTTTTTTCCTAACGCTTCCTGGGAACCAATGACCACCTGGCCATTGCCTCGGGTCACAATTTGGCTATTCAAGGTAAGCTCTGCCTGAGCTCACTCTTCTCTTCGCCCCTTCCTACCTAGTTGGTTCCATTCTAGGCCAGTTTGGAATCATTCCACATGTGTCGCTGGCTGACTCACGATCCCTTCCCTCCCCATTTTGTTTCTTTTTCACTGCATAATCTACTTGTCTTGATGGACAGGTAACGTATTACCCACCAACGATAATCCTGCTCATGCAAATGTTGCTCTTTTCAACTCTATTTTCTTAGTCCAGTATTGTGTGTGAGAGTGCTTGCTTATTATTATTGTATGCTTGAGAATTATTAAGTAAAAAGACCAATATTTCAGCAACCTTGGCCACCTTGTCTATTCACAGGCTCTGGGAATTCTGACTCTGGTATACACAGGTTATGTCCCAATATCTTATGCCTATTGTCCTTTAATATTCATAATTCCCCAAGCTTATTAGTAATATAAGGCAATTTGGCTAACAGTGTGTATACAATAAAACTGATCTACAAAGCAGAGGGGAAAAAACAGAATAAAGAAACCACTGACAAAAAAAATAAACAAAAGCAAAACAGAATTGCTCATCAGTCACAACTGAACTCTTAGTATCTCCTAGAACCATAGAATCACAGAGTTGGAAGAGGCCATACAGGCCATCAAGTCCAATCCCCCTGCTCAGTGCAGGATCAGCCTAGAACATCCCTGACAAGTGTTTGTCCAGGCGCTGCTTAAAGACTGCCAGGGAGGGGGAGCTCACCACCTCCCTTGGCAGCTGATTCCACTGTTGCACAACTTTTTTACAGTAAGACTTTTTTAGTTTTCCCTAATATCTAGGGGTACCTTCCCGCCCTTAATTTAAACCCATTATTGCGAGTCCTATCCTCTGCTGCCAACAGGAACAGCTCCGTGCCCTCCTCTGACAGCCCTTCAAATACTTAAAGAGAGGAATCATGTCCCCCTTAACCTTCTCTTCTCCAGAGTAAACATTCCCAAGTCTCTCAGCCTTTCCTCATAGGACTTGGTCTCTCCAGGCCCCCAGTCATCCTCGTCACTCTCCTCTGCACCCACTCCATTCTGTCCACATCCTTTTTGAAGTGAGGCCTCCAGAACTGTACACAATACTCCAAGTGCGGCCTGACCAATGCAGTGTACAGTGGGACTTTCACATCTTGCAGTTTACATTAGCCTGTTTTGTCGCTGCATCACCCTGGCTACTCATATTTAACTAACCTGTACCCCAAGATCTTGTTCACACACACTGCTTCCCAGAAGCATATTCCCCATCCAGTATGCGTGTTCCTCAGTTTTGTTACCCAGATGTAGAATACAGCACTTATCCTTGATAAATTGCATCTTGTTCACGTCTGCCCACTTTTCCAGTATGTTCATGTCTCGTTGAATTCTATACCTTCTGATGCATTTACTGCTTCCAATTTGGTGTCATCTGCAAATTTAATGAGTAATCGCTCCACACCCTCATCCAGATCATTTATAAAAATATTGAAAAGCACTGGGCCCAGAACCGAGCCCTGTGGCACCCCACTGGACACCTCCCTCCATTCAGATGAAATGCCATTGACAACTACTCTTTAAATGCTGTTCTCCAACCAGTTCCCTATCCTCCTAACTATCCTATGCTCCAGTCCACAGTCCTGTAGTTTACCCATCAAAACATCATGGGGAACCCTGTCAAAAGCTTTACTGAAATCCAGGTAAACAACATCAAGAGCATTCCCTCGATCCAGTAAGCTCATCACCCAATCAACGAAGGAAATAAGGTTGGTCTCACAGGACCTGTTGGAGACTAATCCTGTTTATAGTTGAAGCACTGAACAACTTCCCCCAACTCCTTATTTTGACTTCTAAGGTGAAACTTTCAGAGACTGAAAGAGTGAGTTTTTCTTCTCTTCCTCCATAATATTAGTTAAATACCTTGACAGAAATTCTGTGTGGAAATAACATTCTGTAATCAGGCTTTTGAGTTTGATTTTGTACTTGGGTACAGATACACATATGCAAGGCTGAGAAATGCACACATGAATAAATCTGATGAGTTTTCCTTTAAAATAGATGCGGGGTATAGGTAAGAACTGGGCCTTTACTTCTGTGTATTTTCAAGCAGAAAGAACTTGATACACTCCTGCACCCTTAACGCTGACTTGTATTGAGTCAAACTATGGGTCTGTCAGGGTTACTCTCACTACCAGCAGCTCTCCAGAGTCTCGGGAAGAGGCCTTTCACCTCAGCTACTACAGTATGATGCAGTTTGAAACTGGGATCTTCTGCATGCAAAGCAGATATTCTATCATTGATCCACGTCCCCACTCTTTGCAAATGACATAGTGTATGTATTTTGTACTTGGCTACCTGCACTTGCATACAGAATGTTGCATGAGAAGTCACCTTTATTTTTATATGTGCAGATAGCGTAGCATCCCCCTGGCCAGTTTGCCCGTCCCTCCCATGATGGTTAGATACAGTCATAGCATGATGTGGCTTTGTCATATTGTGGGTTCCCTACTACATATCATTAGCCAGCACTAATAAGGCTAGGAAACTCACAACATTCAAAATCACACATACCACTTAATTTAAAGCCCTTTTCAGCCCTTTTCCTGCTTTTGATGTGCATATGTGGAAAACAGAAAGTCAGTTCTAAATGCATGAGTATCAGGTTTATGAAGTATGAAAAACATAAATGGATGGATTTCTGAATAGTTGGGGTCGTGAAATGTGATCCTCCACTAGGGTTGCCAAGTCTGGATTGGGAAATATCTGGAGACTTTGGGGGTGGAGCCAGGAGAAGGTGGGGTTTGTGGAGGGCAGGGGCCTCAGCAAGGTCCAATGCCATAGAGTCCACCCTTCAAAGCAGCCATTTTCTCCAGGGGAGCTGCTCTCTGTCAGCTGGAAATCACTTGCAAAAGCGGGACCTCCCCAGGCCCCACCTGGAGGCTGGCAACCCTATCCTCCACTAGGCCTAAGGAAGAGGGGGATGTGCCAGTAGCCCTAGCAGAGTAGAGGAAAACAGAAAGAATGCACAGGAAAGGAACCTAGAGCAGAAAGCTGTTCTGTTTTATGTTTACAGTAAATATTAGTTATTTACAAGTCATGGAGCTTCTAGCATTAATCTGGCAAATGGAGTACCATGCAAGAAGGGGAATCTACAGTTGCATTTCAGTCTTCCTGCGCTCTACTAAGTCAAGTGTATGTAGTTTTGGTCAGCACGATGATGACAAGCCCCATGACTGTTACAGGGGAAACTAACCACAGGGATGGATGCCTGCTCTCATTTGGTACAAGAAAATTCAGTCACTCTTATTCTAGAAGTTGTTTTCCTCTTGGGATAAACATCCCAGTTTAGTATTTAAATATGTTATCGTTTATAAAACGGCTCCATCCTGTTCAGCACTGACTTAGTGGAAGAAGTATGGTTATTAATTTCTGTAGACATTTGAAAGACATGAAGCATGGAACAGTGTCCTCATTTTGTATGTTTTCATCATTTCTGCTATTGCCATTTACAGGCACAGGTACTGTTAAATCATCTGTACCTTACCAGGAGTAATGTCTGTGTGTGAGCAGCGCACAGCTTGGCAGGAACTGGGGGACTAACTGTGATTCTACTTGTTAAAGTAATTTGTTTTACATGGATGAGAGGATGGAACGAGGGAAGGGGAGTTTCTCTCCTCAAATATTTACCGTCCCAACTTACGATACTGTGAGTCAAATTCCCTTTGTTTACACTTTTATGAAGCTGGTGGCAAAGACTGGATTCCATTTTTCATGAGAGTTTCACCGTTTCAGATGCTTGTAGGATTATACATGTTTTGGGGGGACTGGAATGTTCATGGTTTGCTCCATTTCAAAACAGAAGAAAACAACATTCCAAGTGTCAGCCAAAAACAGCGCAACTTTTACATCTTTCTGCCGTAAGTCATGATTAAATTTGCGTGAGGAGATGAAACTCTGACATTTCCCATCAAAATGTTTTCCAGTTTGCAGAATTAGCTGTTTCCCAGGTTATATGGTCAGTTGTCCCTTCAAGATTTCCTTCATTTATCTAAAATTTAGAATGATGTAATTTGTCCAAATGAGTAACATTCAAAACAGGCAATCAGAAGTTCAGGTGAATGTGTTCCATAATTTACCTAATTTTCACTGGCACAAACTCTATAACAAATTTTGGTACTATTGCTGTGTGTGAATGTTCGTAAGCATGTATTGAATACCTATAACACTTTTAGCTGTGCAGAATACCTAAGCAACATAATGTCCCTTTCACTGGCTCACATATATTAAAAATAATATGAGACAGATTAGTTAAGAAAAGGAAGGGGGGAAGTTTTGGGTTTTGTATAATTTAATAGAAATTCTGCTATTCTAGCCATAGAAAAATGGCTGAACCTGGATCAACCTTTCATTTTTGGAAGAGTGAATGTTTTGAGCCATAGGGCATGTCCAGATGTTGATTTTAAAAAACAGAATGTTGTTAGCTCAGACCTGAAAGCAATGTATCCTTCCAAAAATGGAGATATGGATCCATAAATTTTGGTTTGTCATGTTAATAGATAAAATTTCAATGTTGGAACAAAATTAGTTGTTGTAGATTTTCCGCGCTGTATGGCCGTGGTCTTGGCCCAAAACATACAGCCTGGAAAATCTACAACAACAAATGAACTTCAGCCGTGAAAGCCTTTGACAACATGTTGGAACAAAATTATCCTAAAAAGACTCAAACAAAGAGCTTATTTATACAGTGCTGGTCTGTCTTTGTTGAATTTTTGAATACGAACTTTTCGTTAGAATCTGTGAGGAAAGAAGTGTTGAATGGGATGCACAGTTTGTATTTGTTTGTATTTTCTATTGTATTTTTCTGGACTTCTGGGCCATGAGACCAGTGCCAGCTATTTCACTCTAATTTTCTAAATTCAACATTTGTGTAAGGGGAACTTTTGGAAAAGGGGCACACATTTATCAAGGAATGCTTCTTGCATATGTTGTGAAGTGATAAAGCATCAAACTTCAGGGAACTTTATGCAGCCATGCCCATGATGGGCATGATGTCATGGCACACCCATTTCATTTTGGATTGTCTCATTGTAGGGTTTTTGGAGTAAGAGGTGGTCAGAAGTGGTTTACCATTGGCTTGTTCTTTGCAGTACTAACCAGGGTTAGCTGAAGTAGCAGGGCCATTGTTTACAAAAGATCCTCCACAAATTTCACCTTTCACTACAATTCTGCAGGGCCTGCAAGATGGAGTTCTTCCACCAGACAGTCGACAGGGGAGCCACATTTAATAATTTAACATGAATTCAAGAGCCTTATCCTGGACTCCATCATGGCTATGCGTGCCGTGCCTGCATTCAATATACTATGGAGTCAGTAGTCTTACAACCACTGCTGATTGGATACCTGCTACAGTTATTATTAAAAATGATGTTTCACCATCATATCTCTATATAGCACCTTATAAATGTTTTAATAATTTTAACCTGTTTTAACCTGTTTATAACTTTTGATGTAAGCCACCCACACCCTGCCTTGGCAGGGAAGGCGGAGTATAAATCTAAATAATAAATAAATAAAACTGCTGCTGCCTTTCAAGGATTCCTCTGCCCCCTTCACCATTGGAACTGTGCTTCATAAAATATCAAAAAGCTGAAAGATCTACAAGGCCAATTCCGCACAACTGTTTTACAGGACACATGCCTCCCTCCTGGAGGGAATCTTTCATAGTCCCAATACCCAAGGAAGACAAAGACCAACAGATGCCTTCATCATATACACCCATCTCTTTGCTGAACTGCGATGCCAAAATCTTCTCCAAAATTTTAGCAAACCAGTTACAAACACTGATCTCCGATTACATCACTCTGGATCAAACGGGATTTATCCCTGACCACTCTATGATGGACAATATATGCCGTATACTGAATTTGATATCGATCAGCAAACAACAAGATCAGGATTCCTTGCTTCTCACAGTAGAGCTAGAAAAAGCCTTTGATAGTATAGAACCAGGCTATTTACAACAACAATTATCCTATCTAAACTTCGGGATGAGGTTCCGACAAGCTATCTCAACTCTCTACACAAACCCCACAGTCAAAGTCTACACCAATAATGTTTTGAGCACCAGCCAAGGGTGTCCTCTTTCGCCTCTCATCTTTGCAATGGCGATCGAACCTTTGGCCATAGCCATATGGAATAATGCCAAGACAGAAGGCATAACAATTGGCAAAGAGATCCATAAACTCAGTCTGCATGCAGACAACCTTACAATCTTCCTCTCTTCCCCAAACTCATTATTATCTGAACTTCAACAAATCTTCAAAGAGATGCAGAATATCTCTGGGCTAAAAGTAAATCTGGATAAATCACAAATAGTACTTCTCCATATCACCAAGGACACAGAAGAAAGAATAAAATGCTCATTTCCAGACAAATGGATACACACACAGTGGAGATGCCTTGGTGTCTGGATACCCACAGATATGACAGACCTGATCCCTTGTAATTTTAACAAAACTTTTCAGGAAGTAAAAAAACAAATGAAAGCATGGAACCATATGAACCTGTCTTGGGTGGACAAAATCAGCATGATTAGGAGCTTCATCCTTCCAAAAATTTTATTTTTATTTTGGGCTTTGCCAGTGTCAATTTCCAGAAAGGACCTACATAAATGGCAATCGGAAATCAACAAGTTCTTCTGGAATTACAAAACTCTGAGAATTCAGTCTACCATGTTGAGACGTCCCACAGCTGAAGGGGGACTGGGGATCCCAGACCTGATGGCTTACTATGAAGCAGTTAACCTAGCATCCACTGTAAGGATTTTAAACAGCAGTTCGGTCCTAAAGTGGCAGCAAATAGAGGAATGGACATTAGGCACGATTCCATTAGCGCATATCTACTGGAACCTTCCAAAAGACAGACCTGTCTCAACGTTTAGCAATCAATTTCTTACTGGTTCCCTAGTGATCTGTGACAAGCTCCAGAGCAGAACGCTTCCACAGAAATCACAATTCTCTTATTTTCATAATTAAAGTTGGTTCTTACCAGGAAAAGACTATAAGGCTTTCAAAACCTGGAGGGAAGGAGGTCTCACTCGTCTTGCTGACCTGAACAACAAAGGGAAACCATACACAAAGATACAACTGGAAAAAATGATAGGTGAAAAAATACCCTGGCTCCAGTAACTGCAGGTCTCCCATCTGCTTAATACCTATCTCAAGTCCAAAGATTACACACAGCCATTCTCTACATTTGAAGAACTATTAAAACACAGGTCTGGAATGAAAGGCCTGATCTCGAAGTTGTATAAGATAGTGCTGTCAACCTCAAAACCAGTCTCTCCTAGGACATGATCATTATAGCAACAGGACTGTCAAGACCATCTACAACAAACTGATTGGGATCGTATCCTGGAATCCTCAAACATCACCTCAAAAATTTTTAGCATCAGGTTTAACTCTTTTAAAGTCCTGCACTGCTGGTACTTGCCCCCAGCAAGGCTACACAGAATTAATCCAACATAACAAAAGCATTGTTGGAAGAAATGTGGCCTAGTAGCAGACTATATCCCTTGCTGGTGGCACTGCACAATAATAAATGAATCCTGGAAACACATTTCTACACAGATCAGCCTAATTACAGGACTCCACTTACCCTTCCATCCGGAAACGTTCCCGTTAGACGCCTGGTTTGACATTCCCGAAAATAAAGGAAAAAACACTTTAGTGCAAACCTTAATAGTGACTGCCAGAATTTGCATTGTGCAGAAATGGAGAGACACTTCTGGCCCAACTATCCAATTATGACAGAATAAGTTATGGGAACACTTTGTGCCCGGCAAAATTACCCCAACGGGAAACGACAGCACTATCAACGGACAACAAATGCTTTTTCAAGCGATTTGGTCTCCAATAGTATCTTATCTAACTGAGGGGGGGTCATTCCTAATAATAAGTATTACCAGAATCGACTGTGCTTTTAAATTGCAATGAGTGAAATGTATATAAGGCAATGTAGTCTTATGGTTAATACTCCATTTATGGCAAAGTTAGCAAGTCTTACCCAACTGTTTCAAAGTTATGTTAATCATGGTTGCTTGGTCCTGTTTTTATGGAAAAATTGAAATAAATTTAATTTAAAAAATTAAAAAATTCCTGGGAAAAAGGGAACTGTTGGTTCTCTTCTGCTGATGTGGCTGTGGATCCCTGAAGGGGGTGGATGCATCTTAGTCTGGTATCTCAGCAGTGACCATTCTACTTATGGTATTGCTCTCAGGTTTGCTAACTTGCACAAACCCCCTCACTGCGTTAAGGTGTGCATCCAAGAGAGGGTCTCAGTCTTAGGACAAAGTAAAGTATGAAGAGTAAGAGAAGTCTCTTCTGTAATGATCTACAGATCAGTACTTGGGAACCGAGGCATGACTCCAGAATGGATGTGTTACACAGATGGAAATCTGTAGCATTCCAGTGTTATGTCTGCTATATGCATTGTTCCTGTGCTTAATTCTGACCCGTCCGAGCTGCTAATGAATCAAAGTCTGAAAAGGCGAATCAAAGTTATTTCAGTTGCTTGTATTACTGTCCTTGACATTTCCCACATATGGCAATATCTAGTGAGACTAGTTATAATATATTTGAATTCTTTATTGCCAAATCTGGTATCCAGCATTCAGAGGAACTCTGCAGGTGTTATTTTTGTGTTAAGGTCCAAGGTGATGTCAGGGCAGTCTGATCTGGAAATGCCCTATAAAATTTGATAGAGGAAACCATCTGGATTTGGAGTCTATTGCTTTTCTACAGTGTGGAACAACTTTTTAATGCTCTAGTCTCCCAATTTAGATCTTGAATGAAATTGATCTTCTCCTTTGAGTGGATCCAAGTTTTCTCTCAAGCAGCTGTTTCTTTCTATCCCCCGCTCACCTTAGAGGGGTAGGCAGTAAATTTTTTTCTGCAAAAAAAAAGAGAGCAGAATCTTTAAGTGCTCCTCAGGAACTTTTAGGAATGTCACAGGCTTCTATTTAACTACCACATAGAGCCTGTTTACTCTCTTCCTCGTAAATTCAAGCTGCCTTTACCATGGAACATTTGGCATTTGAAGTTTTGTGCTATCTGCCAAACCTCCAGTATTCGAGACCAGGTGGAATGGGATTTAAAACAACAACAACAACTGACACTTGTTCAGACCAAGCACACATAACAGACGTGGCATTGAAGGTGGCTAGAATCTCCCTGGGGGTTGCATTTGGGCAGTATGGCACTGCCAAAATAATTTCTTACAGAATTACATTTATTTATTTTTATTTACATTTATAGTCTGCCTTTCTCACTGAGACTCAAGGTGGATTATACAGTGGAAGTTGATTCAGTCAACAGGATGGGACATCCAATAAGCAATGTAATAAGGTTAGGATTGCTTGTATTCCACTGAAAGGGATACACTGACTATGAGCATTCACATACCCATAGAATATATCACAGCTGGCTGCTTCTTTTTTCACATGGTATGTGTGATAAAGTGAGTGTCCCAGGTCTATATGGGATGTTCTCCAGAAGCAGCAAAAGAGGAAAGATCCTTCTCATGCTTCCTATTCTCTCTGTTTCCTTGACATGTCTGAAAGATAAAAATATCTATTTTCTCCATTTCCAAATGACAGGAAGCATGGAGAGACGAAATAACTCATGCTTCTTGTCACAGTATTTCTGGAGAGTATCAGAAGAGGCTGTGCTGGGGCTCTGAAATGCATCTTACTCTTAACAGATTTATAAACTGGGTTTTCACATTTTTCATCATGAAGGTGGACGTATGAAATGGCACTAGTTCCATTAAAATCTAGAGTAACCTCAGTAATATACTCCTGTCTTGCACTGCTATCATAAAGTGGAACTAGCCCTTACAAAAGATATTGAGATTTCCTACTCTAAGTTGAGACTGTGTGATTGGCCCAAGGTCACTCGGCAAGCTTCCATGGCAGAGAGGGGATCTGAACCTGAGTCTTCCAGGGCCAAACTACATGTGGTGGTGTATTCATGGCTGCCATGGGGATGCCACTGCTATTTTAAAGTTATTTTAAAATGCCATGAGGGCATGGTCCTGATCAAGCCTGCAGCAAGCTGAGCAGCAATTGTTCCCCCCTTATCAAGTGCCGAGTGGGCAATCAGGAGCCCATCAAGTGCCAAAACAGCTGCTCCCCCAGCTGGGAAATGGGGAAGTGTTACATTGCCACTCTCCTCACAGCATTTTTAAATCACTTTAAAATGGTGACGGCATTGTCTAGTTTGGCCTTCAGATTCTAATGGTGCAGAAGACAAATAACAGTGGACCCAATCATTTTTATTGAATGAAAATCAGTGAATGTAATATTTGAAATCTCAAGGACCCTTCTGTAGGAAGAGTGAGTAGTAATTCTCATGTTAGCATTTTCATTCTTATAAGTACACCCACAATTAACTCCCAGGATACTGGAGTATCTGGGAAGGATTTGTGGTCCTTGCACCTAAGAGGGCAGGAAGGAGGTGAGGCAAAACCACTGAACATGCAAGAACCAGACAGCACCTTGTTGAAGTAAAATGGTCACAACTTTATTGGTTACAGCTGGACAGAGCCTTGGTGCAGCATGGGGCAGCAGATCCTGGCATCGGCTGACCTGCCTGCTGGCTGATGAACATGCCATGCCCCAGCCTTCCTGCTGGGGGACACTGTGGGATGCGGGATTCCCCATGGCCACTGGCAACTGCATGGTTCTTTCTGTTACTTGATAGTGAGGGTGCCTCAACGTCCCCCTAGCTGGGCATGTCCCCTGCAAGCCCTCACCACAAAATCCCTCAAGGGGATCCCTGAAGGTGAGGAAAATGGGCATGCAGGCCATATTTCCCCCAAAAATGGATCTGGCCCCAAGCAGATACCACCAGAATGCAGTTGTGACAATGGAAATAAAATGGCAATATGCTGGTACAGTGTGAAAACAAGTCAGCGCAGCACAACTGTAACACTGTGATAACAGGAGGGGGGGCTAGGAAAAGCCACAAGGCCAACTGAGTCTGGCAGTGCAGCAGGGCCCCTTATAGTCAGGACAGGTGGACCAGAGGGGAAACTCCCTCTCTCAGGTCTGCCAACCTGATCCCTGCCCACCTCATAGCTACATCCGGCCATACCTGATTGACCAGGCTGGGAGAAGGGCCAATCAGGAGCCCACTGTTGCCCGGCTGCCCAGCTATGCTGCTGGCTACAGATGGCTGGAAGGCCAATGAATTGCCTTCCCTGCCTCCCCCCACCCCCCGCTGGTCCACGAATGAGGCCCCAGGTAAGTCTGGAGTCTTTGCTTATACACATGTAAATCAGAGATGGGGCTGCTGACCCTTTGCATATCACTACTATGAATGAAAGAAGCAGCCCTGAGAGAGGGAGTGTATATATGATTAGAATGTAAAACAATGTACATACAACTGAAACTACATAAAATCAAGTAATGTTTGGAACCGTGATATGACAGGAACATACCCAGGAGTCTTATCTGATAAAGTCATTTCTGTCTGATGAGGGAGCTTTAACTATCAAAAGCTTATACCCCCAAAATCTTGCTGGTCTCTAAGGTGCTAATGGACTTGAATCTAGCTCTTCTACTCGAGACCAACACATCTGCCCTTTGAAACCATTTCTGTCAACTGTCCTATCCATTTCATATTCTGCACTGATTTTAATGTGGTCCAGTAGAGTAGCCTTTTCACGACACAGGAAGAACTTTCACATAATGTTGGTTTCTTTCACACTTCCTGCAGCAAGCCTGTGAAGAAGGAATGTAGGGAGATAATGGATGCCTAGTTAGAACCAGTGTTCCCTCTAAGCTGAGTTAGTGTGAACTAGCTCTCAGTTTTTAAGCCTCTGGCTCTCACATTTTTGTCTTAGCTCTGGAAGAATGGCTCCAGAACAAACTAGTTTATGCAGCAGGCAAATCACTCACTCACAACTTCAGTGCCAGTAGCTCACAAAGTAGAATTTTTGCTCACAAGATTCCACAGCTTACCGGTACTGTCGGTTAGTGCAGTTTAGTGGTTCAAAAGTGGTTGTTGTGATCAAACGGAGTGCTGTAACTGGGCCTACCCCTTACAAAGCACGACAACTGGGCTTGGTTCTTTCCATGAATCTCTAGTTATTCTGATTATATTTAGTTGGCCAACACATGCATTATCTCTTTGGAACTTCATGGACACTTGTCTTGGGGCAGGTTGGCCTTGGCAGCATTCAGCTTTCAGTGCCTCCGTAGGCAACCAGGCAGGAAAAAAACAGTTCATTGATATTCAGAATTTAAGCATTGCACTTTTTTCCCCTCTGCAGACACCTGCATAATAACCAGATCCAGAGCCTGGGAACACAAGGCTTTGAAGGACTCCACAGCCTGGAAACTCTGTGAGTTATTTGATTTTTCTTTGTACTTACTCTAAATCACCCTCCTAGAAAGACTAGGGTAGTTGAGCAGTATATTTCTTCCACCTCATTTCTACTTCATTTGGAATATTGTATACAGTTCTAGTTCCCGTATCTCAAAAAGGAAATTGCGGAGCTGGAAAAAGTACAGAGGAGGTCAACCAATATGATAAGGGGGTTAGAGCACCTTCCCTACGAGGAAAGGTTGAAGAGTCTGGGGCTTTTCAGTTTAGAAAAGAGATTACTAAGGGGGGGCATGGTAGAGGTCTATAAAATTATGCATGAGGTGGAGACAGTTGACAATGAGAAATTTTTCTCCTTCTCCCAAAATACTAGAACTCAAGGGCATCCAATGAAGCTGATGGGCAGTGGATTCAGGACAGACAAAAGGGAATATTTCTTTACATAGAGAGTGATTAAAATGTGGAATTTGCTGCCAGAGTATGTAGTGCTGGCCACAGGAATAGACAGCTTTAAAAAGGAACTTAGATTAATGGAAGATAGGTCTATCAGTGGCTACATCAGGGGAAGGTCTCAGCCTCTATGCCCTTTTGTTGGCCCTCCAGAGGAACTGGTTGGCCACTATGTGAGACAGGATGCTGGACCAGATGGATGACTGGTCTGATCCAGCAGGGCTCTTATATTCTTATGTTCACCTCTGTGCAACTGGGTCTAAAAAGAAGACTTTTTTCAGGACCACTCACAAGACTATTCAGGGACTGATCACAGAGAGAGCTATTCCACCTTATAGCTGAGCTAGGAAGTAGTTGTGCTAACCTGTTCTCAGAGCAAACATCCTTTTTTGGATATTATTTAACAGTGTTACTTAACTCCAAAGGAATCAGGAAAACCTAGTCATGAAAGTTCCCCAGACAAGAGGGCACATGAACTGCATCTTACACCCAGGTTGTTGTTTTATTATACCAACTTGGGAAAACAAATATATGGATGAGTCTGAGGGAATCTGAGCAGATGCCGTGGAAGAACAATGGATTTTGTACATAGCTGCAAGAGCTATGACTACTCTATACCAGAGCTTTTTTTGTAGAAAACGCCCAGCAGGAACTCATTAGCATAATAGGACACACCCAACAGCAGAAGCTCATTAACATATTAGGCCACACCTTTGACAGCGCAGCTCCCTCCCAGGATCGGCTTCCCCAGGTGCCCCACGGCTTTTGGGGGCGCATGGGGAACCCGAGGGAAGGAAGGCAGTTTCTGGATCAGCTTCCCCAGGTGCCCCGCAGCTGCCTGGGGAACCCGAGGAGGGGAGGCAGTTTAAATTGCCTTCCCTCTCTGGATTGGTTTGGCTTCCCCAGGTGCCCCGCAGCTTGTGAGGCACCTGGGGAACTCAGGGTGGGGGGAAGGCCAGAACTCCGTTCCTGTGTGTTCCTGCCCAAAAATACCCGTGCTCTATACAACAAACTATATGCAGTGGGGAAAAGGCACTAGAAATGGGATGAACATAAAAGCTTTGAGATGCTAAGATGCTAGAAGTGCCCTGGAGTCTTGGCACAAAGTGGCACAAAGTGAATCATGGCAGCTCTAGAAGAAATGTTTTTAGTCTGTCCTTTCCTCATATGCCAGCACTTTTACCTACCACAAGGCATTATTGATTTAATTTTGGTCGAGCATGGAATACAAAGAATTTATTCAAGTACCACCATTAAAGACATTAAGGGGCTTTCATGTGCTTTTCTGGAAACATCTCCATGGAGATACCACAGGTGAAGAGCAAATTACATGGTCCTTTACCATCTAAAAATTACACAACCTTAATAAGGTTGAAACTGCTGTAAGAAAGAACTATATCACTTGTCCTGTCCATGAGCCAGGTGTAGTGGTTAAGAATGTGGACTCTAATCTGGGAGAACCAGGTTTGATTCCCCACTCCTTCACGTGCAGCTGCTGTTGTGACCTTGATCAGTCACAAGTTCTGTCAGGGCTGTCTGTCCTTGAAAGAGCAGGTCTCTCAGAGCTCTCTCAGCCCCACCTACCTCACAGGGTGTCTGCTGTGGGGATGGGAAGGGAAAGGAGATTGTAAGCCGTTCTGAGTGAAGGGCGGGGTATAAATCCAATCTCCTCTCTTCTTCTTCCTCTGTCCAGATGTTCCATTGCAGCGGTGTGGGAAAGTGCCTTTCATGTCCCTGAAACTGGACTTTCTTGAAGGCAAAACTCAGCATCTCTAAGAGTTAAATGCCACATCTTCACACTCAGAAAAAATAAATCTGCCTGGCTATGATGGAAATTATCTGCTTTGTATACGATGGCCCATAAAATACAAACAAACAATGAGATAAATCAGCATTCCAGAGTGTCAGACCAAAAGGTTCTTGCCTTTGGTTTCCAGAGACCTTTTCCCCCACCTCAATAAAATGTCCATGGCTATAATTACAGAATCACATTGTCAGAAGAATAAGTGGGCACAAGAGAGAAGGGAACAGGAAGCAAGAGAGAAAGAGACTATCCAAAGCATAAAAGTGTCACTCAGGGAGATAAAGCTGCCACCCAGATGTGAAAGTTTGCCAAGAACACAATGTATCTTGTTGTCCCTAGAGAATCTGAGCCAGGGATTAGGAGGAGGATAACATCAGGGAATAAGAATTCCAGACAATATACAGCATTTTTTCAGGCTATTCCCAGAGGTTCCTTTTAGGTAGGGGGGGCCAGTGAGGGATTTGTGAGGTACCTCATACTCTCCTCTCAGGGAAGTTTCCAGAGACCGCAGTTTCAGCCTTGTATGGTAGGGAAGATGGTAGTTGGCATGCACATGGTCCAAGGTGTATTAACACCTTTGACACAGCAAGAGATCTAGGCATAAATACCTTGGATCACATAGTATACCTTCGGACCAGCCTTGCTGTAATGACCCCACAACCATTGTCCTTAAATTGATCTCAGGATCACAGCAATGATTCACAACTTAGCTTGACAGCAACATTCTTGGCATACTCTGATCTGCAGCACAAAGATTATCAGATTGAAAGTCCAGAAGGTATTGGACTGTACACCAAAGGATGGTAGATTAAAATGGTAGCCTAGGAAATACATGCTTTGCACCTTTTATTACATCTTGTACCCCAGGAAGAAAGGGTGCCTCAGCACTGGCACATGATAGCAAGAATGTGATGTGAGTGTTTGATTTATGGCTGAGCTGTGGTGAGCCCCCCTCCCCACCATTTCCCTTGTGCAATTAGTTGGCAAAGTATTTCCCCCTGTAGCAACTGCTGATCTTGCTACCAAGACATCTCCTCCCATGTAAGATAACAGGAAGAAAGAGGGGAACCTCCGCGTTCTTTCTCTTTTGTGTGGTTTGGCACCTTTCCTCTGGAAATCATCATCAAGGAGCCTAGTCAGTTCAGCTAGAGATAGAAGACAATACATGCAAAGAAGAAAATGCACCACCCCAAGGGCACAGTGGTCACAAAGCCAAGCTTTATTCTAGCAAGTTGATTGATATGAGTTGGTTTTCGAAACTGCTTGCCAAGAGTTCTAACGAAACTGACATTAAATCACAGAGTTCAAGCTATCATGTGAATCAGTGTGGAAGCAAGGAAAGAATGGTCTCAGGAATGCACCAAAAGGAGACTCCAAGTTTATAGTACCAGATCTAAAGGCTGTGCTGCATGGCCAAGGGGGGGGGGGGGGACATGGTGTTCCAGAATGAGTCTCTAGCAAAAGCAGGAGGCTTGCTAAAAAATGCAATACAGGAGAAAAATAGAGCAAAAAAAAGCATACTTTATAAGCTGATAAGAAAAAAGGCAGACATAGAAATCAAGTGTTACAACTTGAACATAGCACATGAAGAAAGTTTTAGTCCATTGGCACCTTTAAGACCAACAAAGTTTTATTGTGGGAAAAAGCTTTCATGTGCATACAAACTTCTTCAGATACCCATCTGAATCTACGTACATAGCATATAACATTCTTCTTTGTGTAAGAATATACAGGAGCCAGTTTGGTGTAGTGGTTAAGTGCGCAGACTCTAATCTGGGAGAACCAGGTTTGATTCCTCACTCCTCCACTTGCACCTGCTGGATGACCTTGGGCAAGCCATAGCTCTGTACCAGCTATTCTCTCAAGGACAGTTGTCTCAGAGCTCTCTCAGCCCCACCTACCTCCCAGGGTGTCTGTTGTGGGGAGGGGAAGGGAAAGGAGTTTGTAAACCGCTCTGAGATTCCCTTGGGGAGTGAAGGGCGGGGTATAAATCCAATCTCTTCTTCTTCTTCTTCTTCTTCACAGCATGGAAATACAAAAGGACTGAATTACAGAGGTTGGACATTTTGCATTCCTTAGTGGTTGCCACCTTCATTTTGTCATCTGCATGATAACCTTTGGGCCACAATTTGTACCTCAGTGTGAAATCTACACTGTGCATGGGTTCTGTTTACAGTGTTGACATCTGCAGTGCTAAAATCTGTACCAAGTGTAGTATGTCCTTTGCCACAGCATTTCTTTTTAAATAAGTATATTCTGAAACAAAATATTTCACCCCCCTGACAGCTTCAAACACAGTGCAAGGATCAGGCAGAGCATAAAGATGCTGTGCCACAATTAACATAGTCATAGAGACAAGCAAACAGCATAGAGATTATAATTCATTTCCGATTGTCTGCATCATTGTGGGTTGCATCCAGTGATCCCCTCACACAAGGGTCACAGAACATGCAGAGAGTAATAGCCAGGGGCAGAAGAGGCAGGAAAAGTGGCTTCGTTCCCTTTGCCCTCACTGCAGACAAGCAACCTGTGTGGCTATTACTCCCATGGGTTCCATGACCCTTGAAATCAACTTTTCTGGGTCCAGAAGAGACTGCTGGGGGAAGAGCTAGAACCATCAGTCGCTGTCCATTGATGGATTGCTTCATTCAGTTCAATATTCAAAAATATTTTTATTTTCACAAGCATACAATACTTATTACATACTATCTCCAATTACATTCCTGGTGGCTGTTCTTGAAGGAAACAGTTGTCTACAGTAGTTTGCATATTATATTTGATAAGCTGGTCATCATTGTTTCCTAAAAGCAAACAAAAAAGGGGGAGCGGTGCTTTCAAACATCCCAAAATAAAATTTGAGGAAGAGCCTAAATAGATTATAAACAATCAATTGAGTGTATTTAATTGTTTGTTTAGGATATTTCTTTGCTGCTTCAAAGTCCAGCTCAAGGTGGCTTACTATTAAAATCACAATATTAAAAGACAAGCCATCAAGAAAATAACTGATTGGAATGGTCAGCTTCTTATAGTCAGCTAATTGTTTATAACCTACTTGGGCTCTTCCTTGACTTTTGCTTCTGCATGATTGTCCTGCCAAGTAGTGAAAATAATCTTAATATACTTGTTCATCTAATCCAGGGAAGCAGAGAAGACGAAGTCCCCTTCATGTGCACCCACACTAGCACAGGAGCTGCTTCTCCTGGCTAGCTGCAGTCCCACACAACTGCAATATGCAAATAGTGGAAACACACAGGAAGGGCCAGCCACCTGCAGCTGCATTGGTTGTGCCACAGGAGAAGGGGCTGCCGTGCTCCTATAGTTTTTCACTACTTGGCATGAAACAAACTGATGGCTCACTAACCAGGCATAGCATACACACTGTGGGAAGTTACCACTCAGTAAATTTACCGTGTGTCCACCTGTCAGGCAAGAAGGAGCATGCCTTTTTCCATCAAATAACATCTTAATACTAGGACTGCAGTAATCTGTCTGACTTGTGTGAGCTCCAGAGCCTTGTGGCACTTTCCTGAACTGTTCAAATAAAAGCCAAAAGCCTCAGGGCTTCTTTTCTAGACTCTTCAATAGACTTTGGGTTCTCTGTTTTTTCAGTCCTAACAGCCTCTAATTGAAGGGAATCTTTTCGCTGAGACAAAGGCCTTTTATGCATGGGTGTTTTCCCTCACTTTCACCGTGCATGTCCATCGGGTTTTCTTTGTTGTTCTGCATTGATTTTCCTCCCTTCACCACTCAATTCATTTTTGGGTTGCTGTTTCCCTGGGTTTTCTGAGATTGCTTTTGTGCCGATTTTCCCCTTGTTTCATTTCCAAGCTGAATGTAATTCAAAAGCGTACAGATCCCCCCTCTGTCCTTTTGCCACCCCTCAAAAGGCACTCCCTGCCCACATTGAGGTTGTTCCACCCACTCTGCACCTTCCGCCATCCTCCCCCCCCTTCATTGGTGTACAAGCTTTCTTCCCCCCTCATTTTTAAATTTAATTTTTTTTTACAAGCAGGATGAGTCTAGTGATATGAAACTATTTACTATGAAACTATTTATTAAAATGACGGGGGAGTTTAAAAAGAGCTGTGTTAGGTTTAGTACCCTGCTGGTCTTGACTTGAAAGGGGGATCAGAGAGGAAGCAAATGGCAGCATCCCCAGTGTAAAAAAAGATTTCAGGGCTGCATGCAAACAAAATAAAGGGGGGACCCTCAGCACGAAATGAAATTGACATTAGATGTAAAGAGAGGGAGAGACACTGGAATGGGAAGTCTAAAGCTTTGAAAATAGTTTCCCCTTAAATGCTTTAGTGAACAAAGTTGGGGGGGGGGGCATTTTTGGCGGTCTCTGGCAGCCTAACATTAAAATGGCAGCTGAGCCACATGGACCTTCTGCAAACTGCCAAATTTAAGAATCACATGGGATCGATTCATTTGGAGGCGGAGAACAATCCGCATAGGGCAGACTTTTAAAAACTGTCACAATCAGTGTGCAGGATCAAATTAGAGAATCACAAAGAGAAAACCACACAAATTTGCAAGAAAGGACAGGAAATTAGCGTCACTATGCATCTGCGCTAGAGCGTTGGCGAAAATACCCCCCCCCCCCACACACACACACATTTTTTTTCAATTTAGTGGCACAAGGCTAAAAAAAGCTCACCAGAACTTCTGCCAGAGGACTCCTCCCCCATGCAAATTGCAGCCCTGTGCAAAGCATGGTGAAGTTGCAGCCGACTTTGCAGAGGTGTGCATGCACACACATTGCCAACAATCACAGCTTGCAGTGCCAGTGTCAGTGGGTTCTACCATGCATTCTGTACACTCAACTTGTTCCCCCATATTATGAGATTGTGTGACTCCCATTTTTCACAGTGGCTGATAACACAGCAGATAATCCCCTAGGGCTCAGCAGTATGTGAAATGGGGCTTCACAGCTGCTTGTCGATTTCACAAAGTGGTCAGTTTCAACAGTGGGTTTTCCCTCTTTGCCTTCCTTCCTTTCATTCAAAAAAGTGAGGCTATATTACATGCGCAAATCCTGAACCACGAGGATTTAAACGGAAGGTGCTTGCTGGGCACTATTGTGCAGCTGTGACAGGGCAATTGTGTAATTTAAAAAAAAAAAACTTTGGACGCCACCCCCCTCATATCACAAGTGACATTCCACCCCAATTTGGAAAAGTGCAGTTTTTAAAAATAAAATGCAGTGGCAGAATATGTACACCAGAGGGAAAAGAATGGTGCATAAGGTGGGGACAGAATCTGAAATCAAGATTAAAGGCTTACTGCTCTGAAAATCTGCAGTCAGATGTGCATGCGTGATGGGCCAAACAGTCAAGACAGGAGCTGTGATGTACTATTGGTATTTAAGGAGACAGCACCCTCTTAAGAAAGATCTAATAACACAAATATGTAAAATAAGGGTGTCATATCAAATGAGCAGTCTCCATTAGAAAACAACATGCAAGCTTCCTTCTCTCTAGATTAAAGGAATAAAATTCACTAAGGACAAAACAAAGTAGAAGCTGTGTTGCAACCCAATACTTTGAAAAGTGCTTTTATATAGATAGAATGGTCAAGCTAGAGTCAAAGCAGACTGTCAGAATCTTAATTTGGAACATTTTCCATTAGTTCTTTTAAACTTTTATCTTTGAAGGAAACAAAATTCACTTGCCACACAATCCCTTGTAGGTGTTAGAAATCTCACAGTACAAAGCAGACAGTAATGAATAATGTTTGTGCCATGATTCTGCAAGGCAAAAAACATCATGACTGTTTGGCCGATAGCAGCAATGGCTGGAATGGTTAGTACTTGCTCAGAAACATTGTTTCTGCCTCTACTACTTGCATATGAGGTTATAGCAGCACGGTATTATACCACTGTTGTGCTGATGTTCTGCCAGTATACTTCTGGGGCAGGGTGGGTTCATGCAGTGTGCTTACTTATCTTGTACCCCCGAGGGGCAGACATTGTTATAGGAGGAAGGGCTGTTGAGCCAATACACAGCAGGTGCATGATTCAGTGGTTGGGGTGGGATGGAGGAGAGACATTTGCAGCAATCCAAGCTGGCGCTGGGGATCTGCCTCCCTTGCTTATCTGTATGGGAACAGTTCTTGTATCCCCAGTCAGAGGAGTGGAGGTTCCAGGTTCTGAAGTGGAGCATCTGTAAGGGTTCTGAGCAGAGCAGTGTTAGACATATGCTGTAATAAAGTTTGCTCTCACCCTTGGCTGTTTAGGCAAAGTGCTGCTTTTCTTCCTGCTAAGTGATGGCAGTAGCAGTGCAGTTCAAGTTGTCTGAATGGTATGCAATACTACTTAAGTGAGCACCCTGGGACATCATTTTGATGGTGAAGGGTTAACCCTGAGACCAGGCCTGTGGCCTCAGTGCCACCATGGACCTGGGACAGGAAGCCCTTCACTGATGTCATTATCCTTTACCCATAGACCTTGTGGCTAGGGGAACAGAAAGTGGCACATCTCCCTTGAACATGATGAAGGCTTGGCAAGGAGGAGCCTCAGCCATAGGTATGTGATGGCTCAAAGCTCTGTGCCATGTTGGCCTCGCCTGTAAATTCAGGGATGCACAAACAAGAGGAGACCTGATGCTTTTGCATCCCACTAATGTCCCACACTGTGTTTGGGTTTGGAATGGGGTTTTGGCCTGTGGGTGCCACAGATTCCCTTTGATCAATGGAAGCAAAATAAATAAAGTTGGCCCTTTTTATTACTTAACAGAAGACATTTGCTCTCCTTATTCTGGGCCTACCTGCGAGTCCCCTTGTGTGTTCTAAGCATGCCCAGTGTCCGACCTGAAACCATGCTGTGTGCCCTTATCACCTCAGATATGGATGTCTTGGCTGGGGTTTCTATGGTGCTTAGGAGAGCTGTAATTGGCTGCAGACACTGTCCTAAGCTGCACAGCGGCTGTGTAGGCATACTGGAAGACAGGCAGGAGTATCCAGTAGGGGTGTTAATACTTGTGTCACTATTTCTGCCAATGTGGTGTGATGCTAGTGCTCGAGACTGAGTAGGCTTAGCATACCAATTAAGCCAAATCCTTCCCTGGCATGCCCTCATCTCAGCCCATTTCTAGCCACTATGCTGGTGCAGTGTCCGCAGGTCAGGCACTATGTGGGCATATCCAGGGGTCATTTGCACTGCTCGGGGAAGCCGAGGAGGGGGCGGGGCTTGGTCATGTGCCCACCCCCTGGGCTCCTCACTCCCGGAGCTGCGCTCCTGTGCGCTCCCGCTCCAATGGACCCCTGGGCATATCTACAGATGCACCATGGTATTTCCAAGTCAATCTGGTTTACCTGGCTGCTATCTTAAGCAGTTTACAGATTGTGAAAGACATCAAGCTCCTTTGTATGAACATTCACTTAAAGCTGTATAGACTTCAGTAAACAGAAAGGTTGTGTGATCTGAAACAGCCTTCTCAACTCATTTTGCCTGTTAGTGTCTTGATTTTGTGAGGGTATTTTCAGACATTCATCATTTTGGCTATTAGTGTCTTGATTTTGTGAGGGTATTTTCAGACATTCATCAGTTTGTTTCAGTTGACACAGAAGATGAAAGTAGTTGAGGCAAATGAGTAACAAGAGGGACTGTAGGTTGTTCTGTAAAGAAGTCTTTCTACCACACTGCAGGAGCGATATACTTGGTAGACTCCCAGATTGAAGATTCCTGCTCCAAATATCTCAATGTTTGAGAATAATATTCCAATTTAAAATTCTGTGTTATTATAGTAATCTAGTCAAGCCTAGTAGAAGTGCTACTGCCACATAATTTTAAAGCTAAGATTTAACAAACTTAAGAATATAATAAGATCCATGCTGGATCAGACCAAGAACTCAGCTGGTCCAGTGTTCTGTTCCCACAGTGGCCAACCAGCTATCTTTAGGAAGGCCACAGGCAGGAAGACTGCAACAGTATCATCCTGCCTGTGCTGTCCAGCAACTGATTTAAAGAGGCAGATTACCTCTGGTACTGGAGGGATTAGATAGCCATCATGATTTGTAGACACTGATAGCCCAGTCCACCATGGATTTGCCCACTTCCCTTTTAAAGCTTTCTGATATTTTCGTCAGGCTATCCACTACCACCCTTAAGGCCCCTATCTTGGTCTGTTGCTGCCAGCTCAGATCTCATCAGTGTATTTGTGAAGCTCTGATTGTTTGCCCCAATATACCATTCCTTTAAGCTTGCTCACATTGACTCTCATTTGCCATTTTAATGCCCACTCCCCCAGTTTGAAGAGATCCTTTTTGAGCTCTTCGCAGTCTGTTTTTATCGTAACCACTCTAAATAATTTGGCGTCATCTGCAAAGTTGGCCACCTCACTACTCACCACTAAGCCCAGGTCATTTATGAACAAGTTGAAAAGTAGCAGTCCCAGTCAGACCCCTGAGGGACCCCGCTATTCACATATCTCCATTGCAAGAACTGACCATTTATTCCTACTTTCTGCTTCTGTTTTTTTAAGCCAGTTTCCAATCCCTGAGAGGACTTCTCCTCATCCCATTTGCTTAGGAGTCTTTGGTGAAGGACTTTTCTCAAGCATTCTGGAAATCCAAATGAACTATGGCCAATCCTCCCTCTAAGCTGTGGAGTCCTGTGAGCAAAAACTCTACTTTGTGAGCTACTGGCATTAAAGTTGTGAGCAAGCAATTTGGCCACTGCATAAATTAAGTTTGCTCTGGAACCATCCTTCCTGAACTAAGACAAAAATGTGTGAGCCGGAGGCTAAAAAACTGTGAGCTAGCTCACACTAACTCAGCTTAGAGGGAACATTGAGCTGCAGTCACACACATTAAATAATCCACTTTCAAACCACTTCCAGTCTACTTTCCAACTGGATTTTAGCGTGTGAACTGGCAAAATCTAGTTGGAAAAGTGCATTGAAAGTGGACTGAAAGTGGATTATTTGGTATGTTTGACCACTACCGGCTCATTCCTATCCACATGTTTATTGACATGCAAACTCACAATTACGAATTGTCTTTGTGGCAATACTGTTTTAACATACACTTTTACGAAGTATTTTTACTCATTCTAACTGAGAAAACATTCCTTTATTCCAATTTCCCTCCTCTCCCTCATAAAATCTCCAGTTTTTCCATGTCAGGCCTTGGGAATAGCTTTTTTTCCTGAACTTTTTCCCATTTTTTTTCCTGGGGTTTCACATCTCTATTTCAAAGAAAGGTGATTATCTTAGGCTAGGCATGCACACCTGGTGACTCACCAAACAACAGGCAACCCACAAGTCATACAGTTTGAAAAACTCCTGGCTTGGCTCCTAAGGAACCATGAACAGAGGGAAGTTCAAGGAAGAGGGGGGGGTTCTACCTCTCCCTTCCTAGTACAGTCTCATGTCTCCCATCAATCTGCTTCTGTGGATCAGGGAACCCTTGGGAATGGTATGGAATGTGGAGAGGGGAGCTGCAGCAAGAAGGGGGAAATACCGTAAATCTGTTCTATGAATAGGCATTCAAAGAAGAGCTTGTACAAGGGAGGGATGATTTTTGCTGATTCCCTGCTCAGTTGCAGCTTTCATGTTGTGATGTTCCTTTTTGCTTGTCAGTCAGGAATAGGGTACTCACTCAGGTTCCTGCTCGTAGGTTCACATACAGCAGAGAGAAGTGCATTCAAAGCAGCACTCATTTATTAGCAAGAGGATACAGGGATGGGAGCAACTGGTTTCAGGATGAGGGAGCTCATGCTGTCTATTATTCTGACTAACAAACAGAACTAACTGAGCAGGGTCTCCACCCATGAGACCAAATACACACACAAACATCAGAGGGGAGAACAGTGTTCCATTGTAATTCATACAGTAAATGCACCACATGTGCCGAGTCCCATGTCATTCAAAGGGCTCCCTAATCCTCAGGAACAACTTCTTGAGAAATTTCCCCACAGTGGGAAGGCTAATGAAGCCAATATCCCTTCAGTGAATTTCACTCTCATGGTTTCTTAGTATCCAAGCCCATCTTCTTGTAGTCCCAAGTCAGCAAGCAAAAACTGGAGATTCTTTGTACCCTTTGGTGACTGACAAGCTGGTGGTTGAAAAGGCACTTTGGATGGAACAGAGAACAGGGAAGAAAAATTTAACTTTCAATTATATTCAACCCTTTGGCAGAAGCCAGTCAGGCAAGACACAGAATACCTTTGCAATATAGCTAACACAGGTACAAATATTAGTAATACCAGCACCATAAATCTTCCATCTCAGTGACCTTATATTCTATAACTACCGGCCGGTTTCCAACTTGCCCTTTTTGGGCAAGATTTTGGAGAGAGCGGCGGCGATTCAGTTGCAGGGCTTTCTGGATGACACTTCTGTGCTAGACCCGTTTCAGTCCGGCTTCCGACCGGGCCATGGGACGGAGACAGCACTGGTCGCCCTCACAGATGACCTCCGGCGGCATCTGGATCGGGGCGGCATGGCGGTGCTGGTGTTGTTAGATCTGTCGGCCGCGTTTGACATGGTCGACCACCAGTTACTGGCCCACCGCCTCGCCGATACGGGGGTTCAGGGGCTTGCCTTACAGTGGCTTGTCTCCTTCCTCCAAGATCGGGGACAAAGAGTGGTGCTAGGGGAGCGGACGTCCCAGAGGCACCCACTGGTATGTGGTGTGCCCCAAGGGGCAGTCCTATCCCCGATGCTATTCAACATCTATATGCGCCCTCTTGCCCAGATTGCCCGGAGGCACAGACTGGGTTGTCATCAGTATGCGGATGACACCCAGCTGTATCTGTTGCTGGGTGGCCAGTCTGGAGCTACCCCAGAGGACCTGGAGCGGGCGCTTCAGGATGTAGCGGGCTGGCTTAGGCTGAGCCGACTGAAATTGAATCCAACGAAGACAGAGGTCCTGTGCCTGAGTCGGAGCGGCTCGGGGGTGGGGACCCCATTACCAGCCTTCGGGGGGGCTCCACTGGTGCCAGCCCTGAGGGTTCGGAGTCTGGGGGTGCTCCTGGATGCCTCCTTGACTATGGAGGCCCAGGTAGCAGCCACTGCCAAGGCAGCCTTCTATCATCTGAGGCTGATTAGGCAGTTGGTTCCCTTCCTTGAACGCAAAGACCTGGCTACAGTGATCCACGCAATGGTCACCTCGAGACTTGATTATTGTAACGCTCTCTACATGGGGCTGCCCTTGTCCCAGCTCCGGTGGCTGCAGCTAGTGCAGAATGCCGCAGCCAGGCTGCTGATGGGCCTCTCTGTGAGGGACCACGTCCAGCCTGTGCTGAGGGCACTGCACTGGCTGCCTATAGCATACCGGATCCGGTTCAAGGTGCTGGTTTTAACCTTTAAAGCCCTTTATGGCCAGGGGCCTGCCTACCTAAGGGACCGCCTTTCCCCATACATACCCCAGAGAGCACTACGGTCAGGCACGCAACACCGCCTGACCCTTCCTGGACCGAGAGAGGCCAGGCTGGCTGCCACTTGGAATAGAGCCTTCTCAGTGGCGGCCCCCTACTGGTGGAACGAGCTCCCGGAAGACATCAGGGCCCTGCGGGACCTTATGCAGTTCCGCAGGGCCTGCAAGACGGAGCTCTTCCGCCAGGCTTTTGGGGCCGCCGCTGGGGGAAATGGCCATTGAGAGATGGCCCGGAACAACAGTTAATGGTAGCCTCCTGGCCAGGGAAAGCTGTCGTTGCCCTGGTGCTAATAGTTAGATCGCCAACTATTATATCTGTAATTGCCGCCAACTGAAACTGTAATTGAAACTGCACTGTATTTTAATGTATTAACTTATATTTTGTATATTGTTTTTAAATGTTGTGAGCCGCCTAGAGCCGCTATGTCAGTCAGGCGGGATATAAATCTAAATAAATAAATAAATAAATAATCAGAAGTTCCTAAATCTAAAATTGCAAGTTTATAGATGACCTGAAAGTCTCCTAGACTGATTTTCAGATTCACCAGCTAGATCCAAGCCAGGATTGCTCACTTAAACAGAGCCTAATCCTGTAGTTATTACAAAAATATGTTGCTCATGCACAAAATAATGTATTTAATAATGAATTAGAAAAGCAGTTTTGATTTTTTTTTCTCACCCACCTTGCCCCAATCCTCTTTTTTTCTTCTGCCTGAATGCGTAGCTTGTTCATACTTTAGATGTATGAAATAACTTGCTTGCCCTAATCCCCCTATCCCAAAGCTCTTCATGATTCCCCTTCAATCTGTTTATTTCCAGCATTTATTCTGTTTAGGCTCTCTGAATATTCCTTTCAGGCTTATGGTAGCACTTCATGAGAAAAGATCCTTAGTGCTGCAGGTCATTGCTCTAGGTGGTGGTTTAAGCTTATTGGATTTAGGGAAGCTTATCCGAGTACTCTCTGGACATTTTGCTTCAGCCAGTATAAACCTGAGCCAGCTCCTTCTCCACACACACCATGGTCCCAATCCAAAGTGAGCACCATGCATATGGGAACTGAGAAACACCCACTCACTTCTGATTAGTGTATAGGGTGTGTGGCAGAACCAGCTCTGGTTTGCTGCACTAGGAACCTGGCTTTTAAATGCAGCCCATCACACTCCCTTCAGCTGTCCAGGCCAACCCTATGGTCAATGGCTGCTTCCTTAGTTGAGAGTCCTGCCTGCTCTCATGGCCGCAACACCCAAGGAAAAGAGACCTCCTTCCTTCTGCAAGGAAGTTTCATCATATCTGTTTCTCCAACTGCTGACCAGGTCACACGAGGTCAAAGAGGGTTTTCCTGGAGATCTCCAGGATATTTTGTTTCTGGAGTCCTTCTAGCATTTTGTTCCTCCACATCTCTGTTCCTTGCTAGGAGAACGGGAAGAGCTTGACCCACCCCTTATCTCTCCTGCTAGTTCTATTAGGATTTGTATGAAGGTGAGTTGAGGTATGTCTGGGAAGCGATTGAACTGACTTCCTTCTTCTCCTGCCTGTTCTCTGCCCAGAGGGGGGAAAAACTCTGTTAAAACATAAAGTGGAGGTTTGGCTCCTTTCAGACCTTCCAGGGAAAAATGCATTTCTTCACTGGGTGTATACTTCATAATGTGTAAATTGGCCCTTAAAGTTGTGAGGCTGTGGAAGAAGGTAGCTTCTCCACCTTGGTTGTCTGAAGCCAATTTGTGAATATGCGTTCCTGTTCAAGGAGTAGGACCCCCTTTCCTATGGATGCATGTCTAGAATACAAGTATGCCAAACACATAGTTGTATGGGACATTAGCACTGCTTTATCTACAAGCAGGGGTCCTTTCCTAAAAAAAGAGGTGCAGGAGCTCATTAGCATAACTTATTTGCATATGCCACACCCCCTGATGTCACCAGAAGTGTCAAAAGGTCACACATCCCTGATGTCATGGGCAGTGTGTCAGAAGGCAAGAAGGGAGGGAGTGAGGGAGGGGGAAAGAAGGAAGGAAGGAAAAGAACAGGAAGGAAGGTAGGTAGGTAGGTGGGGGAGAAAGAGAGAAGAAAGAAAGAAAGAAAGAAAGAAAGAAAGAAAGAAAGAAAGAAAGAAAGAAAGAGAGGGAGGGGGAAAGAGAGGGAGGGAGGAAGGAGGGAGGAAGAAAGGAGGGAAGGAAGGAAGAAAGGAACAGTAAGGTAGGTAGGTAGTTGGGGGGAGAGAGAGAGAAGAAAGGAAAGGAAGGAAGGGGGGAGAGAGGGAGGAAGGGAGGAAGGAAGGTAGGTAGGTAGGTGGGGGAGAGAGAGAGAAGAAATAAAGAAAGAAAGAAAGGGAGGGGGAAAGAAAGGAACAGGAAGGTAGGTAGGTAGGTGGAGGGAGGGGGGCGCTTCTCCCCTCACTGGGGCTGGTTTCCCTCCCACCCCCCCCTTGCTTGGGCCTGAGTGGCATTAAGCCACTCAGGCCCGGCTTCTCCCTCCCTTGTGCCCGGGGAACAGGTGAGTGGGGGAGGGAGGAGGCTTCAGTGAGTGGGGGAGGGAAAGGGCTTCTCCCAGGCGGGCGGCGCTTGCCGCCAGGCCCGGGATAGATCAAGGGGGGAGGGGGAGGGGCTTCTCCCGGGCTGGCGGCAAACGCCGCCAGGCCTGGGAAAGATCAAGGGGGGGGCGGGCCTGGAAAGGGGGGGGCGGGCGGGAAAGATCGGGGGGGCATGGCGCGGAACTCGCTCTCCTCGCGCTTCCGCCGCCTGGACATCGACCAGTTCGACGAGAACCGCTTCGTGGAGGAGCCCGACGGGGCCGACACCGGCACTGGGACTGGCGCCTCTGAGACTGCCGCCAGGCCCGGGAAAGCTCTGGGGGGGGGGCGAAGGGCGCGCCCGGGAAGGGTCTGCTGGGGGGAGGGAAGGGTGAGCTGGGGGGAGGGAAGGGGCTTCTCCTGGCCGGCGGCGCTTGCCGCGCGGCCAGGAAGGATCTGCTGGGGGGGTGGGAAGGAAGGGCCTTATCCCCAGGCCGGTGGCGCTTGCCGCCGGCCTGGGAAGGATGAGCGGGGAGGAGGCTTTTTTCCGGCTCCGCGCCGAAGTGCGGGCCGGGAAAGCGAGCTGGGGGGCGGGGCTTTATCATGTGCCCGCCCCCCAGCTTCCCCTCTCCCGGAGCGGCGCTCCAGCGCCCCCGGCCCCAACGGAGCCCTGTCTACAAGTATAGTATTTACAAATTAATTCCAGATGTTAACAAGGATAATTGTAACAAATGGATAGGAATCTTGGAATATAGAAGCATCATTTTAATACCAGAAATGGATCACAAGTTAAAATCCTCCATGTTGTTATGCCCATTCTCCTTCTGAGCACTGTTGATTGTCACACACTGAAGCTGCCCTTCATTAGGCCTTCCTCTAGCTGAGTCTTGGACCAGAGAATGCCCGCCACTGGATATGTCCAGTTTTATAGTTTATGCCTTTGAGATAGCTGCAAAGTGATGTTTGGTGCCTGATATACTTGTTTGGTGCCTGATACAGTTTGACAGATGTTCCTGGAATGTAATTGTTGGTTCTGATTATGTTTTAAGGTCTAAAAAGAATTAACTGCTGATTGAATTTCATTCATGGATAATGTCCATGTTTCAGTGTCAGAAGCAAGCAGCCTGTTCAGTTTTAAAGGCCACATTAGAAATCACGGTTGAGTTGGAAAGGTTCAGAACACTTGTATATTATATATCACCATAAACTGATAGTCTTCTGAGGAATTTGCTTTAAATCACTGAGATCTGTCTTACTTCTATGAAAAGTCAGAATTAGTTGACAAACATGATATTGCTTCCAAAGGAGCAACTAGATGTCCTAGAATAAAACTAACATTTAAAAAAATGTGGCTGAAGGCTGACTATGCCATGGTTAGCTAAAAACTTTCTCAAGGGCCTTGAAAACCTCTTCATCGCGGAGGTAGGATCAGCAAGTGAGAAGAGGCAGCTGTCACTGCTGATGCTAGCTACTGGTTGTCACTTGCCCAAGTGGTTGAACAAGTGTCCAATAGCAGCCAAGAGGTACTCACCCCAGGCAGGAACAAGGGCAGCAAGGGAGTTCCCACCAGTGAGTGAGCCTGTGGCTGGCTAGCAGCTAGGAGCACCATCCAGTGCCAGTACAAGAACGGGGGGAAGTAGGAGGCTGTCCAAGCAAGGGAGTGGGAAAGTGGTGGGCCATGTGATGGCTGGCCATGTGACGGAGAGCAGCAGCCAATGCCAACATGGCTGTGGCTGAAAGGAGTGAGACTCAAGGAGGGGAAAACAAACTTGGCCCAAAAACCGGAATCAAGAACCACAAGGGTAAGAAAGAGGTCTAGTATAGGGCCAATATTAAAAACCTAGTTAAAACTTAGACAAAAATACATGTATCTATTAGAAAGGTAGTTACACATATCTTTGTCTTGTGTCTATTGCTCTTGCTGCTTAAGTACGTAATATAGCCATTTTCACTACACTGTAAGTTAAACAAATATTTGATTATTCATATTCATATTCGATTTTCTTTTTTTCTTTTTTTTTACAGCTTTCCATTTCTTGGTCCTGTATTAATTTATTGGTTATCTTACTGTAATGTGTTATATTGTAACATGTGTACTTTAAATTGTTTGACCTCTGAAGAAGGCCCCCAATAGGGCTGAAATGCATCAGGCCATTTGTATTGGCCCTTGTGTTCAGGCCACATGAACTTTTCTAAGAGGCTTTCATTGGACCCTTATTTGTTTTTAACTACCTTTCTAATAAATACATGTATTTTTGTGGCTGAAAAGAGCCAGCAAACAAATGAATGGGCAGCCAGTGAGTAAGCAGGTGTGCAATCAGGCAGTGGTGGAGACAGTAGTCAATGCCTGCCTTCTCTCCTTCAAAGACAGATGAGGGAGAGGAAGAGCAGAAGCTGCGTGAAGGTAAAGGAAACAGGTCCTCCATCTTTGCTTCTGCCACAAAAGAGAAAGCAGATGCCTCTCTTTGGGCCATACAGTGATAACAGCAGCTTGTTGGAGATCAACAGTAGGCATTCCAAGGATTTTGGAGTCCCAGCAGCTGCCAAGGATGCCAAAGTCTGATACTAGCCCTACCTCAGGCACTTTAAGGTGCTGCGTAATAACAACTTCCATGGTGTGTTTGTCACTGCACTGTATCTTCAATTGTCTTTGGTGTCTAGTTGATTTCCTTAGTTTAGTCTGAAGTCAGTTGCAACCTAGAATGTTGCATTGGTGGAAAACATACAGTCTGCGCTATGAAGGAAGGCATTTACAACCCTGTGGTTCCCCACCCCTGTTTGTATGTTATGTACATGTTATTTATAGTCTGTCTTTCTCACTGAGATTCAAGGCATATTGCACAGTGTAAGTCAACTGCAGTTAATAGGATGGGGGACATCCAATAAGCAGTGTGTTTAGGATTAGGACTGCAGAAATTAAAACCAAGTAAAAATCTGGAACAAGTTGAAACACAGCATAAGTATTAAAATGGCATATTAAACAATGCAGAAATTACATAACAGGGTTAATACCCACAGCAATAGATAATACCAGGGGTCCTTTTGTAAAAAAAAGAGGTGCAGGAGCTCATTAGCATAACTTATTTGCATATGCCACACACCCTGACGTCACCGGAAGTGTCAAAAGGCCACACATCCCTGACATAATCAGCAGTGTGTCAGAAGGCAAGAAGGGAGGGGGAAGGAAGGAAGGAAAGGAACAGGAAGGAAGATAGGTAGGTAGGTGGGGGAGAGAGAGAGAGAGAAGGAAGGAAGGAAGGAAGGAAGGAAGGAAGGAAGGAAGGAAGGAAGGAAGGAGGAAGAAAGAAAGGAGTAGGGAGGAAGAAAGGAGGGAGGAAGGGGGGAAGGAAGGAAGAAAGAAAGGAACAGTAAGGTAGGTAGGTAGGTGGGGGGAGACAGAGAGAAGAAAAGAAGGAAGGAAGGGGGGAGAGAGGGAGGAAGGAAGGAAGGAAGGAACAGGAGGGTAGGTAGGTATGTGGGGGAGACAGAGAGAAGAAAGGAAGGCAGGAAGGCAGGAAGGAAGGAAGGAAGGAAGGGAGAGGGTAAGGAAGGGGGAAAGGAAGGAACAGGAAGGTAGGTAGGTAGATGGGGGAGAGAGAGAAGGAAGGGAGGGAGGGAGGAAGGAAGGGAGAGGGGAAGGAAGGGGGAAAGGAAGGAACAGGAAAGTAGCTAGGTAGGTGGGGGAGAGAGAGAGAGAAGAAAGGAAGGAAGGGAGAGGGGAAGGAAGGGGGAAAAGAAGGAACAGGAAGGTAGGTTGGTTGTTGGGGGGAGAGAGAGAGAAGAAGGAAGGAAGGGAGGGAGGGAGAGAGGAAGGAAGGGGGAAAGGAAGGAACAGGAAGGTAGGTAGGTAGGTGGGGAAGAGAGAGAGAGAAGAAAGGAAGGAAAGAAGGAAGGAAGGAAGGGAGAGGGGAAAGGAAGGAACAGGAAGGTAGGTAGGTGGGGGGAGAGAGAGAGAAGGAAGGAAGGAAGGGAGGGAGGGGCACTTCTCCCCCACTGGGGCCGGCGTTTCCCTCCCTCCCCCCCCTCCGCTCTTGCTTGGGCCCGAGTGGCTTCACGCCACTCGGTCCGGCTTCTCCCTCCCTTGCGCCCCCCTCCCGCGGCCACAGGAGCAGTGAGTGGGGGAGGGGGGCTTCTTCCCAGGGCCGGCGGCGCTTGCTGCGGCCCCGGGAACAGTTAGCGGGGGGAGGGAGGGGGCTTCTTCCCAGGGCCAGTGGCACTTGCCACGGCCCCGGGAGCAGTGAGCAGGGGAGGGAGGGGGCTTCTTCCCAGGGCCGGCGGCGCTTGCCGTGGCCCCGGGAACAGTGAGCGGGGAGGGAGGGAGGGGGCTTCTTCCCGGGGCCGGCGGCGTTTGCCATGGCCCCAAAAGCAGTGAGCGGGGGGGAGGGGGTTTCTTTCCCCGGCCAGCAGCCTGCTGCCGGCTTGGGGACATTGAGCGGGGGTGGGAAGGGGTTTCTTTCCCCAGCCGGTGGCCTGCCGCCAGCTTGGGGACATTGACCGGGGGTGGGAGGGGTTTTCTTTCCCCTGCCGGTGGCCTGCTGCCGGCTCGGGGGCATTGAGCAGGGGTGGGGTGGGAGGGGGGTTCTTTCCCCGGCCAGCAGCCTGCCGCCAGCTCGGGGACATTGAGTGGGAATGGGTGGGAGGGGGTTTCTTTCCCCGGCCACCGGCCTACCGCCAGCTTGGGGACATTGAGCGGGGGTGGGAGGGGGTTTCTTTCCCCGGCTGGCGGCCTGCTACCGGCTCGGGGGCATTGAGGGGGGTGGGTGGGAGGTTTTTTTTTTCTTGGGCCAGCGGCCTGCCGCCTGCACGGGGACGTTGAGCGGGGGGAGGGGGAGGGAGAGGGGCTTCTTCCGAGGGGGGATCAGGCCTGGGAGACATAGCTGGGAGGGGAAGGCAGCCTCCGAAGTTGTCTCCCAGGCCCGGAGTCCAACCCAGCGGCGGCCCTGCTGGGGGGGGGGCTTCATAATGTGCCCGCCCCCCAGCCTCTTTACTGGCGGAGCAGCGCTCTGCTTCGCTCCGGCCCCAACGGAGCCCTGGATAATACGCACAATGCACCATCATATAGTCAACGGTCTCTTTCCTTTAATTAAATTTACAAAACATCAATAGTATGGGAACAAATTCCTAAGAAATAATCCCATTGACAATTACCAGATACAAGCAGTGGGCAGTTCCACAAAGCTAGCCAAAGGCCTGACAGAGTGGCCTTACGCACCCTGTGCAAGAAGATCCCACAGAACACGGGCCTCATCAGGGGCTATTATGCATGCTTTACCAAGCACCTGACGATAACCAAGCGATGGCATTTTGCACCAACTGGGGTCTCTGAGCTGACTTTGAGGGGAAACCTATGTACAGTGCATTGTAGTAGTCTTGTCTCAATGTTACTATTGCATGGATCCAGGTTACCAGACTGGCTAAGTCAAGGTAGGGAGTCATCTTCTGTGCTAAACTGAGTTGGTGGAAAGAGTTTTTGCAGCTGCATTAACTTGCTTCTCCAGCAGCAATGTTAGCTCCATTATGATCTCTATACTCTTGACTGAGTCAGCAAGAGTCAGCTGAATCCCACTGAAGTTGAGAAGCACGCTGTCCTTTAAGATCTCTTCATTTCCAACCATGCATTACTCCCATCTTGTCAGGATTTGGTTCAAATAGTTCACTCTTAACCATTTGACTGCAGCAGGCAGGCTGTGGGACCTCTTCTCCATCATCAGATTTGGATTGGGATAAGGTATAAAGGAGATAACAGAGCTGGGTGTTGTCAGCATATTGATGACAGCCAGCCCCCAAACTACAAATGATTTGTCCTAAGGGGTTTACATAGGTTTGAATAGAATGCGGGATAACCCCCCATTTGGAGCCCCACAGGACAAGCCTTTAAATGACCAGTTGTCATCAGTGGGCGCCTAAGCCAATTCAGAGATGGCACAGTCCACTGTATCGAAGACTGCCAGTTAGTCCAGTAAGAGCAACAAAGAACCATGGCTTTCATCTACATTTGCATGAAAAGTCTGAAATGTTATTTGCAATAGGCTCTCTTCCCTCCTACTACTTCACCTTTGGAGGCATTTGTAAAAGCAGGTGTCACCTATTCTCCTGTTCTGGCATGAAGGTGAGTTTCATGCTTTTGAAAGGGAAAAACATACAGCACCATCCAGAGAAATATCTAAGCTCTTTAGATATCTCAATACATCACTCTAAGTCTTGCATGTGATTCCAGTTCTGGCACAAGTGGGACTCTTAAACTTTGTTTCCCTTGCTGTCCCCATGCCGTAGTCTAAGTCTGGTTGAAAGGATAGCTGTTTTCAGATTGTGCTGAGGTACATTTCCACAACTGGACTCATCTATTCTTTCTATACTGTTCTCGCCAGTAGTAGATCAAGGTAGAGTTTCCTTTATTACAAAAGTCCATAGCATTTTGCATGCACATCCAAGCACACATCCAAAGGGTGTTTATAGTAAACAATTATGGTTAGATTCGAGTCCAGTAGCACATTAGTGACCAACAACGGTTTCAAGAATCAAAGTTCCCTTCATCAGACATGAGTAGGAATGAAAATCTCTGAGTCCTTTTATTCCAGTCTGGAAGTGGGAGGGGTGATACAGTTATTATATCATGGGGTACAGTATCAGTAGGTATCTTACCAACAATGACCCTTTTGAACATGTACATAATGAAGTGCACCATGTGTGCATAAGAACATAAGGACATAAGAGAAGCCAATGCTGGATCAGGCCAGTGGCCCACCCAGTCCAACACGCTGTCACACAGTGGCCAAAGTACCAGGTGCCATCAGGAGGTCCATCAGTGAGGCCAGGACACTAAAAGCCCTTCCACTGTTTCCCCTCCGTCAAGCACCAAGCAAAAACAATTCTGCATAGTAAAGGTGGATATAAATCTGCTGTTCACCTCCTAATATTGATGTGATAATTCTGAGTGTCATATAGTTCTAAATAATCAGTCCCACAGTTCTTTTCTATGTGTTTGGAGTGACTGCAGTTCTAGTTACTCTTTCTCCTACTTATGGTCTTTTTTTGGTCTTGCATCAGTATGGGGACAGACCCCCCCCCCCCCCCAGGAGAGTCCAGCTCCCTAAGGCTTACTTTCAACTTGTTAAATAAATTCAGCTCAGATTGAAACCATATGGAATGCGGACACTTCCTATGCTATAGAGTAGGCTGCTGAGAAGAGATGCTTTTTGCAAGCGGTAGAGAAAGAAGCCTCAGAGGGAGGGGACAAAGGGCCTGAGGACAAAGAGTAGATAGCTGAGTTTTGATCCTCCATCTACTAACACCTCCTCTGGAATATTGTGGGCTCATTCCGAGATTGTTTCAAGTGTATCCTTAAGCAATCTGGAATGTGACGGTTGTCATGTATGACAAAATGCTCCATTCTGGTTAATGTCGCCTTCTACCATATCCCCCAAAGCCAAATTATTTGGCATTCTCTCCGCCAGTGGTGTGTTTGTTTCCCAAACAGAGGGAAAGCTTGTTACACAGGCAAAGCTCAGTCACAGCCTCATCTTTGATGGGATTAATTTCCTCTTCTGTTATAAATGAATGGGCAAATAAATATATACTATTACAGCAAAAAGCTCTATCTTTATTCTGGACGTTGCACTGAATGATTTTTGTACTTCTCAGGACAACCTGGATAAATACACCCTTATTCCATATATCAGGGAGGTTTCTAAAAATGTGGCATCTGCTTCTGAAGTACAACTTACCACGTCTGTATTTCTTTGTGCAGCCAGTAGCATTCCTGGAAATGCTGAATGATCCATTTTACACTGTGACTATTTGAGATGGCAAGACGAGGATGGGGAATAAGCATGGGATCTGCCTTTGCTTACAGCCCTAGGCAAGCTGATCTGCAGTGGTAAACTGAAGTGAATAGAGAGTGTTTTCCATCACAGTCACTGCAGCCGCAAGTGTGCTAACTCCTTTTGTGCAATTTCCAGGGAAATTTTAGCCCATTTTATGAGATTCACTTGCTAATGTAATTTTGGACCAAATGTCTCCACCATCATCCACAATTATAACCCAAATTGTTGTACTTCTTGCATGTTGCGCCCTCCCATAATGTTTGTACTGCTGAACTGTTGGCATGTACCTACCCCTAATCAATTGCTTGCCCCAAGAAGTTTGGCCTGGCTCCTGGTAGCAGACAAAAAAAATTGCAACTTGGGGAAATATTACCTACCAATAGCAAAATAATTCCCGATCAAAAAGTCTGGAAGGCCTACATGCCCCTTTTTCCTGCTGATTGGACAGGACTGTCACAGAGTTGCAGTGACAGCCTGAATTACTGGAAGGCACTTGGAACAGGATGGAAATAACCAGTTCCAGCTCCATTTTCTGTTCTTATTGCATCTCGAGGTTTATTAGCTGCAAATTTGTGGTATTTTGTGGAAGAATTTATGGTTACATATATTTTTTTCCCTTTGGCTTCCTAGGCAAAACCGCTAATAGCCCTTAAGAGGTAGTAAATTGAGCTGAGGCTATCTGTCACTCCCCCGCCTCCAGCCCCTTAAGAGTTATTAATAGTTCCAGGCTGTATGTCATTGGTTCAAATCACCCTGGCAGCCCAATCTGGCAATCGTGGTTTTGCTGCTGTCGATTTAGTTTTACTCCTAAATAAACACTGATTGAGGTGTTCTAAATATGAATACGCAAAAACTACCCAGCACAATAACAAGTTCAGCTGGCTTGTTGCATCTCCAGGAGACCAGGAGGATTTTTAATAGACTCCTGTTTTAAAGTGGGACTGGCTGTAAAACCTGAGCTGGTAATTCTGAATGTGGTTATGTAGCTGTTTTATGGTCACGCCTCGTTCCCTATTACCCTGACAGGATAACTGGGCTGCAAAAAGCTCTTTAACATGAGTAACACCTTCTTTTCCCATTAAAGTGACCCTGAGGGGCCTCTACACACTGATGACATTGCCACTGCAGCTGCAGATTAAGGGTTGCAGCAACGGGGCTTCCACAAGTCACTTTCCCCCTCACTCTCCCTTCTCCAGCCCACCATAGGGACCATTCTTCCTGTGGGGAGGGTTGTAAAAGGGAGTAGTTTTTTCTATTTCATTTTGCTATATTGCTATGACATATTGCTACAGCGTTATGATCTGCAGTGACATGTCACTTACTGATTTTAAGGAACCCACAAGCTTTCAATTGGCATACGGGGGGTGGGGGGCTGCTGCAACAGACTGGGGAAGAGGAACTGGCAATGGTGTGGATGGGAAAGATCCACACTTTCCCATCCAGATGGTATCCTCTGCAACTTTGCTGCTGTCTTTCTAAAAACACTATAGTAAAGCTGGTTTAGGAAAGATGCAGAAAAGCTGGTAGGTCCTCGTATGTGCTACAGTGCTGTATGAAATTGAGGGGGGGGGGGCACCTGAGTTTCACAGTAGCACCCAAGTGAGACATATAGAGATCCATATACTCCCTTCTCCCTGTACTGCCTTCCCTGTTTGCTTGTGCCTCAAATATTTTCTCTCATTTTACAAACTGAACTGTGGGTACGTTCAGTGAATGGGCATTCCTCTCCTGTATTAGAAGCTTTCTTTCTCTCTCCCTCCTTCAAGGGTATCATGACTTTCCCGAGGATTCACACCTCAGTGGCTTCACAAGTGGCTCTTTGATGGTTGCATTGCCTAACGCTGACATTTCTAACAGCAGGCTCTAAGAAAGGCCTTTTGTGTATCTGAGCTTGTTTGCATCTGGTTTAATTTTTGACCCTCCAGCAAGTGCATTCCCAGATCAAGTTCTGGGATGGCTCCTCTACCCAGAGCTTCAGCTCAGAAATACAATGCTTTCTCTCTCTGCCAAGTAGAGACTGGGGCTTTAACCAGCTAGGCTCCCAACACTGCAAAGGATGCCAACACTCATTCAGGAAGGACTGCTCCTGTATGTACTTGCATACTCCTTGATATCCAAACAAAAATTACAACTGTCAGTTGGAGAAAGCCTTTGAAATGGAGTTCCTGGAAGAATGACTGGAAAAGAAAACAAGTGGCTTACATGATGTTAATTATCTTGGTTATCAATTGACTCTTTGGTTTTTACTTACATTTCCTATCATGGATCCTGTCAAGAGTGGCCAATTAATGGGGAAGCTGTTAGGTGCACTTCATGATGGATAGCCTGTGTTTCACCGCTGCCCACATCCATACGAATTCTGTTAGGTCTGAACATTTTAATTTTGATCTAGCAGTCTCTGTACCAGTGGCTTCCAGCCTTTCCAGGCCCAGGAATTATTGCAAGCATGTGACATCAGAGGCCCATGAGAGGAAGAGGTGGAACCCAGTGTTAGGACCTTGCCCACCAACAGCCAAGGACAGGAAACACAAGCCAGAAGGTGTCTTTGTAGCGGAAAAAAGTCAAAGGCTATGGAGGAATCCTCTTCACAGCTGAGTGACCTCATCTTGTTGCTGCTTCTCAGAATATGTTCAAAGGACACACATCTTCCTGGGCAGCAGGTCCTTCCAGAAGACAGAAAAGAGTTCTGGTGGCTCCCAACCCACTTGAGGGTCCCAAACTCCCAACCGATTGGGTGAAGACCTCTGGTCTATCTCAACAATTACAGCTAAATGCAGTCCTTTCAGCCTCCTCCTTTTGAGGTTTTTTTTTTTTTAATCTTACCTGCTTTGCTGCGGCTGCTGTCATTCACTCCTTATTTTCTGGGGGCCAGTGATATTTTTGCTCCCCCTCAGATTGCTCTCTCTGTACTTCTTTTCCTTTCATTTTCGTGGACAAATGTTTATTCCACTCTTCTTGGGGGCTCTTCTGCTTCCCAGGGCTCACTGCTTTGTCCAATACCATGTTTAACACACACCCCCTTACCCATATCCACCCCCAGTTTTCCTTCAGGCATATTGCTCACTGCCACCCCTTCTTCATGACCACTGCACACAGTCATGAGCAGAAGATTCACTTCTCAATGAAATCCCAGAAAGCAGCAGTCTTCAGTCTTTTGAGAGCCTCCCTTTCTTTTTCCTCTTACCTCTCAAATATTTTGAAGAAGTTGTTTTATGAAAGGCTGTGGCTGATTTGTGGATCTTTTTTATTTAGTATATTTTATATTGTTCCATCAAGACTTCAGAGCAGTGTGCCTTGTTCTCCCCCTTCTCTACTTATCCTCCCAACAACCCCGTGCTGTAGGTTAGGCTGAGGGACACTGATTGGCCCAAGGCCACCCAGTAAGGTTTGTGGCAGAGGGAGGATTTGAATTTGGTTCTCCCAAATCCTGTACTATTCTAACCACTGCGTTTAAGTTCAAGTGACTGGTTCCTCGCTATGTATTGCACATGAACATTTTTGACACCAATTTGTGCTACATGGCCCTTCTTTCATTTGCTAAAGCCAGGCATATCGAGCTCTGCTGACTATGGATAAGGACATAGGAGAGTTACTGAAGAGTTACTGTACAGGGAGGGGGGAGAGATGTGGGAGAGTGGGCGTTACTAAGCAATTAGATGGCTAATCCCATTTAATTCCAAAATAAATTCATGGTTATTTCTGTCCTTTAAACTGTAATCTCATTCACATGGTAATTACCTGGGGGTCCATTAAGTGCAATTACAAAGAAATCCACATAAGCCAGTAATTACTCTAATATTCCAAGATATTTGCCAATTACAACCCACTGAATTGCCATGTAACTAGAAAGGGTCACATGAAATTTGTTCCTCAGGTTAGTTCCCTATGTGTTCCAGTGTGTTGGACTGTTCTAAATAAACAGTACAATGATGTTATTATCATTACAGCACTTAAGCTATGGTGTGCTTTTCTCTAAGAGTCTCAGGACCCCAAGGAACTTCACTGTGGAGCAACATTCAATACTCTGCTTACTCGTAATGGATTCTCTTTCAGCATATATCAGGCAGGCTTGTTCTACAGTGACAAAACAATTTCCTATACCTTGATCCTTTGCAAATTGGTCCCCAAACCATTGAGATACTTACTAAGATGATAATTTTAAATGTTTTCTAGAAGCTGCTAACTTTATCCCAACAACAAGGTAGTCTGATGTTTTACAATACATCCATGTAAGCTTTTGGTTCAGATTTCAGCAACAGGTCAGGGAGAAAGATCCTAGTGTAGCTTATTGTATGGAAGGTGGCCAAGCTAGTATAAGATGCCTCTGAACAAGGAGGGTCCGCTTAGTTAGTGTGGTTACTAGTTACTGAAGGACCTATTCTGCAATCTGTCAAATCCCATTTAAAACTAGCTAAACTAGTGTCTATGACTATATCCTGTGGCAGTAAATTCCATGTTAATTATTCTTTGAGTGATGAACTACTTCCTTTAGTCTGTCCTGAATCTATTACCCAACAGCTTCACAGAGTGGCTTTGAGTTCTGATATTTTGGAAGAGGGAGAAAATGTGCTATCTACCATGAAATTTTATAAACCACTATCATGTTCATCCTTAGTTCCTTTTTCACTGAACTAGACAGCCCCTTAGCCTTTCTTTCTAGGGAGGGTGCTTCAGCCCCTCGATCGTTCCACCATCCACTATTTTTGAAGGACTGAAGGCTGCCATGGCTCAGGCTTCATGAAATCTGAAAACAGAAAATATTTCAGCATCTCTTTGAATTTGTTTTTCCATGCGTGGAGGGGGGGGGGACTGGATACATGAACTTGGAAATCTCATCTCCTGTGTTAGTAATGTGACATACTCTGATGAGCTTTTCCAACTTTCTTAATGATGCCTTTGCTTTCCTCTCTCCCAGGGACCTAAACTATAATGAGCTGGTGGAATTTCCCGTGGCTATTAGGACGCTCGGCCAACTTCAAGAGCTGTAAGGCATTTCTTTTACTTTCTATGGGAAGAATTCTCAAATAGATAGTGTGGACCCAGTTTTGATGTGGATGGAACTGCCATCCCAAACCATAATGTATATTCTTCTTTCATCATTTCTCTCATAAAGTCAGCATGCTCCTCTCCAGAAAGGCAATAAATGCCTCACAGAGCTCATTAGTGTCCAAATAGTGTTCTGGTCTTGATGATAGCATTGGGAAACTTGCCACAGGCTTAAAAAGCAATGGTCTTTGGCTCAAAAGATGAGACATACATATAACTCCCCTCCCATGTCTCCCAAAGGCTTTTGAAGGTACACAGAACTGAAAGGACAAATGCTTTCTCCTGGGTCAATTTCCTTAGCTCCCACTACCTCACCTCTATGGTTGTGTCCCTTTAGAAGAATCTTTTGAGTCTCTAATTGATACCTTTTCTCATTTTCCACCTCACTGATGTTCATTTGTTTTTCCAGGATATGGCCAATTTGTGGTTTCCAAAGAGATGGTTGTGCATTGTGGGTAATAGGTTTCCCAACCTTTAGAGTATATTCAGATGGTCTTAATTTGGGGAAACAGGATACATTTTCAGTTCCTACTGTCCAGGCTCTTGGGGTATTTCAGCTGCTCTGGTCCCCATAGTTGGGTTTCCATGATGAACACGTGTACTCACCTGCACAGATTCCCTCTAAAAGTCCTGTTAGTGATATGAGGTTGATATATGCCGATAAGTGCAGCTGACTGTTAAATGATTTATAACTAATATCTTTGCATCTGAAAGGGCTTCATCTCTCTTCCTGTCACTTGTACCCATAGCTGAAATGCAAACATAGATGTCTACATTATGGACACATCTATTTTACAGTATGTCTTTTTTAAATTATTACACTTAATTAAATGTTTGGGTATTCAGGGAAGCACGATTAGTGACAGCTTCCAAAACTTGCCACAGTGACATGCATCAAAACAGAAGCCTGTGCATTTGCCACCTATGAGACACCAAAATAGGATCCACACACAAGTCATGCAGGATATTTCATCATGTATGAAGCTGTCCACAAACATATGAAACAAACATATCCTTTCTGTAGTCTAACCTTAACCACCTTGGTATCTTCTTCCTTGACAGGGGCTTCCATAACAACAACATCAAGGCTATTCCAGAGAAGGCATTTGCTGGGAATCCATTACTCCAAATTATGTAAGCAACGAGGCTCCCAGGGCTACAATGATACCTGTTCCTTAATGCTACACCACACTAGTCATAATAGATATTGTTCATAGTTCCCAAGGTTATACTCTGTTTATTAGGAGGGTGCACCAAGAAAAGAACACCTGGATTAGTTTTTATACCTTGGGTTCATTTTACCTGTTTCTGAACCTGAGTCCATCGGGGAAATGAAGAAAAGGGTGATGGTCAGATTTTTGGGACTGTCCTTATCCAGACAAGCTCATGATAATGGTATTCTTCAGCCTCAGGAAGATATTACGGTTTATATGAGGTACAAAGGGAACTGCTGAAGGAGCTGTCCAAATGTGCTTTTCAGGAGGTTTTCACTTTCCTTCGTCATGATAACTGTCAAGAGGGATGCTGTAGCAGCCTAATTATCTGCTTCTGAAAGCATTTGAGAGCCAGGCAATAGGGTATGTCACACCTTCAGGTAATTGGTTCTACAACCACCATATCTTTCTCAGTAATATTAATACGCCATATGGCAGTCTGTTAATAATGCTCCATTTTTATCACAGAGATTTGACTTAGCACAAAAATTACTTTGGTCAGCAAGGAAAATTTTGTATCTTTCTCCACACTCTTATAAAACAGGGAGAAAACTACTTGTGCTTTTCCCTCCCCTGTCATGCCATTCTCCCGTGTTTAGTGGACATACCACATGCTAGATCCCTTTGAATTCCACTCCAGTGATCTCCCTGAAAATGAGGGACTGTTGCTCAGTGGTAGAGCCTCTGCTTGGAGTGCAGAAGGTCCCAGGTTCAATCCTCAGCATCTTCAGTGGAAAAGATCAGGTAGTAGGTGATGTGAAAGACCTCTGCCTGAGACGCTGGAGAGTCATTGTCAGTCTGAGTAGACAGTACTGATCCTGATGGATCGATTCAGTATAAGGTAATGTCATGTGTGTTCCCTTAGAACATTTCCACTGTCAGAAGGTCAGGAACAGCTTTTAAATTTCCTTCTGCATAATGACATTGTCTTCTTCTCCACTACAGGACCTTGACCCGGGCTGGGATCCATTTGCTTCCTGGAGGAATGTGTCAACAGTTGCCCAGTCTGCGAGTTCTGTGAGTTGTGTACACATTTCCCATTCATAACAGGTCTCTTTGGAAATGTATTCACCACCAACACACTGATTGATCATGGTTCCTGTTGCTGACTAGCCTGGCAGGAGAACACTGTGCAGCTATGGCGCATTTTTTGCTTTGCTTATCTTTTCAAGTCCAGGGAAATTACAGTAAAGGAATTCCTGTGATCACACTTGTGTCGCTTAGGCTGAGTCTGCGATCTCACGTGATCAGTATTCTGGTCCTTGACAGCCACTTACACCAATATTGGGCTGAGAGTTTACCAGGTTCATGGGTGCAAAACAAAAAAATGTGTGAGGGGGAGGGGAATGGAATTATGGTGCAAGTTCAAGGAAACTGTGGTGGAAAATCTCCAACTCTGCAGCTTGTGCAGTTCACTTGTCCCCAGTTGAAATATATAATACTTTGTATGTGTGTGTAAAGTGCTATGAAGTTACAGCCAACTTACAACAACCCCAGCAAGAGGCTTTCAAGGCAAGAGAGAAGCAGAGGTGGTTTGCCATTGCCTTCCTCTGCAGAGTCCTCCTCGGAGGTCTCCCTTCCAGGTACCAACCCTACTTAGCTTCCAAGATCTGACAAGACTGGGCTACACCATGCCACCTTCCCTCCCAAATAATACTTTAAATTGATATAAATGCATTATCACTACTAAAGGTGCAGAAATATATTATATGCCTGTCATGGTGGAGATGACTGTGCATGACACTTTGGATAATTGTCGATTAGTGAAAAAGCCATAACACTGCATGTGTTAGCCAAGTGATTGCAGTGGAAAGATACAGAAAGAGGCTGAATAAAGAAAGAAGGACAGTTGAGTAATCTTGAAGTAATAATATCGGGAAATTAGGCACAGGAATGAATGAACGACTGGTGCCAAGCATCAAGTGGGTGCAGAGCGGATATTACCTGTCTCTGGGGGTTTTGGCTTCCCCAGCTGCATAGCCTGCGGTAAACCACACCCTTCCTCAGTGTCGATACATTCCAACAGGGTCTTTTAGAAGCCTGGCTCTGTTCTACCTGTGCAATGTTTCTGCATTATTTTCCTTTCAGTGAGCTCTCACACAATCAAATTGAGGAGCTGCCCAGTTTTCACCGCTGCCAGAAGCTGGAAGAAATGTAAGTGAGGGTTGTGTTGTGTCGTTGGGGGGGGGGGGGGGCAGGCTGAGGTGGAATCCCAAGTCTGAGCAGCCCAAGAAACATCCTTTGGGGATAAACAAACTTCTGAGAGGTAGCTGCTGGACCAGCTTTCTATCTCTTCGATTAATAATGTCCCATTTTCTGGCTTGCGTTCAGTGTCGAGTGTCTGGCATGGCAGCATGAAGCAATGAGCCATGCTGGTATCGGAAGTTCTGGGCACATCATAAATATTTGAGAGGGTTCAGATTAAGAAGATTTATGTAGAAGAGCCATGGAAGTATAAAGGCACTGAATTTCCACTGGTTCCTCTCTTCCCTTTCCTTCATATGTGTTATTTGGGCACCTGATTCCCAGGGGTGAGATTGCCAGCTGGTGACCTGGAGCCCTCAGGGCTCCACAGCAGGAGCAGATGTTGAGAGACCTGGGAACTGTTGGGATAATGGATTGGCTCTTTGAAAACCCCCAACAAAAGCTCTTTTGTTTGGAATGAGGTACTATCCCAGGCCCAAGGCTATACTCCTGGTGGGTGGGATTTGATTGTTTTGTTTCTTGACCCACTCCCTCCTTGATATTTGAACCTGCTCTGCAAACGCTGATGGAAGTAACCTTCATGGCAATCTTGCTTTCTTCTGCTGCCAGGGAAGACAGAGAGCTCTATAAAGGAAGTTTCTCTCTGTCTCTCTCTCTCATAGTGGCCTTTCTGTCTTTGCAGTGGCCTCCAGCACAACCGGATTCATGAAATCAGAGCAGACACTTTTGGGCAGCTCACAGCATTGCGTTCCATGTAAGTACAATTTCCAAGGACTACCAGGAGCTTTTAAAATTATTTATAGTGAAAGCAAGTCAGGGTATGGTGAATGGTGTCATGCAGGATGCTGTGGGCATAATTTCAGACCCATCAACACCACACTCCTTCAAAATAAATGTGCCACACATTTGTGACACTGGTCATTCTTATAATTGCATTTATTTTGCCTGAGAATGAGCACCATTGAAAGGAGTATGTGGTTCACTATTCTGGGGACAGAACCAGGCTAATAAAAGTACTTAAAATGTGAACATACCCTATATGTGTACAGCATACACACCTCATACATCTAGCACGCAGAAGTTCTGTGATGTATCAGTTCTCTTAGAGTTACAGACGGATGGGGAAAATACTGAGCTGGACTTCACAATGGTTCCAACTGAAGGTTTCCTAACTTTCACTTTTCTTTTCAGTTACTTAACCCCCCCTAAACATTCTCTCTGTCCCTCAGAATTTACCTACCAAGTATTCCACATGAATATAAACTAGATGTCTCCTAATACCCACCAATATATGTGGGTATCTAATATGACTAGCCAATTTGTATTTCTACAACTGATACTTCTGAGCCTCTGCTAGAAGTATCAGTTGTAGATACTACAACTGATCACTACAAGCATCACACACTTGGAGACACACCAGTCTATCCAAGAGTTATCACAGCCATTACACAGAGCATCTGGGAGGAATTAAAAAAAACCTTCAGTGAAGCAGAAATTCAATGGAGAAGCACTCACAAGAAGGTCATCCCCACAACTGGATGGAGATTTGGGGAGCTTTCACTGTTGGGTAGGTGAAATGACTGCCTGAAAATAGACTTATGGAACAATTGTGCTGGGTATGGAGGCAATACAGCCTTCTGTACCTTTGCTATATGCAGACTCTTCACCATACTTCTTTCATCGTTGTATACCACTTGCCTTGCAGAGACCTGAGTTGGAATTTCATTCAGACCATCCACCCTGAGGCCTTTGTAACCCTTCCCTCTCTTGTTAAACTGTAAGTTGCCTGGTGACTCAGAAAATATTTACATGTCATTTGCAAAGCTAAGCACAACTACCTTGATCCGGGCTGCCCAAAGAGAAGGAGCAGGAGGAACAGGGAATGTGCCAGGTAGGGCATAACTAGAGGGTCTCGGGGCCAGATTAGACATGATAGTGTTCTTGTGTCCCACTATGGGAACCCCATTGCCTTTTTTAAGTGATTTAAAAATTCTGCAAGGGCTCTCAGCACAGCAGGCTGAGGCACTCTTGTTCCTCCCACACACACACACCTTTTCAAATGCTGAAATGGCCACATCTCTGCAGCTGTTTGAACACTTGAAAAGTATGGGGCGGGGGGGGGGGGGGCAAGAGCTCCTCAACCCACTGTCCTGTGGGCCCAATCAGGATCAGGCCCTCACACCATTTTTAAATGAACAAAGTTTGAGTCCAGAGGCACCTTTAAGACCTACAAAGTTTTATTCAAGGTATAAGCTTTTGTGTGCATGCACACTTCCTCGGATATCTGGACTCAAAGTTTATTCTGCTGCTTCAGACCAACACGGCTGCCTACCTGAACCATTTTAAAATGACGTCCCCATAGTGGACACGAGGATGCCATCACATCTCGTTTGGCTCTTAGGCAAGGCACTGTCCCTTGTGTGTGGAAATAATACTGACTACTTTACAGCACTGCTGATCTAATATTTGTGATCTGAACACTCTGCAGTGCACTCTTAAACAGACCTGCACTCGACTTCAGTGGACTGAGAGTGTGATAACTATACTTGGGATCACACTTTTCCTCTGTTCCTAATTAATCTCATCACCACTGCTAGCAGTCATTTAGCTTCAGGATGTTGGAATTCCTAAAGTGTAATAGTCAAGTTGGATGGAGGTGACACACATCCTGACGAATGTGACTTTTGATACCAGATTGATTTGGAGAATTTGCACAGCTACCACAGGCTCATTTTACTAGTTGTAGCAAATACATAGCATTTAAGAAAGCAACACCTGGTCTCATTTTTATACATATGTATATACAAAATTCTGAATGCATGTATTTTTGGATGTGTGTCATTGTATAATAAGGAATATTGACCACTGAAGAAGGCCCATAGGGGCTGAAATGCGTATGGTCCTTAGGTCAAAAGTTTTATCCATCAGTTTGATATGTACTGTACTCAGTTCCTAATGAACCAAGCTTTAATTGTCTGATATTTAGACTGTCTCATTTAATTTTATTATGTTTTATTTATGTGTACACCCTAATAAATGTTTATATTTCTTATAATAATTCTTTTGTTAGTGTGGCCCTTTTGGTTCGCAGCTATTTTTTGGGTTGAGTTCCCCCCCCCCTTTTTTTGTTTTTTATAGTGGAGAGTCCCTTGAATCTGCAGAAACCCCTACCCAGGTAAAAGGCCATCAAGGGGTGTGTTCAGATGGGCAGCTAATCCCACCATTGGCCCTGCTGTAATTTGAGCTAGATCTTTTTGATCCAGCGTTGCATGACCCATGAAGCGCTTCACTGCGCGTGACTCCCACGGTGGATTAGATGGCATCCACCGTGAGGAGCTGTGTGGTTGGCTTTAAAAAAAAAATCCTGTCTGCGCATGTGCATAGGCGCCTCACCATATACTTGTTTTTCCATGCAAGCACGTACTAAAAATGGTAAAAACACCGCCAGCGGTACCTTCCTCTAGGTACCGTTTCACTTAATAAAGCTGATTGGGTTTAGGGGACCTTCAGAAACATAATGTTGTTTGGGTTGCTTGAGCAGAGTTCTGGGGACGTTGCATGTTTAAGCGGTTATGTGCGCATCACTAAGAGTTTTTTAAAATGGCAGCTGTTCAGGATGGTCTGTTCAGGATGGTCCCTACAGGCTGATTGCACGCTGGTAAAACGACCTCACTGTGGAAAGTCCGGCATTGGCCTGTTGGCCATCTTTAGTCCAGACTTTAACTACTATCTTTTAAGTATGGATCCCCTACGGGGATTGATGGGCTACTAATGAAAGCGGCATGATTCCCAGATGTTGAGGTCTGGACATGCACTTTAAATCCACCAGGCACTCGTGCCTGGCGCGGCTCAAAAGAGCCATCTGAACGCACCCAAGGTCCCTGTTAAGAGCTGCAAACAAAACCCAATTAAAATCTTGTGAGCAGCCCATCTCCCCGGCCCAGAGCACCTTTCACCAGTCTATTCTTGTGTCTTCTCTTCCTTCCACTCCAATAGGGATTTGACTGACAATCAGCTGGTGACACTGCCATTGTCTGGTTTGAATGCACTGACTCACCTGAAGCTGAAAGGCAACCCTGCACTCTCTGAGTCCTTCCCTAAGGAAAACTTTCCCAAGATGAGGTGAGCTTTGTTTCTTCCTTTCTGCAGTGCCTGGTTCCTAGCTTGACACAGCATGCAAGCTCTCCCCCTCTCCTTCTAACTGGACATTATTTATTTGCTTTGATCTGCCTTCCGCTCTCCATGTTTACCAGACATTTTCATGTAATTTTGTTAGCCCAGAGGTTTGAGCAAGCGTGACTTCCTGCTAACACTCCAAGTCCATCACTGAGACTCTGCTTTGAGAGATCGATGAGCCACTGAATGCCTCGTCGCTGGCATCATCCAAACTCACACACAGGCAGGGGGCCATGGAAGCAGGGGGCTCACGCCTGGGGCTCACCAGAGTGGAAAACCTTTGCAAAAGCCAACCTCAGCTAATGACATCCAGCCTTCCTACAGTAAATGCTATTTGTGTGGCCTTGTCTTGTCTGTTGTGGATTAATGAGCAGCCTGAAGGGGTTAGAGTAAGCAGCTAAGACAATGTGCCGGAGGCTCAGAACACAATGTCCAAAGTGCCAGCCATGTGTTTGTGGGGAGTCCACCCGCTTCAGTGCCTGTGCAGTGGAATCATTATGTGCATTGATCATACCACGTGTCGCATTCAGATTTGATCATTGTCAGCAGTGCTGGTGCTGGATTCTAGACCATCAGGTACTGAATATTACTCCTCATAAACAGCTGACACATGGGAGCAGTTGCAGCCTGACTGATCTGTCTGTTCACAGGAAGATAAAATAAACTGAAAGCAGGATATGGGAAGTAGCGTACAAGGAAGGAATTCAGAAATATTGTACAAATCCCAGAATCCATCAGAAGAAGGCACTGATGGTCAGAAGATGGTCACTGATCTTCCTTCTCTCCCCCCCCCCCCCGCCACAAGCAGTCCTTTCCGACCTTGGAAAAGTTTATTTCCAGGGTCACAGGAGTCACCTGGAGTAGCCATGCAGGTTGGGAGGGAGCAAAATCCCTCCCTCCTGTTTCTCATGTGAGCAGAGCTCCACTGACAGAAGAGGGGAAAGGGAGTGATTTCACCCACCCTAGCTATTACTCCAGGTGGGCTCCACAGTCCTGAGAATAAACTTCCTAGGATCAGAAGGGACTGCTGGAGGGAGGGGAAAGCTGGGAAGATCAGGGATCCTTGCATGGACCTTGCTCTGGATCCTGCCATTAGGAGACTACCTAAATAAGAAACTTGTGTTTTGTTTAATAGCAGTATAGCTCACAGCCTCCCCTGAAGCATTTGGGAACTACAGCTTGATTAGGGTGTGAAGAATTCACTTCCATTCATAAAACTTAAGTTCTCAGAATTTCTTGGGAGTGGGAATAACTGTTAAGCCAGTACATATATGCCCACGGTGTTGGAAGAGACAATTTCCTGGACATCACTGCCTGCTGCCTCAGCAGCTTCTGAATGGTACCTCTGCTTCTTAAACAGATCCAAATGGTCTATTTGGCAAGAGTATTGTTATCAAAGTTTCTTAGCTCCTGCAGTTCCAGCTTCTTGCTGTCATTGTGTGGCAACTGGTCCCACACATGAGTTGCCATCATGTATGGGCTATTAAATTAAACCATAGGACTATGGGTTTTAGTTCCTGACCCAGTGAACAGGAGGGTGGCCTCCAGTGCTCCCTCTAAGCTGTGGAATCTTGTGAGCAAAAATTCTACTTTGTGAGCTTCTGGCATTAAAGTTGTGAGCGAGCGATTTGGCTACTGCATAAATTAGTTTGTTCTGGAGCCATCCTTCCTAAGCTAAGACAAAAATGTATGAGCCAGAGGCTAAAAAACTGTGAGCTAGCTCACACTGACTCAGCTTAGAGGGAACACTGGTGGCCTCCTGATTCCTGTATTTGCTATGTAAAAGAATGGATGTTAGTAGCTGTAGTTTCTCTGACCTCTGCATGGCAAGCCACACCTACTGAAATTCCTTCTTTCATCCGGCTGTTTAAAGCATTGTAGGTTTGTCCTCCATTGTATGTCATTGTTATATTTGATTTTATTCCCCCTTATGCATCGGATACCTTTGCAGAAACATGAATTTTTACATCCACGTATGAAAAGTGCAGCAGGTAACCAGTGGCCTTGTATTCTCCTCTTCAGGGTCTTGGAGGTGCCCTATGCTTACCAGTGCTGTGCCTATGGAGCATGTGGCAACTTCTTCAAAGTTTCCGGTCAGTGGGACTCTGAGGATACGAGTCCTGAGGATGAGGATGGCCACAAAAGGAGCTCAGGACTATTTCCAAACCATGCTGATAATCACTGTGAGTAAGACTGATTTATAAGTTAGGCTATCCTCTGCCTTGCCATTCTGACTTGGTTTGCCCTTTTGGGGATAAGGATGAAGTCAAAACAGCTTTTAAAAAACTGTTCAGGAATGGCACCATAAGAAGTGACGCAGACCCTGACCCACTGTGTTCTGGGGGGAAATATGATCATCCCAGTATCCCCTTCTATAGTCATCCTAATATTCCTGACTCATCTGCACTTTTAACAGGGCCCTTTCCAGTGCTGAGACACACAAGGGAAGACCGAGAAGTACAGCACAGCAGCAATCAAAGGTCCTTTCTGTACTTGGATCTCATCCCTGGTTTTATCAGAGTTCACCTCGCAACACAATACCTTGCATTTATCCCTGGTTATAACATCATCCGTTTATCCTGGGGAAAGTGTGGGGCAAAACTGGGGTGACCTCAATGTAATATAGAAACAAAAAATACCCTAAGATAATTACATGGGTGTAGTGTAAAATGTAGGTTTGGGGACAGAGCTGATCCAGGATTTAAGATCTAGTGTGGAAAGGACCAAAGTGGACCAGCTTAATGATCATATAGCTGTTTTGTTGAGGGATCTGCTGTTTACTTGGCCAGATCATTTTGTGGCAGTGGGATTTCTGTGCGACTGCAAGTCACATGCAAGAGGCATTAGGGGAAGTACATGGATTCCCAAACCACAGCTTGGATTGTTTGTTTGCTGCATGACATGGCTATATAAACACATGGCCCACACACGCTGACAAGACTGAGAGACTCTAGCTGAAATGAGAAATACATTTGACACAGTCTACCATAGGGAAAGCAGATTTTTCTATCTTCTGATTCTGTGCTCTTGCCTTAGGTTATGGTAAGTGTTCTCTTGTATGTGAAGCAGTTGCAACAGCTCAGGGGGAGGGGTGGAAATACAGATACTCTTCTCACATCCTGTGGCGTAGGACTCTGGCCTACAGGGAGATGGACAACCACTCCAGCCTTACCATTTTGGTTTACTCCAATTTTTGGTGGTGGTGTAAGACTGTAAGAATGCTGATATTTTTTCTCCATCCAAAAATCTTGGGAAATATTGTTTACAGCCCACAGAGATGCTGTGCTCCAGTGGTTGCTTCCCATCTCCTGCCACCTTTATTTTTCTAGTACAAAGAGCAAAGGATACATGGAGAAAGCATCCCTAAGATCCCTCAACCATTTTCCACATCCTGTCTTGTGCACCATCTTCCCTTCTTCTAAGCAGATATGGGGAACCCTCTGAAGGTTGCTACAATGCAGATGGTAAAATAGGGGGGCAGTTTTCCCTTCTCAGCAACACACACAGTGGGCAGATTGGCTGTTGACCTACAGTCTGACTACTGTGGGTGAGCATGCTCCTGCCAGAGAATAAGTATGCTGGTTTACTCTCCCTTTCTTCCTGGAAAAGCTTTACCCCAATAATAGTCATAGGTGGAGAACAGAGTGGATGGAGAGGAAATGGGTCTTGCATACTTTCTATGTTTCCATGCTCTTGGACATCACCCTGCATCCAGCACGACACAATTAAGTTTTTGCTTAAAATTTTCAATGCAAGCTCTGTGTGATTCCTTTTGTGCAACCAAGATGTTCCAATGTTACGATATTTGTGGGGGGGAAAGAAAATACACCTCTTCTGAGACTGCCCAAGTTGTGTTCTTGACACCTCCAGTAAAACAAACAGTAGAGACTCAGCTGTCTAGACTTCTGGGCGACGGGTTCCTCTCTCTCAGATGCTAGCACACTTCTGGCCTAGCTGGATGGGGCTAGGTTCCATGTAGTCAGAAGGCATCAGTAACGCAGTACAGCTCATGGCCATTCAGCCTTTTTATGCCAACTTCCCCCTCCCCAACATTCCTTAAGGAAATATTCATAATAAACTGTGTGCTTTGAGACTCTTGTTTAAGGCAGAAAACAAACTTTATTGAAGTGAAACATGGTTAATTATAGAGCTGCTGGTATTTTTTCTGACAAAGGATCTGTGCTTTTAACAGTTTCATGACAGGCATAAAACCTACAAGTGTGTTTTTTTACTCATTACTTTATCTCCAGGATGGGAAAAGTTATACCTATTGAATTTCTATATTTGTTTAAAAGCACAGTCCTTCTATTGCTGAAAAAAATCCTAACTTACTTTGATTTGGCCCTTTCTTCTGTTAGGTAATGGCTCAGCGGTGCCCATTAAGACTCCTTGTAAACATTTTAATACACACTTCCCAACAATAGTGCATTAATAGTGTGGATCTGCTCAGTGCAAATACCCAGTGACCTGGAGGAGGAAAAAAAATTATGTACATGCTAGGCAAAAAGAGTGTGACTCTTAAAACCAACAGAGCAAACTCTATGTATTTACCAAGGAACAAAAAAGGGTATTCCTGGGAGGTCTCCCATCCAAATACTAGCCAGTGCCAATCTTGCTTAGCTTCCAAGATCTGACGAGATTGGGCTAGCCTGGGCTATCTAGGTCAGGGTAATGTCTGGCTTACAATATAAAATATAAGTATTTCTATGCCTGTTACCTTGCTTTCTACCTAGATGACCTGGACATGGAGGATTTCCAGTTGGAAATGGAAGATTCAAAGCTACATCCGAACATCCAGTGCACACCAAGCCCTGGTAAGAAGCCTTCTCAAAGACAGATAAACTCAGTATACAAGTACAGAATTGAGAACTGGTGAAGAAGTAGCATCCTGAGAAAAGCAAGTTTCTATCCATTATTGCTGCAAAAGAGACAGAGAGAGAGAGAAAACGCATGCAGTATTTGTTGAACACTCAAGGGGCAGGATGGTGCAGCATTTCCAGTATTCAGTGCCCTATCTAGCTGAGCATTCTTCCACTTCCTATCACGAGCAGAAGCAGAGTAAAATACAGAAAAGAAGCCATTGCCTTTTGCCCATGCAGCCTTAAGATAGAGTTGCAGGAACTGATTTATCACTGCTTTGGCTTTTGCTGTGTACCTCCCTAGTTCTGGCCATTTAACCCCAATATACCTTGACCTCTGTTTTCTTATCTAATCAGTTTCCCTTGTTCCACCAGTGGTAAAGGCAAGCAGGGCTCAGTGGCCACTTGGTATTCACTTGTCTGAGGCTTGGCAATATATTGTTAGTTGCTTTGCGACAGTACCTCCTTCAGCCAGGCTTTGGTCTGACTCTTCCTTCCCTCTTTCCAGGTCCCTTCAAGCCCTGTGACCACCTGTTTGAGAGCTGGGTAATCCGCCTGGGTGTCTGGCTGATCATGTTAGTCTCCATACTGTGCAACGGGCTGGTCATGGTGGTTGTCTTTGTCTCACCTGGCTATCTGTCTCCAATCAAATTTGTCATTGGCAGCATTGCCGGAACCAACATGCTGACAGGCATGTATTGTGCCATCCTGGCCTTTGTGGACACCATCACCTTCGGTCATTTTGCCAGATACGGAGCCAGGTGGGAGACAGGTGCAGGGTGCCAGGTCACTGGATTCTTGTCGGTATTTGCTTCAGAGGCTTCCATCCTTCTCCTGACGTTGGCTGCTATTCAGTGCAGTCTGTCCGTGTCATGCATGAAGACCTATGGGAAAGTGCCTTCCTTTGGCAGTGTGAAGGCCGGTGCCATGTGCTGCCTGACACTCTCCTCTGTGGCTGCCGCTCTCCCTCTGTTTTCTGTAGGAGAGTATGGGTCATCTCCTCTTTGCCTGCCTTACCCCCTCCCAGACGGAAAACCTTCCATGCTGGGCTTTATGGTGGCCCTGGTGCTGGTCAACACCCTCTGTTTCCTCATAATCACTGGCACATACATCCGCCTGTATTGCAACCTGCTGAAAGGTGACTTTGACTCCGTCTGGGACTGTGCTATGATTAAGCATGTCGCCTGGCTCATCTTTATCAATTGCATTCTCTATTGTCCTGTGGCCTTCCTCACCTTCTCTTCCATGCTCAGCCTCTTCCTCATCACCCCTGAAGTCATCAAGTCTGTCCTGTTGGTGGTGCTACCTCTTCCAGCTTGCTTGAATCCCCTGCTCTATCTGCTCTTCAACCCCCACTTCAGAGATGACTTGAGGCTGCTAAGGCATAAGAGCCAGGCCCAGGAGAGCTGTGCCCAGTCCTATGTGTCCGAGGACACGGAGAAGACCTCGTATGATTCTACTCAGGCCCTTGTTCCTTTCTCTGACATGGATCATATATTCGAGGCAGCAGACATCTTCGGAGTGCCATCTAGATGCCCACCAGTCCTGGACACCTACAGCTTCCCCTCAGTGACTCTCATCCCATGCCAATCAAAGGCAGGGACCAGAAGGCATGACAGTGACTTCTCCACTCACCTCTCTTGCCTTGCCGACAATGAGCTACTAATTGCATCAGAAAGCAGAGACCCAGGAAGGAACAGCCTTCGGATCACCTTGTTTCCCACGTCACCAACTCCAGCCTTTACTTCTCACTTATAAAAGTAGTCCTCCAGTTCACTCAGTGGAACAAGCGCTATCTGGGGGGAAACATGGTCCAGTATATAACTTTTTCTGGAAAAAGCCAAGGTGCTGCCAATGACATGTAATCTAGCTTGCTGGAACCCCATTTCTTAAGCACCGAGCACTAATAGAGCTACTCAGTGTGGGTGGAAGAACCCCCTTTCCTACCCAAAGCAGTGTTTCACCAAGAAAGGGAGAATAGGAAACAACTGAGTCCAAGTCCTCTGGTCTAGAAAGACAAGATGTTTCAACGCAGCATTTTTGAAGGGAAAAGACAGAAGCTGCTGCTGTTAATCAAAAAAGACTCAGCTTCCTGGGACATTTGTTAACATTGTGCAGAACAGACCGCAAACAATGGAGTAATATTCCCAAAGAACCTTGCCCTAAAATAGTGGCAGACATAAATAATTTGGGATAATGCCACAGCAAATTAGAGTGCTACTGGAGGGCTATATAGGTACCTTTGTACCTGCTGAGAACAGACAGGACCTCTCTCATGCTGGCCATTTAGGGTCTCACACTGCTCTTTCCTCCCTGTATTGAGACTCTCTAATAATTCTGTTCAACTGGAGGAGAGAGGCTGAATGTAAGACAGGTGCTCAGTTTAGGATGTTTCAGTTTAATACAGCCTGGTTTTCTAGGCATGATATACCTGCTCAGGGAGCAAATAATTAAAGCTTAGCTTCCCCCCCCCCAAAAAAAAATTAAGACACCCAGAAGGAAAGTCCACTGTTAACTGTGACTGGATTCATATCCAAAGTCAGTGACAAATCCAGAGTTAGAACTCATAAGGTTCCACTGAGAACCAGGGTATACTGTGTTTCCTATCATCCCACACAACATAAGCTTCAGAACAGAAGAGCCTTGCTGGATCAGACCAAAGGACCATCAAGTCCAGCATTTTGTTCACACAATGGCCAACCAGCTGCCTCTAGGAAGCCCACAGCTAGGATGACTGCAACAGCATCCTCCCACCTGTCCTCCCCAGCAACTGATGTAAAGAAGCAAACTTGTACCTTCGTGTTGCTGGGGGGCCACCAAAACCAGTATTTGGGCTGATGGGCTGAAAGCAATGCCAGATGGTACCTTTAATCACATAAGGGGAACTAACATGCAGATATTCTTCTGTTCAGCAGCACTCTCTCAATTTTTAAAAGTGCTGATGTAGCAAAAAAAAACCTGAGGAGGGTATGACTGGAGAAATGCAAGACATGGACATACTCATTAATCACGAGCCAGAGATTTCCAGCATGAGGTATACTTCCTTACTGATACAAGGTCAACAGAAGGCAACTGCCCCTAAATCTAGCCATTACTCAAACTGAGTAATTGTAATTTTACAAGTGTTATTGCATTGTAAAGATTCAACTGGTCAAATCTAAAACAACTAAATGTTTTGGCTGTCAATATTTTCAATAAAGGCCATGATCTGCCTTGCAGATGGGAAATTGCTGCAAAGAGGGCCAAGTGAAGGAATCATGAGTTGAATCCTTTACTAAGCCCACTGGGGGTGGGGCATGGGAAGACTACTTGTTACCTGTAGTTCTGCGCTTGTTTTCTTACAAAATGTTACCTGTAGCCTGCAGTACGGAGGGGGAGTGGCTTTTTAACATGCTGTTTTCCTGCTGAAAATCTCCACCTCCAAGCTGTTTTTATCCCCACTGGAGAAAGCAACCAAGGTGCCATTTCCTTACAGAATTTTCAGGATGATTTTGCCAAAATTCATCAGTGCATAATTCTGTCAAGAACCAGAGGAAACTTCAGAACTTTCCACAACCTCAGTAACTGCTTAGGCTTACTCAAATACATCTATGAATGGAAGCGGACTTATAAGTCTGGCAGAGACTAATTATGCCTAGGTTTCCCCCCCTCCCCAAGTGCAATTAGCCCAATGGACTAATCTTGAATTCTGAAAGGTCCCACCTTCCAGTTATAAATCAGCAAGTAAAGGAGTTCATGACACTACCCATAACTCTATGCAGCTCTCAGCCAGGTTTCCAATTTGTAATTGGACACATGGAAAACTTTCTTTCTTCTGTAATGAGGCTAATAAAGGGGAGCTTGTGCACCAGACTGCTCATTCAGGGTCAGATTTAGCAGATTCTATATACACAAGAATAGTTATACAACGTACTTTTACTGGCCAGGAAATTCAGGTAAAGGTGAAGGCAAGCTACCTGATTTGCAAGCCATAAGAATTTGGCCCTTCAGTCATTGTGCTCACTGTTCTACACAAAGCAAAAAACTGTTTGGGGGGAGGGGCTGCAGCTCAGTGGTACAGCATCTGCTTAGCATGCAGAAGGTCCCAGGTTCAGTCCCTGGCATCTCCACCTAAAAGGATCAGGTAGCTGATAATGTGAAAGGAAGGTGACAGCACAGATTCTAGAATCCAAAAGCTCTGGAGAAGCAAAGCATTCCTTAGTCACCACATAACTTTCAGTCTCTGAAAGGAGTTGCTTTAACTCCTCCAGGACTCCCAATAGTTTGAATCTTCAAAAGCAAGAGCAATTTACAAAAGTAACAATTCTTTCTGCATGTCCAGTGTCTAAGATTCATTGGAATATACCAGTGATGGTGAACCTTTTAGAGACCGAGTGCCAAAACTGCAACCCAAAACCCACTTATTTATCGCAAAGTGCCAACACGGCAATTTAACCTGAATACTGAGGTTTTCGTTTTAGAAAAAACAACTCATACATTAACATCTTTTGTCTGAAAAGAAAAACACAATAACAGAGCTTTCAATGATACAAACAACTTTTTATTGGAAGGTAAAAGTTTGCATTTGGCATGCTTTTGAACAATTAATGTGATTTTTGCAGTCCAGTCTTGTGAACTCTGTGCTGGGGCGATGCCGTGCATGCCCACAGAGAGGGCTCTGAGTGCCACCCCTGGCATGCGTGCCATAGGTTTGCCACCACTGGAATATACAGTACAATTTACTGTGGTGCTCTTCTGTAGTCTATATTGTCCTAAAAAATCCATTAAGTAGTACATTAGAGACTAAAAGGTGTTTAAGTGGCTTTTGGAAACATGCTCTGACATGGACTGCTTCCAGGAAGACAGACTTTGTGACCTCCACCAACCCCCCCCCCCCAAAAAAAAAACACAGAAGGCAGCTTGTTAGTGGGTACTAGCCGATGCAGGATACATTGCATGGACCAAGAATTATTCTTTCCCTCTGACGTCTATATAGATTAAAAGCTTTGCCAGGTACTTTTTAGGTGTCAAGCCCCTTGGTCTTCAAACTCATAGGTGACCTTTGCTAACATAGCCATAGCATTGCCCATTCTAGGGGCCTTTTGGTTTTTACATGAACTTTTGGGGTACTTTGATTCTCCTGCTGCTCTCAGTTCTACACATATTGCAGGGGAAAGTTATTGCTTCTTGTACTCTCTGAAACTGGGATTAGTGTTTACCACCTATACTTAGAAAGGACCATCATCCTGACAGCCCATGTCCAAAATAAACCATTACCAAGCTCCCATCCCACATTGAGGCAAAGAAAACTCACAAAGTGCCTTTTCACAACCTGTATATGTTATCTGTATATACATGATGCCATATATGCAATATCCAGCATGTGTGTGTTTTGTATATTATGTGTATATTTATAGAGAGAGAGATATAACCATTTTCCCTCATACTGATGCTGTGTTAAACTCCTGCTTTCCTTTTTGTATATTGATTTGTAAAGAATTCACAATGGAAAACCATGTAGAAAATTAAAAATTATAATTTAAAAAAATAGTTTTCAAGCTGCTCTGTAGATTTGTTTGGAAAACTGTGGGCTGACTCACACATAGAGTAATTGATGATGCATGTATGAACACACCATCACAGAGAGAACTTCCATACCATCTCATTCACACATTTCGCAGCCATCATGTAAACAGTAGGTGATAGACATGCCCATTGTGCAAACTTGGTCTGCACATGTGCTAGAAGACCCAGTAATGGCTAGTTTCTCAAAAAGTGAGAGTTGGGGAACACAGAAGATACAAACAGAAACTACCTTAGAATCAGTGTAAGGCTGTATTAAATAAGAAAATAGTCTGTGTTGACAGCAACAGAGACAAAGTAACTGTTGAGACAGTATACCAGTCCTTCGGGAAAATTTGAAAAGAAAATTCTTATCAAGTCTTTCAGTTCAGGACTTTACATTGAGGCCCTCAGAGAAGAATGAAAAAATTCAGTTTAATTTCAGAGAGCTTTAAGGCAGGCATCTATACATTATCAATTGCCTATGACTCAAGATAACTCAAGAAACCCAAAAAAAGTGAATTGTTTCTTTAAAAGGCACTAATACAGATGGCTTACCCAGAAGGTTTGGAATGTTAATTAAGCCCATCAGACATCATTCAGGTTTTGAAAGTCTTACTGTAGTAGAATAGTCAAAGAAAAGCCACTCAGACCCCACTGTGTATTTCACATTGAACCTCTCATTATACATTTATTCAAGGCAACCTCTACACCAGGGAAATCACAATCTGCAGATGGAACAAATGACAAATTAGAAGTAGAAAAGAGCAAGAATCCAGTAGCACCTTAAAGACTAACAAAATTTGTGACAGAGTATGAGTTTTAGTGGCCCCACTGGTGAACCTTCTGATGGCACCTGGTATTTTTTGACACTATGTGACAGAGTGTTGGACTAGATGGGCCATTGGCCTGATTCTCTTATATTCTTATGAGTGAAGAAAGTATCTGAAGAAGTGAGCAGTGACTCACGAAAGCTCATATGTTCCCTCTACACTGTTAGTGTGAGCTAGCTCACAGGTTTTTTTAGCCTCCGATTCATACATTTTTGTCTCAGCTCAGGCGGATGGCTCCAGAGGGTACTAATATAAGCAGTAGCCAAATTGCTCACTCACAACTGTAATGCTAGTAGCTCGCAAAGTAGAATTTTTGCTTACAAGACTCCACAGCTTACAGGGAGCATTGCCTCCCTGCCACAGATTTTGTTAATCTTTAAGGTGCTACTGGACTCTTGCGCTTTTTTACTGCTACGGACAGACTAACACAGCTACAGTGGCTGGCATTCCCAGCTCTGCATTTGCTACCAGTCGTGCACCCTCATCATAATTTGCTGCAGCCTTCCAATATCTCAGCCCAGCCATGCCGCCTGTGACTTAATCTATGAAAAATACACCCCTCTATATCCTTCAGATCACATTCACTTTACCAAATGTGTGCTGCAATTTCTAAAGTTACTGAGAAAGGGAAAGCTGGTACAAAAATAGTATTTATCCTAATCCTTACCTCAGTAGTGAGTCTGAAATCATCCATACACACCACTCTAGCACACTAATTGGTCCTGATCCTTCAATGACCATTAGTTATAGCAAGATTAAATATTTGTTGTTTATTCTTAACACAGGCACAAAATTCAAGAAGAGACAAAGGAACGTTTAAGAATTCTGCAAGTAAAACAGCAAAATGTTTTTAAAACAGACATAACCCACAGTGGCTATTACAATGAGATTACTCAAGCTACTGGAAGGGTATTACATAATGCGTAAACAGTACCTTGATGTCAAGCCTACTTAAGAGATGGAAAGTAAAACTAAAAGCAAACATTGACAGACAGGGATACTGCACAGCAGCAAAGCCTCTATGTTTCTGAGCGAGGCTTTTTGGAGAATCCAGTAATATTACTTCCTTTCCTTTTCTGGGAAGCGTTAGAACCCTTCAGCTGACTGGCCTCACTTTGGTGGTTCTCTTCATCTGGGTTTTTTGAAGCCTGGAATAGCATCAGAGAAAAACAAGTGAGAGAAAAAACACAAATCCTGGTCTGTGTTCACACAGCTCAAAGACCCAATGGTTTCATTCACATCAGGAGAGACAGGCTCTCCAGTCCAGAACTTCAGGAGCTGCGTAACATGCAGCCTTCAGAACTGGGGCCAACAGCCAAGTCTTGCCACCCCTCAAGATTTCTGTCCTGTCAGTCTGCTTTACATTACTGTGAATGCACCCCATCTGCAGACCCAAAAACCAAAGACTTAAATTTCACACTCTACGAACTTCCAACACACACACATGCACACACATAGTTTTATTTTTATAATTGAGGTTTTGGGGACTACTTCGCCTTCTACTCCTCAGTGAGGGCAGTGCCAGGACTTAGAGTGGCACCTGGCATGCACTTGGCCTGTTATGAGGGGATTACAGGCTTGAAAGAACCACACAGCAGGCTTGATGAAAACAACCAAGAAACAGGTTTACTTCAGTGGTGTGCACGGTTTGGTTGTTTGTTTTCCTTTTCTGCAGCCCTCTCAATATTACAGTAACAAAGTTACTGGAGAGCGGGGACCTGAGAAAGGGCAACAGTTACAAAGCAGATTTCATGATTCAGACTCATGATATAGGACAAAAAGGCTTTTAATTCTTTTTGACAGGAACAGAACTTAAACCCTACCTGTCTTCAAAATACCTAAAGTCTTAAATGGACCAACAGGCCCCCTAACCTTCTCCCACCGAAATCCACCAACCCTCAACTCTGTCAGTTGGCCAGCAGTTAAAACTGCCAAACTTTTTTTTTCCTTTTTCAACATTTCAATTCATTGTTTGAAAGTGATTGGCTGAGGCTCTTGGAGGGTGGAACTTGAAACCATCCATCACAAATATCACTTGCCACATTCAGTGGCTCAACAGCCAAGTCTGTAATTAAACTTCCTTTTCTTCTAGTCTCATATCTTACAATGATCTACTTTTGTCTGTTCTGAAAACAGGCAGCCTATTTTGGAAAATCCCGCAGTACATTCTTTAAAGTATTTGTGTGTTGCAATCCTAACAAAGGAAGTTCTCTAGGCAGCATATAGAATATTAAAATATAATAAAACTATTAAAACAATAAATACATAACCCTTAAGAACAATCAGTGGAACACCACCAACCTCCTAAAGCAATAAATCATTCATGAACATAAGCCTGGGAAAAGAAGCATATCTTCACCTGAACCTAAAAATCATCAGGTGACTGAACTTCCACGATCAAATCTTCACCATGAACAAAGTCCTGTGTCTAGTGGCTATCCACTTCGGCTCCAAAGGATATCAGACAAAGAACTTATCCACTGGCCAAGTTCATATGGGATATTATGCTCCTTTAGACTCCATTAAAGTCCTTCAATGACCTGGGATCAGGACAAGAATGAATACTTTGTACTGCATCCAGAAACAAACTGACAAGGTGCAGCTGTTTATGCCAGCCATCAGCCTTCTAGCTACATTGTGAATCAATGACCATTTCCAGACACAGCTCCACGAAGCATACGAGTTATAGTTATCTAACCTGGATGTCATCAGAGATGGATACTTATGTTAGATCTTGTTTCTCCAGGAAAGGGCACAGTTTGTAAACTATCTGGAGTTGAGTTAAAGGTGCCATCACATTCGTGATGGTTTGCAGAACATCTAAGATTTTAATATGTTGTGCATAGATCACCTTACTTCACATATACCAATTATTTTACTCCATACTAAACAAGAGGGAGCAAGCTCTGGAAAGTATGGAGATTCAGTCACCATGTGGAAAGGAAGTGTTCTTGTTACAGATAGACTGAATTTACTACAATTCAGCTGCCTCTTCATGTTAGACTCATATTTCTTCAAAAACAACTTGAAGGAATTCTATTATTAGGCCTAGATGCCCCCTTGTGTTTTAAATGAGTAATCACAGATTTTCTTTTCATCACAAATTGGTGAATGTTTAATTATAAGGAGAGGATACAATTGTCATGGCACTGAAGACCACTTAGCGCTTTATTGGAACAAACCAAAATGTTATTTAAGCCACCACAGAAAAATCTATTATCTGCTGTGGCCCTGATTGCCACGTCTACGTTAACAGAGGTGAGACAGTCATCTGATTCATCACTTTTTTGGCCTTAGCACCCAGACTTTGGAATCTCTTCTTTACAAGGCTTTGCCTTGGCCCTGTACTCCGGATATTCCAGGCAGAACTTCATTCGCTTTTGATTTCAAAAGAGGGAACTTTGCTAAAATGAGGTGAATCGTCAGAAGGAAGTTAAAAGCAAAGATTAAGAGAGTCAAATCCCTCCAGGATCCCTGGAAATTACTTAAAACTACACTAATGCATACTTCAAGTCATGATGGGTACTAAGCCTAAAAAATGCCACTGTGGTTAAAGACTCAATTTAAAAAAGCCATACAAGACAAAAAAAGGCTTCTTTTTAAGAAGTGGAAGGTTTCCTCAATCAGGGTGAACAGAAAGGATCAAAGGTTCTGGAAAAACAAGGCAAGCAAAAAGAGACTCTGAGAAGCGGATTGTCAAAAACATTAAGACAAACAATAAGCATTTCTTCTAATATACCAGGGTCCAAAATCAGCCAGCGAGATGGCTAGGCCTCTGGATGACAAAGAAATAAAAGGATTGCTCATCTCCACTGATCAATTTTCCCCTCTACATCAACACCAAGCATGTGCATGTTGTCACAGGTTTTAGGAACAAGTTGCAAGCCAGACAGAATTCCAAATATTATTGTAACAGGGTAAAGTCCCAAAACGCTTACTCAGGGCATGTTTTACGAGATCAGGCAGACATAAACTACAATAAACCCACACCTGAAAAATTCCTGCATTTGTCTGTGATGTTTTGTGCTATAGTAGCATGGAAACCAAGAAAAAAACTATCCAGCCAAAAATAAGGTACCCCGGAAGGGAGGAGTTAAATCCAGACACTTGTGTTTCATGGCACATTCACAGTACTTCCAATCCACAAACTTAATTACAGGAAGACAATTAAATGACGCAGATCTGAAATATTTCATGGGGTACAGCAAGACTGCACATGTGAAGATTAACCTTATCTGTGTGCACACACATAACCTTTAAAACAAATTATGTATATTTCTTACCATAGTTGTCTGGCTTGCATATTTCTCAGTCCACTGTCTGGCATTTCTCAGGAATGCTTGCTTGTTGTATTTATACTCAGAGGACTAGACATAATTTTTTTAAAAAACCAAGAGACATCGAGTAATTATGGCCTCTCCGTCATAAACCATACTTATGTTTGATGGCAGATTTACTAGACAGCACAGTAAATTGTTTAAGAAGACTAATCTTTCAGAGAGGCCCTAATGCTTTATACAAAACATGCAAGTATTATCCAGTTTCAAAATTCTAAGCTGGATCCAGCAATCTTCAACAGAAGGTGCTAGTTGATGCAGACCTTTGCTGCAATCTTCTTCCCTCAGCAGTCTTTTCCACCTTCAGGAAAACTGATTCCCAAGGTTGCAATACCCATGTGGATATCACACTGCAACCAAGAGAATTTATGAAAATAGAAATTTATAAGACAGTGTTGCTACACCTGCAGAAGACAGAGGAAGGGACCAATTTTGCCCCATTCATCTGCCACACTGCAGCTTCCCAGTTCATGTGACATCCTGCAACCCAGCAAATCAACTTCCTAAAGTTAGCAAGGACTACTGGGGGGAGTGTAGTGCAGCAAACAACATCTTTCTTTCTGCTAACAACTCTGCTGGATCACACCCTCTATTTGCACATTATTCACTACTTCAGAATTAACACTTTTCCTTAGATAGACTGCTAGAAATAGTATTTATCAATTTTGTACCTAGAAGATAACGTACTGCAAAAAAGCAAATAAGCCAGAGTGTTCAATACAATTAGATAACATGATACCCTATTCTCTGCTCTTGTCCTACCCACTCAACCTCCCAAATGATTAAATGTCAGATGGGTGCTTTGGATAGATCCTACAAACCTTCACATATTCCTTGCACAGCAAGCAACAACATGGCAGTCTAAGGTACAACATCAAACATACAAATTAAGAAGGGGAAACTTACTATGTCAGCCATGAGAGGGTCATCAGGATTGGGCTCATTCATAAGCATTTGTATGGAGGTCAGCAAAGTTGCAATATTCAGTGATGGCCTCCACGCACCCTTCACAGAAAGAAACACAGTATTACTGGGAGGAGGGGAATAGAAACAAGAATATGGTTTATAAAGCAGACACAAACTATGCTTTTCAGGTTTTCCAGGCATCATTGCAATAGATAAGGAAGCAGCAATCAAAATATCAAGCAATGTGTGCAACCACAAAAACACACCATAAAGTCTTTGTAAACATTAAAGGTATACCTTTGTAAACATTATACCTTTGTAAACATTAAAGGTATAAAACAATTCAGCCTCAAAGAAACCTGGACAAATTAACCTATTAGCATTTCCTATTCAATTCAGTAGAATAACACCAGTAAATACAGCAGAAGGTCTCTTTGCACAATATGCATGTCAGGATTTGCACTCATGTGCAAACAAACACTTGGGCTTGCGAATTATAGCTGCTGTCAAAGAATTCCATTAAAGCAGCATTCTTTACTTTGGGTGGCAATCTGAGAACATCAAGGCAAATTCTTCCAGAAGAGTCAATGTTGGGATGGTAGATGGGAGTCAGAAAGCGAATCTTGGGAGGTTCAAATGGATACCTATTTAAGAAACAGTTTCAAATATACAAGAAATAATCAAACATAGTGTTTCAAAACTTCATGCCTACTGTTTCTACTTCTCCATGCATTTTTAAACAAGACTAAAATGTAGTTTCTAGAAGAAATGTCAAGCTTTAGACCGATTTCAAATTTTCCACATGATACAAACACATTACCCTTTTCAGTCAATACATTTTACCACCCTTATGGGGAGAATGCGCTTCTGCACAGTTCCCTGATATGCACAATTATCATTTTGCCTGAAAGGGGCAACACATACATCTTGAACCTCATAAACAAAAATGAGAACCATATGCATGGTAAAACATAGTAATTTAAAAGAGATATGACAGCTCTCAGTTTATGATCCTATAGGGATCTGCAGTCTAGTGTGTCATCAATATCAACCAGTTCTTTCTATTACAAGGCCAAATTTGCTCAACACAATAAACACCTTTTTGCTCAACGCAAAAAAAATTCTCTTCTTACCTTACAGGCACAACTACTTCCAAGTCAAAAACACCTTTTTCATATGGTGTATCTGCAGAACCCAAGATTTCTGGAAAAGACAGACATTTAAAAATGTTAACACTGCCCCCTTTAGGTGCTTGCTAAAGGCACTGCAAGAATTAAGTTTCTAAAAAAAACAGCAATGACTACGTTATAATGAATTTTCCTGCACTAAACTTAAAATGTGTCTGTCCAAGAAACAAAAACAGAGTTTCCAAAGGCTCTAACTGTTATAATTCAGAGTAAAAAATTAGCTTTGGAGTTCAAAAGTACTGGAGACTTTGGATCAGGATGTAGAGATGGCTACTGTGAAGGTCCTTGCCTGAAAACAAATGTAGAATAAATTTCTGACTGAACAAAAATTATAAAATGATAAAGATCTACTGTGGTACTTGATACAACACCTGGATTAGAAAAGGAAGTTTCCTGTTACACAGGTTTATCTTCAGATGTTTTTTAAATCTCTGTATGTGTATATAATTTAAATATCTGTACAACTATATACAGACTCTTCTCCTGCATTAATAATAATTGATCCCAGTTTGTTCAGCAGAATTTGTATAGATTTATTCTTAGATATAGTATAAACTGTAGAATAAATTATCAATATATGAAAGAAACAATCTAATTAGTTCCATCTAGAGCTAACAGACTAAGATGGCATCTCAGACTAAAACATAAAGTGAGTTATTAAAATGTGGAATTGGCTGTGAGAAGATGTAGTGATGGCCACAGGGATAGACAGTGTTAAAAGGGGATTACATAGATTCATAGAGGAAAAAGTCTATCAGTGGCTGACTAATAACTGATAAGTAAAGGGAGCCTCCACATTCAGAGGCAGTAAAGTGCTGGGAGGCAACATCCAGGGAAGACCGCAGATTCAGTGGCCTGTTATTGGTCCTCTAGAGCAGTGTTTTTCAAGCTAAGGCACATTTCTTTCATTGAAAAAATCCCACAGCACACCTGACAATATCTCACGGCACAGTGGTTGAAAAACACTGAAATACAAGATAAATGGGTCATTAGTTGCCTCAGCTCAAATATTAACTATGACAGTATTACAAATACACGTAATAGCCACTCAATTTGAAATCGTAAGTTACAGATCCAAAGTATAATGGCTCCTTCCCATAACATTGACCTGAGTTTCAGAAGAAATATAAATGTGGATGTATTTTAATACTGCGATTCTGCTAAAGTTTTTCAAATAGAGAGTTTAAACTCTTACTCTTATGTGAACGGCATTCCGCTGACCATAAGTGATTTGAAGAGAAACACAGTACACCCATTCTTCGCTGAGGGACAGTTACTGATTTGAACCCCACCCTGACAGAAACAGCTAGCTGTTACCATCAAACATATTCATGTTTACTGGAATGTCTTGGTGCAAATCACCCCCACACACACACACACACACAACCCAGGAGCCAGGCAGTGGAAGAAACCAGCTTACTCTGTTGGAGGAGTGAATGCCCTTGGTACCGAATGTTCCTGTCCCCTGTATTAACATCCACAGGTCTAGCATGACTATGATTCAGCACATGAGTCCTCCTCATTCATTTAAAACCATCTGCCGTGTGCGAGCCTGCCTCCGGCCCCCACGAACTGGATGCCGCTTGAGTCCGCCGCCTCGCCCTGCTCATTCTCCAACACACAGGTGGGCATCAGCTGACTGCCGCTGCCGACACACGGCTTGGAAGCGGCCAACATCAGCGCCAGGGCCAGAGACGGAAAAAGAGCAGCCGTGAAGTGGGACCCGCGGAGGCCCACCTCCACCTTCCGGGCTGAGAGGCCACGCAGAAGAAGACAGCCCTCACCTGGAAAGGCTCAGCTGCCCCCTCCGAGGCTCGTGGGGGGGGGCGGCGCAGACGAGCCAGGGCGTTGGCTCCATCGCGGCCAAGCAGAGGCTGCGACGGCGGGGCCCGTGGGGGGCACCGTGCGTCTCCTGAGGAGGACCCCCCTTCTCTTCCTCCTCCCCCCCCCAGCCACTCACCGCTTTCATGGTCGCGGCCATGTCATCGTATCTCTCCGCCTGCTCAGCCAGGCGAGCTCGCTGCAGCAGCTGCTCCGGGTCGCTCATGGCTGCTGCCTCCGTCGTGGCGCTGGCAGGTCGGGTAGGCGAACAGACAGAGCCCCTCGGCACTCTCCCTCCCTCCCTTGAGTCCTCACAAGGCCAAGGGGAGCTGCGCCTCAACGGCGGCTCCCTCCTACCTCAAACCGGGCACAGAGCGTGCGAGTGGAATCAGCGAGAGCACGCCACTGTTCTTTCTCGCATGCGCAAACGCGTTCCGGAAGGTCAGCCCGGAAGGCACATTTCTTTCATTGAAAAAATCCCGTGGCACACCTGACAGTATCTCGCGGCACACCAGTGTGCCGCGGCACAGTGGTTGAAAAACACTGCTCTAGAGTAAAGGATTGGCCACTGTGTAAAACAGGATACTCGAATAGATGGACCACTGGTCTGTTCTAGAAGGGCTCTTCTTATATTCTTACAAAGCAGCTTCTTAGATTTGAAAGTTCAAAGAGGATGAAGGCCAGACTGCTGTACCATACTTTATTGCCTTACCAAGTACTTAACCTCAAAATTAATGAAGTGAAACAGGCAAAAAACAAAAGCAGAGCCCCAATATTTTGTTTTTAATTGACTGGCAGTCCTTAGCAGGGCTGGGTGTTCTACAATTCTAAGCAAGAACATAAGAATAATTTCATGGTACCAGCTACAAAAACTCTGCTCCTGAGAATGCTCTCTTTCTTCTAAACCAAAATACTGTCCAATCCTTACAGTACAAACACAGATTTGAAAGTGTGCTGAAAATAACTTGGTTTCTGTCTAATTACAATGCATTAGCTAAACAAAGTTTCCGGGGGGGGGGGGGGGGGAGAATGCAAGGACAGAACCTTGCATAACACAATTCTCCGCTATGCACAGAATCAGTGGTGCAAAATTACCATAAAAATGCAAATATATTTAATTTTTGTAACTTATAAAGGTCACAAAACCTAGTTTTTCTCCATGCAAAGCTTGAGTTACTTGGGCAGAAAATTTATATCTCCCTCATAACATAGTCTCGCAGTCTCTCTTATTACTTAGACAGAGTTGCAATTCAGGAACTCCCAACAGTCTTTGCATATCATCACTGTTTTCAGTGCTGAAAAAGTAGTAATTGACTTAACTGATCAAGCAGCTGGTCCCCTTCCTTGAACGCAATGAACTGGCGACAGCGATCCAGGCATTGGTCACCTCAAGGTTGGACTACTGTAACGCCCTCTACATGGGGCTGCCCTTGTGCCAAATCCGGAAGCTGCAGCTAGTGCAGAATGCCGCGGAGCGGCTGGTGTTGGGCCTCCCTATGGGAGAGCATATACAGCCCGCCTTAAAGGCACTGCACTGGCTGCCAATAGCGTACCAGATAAGGTTCAAGGTGCTGGTGCTTACCTATAAAGCCCTATATGACCTGGGACCTGTCTACCTGAAGGACCGTCTCTCTCCACATGTTCCCCAGCGAGCACTATGGTCCGGGTCCCAACACCGTCTGGCTCTTCCCGGATTGAAGGAGGTGCGGCTGGCTACAACACGGGCCAGGGCTTTTTCAGTGGCGGCCCCGTACTGGTGGAATGAGCTCCCGGAGAACATCAGGGCCCTGCGGGATTTGATGCAGTTCCGCAGGGCCTGTAAAACGGAGCTCTTCCACCAGGCCTTTGGGTAGGGGCCGCCCAAGGTAAACATCTCAGCCCTGGCCCAGTTCCATCTGCTAGCCCGTCTGTTGGCACCGCCATCTCCCAACCTGTGTGTGGTCATACAGAGATCTATAGGAATGCCTTTCGGACCCACCTGCAGGTTGAACTGTAATGCCGCCAATCTTGTATGAATAGTATTTTAATGTCTGGTGTGGAATGTTTATTTTAAATGGATTGTGATTTTAACTTATGCTGTGAGCTGCTCTGAGCCTGCCTTTGGTGGAGAGAGCGGGATATAAATTTAAGAAATGAATAAATAAATAAATAACTGTTAACAGGTATTATCAGTCCAAGAACCTGATCAGTTAGTTCTTCATGGTCCCTAAAGAGAGGCTACAAGTCCAGTTCCATGCTCAGAGATTAGGGTGGAAGCTGCAATTCATCAAACACTGAATAGGGTGGGGAGTCAAAGTATGTTAAACTCACTGGGGCTTGCTTCTGAATTAGTATACATAAAATTCAACTACACTCCAAGAGAAAACTGCAGACAAAGCACCCAAAATGGAAAAAAAATAGAAAAGAAAAACAGTTGGATTTATATCCCGCCCTACACTTGGGAGTCTCAGAGCGGCTTACAATCTCCTTTCCCTCCCTTCCCCACAACAGACACCCTGTGAGTTGGTGGGGCTGAGAGAACTCTTTCAAGAACTGCTCTGAGAGAACTGTGGCTTCACCCAGCTGGCTGCATGTGGAAGAGTGGGGAATCAAACCCGGTTCTCCAAGATTAGAGTCCATGCACTTAACCACTGCACCAAACTGTCCCTTTCTGTATTATATGCTTTGAGTGTTTTATTAATTATTTTTATAACTAGGATTAATGTGATTTGGGGGGAAATCATTTTTACTTTTAAAAATATTAATTATAACATGTTTCTTTATAAAAATAGTGTAAGAAAACCTGAACAATATAAATATGTTATAACCTAGACCAAATCTCTTAAAACTGCATCATGAACATTTATCAAATATGCTGAGTTAAAGGCCACTTTTCTATGTAAGAGAGAATCACAGGGAAAAACCTGACTGGAAGTTAAGCATTGCTAAAGATACAAGACATAGCGACTTCAAGAGTGAATTGGACAAACATATGGAGTAGAGATCCATCAGTGACTATTAGCCACAAGGTATAGATAGGAACTATGAGGCAAGTGATGCTCTGTATTCTTGGTGCTTTGGGGGGGAGAGAGTGGGAGGGCTTCTAGTGTCCTGGCCCCACTGATGGACCTTGTGATGGTACCTGGTATTTTTTGGCCACCGTGTGATAGATTGTTGGACTGGATGGGCCACTGGCCTGATCCAACATTGGCTTCTCTTATATTCTTATAAAAACATCCATCAAGCTAAAGATTAAAACACTAAAGTAATATGCCTGGAAAAAGAAATGTGCAGGGAAAGAACAGAATTTTATTACACAGAACTCAACAAATAAACAGAACAGAAACAAAATCTAAATAAAATACTTCCCAAACATAGGAAACATTAAGTGTTCCTGAACATGAGAGAGGGAGAAACAGAAGAAGAATAAAGAGTAGATGTGTGACTTGCCTCCCATAACCCCCATTACAGAGCAACTGCTGTAGCAGAACCACCTCACATTCCTATTTTATGTCCTCGGATTACCCGAGATCTTTAATGCTTTGTTTCAAATAATAAGAAGTTATTACTATCCCGAACAGCAGTCATTTATTTCCTTTTTCTCAGGAAAATACTTTTTTACCCAATAACTATCAGCCCTCGCTTCCAAAAGTTGTAAATACCTAAAGTCAATTTTTATGCATGCTATTCAGAAGCAAATCCTACTTTGTTTCATGGGAGTTCCAAAAAAGTGTGCACAGGATTACAGCCTTAGTACCTGAGTAAGTGAGCAATCTTTTATTACTGTAAGTAAAGGTAAAAGTAAAGGTTTCCCTTGCTCGAAAGCCAGTCACATATGACTCTAGGGAAGCGGTGCTCATCTCCATTTCCAAGCCGAAGAGTCAGTGCTGTCTGAAGACGTTTCCGTGATGCTGAGGCGCACGGAACGCTGTTACCTTCCCACCAAAGCGGTACCTATTTATCTACTTGCAATTTCTTGCTTTCGAACTGCGAGGTTTGCAGGAGCTGGGACCAGAGATGGGAGCTCACTCCGTCATACAGCACTTGGGTCTCCAACTGCTGAACTACCAGACTGCAGTTCAGCGTCTTAACTACTTGAGCTACTGCAACCCCCTTTCACAAAGAGAACCAAAATACAGTTTTGCTGTGTAAAGGGTATGAGGGCTGCATAACCAAAGATTATTATGCTGGCCAGTATGTTTTAACTGTTATAGCAACCAGTTGGTATGGATGCTTGTTCAGGAGATAAATCAAGTTTCTCATTTTTAAATTAATCTTTTATTGTGAGGATTTAAATTAATTATTTAGACAGCAAGCATTGTATAGTGATTAGAATTATCAGACTAGGATCTGAGAGTTCAAGGTTCAAATCTCTACTCTGCCACAAATGCTCACTGTGTGATCTTGGACCAGACACATACTCTCAGCCTAACCTACTTCAAAGGGTTGTTGTGAGGATGAAACTGATAAGGGGAGAATGTTCTAAGCCATTACGGGTCCCCATTGAATGTAAAGGAAGTAAACAGAAATAAAGTAAAAAATAGTCTCCACTTAAGTCAACCCACCACTGTTTGATGGGGAAAGGCAGAACAGCAAAGTAAGTAAATTTAAATAAGTTATTCACCCCATGGCAATATCAGGCCACTGAAAACATAGTTAATAAACTTCCCCACATATTTTAAATCACTGCAACTCCTGCTTAAGGGGTGGAGGGAGGTAAAATCAAGAGAGACACATACGAGCTCGAAGGTAATCTAAGTGACCTTCATTCTGCCAGCAGCTGATGCTCGGAGGTGGCTCTTTGGTCAGCAGATGCAGCTCCCGCTTCAGTCGTGACGCCCTTTGCATTGTACTACTACAACATAAAGAAAACACTGCACTGTTCAGTCTTGTCCTTTCAGTATCAATAACTTGCTCTTCAATTGTGAATCTCAAATGGAGAGTGCTGCTCAAGCAGAATTTTTTAAACAGCTATCTAATGCTTTTACTTTTCACTTAACTTTAAAACTTAAAAATTAGCAACAGCTAATCATACTCCATGAACATCACCATCTATTCATGACATGCTATACAGAGATAATTTGGTGGCTAATGTGTACTTAATTTGCAACTTACATCGGACCACAATAGGCCACCTCAAACCCTGCAAAGTTGACAGCCCTGTTAGGAAAGAGCCCTGAGGTTCTACTAACCTGGAGGTATCAAAATGCCAGGCTGGAGCCTACTACCAGACAATGCAACGACAGGAGCAGTTCCTCAGAGCAGGAGCTTGTTTAGTGTCGTAGTGCTCTGTCAGACGACAATAAGTATGGAATTTTGAAGGCTCCTGTGGAAGATTCAGGCAGCCTTAGCCTGGCCATTAAATAATCATACTGGCGCGGGGGGGGGGGGGGGTAGTATTATTTTTACGCCCCGTTTACCCTACTGGAAACTTTTTAAAGTGGGGTAAGCGAAGGGCTCCAGATTCGGGACCAGATTCACCTTCAGCGTGTTCGCATGCAGGGAAGACGAATACCAGCTCCCATCCCCTAAGAAAGAGAAATAGCAATGGTTGGGCGGAGACAGGGCCCCGACCCACGGTGGTCCGCAGGGCCAAGCAGAGGCACCAAATGCAACATGTGCCGCCTGAGCCACGTTTCCCCCCCCCCCCCAGCAAATGAGCCCCTCCCCCCGCCCCGCGAAGTCCAAAAGAGCCATTGTCACGTGCACAGGACGAACCCTCCTGGCCACCCAAATGGATAACGCGAAACTGAAACCCACTCAGGAATGGGACAGGGACTCTCCACCTCACGGGAAGGGGAACGGCTTTCTCCTCTTACGACGACGGCAATGAGGAGGAGGAGGAGAAGGAGGGCGGTAACGCAGCAACTTCCCGCAACCCGCCGACCTACAAAACACGCGGCCGGAAAACGCACACAGTTCGGGAAGCTTCAATATGCGCGCCGCACAGTCTAAAAACAGTACCGGACCCAACATGCCTAGCGACTGCGCTCTGAAAGGCCAAGTGAAGTGTCCGTCAAGACGATATCCCGCGCTGATTGGTCAGCCCGATCTATGGTTCGGCTCTCAGAGCTCTAAGTGGCTAAAGGGCGGCAAGGGGGTACCAGCCGCAATACGGTTGTCATAGTTAGTTCCTGTTTAAAGTTTAAGCCTTTCGCCTTCTGTTCTCCAATGCGAGGGAGAGGTCCTGTTCAGCATCTGCAAATCAATGGCAATTTTCTGGTGAACCTTGGTGCGATAGTCCTTTGTCTTTGCCGGTGGTGGATGTTGTCAGCGTAAACCCTAGGATTTTAAGAGCTCGATTCCCATTGTTGCGGAATTAGGGCTGGATTGAGTTCCGCACTGTCATTTTTTGTCGCTCGTTTGTCTCTATTGCTTTGGGTCCCCCCTCCCCTTTCCACATGTGTTTTGCTCCCTCTGGGACTACTAGAGAGCAAAACCCCTTGGGGGGGGGGGGGGCCCTGCAGCAATAGGAACAAACGAGTGACAAAAATGACACTGCAGAAGTGGCCAGTCTGGTACACCTATGATACTTTAATTTCTATAGTAATTAGCTTCTATAGTTGAACCTTTAGTGCTGCTCCCAGAAGCTTCAGGACTCTGCTGAGTGCTGTGCCCTTCACTGTACAGGACATCCCTTCACATTCTGGGAATGTCTGTACTTTGCAGAAATCAGAACTCCCTGTGAAATTCTTAATAGATAAGAGTATCCAGAACTAACTTCCTAGATTCTCTGAGTCACCCTGGCTTAACCCAGCTTTCCTTGACTTCTCTCACCCCAGAGACAGAAAGAAGAGGGCTGACTTTGTTGTATACGTCAGATGTATATCAAATGTTTGTCACAGCCTTGATTGACAGTTACATTAACTTCAGTGGGTGAAAAAGAGTACTTAATGTCTGGTTTTAGTCTTGTTCCTGGTTGTTCTGATCAACTACCCTCAGTATGGGTCTTGCCAGAACAACCAAGGATATCCTTTATAGAATTATAAGTGCACTATTTATGTGTTGGGGTTGTGCTGAAATATTCTATGCTGAATATTGAAATGCTGCAAAAATATTTTCTGATTTATGAGTGTGTAATGGAATAAATTGTGTCTTGATTTAGAATCTCCCCTCTCCTCTGTGCAATTGGGAAACCAGCTTCTCTCTCTCCCCATAATGAACACAGTGGGAATGAGGGTGCATTAAAAGCTTCCTGCACCCCTCATTTCCCCAACACCCATACAATTCTTTTGACAATTAAGGCTCAATTTTAATCATTTTGGAATATCAAGTAAATTAAGATGTGATAAGCAAAGCCTAATTAATAGTTCAGCAGCCTGAGTAGCACAACCTCACCAGAACTTGGAAGCTAAGCAGGGTTGGCCACAGTTAGTACTTGGATGGGAGATCACCCAGGAAGACCGCAGTTGCTACGCAGAGGAAGGCAATGGTACACCAACCCATCTCTGTTCATCGTCTTCAAAACCTCGTGGTACTGGGGTCCCTATGGCTTGGTTGCAACTTGACAACACATGACTTATTATTTGAATTAACAATTCAGTATTAATTACAAGGTATTTAGTTATAAAACTACATATAGGTTTCTTCTATAATCTGAGCCTCCATTCAGATTATTCAAATTTTGCATGATGGTGGCCTTTTTCTATTTCTGTGATTAGCTTTGAAAGCTTTTCAGACCCCTTTCCTACCCTATTGAACTTTTAATAAAAAGGAATTGTGTTGCTATTTTCAAGACAAAGTCTCCTCCAAACAAAGAAAACAAACATTTTACTTAATCTTGCTTTTAAACTGTAGTGGATATGTTTTTCAATTTATTGTTTTGTGGATATGTGAGTTCCCCCCGCCAAAAAAAACCTGGGAAAATCTAGTGTTTTGTGTTTTTTCCCTTTTACTGTGAACAGCATTAAATGCAAAAATAGAAAGTTTGTAATACTTTTTATTAGAACTAGATGGAATATCACAACACAGTTTGAGCTCCCTGGAATATTTCATCAGGCTGGATGTTGCAGCGAAAGGCAGAGATATTTAACTTGGACTAAAGGCAATTTTGTATTTTGATAACAACTAGTACTGATTGTGGTAACATTATAAATTAATCCCGCTACAGATCTTCTTGGATGACGCTTCCATTCTAGATCCCTTCCAGTCTGGTTTTCGCCCAGGCCATGGGACAGAGACAGTACTGGTCGCCCTCACAGATGATCTCCGGAGGCAGCTGGATCAGGGCGGTTCGGCAGTACTGTTGCTGTTGGATCTGTTGGCCGCGTTCAACCCAGTCGACCATCAGTTACCGGTCCACCGCCTCACCGACGCAGGAGTCCAGGAATTTGCCTTGCAGTGGCTTGTCTCCTTTCTCCATGGTCGGGGACAAAGGGTGGCGTTAGGGGAACAGCTCTCCCAGAGGTACCCACTAGAGTGTGGAGTGCCTCGAGGGGCAGTGCTTTCTCCGATGTTATTTAACATCTACATGTGCCCCCTTGCCCAGATTTCCTGGAGTTCTGTGCTGGGGTGTCACCAGTATGCTGACAACACCCAGCTCTATCTGATGTTGGGCGATCAGTCTGGCTCCAGACCAGAAGATCTGGGCTGGGCATTACAAGCTGTGGCTGGTTGGCTTAGACTGAGCCGACTGAAATTGAATCCAACAAAGGCAGAGGTCCTGTGCTTGAGTTGGAGTGGTCCGTGGGTAGGGATCCCACTTCTGACCTTCGATGGGGTGCCATTGGCGCCAGCACCAGAGGTTAGGAGTTTGAGAGTGATCCTAGATGCCTCCTTAACAATGGAGGCCCAGGTAGCAGCCACTGCAAAGTTGGCCTTTTACCATCATCGACTGATTAGGCAGTTGGTTCCCTTCCTCGAACGCAACGACTTAGCAACAGTGATCCACGCAATGGTCACCTTGAGATTAGACTACTGTAATGCTTTCTACATGGGGCTGCCCTTGTCGCAGATCCGGAAGCTGCAGCTAGTGCAAAATGCAGCTACTAGGCTTCTGGTGGGTCTCCCCTTAAGGGAGCACATCCAGCTGGCCCTGAAAGCATTGCACTGGCTGCCGATAGCATACCAGATTCACTTCAAGGTACTGGTTCTTACCTTTAAAGCCCTTTATGGCCAGGGTCCAACTTATCTTAAGGACCGCCTTTCCCCATATATACTGCAGAGAGCACTACGGTCAGGGAATCAAAATCGACTGGCAGGGCCTAAGGATGTCAGGCTGGCTGTAACCAGGGCAGGGCTTTTTCAGTGGTGGCTCCGTACTGGTGGAATGAGCTCCCAGAGGAGATCAGGGCCCTGCGGGAACTTTTAAAGTTCCACAGGGCCTGCAAGATGGAGCTCTTCCACCAGGCTTTCATCTAGGAGCTGCCACCATCACTAGGAACAACTGGAGAGCCTGGTTCCTGGTGAATTATTGACAGCCTGTGTGCAACGAGTAAGATCAATGCTGGGAATGAACAACATATGGTATGCACTCATGTAGCAATGGCACTGTTATTGGAATAACCATTAATCAGCGCTAGCACTTTAATACTTACCATTGCATTATTTTAATGAATTGTTTTAATGGTTTGATATTATTGTTTTAATTGTATTTTATCTTGTGTAAGACGCCCCGAGCCCGCCAGGGTAGGGCGGGATATAAATTAGAATATAAATAAATAAATGTAGATACATAGGTAAAGAGAGGAATCAGGTAATATGGCCTAGTTGGTAGAGAGCAACAAACACCCATAAACCAGTTCCAGCCCCTACTTGATGGCTAAATTCAGTATTTCCCAAATAGAAGTGATAGTTAGCTGCACTGGTCCACAGAACAATCCAAAAACCAAAGTTTTAAAATACTTTTTATTGGGGATAAACAAAATATCGCAAAACAGTATACAAGTTTAAGAGTTTTCCAGAACTCTTAGGAACATGAGAAGGGCTACTCTGCATCAGACCAAACACCCATTCAGTCCAGCACTTTGATCACACAGTGGCCAACTGGCTACCTGTAGGAAGCCCACAAACAGGAAGACTTAAAAAGCGTCATCCTGACTGTGCTCCCTAGCAACTAATTTAAGGAGGCATACTACCATCTTGTCTGCTGAATGGACCTGAGAACAGGTGCCTGAGGGAGTACTCTAACCTGGGAACCCACAGCCAGAGCAGGACATTACACTGCAGAGCCACTGCCACTCTGAGTAGATTGGGAGGGGGGAGCTTGCAGTACCCAGCTATTTCATGTTTTCCTAGGCTCAGAGCATTTTATATTTTTAGTTTTACTTTCTACTGTGATCCTTGTGCTTTTTCTCGAAGTTTTCTTAAAATTGCATTGCCAAATCCCACTATCCCCCCCACCTTTCCATTTTAGGTAGGTATCTTTTAAAGGCAGGATGGGGAGGTTTGGGAGGTGTTAGTTATCATCAAAGACTATGAAATAAAATATCGCAAGAGTGTTACTGTTTTAAGCATGTTTGTATTTAAAGTTTTTTAAAATCTTTAATTGCGTTTGTCGGTGTTCTTTATAAAGTTAATATCATTGCTACCTGGCATTAGATTTTATGACACATAGCCTGGCCCGACAAAGTCCCATTTATGTTAGATCCAGCCCTTGTTTATTTTATCTTTCTTCTGTTTTATTCATTCAGTTTATACCCCACCCTCCCTGCCAAGGCAGGCTCAGTAACAAGTGAGTTTGACACCCCTGGCATAGACAAACAAACAGGTTAACTCTTTCATGACATCAGGGAGAAAATTTGCAGATACGCCAACATTAAGCCATGCCACTCCACTACATGCTGTGAAACAGAGAAAATAGTGTTCCACATTTCCAGTTATGCCAGACCAGGGTGTTCTGATAAGCTCCAAGGAATGCATTGTTTTTAGACCACTCCAGAGACAAAAGTTCTTCTTTCCCTAGAGTGATAGAAGAGGTTCTAAGGTTAGACAAATCTTGCCATTCATCCTAAAACACACAGTTTGCAGTTCCATTGCACATCTCACTACACGCAGTCTGGGCTGAGGGTGTGCAGCAGTGTTCCCTCTAAGCTGAGTTAGTGTGAGCTAGCTCACAGTTTTTTAGTCTCTGGCTCACACCTTTTTGTCTTAGCTCAGGAAGGATGGCTTCAGAGCAGAATAATGTATGCAGTAGCCAAATCGCTTGCTCACAACTTTAATGCCAGTAGCTCACAAAGTAGAATTTTTGCTCACAAGACGCCACAGCTTAGAGGGAGCATTGGTGGGCAAAGGATAGCCATTACCCTAGCTACAGCACCTCTAACTTGGCCAGACTGAACCAATCTGGCAATTTCTCATTTCACACATATAATCTTGGCATAACATATGTTTTGCTGGAAAGTCTGGGATTATTTTTAAAAGGTGTTTGTAAGGTAGCAGCTACTGAGTGGAAAGAGAAACACATAAAATATGAAGCAGTGGAAATTTGTCTGTTCTAAGCATTCTGAGTTCACAGTAGCCAAGACTCCTGCTCCTAGATCATTTTAAACTCTGTATAACCTTAGATTCCAATTATAAAATTATGTAAACGAAATACAGAAAAATGTCTATGAAAAATATGTGTTTCAAATGTCTTTTGGTATCTTTCTGGAAAAGTTAATGGCTAGACTGCTGTTAGGCATAAATACTCTTAATAGGTCACCTTTTTATGGTGAGTTTGTACTTTAAGTGCACAAAATGGCAGGAAGAATATGTTAAAAAACTATCTGGCTAACTAGTTAATTATCCTAATATAGGAATCAGTTGGCATGCTACTGACAGCAGTTTATGCCAGAGTTTATTCTGTGTTCGAATCCTGACTCTGCCATGGAAGCTGGCAGGGTGACTTTTGGCCAGTCACACTATAAGGTTGCCAAGTCCCCCCGAGGGGTGGGGAAACCCCTGCTCAATTGGTCCGTTTCCCGCTGGCCTGGATTAGGCTGCCACGGGGAACCCCGCCCCCAAATTGCCGGGCTGCGGCAACGTGCCTGGCGTGATGATGTCACCCGGAGGTGATGTCATCGCGTCGGGCACGTTTTGGGGGGGATGCTCTATAATTTGAGGGGAAACTATGGTTACAGAGGTCCCGTCCCAATGTGCCCAACGCGATGATGTCACTTCTGAGTGACATCATTGTGCCACGCGCGCAAAGCGCACGCGCCAGAAGACTTCCAGGCCGGCAAGGACTCCTCCCCCCCCCCCCCCCGGCTAAACAAAATGTTAGACTTGGCAACCCTACTCTCTCGGCATAACCCACTTCACAGGATTGTTGTGAGGATACAATGGAAGAGAGGAGGAGGAGGATGTCAGCTAATTTTGGGTTTCCACTGGGGAGAAAGGTAATATAGTGGGGGGGATTAAAAGTAAGTTGTAAATATTAATTTTAAAAGTATATTACAGTACATAAAAGTGAGTTTGAACTACAAATCACCACTGACTAACAGTGAGACTAATGCCTATATTGAATGGCAGCATATGAGAAACTACAGGGGAGTCATACTGTACTTTTATCTGGGATTAAAGCTGCACTCTTGTGCATATATACCAGAGAGGAAGTCCCATTCAACAAAGTGAAAGAATGAGAGATTTGAAAGGCATTCTTTACGTGTATGCAGAAAATGGATGAAAGGATAGCGCAATATACCAGAGTTAAAAACCCTGAGCAAGACCAACGCTTTGGGGACTTTAGCAGACTCTATGATTAGAGACAGGATTATATAAGGCATTAGGGAGAATGCTGTAAGGGAAGGACTGTTGCAGAAAGAGGATCTCTTGCGAGGGGGGGGTGGGCTGTTAAGATCTGTAAAGCAGCAGAAGTAGTTAAGGCACAAGCAAAAGACCTGGGCCATCTGAAGAGACTGTCCATGCAATAAGCAAGTAGGAATATGGGCAGCAAAAACTAACCTAGAAGGCATGGCAACCATTTAGAGAAGTACCTGGGAGTGGAATACAAAGGCTTGAAAAAAATGTGCAGAAAGTAGCATGCAGCGTGGCTCCCAAACTTTTGCCGAAACTTGCAACTGTGAGAAGCACAACCATTTTGTAAAATACTGCAAATCACAAGTGTGGAAACCCCAGGAGCATGCTGCTGAGCAGATTTAGAAGGAGAAGTTTTATCTAGACATAGTAGATGCAAGCAGAAGTAATAAGGAGGAATGGAGACTACCACTGGAAGTACAAGGAACAAAGATATATTTTAAACTGCACAGGTGCCCAGGCCAATGCTTTGCCAGAACAAGCTTATGAAGATCTCCAGTCCAAGTCAAAGTCACATCCTTCCAGCACAAAATTACATTCAGGAGTTACTATACTAGTGAAGAGATAGTGTATTGCTACCATCCCATATAAAGATACCTCACCAAGTATAAACTGCCATTTATTACAGTACCTAAACAGATGATCCTAGTCTTGGATCTGTCAACATGTGAGAAGTTTAATTTAGTTTAAAAAAGTGCTGGCTGTGCAAGGCCAAGGGGATCAGGACTATGAGACACTGATGTCATTGTCAACATATCAAGACTTATTTGAAGGTCTTGACTGCTTATCAGGCAAATATGCCATCCAAATTAAGCTCAGGGAGGAGCTAGAAAGAATGGAAGTGCTGAAGGTTAAACAGAAATTTCATGAACCCACAGAATGGGTGAGTTTCTTGGTGGAAAGTTGCAAATATGTCTAAATCCCAGCAGCCTCAACAAGCCTACCAGAGCGGGAGCATTTCAGACTCCCCACTAGTGAGGAAATCATGGCAGAATTTGCAAATGCCTTTCCCCCCCAGGCAAATTAAATGCCTCCTCTGGCTTTTAACAATTACTGCTTACAGCGGAAAGTTCAAAACTCTACATGTTTAATAGTCCTTTTGAAAGATATCATTTTCTGTTACTCCATTTGGCACCACCTCGGCTCCCGAAGGGTACCATAAAACCATTCACATGATATATGAGCACAGTGAGGGAACTGACACTTCAATGGATGATATCACTGTCTAGGTTTCTACCAGAGAGGAATATGATCCGAGGCTTCAGAAAGTCTTGGAAACAAGAGTATTTGGAGTATCTGAACTGACATTTCTGGGTGATGTCATCTCCACAGTGAGGGTAAAACCTGACCAGTGAAAAACTGAGGCTGTTGAGATAATGCCACAACCCCAGTCAAAAAGAGATGTGCAGTGGTTCCTGGGAATGGAACCCTAGGTAAAGAAATTTATACCAGATTTGCCAACCAAAACAGTTCCCCTTCAGATGCTTCTTGGAAATAAACATGAGTGGTTCTGGGACATGCAACAAGAGGAAGCATGGACTGTCCTAAAAGGAGACTTGATTACAGCCCCTGTGTAAAGTTCTGTGACCTGACCAGGCCACTCAAAATGTTGTTGGAAGCCTTAAGTGTGGATTTGATGCAGTGATTCTGCAGAACCATAAGGATCAGTGGCAATCAATAACATATGCATCATGACAGAGGCAGGAAGTAGATATGTCCAAATTTAAAAGGAATCGTTAGGCGTCTTGTTTGCATGTCAGAGATTTAATCAGTTTATTTATGGTTAGACAGTGCAAGTAGATGCTGGTCTTAAACTCTTGATAGTCTTATTTGAGAAACCAGTAAATGATTGTACTTTGAGAATATAATGCTAAAGCTACAAAAATAGGATTTGGTTATATTCTACACTCCCAGTAAATTCATGTTTACAGCAGATGCACCAGGGCCATACCTTAACAGCAACCAGAACAGATTTCTGAGAAGGAAGTGAAGGCATATGTGGATCTGATATGAGGTCACTGCCCATTTCAGATAGGAAACTGCAACAAATTAAGGATGAAACATAGACAGATGGCTCTGTGGAAGTCCTGAAACAATGTATAGTTGAAGGGTGGCCAAAGGACTGCAGGAGTTGAGATCCAAGTATTTGGGACTATTGGAACTGCAGGGATGAATTCTCAGTGATGGATGAACTGATTTTCAAAGGCAGCAAGGTAGTAATCCAAAAAATACTCTGGCATACCATTCTCCAAAAGGTTCATGAACAAAATTTAGAAACTGAAAAATGTAAAAAGAGAGCACGGGAGGAGACTTCCAGTTTGTGACTCGTTGACTTCAGAAGGCTCCCAGGAGAGCTCCTGAGGAACCACCGAACCTCCAGGTCTTAGTGGGGGATCTGGGGCAACCGGACCCCATAGAGCCTTCCTGGAGGGAGGCTCTTTGCAGGGGGCCTGATCCGGGGGCTCTCGCATATGGCAGGGCATGAGTAGACCCCAGATCGCTCCAAAGCACAGACCTGAGAGGGAGCGCTTGTGGCCGCCATCAAGCGCTGCCGCCGAGACGAGATTGACCATTTCTGGAGCTGTACTCCAACTAAAGAATCTAATCTTTAAACTCTATCTTTTGCACCATGAGTAAAATGAGCAACACTGGCTTACCTATTTTTTCTGTTTTGGGTTATTAAGACTGATTCCTTTAAAATTTAAAATCCTGGGTGAAGAGAAAGAAAGGAGGGGTAGAAGGCTTCTCCCCCCGCTCCTGGTTTCGCAGCTTGGAAGTGCAACCCAGGTATTTTAACTGTTACTATTGGAACTATTTAAGGATCTAAAAGACGGTGTTTATTATCATTTGAGATTTGGGACTTGGTTCAAAGCATGGAGAAAATGGATTTTTGTTTGATATTTGAGTGCTGTTTTTAAAGACTGTTGAAGATTTCTTTTCAAGGTTCCTTCTTGCTCTTACTTTCATTTTTGCCTGCACAAAGTTGCTTTGACCTTTTATATTTCAAAAAGAAATCTTCCTATAAGTGGATTACAACTTGATTGCTTGTCTGTGGAATTTTTTCCTCTGCTCTTCTCCTTTATGGGACATAAATTTGTTTGGGGACCTGCCAAAGCTAAGGATTTTTCTTTTTTTTTGTTCCTTGTATGGATATGGAGTTTAATTTTTCCTTTTTTGTTTTTTAAAAAATAGGACCACTGAATTTCCATTGGAATATAATACTGGATTTCCTTCCTGGATATATGTATCTGACTTTATCATTTTAGAATTTGTGGATATATGGACTCGTCTCTTTTATCTTTTTGAATGGAATACACTGGTTCATTGAGCATAATCTGTACTGGGCTGTTCTTTTGGAAAGTCATGACTGGATATATTTCTACTGATGGTTTTGGATATTGATTCTATTTTTATTGGAACAAAAGGATAATGGGTTGTTGTAAGAGGTGTTAACTATTTCTTTTTCTTTTTTTCCTGCCTTGAGACTTGCTGGTGTTCTGGCCTATTATTTTTTTCCTTATGAAGTAAGGAGAAATACCTTGGTGGACTATAAGTTTGCTTCTGAGAGAAAATGTCTGCTGGGTGAGAATAAATGTCTAGGCAGTAGAAGATAGCGAGACTTTGTTTAAATACAAACTGTTATTTTAGTAACTTCAATAACTGATAAGCTGGGAGTAGAGCTGTGTGTTTATATAAGGCTTTGTTTAAAAGAAAAGTAAAATAATGCGGTTGCCTGGCTTGGCTTGAGGGAGAGGGGGATTTTATCTGGTATATGAAATATGTCTAGTGGAACAAGAAGACCCTCTCAAACTTCCCCAGTTTTAGACAGTTGCTTCCAGTTTGGCTAAAATGTCTGCAGAGGACCTACAGACATGGATAAAAGAGGCTGTTAATAAAGCAATTGAGACTGCAATCCCTACTGCTGTGAGTAAGGCACTTCCTCTTGCTGTCAGCAATGCTGTTTAGCCTTTGCAAGTAAAGTTGGATGCCCTGGCTTTACAGATGACTACGCAGACTGAGGATATTAAAAAACAGATATCTGAAAATAAATAAGAAATATCCACTCTGATGAGGACAACCACTCAACTGGAAAATAAATCTGGGGAGGTGAATCAACAAATACAAGATATAAAAGCTAAACAAGAGCATCTAGAAGATACTGTCACAAGACTGAAGCTTGAGAAAGCTGCATATATTCTGAGATTCCAGAACATTCCTGAAAAGCAAAATGAAGATGTTAAAGCTGATATGGTACAAATCTTGGCAGAATATCTTGGAGAAAAAAATATGCAAGAAATCACTGATGAGATAGATGTGGCGTTTAGAATGAACTCGGCATATACAAGAAGAAACCAGGTTCCTCGGGAGATTCATGTAAGGTTTTACAAGAGAACTATAAAAGATATCATCTTAAAGAACTCAAATGAGAAACCGCTTTGAATACAAGGGACAGAAGTTAAAGTTTTAAAAGAAATCCCATGGAGGGTAAGAGAAAAAAGAAGAGCCTATACACGACTTACAAGTCTTCTAAGGAAAAATGAAATACTCTACAGATGGCTGCTTCCCAAAGGTGTCCTTTTTACGTATATAAGTAAAAGATATAGAATAAACTCAGCAGTCAAAGCAGAGGACTTTTTAAGGACACATGGAGAAGATCTAGGAGCCCAAGAAGGGGAAGAAGACTCAAAGGAATCAGATGAAGAACACCAAGAACAAGGAGCATCCGGATCAGAAACAAGGATTGACAAGAAAAAAAACTCAAGGCAATACCACTCCAAGTTGTCATGAGACTGCAAGATAAAAAAATAAATGGATCCCAAAAAGATTTAAAAGATGGGTAGAAAGAAATTAAAAATAATCTCCATGAATGTAAATGGCCTGAATGCCCCACAAAAAAGACAACAAATTTTCCAACAAATTAAGAAGATGCAATTAGATGTAATTTGCTTGCAGGAAACCCATATTAAATGCCCAGATCAGAAATTTTTAGAAGTAAAAAAATTTGGAAAATCGTTTGTGTCAGCAGACCCACACACAAAAAAAGAGAGGGGTAGTCACATATGTCAAAGACTACTTGCATCCAGAATTAATATATGATTCAGAAGATGGGAGAGTCCTGATAGTGAGACAAACCAAAACAACTTTGAAAGTCAACACATAGGCACCAAACCAGGAACAGGATAAATTTTATAAACAACTACAGGAGATTCTATCAAATCAAACTTATGAAGAAATATGTATAATTGGAGATTACAATGCTGTATTTGATAGAGCTTTGGATAGGAAAAAACAAACAGGAAAACAGAGGCAAGCAAATGAACTACCAAATTCCTTCCTACAACTAGTTGAATAATTTAGCATGGAAAAACAAAAATATAAACAAGTTAGATTTTACTTTTTTTTCAGCAAGACACAAGTCTTGGTCAAGATTGGACATGGACAACAATGATAAAAAATATGTTAGAGGTAGAGATTCTTCCATCAACATTTGCAGACCACAGTCCTCTACTTTTAACTCTACAAGATACTCCAAAAAGGACCAGATGGTCCATGAATGTATGGCTTTTAATTTATTTAATTAATTTATTTATTTTTTCGCATTTATATCCCGCCCTTCCCGCAAGCGGGCTCAGGGCGGCTTACATGGGCCTCAGGCCTGATCAATACATTGACCTATAAAATCATTTAAAAACATTACCATAAATAACATTAACCACATAAATAATCATAAAAGCTTCCATAAAACAGCGTTCGATGGCAACCAAGTGGCAGGTCTGCCCCCCCCCCCCATCGGCCATCACCGAGACCGTGTTGGACCAGGGCACATCAGATGGTTACGATGTCAGATGGTATCCTAGTATCATTGGTGGCGGCTCCTATTCAAAAGCCTGGCGGAAGAGCTCCGTCTTGCAGGCCCTGCGGAACTGCATCAGGTCCCGCAGGGCCCTGATCTCCTCCGGGAGCTCGTTCCACCAGACAGGAGCCGCCACCGAGAAGGCCCTGGTCCTTGTTCTGGCCAGCCTAGCATCTCTGGGGCCAGGAACACGTAGCCTGTGTTCAGACCCCGACCGTAGTGCTCTCTGGGGTTGATATGGAGAAAGGCGGTTCCTAAGGTATGTTGGACCCTGGCCATATAGGGCTTTATAGGTAAGAACCAGCACTTTGAAGCGAACTCGGTATGCTATAGGCAGCCAGTGCAGCGCCGCTAGCACAGGCCCGATGTGATCCCGCCTTGCGAGTCCCATCAATAGCCTGGCCGTGGCATTCTGCACCAGCTGCAGCTTCCGGATTTGCACCAAAGGCAGCCCCATGTAGAGAGCGTTACAGTAGAGTTTTAAAAAACTCAAAATTTATAATTGCTTCTAAAAAAGAATTTCAAGGTATTTTTAAATTGAATATGCAGCCTGATATGCCTATGGATATAGTGTGGGATGCTTTCAAAGGCCGAGGACAGACTGGCAATGTAAAGCGGGGGCAAAGTGGAGGGAACTGGTGCGGGGGAAAAACTCCACGGAGCTGGCCGTTCATACTGGCCAGAGCAATGCGCAGTGGTGCCAATACGGAGCGTTCAGACTGCCAGCTCCGTTCAGGCCGCCTCCGGATGCCTCCCGCTTCTTCCGGTTCACACTATTTGGAAGCGGGAGGCATGCGGAGGACAGCCCCTAAACACCGGTTTTACCCGGTGTCCTGTTAAAGCGGATGGAAAGCAACTGGGAGACGGGTAAGTGCGAAATGAAGCCGAGGGACAGATGCGCATGTCTGAACGGGCTCTTTTCTTCCACTTCCGACGCAGGGCTGCCCCGCTTTACATTGCCAGTCTGTCCTCGGCCAAAGTGTTTGCAAGAGGCTGGCTTATTAGACAAGATGTCTGAGTGAAGCAGCAAAGAAAACAAAAATTACACAGATTGAAGAGCAAATTAAAAAGGAAGAAGAAAAGATGAAAACAGAACCTCCAATGGAACAAACAAGGATCAAGATTAAAAATCTTCAACACCAACTTAATTGCCTTTTGACACAAGAAATCACAAAAAAATATCAAGTATGCGAAACATAACTACTTTGAGAATGCAAATAAACTGACAAGATGGTTAGCATACAAATTAAGAAAAGAATCAGAAAAGAAACATATAAAGATATTGAAGAATGAAGATGGGGAGGAAAAAAGTATCCCTAAGGAAATAAAGAAGATTGCTGAGGATTTTTATAAAAGTCTTTATCAGAAGGGGGATGCCAATCAAGGTCAGATTAGAGAATTTATAAAGAAACTTAATAATAAAGAGTTTACCGAGGACCAAAGGAAAATTTTAAACAAATCAGTTTCTTTTGCTGAAGTAGTTGAAGCTGTAAAGAAAATGCTTTCTTAATTTTCATGCTTGCTTTGGAAAGTTTGGTTCATGCTTTAATTTGGGCTGCAATAAAACTTTCTCCAGAGATAAATGACCTAGGATCCTCCCCGGAGACAGAGATGGCTAGCAAATGCACTTAGTGACCTTGGGGGGAATTGCTTACAGCTGTGATTGATAAGAGACCCTTTACTGCCCTGTTACCAACCAGTTAGGCACATTCCAATTGTGTGACCTTCTAACATCTGGAGGTGGGAGGACGGAACGTATGCTGCAGAATAAGCTTTTGGTTTTGCCCAATTAATCAAGCCTTATGAGGTGTAAGACTTATTATGGGATGGAGACTATTATGGGACACTAAAGTATTATAGGAGGGAGTTGCTTAGCAACCTAAAAAGCTGACATCATTGAACTCGCCCCTCATTGGGTAAAGGCCTAGCCTGATGAGAGGCGATTTCTTCTATAAAAGAAGCCCAGACCCATTATGAAGTCTGGCTGCCTGGTGCTAGAGACATGGCTTTTGTCAATAGTACCAGTGGCAACCTGCAATGGCGTTCCATCTTGAGTTAACCTGGAGGGGCTCTTGAACAACTTGTATGCTGAACACCTGCATCTCTGTAACCTGGAAAGGTAACTTTGAATCCTGCCTCATGTTTTAGTTAGAGCTGTATAAACTAAGCTTTTGTTACTTTGTAAGTCCTTCACAGTCTTGTGTTGTTTGCTTGTTTTGCAGTAAATAAACTAAAATACATTTTTACCTTGGTGTGGTACTTGATTCTAAGAAGTTTTTAAGCCTAAATTCTGTTTGCCTCCGACCCTCTTGACCACGTACTACCATAAAGCTTTTGTTTGTTTCTGCAGCCCTACTTTGCAGAGCTGACTTTGCTTGTTAAGTTCCAGAGCCAGATAGGAGTTTGGGTCTTTTACTCTGTTGGGAACCCTTAAAAGACCTGGTAGCAGACTACCTTATAAGGCTTGAGAGTGTTTAGACACTCCCAAGGTTTGTTTTAGTGTTCTGTTTGGGTCTATCTAGCTAGGAGTGGTTGAACTCCTTGACAGAAGCTATTAAAAATCAGAAGAAATAAACGACTTTGGGTGCAGATGGGCTACCAGCAAAATTTTATCAAGTATTTGAAGACCAAATTGCACTACCATTAAAATATACTATGCAGAACATCATCGAATGGAAGATAACTCCAGAATCTTGGAATCAAACATTGATCACTTTAATACATAAACCTGATTCTGATGAGAAAGAAATTAGAAATTACAGGCCAGTTTCACTTCTGAATGTTGATTATAAGATATTTGCATCCATTTTAGCTAATAGATTGAAGAAAGTCCTTCTCCAAACAATACAAGAACAGGATTTTTACCTAAAAGACAAATGAGAAATAATGTGAGAACTATTTTGAATGAATTAGAGTATTTTGAAGGGCGCCCAGATAAGCAAATGGCATTGGTATTTCTTGATGCAGAGAAGGCTTTTGATAATCTTAGTTGGCCTTTTATGTTGGAACAGCTCTCAACATGGCACTGTGGTGAAAATTTCTTTATAATGGTGAGAGCAATCTACATGAAACAATATGCCAAGGCCATAGAAAATGGAGACCTTTCATAAAACATTGAACTACAAAAGGGAACTAGACAGGGTTGCCCATTATCCCCACTACTATTTATTTTTACCCTTGAAACACTGAATGATATGGTAAGAGAAAATATTCAAATTAAAGGAATTAAAATTAAAAGAGAAGAATATAAATTACAAGCATTTGCAGATGATCTTGTATTTATTTTGGAAGAGCCACAAACATCTATCATCCATCTTTGGAATTCCCAAAAAAAAATCAACTTCAAAAAGACAAAAATGTTGACAAAAAACTGCACTAAAGAACAGATACAACAATTACAAGACAGCTCTGGTATTGAAGTTCAGAAGAAAATAAAATACTTGGGAATAACTTCAACTAACAGGTGCAGCTAAAAAAAAAATTGGATATGGATTCATGAGATATTGCTAAAAATATTAGAGACAACTATACCATTTATACTAGAACTGTTTTTATTAAATATGATACCAGAGAGTTTTAAAAAACCAGATGTTTATATAATTATACACGTTATAACCATGGCTAGGATTTTATAGGCAAAATATTGGAAAAAAGAAGTCCCATCAAAAGAAGAAATGATATATAAACTTTTGGAAACAGTGGAAATGGACAAATTAATCTTACAACTACAAGATAAAAAAGAAATTTTTTTTGAGAAAACTTGGTCGAGACTTTATAAATGGACTGAAGAATATCTTTAAAGTTGTACAACATAATTATTAAGCTACAAGCTTTATATTTTGAATGGTTACACTGATTTAGGTGCATAAAAGTATGATTCCTGTTTTGTAAAATGTAAGTGGTTTAAAAAAGAGTACATACTTCTTTGTTGTTATGTGTTAGATTTTCTGTCTTTTCAGGTGTTGTTCTGTTTTTTTTCTATTCTGTAGAAAATTAATAAAATCTATATTTTTTTAAAAAAGAGCACGGGAGGTTATTGGCCATAGATTAAGCATGATCTTGCTAACACTGTGGCAAACTGTTTAACTTGTCCAGAGTTTCAACCAAGACAACAGGTGCACCCTGTTCCTAAGAGGGCGTACAAGAATGTGTTATGGATTAATATTCCTTTTATCTAGAAATATGCACTCTGGGTGGTATGACCTGCGCATCAGTGATAGCCAGCTTGAAAGCAGTGTTTGCAAGGCACAGAATTCCAAGTGACAATGCCCCTAATTTTTTCAGCTCAGAGTTCAAACAGTTTTCAAAAGAATGGAGCTTTCAGTTCAGCAACTCTAGTCACCATTATCCCCAATCCAATGGCCTTGTGGAATGATCCATACAAACAGTAAAATCCCTAATGAAAAATTCAGCTGTCAGTCAGTGGGACATATATAAGATTTTGCAGGCATATTTTAGCACTCCTTTAGACACTGGATGGTCCTCAGATCAGTTACAGGATGATGGATACGTTCTACACTGCCCATTGCTGAAGATTTACTCACTGGACCTCCCACCAGTGTTATACGAAGGAAGAAGTGATGAAACAACAGCAGGAAATTTCAGGTCTGCAATTGGGTGACAGAGTGTGCATTAGAAGGTACAATTCCAGTATGTGGGGTCAGAGGGGTAACAGTTGAAACAATGGTGTTGCCTCAGAATTATTTAGTTTAGACAGACCAGGGAAACACCTTCAGGTGTCATCGTAGGGACCTAAGTGTACTCCCACACAAACTGCAAGATGTGTTGATAAGGTGTTAAATAGCAGGTTCCGTGGATCAGCAGACTCACTACTAGTGAACAGCTCTACTTTATTAGTGATTTCAGCAAGAACAAGACAAAACTCCAGAGCCTCAGCTCTGTTTAAGTAGCATGCAATTACCACACCCAAAAACACCCTACTCCCAACAACAAGCTATTTACATAACATTACTTCTTGACTAGTTACAGCCAGAGTCCTGGTGGGCTATTGTTCTTAGCAGGGGTCCGTTGGAGCGGGAGCGCACAGGAGTGCAGCTCCGGGAGTGAGGAGCCCAGGGCGGGCACATGACCAAGCCCCGCCCCCTCCTCGGCTTCCCCGAGCAGTGCAGAGGCGCAGCGCCCTGGGGAAAGCCCTGCTAGGGTCTTGATTGTTTTTAATGTTTTGTTTTAATATTGATAATTTTATCATTGTTCCTTTTATGACTGTGTGCTGCTTTTCCAGAGACTTGCTCAAGGTGGCATATAAATTTTCTAAGGATACCATTTTTTATCTGGGCACATGGCACATAAGTACTGGAGAAATTTCACCAACCCTTCAGCAGCTTCCACCTTATCAGTTTGGTGTAGTGGTCAGGAGTTGGACTCTAATCTGGGAGAACCGGGTTTGATTCCCCACTCCTCCACATGCAGCTGCTGGTGTGACCTTGAGCCAGTCACAAGTTCTCTCAGAGCTGTTCTCTCATGAGCAGTTCTCAAAAGACCTCTCTCAGCCCCACCTACCTCACAGGGGGTCTTGTTGTGGGGAGGGGAAGGGAAAGGGATGGGTGGTGCACATGTCCTGGGTATCTCAAGTCAACTTGAAACCTGGTGGTTTCAAGGGAGCAGGAAAAGAATGAGGGTGTGTTCTTTACGCTTATTTTTATTGCACAAAGTATTGGATGGGGAAGGGAATGGAGGAAGAGCAGGACAGATTCACTCACCTGTGGAGTGGAGCCTGAGGGGTGGGTGTTGCCTTCTGACACACTTCCGGTGTGTTAGGGGGTGTGGCATATGCAAATGAGTTATGCAAATGAGTTATGCTAATGAGCTCCTGCACCTCTTTTTCTACAAAATGACCCCTGGTTCTTAGGCTCCAAGCTCAACCAGTCTCTAGTAGCACAGTCCTGCAATGTTTCAGTCCCAACAGGACAATGTGTGTTCCTAAGCAACATAACTGATACCTTTGCAGGAATAAGGTGGACACCAAGCTGAGTCCAAAAGATTATGGGAATCAACAGCTGCCCTGACAGTCAGAGAGGAAGGTACAAGTTCCAAACAGATTTATACAAACTTGTTGAGCCACTTGGAACAGAGCAGAGAAGTGGGTGGTAAAGAACCATGCCAGAGTGATGTGCTAGTAACCTCTCCACTAAATAAATTTTACTATAAATTGGTAAATGTGGGTTTATGTTGAGTATATGATGTTGCTTTAAGGTTAAAAAAAGGAGATATGTAGTGACTGTTGTCATTTAGCGATACAACTTTATGGGAACATAGAGGATGGGAGTTTACAGAGGATCATTGTTAGCTAGGAGTGAGGAGCTACAGGCAGTAGGACTCAGAGGGCATTCAGGAAAGCTAGGAGAATAGTGTGTTTGTTTCGCAATAAACTTATTACATTTACTTTTACTCTGGTGTGTCCCTCATACAATTGGACACTAACTTATTACAGCAGGTACAAGGCAGGTGGGTGGGAGGGCAAGCAAGAAGACGGGGGAAATGAGAGTGGAGGAAAGCATAACTAGAGTGGGGAGAGGGAGGGAGAGCAGAGAATGCAAAAAAAGGGAAGGAGGAGATTGGCAAGGTGGAAGATAATTCCCTTTCTGTGGTTGATCTAATGGCTCTCTCCCACCCATCAGCTTAAGTTTATACATCACAGGTACTTTTGTACTTCATTGCCAGATATCTGTAGTGCTGCTATTGAAAGTTTCTTTCCATGTCATAATTTTTATGTATGTACCACCCTACCAAAATTGGGGGGTGGAGAATTCAAGGCAGGGGATGGTCAATATCTGTATCCAGCAATGCACAGTACAATCCAGATTGCTTCAAGTAGAAACGAACAATATTTGCTGGTAGTATTTCCACTTCTACTATGTCATTTACAATTGATGATATCCAGCACATACCTATTCTTGACCATGAGCTGTGTCTTGTTGAGTAGAAAGTAACGTCAGTTGTATTCCGGTTTCTCACTTTCCAGGAGTCCATCAAATTATATTCTTCTGCTAGTTGTAGGAAGGAATTAGGAAGCTAATTTCCTTTCTTCTTTTGTTTTGGGGTTTTTGTTTATCTATCCACCAATCTTATCAAAGACTGCATCATAGTCTCTAATCAAACAAACCTCATCAAAGTTTTGAGATGAGTTCATGTACAAGTTGGTAAAAGTTTTCATGATGCTGGTTTGGTGCATATATATTAACAATCAAGGTTACTTTAGTTTGTCTTTGAATTTGAATGATTAAGATTCTACCTTTTACACCTGAATTATTTTTACTGAATATAAGTGCAGATAATTGTAAAAAAAACAAGACTTTTGTCTTATTATTCATGTATTGACAACTGCAAGAATATTGTACGCTGAGTATTGGAGAAAAGATGAAATACCTTCAAAGAAGAAATGATAAGCAAAACGAAATTGCTGAGATGGACAAATTGACTGTATTTTTGAGAGCACAAGAAGAGAAATTTCAGACTACATGGTCAAGATTTTATAAATGGTTGGAAGATAACAGTAAATGAAATATACAGACTTAAAATCACACAGAGACATTACAGAACTTTTTAAATACAAGGCAGAATATATAGACAATCGAGATGGTGTTAAAAATGGCTAACACAACTGGATATTGTAGGTGATAATTTAACAGATATAACAAAGATGTATAAGGTAACTCCCAATTTTTATGCTTAGTTTGTTATGTTTATGTGTTGTGTTTTGTTTGTTTGGTGTTAAAATAAATTTAAAAAAATGAATTGTAAAAGCACGTCAGGTGCATATGAATACTTTCTGTAATCTGATAATGGTCCAGATCCATTTTTTCCCATACACGTGCCCAATTTCCCTACCGCCATCCCACATGGCTCTTGTACAGGCAGGTCCAACACTCTCCACTGTAGCATTTTCATCAGTAGAAAAGCTGGTTGGATCAAATCCAATGACAATTAGATTATAAGAGAAAAGAGACATAAGAGATAAAAGCTACATCCAGTATGGTGCAGGGGTTAAGAGTGTCAGACTATATCTGGGAGACCCAGGTTTGTTGGTAGACAGGGTGAAGGTGGTGGGGATCTTAAGGGGAAGTGACCATGTCCTCCTAGAATTCCTTTTGCTGTGGGGAAGGACGTTTGTAGCCAGATGTGTAAGATTTGAGTAGGGCAGACTTCAGTGAACTCAGAGGCATGATGAAAATAATTCCATGGGCAAGAATGCTGGGAGGGAAAGGAGCAAGTGACGGGTGGGCTGTCCTAAAACAAGAGCTCTTGCAAGCTCAGCCCATAACTGTTCCAGCAAGACGGAAACATGGTAAGGGATCCAAGAAACCAATGTGGATGAATAGGGAACTCCATGATGAACTAAGGAAGAAAAAAGGAAATATTCAAGAATCGGAGGGAAGGGCATATCTCTAATGAAGAGTATCTGAGCGTTGCTAGGCACTGGAGATCAGCCATCAGAAAGGCCAAAGCTCAGAGTGAACTGAGGCTGGCTAGGAGGCTCACTACAGCAAGAAAAGGGAGTAAACACAAGATAAAAAAGGTGATAGACCCACTGTTGGGTGATAATGGAAACACTCTGACAGAGGAGAGAGAGACTTTTTTGGACTATTTTACATGACCACCAGCAATGCAACAGTGTTCCATAATTTCCACAATTTTTCCAGCAATTAGGGGAAATATTTTTATTGCCTTTATGTAGTAAAGAGGGTGTCAGATACCATCAGGTGAGCACTTTGTATGATATTAATTATATTTTAAAGGCTTTGGAAGTGTATGTTGTTGAGGACATATTGCCTTCCATTTGAGAAGAAGTTAAATTAGCTTTGCAATCTTTTTTCCAAGCAAGTTGGTACGACATAGATTAGGACCATTGCAATGTCATTAGTATATTGTAGATTTTTGCAATTAACCCTTTTCGGGGACATGGATCTGTGTAGCCAATAACACTTCAAATGACAGAGAAGTTGCTGAGAGGCACCTGGCTGCACTGAATGAGTACAAATCCCCTGTGGCCAGATAGTGTGCAGCCAAGAGGTTGCAGAACCTTTGTCCAGGGCTTTTTTTGTAGAAAAAGCCCAGCAGGAACTCATTAGCATAATAGGCCACACCCTAATTAGCATATTAGGCCGCACCCCTGACAGCGCAGCTCCCTTTCAGGATTGGCTTTCCCAGGTACCCCGCGGCTTGCGGGGCGCATGGGGAACCTGAGGGAAGGAAGGCAGTTTCTGGATCAGCTTCCCCAGGTGCCCCACAGCTGCGGGGTGCCTGGGGAACCCAAGGAGAGGAGGCAGCTTAAATTGCTTTCCCTCCCTGGATCAGCTTGGCTTCCCCAGGCGCCCCATGGCTTGCGAGGGAACTCAAGGGAGGGGGAGGCTGTAGGCGGTGCCAACTCGGAAGCCAGCCGGAACTCCGTTCCTGTGCATTCCTGCCCCAAAATAGCCCTGCCTTTGTCTGTAATCTTCAAGACCTCTTGGAGGACTGGAGATGTGCCATGCGACTGGAGGAAGGTGAATATTATCCCAGTCTTCAAAAAAGGGAGGAAGGATGATCTAGGAAACTACAGGCCAGTCAGTCTGACCTCTGTCCCAGGGAAGATATTGAAGCAGATTTTAAAGGGGTCAATCTGCAAACATCTGAAGGACAACTTGGTGATCCAGGGAAGTAAACATGGATTTTTCCCCAACAGGCCCTGCCACACCAACCTCATTTCATAAGAGAAGAAAAGAAGCCAATGGCCCATCCAGTCCAACACTCTGTCACACAGTGGTCAAAAACACCAGGTGCCCTCAGGAGGTCCAGCAGTGGGGCTGGGACACTAGAAGCCCTCCCACTGTTGCCCCCCCCAAGCACCAAGAGTACACTTGCCCCAGACTGAGAGTTCCTATCTATACTTTGTGGCTAATAGCCACTGATGGACCTCTGCTCCATATGTTTATCTAATCCCTTCTTGAAGCCTTCCATGCTTGTAGCCACCACCACCTCCTGTGGCAGTGAATTCCGTGTGTTAATCACACTTTGTGTGAAGAAGTACTTCCTTTTATCTATTCTAACCCGACTTCTTTCTTTCTCTGATCAAGTGATGGGCTTACTGGACTGTGGAAACGCCATCAACGTTGTTTACCTGGATTTCAGTAAAGCTTTTGACAGGGTTCCTCATGATGTTCTGATGGGTAAACTGGAGGACTGGAGGACTGCAAACTGGGCTATAGGACAGTTAGGTGAATAGGGAACTGGTTGGAGAACCGCACCCAAAGAGTAGTTGTCAATGGCATTCCATCTGATTAGAAGGAGGTGTCCAGCAGGGTGCAACAGGGCTCAGTTCTGGGGCCAGTACTTTTAAATATTTTTATAAATGGGGAAATATTAGGACAAGAGGGTGGAGGGAATACTCATTAAATTTGCAGTGACACCAAACTGGGAGGAGTAGCAAACACCCTGAAAGACAGATGTGAATAATATGCAATTCAGCAAGGATAAGCAGAGTTCTGCATCTGGGTAACAAAAATTAGAAGCACACATACTGGATAGGGAATACACTTCTAGGTAGCAGGAACAAATGCTTGGTTTAGAGGTGGACTGCAAGCTAAATATAAGCAGTGTGATGCAGCAGCAGAAATGGCTAATGCAGTCTTGGGGTAATCGACAGAGGCATAATATCCCAATTGCAAGATCTCATAGTTCCGCTGTACTCCACATTAGTCAGACTGCACCTGGAGTACTGTGTGCCGTTCTGGAGGCTTCACTTCAAAAAGGATGTGGATAGAACAGAGCACGTGCAGAAGAGAGTGACACAGATGGCCAGGGGCTTGAAGAACAAGCCTTACGAGGAAAAGTTGAGGGACTTGGGAATGTTCAGTCTGGAAAAGAGGAGGTTCAGGGAAGACATGATTGATCTCTTTAAGTATTTGAAAGGCTGTCACTTAGAAGAGGGCAGGGAGCTGTTCCTGTTGGCAGCAGAGGGTAGCACTCGCAATAACAGATTTAAATTACGGGTGAAAGATAGCAGCTGGATGAGGGTTTTTTCTCTCTCTTTACAATAAGAACAGTTCAGTGGTGGAATTTTCTTTCTAGGGAGGTGGTGAGCTCCCCCTCACTGGCAGTCTTCAGGCAGTGGATGTTCAAAGACTTTTCTGGGATGCTTTAGGCTGATCCTGCATTGAGCAGGAGGTTGGACTAGATGGCCTGTATGGCACCTTCCAACTCTATAATTCTAGATCCAGATAAATGTGAGGACTCTGAAGATCTCTAGAAAATGGACATACATGCTATTTAAATATATCAATTTTTAATAAGTTTTTATTATGAATCTTCTTTTAGAAACTCAGAATTCAAATTTTCCTCTTCAGAAAACTGTTTGTTTCCATGCAACAGTCGCCAGCGGTGTTAATTTTAAGGGCTTTTTTACTTATCTTTTCCCAGACAGGAAATGCTAGACACCCCGGAAATTCCTTTTGAGAGACCCCGGAAGTTATAATTCACGCGCTTGCGTAGAGAGAGGCTACAGAACTTTTTAATCGTGGCGGGAGGGGAACCCTACCCGCCTCGCCGGAAACGGATAGACCGGAAGTCACTTCTTACTGGTACCTGGGGATACTGAGGGATATCCGGTATAGATGCTTTAAGGCCATCTGTTAGGAAGGAGGTGGTAGTTCCGGTCTCTGGAAGTTGGGACTTGGGCTCGGAGTCTTCTGGTCGCGATGTCCGGAAGGACGCTGGATGGCGCTCAGAGAATGGATGGGACGATGGGAGGGACGGAGGGGCTCGGAGCTGCCACGGCCTCGCCTGGGTGAGTGGTGCCTCAAGGAGTCTCCCTTCAGAACTCGCTCTGGGTATTCTGGGTGGGAGACGCTCGAGGGCTGGGGTGGGCTCCGGCACCTGCCAGTATCGGGTTCGAGGCGGTTCACGAAGCGCAGTCTCCGTCGCCGGGCCCTTGCGGTGGCTCTTCAGGCAGCGCCTCGTAGTGGCGGCTTCTCGTGGGTCGGCTGCGCAGGGAGGTCTTTCGCGGGCTCCCTCTAGTGGTTCCTCTCCGCAGTCGAGCTTGCAGAACCCGCTTTTTGCCCTGGCGGGAAGGAAGTGCGAGGCTTTCCGCCGGGCGACCAGGATCATCCTGGGGGGCGGGGAGTGGACCGCGGCGGAGCTCTTCTTCTGAAGCACAAGAGTGGGGCCCAGGCGAGAAGAGACGGTTCGGGGCTGGCTGAAACCCCGAGGGTACTCAGAAGCACTGAGCGTTTGGTTTCCTTTGATGGCGTCCCAGCATCTTTGTCCCGAGGAGGCGGGCGGCCCCGTTCGATGTATAGGTTCAAGTGCGTGGCCGTGGTGGTCTCTGCAGCAGCAGAACAGAGTTTTGAGTCTCTGAAGAAAGTGTGCGTGCACATGAAAACTTTGACCCAGGATAAAACTTTGTTTTAAAGATGCCACTGGACTCCGGCTTTGTTTTCATTTGATGTATTATAATAGGAATGGCCTTGTATTATTTCATAAATATTATTGTTTTGCTTTGATGCTTTGGACACATTTATTGGTGTAACAACTTCAATTATGCCTTGGCTTTCTTCCCAGTAAGGAGCCAATGTGGCTTTACTTGTTCTCCTCTTCATTTTAGTCTCACAACAGCCCAGTGAGGTGGGTTAGGCTGAGAGTGTGTGACTGGCCCAAGGCTATCCAGCAAGTTTCCATGGCAGATTTGGGTGTGTGTGTGTTAAACCTGAGCCTCCCAGATCCTAGTCCAGCACTAACCCCTTGTACCATACTGGCCATTCCCAAAGTAAGGGAATGCACCCTGGGATAGTTTGATATCATCTTTGGAAGAGCAAGACTGGCTCAGGGCAGCTCACAAAATAAGCTGTACAATAAATTACAAAAAAAAACATAAGAATTATTATTAATAACTTTTTTTTTACTATCTATAGCCTGCCTCTCTTGCTGAGAGTCAAGGGTAATTACAAAATTTAAGATTGATGCAGTGAGAACGGTATAAGGTATCCAGTGGACAATGCAACAGGACTAGGGTTACAAATATTAGAAAACAATTGAAAAAAGTATGAAACAAAACATCAAACAAGGCAGAAAACGAACTTACAAGAATGCAGTGCAGTAGGAGCACGTTATTGTGGCCCGCGGACTACAAGCCTTTTTCCTTCTGAACAGTGCTGTTCCACTACACCACTTCCCTGTTCTTTTCATACAGATGCCTTCCTAGCAGTTCTGTTTTACATAATCTGTAGGGTGATTGAAATGTGGGTACCATCCTGACCTCCTCAAACAGGCCGTTCCATACGGGGGGGGGGGGGCCTGCAACAGGGAGTGCTTAGGATGGGTAGCTGCTGATGTGGGTCCTGAGTCATGAAAGGCTTTGTAGGTGATAGTCATATATACAATTTCAGTATTTCATTTTAAAAAATTAAATAATTTTGGCAACAATTAATGTGCTATAATGTATTCAATGATAATACTTTATTAAAGAGATCATCATTGTAAAGTTTATCTTAATAGACAAACATGCTGATAGTCCTATTGTGACTCTACAAGAGGGTTTCTTTCCAAATAATATACTTTGTGTTGTTTACTGCAAAATTTGTTTTCTGCCTTCAAAATGAACAAGAGGAAAGTGATGCTCTTAAGTTGCTTTGAGTCCCCATTGGGGAGAAAACCAAGGTATAAATATGTAAATAAGTAAATGTCAGATAACTACTTTAGTAGAGGGGACAAATTGCTTGTGCTTCATGCTTCATCCTTCAGAGCAACCATGGACTGAGTGTGCTTAACTTTGTTTTAAGGAAAAGCGCTGTATCCCACTTTCCATGCGCTCAGAGGCTTGTATATGACTCATTCAAACACACAGACACAGAGACCGTTTGTTTATTTTACAGTGTTTCTATCCTGCCTGATCAGGGCATCTGTACCAATTGAAGCTTCTGAACACTTTTCAAGGGCAGTGCCATATAGAGCACATTACAGTAATGTAATCTAGTGGTTACCAGGGTGTGCACGACAGTGGCTAGATCTTTTCTGCCTGGGAAAGTTTGCAGTTGGTTAACCAGTTGAAGCAGGTAAAAGGGACCCTTGAACTCCACTGCTGCTTGCTTATCCAGCAGTATACCTGGGTTCAGTTGGACCCCCAAGCTATGTACCTGTTCCTTCAAGGGAGGCACAACCCCATTCAGAACAGGAGACATCTGAAATCCTGTGTCTGTCTTTCTGCCCACCAGTAGTGCTTTCATCTTATTGGCATTAAACTCCAGTTTATTAGCCTACATCTATCCCAAAACTGCCTCCAGACTGTGGTTCACAGTTTTGTACAGCCTTTGTGGGATCAACTGGAAGTGTGAGATAGCACTGACAACATATTGGTGAGAACCCAGCTCAGATCTCCAGGTGACCTCATGGAGTTGCTAAAGAGCACAAAGGATTGTGTGGGACTCCAGCGGCCAAGAAGCTGGGCAGCATTCACCTAGCCCCACCTTCTGAGACCTACCCTTGATGTATAACTGAAACCATTGCACAGAAATAATTACAGAGGGATACCATGTGCAATATTATCAAAAGTTTCAGAGTCATCCAGGAACAACAGGATTGTACTTCCCTGTCCATCTTCCAGTACAGGGTCACCCAAGGATATTTCAGTCCCATATTCAGGCCTGAAGCCAGACTTGAAGGATCCAATTAGTTCACTTCATCCAGCAAACTTTGGAGTTGTTCATATACTACCCATTCAGTTACCTTGTTCAGAAATGGTAAATTGCAGACTGGTAACTAACTACATAGCATTCCAAATAAGGCTGCACCATAGATTTTTACAGGGGCATTATGATATTGGCTGATTTGTTTTCAGTCCCCTTCCTAATAATCCCCAGCATAGCATTTGCCTTTTTTATTCCAGTCACATGCTGAGTCGACATCTTCAGTGAGTTATCTACCACAACTCCAAGATCTCTCTTCTGGTCAGTTACTGCTAGTTCAGACCCCGTCAACGTATTACTTTGCACTTGCTCACACTGAATCTCATTTGCCATGTTGATGCCTACTCAACCAACCTTGACAGTTCCCCCCGTTGCTCACTGCCCTGAACAGCTTAATATCATCTGCAGATTTAGCCACTTCACTGCTTACTCCCAACTCCAAATCATTAACAAACAAGTTAAAAAACACAAAACCCTGAGGTACCCCACTGCTTACCACCTTCCACTGTGAAAACTGCCCATTTATACTGGCTCTCTGTTTCCTGTTATGTAAACCAGTTTTTAATCCACAAGAGGACTTGTCCTCTTATCACATGACTGCTGTGTTTACTTAGGAGCCTTGATGAGGAACTTTTATCAAAAGCTTTCTGGAAGTCTAGTTAAACAACATCTGCTGGGTCACCCTTGTCCACAAGTTTGTTCACTCCATCAAAGAACTCTTAGTTAGAGAAAATCTTCCATTACAGAATCCATGTTGATTCTTCATCAGTAGCTTTTGTTCATCAATGTGCCTACTAACTATAACTTTAATAACAGATTCCACCAACTTGCCTCGTATTGATGTTAGACTGACTGGCCTGTAATTTCCTGGATCTCCTCTGGAATCTTCTTTAAAGATGGAGGTTAAAATTGGCTACCTTCCAGTCCTTGGGAATGGAGGCAGAGTTTAATGATAGATTGCATATTTTTGTCAGGAGATCCACAAGTTCACATTTGCGTTCTTTCAGGACTCTTCAGTGTATACCATCTGGGCCAGGGGATTTGTCAGTTTGTAATTTGTCCATTAGTTGTAGGACCTCCTCTCTCATCGCCTCAATCTGGCTCGACACCCCCCCCCCCCCGAAATCAGCATTTCTGGAATGGGCTAGCACGTGACCATCTGGAACAGCTGCATTCACTTACACTGTGCAGGTGCAAAGTATTGCGGCACAGTATTGTTTTTTCCCTGCCACAGAGTATGCCTTTAAAATGAGCATTAGATGTCTTATTGGATTTATCTGTGCCTTCCTCCACTGTTGCTCTAGCCATCTCCCTTGTCTCTTGATTGCCTGTAGCCCCTTAGTAATCCAAGGAGCTACCTTGGCTCAGAAGGTGATCAGCTAGGACCCATTGTGTCAACCACCCAGGTCATTTCCTCATTTCAGAGGTAAACCAGGGCATCAACAGAGAACCCCTAGAGCTGTCAAAAAGCCATTTGTATCCATGTGGCTCCAGGGGTCGATCCCCCATTCTCCACCCTGCAGAGTTTTCGTGTCTCTGTAAATGTAACCCCGCGACAAAGGAATCGTAATCACTTCCTCTACCTTCAGATAATCTCCTTTTTGCCCTTAACAGGTTGAGAGCGTGACCTGCACAGTATGTGAGACTAGTTATCAACTGAGACAGATCCATGGTTGTTAGGGATGGCATGAAATCATGAGCTGCTCCTAATAAGAAAGCCTTAGCATGAATGCTGAAATCCTGCGAGACAACCAGCGTAGGGGTCCCAAGACTACCTCCGTCAGCTTAGGCAGGCAATGGAGCAGCACATTCGGAGGTATGCAGGCTGCGTCTCAGTCCTGTCTCACAGTCTCGGTATTAGGTACACTGCCTCAAAACTGGAAGTGTACTGGGCAAGGCATCAGGCTGATGGACAGAGTCCTTATGAACCAGGGGTGTCAAACTCATTTGTATGAGGGCCAGATCTGACATAAATGTCACTTTATTGGGCCAGGCCACGTGTTCCTTAAAATGTACTGCCAGGTACCAGGGGTAGACATTGTATAAAGGATATCAGCTGGTAAGCTCTGAGTTGGTGTATCCTCACTGCAAGGCCCCCTGGGGTGGCAGGGGGGGTGCAAAGGAAAACCCACATGGGCAGACTGGAGGGGCAGCCGTGCAGCACTGTGCAGATGCCCACACGAAGTTGTTCTGCCGTGCTGAAGCCACAATGGAGTGGCTCTGCCCACTCCCCCAGCACTCCCTCCCTTGCGTCAGTTGTTTGTGGGCCGCATAAGAGCCTGGACGGTTCCAGCCCCCCCGGGCCTTACATTTGACACCCCTGCTATAGGCTATAGTGACACCACTTGCCTGCCCAGCCTATGCTGATATATCACCTAATACCCTGGGAGACACACATCGGAGAGGGTAACCCCTCCCACAACCAAATCTCGATGATACATGCTAGCTCAGCCCTCATCCAAAATTAAATCCTGGATGGCTGCTGTTTTTCTTGCGACTGACTTGTCATTTAACAGCAAGATTTTATAGCTGTGTGGGCTATTGATAAGATCACCAGCGCCACACCATCTGGAAGAAGAACTGGAAAGGGTAGCAGTTCCCAAATGTTTGTTATCCCTTCCCTGTACCTGGCTTGTTCTTTTCCTCTCACCGTCATATGTCCCCCTGCACTGTTAATTATGGAACTGTCCCCCCATGCCATGCTGCTGTTCCCCAAGCATATCACACCAACCAGTAGGTGAGACAACAGAAAACAATGGACAGTAAGAGCACAGCAACTCCCCCGAAACTATTGCCCAGACTCAAGTCTGGGCCCCACTCTTGACTGGATGTGAACAAATCCAAGGCACAGAAGCAGACTGCCTCTCACTTGGGGAAGAACAAACAGATTGGCACACCTCACTCTCCTTCCTCCCAAACCAACAACTTGAACATCCCAATCTTCCGTCTACTTGGGTCTGTCTGCCTCAGTGCAAGAGATGTTAAAGTAGCATCGCATGATCACTACTTAAAAACCTGCTGTGTCAAGGATTCTTAATGTTCAAACAGCCAGGCCAAAAGCCCTTTGGCTCTTGCCCCTTGGCTCTCACCCCCCTTAAATAAGGATACTAGAAAATGAGACAGCCAAAGAAAGTGATCAGCAATAAGTGGTTACAAGGTGAGTGATCTGCTCAGGTGCCCAGCTTCTTTCCCTTCTGCGCTCCCTCACCATCATCAGGGTGTACAGCAGTGTTCCCTCTAATTTCCTCCTCCCCCACTTAGCAGTTCACATTCTGAGCAGAATATAACTCTTGTAGTCTTAAAATGGGAGATGGGCAGTTAATGAGTTGCCTGTGTTAATGAGTTGCCGCTCATGTGCACAGCTTAGAGGGAACAGTGGACTGTACAGTGACCTGTCAGGCACTTAACAGTCCACCCATTACTGAAGTTTGCAGGTCCGTTCTTATGTGGTGTTGGTGGTGTGACTGTTGCTGAGCACTTAGTCTGCAAAGGCTTCTGGCCACTTGGGAAATAGTTTGTGTGAATCAACCCCTCATATGAGCCCATATTTTTTTTTTTACCTATGTTAGCAAAATTGCCTGGAAAAGCCTGTGCCAGTGTGGTTAAAATTGCCTGAAGTACACGGAGAGAGTTTTTCATATGCTTTGTAGTCTCAGCTGCAGCATGAAAACAACTTCTAAACTAAGCTGTTATATAGTAGCTATGTTACACACACACACACACACACACACAAACTAGGTCAACATTAGGCTATTTGATTGTTTTTAAATTGTTAGCCTGTATCAAAGCACACAACTGTTCATTCAAAATAAATAACAATATATTAGTGTCCATTGTTTATGACCCTTTTTCCTTTTCAGTGTTGCAGGTAACGTATACCGAATGGTTCAGATGACTGGGCCAGATGGAAACAAACTTCTGAAGCTGCTTCCAGTTTCTGAAACTTTGGGCAATGCTGGGCCTTCCATCTGTGCTCCGGTTGTGTCTGATAATACAGAAGTGAATGCCTCTGTTTCTGGCCTTGTTTTTTTGAAAACAATGGTCACAAAGACTATGACTGTGTTCTCAAATACTACAACATCTCCACTTGTTAAGACCCCTGCACTTCTGACAGAAGCTCCTGGAAAATTAACTCTCCAAAATAAGTTGGATAAAGTGGAACTAGTGAAAGTAACCCACGTTGTTAATGCGAATCAAACTATAACAAGCTCCTCAGCCATTCAGAATAATTATGTTTCAACTGATAAATTATCCTTGCAAAAGGACGCTGCCTCAATGTCATCAGTCAAGAGCAATGTTTTAATGAATACCAAAAATCTTCCAGTTGTGAACTCTTCAGTAGTGCCTTCTGGGCATCACCTACAAATACCTGCTAATGCAGAAGTGAAATCTGTTCCAGCATCTTGTTTGCCCCATGCTATCCAACAGAAGATACTGGCAGTAGCAGCCACAAATGCCTCTGTGACACCCAAAGCTGCAAACCCACCAAATGTTATATATGTGTCACCAGTAAAAACAGTGAAAACACCTGTTTCCAAATGCTTGCAATATACTAATCCAATACCTGCTGCAGAAATAGCGAAACCTTTCATACTGACATCTGCACAAACAACAGTCAGTGGTTCTGTGGCAGATGCAGTATCACGCGATAGCCAGGAACCGAGGGAAGCTCCTATGAAATGGGTTGTCCAAGAAAACCCAAAGTCATCAGCATCTTGCCTTGTTCCTGTATGGTCATCAAATGACATGGTATCAAAGATGTTAAAAACTTTGGTTGATAGGAAGAATGTGAAAAACATTCCTGCCAGCGCTCTGCCTGCCTGTTCTAGCAGTCTGAGTGAAAGCCAAGCAAAATTGTCTTCTGTTAAAGAGAATGCCCTGGTAATGTATGATGGGAAAGTCTATCTGCTGACAAAAAAAGGATCCAGTCCTGAGTCAGGCCCAGATGACAAGCAAGTATCAGCCACTGCTGACACACACTTCAGAAAACACACATCACAGGTAACTAGTTCGGTTGGAGATAACACAATAACCAGTCAAGTTGTCAATCTAGTGTTGTCGAAAAATAGAGGGGTTGCACCGAGTGCAAAGGATCCAAAATCATGTGAGAATGTTACGTTACCTCTGTGGTCCGAATGGAACAAGACCTTAAAAGTGGCACCTATTCTTTTAACATCACCACATGGGAATCTGCAAATAGGCACTGTCAGCCAACAGGAGGCTGTGTCAGCATCAGAAAATACTCCAGTTGAAATAAAAGTTGATGATAAAACAGTGACAGAAGAAGACCTGAACATCAACACCATACAGAAAACTCTCTCTCCTAAGGCTGTTGCTTTACGATCATCTATATTTGGGGTTTCCGAAGAGGAAGAACAAAAGGTAATTTTTATCTGCTGGAGGAAAATTTTACTTTCAGTTGAAGACCAGATCTTTCCTCCTCCCCATTCATACTATAGCCCACTCAAAGCTGGTCCTGAGGACCAGGAAACCCATGGAAGCAACATGGAGTGTGGCACAAGGGCTGTAGGGGGAAAGGAAATGGGCAGAAATAGTCCATGCTCTTTCTGCCATGAATAAAAATACCCTTCTTTTTGCTCAGTGCAGACTTGGGCCCAGCCCCAAAGTGTCAGGCTGAAGTCTTCAAGTATGTTATCAGTGTTCTGTCAATGCAAAAATTGCAACAGTAAAAAGATCACTAATAATTTAGTTCCTAGTTGGCTAGCAAAGAATATTTTTCTTATGCCAACTAGCAGAGCTAGTGAGGGTCACAAAAGAAATCAGTGCAATTGGAAGTGCTGCTTTAGAAGCCTTTTCTAGGTAAAATGGTATATAAATTCAGTAAATTCATAAAACCCAAAGCACCCTTTTGACATCTTAATCTTTTGGCCAAGAAACACTTTTTGTTATATGGATAGGAAGTTGATATGGTCTATTGTCCCACGCTTTCCTAGCATTTTGTTTTACATATCTATTTACTAATTTTTTGAGAAGTATTTCTGGGCCTGTACAGGACAGTTCTCATGCGCTCCTTTTCCTTGGAATCTGAGATTTGCTTCAGCACGGTGAGATATCTGTAAGAGTGAAGGAGTGAACAGACAAGCCACAAATGAACTTAAGTTCACTGCTGAATCAGACCAGCAGTTCATCTTGTTCATCCTGTTGTTTAACACAGTTCTCAAGCAGTTGCTCTGGAGAGTCAAACACACAGGGCAAGGAGGCTGAGGCCCTCCCTTTCTTATGCTTCCCAGCACTTGTAGTCATGTTTTCCACTAGGGGTGTGCACCCCCCCCCCCCAAATGGGTATTTTCTGGGTTCAGGTACATTGAACAACAACAACAAAAAGTATTTCCCAATATTTCCAAATCCCAGTATTGGTATGGTATTGAGATTCAGGAAATATTTAGGATTGCCAAATTTTTCCAGCTTCATTATATACTATGGGGACCATTATAGTCAATGGTCTCCATAGGGTACAATGAAGAAACGAACTGGGGGGGGGGGGGGGGGGCTGTTTATTTAGGTAGAGGCACCAAATTTGCAGCATAGCTGCTGGTGCCTCTCATAACCCCCCCCCCCCCCAAGTTTCAAAAAAATCATCTTTTAAACCAGTTCCACTATATCAGTAGCTGAAGCAGATCCTTTGATCCGTTTTCAACTGAATTAATACCCGAAAAATACCAATAACGTATTTTTCAGATATTTATTCAGTTTGGTTTGTGGCAAATGCACACCCCCATTTTCCACTCATGTAAAAAAATTTAAACCTCTGTGTTGTCTTTTTCTAGGCAGAAAAGCCCCAGACTCCCGAGGCTTTCTTCATAGAAAAGGTGATTCAGTTCCCTTATCATTCTGGTTGCCATCCTTTGGATTTTTTCCAGCTCTGCAGTATCCTTTTTGAGAAATAACAATCAGAACTACACATCATATTCCAAATGATGCCACACCATAGGTTTATATAAGGGCATTACAATGTTATCCATCTTATGTTGTCACTTTCCTAAAAAAACCCAGCATGAAGTTTGCGTTTTTCACCACTGACACCAATGCTCCCTCTAAGGTGTGGAGTCTTGTGAGCAAAATTCTGCCTTGTAAGCTACTGGCACTGAAGTTGTGAGCAAGCGATTTGGCTGCTGCATAGATTAGTTTGCTCTGGAGCCATCCTTCCTGAGCTAAGACAAAAATGTGTGAGCTGGAGGCTAAAAACTGTGAGCTGGCTCACTCTAACTCAGTTTAGAGGGAACATTGACTGACACCCACTGGTTTGGCAAGATCTCTTTCAGTCTCAGTTTCAGCCAGTTCAGACCCCATCAGTATATATTTAAAATAAGTGACTTTTGCTTACTAGATTGCCACTGTTTAGGCCCAATTTTGCTGAATACTGTCAATTTCTTAACCCTTCCCCCACCAAAATGTTGAGTATGGAAAGAGAAGAACAAGAAAAACAGAAAACCTGATTTCAGCCACACAAACCCTAAACCCTGTGGGAGGTGAGGATTGGGCATCCTCTACATCAGTTCTATCCTCTCATGTTTGCTGCTCACTTATGCCAATGTTATCTAGGAGTTGGAAACATCTACACCAGGGGTCCTCAAACTACGGCCCACGGGCCACATGCGGCCTGCCAAGGGCATTTTTCTGGCCCGCCGGGTGTGCCGCTGCCTGTCCTCCAATTCCCAGCAGCACACAAAGCAGCGGAAAAATTGCAGCCGACTCATCCCGGGCCACATGACAAAGCCCCGCCCCCCTGCTTCCAGTCAGCCAGGAGGAGGCAAAAGGAAGACTGGAAGAGGGTAAGTGTGGGGTGGCAGGCGCTCTGGCTGGCCCCAAGTCTCCTAGCCGGCTGAGAGGCCTCTCGGCCAGCTAGGAGACCTGCGCCAGTCCCAAGAGCCGGGCGGGAGTCTTTTTCAAGGCTTTTTGTGCTGCTGGGAATCGGAGGGGGGGAGAGAGAGAGAGAGAGAGGTTTCTCTTTCCCATCATGATGCCTGCAATAGTGGAGTATCAGGGAGAAGCAGCTGGGGGCTTGCTGCCTTAAAAAGTTTGTGAGGATGCTGAGTTCTTTGTTTCTTCGGAGAGGGAAAGACAACAGCCCTGTCAACGGTGCCTTTTTGCGCACCCCTGCACGCCTTCCCTACCCGCAAAATAACCAAAGAAAAAGCCCATCTTCATAGGGTTTTTTTTTTTAAACTATAGTCCGGCCCTCCAACGATCTGAGGGACAGTGAACTGGCCCCCTGTTTTAAAAGTCTGAGAACCCCTGATCTACACATTATGCTGTGGTGTCTTTTTTTCCTTTGCCTACATTGTTGGGGGGAGGGGCTTTTCCTTGGGTGAGGATACAGAATGCTGGCTGCTTCCCTGAAATTGTCTTTGCCTTGCCAGTGCTTACCACCGTAGGGATGAAAATTCATGTGGGAATGCAGACTTCTTTCCTCCTCCCAGCATGGCAAGGAAGTCTATGAGTGTTTTGTTACTTGCAGCTGGGTGTAATTTGTAGTATTGCCGTGTGCTGGCTTTGTCTTACCAAACTCAAAACAGACCTAGATTATTTCCATACCACTGTGATAAGGCCCACTATGAAAAGAGGTTTTAAACTGAGCCCTCGAATAGTTCCGTTTTCATAGATTAAATAATTAAAAACAGCAAAATAGTTTAATTGGTACTAACTATGGTTTATTTTTACAGAAGGCTAATGTACTTTCTAAAATACTGTCAGGCCTTAAGTTCCCATGGCTAAAAATACAGTAATTACCTCCTGTTTCACTGCAAAGTAATCTGCTTCTTTTGAAGCCACGGTTATTTTTCTGTAACAAATAGTTAACGGAGTACCTTAGACCTATCACAAAAGAAGCAAAACAAAGCCACCCACAGTTAGTGTATGGTTGTTATATACAGCCTTCCCAGTTATACAGATGTTATGACTTTGGAAATTCAACATACACCCCCTGGAAAAAAATGCTCCCTGGACTGAGCAGGCTACAGGAATCACAGAATATTTGGAAGCATTTTCATCAGTTTAAAAGAAGGGTAAAGTGAGAATTGACTGCTCAATTCTCAAAGCTTAAGAGTATCCCAAATAGTGTAAGGTACACATTTTTCCCCCATCCTCACCCTGAATCTCCTATACAGCACACAGGAAAATACCCTCTTCTCCATGCTAGGTTAAGGTTTAGTTTCCTTCTCACCTAACCCCAAATGTCAGCACTCTAGGGCAGTTAAAGTACATGCTGTCTTTTGATTCGGGACATCAGAATCTCAGGATTGTAGTTGATAGCTGATGAAAAGGTCAGCTCACTGTGTGGCAATGGTGAAAAAGGCCAGTGCTGTGCTGGGGATTAGTAGCAAAGGAATTGAAAATAGGGCCAATGTTGTAGTGTCTCTGTGTAGATCTATAGTGTGGCCTCATTTGGAATACGGTGTAGAGTTCTGGTTGCCGTCTCCAAGAGGATGTAGTAGACCTGGGAAAAGTACAGAAGAGAGCAATCAAAATGATTAAGTAGCTAGAGCACCTTTCCTCTAAGGAAAGAATAAAGAGCCTGGGACTTCTCAGCTTAGAAAGAGGGCGAGGAATTATGCATGGGATGGAGGAAGTGGGCAGAGAGATCTTCTCTTCCTCTCCCATAATTCTAGTGTCTGAGGGCAGTGAAGTTAATAGGCAACATATTCAGGATGGACCAAAAGATGCACTTCTTTACTCCAGTGATTAAATTGTGGAATTCACTGCTAGTGGACACAGTGATGAGCACAATCATGGATGGCCTTAAGAGGGAATTAGACCAGTTCTTGGGGAATGGGTCAGTCTACTAGCCAAGGTGACTAAAAGGAACTTCCATATTCAGTGGCCGCAAGCTTCTGAATATCAGTGCTAGGAAGCAACATCAGGGGAATGCCTTGCCCTCTAAACTGTGTTTGTTGGCTGCTGTGTCAAATAGTATGCTTTACTGAATGGATCACTGGTCTGATCTTGTGGGGTTCCTATGACTAGTGAAGTAGGAGGAAATTAATCTGTCTCCAGAGTTTAGGAGTCTTTTGTTATTATTGAGGTGTGTTTCTCTATAGTTGCTTATTAATCTAATGATTCCTTGTGGGTTCCTAACTTTAATACTTTTATTAGGAAACCTCGGAATGTTAGTTCTGCTTCCAGTAATGGAGGGAGAACCAGAAACCTACTGCGGTAATAATCTAAACATTCTGATATCCTGGCAAATGATTGCTAATATGTTGAATGCTTATTATTTTAGATTGAGAAGATAAACTCAACAGGAATGGCTGTTCAGATCAAACAAAGGACAGTGCAACACAGAAAACAAGACACTGAGATCAGAAAGAAATTTGGTCTATTGAAAAAGGAGAGTGTATACCTCAGGAGACTACCTTTATTAAATTCTGTTATAAAAACAGAAGAAACAAAGTGGTCCAATAATGTACATACGAATGACTCTTGCAAATTGGTGCAGACAATAACTCTGAAACCTGATCCTGAAGAAGAGGAAATGGTATCTGAAATATTTATGTATATCATATTTATACTATATTGGTAGCCTTCATCTGTGTTGTAATGTATAGAGCTGTGAAGCCTTAGGCAACAGATTGGCTGAACCATTGTAATGTCATGAAACATTTGTAGTTATTCTGACTGTTGATCAAGCAAATGAAATCATGTGAGGAGAGCATAAGAAAAGCCTCCAGTGGGGCATAGGCACTGGCAGAATTGGGAGTAAATAGAGAGGCTGAGAACTGGAAAACCCAAGTGGAAGAGGTGACTGAAATGGCAAGGAAAGAACTCATGAGGGAAGGTCACTGAAGGAAGGAAGCACAGGGTAAATAGTGGGTTCAGAGGCAGGAACCTGATAGAGGAATTGGTGGAGTAACTAGGGGGCTGATAAAGAATTACAGAGGGAAGGAAGAGCTAATGAGAGAGGGAGATGGGAGAACGTGGGCACTGAAACTTTGCCAGGCTCACAGGAAAGATATTATCTTTGGAAATATTTTCACTTTAAACTTGGAGGTAAAGAATATGAAAGTTTAATAGGTTTTGGAAGTGCATAGATGTCCATGATGATCCATTTATAAAAATATAGCTTGGTGGGGCATGTTTTTTGAAGTTATACAGATATTCTGAATTCCAGGCCAGTCTTTTCTCATGATTGTTGATAGAGGCTGTAGAAATCTGTATTATTCCAAGGCAAGGAACTCATTGATGGCCAGTGAAGTGATTAGAGTAGTTACAGCTCTGAACTCTGACAGTTGATTAATTTTCTGTAAATCAGGGTTTCTAAACAGAGGGTTCTTGCAGTTTTTTCTTTTCCTTACTACAGCTTCATGCTGAATGGCCTTTGCTCATGCAGATCCTGTGACACTTAGCATAGCCTTTTGGGTGGTCAAAAGGGACTCCTCCTGCCATTTTCACTGGCAGAAAACCTGGTAGGATCCAACCCTATGATGCATCAGTTCAGCAAATGGATGGGCGGGGTGTGGAGTTGTTAACTTTAGGATTAATGTATCCTGCTGTTACAATATGCCATTTAATTCTTTTTCTTCTTGACACACAGATACTTGGGAAGCAGGCCTCAGATGTAAAGAGGGATGCAGAACTACCTGAGCCAGTGCTAGAAAATGCAAAGAGGAGGAAAACCTTGGGTCCAAGTTTAGATCATGATGACTCTTCTTCAGTGATGGATAACCCAGGTAGCTGTTGCAGACAAGTTTTGTCACAGGAAGAAAATCCTACAGTCTCATTGCTGCTTTCTTCGAATGGGGATTCTGACCCAAATACTTGTATGCAAAGTAGTGAAGACAGTGAAGTTTTGTGTTCTACTTTAGATAGCATTAAAAATGAAACCTTTTTTAGTGCCGGTTCTCTTGGAGAAGACAGTTTTCTGTTTGGTCCTCCAGACTTAGAAGAAACGATAAAAGATGAAAAAATAGAAAGACTTAAACTCCTTCTGAAGAAACAAGAGGCAGCACTGGAAGAGATGTGCAAGAAACAGCAGACTTGAGAAAACAACATAGTACAGAAATGTAATTGAACAGAGTAATTGTTTGAGACATGGAATACAGATAGTCACATAAATGGGGTGAATATAGTTCCTTCTAAAATTTGATGATAAACCTCAAACCTGTAGAATAACTGGTATGCTACTTTTAAAATGTTTTATATTATAAATCTAATTTGTTCTAATAAACAGCTGTATTTCTACTTTCTCTGAAACAAATAGAATGCATTAAGAACTCTCACTGTCATTTCCCCCTTAAATCCAGCTTCCTCTTTAAAGTGTATTTTCCTGTAAATCTGACTCCTGTTCATCTAGGTTGGAATATTTTATTATGCTGGAATATATTTGAGGGTGAAAATAAATTCACAGACATGTCTTGCATTAGTGGAAGGTATCATCGGCATCTAATACTGTTTCTTTATATGAAGCTGCTTTTAACTGTTCACTCTAGAATGACTTCTGGATATTTCTTAAAACAGTAGGGTAATCATCCAATATAATTTATTTTTAATTCAATTTATTGTCCAGTTAGTTTGTCAGTGTTTGGTATCTTAGTGCAATTTGAAACAGATATCTTATGCATATTTTTACTGTTCAGTATCCATCTCTGTCTTGAACTCATATATTTTCAATAGAATTTGATAATTCCAGCGAGGCAGACTACTCTGAGATTCTGGGCTTATGCGGGAGACTATGGCCCCGATCACACGCAGAATTAGCCACACGATAGGCATGAATGCCATGCAGATATTAAGGGCACGAACATACCAGAACATCTGGCAAGTCCCACACCCATCGGCAACCAGTTTCTCTCCGCCGAAGAAGCGGAGTTAAAAGATACTAGGGAAAGTCCAGTATCAAACAGGTTTGCTATGGGCCAAAGACGGACTTTCCCCGTGTGATCGTTCCAGCGCTCACTCATGGTGTCGGGGATAGTCTGATCAGACTATCCTGACGCTATGCCATTGTTTTTTTCCTCTTCTCAGCATGCACATCATCGCATACTGCCATAGGAAGCCCTCAGGGCAGAGATGCAATTCATTGATCCCCTGTTTAAGTGCATCGGGGGGGAAAGGCAAACCCCCCCCCGACTCACCCACGAGTGCGTCTGATCACACAGTGGCGGGCTGTACCCGCCGCTTCACAGAACTGTGTGATCGCGCAACTGCGGGTCAAATTGCTCCGGAGCAAATAGCTTCACGTCCCCCCTGGATTATCTCACTCATGGGACCGGGACCTATATCAGACAAAGCTTTGGGATAGAGATGTTTAAAAATAGGTAGGTGCTTTAGATACATAGGAAATTAGAACATCTGCAGTAAACTTTCAGTAAATGTCTCGGAGTATTCCAGAACAGGAAGCAGTCCCTGCAGCTGTTCAGATTTCCTTGATAGTGACAGTGCTATAATTACTTGAAATGCATTAAAGTTGTTTTCTTAGAGAGCCAGTTTGGTGTAGTGATTAAGCGCGTGGACTCTAATCTGGGAGAACTGGGTTTGATTCCCCACTCCTCCACTTGCACCTGCTGGATGACCTTGGGCAAGCTGTAGTTCTGTACCAGCTGTTCTCTCAAGGACAGTTCTCTCAGAGCGCTCTCAGCCCCACCTACCTCACAGGGTGTCTGTTGTGGGGAGGGGAAGGGAAAGGAGTTTGTAAGCCACTCTGAGACTACAAGTGAAGGGCAGGATATAAATCCAATCTCTCCTCTTCTTCTTAGCTTCTCCATTCTTAGCTGACAGAGCATGCATCCTGTCAGTCTTTGTGTGGAATTTGGAAGAGAGTTCTTGTCTCAGAAGTCAAAGAAGAACTACTCCTATGATGGAAGAAGAGTTGGTTTTTATACCCCCCCCCCCCCACGGTTCATTACCTGAAGGAGTCTCAGAGCAGCTTACTATCGCCTTCCCTTCCCCACAACAGACACTCTGTAAGGTAGGTGGGGCTGAGAGAGCTGTGACTGACCCAAGATCACCCAGCAGGCCTCATGTGGAGAAGTGGGGAATCAAACCTGGTTCTCCAGATTAGAAACTGCTGCTTTTAACTACTACACCAAACTGGTTCCCAGTTGAGCTGAAAAATACCTGGATTTTGTCCATGTCTTTAGAAGATGAAGTAATAAAATTGTGAGAGAAAAAACGGCATCAATGTTTCGAGAAAGGAGACAAGCATTCAGCAAGATGACCTGAAGAGAAGATTCCAGTTTGTTTCAGAAAAGTGAGCAAGAGTCAGTGCATCTGAGAAAAAGCAGCTTCCAAAGAGAAGTAAATCCATCTGACTGAAGATCTGTAAAAGAAAATCCCATATTGAGGAATTAGCCCTGGAGTGAAACCCTATCAATGGGTTGAATGTGAGAATAGTTTCAAGTAGACTTCAGGAATGATGAAACTCCAAATAATGTAACAGTCCTTACCCATTATTTTTATGAATGGGCTCATTCTGGTGCTAAAATCATACACATTTATTGTCTGGGATAGGTAATCATAGCCCAACCGCAATAGAGAGGAAGATATAGCATTTTTAGTCTAATACATGACTTGGGGAAATCCAGACGGGGCAGTAAAGCATCACCTTCCTGTCACTTCTCTGATGGGAGATCCTGCTTTTGCTTCTAAGAGCCAAAGTGCGCAAACCCAAATGGGTGCAGCCAGCAAGCCTCTGATCTATAACTGGTAATATTGGTGAATTGGGTCATGGTGGGAACTGGAGAGTAAGCCCCACACTCCACCCCCAACTGGGGTGACTCCCAGTCAGCAGTCCAAGATACACGGACATGCAACAGTGTATGCCCTTGTCCCTAGCTCTGCCTGCTCTAGTTGTCGGTAATCTAATTTAAGTCCTGGAACTTCAAGGCAATGAACCCCAGAGGTGTGCAGAGGACTGGATGATGTTCAGATAAAACAGTAAGGATTTGGTGATGTTCAGCAAAGAGGCACTGTTTTATTTATTTATTATTTCATATTTTTATCCCGCCCTCCCCGCACGCAGGCTCAGGGCGGCTCACAAGGGCACACGGTGCCAAACCCAACAACAACTTAAAACATTTTAAAATACAACACAACAATAAAACCATTACAAATAAAGTGCTTCCAATAATGATGTTACTCAGTATTCAGATGGCTTCCTACCAGGGTTGGTGTCCTGCCCTCCATGACCATCTGGCCTGGCTGCATTCAGGGCCGACCCTCACTGCCGGTATCACTCGCAATGGAGATGGTACTAGCGGTGGCGGCTCCTAATCAAAGGCCTGGCAGAAGTGCTCCATCTTGCAGGCCCTGCAGAATTGCATAAGATCCCGCAGGGCCCTGATCTCCTCCGGGAGCTCATTCCACCAGACATGAGCTGCCACCAAAAAGGCCCTGGCCCTGGTTCTGGCGAACCTGGCCTCCCTGGGGCCCGGGACATGAAGTTGGTGTTACGACCCCGACCGAAGTTCCCGCTGGGGTATATGCAGGAAAAGGCGGTCCCTCAGGTATGTTGGACCCTGGCCATATAGGGCATTAAAGGTAAGTACCAGCACTTTGAACTCGGTACACTATAGGCAGCTAGTGCAGCGCTGCCAGCACAGGCCGGATGTGGTCCCACTTTGTGAGACCCATCATTTTATTTGTTTTCACTAGCTAAACCTGCTATAGTTCCCTTTTCTGTAAGTTGTTTACTAACTCTGTGCTTCCTGTTTAACTAGATGTTATTGAAATAAAATTCTTAGAAACTGAAGTGCCTGATCCTTGGAGAGGGATCCCTTTAGAATAAGCATCAGCCCACTTACACCCAGAGATAACTCAGGCCATGTAAGGATGTAAGCCAGGGTTGGGGGAAAGCTAGGGCTGGGAAGGGTGAGGTCGGAATAATTTCTCATGCAACCACCCCCAATTGGGGGTCCAAATACTATGGCTTGGATCTAGTGGTGAACAAGTGGAAACAACTGAACTTCGAGACCCAACAAGATTTCCAGGGTATAAGCTTCTGAGAGTCAAAGCTCCCTTCGTCAGACACAAGTTTGAATGGAGATCTCTGGTCCTTGTATCCCAGTCAGAAGATGTGGAGTCAAATCTAGCTGTTCTACTGCAGACCAACATGGCTACCCTCGGAAATGATCATAAATGGATTTAGTATAGTTCTTGCGCAAGACTTAGCACTTTCTTCCCTATCTATTATAATGGCCAGGGGTTGGTTTAACAAGATCTTGTGCAAGCAGTAATGTAAGTGGAGATATAAGAAGTCTGACAGTACAAATGGCTGCTGCGGTCTTTTGGTTGCATTCTTTGTTTGTATGACAGTTTTGGTTGCCACACCTCAAAAAAGATGTAGCACTGGAAAAAGGGCAGGAAAGGGCAACTAGAATGATAAAGGGGTTAGAACACTTTCCCTATGAAGAAAGTTTAAAGTGCTTGGGGCTCTTTAGCTTGGAGAAACGACAGCCGAGGGGTGATGTGATCGAGGTTTATAAGATTATGCATGGGATAGAGCAGGTAAGAGAAAGAAGTACTTTTCTCCCTTTCTCACAATACAAGAACTCATGGGCACTCCATGAAATTGCTGAGCAGTTGGGTTAGAACAGATAAAAGGCAGTATTTCTTCACCCAAAGAGTGATTAACACGTGGAATTCATTGCCACAGGAGATGGTGGTGGCTACAAGCATGGACGGCTTCAAGAAGGAATTAGGTAAACATGGAGCCGAGGTCCATCAGTGGCTATTAGCCACAAGGTATAGATAGGAACTCTCAGTCTGGGGCAAGTGATGCTCTGTATTCTTGGTTCTTGGTGGGGGGACAACAGTGGGAGGGCTTCTAGTGTCCTGGCCCCACTGCTGGACCTCCTGATGGCACCTGGTATTTTTGGCCACTGTGTGACAGAGTGTTGAACTGGATGGGCCGTTGGCCTGATCCAACATTGGCTTCTTATGTTCTTATGTTAAGAGCTTAAGCACAATTGGAAAGTTTGTACTGCATCCAGTCCTGTGGCTTTCAGTATTACACTGAGGATTCTAGTAGCTGGAACTTCTTGAGTGGTGGCCTTTCCCTGGTTCTTATCCAATTTCGATGGAAGAAGCCAAATTGGATATAGTTTTCCCCATGAATCCTGTCTCCTTGGAAAATTAGCACAAGTGCTGAGCTTGGCAGTGGTAGGCAAATAATGACTGTGACAAGTACCGTTGCGTTTGACTTTGTATTCCATTTTTCTGTTTCAGAAAAAACAGCCATAGTGGCTTATGTTCATTAAGAATCAGTAAAGCGTCAGCAATGAAAACAAGGACTAGATAAAATTTCAATCTCAAGTAAGCAGTTATAAATATACCAGCACAAGATTTAAAAATTGCCAGTTTGGTGTAGTGGTTAAGTGTGCGTAATCTAATCTGGGAGAACCAGGTTTGATTCCTCACTCCTCCACTTGCAGCTGCTGGATGACTTTGGGCAAGCCATAGTTCTGTCAGAGCTGTCCTTGAAAGAGCAGTTTTCTCAGAGCTCTCTCAGCCCCACCTACCTCACAGTGTTGTGGGGAGGGGAAGGGAAAGGAGTTTGTAAGCTGCTCTGAGACTCTGACTGAAGGGTGGGATATAAATCCAATCTCTTCTCTCACCAAAGGCCCCCTCAAAACACCACCTTAACAGAGTTTTTCCAGGAGCAAATTCAGAAGTGATCCTGAACTGACAGCAGTCTGTTAGGAAAACTGCAACTGTAACCAGGACAATTTTTCCAAATTGGTTTACTTATGATCCATTATATTTCTATCTCTTGTGGACTAAGTTTCTGTTTTCTAGGCCTCCCTTTTTAGTTCCAATTTCAGGGGTTAAACTTGAGATACTGGGAGACCTCTGAAAGGATCTCAGAATTATTTAAAGAAATGGCTGTGTAGATGGCCTGATTTGGATCCAAAGTGAAGGAGAAGGGGGGTTTACCCTTGCTGTTTATGATGCTTGCCAGTCAAAATTGAACACACTTGTATTGCAATAAGCCCTGGAAGGAAAGAAGTTCTCAGTGTGATCCTAAGCAGGTTCACTCAGATTTTATAGCATCTTTGACTGCCCAGGGCCTCTTTCAAATTGTGATGGGTCCAACACATGAAAATGGCTACACTTAGTCTTTTGCACTGAGCCTCTGAGGGGAGGTCTTGCTTCAGGATTAAAGACTAGGCCAGGACTATGGTCTGACCATTATCCACTGAAGGCAAGGATGCGTATGACACCCAACACTCCACAAAAAGCCCCCCCCCCCAGTTAAAATGATCCATCTGTGGAGGCTCATGGATTCTGGATTCTAAAATGCTCTGGGAGATTTTGGGATTCCAACACTTGCCTTATGAAGGCTGCAGTGGGAGCTCGGAATGTGAAGCTCCTTGAAGCTATTATCAAGAAGATTGCCCCTCAATGACCTCTCCTGTCCTTGGGGAAAAAGCCAGCGCCATTACTTACCACAGAACTGGGTGATCTAAAGAGGGCTGAAAAACAGCTGGAAAGACACTGGTGGAAAACTTGCACTGAATCCAACAGAAGATGCTATAGAGTCCACTGGAAAATTCATGAAGTGGCAGTGATAGCAGCAAAGAGATGTAATTTCTCTGTAACCATTGCATCAACTAGGTCATGATTCTCCCAGCTGTTTAGGGTATCTCATCACCTGTTGACTGTTAATCTGAACCTTTACTGTTTCAGGAACTGACAATGAGCTGTGACACCTTTGTAAGGTACTTTACTTATAAAACAGCACGAGTACTACCTGGATGCTGCCTGTAAGACCAGACTATGCAAAAATATTTGTAAGAATAATACATCAAATTGTTGTTGCATATAATCCACAATATCACAATAAGAAGCACGTATGTCCACAGCTAACAAGACAAAAAATAACACAGTCTCTAATTGTTGGTAACACTAATAAAAATCCCCAGGGTTATATCCGTCAAGATGCCTGTTCTCTGCACACACAGATATGTTGGCTGAGACAATTCTATTTAAACCTGCTGCCCCGTGATGGGATTTTTTAATCTGCTGAAACAGTCTTCTTTAGCAGCTGAGATGGTTTTGCATAGTTGTAGCCATTTTCATAGTGATTCTTTGATATATACTCTTATGCTGTGAATCCTTATTGTTAAACTGTAAGACCAAACTGGCAGGAGAAATGCTTAATACACTGTGTGGTCTGCTTGGACCATTTTGGCCCAGTTGTTGTGATGGATATTGACAGAATCCTGGGATCCGTGAAGGTGAGCATGTGCACTAGACCTTTGCCCATCCTAGCTAACAAAAACACCGTACCTCAGGCACGCAAACAGGTGGTTATCCATTCCCTACTTTAAAAAACATCCCTAGACAAAAATAATGTTGCTATTTATTGCTCAGTTTCTAATTTACCCTTTCCAGGCAAAGTAATAGAGAACAGTAGCAGACCACCTCCTGGTCTTCCTAAATAACTCATGGGATCTTTTCAATTGGGTTTTAGGCTGGGCTACAGGACAGAGATGGCTCTGGCAGCTTTAGCTGATGACCTCTGCCTAAATGTAGGCAAAGGTCATACTTCTTTGGTGCTCCTCCTGGATCTGTCTGCAGCCTTCGATGCAGTAGATCATGCCATGTTACTGAGGTACTGGAGGCAGAAGTCGGTATCGGGGAATGTGCCTTGGATTGACTTAAGCCTAGGAAGGCCCCCACTCTCCTGGCTTTCCACAAACTATTTAAGATGGAATTATTCAAGAGGGACTTTTCTGCACAAGTAGATGGGACTGTACGGTAATAAAATGGTTCAGAAAGTTGCACTGATAAAGGGATTGGGACTGTGGCCTATACTATTGTGTTGCTGGCTATCACTGGTAAGTATGGTCCAGACTCAGTAGTTTCTATACCATTTAATGTATCACGTTTAACTGCTTCTGCTCTGTTTTGAGATTTTTGTTTGTTGTCAGATCTCTGTAGTCCAACCCCCATGGTACAGTTCACTGGATGTCCCATCCTACTGATTGTACTTGACTTACACTCTGTAATCCACCTTGAGTCTCAGCAAGAAAGGCAGACTATAAATAATCTTAATTATAATAATATTAGCTGAAACACCTGTAAAAGTGGGTTAGGCAAACCCATGCTCTGCCAACAGTTATTAACCAAAAAAGTTAGGTTCAAAACAGTTCCCCTCAAAATGCCAGTCAGTAGAGGGCAGAAGTGGGGATATCTGTTGCTTTCACGCCCTGCTTCTAGGTTTTCAATCTAGGAAATAGGATGTTGGACAAAGTGTACCTTAGGGATTCTTCCTCTGTAATATGAACACTTCTCAACAGTTCCAGGCCTTCCACCCCAGTCTACACCAAAGCGTTTTATGTTTCTTGGGAAAGGCACCTCTATGAACTGTAATAGTGCAGATGACACAGAATTAATTCTGTTTCCAGACATGTGCTCTCTCTGTGGAAATCAACAGGGTCTTTACTCTTCTTTGGGATGCTATGTGTTAACCTATGGTATCATTTGAACACAAGAACAATTAAAGCATGCCAAGGTCAGTATCATCCACCATGGCTGTCAGCAGTTCCCCAAGGTATCGTGTAAAGGTCTTTTGCATCCCCTGCTCCCTGGTCCTTTTAACTGGAGACACTGAGGATTGAACCCTTTGCATCCAAAGCAAATACTCCCCCTCCCACCTGGTGTATGCAGAATTCACAGACCCAGGTCAATAAACTGTAACTAGTATCTTTATTATTCATTTTACAAAAAATCTAAAATATGCTGCAGCTAGTCACTGGCAACATTACTTTATGCTGAGAATTGCATTGTTTTGTGAGCTAATTAAAAGCTTTCACAGAGATGACTGAAAATTTTCAGTCACCCCTCTTCATTAATCAAGAGTATTTTCATAAAAAATATATAACGTTAGTACTGCTTGCACTGAAGGCCCCAATCCTAAAAACCTTCACAGTCACCAGGCTAGTGAAAAGGGCACTTTCAGGTATCCTGTGGTTAGGGCATGCAAGTCGCCGGTTAGGGCAGATATCAAAATTCCTGAGTTACTGGTAGTGAGAACACATCCTGTGATTTGCTCCTCATAAACTTCCTGAGATGGGTAGTTGTGGTTCATCTGCTGTGAACTGGGGGTTTGTATAGTTAACACTGTATCCATCCAGCTGCACTACTACGCACAAGGTGATTTTCTGCAGTTAAAAAAACAAGGAAAGAAAAAATGGAGAAAGGAAATGTGAGTTGCCTTTACTACAGTGGAACTACTTCTCCATACCAAATAACGTACGTATGCTTGTATGCAGAACAACAGGCAGTCATAAACATGCACATCCTTTACCAAATGAACATATAGGAGGCAGCATGCTGTCAAACTGAGGCGTCTTAGAGCATGTGCATGTGATGGAACATGGGGGCACATGCAAGGTATGTACAATTTCTACACAGAATTTATACCCATGGAGAAAACAGAACATTGCACTGAGGAAATAACCTAACCAGTAGCATTATATAGATCTAAACCACAAAAAAAAGATTTGATCATACGCACCCATTTGCAACACAAGAAGGACGATTCCCCGCCGGCTCAAAGTGGCACGATCACACAAGCACATCTGGGAAGCATCCTGCAGCCGGTGTCAAAGTGTCGCAGACTGCTTTGAGCCGGTGGGGAATCGGCTTATTTAGCTACCAGTGAAAAGGCAGTCTCAAATGGTTTACGACGGCCCAGAACTGACCTTTCCTGGTGTGATCGCGCCAGCGCAAACAAGTGGCATTGGGGAGTGGGCTTTTTGTTTGTTTTTCCCCTCCCATCCCAGTATGCGCATCATCAGATAACCCCAAGGGTGGAGTGGCAAGTCATCGATCCCTTGTAGAAGCAGATAAGCGCACTGAAAACGGCCGGAAAAAAAAACCCCAATTCGCCCGCGGCTGCGTGTGATCACGCAGCGGCGGTTTGCCCTCACAGGTCCATGGACCTGTGTGATCCCGCAAAAGCGGCGCAAATTGCACCGGCACAAATTTGTGTCACTTCCCGTCCGGCTTATCTCGCTCGTGTGGACGGGGCCAAAATATTGTTTTAAGAAAGATCAAGATGGGTAGCAGTGTTAGTCTGTCCATAGCAGTAAAAAAGTGCAAGAGTCCAGTAGCACCTTAAAGACTAACAAAATATGTGGCAGGGTATGAGATTTTGTGAGTTACTGCTCACTTCTTCGGGTATCTGAAGAACATCTCACGCACACACCCCATGCCTTTTCAAGTGCTGAATTGGCTGTACCCGCCCACAGCTGTTTTGGCACTTGAAAAGGTGCAAGAAGGGAGCAAGAGCATCTTAGCCCACCATGCTGAAGGCCTCCACAAGATTTTAAAAACTCTTTAAAATGATGGTGATGTCCATGGGTCCACCCATAAATACTGTCATGTCCAGTTTGGCCCACAGATGCTGAAGGGGAAGTATATAATAGCAAGCATGGTGCTCTTTCATGTTAGGATTTAGAGATTCCTATTTTTGCAACAAACTGCAGATTCAAAAACTATGGTGAGATGTATTGGGGTCGGGAGTCCATGGAACAGTGAAACAGCTAGATCTTTATTGCTGGTCCGGATGAAGGATACAACCCAGGGCTCCGAGCCCTCCTTTTATGCTGGTCAGGGACAATCCCCTGACCTCACCCAACTGGCCTGATAGGCTATTATCAGTATATTTACATCTCATAGGTTCCCTGGGAGAAACCTAGGTACATGATTGGTGGCCGGTTCGAATCCACCTGGCCTTTGTTCTACCTGGCTGAAGCTCAGGTAGTTTCTTGGCCATGTGCTCTGGCCACATGGCGGTCTCCATTACTGGAGCACATGGCGATCGCATGGTCAATACATAACACATGGCATGTTAAGACTGTGGAAACTGTGACCTCTTTAAATTTTCCACATGTTCAGAATCTGAATGAGCCCTCGTGCATCTTCTGGTAGTGCCACAGGAGTCCACCCTCTGATTTCCCCATCATCTAGAATGTCTCACTAGCCTCAAAGCCTCTTAACTTAAAAGATATTTAACAAAAAAGCTCTAATTTACCTGGAAGTCACGGATGTAAGTAAGGAAAAAACTGACAAAAGAGAAAGCCAAAAACCATTCAGATACTGTGCTCATAATGTGAAGTCTGTATCCCTATGAAAAAACAGAAAAAATCTATATAGTAATGAGCATTTTTCAGTGGTGGAAGTCTTTGACAAAATAGGATTTGCTGTTCAGTCAACAACCTCATCAGGGACACATCTCTAAAAACAAAAACAAACAAACAAACAAAAGCATGTAGGAAGTTACTATAGGAAACCTCAGAAATTACTAGGATATCTCAGAAAAGAACATTAATGTCACTAAAGGGAACAATCAGCATAGCCAGCACTGAATAATGAGCTAACAAGGACAGGATTCTCCCCCCCCCCCCGGCCCACCCTCCCAATTCATTTTCTGCCACTTTGGTTCACAGCTAATCATAAGGACTGTATTAAATGGGCTTGGTTCTGAAAGACCTTTTCATGCTATTAAGTTTTTTTTGCAAGAGAACACTATATTTCAAATAGAAGTACTTTTGATATAATAGAGGTGCCTTTGAGATATATCTATCTATATCTATATCTATCTATATATATATATATTGATATATTGATATATATATATATATACACACACACACACACACACACATTAATTGATCTACCGCAAGTTAAAAGTCTTGAGGATGTATACTCAGCAAACTGCAGAGTTCAGCACAATCTTGCTGAAAGGGTTTGCTTCATCACATACCCAGTTCACAACACATTTCACACAAGCTGAGCCACATTTTAATTCAGATTGCCCTCATGCTACCTTATAGACACAGCTGGTGGAATTGTTCCCAGCATTAAATAAAAGTGGTAAAAAATGCTTTCCCTGTTGAATTTCTGTCTCCTCAAGACACCAAATCTCTGTCATCATAAAAGATGCTGAGCCCACCCTTCAGTCTATTTTCAGCAGCTTTGCAACGACATCATAGATGCCCAGAAATAGATTTTGAGCAAGCATCTATTACCAAAAGGAATGGAAGAAAATCCCTGCTGGGTAAGACCAAAAGGACCATTTAGTATAGTATCCTGTTTTCCCTACTGCACAAATGTTACCCAGTGCTATACATACCTGCCTGACGAATAGGAGCCACTACTGAAATATTCCTAACCCCATTCAAGCTGCTTTTGCCAGAGTTCTCTGGAGGTTTTACAAGAGGGCTGGTGAATGAGATCTGATTTGCCCTCATAGGAGAGTGGATCAGAGACAACACACCATAATCATGACAGCAGGTCAGTTCCACTGAAGGAGCTGGGGGGGGGGGGGCGGGTTTGGGTGAAATATACAAGGTGGCCTGATCAGAGACAGTAAAGAAGACCAGTAAAGAAGACCTAATTCCTATTGTCACAATTGGGCTGAAAGATAGAAAAGAATGATAAGAAATGGACCACAACACTCAGGGAAAATGTGAGGAACTGCTCTTCCCCCACTGTTTCAGATCACAGATTTAAGTGTTTTGGTTTTTATTTAATTTTTTTCATGGGGGAAAAATCCATTCAAGCAGGGTAGCAGGCTGGCAGAGGCTCACACAGGGCAAATGTCATGATACTACATTGGATTCTTTAATCAGATTCTCCACACTATTTTAGTCACAAGAATCAAGTCAGCCATGGACTTCATCCCTGTTCTTGATACCTTGCCCTCCTTTTCAGCATCTTGGGAAATTGCTGCCAATAGCTTTTGGGGAGGCAATAAAACACTTGATTAAATTACTCATATTTTACTATGCAGATAACACATTTATTCTTTGCTTCCTCTTAATTCATATTTGCTCCTAACAATACAACTTACTTCGTCATCGGGGTTCCAGTGCATCTTCTGCATAAGATCCACTCCACAATGGGTACTATATAACATGACTGAAGAAATAAACACTTCTTTAAAAGTTAAGGAATATCTGAGTCACATGGGGAGCTCTCTCACTTTGTTGCTTCCACGCCAGTGCATTTGGATATCATTTGTACACTGCCATCCTGCTGCATTCCTTGTTCCCCTCCCATGTTTCTTCATCACCTGATTTATGGAGATTTCTTTTAACTCAGGGTAAATTGCATGTTGGGCCATAAGGTTACAATGCTTTGTACATTTATGTCAGAGTAAATCCCACAGTGGCTTTCTTCCAGGTAAGCATGGGCTGCATGGCTGCAATATATTGTTTAAGCAATGTTAAATCAGTAGGCTTAGGTTAGCCTAATTCTTCACAGGATCGGGCTACATGGCTATAATCCTATACATACTTACTTTTGGAACCTCCCAATGAAATCAGACTTACTTCTGAGTAAACAAGATAGGACTGGAGTCCTATGCACAAATCCCACTGAACTCAACATTTGTTTCTTTCTGACAGGACATCACATACATAATATGAATATAGTGCACAGCTATATATTTAATAGCTACTGAGGTACACACATTCTGTGGTATTTTGCAGCACTGCTTAATAACTGGCACTTCTTAGTCATTGTTTCTTTTAATATAAATGATGTTTTCATGAAAGGACATGGGTCACTGTCACAGCAAAGGATACTACTCACTAAGCTTGCCGCACAGCACAACAGCACAATCAGTCTGATCCTGAAAACAACCTTGTTTCCGGGTGACAACTTATAGGAAAGGATGGTCTGAACCAAGATGTAAATGGTTCCTACTCCAAATGTGAGGCAGGCTCCAATTACATGCATCATAAACACAGTGCTTTTCTAGAGGAAAAGACAAGAGAAGATTTCATAACTGGCTAGACAGGGATATCTGACAAGCATGGTCACCATTTATAAATTGAACATCTGAACAGGAGACTCCCCAAGGAGAGTTTACATTGGTCAAAAATTTTATCTGATGGTAGACAGCTTTCTCTATGAACCATTATAAGTTACTGGAAGACTTTTTCTGATAAAGAGTAAAGAGTTTATGCAGTCTTGCCCAAAGCATGCAGCTTTAGTGCCAAAGTCCGTTAAGTAGCAAGGTATTTGCCCTGCTGATATTTCAGAGAGCAAAATGTCATTTCCAAAAAGAAATTTTAAAATGTGAGCTGAGTGTAACTGACTCAGACATACACTGCATGATTGACTTGGAACTAACTTACATACCTGGCACAAATAACCTGTAGACTGCATGTGAAAAAGAGAAAGAACCACTAATCCACAAAATGTACTTTTGCATACTGCCAACGATTTTCCTCAGAATAAACATTTGTGGCCAATTGTCAAGACCCCCAGATGAAATCAAAGAACCCAATGGCACACTCAGCTACAGCCTGAACAGCTGCTCAATTAATCTAACATAGGGTTTTTAAAAAGATAACTATATTCATTAATTTTTCATAAAATTTTAACAACATACAATAATCAACATTAACATAAAACGTAACCAACAACATCTAACTAACAAAAAAACCAAAATTCAGTCCATAACCAGCAACCGTTCATAGTCTATTTCAGTCTATAACAGTTGCAGAGAGTTAATACAATATAAACTCTTTATACTTAGCTGGAAGTTTTGTAGTGTCATTTACATTTGTTTCTACGTTTTGAAAAAACGAAAACCATTTTTCCACAAAATTTAGATTCTTAGAGGAATTATCCACAATCAGTAACTGAGTTGCAATTTTATCTTGTATTATTATGTCCCATACTCTATGATACCATTGCTATACAGTTGGAATCTCTAATGATTTCCAATATTATGCTAACAAAGTCTTAGCTGCAATTAATAAAAGTGCCGCCAATTCTGCCTTCATTTTGGTTAAAGAGATAGATTTCCAATGGTTTAATAAAACTGATTCTGGTGTGGCTGGGATATCTTGGTCTTATTGTCCCCACATTTTAAAAAATGGCATCCCAAAAGGACTTCACTAGTGGGCAAGACCACCAACAATGTAAAAAAGTTCCAGGTAGGTTGCCACATTTCCGACATGCAGGGGAGTTACTGGTTTGACTATGAAATAGTCTCTTAGGTGTAAGATACCATCTCGAATAAAGCCTGAAATTTCCTAATTTAATGTATAAAGATTTTGTAGTGTAAAGGGGAGAGGCCCATATCTTTTACCACTGAGCGTCAGTAAATTGGATTTGGCAATCTTTATGGCATGCACTCTGTTGTGTAGTTAAGCCTTCCCATTGCTTTTGATTCAATTGACAATATATAATCTTTATTGCACCCTTCTTACTACATATATCATTTCTAATCAATTCCTCAAAACCAGTTAGCAATCTATCTAATTAGTAGTAGCCATATGATGAAGCTGATGGTATTGCAGCCATGGTATCGAAAACTGATATTTTTTTTCTAACTGTTGTTTGGACCATATTTTTCCTTTCATGCTAATTTGGTTTAATCTAAAGATTTTCTTTTCCCTCCAGACTTTAAAAGAGTCCCCTCTTTGTCCTGGTTCAAACCATCGCTATCCCAAAAAGGCTGATACTGGAGAAATACTAGGGGCCAGCACAGTTCTGTATCCATCCCATCCCATAGCTTTAAGGTAAATTCTAAGAAAGGGTTAGCTAAGACTTTTTGGCCTCTCTGTTTGGGGGTATTCCATATAATTTCATGCATATGATAGGGTTTTAAATACTCTGTTTCTATTTTCACCCAGGCCTTTTGTGTTGTAGCCAAAGCATAGTATAAAACATTTTTGAGTTGTGCAGCTAAAAAATATGTTCTTAACTCTGGCATAGCAAGACCGCCCAATTGTGTGGGGTGAGTTAATAAAGTATAGCTAAGTCGAGGATGTTTTCTGTCCCACAGGAAAGATTTCCAAAGCAATTGCCACACTTGAAACACTTTAGTAGGTATCTGGATTGGCAGATTTTGAAAAAGAAACAAAAATTTGGGAAATAGTATTGTTTTTATCAAATCAATCTTTGCTAGCAAAGTTAAATTAAATTTAGACCATTTATTTATTAAGTCTTTCACCACTTGGGTTAGTGGTATATAATTACTTTCAAAAAGTGTATTTAAATTCGATAGAATACTAATTCCTAAATGTTTCCAACATTTAAGAACCCATTTAAAAGGAAAGTGTTTTGTAATATCGTCTTTGTCTTCTTCTGAAATATAAACAGGGTATAATTCTGTTTTGCTAAAATTAATTGTAAACCCGGACATTGAATGAAATAAAGCTATTTTTTCTAACAGTGGCTTTAAAGAGTCTCTTGGTTTTTTAAGATAAATAATGGTATCATCTGCAAAAAGACCCAATTTATAAATGTCCATTCCAATGAGTATACCCATTATTGCAAAATCTTGTCTGAGTGCCCAAGCCAGGGGCTCTAAAGACAGCGCAAAAAGAATTGGGGAAGCAGGCAACCCTGTCTTGTCCCGCATGACAAAAGCAAGTCTCCTGATCTATAGTTGCTTACCATTATTTGGGCCTTTGGGGCATTGTATATAGTTATCAATTATTCTCAAAAAGTTAGGCCTAAAATTCATTAGTCTCAATACTTCTTTTAGATAAGGGATTTCATCCTTGTTGAAGGCCTTCTTTGCATCAAGTGCTAAGATAGCCGAGGGGATTTAACCAACATAGGTTTTATACAAGAAACAAACTTTCTCTCCTCACTTAGTGCAGAAGTGGGATGTTCAGATCTTAAATGCTATACTGTCACCCAGTGCTCTTCATGCAAAGTATTCATGGTAGTACATGATCACGCACTGGTTGGGAATGTCAAATAATGAAATGCATAACTGATGATACTGTCCGCCAACTGCCTGATCCGTACCCACTCAGTAATAATATTTGAGCAAGTGACTCAAAAAGTAGCTTTTGCTCTAGCCAGATTACATCAGTATGTTCTCAACATGCATGTCAATGATTGTGATTGTTTGTTTTATTACTCTAATCTGTTCTTTTGGGGATGTAGAAGTACAGTTTCCTGCTGTATATGTCAGCATGTTTTCTTTGTATTGATTATGAGTGCATTTGTGTGTAACTATGCCTGCAATCTCTTTTTCGAGTTCACATTAGGTTGGATCCAAACAACCACAAGGAGAACTTTGTTTGTGGAAAAGGCCTTTGCTGCCTCCTCCTTCTACCACAGCCCCCCAAAAGTCATTGCTAAAGCTTTAGGAACTCTTAAGAACAGAATGGATACAACATGGCAGGGTGAAATGGGAAAGGAAAATTGACAGAACATGTTCCCATTCCCTTCTTGTGAAGCAGAACTTCTTCCCATTCATGAAATAGCTTTGGATCCAATTAATCCTTTTAATAGTTTGCTTGAGTTATGCTTTACTTATGGCTTGTAGCCAAGATAACAGTATATCAGTTGCTACCAAGAGGATTACTTTGTGCATCACACCCTTACAATTGCTGTGTGGTGAGCAAAGTCTGGCAGTGAAGACTTATTGAGAAGGGAAGAAGAATGTTCGTTCACTGGTAATAAAAAAAATGCTTTGATAGAATATAAGGAAACAAAGTGCTTACTACAATGGAAACCGACCAATCTTCATCTTCTCTCTGGAAAAAGGTCTATGACATGCTTCTGATTAAAATATGTACCCCCCCCCATAATTCCCAGATTATTATTATAGATGAAAGAAAAACCTGGAAGTTTGCAACGATGCAAATCCCAAAGCAACTGACTGTTCCTAACACCAAGCCAGACTTATTTAACTTGATGGTTGTAGATTCTTCAGGATTCAAATAAAAGACTTGCTTGTATCGGATATAAATGGTCGCAATGCCTGTAAACAAACAATCCAAATGAGGATGGAATATGAGCATCTGCTTTACACACCATAGATAGCAAAAGCTAACAGCAGTTATTACGGCCACATAAAAGCAGCCATCAAGTACTCAGAATTCAATTAAAGGAATGTAAAAATGAAAATGGTATGAGATGATATATTTTTGACTATACAGTTTTTGATACATATATTTTTTCACATTTCCCCATAATATAAGATTTAAAAGGATTGTTCATGGCGTGGTTAATAATCAAGTACATGCTGTTATCTGAATTTCCCAGTACTATCCTCAAGATCTACCAACAGTCAGAGCAGGGTTCTCAGTAGCTATTCTGTACCTATGGAATATTTTCTCCTTGAAGCCTCACCAAAGCCCAATTAATAACTACCCTTTAGAAGCCCATTTTTCCCCCTGTACTTACCCAGAAGAGCAGAAATGTTTAACATTATCCCAAACAAACATCTTTCAGGAGGTAGTGTCCCTGTGTCACTGAAAGAAAAGCAATGTATAGTACTTTGATATAAGTAAGTTCCTACTACTCGGCACATACAAAATTAAAAATCAGTTTGCAAATACATATGCTGATTTCCAGAACAAGTACTGGTTGGAAACAAATATGGCCAACGAAAGGGAAGCAAGAAACACACGAAACATGCCCATGTAGCATGTGAAACATTAGTCTTTAGTTTTCCTATTATTTCAAACCATATTGAGCTACTGCAAGAAAATCCACACTTTTTCTAAATAATGTCATGCTCTTTAAGAACAGGAAATGATTGCTTCCCAACTATAGCTCCTTTTTTTAGCACCAGAAGTTATGTATGGCTAAATTTCACTGCCTTCAGTGGGACTGTCAAACTCATTTGTTATTGAGGGTTGGGTCCGACACAAATGTCACTTTGTCAGCCTGGGCTGTGGGTGCCATAAAATGTAATGTTGGGTACCGGAGACATAAACTTTATAAAGGACGGCAACTGGTAAGCTCTGAGTTGGCATGTCCTTACTGCAAGGCCCCATGGACTGGGATGGGATTGCTGAGGAAAATGGGAGGACTGGAGAGCTAGCAGTGCCGTGCTGGGCAGGTGCTCCCATGCCCCAGCAGAGGATTGTCTGCACACACACTGTGCAAATACTGACACCTGCGGCCATCCAGGACAGCATTCCTGAAGCTGCAAGCCGAGTGGAGGGGTATGAATGCAGCTGCAGTGGTTCCCAGTTTACCAGTCCCTGAAGTGAAGGGGTTCTGCTTGACTGCTGCAGATGAGGTTGTCCTTCTGTGCTGAAGCTCCACCCACTCCCACCCCCCAAGCAGCCTCATGTTCCCTCCCTTGTACCAGTTTCTTGCAGGCCACATAAGAGCCCTGGATGAGCTGGTTCCAGCCCCTGGGCCTTATGTTTGACACCCCTGGCTTAAAATATACAAATGGCAGCCTTAATGTTTATTTTATGTGAATGCAATTAATACTGAGGATCTAAAGTATATCGCTCTAGGACCAACACAAAAAATGTTGATCCCCTCCAGTGGAAAATCCATATGGTATCTTGCCATGGAGGTAAGGGTGTAATTCAAAAACTGTTACAATCTCCACCTTTTAATGGTGCTTAAAGTCAGCTACTGAGGTAGCTACCTCAGTTTGCCTCACGGTAGGGTTGGCTCCAAATCACTGTGGAGGTTAGGAAAGTTTCAGCTGATCATGGATAACAACAAGGGTTTATATGCACCATACAAGGACTGGGATACCTCAGCACTAAACTAGAATGGTGAACTTCAGTCACTGACAAAAATAAGGAAAAAATGAAACTAAAGCTGGCTTTTGACCATATAAAGGATATACGAACACCAATGGACAGTCTAGCTCTTTATTGTCTATTCCTACTGGCAATAATTCTTCAGCATTTCAGGCAAAGATAACTCCAGGGACTGGAGTTCCTCTCACAAATCATGTGCTCTTACAAATCATGTGCTCTTTTTCTCAAATTCATCTACACTGCAAATGTAAAATCTACATTGGTTGTAAAATACATGTAATTGTCTTCCAGGTTTTACTTTAAGACTATTCACATATGCCTCAGCCAGCATGAGGGAAGATCAAAGATTTTTACTTTTCTGTGTGAAAAACTAAGATGTGGCACGGAGATTCCTCTGAATGACTTCACTGACTTCCTCCCCTCTATAAGGCTATATCCACTCATGCTGAACTTGTCATGGCTCCTTACTGCAATGCAGGCATCTTGGAGGAGCCTCTGGTGTTTGTGAAGACTGGATATTTTTAAGAATGTTCCCCAGCCTTGCAAAAAGTTTCATCCAAAATTATTTATTTGTTACATCTATATCCCACTTCCCTGACAATTGTCTCCTAAAGTGGTTTATACCAAGAGGCATATCTAGTGCTGTACAAGGAATTGCTACATTGCTTAGAACTGATGGCAAAGATACTATTCCAGAATTAGCGGTATGAGGACTGCCCACTACTGCCTATTGTTTCCTGCTGGGTAACCACCAAGTATATTATCACAGGGCTGCTATACCTCACTGTGCAAAATCCAAGCATATCTGACACAAGCAAGCTATTTTCTGATTCAGATTTTCCCCAAAAACCCACGTCACTGATTATCTCTACATTATATCTTGTGATACCTTTTAAATATAGAGAGAAACCCTATCAACACTAAGACCAAGTACCATTTGCCCATAAAATTGTTAGCTTTACATTCAGTCTGATATTTCACTTTATGAAAATGAACAGCAGTTTGATCCCACAGCGTTTCATTTGCATTTACACGACTTTCTTCCAAAACAGGGAGGCCCTCCTGGGGAGCAACAGTGGGGTACAGATAACTGTGCAGTAGAAGAAGACACTGACCTGATGTAAGGCACCAAAGGGTCAATGTGACGCAGGAGGACTGCCATAACATATGAAAATATAAACGAAGCAGATGTCCAAACTACGAGGGCTGAAGGCAGGATGCACAGCCCTTGCTGAAACCACCACATGTCAGATCCTCAGGCTGTGAAGGACGAATACAAATCAAGTCAGCTTTTCCTCCCCTTTTTTCAGTCTTGAGAAGAAACTGTTCTTTCAGAGTGCACTCTTTTTGTTTCCGGCATTCAGGAACACCCAGCCATCCTCTTCACCCTGCTGTGCAGCTGGACAGGATTTACTTTCATTTTCAGGCTGTGCTGCAATGCCAGCTTCAATGAGGAAACAGAAACGAGACTGAAGTTGGTTCTTTATTCCCAGTTACTTATTCATTCCTTATTCGTGACTTATTCATGAATTCAACCAAAAACACTGGGGAGAGTTTGAAAGCTCTGCACCCCAAAATAAGGTTTGGACCACCACATGTCATATACCCCCATGTTCAGCAGATTCTCCCCTTCGATGGGGACATATGCTGTTTCCTGGTTCTTGAGGCAGCTGCTCCAAAGTGCGGTGCCCCCAGGAAAATCACACAGGCTGACACTGGGGCCAGGCTGCACCCACAAAACAATCTTTGGGCCACCCCAAATGACACATCCCACACTCTGGAGACTTTCCTCTGCAAGAAGATATACGGAGGCTCCCAGTCCAAACTCTGGTTCTGGCACCACAAGCTTCTATTTAGGTTACCACCAAGAGGCCTGTATTTCAAAGGCAATTTGAATACGGGTTTGATGGCTTGCCCTCTGAACCCCAGAATAAGATTTGGACTGCCACTTGTCATGCCCAAAAGAGACAATAACAGAACACCACTAATGGTCACATACAGCTCTCAGCTCAAAACAGTTCGACGCATCATCAGCAATTTACAACCTCTACTGGATAATGATAGTTCTCTTTCACATGTACTGGGGGGGAGGGGCAAACCTTGTCTAGCACACAGACAGCCCCCCAATCTCAAAGAACTCCTCACCCACAATAATACAGCATCTAATTTGAACATGGACACTGGTACCAGAGCTTGTCACAAACCCAGATGCCAACTTTGCTGCCACATACACCCAGACAACACATCAACTACATCATCTCAGGCTTATTCACCTGCTCATCTTTTAACATTGTATATGCCATTAAATGCCAACTATGCCCCTTGGTTCTCTACATAGGACGAACAGGTGAAACCTTACGCCAAAGGATAATTGGACACAAATCTGACATCAAGAACCACAAAACTGAGAAATCTGTTGGAGAACATTTCAACATCCCAGGGCACTCAATGAGGGGTAGGGCTGCCAAGTCAAATTCAACGATTGGCGGGGGGGGGGGAGTCCCTCGCCGTCCGAGAGCCTCCCTGGCATGCGCGCTTTGCGCGCGCGCCCGGTGATGTCAACTGGAAGTGACGTCACCACGTTGGGGCGTTGCCAGGGCAACGCTCCGGCAACGTCTCCAACGTGGTGACGTCACCTCCAGGTGACATCACTACGCTGGGGAAGTCGTCCACGCTGATGACTTCGGGGGCGGGGTTCCCCCCGCTGGCCGAATGCCGGCCGGCGGATCGGGAACCCCTATAGCGGGGGATCCCCCGCCCCCCGGGCAGACTTGGCAGCCCTAATGAGGGGGGAGATATCAAAGTAGCTATTTTATTTCAAAGGAATTTCAGAAACAGACTGGAATGGGAAATTGCTGAATTGCAAGTTACTACAACACTCACAACAATGGAACCATTGGGGCTTAACAGAGAGATCAGCTTTTTATCTCACTACACACGCAAAGTCATTCTGTTCTTACTTCTACCCAGAAATTAAACTTTGTTGGTCTTATAGAAACCACTGGACTCAAACTTGGTTCTCACATTTGTTGTTAACCCCTTTATTATCTGTATGCCAACTTGCTGCTATTTACATGTCCTACTATATGTGCTATTCCAATCTTAGCTATATTTATTGCTCAGTTACTTATGCATCTTGACTCTAATCAGCTCCTCCTGGAAACTAACCCCTCTCCCATCAGCATGTAATATTTGAGGAAATTTGTTTCAATGTATGTGAAGAAGTGTGCATACACTGAGTCTCTGTTCCTGCATATACACAGGGTTAAGCCTGGTTTGTCTTGAGGATGCCACTGGACTCTAGTTTCATTCTCACATATCCTTGTTAACTCTTGCATTTACAGGCTAATTTGCTGCCATCCATTGATCTTGGCCACCTGATCCAATTTCAGCTCTGCATACGCATCTTGGCTCTGAGTAGGGTTGCCAGCCTCCAGGTGGGGCCTGGGGAGCTCCCGCTTTTATAACTGATCCCCAGCTGACAGAGATCAGCTCCCCAGGAGAAAATGGTTGCTTTGGAGGGTGGGGTCTATGGCATTGTACCATACTGAGGCCCCTCCCCTCCCCAAACCCCACCTTCTCCTGGCTCCACCCCCAAAGTCCTCAGGTATTTTCCAACCTGGACTTGGCAACCCTAGCTCTGAGTGGCCCCTCCTAACGGCTGCCCTTCATCCTCTTTTTTCCTGTAAGTAGCCCTTGAGATTCTGTTCCAATTTGTTTGAAGAAGTGTGCTTTGCACACAAAAGCTTACACTTTGAATAAAACTGTGTTGGTCTTAAAGGTGCCACTGGACTCAAACTTTGTTCTGCTGCTTCAGACCAGCATGGCTACCCACCTGAATTGATTGCGCTTTGGGACCAGGAAACTGCATATGAATCCCTGAAGGGGAGAGTCCACTGAACAAAGGGGGTATCCACAGTGTGGGGATGTGTCATTTGGGGTGGTCCAAAGAGTGTTTCGGGGTGCATTGTGGCCCGTTTTATCCTGTGTAATTGTCTTAGGGGCAGCCCGCTTTGGAGCAGCTGTCACAAGAACTGTGCTTTGGACCAGGAAACAGGATATTTCTTCTTGAAGGGGAGAGTCCTGTGAACCTGGGGGTGTATGATGTGCGTTGGTTCAGACCTTATTTGGGGGTTCAGAGTTTTCAAACTCTCCTCAGTGTTTTTGGTTGAATTCATGAATAAGTTATGAATAAGGAACTAGGAATAAGGAACCAACATCACCCTTGTGAAACAGAAAGATGCTGCAATACAGAAGCCGGCTAGAAAGCAGAAACTTATTTTGGATACATTCAACCCAGATTTTCTAGAAATTTTTTTTGTAAGCTGGCAAATGGAGGAAATCAACAATGTGTAGGGTCTCCCTTCTTTCTCAGCATGTTCATTAGGAGATACCGGGAAGTGTCACTATTTTACCAATCATGTTCTCTATTGGTCCTGTTTAAAAATAAATTATGGAAATTGTAAAAAAGGTAAGGTATCTAGGTCTATTATTTACCAACAAAACGAGCACCTTAATACAGGATAATTATAAAAAACTAGTGAAAGAGGTAAAGGAAGACCTGATAAAATGGAGAAGCTTACAATTATCATGGTTAGGAAGAATAGCGGCAATTAAAATGAACGTGCTCCCAAAATTCTTATTCTTAGCACAAAATATTCCAATCTTAAAAATTAAAGCAGCTTTCTTTAAGGATCTCAATAAGATAACTAGGGATTTTATATGGCTTTCAAAAAAATCTAGAATAAAGTGGAATGTTCTCCAAAAAAATAAGGAGTCAGGAGGTCTCGCAGTACCTAACTGGGAAAATTACTACAAAGCGGCAGCTTTAGTGTGGATCAAGGACTGGGTCATGTTAGCAAATGAGAGAATATTGACACTGGAAGGTCACGATTTATACATGGGGTGGCATGCCTACATCTGGTATGGTAAAGATAAAGTTCACTCAAATTTTCATAGCCACATGTTAAGAGCTTCTCTCATAAAAATTTGGCAAAATATAAAAAAAACTCAATATCCAAAGGTTCCGAGTTGGGTTTCCCCATTGGAAGCCTTTATTAAACCATCTTTAATAGCTAAGACACAGATACTCACCTATAAAGAATTAATAAATAGTAAGGGAGAGCTAAAAACAGAAAGAGAACTAAAAAAAGAATATAATCTTGATTTATCATGGTGGCAAAGATTACAATTAAAATCTAGATATGATATGGATAAAAGGCTAGGGATTAACAACTCATTGAGTGACTTCGAAAAAGCACTGTTGATAGGAAATGAAAAAGTGATAAAGAAAATTTACAGATTCTTAACACACTTAGAAGTTCAAGAGGAGCAAATTAATAAAGAAATGGTAACATGGATGCAAGATTTCAGTTATTCAATACCAACAGATGATTGGGATAAAATATGGAAAGCTATAAAAATGGTAAAGGCAGCATCCTATAAAGAAAATATCTATAAAATTTTTTATAGATGGCATTGGACGCCGGAAAGATTAGCGAAATGTTATAGCAATGTCAACAAAAAATGTTGGAAATGTCTAACAGAAACGGGAACGTATTTCCACATGTGGTGGCAATGCAGAAAAATAACTAAATTTTGGAGGATGATAAAAAAATTGATTATGGAAATAACAGAAATAGAATTAGAGTTAAAACCAGAATATTTCTTACTGAACATACTTCCTAACGACATACCAAAAAAAGAGGTATCTTTTATAATATATGTACTAACAACAGCGCGAATTCTTTGGGCAAAAAAATGGAAAACAATAGAGGTGCCAACACAGGAAGAAATTATACAGAAATTATTAGAAGCTGCAGAAAGTGACCGAATGGGTCAAAGACAGTTAGGTAACGAGGAGGAAGTACTGTACGAAGAAGAAGACAAATGGTCTAGAATGTATGTATGGCTAGGTAAATGACAGGGGATAGGCTCGAATATATGTATATACTGTTTATCTCTTATGTTATATGAATTGTATAAATCAAAAACTCAGAAAAATAAAAATTTTAAAAAAAATAAAAAAAATAAATTATTTCTTGCTGAGGTTCATGGTGGATTACAGAATATAAAACAGTGTATTCAGCATAAAACAACTAATCAGCACAAAACAGTGCACAACCATCATTGGAGAATACAAAAGGTCTAGGAACACAGAATTCAACAACAGTGCAAACAACAAACTATCTAAGGTGAGGTATAAGTTAAACAATACATACAGTGGGTTACGATGGATAAGACAATGCAGCAGAAGCAGGTGATACCTACAGTAATCATTACAGTGGACCACAATCCTATTCCATTATAAAGATGCTCTCCTGGATGGTTCCATTCTACGGTAGTTCTAATGTTTTTTTAAAAAACGGCCTCTTGAATGTTGCTGTTTGGTCCATCCTGCAGAAGCGTGGAAGCCTCCCTGACTGCCTCAGGCAGGCTGTTCCACAAAGTGGGAGCCCGAGCCACCACTGAGAATGCCTGTGAACAGACTGCTGTCAATCTTACCCATATGCAGGATGGCACCTTTAGAAGGCTTTTGGGATTCAAAATTTGACAAAATGGATAGAGACCCAGTAAATAATTTGTTCTGTATAGCAATACCAGATTTGTATCACAATCTGTTTAAACACACACACAGCTTTTTTCCGAAGCTCAAATCAATGTAAAGGAGCTAGAAGCAAATAACAACAAAAATACAGAATACCCCGATACAGTAAAAGTCATGGCAAAACAACAGCTACATAAATCTGTCAGAATTAATGACAGAACAACTGTTGGAAGTGAAGGAGTGGGTGCTGTCCCCTGCCTCAGCCTCCAGACTTTGTGGCAAGAGAGTCAGATAACCAGAGAGGCTATGTTTCCTTTCTGTGTTTTCTCTTCTGCCACTGTTAGGGTTGCCAGACCCCCAGTCTGAGTAGGGGTGCTCCAAATTTTGCTGCACCCCCAAGAGCAACCACCCAGCCACACTACTGCAAGTTTTAAAGGGCCCTCCAGCTGACTGGCAGGAGCATGTGGCCCATCGATCAGCTGGAGGGCCCTTTAAATCTTGCAAAAGTGAGGGAGGAAGAGGGGTGGCTGCATGCAGCCTCCCCCCCTCACTTCTGCCTAACAGCGTTTAAAAGGACCTTTTAAATGCTGTTGGGAAGAAGCAGGGGCCGCGCACCAGCACTGCAAGCCGTGAATTCACAGCTTGGAGGGCAGGTGCATGCAGGGGGGTCCCCCGCCTCTTGCCAAAAGCATTTCAAGGAACCCTTTAAATGCTTTTGGTAAGAAATGGGGGGGGGGGGTGCCAGTCCACAACATGATGATGTCACCTCTGCGTGACATCATTACATTGGGGACATCCCCTTCCCCTCCAGTAATGTCCCCCAAAGTCCCCCACTGGGGACTTGGAAGGACCTGGCAACCCTAGCCACTGTCCCCCTTGAAATGTTGATTGTATTCTCAGGGGCAACTTCCTTCCTTTCATTCACTCTGTCCTAGATCTCTCTTCTCCCGGCACGCACCTCTCTTGGCACCATGAAGCAGATGGCCCTCTTGCCATCTGCTTCCATCCTTAGCCAGTAAGCTTAGTACTCTCTCCTCTCTCTCCTCTTTCCTAAATAGAGTGTACTTCTAAAATAAAGAGACAAGCAGGGCTATTTTTGGGCAGGAATGCACAGGAACGGAGTTCCGGCTGGCTCCTGAGTTGGCCACACCCAGCAGGAACTCATTAGCATAATAGGCCACACCCAACAGCAGAAACTCATTAGGATTGGCTACATTAGGGGTATGTGGCCTAGCATGCAAATTAATTCCTGCTTCAAAAAAGCCCTGGATTTTGACAACAAACAAAGTAAACAGAATAAGAAGCAAAAGGTGGGTGTGGCTGAATGACCACTCTTCTGGTAACATGGGGGTGTGGCCTAATATGCTGATGAGCTGTGCTGTGAGGGGTGTGGCCTAATATGCTAATGAGTTTCTGCTGTTGGATGTGGCCTATTATGCTAATGAGTTCCTGCTGGGCTTTTTCTACACAAAAAGCCCTGGAGACAAGTATTTCTTGTTTAAACTGAAAACGTGGCTCTGTGAAATTTTGTGGTACTCTATGCTTTGTTAGGAAGGGCTGCAGTGGCTCAGAGGTTAAGATGCTGAACTCCAGAAGGTCAGTAGCTCGGCAGTTTGAGACCCTAGTGCTGCATGACAGAGTGAGCTCCCGTCTCTGGCACCAGCTCCTGGCAACCTAACAGTTTGAAAGCAAAAAATTGCAAGTAGATAGATAACCACTTCGGTGGGAAGGTAACATCATTCCATGTGCCTCAGTGTTTAGTCATGCTGGCCACATGACCACGGAGAAGTCTTTGGACAGTGCTGGCTCTTCGGCTTGGAAACGGATATAAGCACCGGCCCTTAGAGTTAGATTCAACTAGCTCTCAAGCAAGGGAAACCTTTACCTTTATGCTTTGTTACCCTGGTTGGACATGCTCCTGTGCTAGATGCTTTACGCAGTCTCCTAACTAGTCAGTGGTTACTGGACTAACAATACCAGCTAACCCCAATAACAACATCAACATTATAATAAACTTCCTGCATTGCCTCAGGGAGATGATTCTAAAGAACAGCAACTGCCAAAAAGAAAGCACAGGTCAAAGCAAAAGGATCAAAGAACTGCTGCCGTTCTCACAAGTAGAATGACGGTAACATCAGAAAATTTGCTGACCAGATCTTCCCCAGCAAGAGGGTTCATACAGGGTGAGGCAGTTTGAAGATGGAATTCTGACTTGCAAAAACTTGTGCTGAATGAATTTTGTTAGTCTTTAAGATGCCCCTGGAGTCTTCTTTTACTTTCCTTCACGTATATAAATCCCAGGCCATAAAACCAGCACCCTCAGTAGACCAGTGTAACTAATGTAGAGCAGGTTATATTTGGGCATGCGGCCCACCCCCAACAGATGGGCAGCTCTGTTCTGCACCACTCGAAGTTTCCAAGTTGCTTCGAGGGCAGGCCCACATACAGTACATTATAATAATACCCAATTAAGAAGCTACAATTTAGCAGAGTTAAACATATCCAGAAGCAAGGTTGGCTCCAGAAGGAACCTTCTGCCCTTCATCTGATTAGACAGGGTAATTAACAATTCATGTTCTTCAGGCAAAACAATCCCCTCCAGAACATCAACTTTCTCCGCCACAGATCGAACATATGAAGCTGCGTCACACAGACCATTTGTTTGTAAGGTCAGTTTTGCCTACTGTGATTGCCAGCAGCTCTCCAGAGTCTCAAAATGAGGTCTTCCACACCACCTACTACACGATCCTTTCAACTGGAGATGTTAACAGTGGGCCCTGAGGAAGCAGATGCTCTGCAGGTAACCATGGCCTCTCCCTGGCATAATCTGTGTCTTGATTGCTTCCAGTTTCAGTTTGTTCATCCTCATCCACTACTACAGCTTTCAAACAGATTCAGAACAGAATTGGCCAGTCCTAGATGCTTTGCTAAGTGAAATAATTCCAATACATTTTTATCCCACCCCTTCTTCAAGGAACTCTGGGTGGCATGCTTTGCCCTTCATTCGCCATTTTATCCTCACAAAAACCCTGTGAGGTAGGTTAGACTGAGAGACTACGACTGGCCCAAGGTGACTCAGTGAGTGTCCATGACAGAGAACGCTTGAAGCCAGGTCTCTCATATCTCAGTCTAGCACTCCTAGCCACTACACTACACTCACGCACTGTGGTGTGCCATGCATATTAATGACACCCAACTGCAAAGCTGCATTCATCTTGTTCATTGGCTTCAAATAGATGCTGAATAGCACTGGCAAAAGTACTGAACTCTGCTATACCTAATACAATAGATTCTAGGGAGATTATTCAGAATCTCCAAGGGTGATTCCCGGGTCAACAGGACAAAAAACAACAACCCCAAAACCAAACCAAAAACCCTGAGGTCACCAGAGAGCCAACTCTACGATCCCACACAAGTATTCTAAATTGTTCAAAAGGATGTAGCAATTGACCACTGGGCCTGGTGAGGCAGCATTTTTCCCAAATACATAAAATGTTTAAATAAAAGCCGCCAATAAGTCCAGTGGAATCAGCAGAGAGGAATTACCCTTGCCAGTCTTCAGATGCAGCTCATCCACCACGGCTACTGATGCCATCTCTTCCCTGCACCCAGGCACGAAGCCAGATTGAAAAGGATCAAAGAACAATGCATCATTCAGCAATGCAAGGAGTTGCTCTGCCACCACATACTCATTCATGTTGTCCAAATACAGCACTTCGGACACTAGCCTAAATATGGCCAGATCATCCCTATCCAGGGAAGGTTATCCAGGAAAAAAAAATCTGATTATTTCTTTCAACCATTGAAGAAGACCCTCTGACAAAAAAAAAAGTATTTATAATTCTGTTCAATTAACTACTTGGCTCTTGATGTCTAGATGAAAAAGCAAACAAAAAATCATGTTCATTTCAAAAGCCAAACAAAAACATGGAAAACTAAATTTGTTCATATTTTCAATCGTAGAGAAGTTTACATATTTCTATAAATTAGCTAATACAAGTGGGGGACTCTAAAGGACTTGTGGGGGGCACCTCATTTCCCCCTGTACCCCCTCCCCAACTATTTTTCTTTCCCTCCTCCTGGCAGCCCCCATATCTTGTCCTCTTTCCCTGCTTCCTCCTGCCCTTCCCATTCACTCACCAAATCTACATGTTATCCTCCCAATCTTCAGCTTTAGTTATTACAAGAGGCAGGACCCGCAATACTCACGGGGGGAGAGAAAGAGCTCCACGTGGAAGGAGGAGGAGGAAGCCCCCACAGGTGAGCCTTCTCCCCTGGCCCCCCCAGCATCAAAGCCAAGCCTTCTCCATCCCCCCCTCCAGCACCAGTGGCGAGGCCTGAGCATGGCCCACCAAGACTTCTCCCACCCCCTTTCTCCTCCCCTCCCCTCGCTGCGGCATCAGCGAGGCCTGGCCGGCCCGCCAAGACTTCTCCCTCCCCCCCTTCCCTCACACCAGCGGCGGCAAGGACTGGGTGGCCCACCAAGACTCTCCCCCCCAGCACCGGTGAGGGCTGAGTGGCTCACAGCTGCCAGCCCTCCAAGACTTCTCCCTCCCCCTGCAGTGGCGGCAAGGCCTGGCCAGCCCACCAAGACTTCTCCCTCCCCTTCCAGCGGCGGCAGCGAGGCAGTTCTCAGAGCGTTCTCTGGGCATGCGCAGGAGACGCTCTTTAACTTTTGGGGGGATTTAAGTATCCCCCTTATAGTTTTTATAATTTCAGATTTTTATGCACATCTGGGGATTGCCCCAAATGTGCAGGAAAATGTTTTTGCCCTCCAGGTGCCCCCTCTGTGTGGATTTAGATATCTGCACACAGGGGGCACCTTGGGTATTAGTATATAAACAAGAGGTGGGACCCGCAGGACCCGCGGGGGGGGAGAGAGAGAAGGAGCTCCATGTGGAGCAGCAGCCACAGGTAAGGCTTCCTCCCCTCCCCATGGCAACAACAGCGAGCCCCGGGCCCGCTGATCTCCCCCCTGCCCCTAGTTGCCATGGTGGGGCCCGCGTGGCTCAAAGCTGTGGGGCCTGCCGATCTCCCCTCCCCCCTCCCCCAGTTGCCACCACAGCGAGGCCCACGTGGCTCAGAGCTGTGGGGCCCACCAATCTCCCCCCCACCCAGGTTGCCACCACGACAAGGCCCACATGCTCAGAGCTGCCGGGCCCTCCACAGTTTCCAGAGCACTCTCTGCACATGCGCAGGGAACACTCTTTAACTTTTTTGGGGGGATTTAAATATCCCCCCAAAAGTTTTTTTTACTTTTAAGATTTTTCTGCACACGTGGGGAGTCCCCCAAGTGTGCTGAAAAATCTCCCTGCCCCCCAAGCGCCCCCTCCACGCAGATTTAGATATCCACACGGAGGGGGCAACTTGGTTATTAGTATATAGACAAGGGGAGACCCGCAAGAAACTTGCGGGGAGGGGGCATTTCCCCCATCTTGCCGGGTCCACTGCTCGCCCCCCCCATGGGCTCCCAGCAGTAGGATACTCGCGGGGGGGCAGGTGAGCCTCTCTCTCCTCCCTCCCCGAAAACAGCAGCAGCCGTGTGCTGAGCCTCCTCCCGAGCCTCCCCCCCCCTCCCTTCCCAAAAATGAGCAGTGACAGCAGTGGCCGTGCACCGAGCCTCCTCCCTCCCTTCCCAAAAATCAGCGGCCGTGCCCCGAGCCTCCTCCCCTCCCCCCCCCAAAATCAGCGGCCACCAGCGCCGAGCCTCCTCTCCTCCCTCCCTCCCCAGAAATCGGCGGCAGCTGTGCGCCGAACCCCTCCCCCTCCCTTCCCAAAAATCGGCGGCGGCAGCCATGTGTCAAGCCTCCTCCCCCCTCCCTCCCCCAAAACAGCAGCAGCGGTGAGGCCCGCCACCCGCCAAGCCCTCCCCCCAGCCAAAGCATTCTCTGTGCCCGCGCAAAGAACGCTTTTACTTTTGAGGGGATTTAAATATCCCCCCAGGAGTTTTTTTAACATTTAGGATTTTTCCTAAAAAAAACCCTCCCCCCAAGTGTCCCCCCGTGCAGATTTAGGTATCCGCATGGGGATGGGCACTTCGCTATTAGTATATAGATTTACTTAATTAATACTCCACTTTCCTCTTCAGGGGGGACCAAAAGGAGTTTACATGGTTCTCCTGTCCTCCATTTTATCTTGTGAGGTAAGTTAGGCTAGGAGTGTGTGACTGGTCCAAGCCACTATGACAGAGTGGGGATTCGAATCTGGATTGCCTAGATCCTAGTATGAAACTCTGAAATACTATTTCTTGACATAACACCACTGACATCTGTTTGTCTATCAACAATAACACTAACAATTGCTTGCTGACATTGTGTTTTCTTCATTTTACCTCCATGCATTGGGAACAAATGCATGAATATTAGTATTAATTCAACTGAAAACAACAAACACACAGATTTTCACAGGAAAATACTGTGATTCATTGCCAACATTTGCAGAAGTAGGAGAATAAAAAAATTATACACACCACAAGGTTAAACCGAGAACAACACCTTTTCATATTTCATGTACAATTATTGACTTTTCTCTCATTTTTCTTTTTCCCAGACAGATTCTGAATCTGGAAGCATGCCAAATTGGGGGAAAATACATTTGAAGGGAATATTGGAGGGCTTGGGGAAAAAAAATAAGAGCTCTCCCTTCCACTGATTCTGTCTTGTAAATGCCTGTTAGCCCCCACATTCCTGTCATCTCAGCACCTGCACAGCTGAAACCACTCTTTCTTCAACATATAGCTCTGCTCTTAATACACTTGGAAGTTTAACCCAAAGTCTAAACCAGAACTAATCAGAATATGATTATTTACTACCTGGATGGCATTTTATGTTTTTACCAAAATTAATCCTACAGAAAATCTACTCACTCCTGTTCCAAGTCTGTTTAGATTTTTTTTACTATTCGGTTCCAACCAAATGTGTGTGCATTTATTTATTTATTTTATTTACTTCATTTATGCCCTCTCTTTCTCTCCAGGGGCACCCAAAGTGGCATACACTGTTTTCCTCTCCTCCAAGTTATTCTCACATCAGTCCTGTGCGGGGAGGTTAGGCTGAGAGTGGCCCAAGGCCACTCAGCAAGCATCCACAATAGAGAGGGAGAGACCGGAGTCTCCCAGATCCTAATCTGACATTTTAACCACTGTACCACACTGGCTCTTAACAGCACTGAGTACTGCTATTTGGGGGTACAGAAGTAGGTCTGGGACTTCTTAACATTTCCTAAACACAAACTGTGGGTTAGGAAGTATGTAGAGTTCATACTTGGCCCAAGGAGTGCATGTAATTGTAATATTATTTATTCAGATATTTATACCCCCCTTTTCCTGTAGTATACACTTCTGTGCATAGCTTATTGTAAGTAGAATCCTATTATGTAATTTTTGTACTGCATAATGTGTCATGTTAATACTCATACTATGCTTCAGTACTTTCTGGTGGTTCCTGACTTCTAAAATCTTAATGCACTGGTTATTTAATGTCCCAATTTGTTGACTGTACTGACTCGCTTTGTGTAATCTGCCTTGAGTCCCAGTGAGAATGGTAGACTACAGGTAATGTAAATAAATAAAGGTGCTCAACCACAGAAAAAACTGTTCTAATGCTAGCCTATCCTAATTAAACACTGTTTAGGATAAGTACCAACTGTAGGGAAAGGGGATTGCATGTTTTCAAATCATCTTTGTATCCTTGCTCAGCATGAATGCTTGAACAGGCCATGTGTATTCTTTTTAGGCATTTATTAAACTTACTTACATTCAGAACATTTGGAGCCTGATCCCTGGAGACATCATGCCTATTCGGTTTTGCTATCAGAGATATGGTAACACTGAGCAACAACAGGTAAACTCGCCATACGTAGGAAGTAACTTGACAACACACACACATGCCCCTCCTTTCTCCACAGTGGGGACTAAAGCAGTTTTCTTCATTCCCCTCTCCTCTTCATTCTCACAGGAACCCTGCGAAATAGGTTAAACTAAACATCACTGGCTCCAAATCACTGAAAGTATGTGACTGGCCCAGGGGATTCAAACCTACGTTTCCCAGACCCGACTCTGAAGCTCTAACTGCTACACCACACTATCTTTCATGGAGTCACTGCAGCCACACCTAATTGAGTCATGCAAGTCAGGTGATATCAAGTCACCCAGTGGTTGCTGCTAAGAGGCCTGGCTCTGAAGAGTCCTCCCTCAAAGGTCAAAACAGCCCTGGAAAGGAACCTGCCTCCTTCCCTTTCCTTTTACTCACAGAAATCAATCCTGAAATGCTGTGGCTGCCTAACAATGGCCATTGTGGAAATCCATTTCTTAAAGCTCTGGGTGTTCCCTCCTTTTATGATTTGGATGTTGTTGTTTTTTTAAAAAACCCAATGAATTAGAAGAAGAGGAGACTGGATTTATACCCCACCCTTTACTCAGAGTCTCAGAGCAGCTTACAAACTCCTTTCTCTTCCCCTCCCCACAACAGACGCTCTGTGAGGTAGGCAGGGCTGAGAGAGTTCTTCCCAGAACTATCCTTGAAAGAACAGCTCTGACAAAACTATGGCTTGCCCAAGGTCATCCAGCAGCTGCAAGTGGAGGAGTGGGGAATCAAACCCAATTATAGTCCCAGATTAGAGTCCATGCACTTAACCACCACACCAAACTGGCTCTCCTAGGAATTATTTCCTAGACTTCACATTTTTCTGCAGACCTGTGGAGTTTTTCAGGTTTGTAGAAAGATCTGTCTTTCCTGATCACGGTTCCAGTCATTGGATTTGTATCCTTAGATTTGGCCGACTTGGCTATTAGAATATACAAGTGTTTGTGTATGTGTGTGAGGGGGTGAGACTTGCTGGGTGGAATCCCATTGCTCCCTTAACCGCTGAGCTCCAGAGCAGTTCCCTTTAAATCCCGCCCCCCCAACGTCATGGAGCCCAGCATGACTCCTGTACCGCTGCTGCTGGGCTGGGTTCCCAAAGGCTTCCAGATGCTTCCACCATTGCAGGGCCCTCAGTGGTTTTAGGGCTCCACTGCCATAGCTCCAGGACAGAGGAGCAAAGTCTGCTATGTGTACATGCACAAAAAACTATTGTTTGTGGGGATTTAAAACCCACAATGTAATTTTTTTAGTTTCAGATTTTTCTGCAATCCTGGGGGGTCTCCCAAATTTGCAGAATTATTTGTTTCCTATCAGCATGGGCCTGGTCTGTGAGCTTAGATATCCACAGACTATCCCACACTTGGCTTAATCGATGATACCTGTTATAGTCATATTGTTAATATTTATAGCTTTATGGGGGGGTAGAGTATCTTAAGCAAATAATTTCTGTTTTTAAACATGTCCTTGAAAATAATGAGAGCTTTTAGGTTTTCTTCAGTTTTGATGTTGACAAGCAGTTGTGTTAAAATTGATTACAAAGCCATGGTGTCAGGACCCTGCCCTGGTGTGGTAACGTAACCAAGCTTTATCTGGGTTCAGTCTCAGAAACTCTCCGAGTAACACACCCCATAAAGCAAAATAGACCTTTAGTGAGGAAATTCAAGAAAAAAACGGTTTTTAAAACGAAGCATATAGTTTGGTGGCAATAAAATGCACAGAAAAAAATAAGAAAGCTAACTAGCTACCTCTTTCTGGAGTCCTAATACAGTACAGTTGGTTCTGAAAGCAAAGAGTCCTTGAGCACAATACAGGTGTCTTCTTGGCAGCACTGAAGCACAGAGAGGAAAAAGTAAAGTGAAAGACAAATAACACCTATTCTCACCAACTACTTTTATAGAAAACTGAAAGCCATAGCCTCTTGACTTCTTTAACCAATCACTGGACGGTGTCCATGGAATCTTCCAGATGGGAGCGAGCACCCCCCACACACAGCTGAACTAAGTAAGTTCAATTAGCAGGCCTGAATGGACTACCTTGCCAAATAACTGCCAGTGTGGGATTTACCCAGCACCTGCAGTAAATCAGGAAACTTGGGGAATACTGTAACCAGCTGAAACAGACTAGAAATTTCTCTTAAAATGCTTTCTATCTTGATTACGGTTGCCAGGTCTGGGTTGGAAAATACCTAGGGACTTTGGGGGTGGATCCAGGAGATGGCGGGGTTTGGGGAGAAGAGGGGCCTCAGCATGGTACAATGCCATAGAGTCCACCCTTCAAAGCAGCCATTTTCTCCAGGGGAGCTGATCTCTGTCATCTGGAGACCAGTTGTAAAAGATCTCCCGGCCCCACCTGGAGGCTGGCAACCCTAGTCTTGATACATAGTCTGATTAAGATCTACTTGAAATGAAGTTTGAATGCAAACCACAGCTTGTCATACCAGTTAATCCTTTAGAAGTTTCTTAAATTTCTATAATTATCCTGTTTTTCTGTATATTTACACATTTGTTAATGGTACATTGAATATTGTTTACAATTGTATACTTGTCTCCTTTATCACATTGTGGGTTCAGGTTGTTTTCATTTTGGAGTTTTCCAATTTTTGATATACCTTCTTCTACTTGTGTCCTTCACTTTTGTATTTTTATACTTACCATTTAGACATGATGATAGCATTGTCTAGAAACACAAACGTGTGTGTGTATATACACACTAGGGTTGCCAAGTCTGGGTTGGAAAATATCTGGAGACTTTGGGGGAGGATCCAGGAGAGGGTGGGGTTTGGGGAGGGGAGGGGTGGGGAGGGGCCTCCTCAGCATGGTACAATGCCACAGAGTCCACCCTTCAAAGCAGCCATTTTCTCCAGGGGAGCTGATCTCTGTCAGCTGGAGATCAGTTGTAAAAGTGGGAGATCCCCAGGCCCCACCTGAAGGCTGGCAACCCTAATACACACAGCCACATACCCTGAAAAGGTTCCAGTGGTGCCATGAATGCGCTTGGAGCTTTGTTTTAACTTATGTGTTACTGCAGTGTATGAATGGATCAAATGCAAATATATGCTGTAGCCACTGAACTTCCTCTTTCACATTTCTCCCAAAGGAGAGCAAGGCACCCTACAGCACGTTCCAGGCACTTCTACTGAACATCATGAATCAATCATTTAAGCATAATTGTCTTGTTCCAAAACCCATAACCCTAGGGCTATTTTTGGGCAGGAACGCACAGGAACAGAGTTCCGGCTGGCTCCTGAGTTGGCCACGCCTACAACCAAAACCTCTGGCATGCGTGGCTACAGAGCACGCTGCCCTCCCCACTTTACACACAGGAGGGAAAAATGGCATTTCAGCCTGCCAGTCAGCTGAGAGTGAAATTGACAAGGAAAAGCCTCTCTCTGCCTTCCCTTCTCTAGCTGACATGTTGCAGCTGGAAAAGGGCAGGCAGGGAACCCGGGCACGTTGAAAATGCCTTTCTTTCCCTCCCTGATCTGGGGGAAGGAGAGAAAGGCATTTAACCATGCCCCCCCCCACTTCCCTGAGTCTCTCTGCAAAAGCAGAGACTCAAGGAAGGAACGGGGCATATTTGCCCGGCTGCCCTCGGTCTCTCCAGCCTGTGCACCTTGGCAGGCTCGCTGAGGAGACAGGGCAGCCAGGCAAACATGCCCACTTTCCTTCCCGATCTTTCGGAGGGGGGGGGGGACTAGAAAGGTGATGCTGAAGTTCCTGTCTGCGCTGTGCTGTCAGGGGTGTGGCCTAATATGCTAATGAGTCCCTGCTACTGGAGGTGGTCTATTATGCTAATGAGTTCCTGCTTGGCTTTTTCTACAAAAAAAGCCCTGCCTAACCCGATAATTTATCACATGTCCAGTTTGAAAAACCAAAATGATATAATCGATCACTAAATGGTCTTTCATACAACACTCCGTATGTTTTTTGTGAGTATTCTAGCAGATAGATTAAAGAAGGTGTTAGTAGATGCCATACACCCAGACCACACTGTCAGGAGTGCCTCTGAGGACCTGCCTCCTGCGGACCTAAGTGCGATGGAGGATCAGTCCCCAGCTCCAGAGGAGCCTCCACCTGAACCAGAGGAGGCTCAAGCAAGCACCTCTCAGGGCATTACCCCAGCACCAGCAGCAGCTGAGCCATAGCCAAGCTCAAGCCCACCTGATTCACCTCCTCGGGTGCAACGGCTAAGGTCACGATCCAGGCAAGACTTAGCTGCTAGGAGAAAAGAGGAACGGATGCGTAGTCGCAGACCACTCAACCCTGAGTTTTAGGAGGAGCCAGGACCTCGCTGCCAGCTGCTAACGAGCACAGGAAGTGGCTGGGCATTTAGGCACAGCACAGAGACTACCAACTCGTGCTAGCAACAAGTCATTCCAGCTAAACTCTGCACCCGCTCGGTTTGCATCAGCTAAACCTGATCCTTGACCCTCTGGCTTGTGATTCCGGCTCTGTCTGACTTCGACTTGATTCTGGACCCTCTGGCTTGTGACTTTGGCTTTTGGTTGACTCCTTGAACTAGTTTGCTCGTGAGTTTCCCTCTCTGACCTTGGCTTGGACTGACTCTGCGTTTGGCTTGTGTTTTGGACTTGGTAATTCATTCCTGATTTGGCTTGACCTTGGACTGGCTCGGACTTCGGCTTGGCTTCTGACCTACTGGCATCCAGCCCATGACACAAACAGGATTTTTGCCAAGAAGGCATATGAAAGATAATATGAGGGTGCTTATAGATGTGTTAAAATACTACGAAATACACCCGGAAAAGCAAGCAGCTCTGGTATTTTTGGATGCAGAGAAAGCTTTCGATAATTTATCATGGGAGTTCTTGTTACAAAAATTGGACAGATGGAGTAGCGGAGAACTTTTTCAAACAATGGTAAAGGCCATTTTTAAAAATCAGCATGCAAAGATTATAATAAATGGTGATTTAACAAGAGATAAAGAGATTCAAAAAGGAACAAGACAGGGTTGCCCATTATCTCCATTGTTATTCATATTTGCACTAGAAACCCTAACTGAGCAAATAAGAGAGAAGAAAAAGATAACAGGTCTTAAAATAAAAAGGTTATGAGTTTAAGGTACGTGCATTTGCTGATGATCTTTTGTTTATATTGGAAAACCCAATTAGTTTTTTCGGCACCCTAAAAAACCAAGAATAAAATGGAAGTTATTACAAGACAGGAAAGAGAGAGGAGGTTTTGGTATGCTGAATTGGGAGCTTTATTATCAAGCAGCATCCTTGGTATGGATTAAGGATTGGATAAATTTGGAAGACTCATGGGGCTTGGCATTGGAAGGCCACGGTTTATATATGGGGTGGCATGCATATATTTGGTACAAGAAAGAGAAAGTACATACTAATTTTTGCCAACATATTTTGAGGGGTGCATTAATAAAAATTTGGTTTAATATAAAAAAGATATATTATCTGAAAATCCTTAGATGGGTTTCCCTGCTTGAGGAATTTATAAAACCTTTATTAATTAGTAATTATACAAAAGATCATACCTTATCACATTTTTTTTTTAGTCTTTAAGGTGCTGCTGGACTCTTCCTCTTTGTTACCTTCCACTGACATCTCACTGAGAGTGGCCAGCCTCCTCACTGTCACCGCACTGTTTTGTAACATATGAGAGAAAAAATATAAAGTAGTGGCAAATATACACGATGGACTGGTGCAATTACACCCTCACACACTCATGGAGTGCAGCACACAGTCAACTTGCACCAGGAAAGTGGAATTTCTTATGTTTTGTAGCAGCATTACTAAAGAACATTGCTATAATGTTGATCTAATTAAAAGAAATTGTTGGTGTGTTGGTGTCATCAACAAATAAATGGCAGAAGGTGGGCTTGTTGTGAAAATGCACAGGAGGGGGACATTCCTAATTCAGAGTAGCAATTTATCATTGCACAGTTCCAGGTAGTAACAGGAAATCAGACTTAGTGGTCACCTTAGAATAATAGAATCATAGAGTTGGAAGGGACCTCCATGGTCATCTAGTCCACCACCCTGCACAATGCAGGAAATTCCCAAATACCTTCCCCCCACACCCTCAGTGACCCCTGTTCCATGCCCAGAAGATGAGAAAAACCTCATACAACTCTGTGGTACTTATTCAGAGTAAGCAGATTTAAGTTCAGGCTCTAGAAATAATAAATTTTATTTTAATACGGTTGGTAGCTCACTGAGTTTAAACCAGCAGTCTGTCAATGGAAGGCACTGAAGATCTTTTCCACTTTCTGATCCAGCCCAGAAGACATGGACCAATAGCCACACAGACTGGGTGGTTGCAGAGAAGTGAGGACATTTTCTTCCCCTTAATTCTCAGCGCAGTATGCATACATACATACCGGTACATGCAGGTGCCACAATAGTAGGAATCAACTCTTCCAGCGGTGGAAAGGACTGGTGGGGGAAGTGGAATGCTGGAAAGAGCCATGATCCTTGAGCCTGCAGATTGCTGGGTCTAACCCACTGTTATGATTTCCTACTAATCTTAAAACTGATTGCGTGTCTTTTGCTTTCATTCATTTATACATTGTGTTACTCAGCAAAATTTGCAGTTACAGGAATCTGTACTACTTTTGTGTTTGTCTTGTTAAGCCCAGTATGAGATCATGCTCTGTACTAAGAACAGAAACTCTGGGATTAATGGTGAGCCAGTTTTATCAGAAATTACTAGAAAAGGTACTGTACCCATTCCACCACTTAACATTCAGGAAGTAAGCACAAAGAGGGCAACTATAAGTGCTTATGATCATATGGAATGATCCACTTTAATTAATATTATTTTTAAAACTTTTGTAATAATTTTTAAAGGGTCCATTATTTGTATTACATGTAAAATTATGTTTTTATAGATTCCCCCCGACAAAGCCTGCACGGCAAAACATGTAGGGACTTTGTAAAATCTTAAATCAGTCAATTAACACCTGGCATTTTTTCTTCATCCCTATGTTGGTGTGCGCCAGCAATGCAACTCTAAAATTTAGAGTGGCTATACTGGACAGTCTCTGTACATGAGAATAGATGAAGAGACATTGCACATTAAAAACAAACACTCAGAAAACAGTGGGGAGCATTTCAATATCTCAGGATGTTCAGTAATAGACTTAAGAGATTGAGTGCTTCATTAAAAAAAACTTAAACTGAAATTCACACATAGATTTTATACTGTTGATCTCAATAGGGACTATTACTAGCTCACTACAAAGAGTAAGCATCCACTCTTTTAGGTGCCTGCTTATATACAGTGCTCAAAGTAGTCAATGGACGGAGTGGTCCAAACCTATTCTGGATCATTTATGCCTTCAACTGGATCTTGTTTTCAACTGTACAACCTTCATACTCCAGGGCCTTCTCACTTTTAATAACTCTCATGCCCCTCTGTCTGTTCGGGTATAAATTTCTCTGCTGATTGTAACACTTCATGCTTTTAACAAACCTGGCTCTAGCTTACAAAAGCATATAAATATGTTTATCTTTAAGCTGCCATCACAGGATTTTTGTTGCTATTGTTGTTGTAATTTTGGCTGGAAAAGACTAACTTGGCTACTCCCCCCAAAACTGGGCTGGCGCATAAAGGCAGCTTCAAGCGGGACAGGAGGACAACACAACACAGAACAGAGCCACCAGATTAGTAGAGAATGGCAATGGACTGTGACCAAGCACAGTTATCTGATTACATACCAAAGGTTTAAGAGATACAAAAACCATTCACTGTGAGAAGTCATACTAAAAACGGAACTTTCCTTGTGTTTGATCTTAGGGTAGAAAGTGAGGCCCCTGGCTGACTATGTTTGAAGCAGCTTGGTGTTATGACAGGCAAAAGCACGACGACAGCTCTCCCCTCCCTGCTCCCTTGAACAGCTGCACAAAAGTCAGAAAATCAACACGAGAACTTAATGAGGAAACCTCACTTGTTGAATGTTTCTCTGCCGCGCCACTATTAAAGTCAAAAGCGTCTCTGTACGTGCGGGCGACTTTCAGCGCTGAGTGAGTGTTTCGCAAGGACTCCGCTCGACAGCGAGAGAGAGGAAAAAGGAGGCTCCTCTGTCCTCTCTCTCCTGCTGCTGGCACCTGAGGTGACCCCGCCGTCCCTCCCTCCCAAGCACACACTGAAACTCGACCCTCCCAAGCCGGGTTCAGGAGGCGCGTTGTTTACCGTCCCGCTCTCTCCCGCGGCTGCCTCATACCCCCGCGGTCCTTCCGGCCAGGGTCGCCTCCCTTCTAAGGGAAAGCCTGACGGGAGGGAGAGATGAAAGGCGAGCGCGCACCCACGGCAGCCGACACCGCCGCCCCACCGCCCATGCGCGTGCCTCGCCTCGCCTCCCACCAGCTCCGTTGGTTGTCGCGCTCCCTTTTTCCTAAGCAACCATCGCCTGCTCTTGTTTACGGCAGCCGCAAAAGGGACGTAAAAGCGCCGCCTGGGCGAGGAGGCTGGTTGAGGTAGATGCCGGGTGTTCTTGATGTGCGGGGCGGGGGGGCGCTGGGTGTCCTTCAGGCTGAGAGCGGAGACCCATACGAGGGCTCGCCTCATTCGCTCGGGTCCTTCGCGCGGAGAGCGGCCGGGGGGGTGGAGTGGAGTGGGCGTGCTTTCTCCTCCCCGAGCCCGCGGGCTCCTGCGTAGGGATGAGGGCTGCTTGCACTGGGCTCTGGACCGCGGAGGGGGCCTTTGCCCTTGCGTGTCCCCCTTTCGCCGGCGGTGGCGTGTGCGGCTTTTGGGCAGCCGCAGTTCGTGCTCTGCCGGTCAGTGCTGGGACCCCTGGAATCAGAGCAGACCGTCTCCGAGAGCCAGGAAAAGTCAGGGCAACCTTTCTCCCCCCCACCCCCAACCCTTCCTCGCGTGCATGCTGCAGGTTTCTGTCAGGTACAGGCATGACTTGCTGCTCGGAGAAGCGCTTGCCCAGTGTTTGGAGAGTTAATGCTGTCTCAGTAGCTGCCCTTTGGTGAGTCACACCCTCCGGGCTTTTTAGCTCAGGGCCGTTTAACCGGACTGACAGAGCCCTTCAAGGTCTGGGGCAGAGATCTTTCCCCCTGTCAGAGTCTGAGCCCGAGACCATACAAAGCATGTGCGCTGTCTCTCGTTTATGGCTTCTCCCAAGACCTTTGCCTAGTGTTCCTTGGGCAACAATAGTGTGGTGCATCCCCTCTGTCAAGATCAATGGCAGGATCATTGCTTTTGTGAGAGGTGTTTTCTGTGTCCTGATTAAGTGGGATAGTGACTTAGTAGCAGCAGCTGTCCTTGGACGGGGCACTGTACTTTCCTTGTGTTTTTAAATGCTTTGGATTCTAAACACCTCTAATCTGTAGTATTCTCCCCAGTGGGGACCTGCTTAAATCATTCTTGTGTTCTCCGTTTTATCCTCACAACAACCTTGTGAGGTAGGTTAATGCTAAGAGTGTGTGACTGGCCCAAGGTCACCCAGCAAGCCTCCGTGGCACAATGAGGATATGAACCTGGGTCTCCCGGATCCTAGTTCAACACCTGAACCACTGCTGCACACTAGTTCTCAACTAGTCACATGAACACATGAAGCTGCCTTATTCCGAATCAGACCTCTGGTCCATCAAAATCAGCATTGTCTACTCTGACTGGCATCGGCTCTCCATGGTCTCAGGCAGAGGTCTTTCGTGACACCTCCTTTTGGCTGGAGATGCCGGGGATTGAACCTGGGAACTTCTGCATGCAAAGCAAATGCTCTACCACTGAGCCACAGCCCTTCCCATCAGTGGCTATTAACCACAACGTATAGATGGAACACTATGTCTGTGGTAGTGATGCTTTGTATTCTTGGTGCTTGGGTGCCACAGTGAGAGGGCTTCTGGAGTTCTGGCCCCACTGGTGGACTTCCTGATAACACCTGGGTTTTGGCCCCTATGTGACACAGAGTGTTGGACTGAATGGGCCATTGGCCTGATCCAGCACAGCTTCTCTTATGTTCCTATGTTCTTTCATCTACAGTGTGGTGGTAGCCTTCTATGTAAACCTTCTGTGACTGAAATCTTCCAGAAGTTATTATAAAGTTGTGTAGTTAAAGGGTTTGCAATATATGTTTTGTCTAATCAAAAACAGTTTACATAAATCTCTTCTATTTTTATATATTTGTTTTGATAAGTGCCCCTCACTCACTTTTCTTCTACCTTTGTCTTGTGTCTTTAGTCACTATAAAACAGTTTCTTGTAATGTGTAGTCAAATGCCTTGGTCCTGCACTAATAGGAAGGAACTAATCAATTAGTGTTCTACATTAGACTTTTAAAAATAGAGCCATAGAGTTGGAAGGGACTTCCAGGGTCATCTTGTCCAATACCCTGCACAGTGCAGGAAATTCACAGCTACCTCACCCCCACGCCCCCAGTGACCCCTGCTTCATGCCTAGAAGATGGCCAGAAAAAAACCCCTCCAGGATCCCTGGCGAAATGGGCCTGGAGAAAATTGCTTCCTGACCCCAAAGTGGTGATCAGCATTTACCTGAGCGTGTAAGAAAGGGCCATGAGAACTAAGCGCTGATGCAGCTCTTCCTGCCCTTCCTCACATGGTCTGCCTAAGTTCCCAGAATCAGCATTGCTGTCAGATCCTTGAAGCACTCTGTTTGTCACTCCACTCCAAGAGAATGAGGAACCATTCAGAAGCACTCTTTGGGTGTGACCTGTGCCAGTTACAGGCCCACCTAATAGTCATAGGATCCAAACCACATTTTACCAACTTGTCAACAAGAATATTATGTGGAACCTTATCAAAAGCCTTACTGAAATCAAGATAAACTATGTCTACAGCATTCCCCCAATCCAGCAAGATAGTAACTTTCTCAAAAATAGAGATAAAGTTAGTCTAACATGACTTGTTCTTGAGAAACTCATGCTGGCTCTTAGTAATCACAGCTGTCCTTTCTAAGTGCTCAAGGACTGACTGTTTGATGATTTGTTCTAAAACTTTTCCAGGTATCAAGCTGACGGGTCAGTAGATACCCAGATCCTCCTTTTTTCCCCTTCTTGAATATGGGGACAACATTTGCCTGCCTCCAGTCTTCTGACACCTCACCTGTCCTCCAAGAATTCTCAAGAATAATAGACAGAGGCTCAGAAATTACATCCGCGAGTTCTTTTACTTCCCTTGGGTGCTGTTCATCTGGTCCTGAGGACTTTGTTTCATTTAAAGAAACTAGGTGTTTATGTACTTCTCGGAGTTTATGTACTACCCCCTATGCCAGGGGTGGGCAATTGTTTTGGCTTGGGGGCCGCTTTGTGGGAGTGGAGGTTAGCGGAGGGCCACACCTTTTTAAATGATTGCATTCATTAGTTAACTTTGCATTTCAAAAAAGGTATAAATTGTATCATAAAAATAAATAAATATAAATTAAATAAAATAGTGGTAGTTTTATTCAATTTATTTATTGTGCTAATTTCACATCATCTATAGCTGCAAGCACATTTAATTTTAGAATCAGTTTAATGAGACAAATGTACCCTATCACACTTTTCTACAATTTTTTTGAAATCAGGAGCTTGCTTGTTGAGATTCTCATCACAGCCTGCAAGTTAATGTCTGTCAAATGTCTGTTAATGTCTATGTTTACTCTTGTTGATCTTCATGCAAGAAAAACTTTGCTCACAAATATATGTAGACCCAAATACAGAGAACATTTTCCCAGCAAATTTCTTCATATATGGAAACTTTTCAGCAGACAAAGGTTTGTAAAAATCAACTAATGTCACAGCATTAAACATTTCTTTCACAGTGTGATCTGACTGCATGTCAATAAGTTCAAGCTGCAGCTCCTCAGGTGCTGACAGTGGCCAACTGTCTTGGCGGGCCGCAAAAAACTCTGTGGCGGGCCACATGTGGCCCCCGGGCCGCCATTTGCCCACCCCTGCCCTATGCCAATCCTAGGCTGCAGCTCCCTTCCGTAATCATGTGTTCTGTTTTTGCCATGTTGAGCACCATTTTCCTCACAAGAGAAGAATGAGGAAAAGTAGGAATTGAGCACTTCTAGTTTTTTTTTAATGGAAGATAGTGGAGCAGTTTGCATCTCCTTACTCTTCTTGTATTCCTAATAGAATGGAATCTGTTTTTGTTGTTGTTTCTCTGATTTGTATTTCATTTCAGAAAATTCCTGATTCTTCCCAGATTCTCCTGAATTTGCTTATAGTTGTGCCTAGTGGATGCAGGAAACCACTTCAGTGACTGGCAAACCAAAATGAGAAGCAGGGTAACCTGGTATAGAAGAGTTTCTGTCTCTTACGTTGATCTAAATACTTTGTGTTCCAGGTAGACCAGGATCCTCCAAGACTTGACGGCAGTTGAAATCTACCAGATATAAACTTCAAGGCTAACAAATCCATGAGTGGGAATCGATCCCTGAAGAGACGATGTGGGGAATTGCATTCGGAATCCCCTGTGCGTTATGGTCATGTTCCTTCTGCAGGATGTGCATTAAGCAAGTTGATTCAGTTGCCTACACCGCCTTTGTCAAAGCACCAGTTAAAACGGTTAGAAGAACACAAATATCAAAGTGCTGGACGATCCCTGCTTGAGCCACTAATGCAAGGTTATTGGGAATGGTTAGTTAGAAGAGTACCAGCTTGGATTGCTCCTAATCTGATTACAATAGTTGGACTGATAATAAACATATGTACAACCATAATACTAGTGTGTTACTGTCCAACAGCTACAGAGCAGGTAAGCAAAAGGTCTTGGTTAGTTTCATGTGGGAGAAGAGGTTGTGCTCCTTTTAAATTATGTAGTATTGTGTTTTTGCTTTGGTATTAGGTATTGTGGTAGTTTATGCCTTTATAACATGTAATGTATTGGAAATTTCAGAAAAATCAGTATGAAAGTAACTTTAACTCAAGCCTCAGTGATTTCAAAATGTGATACAATTTGCACACGTTTTTTCTAACATTAGTACCATTGAAATATCTACTGACATGTTTGTGATAAAAGGCAGGATCTGGGGGAAATGAAGGCCATTGGTCACAGAATCTGAAAGAGTCCCAGTGTATCACATGTACAAATTAAAAATATGTATTATTTTTGATGGCAACCCCCCCCCCCCCCATTCAGACAAAAGGGTATTTTTTATGCTGATGGAAAGCACCCTGAAATATGGAGGAATTGCTACAGGGTCTAAATTTAGAATATAATTTCAGGAGACTCCTTAAATCCAAGAAGTTTTTCTTAGCACATGATCTCAGCTATATCTTTGTCTGTATTGTTATGACATTTCTGCAACATAAGCTCTAACCTATTCAGCATTACACTGATGAAACTTGTTCATGTTGAGATACCTGTTTATCTGCCTTTGCTGACATAGAGCTTAACAACTGTTAAGGAGGATTGGCAATTGCAAACTCACTTGTGACAGAGGGATTACTACTGATTTATAGAGGATTATGATGTTGGGGATGTGTGGTCAAGGTAGTGGGGCTGTGGCCAGTAGAAGAGCCTTTGCTTGGGCAAGCAGAAGGTCCGTGGTTCAATCCTCAGCATTTCCAGTTAAAAGGACCCAGGCAGTAGGTGTTGTGAAAGTCCTCTGTTGGAGACCCTGGAGAGCCACTTCTGGTCTAAGTAGACAATACTGACTTGGATGGACCAGTGGTCTGATTCAGTATAAGGCAGCTTCATGTGTGTTCATGTGTATAGTGATTAAAAATTATAGAATCTTAAAATCTGAAAAGGTCACTGAATGTTATATAACTCATATTTTTTGTCCTGGGTGAGGATAATTAAATATATCTCAAATTTCCCAAACAGTTACCGGCCCTTACACTTTCCAAACGACGTGTGACATTAAAGATCCACAGTCAGATCTCATGTTTGTGTCTTTCTCTCTTAAAGCAGCTGTGGGGGAAGAGATAATGAGATAGGGGGATTTAACTCTTCCTTCCTGTCTCTTCCCCCTCACCACTATTTTCCCAGTGTTCATTCCCTGGTTAATGAGAGCCAGTGCAGTGGTTAGACTATGATCTGGGAGACCCAGATTCTAATTCTCAAGCTGCCATGGAAACTTGCAGGGTGACTTTGGGCCAGCCATTTCAGTGTATCTCACAGGGTTGTTATAAGAATAAAATGGGGGAACAATGTAAGTCTCTTTGGGTCCCCATTGGGAAGAAAGGTGGGGTATAAGTGAAGTAAATAAATAAATGTATGGTATGGGAAACTTAAAGATATCTAGCAAGATGGGGGATATGTTGGAGGTATAATAGATGTCCAGCATTTCTTCTAATTTGGCCCTCTGAGCAGATGGTTTGGTGGCTGAGCTGATAGGCTGAATCATTTAGTTACCATTTTGTACTTTGTACCTTGTCAATGAGTAAAAGAAATAACTGTTCTCCTTATTTCTTTTCTGTGCCCTTTAAAACATCTTCCTTGCAAATCTTGTTTTTCCCCCTAGAGTAAAGGTTCTTGGTTGTTTTGTGCTGTTCCAGATCTTCATCACCTTTATAGTTCTCCATTGAATCTTTTCTAATTTGTCCATATCCTTTGTTAATTGGGGTGCCCAAAATTATAGTACTATAAATATGACTTTATGTGTTGAATTTTAACCTTAGTCGCAGAGAAAGTGATTCCATTAATAAAAATAAATGTTTCATTGGCGGTCGATACTACCAAATAAAAATGTTGATTCATGTCAATTTAGTTATTTACCAGCAAACCCTAACCATGCTGCTGCTTAGCCAGATTTTCCTTATATCTCTTATGTTTGCTTCTTTACCATATTGCCCCCCTTCACTGTTGCTGTCTACTCAGCTCTCCAGTGTATTGAAGTCACTGTATATTTTAATCTACTGTATAGCAGTGTTGGCAATCCTTTTGATTCTTATACCTTTAATGCTTTTGAGAAATATGCTGTCATCTCCATCCAAGTAATTATCAAACTGTAAAATAGTACTGGACTTGTGCCTAACTGCAGTAGATATTACTTTTTAATACTACTAATGCTGCTTTTCAATTACCCATGTAGTTGTATTAGACAGTTCCAGTTGTAGCTGGCCTTTGCAGTGCAGTCATGCGGAGTTACTCCAGTGTAAGCTTGGACTGGTCTGATTCTGCATAGATAACATTGTTAGAATGCTAATAATCAATGGTGCTAGACCTGCCCTCTGCAACTGAAATTCTGACATCTTACAAGATTTTCTCTCATTTTGTCATTCATATTGTCATTCATATTGTCTCTTATATTATCATTCATATTGTCATTCATTACTGAGGTTAGCATTAGCAACACTGGCATTTTTCTTCAGACAGCAATCTAGGATGAATGATATATTACTGTCAGAAATATAACTTCAAAGCTCAGGAAACTAAACCCTTTATCTTGCACTGCTTGTCCTACATATTTAAGCTACTTGTGGAAACTCATCTATGGGGTAAATTGCTCAGGAAAGTATCAGAATTTTGTTTGTTAATGTCAGTCTTGCACGTTCTCAATTTGCAAGCATAATTTTATGCTACTTTTAATATAATGTGAAGAAGATTGCTTTACAAGCAAGTACAAGTGTGTAACATGGTAGTTAGCAAACATCTGTATGAGCAGTAACCATGAGACGTACAAGTTGCCATGTATTGGGTTACAGTTAAAATGCTGCTTGGACTCTGAGTAGCTGTCCATACTCACATTCACACTTGTGCTGAGCAAGTATGTTCAGGACGGAGGATTTGCTTGGGTTTTTATGAGCTTTGCATACAGCATGAAGAGATTAACTGGATATATGCCATGGTTGCAATTAGAGATGACATTTTAGGGAAGGATGTCTTTGAAGAAATATATACGATGAGGAGGAAAGCATTTAATGCTAAACTGGAATGTATTGTGTATTCATCTTTCCTGTCAAAATAATTGCATATCAGGACATAATTTTAAGAGAAGTTCTTTTACTTAGATATGTTAAGGGGAAAGCTAGAGAAGTTCAAAGGAAGATTGCCCACCTTCCTTTAGTGAATTTGAAAGTATTAATTTATATGGTTGTTTTAGGTAGACGAAAATGCAAACTTTAATCATTTGGTAGCAAGGACAGATTACTATCATGGTTTGCTTACTTTTTGGTGGATCACCATATTTTTCTGTATTGTCCTCTACATAAGAAATTTTTGGATTAAAATTATTCCTCCAAAGCAATGAGGCTATCTTATGTACTGTATTCTTTCTAATCACCCATTTATGGAAAATGCAGAGAAAGGAAAAGCTTTGTTAAATTTCCCCTTGTCTATGACTGTTATCATGTTGCCCCATTACGTTGGTCTCTGTCTTATATATTTTTGTAATCTCATGTCTACAGACATTATAAAATACTTGTATGAAAGTTTGCAATCAGATGCCAACTTGAGAAAATAATAATTTGGTACATTTTACAATGATAAGATAAATTTTGGGGTTGGCATAATCCTTTTAAAAAATGCATAGTACTGAGGTGCAGCTGGGTCCTGTGCCACCCGTGTGTTTCATGGTCTCTCTCACAAACAAGCCCCTGCCATATTTTTTGTGTTGTTTTGTCATAATTTGGAAAATTTAAATTGTTTCTCTGTGGAATATCAAACTGCCCTTCTTTTATATTTAGATTTCCTGAAAAACTCATTTATTGTAAATAATTTCAGTACATATACAGTTAAATATTAGCATTTTCAAGGATGGAATTGGGAGAAAAACAGGTGTTTAATAGCACTTTGACTGTTACAAAGAATGCCACAGTAATAAAATATAGGAAACACTTGAAACTTACTTAGCAGTTTTAAAAATGTTATGAAGTACTGATTTATATTTTTTGAGTCCCAACTAAAGGCCTTTGTTGAAAATCCATATTTCTAGTGCTTGTAAGGTTTCAATATTTCAAAATACAGATACCCCATAGCAGAATCGATCAAATGTTTGCCCAGACAGCTGGGAGAGCAAGTGCTCATTAGGGACCTTATAATTTAGCTTCTTCTTTTTTTAATCTCGGGGATTTGGAAGGTTCATATATTTAACCTGATAAAGCTGGACAACAAATTACTTCATATATTAACATCAATGGATGTGAATAGTTCCTATCCAGATTATAGTGACCCACAAGCAGAAAGCAACAGTTCAGCTATTCATGAGTGTTTTAATGCTTCACTGAGGCCCCACAAAACAGACCGTGTGAAAATTATTGCTAGTTTTTCCATGTGTATTCTGAAAGCTGCAAAATTTTCTGCGTCGTTGGCAGCTGGAGAGAGAGAGTGAAGAAAAATCAGCTGATTGTTTCTGACATACCCAGGTTATTAAAATTAAGCTTTAGAAAGCAGAACAGTATTTAGACTCATTTTCCATATGTAACATTATGGTGTAGTCTTTAATTGTTTATCAAGCAATTCACTAAATTGACAGGCTGTTGCCACCTTTTTATCATTAATATGTTTTGATATAATTTCCTTCATGCAATCCACCACTGTATATCATACAAGTGCCAGTATTTGTACTCTTCTACAAACTATTAAGGATGGTTTTGCAGTGTGTGAGAAATATAGCTAATTTACATTTCACTGCTGTTCACATATGTATTTCTCTCAGGCACCTGCTTGGGCATATATTGCATGTGCTTGTGGTCTTTTCATATACCAGTCTTTGGATGCCATAGATGGAAAGCAAGCAAGAAGAACAAATACTAGTAGCCCTTTGGGAGAACTTTTTGACCATGGCTGTGACTCACTGTCCACAGGTATTTACTACTAAAAGACACTTGTCTATTAAATTATTTACATTCTGGAGTGTATGTAGAATACAAAACTAGAACAGAGAAAATTTATTGGATGCTGTTGCAAAATGAGAATAATGTGCTGTGATTATATTGGAGTCCCATGCCACCTTTAAGCGTAACCAAATGTATTATAAGTTTTCATGATTCATCAAAGCTTATGTTGAAATAAGTTTTGTTAGTCCTTAAAGTTGTCTTTTGCTGCTGCAGATTAACATGGCTACCCATCTGGAATAGAGATTATATTGTTGCCACATTTTAGAGATATGGGTTGTTTTCTTAACACATATCTAAATTATGTTCAGTAATGTGCAGTGCAATCCCATCAAAATAAGTGGTCTTATACATGAGTAACTCTGCAAAGGTTTTCATTGTCAAATCCTTATTAACAAAACCATGTTATCACTTAAAATATTTTATATATGTATATATATTTTGGTGTTTAAATAGGCAACGCTCCCCAGTAGAGCTGAACTGAAGCAGGTTTTTTTTTTAAAGTTTTCACATTCATAGTTGAAAAGCATCTCATTCCATTGTGCTCTCAACTGCCTTGTTGAACCTTTGCCTGTTTCTCATGCAAATCCTGGAGATCAGAATTAAATAAGTAAAGGCTCCCAAATGCTGGTTTTAAAGTTCTAATGAACTGTATACATCCTGAGCTAGCTTATGTACTATGGCTCAGGGAAGTTCCCAAGCATTGGAAGCAAAACAGTTGTACAATCCCTGATTGTTTTCTACAGGGCAACTGGCTAAAGTTTAGACAGAATCTTTTTAATTCTGTTTTAATTATTACAGCTGGCTTTGTAAGTTTTGTTGCACTTCAGTAATACTTTGAAAAAAACTGAAATGAGCTTCCGGTTGCACAGACAGCAATTTGCTATAATAAGTGCATTTACAATAAAGAACTGTAACACAGATTCTCTCTGCTTGAACCTGTCAACCCCATTAGAGTGTGTTGTGATTAGGCTACACCATGCCTGGGTAGGCTTTGAATAATAGAACAGAAAGTTTATTGACTTGAACATTCCTGCAGCCTTTAAAAGGATGCATGGCTAAAATGCACTCCCAATGAGCAGTGTCCTGCTGTTTCAGGATTGCTTTCTTAAAATCCATGAGTGGTGTGTGCATTCAAAATACTTTCTTTTAATAAAACTGTTTAGATGAGAAGCTATTTGTAGTCTATTTCAGCACTATATTCATTTTAAATTTTATTTTCAGACATGAAATATTGAAATTTATAGCACAATAATACTTACAAATAATATTTCCACATTTTGGACTTATGTTAATTTCTGTTAAACTCAGCTATAGAAACTGTTTTCTAAAGTCTGTTGATTTCTATAGAAAGTAGTTGGAATCAGGAAAATGGAAAAAGTAAGCTTTGTTTCACACTCCTTTGGTATACTTGTAGAATCAGCAAGCTACTGGAGTTTGTTCTGGATTAGTCCTAAGGAGACGGTCACACTTGTTGCTCTGTAGAAATAATCACCTGTTGATAGCCTGTTGCAAACTTACGTTGAGGGAAATGATCAGGTTGCCCATTAGTGGTATTATTACTATTAGTAATACTATTGTAGCATTACTAGTAATATTCATTTATTTTTTAAAAATATATTCTGATGAAACTGAGAACACACCTGCCCTCCTGGTTAATTTGGTTTGAATGCTGATGTTTGTTTCTAGCTGTACATTTTATTTCTTTCTTAGAACATATATTGATCTTGGAATTTTGACATGCTAATGCTATGTTTCAGAAAACTTACCATGCAGTAAATAAGAGAATCTGTTTAGTATCACAGGATATTGAATAGCATATTAATGAACTAATGTAAACATTTATTTCTCAAGGCTTTTGTTCTAGAACCTCTAGTCTTTGCTCATTGTAACTGATTTTCTCTGCAGTTTTTGTGGTCTTGGGAACGTGTATTGCTGTGCAGCTGGGGACAAATCCTGACTGGATGTTCTTCTGCTGTTTTGCTGGGACATTTATGTTTTACTGTGCACATTGGCAGACATATGTCTCTGGAACATTGCGCTTTGGAATGTAAGTAAACCAGCTAAGAGATAAACTGAATATTTTCACACTTATATCTAAGTTAAGTCAATGAGTATGCATTCACAGTTCTATCGCCTCCTCTTTTGTCAACTTAAGATTTTTCTACAAACCTGGGGCTACCTCCAGATTTGTAGAAGTATCCCCCCTTTCTACAATTGGCCATATTGTGTAGATTTTTTTGATCTGCACCCTGGGGCCAGGTACAGAAGTAGCTACGTGGATGAATTCAGTTGGGCTTGCTTCCAGGTAAGTGCACATAGGCCTGCTTCGTCTTCCGTCTCTGAGCTTTCTACTTCCTAGAGTTTATCTAGTTTGGCTCAAGATAAATGTCCTTGTGCTGCGCAGTGGTCTTTGGCCCTCATGCATGGACCTCAGTGTGCATACTGAGCTCCAGGCCAGGGATAGGATGAACACTTGATTAGTCAGTGCCTGTCCTGAAACCTGAGCTAATGTAATATGATGAGAGCTCACAGCCTTTTGATGCTTAGAACCTTCCAAAGTAGTAATGCTACTTGGCTGCTGTGAGGAGTGATTTTTTCAAAAGGACAAACCATTAATTGTGAAGTTGAAAATAGCTGTTTCTGAATTTAGACTAAATATCAACATGGTTCAAAACAAAATATGACTGATTTAAGTAGCATATGGAAATTGTATGCTGGAAAATAATCTGGGTTATAAATGAGTTCAGGAAGAAGAATGAAAGATGCTCACACACTGCATTAGGAGAGCTGTGAGAGAGTGGAAGCATCAAAATTCTGGAGAATGACTATGACCCTGTACTGTTTGTATTAAACCTGATCTGAATGTAGATACAAGAGCTTTATAGGGTCGACTTACGGTTTGTCCTACAAATAGGTAAAACAGAGTACGGTAAATTCTTAATCTGTTGTTGATAAAATTTCCTTCCCGTAGTTTCTCTTATCAGGGATTATTCTTAAGCAAAGTTATGCACATGGTCAGGCCATATAGTTGCATATCTGTAGTCTTGGCTGATGAAGAAGCACTGCAATAATGCAATCAAACTATTGTAGTCAAAAATATTGGATTGGAGCCTATAAACCATGAACAGAATAAGTTAATGGAAAAGCTCTTTCCCCTTGCTTCCTTCCTCCTGAAAAGAAGTTCTGTGGGTCAGGGATCCTGGGGATTAGAGTATAACCTAGCATATAGGGCTGCAGCTAGACAGGAAGTCAGCAGAAATCAGAAACACCTCTTTTTGCATTAACTCTTCTGTTTGTGGAGCGGTGAGTCCTTTTTTGCTGCAGCCTCTATGCCACATCCTACTCAGTTCCCAAGAGTCCTCTGACCCTCTTGGACTGCTTTGAGAGCTGGTGGGGGTTACAGAGAGAAGAAGGAGAGATCTATTCCACAACTTATCATAGAATCCAACCCATAAAATTCAAGTTCAGAGAGCACTGCAGAGCCTGGTCATTGGTTTCATGTAATTGCATGGATCAGACCTTGCTGTGCTGCTAGTTCATTGCAGCCAATTATGCAGTCATAAAGGAACATTCTTCAGGCTATATAGCATACTTTACATAGAATTTAAAATTATCACTTCACTCATTTAGCGTAACTTATGGCTTGCATGTGTTGATGTGTGTTTTTAGTGGTGTATGTAAACTGTTTGAGAACTGCTGCTATAGATGTTGTATAGGATTCGCTTTAAATTTAGGTTGTATTTGAAGATGTAAACCTTTCATTTTGATTTGTGTGAAGGTTGTTTAATTATTGTTTTTGGAATATGCTCAAACTCCTTTTCAGGAGTACAGTCCAAGACTATTGAACACATTGGGAGGTTTACCACTGGCTTCAATTGGATGTGGATTGTATTCATTATTGCTTTTCGGGCCACGTAATGGCCTCTGTAATAACGATTTGTAACATTTTAAAAGAGCTGTCTATTTGATTTCAAGTCTGTATTATTAATTGTCAGTGAAAATCTGTTCCATGGAACTGTTAAGCTAAAGATCTCTTAGTACAATGATTTTAAATGTTTCTTTTCCTCATGCATAGATTTGATGTTACAGAGACTGAGCTCTATATTGTAATAACTCACCTTCTCACAGGAACTCTGGGACCTGAGTTCTGGAATGACATGGTAACTGAAACAAGACAATGTTACCCGCGGTGAATAATGGCATGAATTCTGTAGAGACAGCACCTTTTGTCATGCACAGCGTAACTAGAAAAATGACAGTAGTCCTTTCACATTTGTTTCAGTAAAAGGCAATCAGTAAACCCTACATGAGAAATAAAAATTCACTCTGATTGTGAAGCTTCCCCCCCCCCCCCGCTCTAAAACTATGGTGTTGTTTTTCCCTCTATTGGCTATTGTAAAATGTGCAGATCTGACTTCACCTCTTTGAAGAGAAGAATGCCACTGTGGAAGCATCTCTTTACATAAGGTCTGGATTACTTTTGTTGGAACCACCTTTGGAATATTTCCTTCCTCTTTAACTAGAAACCTTTCCACCAGGAAAAAGAATTGTTTAGCTAGCTAGTTATCATGAGATGTTAGTGTTAGAAAAATATTCTTCGTGATCCCAGAAAAATATTTGTAGTGATCTAGAGTTCCTTGCCCTCAAGCTTAGGAAAGATCCTATAGGGCTCTTTCCTAGGATGCTGTATATCAGTGATGTAGATTCCTAGTGAGCCAAAGTTTTATCTTTCCATCCCTTATTTAAATATTAGGAAAATTAACTGCTAATGTTTTTTCATCATTTTGTTGCTTAGTAGAACCAGTATAAATATTTCTTTAAAATGCTGGCAAATGGCGTTTTTAAATGTTGCTTTATTAACAGCTTAAATGGCTTGGTTTTCTGATTCTTTCAAGATCTTGATTAACTACTGCCCTCTCTTTGAATTCATCTCTATTGATATTGCATTTGAAGATGGGGAAATTTCACGTAGAGGATTTCCCAATCAATTCTGAGTATACAGTAGTGGCTTTGGTAGTTGCTGGCCATAGGAAGTAAGAAATGCTTCTTATTTCAGATGGCAGTCACATTTGTTACAGAAACACCTGTGTACCCACAGCAGACAGATAGGCAAGGTATATATGTGTTCTGGAGTTGCATTATGATCAGCGCTCTTAGACTCATGTTCTTGGGTGTTTAAGGATATGTGAGTATTGGTCATACTTTGCTGTGGGCGACACTGGTGTATACATGGCAGACCTGATTGTACAGCCTAAGAGTTATGAGTCAGAATGATGGTGAGAGAAAATGGACTGGGGTGCAATTCTACAGGCTCCCAAACAAGTTGCCCCATCCCCTCTATTGTTGTCTATGGTGGGAAAAATGTTACTTTTTCCCACCATAGAGAACAATGGAGGGAATGGGGGCAACCTGTTTGGGGGCCTGTAGAATTAGACCCCCTGGTCCAGTCTTCTTGAAACTTGGTGGGTATTTGGGGGAGAGGCTCCAGCAGCTACCCTGTAAGTTTAGAGCCTCTCTCCCAAACCCCCTCCCCTTCAGCCACTTTTTAAGCCACTGTCGAATTTTGGTGGCAATTCAGTGGTGGGCCAAATCAGATTAGAGAATCTGATTTGGCCCGTGGCTGCCCTAGTGCCCACTCCTGGGCTGGCAGAGCACCGCTCCGCCTCACTCTGGCCCCAAATGATCCCTGATCATAACTGACAAGTCTAAATCAGAGAGTTAATGATAACTCCTAATGCAGTGTTTATGTGGTGCTTTTGACTGTTCTGAGTGATTCACATACACAGTCTTGATAATACCTGTAAGATAGGTGGGTATTGCAGATGGGTTGTGAGCAGGGTTCCCCCTAAGTTGCACTAATTTCTGACCTCCAGCGCACAGATTTTCATCTCAGTGCAGGAGGTCGAGGAGTGGGTTTGGGGAAGGCAGGCACTTAGAGGGACTGTCCCTCTAAGTGCCTGCCTTCTCGAAGCCTGCTTTCTGCAATTTCACGGCTTTACTTTCCTCCCTCTCCCTTTCCCTTTCCCTTTTTTCTTTCCCCCATTTCTTTCCCTCTCTTTCTTTTCCTTTCTTTCTCTCCTGTTTTTTCCCTTTCTCTCTCCCTTTCCCCCTTTCCCTTTCTATTCTGTCCTCCCTCCCTCCCTCCCTTCCTTCCTTCCTCCCTCCCTCCCTTCCTTCCTTCCTTCCTTCCTTCCTTCCTTCCTTTCAAACTGAAGTAAAAATTCACAAAATAGAATTTTTGCTCACAACAGTCGACAGTTTAGAGGGAACATTGGTGATGAGGAAGGACTGAGACTGAAAAATGGCAGGTTGCCTAAAGCCATCCAGTGAATTAATGGGTGGGGGTGAGATTTTAACTGGCGACTCTTGGTTTGAGAAAGGCATGTGACATAATAGAAAATATGGAACAACCCAACAAGACCCTGAACCCTCACAATTCTTTAGCTGACATTCTGCCCCCCTCTGCACATGGGGAAGCTGTTATTTTTACCATCCATATTTTGGTAGTGTTTTCATGTATATGTTTGATGCTGAATTAGTATGCTATTAGGTAATATGAAGGGGCTGCAGTGGCTCAAGGGGTTAAGATGCTGAACTACAGACCAAAAGGTCAGTAGTTCATTAGTTCGAGACCCAAGTGCTGCATGACAGAGTGAGCTCCCGTCTCTGGTCCCAGCTCCTGCCAACCTAGCAGTTCGAAAGCAAGAAATTGCAAGTAGATAAGTAGGTACCACTTCGATGGGAAGGTAACAGCATTCCATGTGCCTCAGCATCTAGTCATGCCGGCCACATGACCACAGAAACGTCTTTGGACAGCGCTGGCTCTTCATCTTGGAAACGGAGATGAGCACTGCATCCCTGGAGTTGTATTTGACTGGCTTTTGAGCAAGGGAAACCTTTATTTTTACCTAGGTAATATGAGGACTGGAATAAATTGGGTTAAACAGGTGTTTGGAAATGCACATGAACTAAATGTATATAATTCTGGCACTGTACTGTAGAATCATACCTGGGGGAGGGGTACTGCAGAGTAATGATTAGTATCCAATGTGACTAGCTCAAGTCAAGTTTATTAGTATGGTCAAACGACCAGTCAAAATAAAACATTTCCAAAGGGAATATTGATATAAAATACACAATAAATGCATAAAATTCAAGTAGATGTTTTAAAGGGCATTAAAACAAAACGGGAACAGCGCAGTGTATCATTAAAGCGGGAACAGAACAATGCTAATTTATCATTAACTTACTATCTAGGATACAAGTTTCCTCTTCTTTAATGCCAGAAAACAAAATTTTGCCACAGCTAAAGATATCCTCTCTTTCCGATCTTCCAACAAAAACGTTAAAATCCTTAATTCTGCAAATTTCAAATGAACATCCAAAGGTTTAAATTTGGACAACAATGGGAAGATTAACAACTGATGTGACTAGCTCATGGACTGGCACTTTCCTGCTTCCCCCTCCTGCTGCAGCCCACTGGACTGCCCCCATTTTCTTCCTGGGGCTCAGCAGACCCTCAGGAAAAGCATGAGGCAGTGGGGAGGGAGAACTGGCAAAAAAATACCCCAGACTCAATGATAGAAATGCCCTTCCAGTCAACAGAAATGAGTAGTAGGATACAAACTGATAACTTGAAGGTAACCAAATAGAACTCCCAGTGCATAGTGACAGACAGGGGTCCGTTGGGGCTGGAGTGAGGCGGAGCAAAGCTCCGCTAGCTCAAGAGTGGCCACTAGGGCAGCCACGGGCCGAATCAGATTCTCTAATCTGATTCAGCCTGCTGCTGAATTGCCGTCGAAATTCGGCTGCAATTTTAAAAGCAACTGGAGGGGAGGGGGTTTGAGGGAGAGGCTCCAAACTTGCAGGGTAGCTGCTGGGGCCTCTTCTCGAAATACCCACCAAGTTTCAAGATTGGACCAGGGGGTCCAATTCTACAGGCCCCCAAAAAGGTTGCCCCCATTCCCTCCATTGTTCTCTATGGGAGGAAAAAAGTTAACATTTTTTCCCACCATAGAGATAAATGGAGGGGATGAGACAACCTGTTTGGGGGCCCATAGAATTGGACCCCCTGGTCCAATCTTCTTGAAACTTGGTGGGTATTTTGAGGAGAGGCCCCAGCAGCTACCCTGCAAGTTTGGAGCCTCTCCCTCAAACCCCCTTTCCTCCAGCCCCTCATATACCCTATGAGTTTTTGCCATTGATTTCAATGGCCCATAGGGTATAATGGGGCTGAAACTGACATTCCCTTTCTGACACACTTTTGATGATGTCAGGGGACGTGGCATATGCTAATGAGGTATGCTAATGAGTTATGCTAATGAGCTCCTGCACCTCTTTTTCTACGAAAGGACCCCTGGTGACAGACCAGTGGCTCCAGATGTTTTCTTTGTTACAGACTGTGCACTATGACATTTGAAGTGGCCACATGTGTCTCTTGTACTTCACTGTGTATCCACTGGTAGAGAAGATGCAACCAATTGCAAATGCCTACTACATTTATTTACTGTGTAATAGATGAGCACAAGCCTGTTCTGATGTGACAGTGGATGTTAGTATGTATTTCACCTAAGTTTATGTGCTAGGATTTGGCAGTAGTATTGATGTTTACATGCATCAGTTTGCCAAAAAACAAAATCCAGAAATCCTTACACACATCTGTAATTTTAATAAACTAGAATAGGATTTTAGTAAACTAGGATTTCTGCTGTTATAACTGAATTCATTTACTTAGGATTCCACATAGAGATTTCTTTCAAGCTATCAGGGAGCTGGTGTGGGGGGGGAACTGTTTTGTTGTAATGGTGCTATGAGCCCACTTGGAGACACTGTTTGCCATGGAGAGCACTTCTCAGTTCCCTCAAACCATTAGAGATAATAGATTCTTGGTCATGTCATAAGGATGAAGACTTTTTAGGAGAAAGAAACTTTTATTGAATTGTTACTATGATAAAGCATAGGATAAGCAATTTTTTGTTGGCTCCAAAGAAACAGCTAGAAAATAATCATGGTTGATCACGAAATAACTTAATTTTTTCAGGGTATATAAAAAACAACAATAAAGAATTAACACTCTTCAAATTCCAAAGGCTTTTAATCTCTTCAAACATCCAGTTCTACTTAATGTTGAAATAGATATTAATCAGAAGTTGTTGTTAGTAGTAGGGACCCAGTTACTTACACAGTTACTTACTTATACTTACTTAATTTTGAAATCTTGAGCCAATCCCTGCAGCAGTAATATGGTTCAGGTATGCCACAGACAATTAACAATGGCATCATTTTCAGTAGCAGTAGAAAACAGTAAGAGTCCAGTAGCACCTTAAAAACTAACAACATTTGCGGCATGGTATGAGCTGAAAGTGAGCTGTGTCTCACAAAAGCTTATTTTTGTTAGTCTTATTTATTTAGTTAGTTTATTTATACCCCACCCTCCCCGCGAGCAGGCTCAGGGCGGCTTACAAAAATTGGTAACCAGTACCATAAAACCATTACAAAGTTAAAACATCACAGAAATTCTTAAAGTGCTAGTATAGTGGTCTTCGTCCAGTTCTAAAGATGGCGTGCTGTATGATCTTCGACAGGTTCATTGAACTTCAGGCTTGCATGATGGTGTTGCTCGCTCTCCAGGCCAGGGCCGACCCATGCCACAGATGTCAATAGTGGTGATGCTGATAGTGTGGCGGCTCCTAATCGAATGCCTGGTGGAAGAGCTCTGTCTTGCAGGCCCTGTGGAACTGTAAAAGGTCCCACAGGGCCCTGATCTCCTCCGGGAGCTCATTCCACCAGTAGGGAGCAGCCACCGAGAAGGCCCTGGCCCTAGTGGCTGCAAGCCTGGCGTCCCTAGGGCCTGGAATGGTCAGGTGATGTTGCGCCCCTGACCGCAGTGCTCTCTGGGGTATATATAGGGAAAGGCAGTCCCTCAGCTATGTTAGTCTTTGAGGTGCTTCTGGACTCTTGCTGTTTTCTAATGTTACAGACAAGACTAACACGGCTACCCATCCTGATCATCTTCAGTAGGAGTCCAGGAGCAGAAGATCTCTCTGTAATCATTATTTTTGTGAGAGAGGCAAGGGGTTATTTTAATGCCTGCAGTAAAGTGAAACATGGCACAGGTGCTAACTTTCACTGTGTTCCAGGGACAGTTCTGATTTTTGTTACCTGTTCTTGCTAAATCACTGTTCCTGTTTTTGCTTTTTTATTTCCTTTAAATGAATTACTAACAGGGAAATTCACTTTCTGGCATCAACCATTTCCTCTTCTTAGCCCACAATAATATTTAAAGGATTTCTTTTACCCTCCTTTTCCAAACCGCTTCAAATGAAAAGGGGGGGGGGGGTTCCTTCACCCATCCACTGTATTTTAAAAGTTTAAAGGGCTACAGTCGGTAGTAATTCTTGTAAATTTATTTCAGTAAAGTTACGGTGTAGATGTTCTTCTTAGGTGTTTGTATGGGGTTTACTGCTACCCCCTCGTCTCTGGTATTCACAGCTTTGCTGTTATGGCTGCCATATTTTCAGACAGTTATGTGTTTCTAATGTAGCATTAACCAAAAGAGCAAACACCATTTTGGCATGTAAATGGAGGACAGGGTATTGCAGAGTAAATTAATAAAACATAGAGAAGGCAGAGTGCATGCAGTCTTCAGGAGTGCATAATTTAGAAGGTGAAAAGTTAGGACAGTTAACACTGACATGACAATAGCAGTGTTATGAACATGTCCCTATTGTCATATAAGAAATATTGGAAGATAGAATGTAGTGAAGTGTGGCACAGGAGAGGTGTCCCCCCCCCCCCCCCCCAGTTCTATTTAAGGTATGGATAAACAGGGCAACCAGTAATGCTTTTGTGTTTCTCAGAGGCTGATTTTATACCTGAACATACATTATAAATGTTTTAATTTATAATTATAAATTATAAATCATGGTATCTTTTTATGTGGCGTCATAATAATCCATCATATTCTCTTACAAACCTTGCTCTGTTCTTACTCTATCATTCTTGTATTCTTTCTAGCATTTCTACTACCTTAATTTTTCTGTTTCACTAATAGTGTGATTTATGCAAGATCACTTCATTGCTGTTGGGTGTACATATTTTTCTGCCACCATAAATGCTATTTAATTGAACATTACATTAGGGGATGACTTGGAGGCAACTGATGGCATCTGCCACATGTGGGTACTGTTGAGGTCCACATAGTTATCAAACATGATTAGCACCTCAAACAAATTTTCAAATTTCTGATGAAGGGAGCTTCACATTTCAAAAGCTTATACTGTATATTTCAAAAACTTATCCTTGTGCTGTGGTGTCCATAGGAACCATGGCATCCGCCAACACCTTTCCTGGCACCCATGAAGGGGTTTTAGAAAGTGTGCAGGGCCAAATGGTGTGGGTTTTTTTTTTTTTTGTCAAGTAGGGCTTCTGACTGGCTGTGTAGATTTTCAAAAATTGCTTTGGCACTAGCTGCCACCACAGCACAAGGATCTTCCCCATGCAGTGAAACTGTGTGTATGCAAGAAAATATTTCTAAATAATGTGTTCATTTTAAAGGTTTCCTATTAAAAAGAGCTTCTGCCTGAAATTTTGAAGAGTTACTGTTAAAGTTATGCCTGAGCTCACTCCCTGACATTTTATGGTTGGGTCTGCCTCTTGTGGCAGCCATTTTGTCATTGGCTCCGCCTTCTCTGTCAGGCATTTTGTGGTTGTGCCCACCACCTTGTGTCAGAATTCCAAAGGTGCCCACATGCTCAAAAAGACTGGGGACCCCTGGCTTATACCCTGGAAATCTTGTTTCTTTTTGGTGCAAATCTTGCAGTTGTTTTCACATATCTGTAACAAACTGCTATTTTACAGTTATAAGGATGAACTGGGAGTGTGTGCAAAATAGTTTCCTCTGTGATTGGCATTTGAATCAAGGCCAAATGTCTGTTTCGGGGACTTGGGTCTTTATCGAAAGAACAAGCTAATCAGGTAGTAAGATTGCAGCAGAAATAAAAAACGTAGAACAGGCATCCTCAGCCTTGCTGAGCTTGTGTGGGCATATTTGGAATTTTGAGAAAAAGGCCTTTTGTGGAAGAAGCAAATGGGCACCATTGTGCCCACAGGTGCCATGCTGGGGATCACTAGAGGTTGAAATATTTTTCTCCTAATACTATGGTCTATAAGTATAGATTTAATGGGCACAGAAACAGAAGAACACAAATGTAAAGTTTTTAAAAAGTTGCTTAATCTCTTTTGGAATCTAGCAGAAGCCCTTCCTGTAAGCAAAAATGGAAAGCAGAATTCTTTCAAATTGATAGTTTTGGCTGGAACTGTTAGGTGGTTGGTGCTGTCAGTTTTGACAGTCCTGGTCAACTTTGGGTTCAGAGAAGGGGAGGGTGGTTTGGAATCAATGCTCCCAATCCCCAGTGTGATCATATATTTGACTAGAGCTCTGTGCCCCACAGCCACTCATGGCCCCTTGGCATATGAACCTGCATGATACATGAGTTGATGAACACGTTTGCTGCATGCAGCCATTACATTGTGTCTATTAAAAATGTAACATACCAGGTGATCTTGAAACATAAACCTAGAAATTTCAGTAGTGCAGTTGAGTCCAAAATTCTCTGTTTCTCACAAGACAGCAGTAGCAAAGAGAGAGCCAGTGTGGTTGCTGAGGTCATAATGCTGCCCGTCTCTAAGAATGATTACAAAAAGATTGTGGCTCACAGTTAGTTACTCCTCTTTTCTCTCTGGTGCAGCTCCCCCTTTGCTTTTGTTAACTGTGGCTTAGGTTTATATCTGCACTGATATTGACCATGGTTAATGCTTAATCATACTATGCTTATTCTCTTCATGCTTTGATCTCAAACTCTGATTACAAGGAGAACTATGGTTAGTGCCAGTACAGATGGTGACAGTAAACTATGGTTAACAGACATGGGGCAAGGGAGGCAGAAATTCATCCTTCAGAAGAGGAAGGACATGGTATGAGTCCATGGTCCCCTCGAGATTTCTTGGCCATACGTGAGAGGTTAGCAGCACTGCATCTACTTCAGGCCTTATGTCAACTGCACTGCAGAGTCAAAGAAGAAAAACTGTGGTGAGGGATTCTGCAGAGTTAACTCTTAAATTCTTTTTGTTGGTGGGCAAGGTTAATGCTTATGTTTCTACAGCTGTTTATAGCCAGTTAAAAGAAGTAAACAAGTTCCAACTGTTGCTTTTGGCCACGGTTCTAGACAGCCATAGTGTGGATGGGAGAGAAGTACTAGTACAGCCAGAGGTGTATTGGATGTTTTTACTGTTTTCTAAGGACCGTGTAAGTCATTAGTCCATTTAAAATCAGATTGCCCATGCAGTCAGTGTTCCAGTAGAAACTTCTGAAACCCCTGTAGCTGCCATTGTGCTTCTCTCTTGCCTGTTCTGTGGCTGTCGAGGATTGATGCCTTTAACCATAGCTCTGTTTTTCTCTGCTGTGAAGTTAGACCTACAGTACAGCAAGGATATGTCAAGAAGCATATTTTCTCCTTAGTTTTCAAATTTTCTCCTCCCCCCCCCCCATTTTACCTTGTGCATGATAGAGGACAGCTGCCAAGCTTGCAAAACGATTAAAATTGCTTTGAGTAATTCTGCTTTTTTGGCTTTTTTTGTACCTAATCAGAATTGATGTGACTGAAGTGCAAATCTTCATAATAATCATGCATTTACTGGCAGTGATCGGAGGACCAACTTTTTGGCACACTATGGTAAATCTGTTTATCTTGTATATTACATGATATAGATATATATATATTGTTTTTTAACCTGTCATTTAAAAACTTTTTGTTGTTCCATCTAGAAGAGTACCACTTTCATTTTATTGGGAAAATCTCACCATTTTCCAGTGGCATAAATAACGAAGTATTGTGCTGAAGTGTATATTAACTACAGGGCCCTGGCATATTCCCAGCAATGTTTAAAGAGATTCATTCTTTTTGCTGTCATTCATCCAGAAGAACCCCAACAATTCCTTTTGTAGATAAGGCATTATTGTCTGTGCCAGCTTAAAACAATATTCACAACTTGGTGGTACTACATATTTAGTCCCAAAGCAGCAAAATGTAGCTGCTTGGGCTGGAAAGGCCACTGCACACAGTTATCTATCGCGAGCCATAAGCAGTTTAACAGAATGCCATTCAAATGGCGGTATTAAATTTTATGAAATTGTTTGGCCAGAAGAACTTACCCTGGATGGTTTGGCTGCCACAGATGCTTGAGCATGGTATGTGTGTCTACTAAAACATAACATTTTATTATAACACAACAGCTGTGTGTCTTGTATGTAAATTACCATTAAAAGCAAAAGCTAATTGGCCACATCCGCTATATTTGTTGCAATGTAATTATTACAAAAATAAATAATTGATGGGCTTGCAAAATACCCGCTCTTCATTGTGAAAAGCAAGTGTTACTTCAGAAAAAGCTGTTCCATGGATCTAAAGGAAAGTTAAGATTTTTTTGAAGTAGAAAATGTGCAAGTATTTTAAGAAATATGTGCTATTTTTACGCCATTAATTTTGTGTGATTCAGTAATAGATTTTTTCTTACTCTGGAAAAACCTTATGGCTCATCTTGTATAGAAAAAAATATACTACTGGAATTTATGTTATTTAAGAGAATAGCTACTCAAACATTCCACTTTTCTCTCTCTCAGGCATTTCCACACTCCAGCATTTGCATAATAGTTTTGTAAATCTCTTTACAATTATGACCATGCAATATTTTGTCTGCATATAATGGAAAGAAAGCAGATTGCAGGGGGGAACATGAGACAGCTGTGCTGCTATGGCTTTCCATTCCTTTTGTGAAGCTTGATAGATATGCACTTCAGCACAGGAGATGGCAAGTGCACCATCTCTAAAGAATGATGAAATAAATGAATAAATGTTTACAAAATACTGGATCGTGGTGGAGATGTAGTCATGCAGCTTCTGTTAAAAAACCCCAACAAATTGGTGAGTGAGTGCAGACATGTTAGAGTTGCACAGGGCTGGGGGATGTAGCCACTGTAGGGTTGCCAGCTCAGGTGGCGAAATTGCTGGAGGTCTTGGGGGTGAAGCCTGGAGAGAGCACCATTTGGGTAGGGGAGTAGCCTCAGCAAGATATAATGCCATACAGTCCATTCTCCAAAGTAGCCATTTTCTCCAAGGGAACTGATCTCATCTGGAGATCTGTTGTAATTCCAGGGGATCGCCAGACCCCCCCTGGAGGCTGGAAACCCTAAACCACTGTAGAATAAAAGTTCAAAAGTGGTGTGGGAATGGGAGACCTGTGTTGGTATCACCTTAAAGGAAAACAAATGAACTGTGCATAATAATCAATAAACAAATGTCCTGAAGCACATTGTTGCTTTACACCCTTTGGAGCCCACAAAATTAACTATGTGGTGTGGTGTTTTCCTATTATTCATATGCAAGGATTTTTTTTTAAAATCTAGTTGAATCATTATTGTATTAAAATTACTGAATTCTAGATACAGATAAGACTTTTGGTAGGTAGTTGGGGATGAGGTTGCATGGAGGTCTGACTATGTGAGAAAGTCCAGTGATAGCTAGGCTGGATATCATATGTTCTTTAAATTAGAATGACTATTTATGTTCTTCTGTCTTAATATTTAAACAGTATATAAGTACCCTCAATGTTTTCTGCAGCTATTTTCCATTTTTTCCTTCCAAGTGTTTGTAGCTCTTACGAATGCAACTAAGGTTGAAAACCTTGTTGACAAATTTCTAAACTGTTGTAAATTAAGCAATAAATCCCAATTTATGGTATTTCATTTCCCTTAATATCTAAGTTTATATTAACTTTTATAAAAAATAAAAAGTTTTCACATTTGAGTGGATAAATATTAGAACAAGAAATCTGTAGAATAAGTATTCTGTTTGCCTGGGGTAGTTTGCACTCTTAGGAGTTTGACAGTGACATGCAAATAATGCTTATAGTCAATGGTGATTCAAGACTGGCAAAGGAAATACTTCACATAATGCTTTTGGATCGGAGAGTTAACTGCAACAAGATATAGTGATGGCCACAAGCATGTGGCTTTAAAACAAACAAGGAAGAAATAAATAAATTCATGGAATACTGTTCAAACAATAATGGTTACTTATGATAATATAACTGCCGTGTTTCAGAAAACAGTATACTTCCAATTACAAGACGCTGGGGACGTGAAACAGTAAGAGATGTCTGCACAGTTTTGCTTGTGAGCCTCCGGCTTGGGAAATGGATCACTTTTTCATGTGACACTGCAGTCTTATGTTCTTACTGATTCTTCCATTTGCTTTACTTCATTTCTAAGTTTGGAATTTGTGGATTATAACCAAACATCATATTCTTTGTACTATTTTGGATTCTTCAATTTGTTTTCCTCTGACCATATCCAGTCTAGACTTTTCATTTTATCAGATCATATTTACCAACTTTAACTATATGGATTCTGAAAAAAGCTTCTTTAAAAAGGGGGTGGGGAGCCTTAATAGGAGGCACATGTTTTCCATTTAGTACTATTTACTCTCTCCAGGAGGAACTCAAATACTGGTATTACTTGTATATGTCACTTTGGACAAATACCTCTGTTTTTCTGAAAGGTAATGTGAAGAAAAGCTTGTCTCCCCAGTTGTCTCCAGGTAACTTCCAGAAAAGTGGAATGTTTGAGAGTTAAGTTAGATGCTGGAGATGTATGATTGGACCTACCGAAATTTTTCTAAAACTAAATAGCAGGTACATGTAGTCTTAATTCAGATGGGGACTGAACAAGGAGCTTATTTTGTCACTTCTGCATGCTTTCAGTTATTGAACTCCTCATGTTACTGTTAACCAAGGAAGGGGGAAAAGAAGGGCAAAGTACAAGGACCCATCTTTATTCCCTTATTGGACTAATGGCAGCACAGGGGAAGCTTCTTTTTGGTAGGACCCCCCCCTTCCCCATCAAAGGCTTTTCCTTCTCCTTGGTTAGCCCTGGTCCAAATTGAGGTGACACATATCTATAGCTCAACTGTTTAAATGTTGGGAAGATTTATCCACAGATATCCCAGTCTCTTGTCTGTTTTGGCCCTGAGTTTACACAGCAGCTGGAAAAAACATTTCAGGTTGACTGTAACTATGTTCATTTCCCCCCCTTTCCTGTTAAGATTCCAGTGCTGAACGTCCCAGTGAAAATACTTCCAGCTCTTTGTACAGTAGCAGGAACTATATTCTCATGTACAAACTACTTTGGTGTGATCTTCACAGGTGGTGTTGGCAAAAATGGATCAACGATAGCAGTGAGTATTTGTTATTATTGTGCTTTCTTCTCCTTTGAGCAATTTAGGGTTTGGTTTGATTTTTCCGCCAGCCTCCATCCAGAGTGTTCACACATGGTTCCAGTTTATTAGTGTAGCCTTGTACACTGTTTACCAGCCCAAAGAAAATACAGTTCATCTGAATGGAACCTGCCAAATAAATCTGTGATTTTTTGACTTTTTAATGTAGCTTATTCATAGTTCATGTTTCTCACTGACACTCAAGGCAGATTACAGTGCACAGAAAGAGTAAAAAAATAATAACACATGAAACACTGACTGATAGGACTAGAAGGACAAAATTGCCTGATTGAATAGTTTCATGTGTGTTCCATTTCTTAGAGAGAAGACAACTGTTTCTTTGATTCTCGACACCTTTTGTCCATTTGAGAATTGTATCATTCCTAACAATCTGCCAGAAATGGACCAAAAGCAAAGCTTGTCTTTCTCCTGAGTTCCTTTGGGATAGATCTTGTTTTTAAAATTTGGACTATATGGAGCTAAGATATGCTGTTGTTCAGCAAAAAAGCAAGGAAAAACGTCTTGTGCTATAAAAGAACAATTTGGACTTCCTGTACTTTAAAAATTACATCTGCATCCTAACAGCCTGAAATTACACATGGATTGTGAATGCAGCATTCAGTTTGTGATGTTTCCTTCTGTCTCAGAGACTTCAAACACAGGGTCAGTCAGGTGATGGCCTTCTGTAGGCTTTTCAGGTGCCAGATGTGTGGGTTCAGCAAGTTTTAATTACTGGGTAACATAAAAAATTGTCAGACTCATCCACATCGTCTTGGGCTCACCATGTTGGTATTTGTACTTCTGTAATGTGCCCTTCTTGATAGAGTAATACCAAGCTCCTTCTTTGCATAGGGAACAAGTGTCCTTTCACCGTTTCTTCACATTGGATCAGTCATTGCGTTAGCTGCCATGATCTACAAGAAATCTGCTGTGGAGCTCTTTGAAAAGCACCCTTGTCTCTATATACTAACTTTTGGTTTTGTATCTGCTAAGATAACTAACAAACTGGTGGTAAGTGCCTCATCATCCTTGTATGTTTAATTTTTCCATTAAACTTTTACTTACTTACTTCCACTGTAAGCACTGATTAACCACACCATATCAAATGTTAAATTTCTGAAAGCAGCTTTTCTCTTTCCCGAGTTAGTGTTGCACATAATGGTACTTCTCACTTGACTCCCCCAAGTACTGTCCTGGAGGCTTGGCCATTGCCCAGTCTATGAAAAGAAATGTGACTGATACTATAATCAAAATTCATTTGCTTGCGCACCATAAAACTAAATAAATTACCTATATGTTGTCACATTGACACAGAGTACTCCATCTTTCTGTGCTATACCTCTGAGGATGCCAGTCACAGCTGCTAGCGAAACATCAGGCACTACAATGCCAAGACCATGGCCGTACAGCCTGGGAAATCTACAACAACTAAAGAAATTACCTATAGTTCACTAGAGATACTAAAACAGAATATTCATCTGAATTACCTCATTTTTTCCTACAGGTTGCACATATGACCAAAAGTGAAATGCATCTTCATGACACAGCATTCATAGGCCCAGCGCTCTTGTTTCTGGATCAATATTTTAACAGCTTTATTGATGAGTATATTGTACTTTGGATTGCTCTGGTAAGTATTTCCTTATTTTTCTGGCCATGAAAAAAATGCCATTGTGCATTCTTTCCCATACATGTGTACAATTTTAAGTTTTACAACAACAGGTCACGACAGAGTGAACTGTAGAGAAAACCTTGGCTAGTTTACCCATGTTTGGCAAGGTTCATAACTAGGGCATGCATACCTATTCGGATGCATGCAGAGATATCATCGGATGAACTGTGTAGTGCTTTACCTATGGGATCCCAAAGCATATACCAGATGTGCACAGAGCTCCATATATAAAGGAACTGCAATGCCTCCCAGTCTCTGAAGATACAGAATTGTCATTTGGATTATGACAGCTGTATTAAGCTGCAGTGAAATAATATTCTCGTCCATATCCTTATAGTTCTTAAATAGGTCACTTTACAAGAGCAGGCATGATGTAAGATCAGATGGGGTGGAGAGGCTGGTCAGTTTCACTTGTCTGTAAGGCAGGAGTCCCCAACCTTTTTCAGCCCGTGGGCACCTTTAGAATTCTGATGAAGGGTGGTGGGTGCAACTACAAAATGGTTACCATAGGAGGTGAAGCAGAGCCCACCACAGAACACCAGGAAGTGAGATTATCCATCATTCTGGTAGTATGTCTTCAGCATTTCTGGTAGAAGCTGTTTAACAGAGGGCCTTTTAAAATTAACATATTTAAAATATTTTCTTGCACACACATAAAATGAGCACACATATTAGGCTAGCTAAGAAACCCTCATATAGCTGTATGTATCTTCATTTTGCAGGCATATAACACACTTATGCAAAAGGGAGGGATGGAAATGCTGTTTCTCCTGGCTGTCTTTTACACAAGCATTTCTCACATGAGGCCAGCCATGTTTAACCTGCACCATTACATGTAACAATGACAGTGGGTGCTGAAGGGCTGGTGAGAGCTCCTTGTACACGTGTACAGTAAGAGAGAAATTCTGGTCAGATTTTGATAAGAATGTAAATGCTCTTAGTGAACAAAATTTGATGTGGTGATGTTATTGTCAACTTCCTCCTGAATTATAGAAGTACGTTAACATTGATAAGATTTGATGACTTCAATAGAAGTTCCTGTTATGTGCATTATGCATTTTAGCACTACAACCATTGTTCCCTCTAAGCTGTGGAGTCTTGTGAGCAAAAATTCTCGTTTGTGAGCTCCTGGCATTCAAGTTGTGAGCGAGCGATTTGGCCCCTGCATAAGTGAGTTTGTTCTGAAGCCATCCTTCCTGAGCTAAGACAAAAATCTGTGAGCGGGAGGCTAAAAAACTGTGAGCTAGTTCACACTAACTCAGCTTAGAGGGAACACTGACTGTAACCCAACTATATTTACTCAGAATCAAGTCCTTCTGTGTTTTTAGAATATCATTCCATGGTTTGCACAGGTAAAGTACAGTATCTGCATCAAACCATAAACATCAAAAACTTTTAAAAAACCCTGGTCCCACCCACTTTCAAGAGACGTCTAGGCATCAGGAAAGGTGCCCACAGAGGTACCATGGCACTAATGGGTACCATATCGGGGACCACAGCTTTAAGGGCACAATTGGAATTTAGGAATTCATGATGAAGAAAAGGCAACACACACATCAATTACACAGTCAATATTTGATTATCAGTAAGTAAAATACCCTTAAATGTACTGATTCACCACTGCTTAGTCTTTCTTCAGAAAAATGGATCAGAATTTTGCTATTGAAATAATGGGTTGCTTCACAAAGACTTTTGCTGTTGCTGTATTTGTATCATATAGATAGGTTTTATTTTTGAACATTTTTATGAAGGTCTTTCCTTTTAAGGAGCTCAAGGCAACATACATGTTTCCCCTAAGACTGCATGATCGGCCCTGTATCATCTGGTGGACTAGTGGGGATTGAACCTGGATTTTCTTGGTCCAACACTTTAGCCCATAGATGACAGTGGCTGTCATATATATTATCAGTAAAACGCAAAGGATAGGCTTGTGCTTGCAGAGATCATAGAGACTGTTGCAAGACAATAAAAATAAAGACTATTACTTGAAATCCTGATGTTTTAGAGAATGGGCATGAAACAAATGATTTTGAGGCTTTTATGCCTAGATCTTGCATGTAGCTGTGTTCTCTTTTCAGATCTTCTCCCTTTTTGATTTGCTCCGGTACTGTGTCAGCGTGTGCAATCAGATCGCTTCGCACCTTCACATCCACGTCTTCAGGATCAAGAACCCTTCCATGCATTCTAATCATCACTAGATAACTTGGTCATCACCACAAATGAGAAATAACTGACAACTATTTTCTACTGGAGAGGATTCAAGCATACTGAGGAGACTACGAAAACGGGAGCAGATAGGAACAAGTCTAATTTATAATAATGTTGTATAACTTCTACTCTTGGTTACTGACAACACTCCTTAGCTAGCCTCCTCCAGTGAAAGGGGAATCCCAAGCACTCTCCAATCAAACGTGCACATTTCCCACTCTGCTGGCTGTGTGCCCTGGAAAGCATGCAGAGAGTAAAGCTTTGTCTTTGTAATTACCACAACTACAGAATAAACTCTTGGGGCAAATGGATTCCCAACAACAGAGATTTCTAATAGGGTGTAATTACAAGCTATGACAATTTGCTTTCTAATTTTAATCATCTCTTAGTAAGATACTCATTAATACATGCCCAGAATTTATTTACTAAAGAATTGAGCTTGTAACACACAGATATCCCACTAGGACTTTGGGCTAGAACATCTTGGACTTTTGAGTCTGGACTCTGATCTTGTCATTCACCTGTGGTTGATGACAGAGAGATTTTTAAAAAGCTCAAAGCTCTTAGGCACGTTGTTTCCATTGACTCTGGAAGTTGGGTGTATACAAGTGCCGTCTTCGGAAGCAATCCACCATGGCTGGACAGGCTCTGTTCATTTCAGTAGGAGTGGTGTGGGTCTGCTGGATGCAAACTGCTTGGCCACCGAGCTTGATGAGTTGCACCTTTTGTCTTTAAAATCCACCCCTAGTGCCCTGTGAGGTGGGGGGGTGGGTGGGGTGATTGTCAGCATGCAGTACAGTGTGGTATCTCTTGTCAGTTTATTTGATTTTTAAAAAATAAACATTTAAAGAATTTAATTCTCAGTTTCTTCAGTGGAAAGTATATACAAAAATTTACAGTTACTTTTTTTGTATAAAATTTATGCAAAAAAATTGTTACTGCTCTTTAATAAATAAGAAAATTCTCATAGCTATGACCATCCTTGTGTTCATGTGCTGTTTTGAGCCATTCTACAGAAATGTTAATTCAAAATACTGAAATGTATTCCTGCTGTTAAAACCTCTCCATACCTTTTGCAGATGTTATAAAGGCAGGAAGTCTAGTTTTGCATAGGATAGACTTGAGGCGTTGAAACAAGTCTGGTGTAATCCTTAGAAGGCAGGGTGCGTGTTGTGTTTCTTGCTTAGTAACAGGGCACACTGGAGGAGCCATTAGTAAACTTAAGAACTCTTAGCTCTTTGGGGCCCTTCAGCCACACTGCCTTCTGGGATAAGTTAGTTGTTCTTGTAACTCAGCCCACGCAGATGCTGTCTAGAGCAAAGGATGGTACATGCTGAGTGTTTATTTGGGAGGATTATGTACCAACAGAGCCCTCGCCAGACCTGTTAGCTTAAGAGACAGAGTGAGACTAAGAAAGAAAAACTGCCACTACTATTACAGCATTTCCAAGGGCACAGCTGTTTGTTAGCTGCCTTTGTGCTGCAAAAGAGGCCGCTGTCAACAGATGTGTGAGTGGCTAGCAGGCTGACACTTCCTCTTGGTAGATGTGATTGTCACCTTTTTTAAAAAAAAAAACACACGTCATTTATGACACATGAGGTGAGAATTTAGGTCTTTATGCAACTCAAATGGCTGGTAGCAAGGAGCACACTACACAGCTGGGAGAATGTGGCTTTCACTGCCATTGTGAATAGTTCAGTGTACAATATGTATAGGTTCATACAAATCAGTCAAAAAGACTGAACACTGTAGAATTTGCCCAAGAGTAGCTGCAGTAACACCTGTAGTCAATTCTTCTGTAGTTAAAACATGAGCTCTTCACAGTGGCCAAATTCCTAGTTTGAATGCAATGTATATTCTCTAAGAATGACTGTACTTCTCTGAAATCATTAACAGATCCCCTCATAATTCACATGCAAGGATTTTGTTTGGAGTTTTTTTAAAAAAAATGTATATCTATGTTGGAAAATTCTTCCTCCTTCCAACAAAGCACTTGAGTGTTGGCTTGTGATCACACAGCACCCTCTCCTAGCTTTGTTAGGCTGCATAAAGGAATACGTGTCAGAGGATACTAACAACCCCCCCCCCCCAATAGGGACTGTGGACCTGTTCCCACTGGAAATGCAACTTCCAGTGACCCCATGTGCCAATCTCAAGGTTTGTTCTATGAACTAGTTGAATTCTTCCCTTCCTCAGAAGAGCATGCTTCAATTATTGTGATTCAATAGGATTCGGCTGTATTGCCCTCCTTCACTGCATAGATATAGGATGGAGGTAAGATATTCTGCTTGCCCTCCCCCTTCCTTCATTTGTCACAAACCACTTCGATCTTTTCATTCCCTTTCACTCTATTGTTTGGCCTTTGTTTGGACTACTAATTTCCGACAGAGAAATCTTTAAGAAATTAGTGGAGCCGTTATTACTTGGCTGGATACAGAACTACATCTTTACAGAACAGAAATAAAGGGCAACATCAATGCCTCAGCAATGGGGACTCATCAGGAAGACATTCAATAAGGAAGCCTTTGAAATGGAAACCATTTTAATGCCAAAAGAATTGTTTCCTAGAAACATAATTAGTCTTACCAGTTTCTCTACATTCTTTATCATTGTTTACTACCCCACATTTCCACCATGTCATTTTATTTCTAGAACTATCTAGAGTCCTATTTTGATCAGGATGATCACTCGGCTCATTAATTTTACGCTGCCATTTTGTTAAAGGGCTGCAGCTTTGTCCTTCTGTCAGTTGGGCTACAAATCACAGCCAAACTTTAACTATATAAAAGCAGCTTGTAGTGCAAGTCATAAGGAAAAAATAAATGGAGGAACTGGCGCCTGAAGCCACCCTGGCCTTTCATGGTCTACAGATAAAGGTGAGACAATACCATGATCCCACCAAACTGGTGAAGCCAAGGTGGTGCTTCTGTTCCTTGGCAGCTGTTGTCTTGGTCATGGCTGTAGGTGCAGACCTGCCTATCTGGCCAATGTGCCTCATATGCAGAACACAGACTCAGGACAGTCGTCTTAGCTTCTTTTGTTCTTGATATTCATTTAATTTCTGTTGAAAATACCCTGTGAATGAGAAAAGAACTTGTCACTACACCCTGCATTTATATTTTCTGGCAGAGAGCATTGCTAACTATTTTAAAGTAGAAGTGTTCTTTCTAGTTGGCAAAGCAGTGAATTAACAGTGCATTCCACTCACACTACCACATAACGGAGGCGTGGGAGCTAGCCAAATTCAAAGGCTCTGGGTCCTTACCGGATTCTGTGGTTTTTACACCATGTGTTGCAGGAGATTCACATGTTGCAGGCAATGGGTTGGATCTAGCCAGCAAATTAGCTCAGTCTGGCCCGAGTAGCATAAGCTTTTGGGTGGCCGAAGGGGACTCCCTCTTCTCTTTTCCATCTGCCAAAAAGTTGGTGGGATCCAACCCCATATGCATTTGGCCAGCATCACTCTCTCACTAGGAAATGCAACTTCTCTCCCCTGGCACCACCTTAGCTAGCTTGGCAATTGTGACTGCTGGTGATGTATATAGTTGTGCGCTAATCATAATTTCCAGTAAAGTCACCACAACTCATGGCTGTATTTTTATATGATCTTTTAAAAGCTTTGTTGTGTGCAGCATTGTTTTCAGAGGTTGAGCATGCTCATGTTGATCCATTCAAGCAACATAGTTCATGAAAACCACATCCTTAAAACCTCTTCCCCCTCCACCACAGCAGTGTAGTCACTAGAACAGAAGAGGGGTTAAGTGCAGGGGCTGGAACAGCAGAGCTCATATCTTTGCTCATCTGTGAACTCGCCAGGTGGCTTTTTAAGACAAGCAACTACCTTTCAACCTCAGACCCTGAAATGTCAAATGGAAATGCTGCTCTTGTAAAAACTGCTGCAATAAATACAGAAGTGCCTTCAGTGCTTAGCATTTATTCAGAGCTTTTCCTCTGGTGTCCCACAATTTCATGGGATTTTCTAAAAATTCAGTTCTTTGAAGGTGGTATGTGCCAGACCATGCATCTCTCTTGATTTTAGTAAAAAAAACCAGCAAGCACGTCTAGCTGTCCCTGTGCAATAAGGCCACTCCCTGGCCAATGCCATCCAGTAGGGCAGGGAGCCTGTGCTACTTGGCAGTACTGACTAGTGTGAATAAAGAACTAAGAAAATCAAAACCAATTTATTTCTAATCATCTGGAAAGACACAGACCAACACAATCTCCCAGTCCCTGGGGGATTTCAGTGCCGAAGAGAATGGACGGACACAGTAAAATCTCCCTCCCTGAAGACAGCTAGTGACAATGAGAGAACAGCCTCTTCTCCATCAACAGTGACTGACAGTTTTTCAGCTAGGAGGAGAATAAAAAGTAGTGTGCAATGATGTTAGATCAACACTACTTCATCCAGGCCGAAAGAAGAATCTTTTTCTCTGCAGGTGAGCCAGAGCTAAAATTACCCACTTAAATCACAATGGTTTAGACCATAAGTCAAAAGACAGTGGAAAACTGTAATTAGGTAGAAGCAGAGAATCAAACATGCCAATGTATGTCTGGTATACCAAGTGGCGGTTATATGTGGGAAGTAAGGCTTAAACCAATCACCATGGACAGGAAGTAGACCTATTTCCCCTTAGGGATTGCCTACGCCCACATGAACCTACCAGACCACTCTGGTCATCTTCTGAGGCCCTGCTTTGGTTGCCCTTTGCCATCTGAGGCTCAACAGGTGACAGCCCAAAAAGGGCTTTCTCAGTTGCAGCGCCAAAACTCTGGAACTCCCTCCCCAGGGAGATTCCTCTGTTGCCCTTAATAGTTGTCTTCGATTGGGGGTCGAGCCATTTTTTGTTTTGTTTAGCGTACCCCCAATAAATGTAACTGGCCCTCCTCCCTGATTGTAGCATTGTGTGTGTTTGTATGTTTTTACTGAATTGTTTATATATACTTTATTTTTAAATGCCTTTTTAATGTTGAAAAAGTTTGATGTTCACCACCTTGGGGACCCCTATTTTTGGGGAAAGGCAGCATAGAAATGTTTTAAATAAAATAAACCAGCATTTCTCACACTAGCCTCGGGGGGTGGGGGTGTCGGTGAATTCTTTTGAGAGGACACAGTGTGAATTGGGTCCCTTCTCCCTTGTTTATGGTGGGAGGTCTCTATTGCCTGCTGATGCTCAGTTTGTCAGTGGGCAGAAACTGGCTAACCAAACGGGGAACATCATCATCTTTGTGTTAGGAGGCAAGAGCTTAGCACTGTGAACTCTAATTGGTTGAGTGGCAGTAAGGAGATGTGGTTCTAATTATGGGCATTATAGTAATTTCAGGTATAAAACCGACCTGATTTTCACCCTATTTTCCAATGCAAAAAGATTTCACCATAGAGACAGACATAATTCTGCATCTGTACATGATAGCGAATGGTGGTTTCTAGTTTAATAGCAAAAGTTAGTGTTCTGGTGATCCAAGCCCCTTCTCCACCCCTGTTCAGCCAGCTTCTGGTCAGAAGTTTTGAACCAATAAGGACATTTCTGTCTGTTTCTAGCACAAAGTCCATTCCAATCAAAGGGTAAGTTTGATTAGAAGAAGAGCTGGTTTTTATACCCTGCTTTACTCGACCCTAAAGAGTCTCAAAGTGGCTTACAGTGTCTTTCCCTTCCTCTCCCCATAACAGGTACCTTGTGAGCAGGGGTCATTTCATACAAAAAAGAGCTGCAGGAATTCATTTGCATATGCCACACCCCCTTGTAAAAGGCAGGCATGCAAGCATGCCTGGGTTCCCTGCCTGATCTTCTCCGGCTGTGGGGCACCTAGAGAAAATCGCACAGGGAACCCAGGCATGTTTAGAATGCCTTTCTCTCCCCCATCTGGGGAAGTGGAAGAAAGGCATTTAAATCCCCCAAGGCGGCGGGGGGCTCTGCAGGCCTTCCCTGGCCCGTCCGCCTGTGCAGGCAGGCCAGGAATGGTGGCGCCGGCGGGGGGGCTTTAAAATTTAAACCCTTTCTCTCTAGAGTCATGCGGCAGCAGCACGCTCTTTCCATTGTATTCTATGGGGCCATAGGATACAATAGGAGATCGTGCCACTGCTGTGGTGCGACCCTAGAGAGAAGGGGTTTAAACTTTAAACCCCTTCTCACTTCGCTTCATCCGCAGGCCTGCTGGGAGCTGGGGGTGGGGCTTGCCGCCACCGCCATTTGTGCCTGCTCTGGGCTGGCGGAGCACTGCTCCGCCTTGCTCCAGCCCCAAATGGCCCCCGCTTGTGAGGTAGCTGGGGCTAAGAGACTTCTGAGAGAACTGTGACTAGCCCAAGGTCACCCAACAGGTTTCATATGGAGGAGTGGGGAATCAAGCCCAGTTAGGACTTGAGTCAGGGCCTTTTGAGCTGGGGTTTATGGAATCTGCTGTATTCTGAGACCTGACCGTGTAGGCCATGTACAAACAACACACACATTTTACTTACACTTCCTTTTAAAATATAGGCAATGTGGTTCTATTGTTTTGAGGATGGAGGCCTCCATGTGGCATGCCTGGCTTGCCACACACTTTGAAAAGGGGTGTTCAGCACCAGTAAGGGAGGAGGCAAAGGCAGGTGGTCCATGAAAAAATGTGAATCAAAAAAGGGGTCCTTGTGCTGCAAACGTTTGAGAGCACAGGGCAAAAGAAAAGTAGTTTTTTATACCCCAGATTTCTCTAAAGGAGTCTCAAAGCACCTTACAATCGCCTTCCTGTCCTTTCCCCACAACAGTCACCTTGTGAGGGAGGTGGGGCCGAGAGAGTTCTGAGAGAATTGTGGCTGGCCCAAGATCACCCAGCAGGCTTCATGTGAAGGAGTGGGGGATCAAACCCTGCTCTCCAGATTAGAATCCACCTCTCTTAACCACTACACCATGCTGGTTCTTTTCAGGCAGCCCCTGAAGAGCACTGACATCCCAGGGAAGTTTCAAAATGGCCCCTAAATGCCTCCAGTACCTATCACTACTTACCCCTTTCCAAGGGTTGGCAACCTCCAGGTGGGTTCTGGAGATGTTCCAGAATTACACCTGTAGGTTGGCAACCTTCCAGATAACAGAAATCAATTCCTCTGGAGAAAATGGTGGTTTGGAGGATATAGTCTATGGTATTATACCCTGTTGATGTCCCTCTCCTCCAGCCCCACTCTCCTCAGGATCCACCCCCAAATCTACAGGAATTGCCCAAACCAGAACAGGCAACTCTACTTTCCTCATGGCCCAGGGAGGCTGTGGAAGTGATTCATAAGCAGCACCGGGAGGCAATGAAAGGCGCACTGTTTCTGACCTTGCTCTGAGCAAAGCTGGAGTGAGCCCCATAGTACTCTGAGAGTGCACAGAAGATTGTGGAACACATTAATTTCAGGTAGGGCAGTGGCAGCAGCAAGCAGGTGGAAACTACATGTGACAGAGTCACCTGAGGCTTCCAATCTGGCCGGCAGTCCTATGTAAAGTGCCTTGGAGTCCCCTACAAGCCAGCAAGGAACAATGGGGCTCGTTCCAATTTCCTGTCCCAGCAGGCTTTTTGCTCACATGATCTTTTCCCCCAAGGTGAGAGAGGCAAAAAAAGGGCTCCAACACCTACCACCCTTTCTAAGTGTCCCATGGCCAGAACTAATTCCCAGCTGAATTTGGGGGGGGGGGGGGGGGAGAATCCATACAAAGGGAGCATAAATGATGCACAGCTTCTAAGTTCTGTTCATCAGCACTTCATCACCAAAGCAAAGTACATTTGGAATAGGAAGACAGGAGACCAAGAACAATGATTGTTCAAAAGATCTGGGCCTGGCTTCTGAGCCTTAGCAGACATCTTTCATAAATGGTCAAGCTTTCCTCTATTTCCTCATGGACTGAAAATCTGCTTGTTTTATTCCCTGTAGTGTACTTAATGCATTAACAGGCTGTTCATCACCACTGACCCTCTCATCCTGGGTCTATTCCCCACAAATGAGAAAATCTCATTCATATGTGGGTAGATGCCTCTTAATTCCATTAAAATGCAGAGCATTTCTAGGGTTGCTCCACACAACGAGTTGTTGCAGAGTGCAGACATTCTGATTTTTCTACTCAAAAAGCCCTTCCATGTTGGAAGATGTATGAGAGCAGCATGTGGATCATCACATTTGATGATAATCACATGAACACTCCTCTCTGCATGTGCACACACTTTGAAACTGCAGCTGGCCATGGTCACCAGTACATGTCTGCTGAAGTACAGTGAAGAAAACACATCTGCCATTAGCACATGGGACATGCAACTGAACATAAGGCTGGGTCCAGCCAGCTTTTCTGCTCAGTCTTGCCCAATCCTCCACATTACTACAGCTACCTTTTGGGCACCCCCACCCTCCCTTGTTTACCATGTAAAAAGTTGGTTGGATCTAACCCATAGACTCCATAAACATACATGTTTTCTAAATGTGAGCCATTGATAAGCCTGGATATGCACAAGGAAGAATAATGGCACACTGGAGTTGGGCGTAAGCAGTGAAGTGGCTAAATCTGCAGATGACACGAAGTTGTTCAGGGTGGCGAGAACCAGGGAGGATTGTGAGGCACTCCAAAGGGATCTGTCGAGGATGGGCGAGTGGGCATCAATGTGGCAAATGGGGTTTAATGTGGCCAAGCGCAAAGTGATGCACATTGGAGCCCAAAATCCTAACCATAAATACACATTGATGGACTCCGAACTGGCGGAGACTGACCAAGAGAGAGGTCTTGGAGTTGTAGTAGATGACTCAATGAAAATGTCGAGACAGTGTGCAACTGCAATTAAAAAGGCCAATGCTATGCTGGGGGTTATCAGGAAGGGAATAGAAAACAAATCAGCCAGTATCATAATGCCCCTGTATAAATAGATGGTGTGACCTCATTTGGAGTACTGTGTACAGTTCTGGTCACCACACCTCAGAAAAGATATAGCATTGGAAAAAGTGCAGAAAAGGGCAACTAAAACGATAAAAGGGTTGGAACACTTTTCCTATGAAGAAAGGTTGAAGCGCTTGAGGCTCTTTAGCTTGGAGAAACGACGGCTGAGGGGTGACATGATCGAGGTTTATAAGATTATCCATGGGATAAAGCAGGTAGTCCTTTTCTCCCTTTCTCACAATACAAGAACTTGTGGGCACTCCATGAAATTGCTGAGCAGTCGGGTTAGAACAGATAAAAGGAAGTACTTCTTCACCCAAAGAGTGATTAACACGTGGAATTCACTGCCACAGGAGGCGGTGGTGGCTATAAGCATGGATGGCTTCAAGAGGGAATTAGATAAACATATGGAGCAGAAGTCCATCAGTGGCTATTAGCCACAAAGTATAGATAGGAACTCTCAGTCTGGGGCAAGTAATGCTCTGTATTCTTGGTGTTTGGGGGGGGGGGGGGGGACAGTGGGAGGGCTTCCTGCCCCCACTGCTGGACCTTCTGAGGGCACCTGGTGTTTTTGGCCACTGTGTGACAGAGTGTTGGACTGGATGGGCCATTGGTCTGATCCAACATTGGCTTCTCTTATGTTCTTATTGTCATCACAGCAGGGGCAGAGTTTACCTTCTACACACTTTCTGCTCCTTTCTGCTTCCTGAATAAATAATGAGAACATCTGAGTCTTCACAAATCTCTTCAGAAACCTGCGGCAGGTCTTGGAGGTGGGGGCTTTGCAAAACGACCGCTCCTGGAAGCAGCCCTGACCACTCCTGTTCCATTTGATGTGTGCTGGGTAGTGGCCAATGGTTTTGACAAAGAACTGCACAAAAGTGTCCGAAACACGTACATTGAATTCTTCAGATGCTGGAAAGAAGAAAAGAGGCAAGTTTAACATTCAATTGCAGGAGAAATTTAGTCCCTTCCAAACTCTCAAATTCATGTATTTTAACCATGCTAATTTTTTCTCCGCTCACTAATGGCAAATTCTCTAACTCACATTTGTTTGGGGACATCTGATTTATAATCACCCTACTTAATAGCACACAGTGAACTGTTTGTGTGCAAAGGACTTTGATAGATAGAGTGGTTTTCCTGAACACCATTAGTGCCATTTTCTTTGTTACTGCATGCAGAGTCAGCCAAATCATTTGCTGAATCCTTGTACATAAATGGGTCATTGCATGGAAAAAGCAGCCCACATGGCATGATTTCATTTATTTTCTAAGGGGTGATCATTTCATATACTTATAAATGTTTGTGAGGAAACATAACCGACTCATCTTTACTGGACCCCCCCCCCCCCCCGAGTTCTCAGGCACTAATCTTTCATGGGGATTGTGGGGAATTAATGTGAAAAAGTCTGACAGCACCTTTAATCAAAGAGCTTTAAAAACTCTGCCTATGCATTCATTAATGAAGACATGTTTACAGCTCATATTCATACAGGCAGTGTAGAGTATTAACTATTCAACAACCTGGTGTCCTTGAGATACAAAATCCAATTTCCTGAGATTAAATGTTAAGAGGCTATAACATATGCAAGCATATGCCTTCAGAAAGAAGCTGCCTACTTTGCTAGCTTGCATAGATCTGCAATAGTAGATGTAAAAAACAAAACATCCAAATGTCACAAATATGAGGTCCTCTGAGTGGGTGGTCCATCACTGCTGGCTTCCATTAGGGAACATAACAAACGGCTGAACTGGATCCCAACTGGACTGGCCCAGAAACCACAAGGTCTGAAGGGTTTATGGACTCCAAAAATCCAATGTCTAGAGCCTACATTTTGGGGATTCTCTGCATAATTAAATGCAACACTGTATAGCACTTCCTGTTGGCTAAGATGCTCTTGCAGTCTTCTTGTGGGCTTCCTAAAGGTAGCTGTTTGGCCACTGTGTGACAGAATGCTGGACTAGATGGACCTTTGGTCTGACCCAGCACAGCTCTTCTTATGTTTTTAAGATCTAAATGGAAAATATCAGGGGAAAGGTACATTCATATGCCTTTTACTTCTCCAGCATTCCACCCACAGATGGACTGTGAGGAATTCCACAAAATTAGCTCACTGGGGTCAAGATCACCTAGCCCAGGGTTAGATGACATGTTTTAAAATGAGCTGCCGGCAAGTTGACTACAGGCAATTGAAGACCATGCCAGCATTTTGTATTCTTGATTTACCATTTACATGCTACAGCAGGTGCAAAGTAATGTGTCCTTGAGCAGGAATGCCATGACAGAAGGAAAGCCCTGTATCGACAGCATTGTTGTGGTCCGATGGGCTAAGCCTAACACACAGACCCATCATCTCCTCCATCTGCGACACCCTTAGAACAAGAATCTCCAATCTTAACTCATCTGCCCAAGGAACACCAGTCTGAACTCTTATCTCCATTGCATGTATAACTTACCCGCCCTGAGCCTGCTTTGCGGGGAGGGTGGGATATAAATTGAAGGAAATAAATAAATAAATTTTCCATGTATAGAGAGAGGGGGCAATCGTGCTTACTCTTTATGTTGTTGCTCACTGTTGGAAGAGAGGCCAGCATCTCACTCTGTAGCTTGCCAGGCAAGATCTCTTCTTCATCACCAACCTATAGAATTATTAATGGGGAGGTTATGTGGGGGGATGACAGCCTTTGGAGCAAGAAGGTGTGCTGGACATGGGAGTGTAAATGGGGGGGGGCATCATGCTTAAAAGCCCATTTTCTGACTGCCTCTTCTGGTCTAATGGGAAGAAAAATAGCTCACAACCAGCTCTCCCAGGATACATTCTGTAGTGCTTACAGACAGATCTGTCATCTGGATTATGGATCCCTCTGGAGCTCATTAGCCATTGCACAAATTCATTAACCATCCCCTGATACAACAAGGAGCACTAAGGAGGCAGTTCCTCTAAGGAGGAAGGGATGCTGGTCTCACGTGGAGAGATCAAGAAACAGGCGATGCACCCAACAACCAGAGAGATGAATCTCCAGTCAAATCCTGCTGTTACATCCAAGCAAAGGATGGCCTAACTAAACACAAATTTCAAAAGGTAGCATAGTGAAAGCTAGGGCTGCAAGCTTTTGCTTATTAACCAGATCAGCTGAACTGTGGTTGCAGACAAAAATCCCTGCCTCCAATTCATTTGAGCAGCTAACTACCAGAGGAAGATTCTGGGATTATGGAGCAGCCACTGGGCAAGAGACCTAAACTGTACTGATTCCCACCCTCACTGTACTAAATTTCAGACGTGGCTTTTCCTTCTGGTCTGCACAGGAAACTAGGCTGAGCTAATGGAAAGAGAGGGCAGCAAAGTGTCCTTTTTGTTCAGGAGTCTCAAAAAGGAACCTTCAGCAACGTTTTACAATGTGGGCATTTTTTAAAAAATGTAACTGATTGATTTATTGCTTCCTTGGAATTTATAGTATCAGGACAGTCTTGACTAAAATCAGATTTAGGAAAGAGGGATCCCCCCCCCTTCATCTATGATCAACAGGAAACCATAATGGATGTTGTGACTGCAACACAGATTTCTGTTGTTCAACATGCTGTATTTGTGGATCATCCCCGTACTGATGAGAACGCAGCAGGACATGCTTTTGCTGAGTTGTGGGCTCACCTCTATTTTATCCTCACAAAAATCCTGTAGTGCAGTTAAGGATGAGAGTGCGTAACTGGCCCAAGGTCACCCAGTGAGCTTGTATGACAGAGATGGGATTTGAAGTGCGTTTCCAAGACTCTAATTCTAACCACTACATACACTGGTTCTCTTAAACGGTTAGGAACCAGGGAGGGAGTACTAGGAGCAGGTGGCTGCAAGGGAGAATGGACAGCTATTTTATAAAGGAAGACATCTTTGTGAGACTGAGGGCAGCAGAAGAGAGGGCTGTGGTATGACAGTGGAAGGCAGAAATGATTGCAAGGCAGGAGCTAGATTTTCAGCTAGGGCAATGGAAAGAATGGACAGTTCTCTGCAATGTTGAACAGGGTGAAACAACATGAGTGGCCAAAAACTGAATGTGAGAACAAAGGAAACAGAAGATCCAAAGACTGTGTACCTCAGCAACAAGGTGGATGGTTATGTTGTCTGTGAAGAGCAGTTGACAAACTGAGGGGAAAGATCAGTTTGGGACATGTGGAATTTGAGATGGTGAAGAAACATCCAAATGAACATAGTAGGCAGGTTTGCAGCCATGTCAGACTGGAGAGGGGAGGAGAAGCCTGAGATACAGAGCCACAGTTAGTGATGTTACCAAATAGCTCAGGAGCATCCAAACTTTTCAGTCCGAGGGCCACACTGAGACAAACCATTGGGCCGGTCAGGCCAAGGGGGATGGGGTTTATCCCATTTTCATGCCACACATGCCTCAGCCTCTCTAGAACCTATAAAAGGTGATGACAGAGTCTTCCATTTATAGACAGATGTCTGGGAGATATGTGGCGCTATCTCCACTGCACTTCATGTAATATAATGTGACACTTCCATGAAAATTACTAAAGGATATTAAAACCATATTTATTTATCCACCATTTAAAAATCACTTCTCAAAATAAAACTATAGGTGCTAGGGGAAAAATCACCTCTCAAAGTACATACAATATCAAAATATCTTATAGTTTCGGTATCAGTATAATGTATTGTAGTATTTAATATCTCCAGTTATACAACATTTCAGTAGCTGGAGACATTAAATATCAAGGAGGCTTGTGATTATGTGTGTTGTATTTTGGCATTAGTTTACAGACGAGGAGCAGTTCCACCTTTGAAAAAGAAAGCAATTATGAAATAGAAAGGAGCTAACGAATTTGTCAGACTAGAATTGAGTCTGTAAATATACAAAGCCTAATTGTTCAACTGTCCTATTTGGAAAGCTCATATACAGAAACTCTCGGGATTGAAATTTGCAACAGATATTCAACATTGTGGAGAGAATGAGATACAACTTTACTGCCATCTGATATGCTTTCAAGCAACTAGCTGAAACTGAGTTAAACAGAGACCTTGGGAACTTCAGTTGCAACATATATTCATCATTGTGGTAAGAATGAAATGTAACCCTACTGCTGTTTGATATGCTTTCAAGCAACAAATTGAAATCGATGGTTTATGCCACAAGTGGAATGTATTATATTGATACTGAAACTATAAGATATTTTGATATTGTATGTACTTTGAGAGGTAATTTTTAAATGGTGGATAAATAAATGTGGTTTTAATATTCTTTAGTAATTTTCACAGAAGTGTTACATTCTATTACATGTCTATGGCCCCATCCACACTGTCACTTTTGTCACTGATTTCTCCCTATTGCTTTGGGTTCCTCCCCCTTTTCCACATGTGTCTTGCTCCCTCTGGGACTCCTAGAGAGAACAAAACATATGGGGGGTGGGGGAACCTGAAACAATAGGGAGAAATGAGCGACAAAAGTGACAGCGTGGACGGGGCCTATATATCCATGATTCTCTGGCATACTTTGTGATATATCCACCACACTTCAGGCACAACTGTGTTTAATTCTGGCCATGCTGTTGGAGGCATGGAAAAGAGGGATAAGAACAGCGAGATTGCAATGGATAAAGCTGAGTTTATCACTAAAGCAAGAAATGAAGCACTAGTCAGAAAAACTGAGTTCTAAGCAAAAGGGAGGTGAAATAGCAGGCTTCAGTACAGCATCATTGCCTGGAAATGTCCACCAAAGTCCTGCAGTTGGCAAAAAGATGGAATTAGACTTACCAATTTCAAGAACTTGCCTTCACACAGATCCACAAGTAGCACCTAAAAGGGCAAAGACATCCATCTTTATCCATCCAGCATTGCTCTAAGGACTAGCAAATTAGAGAAAGCAGCAGCATGTTCAAAACTGGGCGAGGAAGGGGAAGAATCAAAGAGGGAAGAGAACTCTGGAACATCTCACATCTATCCAAGTGTGGGTACAGCGTCTGTCCACATTCTGCAGTAATATGCACTTGAAGTAGATTTAATGTGTTTTTTAATGCATTAGATGTTACCTTTTAAGGTTGTATTACAATGTAAGTTGCCTTAAAGGGTCAAGCAAGCTGCAAGTCAGAATATAAAAGGCTTGGATGGTTAAATAAATAAATATTTACCCATTAGCTGCAATGAATATACTGAGAGCATCTAGTGGTGCCACTGAAGTTGTGTTTGGTTGGTGCAATATCTAGTGGTTTAATCAAAGGCCAATGTTTTATGCCAAACCTTCAGGAATGCATAAAGCTGGCTATGAAGCTGATAATGGTCATGGTCATTCCTTTGCCAATGGAAAGATCACCTATGAGATTACTCTCCGATGTGGTGCCCATGGGTACCAGTGTGGCTGATGCATTTCCTTATTCCCACTTCATTTTTCTCAAAAACATCCCTTCTCCATACTACACAGCCAGTCCTGGATTTCCTCCATCTCACTTAGAAGAGGAGATACCTCAGAAGATCCCAAGAGGAATCATCTTCATGTCTGCATGGTGCACCCTGCAATTACCTCCATCACAAGATGAGATTTGGCCTGGAACCTCCAAACCTTCTGTGACTGGCCCCATGGTAGCCATTTTGTGGTGAGCTGTGTCCCACATGGAAGCCATTTTGTCTTGGCACCCATGATCTGTACTCAAACTGTAGAAGTGTTCACAGGCTTAACAAGGTTGGGAACAACTGGGATAGAGTGGAATCACAAATGCCAATCCTAGATGCTGCCTCCAAAGACACCTTAACATTTTGCTCTCTTGTCCACTCAAAAGATACACAAAATAAAGACAGCACCTCTTCCATGGGTTGATCCAGGACCTCTTCCAGGTAGCGCTTTTGGATGCCAACCATGAAAGGTGTGGGGCAGCAGACAGTGCTCAAGAGCTGCTCTGGAACCACTGGGATGTATGTATGGGCCCATGTGAAGGGGTAAAGAAGAGCAGCCGCTGCATGGATACATGTGGAGAGGGAGCTGAAAGGAAAATAGAGTACTAAATAGAACAGAAAAGAATATAGGAAGACACAAAAAGGTACGGTGCATATCTGAAAAATCAGTAGTATGTGGTACATTCACAGAATGCCCAGTGGGTCTTTATTATCTTGTTATTTAAATATATTGCCTGCTCAGTCTAAAGGACTGGAAAAGGTTACAATATCATTTACTGATTTCATATACAAACATCTTCCCCTTGAGATCCAGCATGGTGTAGCGGTTGGAGTCTCAGACTAGGATCTGGGAGACCCAGCTTCAGATCTCTACTCTGCTATGGAAGCTTACTGAGTCACTTCCGGCCAGCTACTCTCTCAGCCTAACCGACCTCACAGGGTTGCTGTGAGCCGAGAACATTGTTGTAAGCTGCTTTGTATCCCCATCTCAGACATTTTTATTAGCCTGGTTCCTAAAGCCGGACTCAACTTAAAAAAGAAAATCACAAATAGTTTCAGACTCTGTCTTGCAAAAGATTAGGATTGTGGTTTACAACCTGGAGAACCTTCCTGTGTCTAATTTTCCAACTGCCACAAAGGAGCTGCAGTCACCGCTTCTTCTGTTCATCTTCCCTGGGCCCTGTCACCCTCTCCCCTTCATTTGTTGATTGATCCAGCAAGTAGGCATGGAGAGTCCATAACAGGAAGAAAACAGAATACTGAGACACCTCAATTACAGCCTCCTTTGTTGCTGTGAGGCTGTTCACAGTACAGGTGAGTTCTCCAAGCTGCAACTCTAGAAAAAAGTTATATAATTGTAAAGCAGCCATAGACAGAATCATAGAGTTGGAAGGGACCTCCAGGGTCATCTAGTCTAATCCCCTGTACAATGCAGGAACTTCACAAATACCTCTCCCCCCCCCCCCCCCCCCGCCCCCAGTGGCCCCTGTTCCATGCCCAGAAGACAATAAAAAATCTCCAGGATCCCCAGCCAAACTGGCTTGGAGAAAAATTGCTTCCTGACTCCAAAGTGGCGATCAGCATTTCCCTGGGCATATAAGAAAGGGCCACAATAATGCCACTCTGTGCAATCTTAGTATTCAGCTGAAAAGGTCAACAATCCTCAGCAAGAACATCATATTTATTCTGTAGATATACTGGTTAATGGGCTATCCTGCCACTGGATGTATTAAGACATTTTCAATTTTAAAAAAGAACAATGCATTTAAAAATCATACAATAATCCACAACAAAGAAATCCCACATCATAAACTTGGCCAGCGACAAACTTTCAGACAGCAGTAAAAACCTACCAACCTTGAATCAACCATTACCAGATAAGTAAAAAGTAGAAGTGGGAAGCAAAAGCAAAATAACCAAGGTCAAAAGATCTACAATAGGCCTGGAAGAACAAAAATGTTTTCACTTTGCACCCAAAACCAAGTTAACCTCATGCTAGGCAAATATCTGTGCAAAGCACATTCTGCAGTGGAGGTGCAACTGCAGAGAAGGCCCTGTCAGATGCTGAAATCCACAGCAGGGCCTCTGGAGCAAATCTTAGTTGATGGGCAAGCTTGCATGGGAGCAGGTGATCCTTGAACATCCTGTACCCAGACTATTTAAAGTTTAACCCTGAAGTGTACCTAGAATAAAATGATAGCCAATGTTGATCTCAAGACTGGCTTACTGCTGCCCTGTAACTGAAATGTCCAAAGTCTTCAAAGGCAGCTCTACGTAAAATTTATTGAAGACTCTACCCTGGATGTAATCAGAGCAGGGTTAACCATGGGAAGATTATGCCTCTCAAAGGGCTATAACTGGCATACTAATTACAGTTGGCTACAGGCACTATGCATTCTATAAGCATGAAACAATAGCATCCTCAAGCTGCACAACTGCTCGGGGTGGGGGAGAGCACACCTTCATCCAGAACAGAATCTACAATCCCTGACTGGCTGTACTGTTGACCAAAAGATGCTTGGTCTTATCTGGGTTGAACTTCAGTTTACTGGCCCCTATCCAATCCATTACCACTTCAAGACACTCATTCATGACATCCACTGGCTCACCTGACTGGTGAAAAGGAGAACAGCTGTGTATAATCAGCATAGTTTCATATAGGTATTAAACAGCACGGGGGTTCAAGATGGAACCTTGTAGCAAAATGGAGCGCAGAATCTGTCCTACTGTACCACTATTTGGTACTGGTCACCCCAATAGAAACAAATCCACCAGCATATGATTCCCTTACGTCACAGCCTAAAGACACTAAGGTACAATTAATTTCCTTGAGATAAGGACCAGAGTGTTTTTACCTGAGGTCTTCTGCTAGGAAGACTATCCGTCGCTCCAGAGCTGCAGAAGCAAATATCTGGAGGATCTTATCAGGACTGAGGCACTGTAGAAGTGCCTGAAACTCCACATGTTCCAGTCGAGAATCCAAGGGCCGGGTTAGCTCTAGGAGCTGTGGGGAATAAACAAAGACATGGCAGGATATTACATATGTAGACACAGGAGGGTGAGAATGTGTTGTTTGACAGAGCTACTCTTTCCCCCAAAACTGTTCCTGGGAATTAGAATTCATAGGGTTGGGTCCTAATCCCTGTTTCCACAACGGTGGTCCTGCACTGCGCAGTGCATTCTTCTGGTGCCAGGCACTTTCAGGCTTCCTGAAAGACATTGGTTTTGTGGGTGCAAAAATGTTCAGTGCTAGAGAAATGGGCTCCATACTGGAAGACTACCTCCGCAATGGGAAAGGGCATGGCACTAGTGAAAACAAGGATTAGGATTCCAAACCATTGCATTTAGGAACCATTGTGCTCAACCAGGATGGCCTCCCTAAAATGTGAACTAGAGGTTTCCATATTAATCTTTGCTGTTAAATGCTTCATAAAGAAATATCAAAAAGAGACCAAGAACCTATCCAACTCCCAATTCAACTGTTACATATATATTATTTATCCTGTTAGCACCATAGTTCCAATTTGATTTTGGAAACCATATTTCCAAGTCAGGATTTTCAATACCACTTTACAGAACCTGTTATTAGGCAACTCACCACAATAATCAAGCTTCCTATTTAAGGGTACACATCCATAAGCATAAAGAAACTCCCACCACAGAGGAACCCAACATCAAAACCTAATTCTAGCCCTTCCACTCCCCCCACTGCCTGTGACACCCAACAATCCAGCCCCACTGTATACATACAATACACCTGCTGGGAACAAGAATAAGTTGTGTGAACAGGAAAGATGAGGAGTGGAGGTTCAGAAGCAGGGTATCCTGTGAGTGGGAAGGGGCATAGAGAAGGCAGGCTTTGTGTGGGGATGGCCTTCACTGGTTGCTGCCTTCACTGGTCAGCAGGCAAGGAGGGGGGGGATGTAGGGTGGAACACACAAACACAGGTTGTGTTCCTGTGTATACTTCTTGTGATCCAAGTCCCATTAAACCCAGTGGGCTTTACTTCCAGGAACGAAGCCTAGCAGTGGACTGCACATCTTCCAATTTCTCTCCACCTCTTCACTTGCTCCTCAGTGCACAGATCCTTGGCTGCCATAAAGGGACAAAATAAGTCTGTATTTCAAATGGCCTCAGAGAAAATAGATTGGGATTATTTGCAACACTGCACAAATTGCTGCTGTTAAGGCACAGAATGAGCTGACTTCTCTGGTTCATCTTGTCAAGTTTCATTCCAGCTGCCCACTAAGGACTTACAAAACATCAGGCCAGTCCAATGCAGCTCAAATCCATCCTGAGCCAGAAAACGGCCACAGAATCCATTTTTTTCTGCAGTGCTACAAATCCCAAATATCTTTGGGTTTACAGAAACACAACTACCAATCACTACTTAAGTGCAACCTTTATTCCCACCCACCTCAGCACAATCCCAAGCCAGATTTTCCCAAGCCTTTGCAATGCAGACTAACCAGCTAATTAAGTGCCTGTGGATTCCACCACATTATGGAATCAGTGGTCTATCTTGACTCCTCCCCTCTCCCCAGCACTCCAGGCGGTCTGCCTTTTTCTCTCTAAAGCAGTGCATGCACATTTATTAACGTAAATGTATATTCACACTCTCCCACATATGCACACCCTTATATTTATGCATTTTTGAAAGCAGAACAAGTTTTTAAAACCCTGGAAAACTGATCTGGGAGGAGAGGGGGAGTGGATTAGTGATGTTTCTGGCTTTCCAGCCAATGGGCACAGGCCTCCTCTAGTTTGAATACACAGAGCTGGTTTGCTGGAGCTTGACTCTGTGGCTGCGCTGCATGTGCGCAGCAGCCTGGCTGCTGAAATGATCTGTTTTCTGTCCTCAGCTCTTCCCTTCCTAGCAAGTCAAAAATGGTCTGGTGGAAAGCAGAAGCAGATAGTGCTATGTCCATTTAAGGCTAATGAGAAGACACTTGTTTTTCAACGCTTTTGAGGAATATGTGCTCAGCACCCACTATCTCATTCCCCCAGCTGCCTAGAGCATTAAGCAAGCCAGGAAATCATACCAAGTCCACATTCCCTGGAACTAAAACAGAGACGCTTCTGACACATGAATAGGAAGTCAAACTCACTCTCACTGGTAAGTCAACATGGAAGGAAGAGCAGCAGAGCAAGTCATGTTCTGCCCTGTGGCTTACCACACTGACGGGATATTGTTAAGAAACAGGGGCATCTCCCCAGGGAAAAAGTCAGCTACCGCATGCCACTAGAGCAGCCGTGTGTACTGCAAGAGTGGGCCCCTGTCCCTTAGTTCCACAGCGGAAAGAACTAGGGCAGAGGGAGATTGTCCATGTCACAGTAGAAAAGCTGCATCTGCCCAAATTCCCTCTTCTGTGCAACTCTGGAAAGGTAAAAGAGGTGTGACTCATCACCAGGACTTGTTTGCACAGTGATCCAAAACACAATGCCAGTGCCGACACCCTCGTTGCCATGCCCAGGCAAGCAATGCCAGAAGGACAACCACATGCAAAACAGGAAAGGGCTCCAGTACCTTTAATGGCCTTGCAGAATATGCGGCATGTGCCACCTGCCTTGAGGGATGCCAGCCCAATCTTGAGTAATCCCTGGGATTTGGATGTGGTACCGGGGGCAAGGTAAAGTCTGGGGAGGGGAGGGATGTGATACCATACAGCCTGTCCTCCAAAGCTGCCATTTCCTCCAGGGGAACTGAGCACCACAGTCTAGAGATCAGTCATAGTTCCAGGAGAACTCCAGGCTGCACCTTGAGGCTGGGAACCCCATCAGCCCTGCAAAGGTAAGGAAATCTGCAGAAAGCTACATGATCTCCAGAAGCATTGTCCTTTTGCATGCCTGTCCCCGGGTCTGTACACACAGCCTTGACACCTCTGGGCCCATAGGGAAAAGCACTGCAAATATTTGCTCTGTTCAAAGCACATGCTGGATAACCGGCCCATGGTCAGATGCTTTATTATGCAATCCTAAGCAAAGTTACACTCTTCTAAGCCAACTGACCTCAGTGGATTTAAAAGGCTCCAACTCTTTTTAGGACGGCACTTCTAATCTCCCCTATCCTGACACCACTATGCTTGTGGCCATCAGGCCCTTCAAGTCATTTCCCTAAAGGACCACCTGCAATGCCTTCCTGATTGTGCAAAATTGTGGTTTGTGCTCATAACAGACAGTTCATTCACCAAGAGGATGTTGAAACATAGAAAGTGTTTTGAGAGTATCAGCTATAACCTCCCTGCACTTGCAGCTCAACTGTTGCCACTGTTGTTTACTAGGTATGACCGAACCAGCCAAGATCACTTAGCAGGCACAAACCTCTGTCCCCGAGTCAGGGATGAAGCTCTTAATGGTGACTGTTTTCCCGGGTGCTGGAAAGGGCGATTCCCGCAGACCCTGCATAAAGGGATAGATGACTGCCGCAGAGATCTGCCGCCTTTTCTCCACCTCGTCCAAAATCTAAGGGAAGAAAAGGAATACCAGTCAACCTATCTGCTACCACTCCGAATCTGTTCCTAACAATGGGGTGCATTGAACCAACTTTTTCACCCAATCCTGACCAATTCCTCTCCTTACTACAGCTGCTGTCCCCACATGGCTTTTATCCATGAAGGTCACAAAATCCCCAGCATCATCTTTTTGGGTGATCCCTATTTCATCACTGGGGAAGCTGGTCGGATCTACCTCAGTGACTATCACCTCTACAGGGACTGACCTAACAAAGAAAGAAGTCTCAGTGAGGAAGCCACAGTAAAATGGGCAAGGCCTGTGCTTGCTTCCCTTTCCTCAATATCTTGGCAACTGTTGTATCCTGATTTTCCTTCAAGGGCATTTCATCGTTCCACACTGTGAGGCAGGTAAGTTGAAGAGATTCCAGCTTTCCATGAAGCTGTCCATTTTGTTGGGGGGGGGGGGGTTGGTTTCTAAAAACATTTGCATATTGTTTGTCAATACCGTGTAGTGGTCGGAGTGTCAGACTAGTATTGGGGAGACCCAGATTTGAACCCCAATTCTCTCACAGAAGCTTGTTGGGTCACCCTGTGCCAGTCACACACTCTCTCAGCCTAACCTTCCTCACAGGGTTGTTGTGAGGATAAAATAAAGATAGAACACTTTGGGTTCCCAAAGGGAAGAAAGGTGGGGTATAAATGAAGTAAATAAATAAATACCCAAGCTACTGTATAACCATGGTTCTCAAGTCTAATAATGACATGTTTCTGTGCATGTACAAAGAACATTTTTCCTCATCGCAGGGGAAAACCAAAGGGCACCAAACTATCTAACATTTGACATTATGGTCCCAGCTTCTATATGGTCATAGCTTCTATGTAGTATTGAGCCTCAACTTTTCTATTCCAAAATAAATTATGTATCAATGTTTTATCATGGAACAACAAGATAAGCAATACTGGGCCAATTTCACTGCTGTATAGCTGGACAACAAAAGCTTGGTGTGGGAGGGGAAAATGAGAGAGAGAGAGAGTCCAGAATGCCTACCTTTGAGAACAGGCCAAAGCAACCCAGGCAGCTTATAATACAGTAAACCTCTGGGAGACGAGCACCTCGTCCAGTGGGCTGAAAAATAATTTTGCATGTAAAAAGACTAATCACAACTCATTTTTCTTTTTCTGGCTATCTGGCTTTATTATTCAAACACACAAAATGTTCCCATAATGCAGCAAGAGTAGATGCCTGAAGTTGCACAGAAGGTTAAGCCCCCTAAATTGACTTTGGCTACAGTGGCTGAACAAAAATGAAGGGCTATTTAAAATGACGGGGACATTTTGTTATCTCTATAGCAACTGAATCTCTGTAGCCACAAATTTGGTCAGCCAGAACTTACCAGGGAAGACAAAAATAGAGCCCAAATCCCCAGATCAGGGCCCTGGCCACTCTAGACCCCCCTTGCCTCCCACTTTCCCAGATCAACAGCCACAGAGCAATGTGAACAGGGGAAACTCTGTCTTGTAGAAACCTCCTGCAGAATGTGCAAATTGGATGTAACAGCAGAGAGAAAACATTCTCAACACACCTACAGAGTGAGCCCCAAAGGCTCCTGTTTTTCATAAGCTAGTGAAGTCCTGTAATGTTTATTTCTAAATATGGTTGAATCCTTAGTATATTACAGAACCCATCTCTTCCAAGCAGCATCCTTGCTGCACAAAGCAAGCCTCAAGTGACCCAATTCATTAACAATCTATTTTGGAACTGTGAGAATTCAGTAGACATGGAGCAAACACAACAATCAGATGGTGGATAGGGGGCTCATATGTTCTATGTCCCTAAGAAAAGAAGCTAAGCCTACTTCGACAAGCATTTGAACAAGGATGAATGTAAGGAGAAAGTATGCCTGGGAGCATTACTGGAGCTGTAATACACTACTTGACAGCATCCTATCACTGTGCACCACAAAGCACCACTCTATTCCCATGGCTCCCTGGCAGGCCACATTACTAATCAAGGAATATCAGTTTTAGAAGCCCAGTGACTTAGCACATGACTCCTTCCAGGAATGGACTGAGATGTTAACACAGCCCTGGAGCAAGTGGAACCAAGGGGTCCCTGTTGTGTTGGGAGTGCCTCAGCGTCCCCTCAGCCACATTACTAATAAAGGAATATCTGTTTGAGAAGCCCATTGAGAAGCCAGTTTAGTGCAGTGGTTAAGTGCACAGACTATGATCTGGGAGAACCGGGTTTGATTCCCCACTCCTCCACTTGAAGCTGCTGGATGACCTTGGGCAAGTCATAGTTCTGTCAGCGCTGTTCTCAAAAGAGCAGGTCTTGAAAGAGCTCTCTCAGCCCCACCTACCTCACAGGGTGTCTGTTGTGGGGAGGGGAAGGGAAAGGAGTTTGCAAGCCACTCTGAGACTCCTAGTGAAGGGCGGGACATAAATCCAATCTCCTCCTTTTCCTCCTCCTCCTTCCAAGAATGGACTGAGATGTTATCGTAGCCCCGGAGTAAGTGGAACCCAGGGGCCCCTGTCATGTTGGCAGTGCCTCAGGGTCCCCTCTGCTCAAACTTGGGCTGTGGCAATGATGGAAATGGGTGGGCAAGCCTACACCTGTTTGCATTGTCACCATTGCCTTGGACACTTATAGTTGTCACCACACCCCTTTCTGACTATAAGCATCCTTCCGCGAACTCAGCTTCAGGCTAAGGAAGTACTCCCCAAGGAGGTTCACACTTAAAAGAGACATGGCATCACAAGCAGTGTTCCCTCTAAGCTGAGTTAGTGTGAGCTAGCTCCCAGTTTTTTAGCCTCCAGCTCACACATTTTTGTCTTAGCTCAGGACGGATGTCTCCAGAACAAACTAATGTATGCAGTAGCCAAATTGCTCACTCACAACTTTAATGCCAGTCCAGAATCTTTATTACAGTTTGTAACCAACACAAACAGTCCAACCATAGAATGTTTCAAGCTTACATATTCCAAGCTCAAAAATAATTCAAAACCATTTTCAAAACAATACAATGCACTATCCTAGGGGTCTTTAAGTTGCACATTTAAGAAAGCTTTCCTAATTCTATAGGCTGCTGCCAAAAATTTGGTGCATGCTAATGTCACCTGTGGATTGGCATCTATCATAAGCATAACACTAATATCAGAGTCCGAAAGGCCTAAAAGTCTTTCCCGTATGGGTTGAATAAATGTAGCTCATATATATTTATAGAACCCACATGCAAGCAAAATATGATTGATAATATCAGCCTCTCCAATGCTACAAGGACAAATACGCTCAGCCAGAGGTATCGTCTTACACCGACCTGTTACAACCTCAGAACAGAAAATATTACAATGAGCCATAGAGAAGGCCCTTCGATGGGAACGTTATTACCAAGTTCATCAGATATGGAGCTGGAGAGACTACATTTCTTATTTGAGAGGGAGCCAAAAAACTAGGGACTCTAGCAATGTCATTTTGTCTCTCTACATCAAATAATCGCTGTTTTACCACAGCTCTTGCTTGGTTTAAGGCCATCATTTGTAGAGATTCAGGTGAAAAGCCGAACAAGCCAGCTTCTGATATACAGTCCTAATCCAACAAGAACTGCACCTGTCCTTCAAAATTAAAGAGGTAATATCCAATGGGGAATGACTAAGCTTGAGCCAGGTATATATCGATGCAAGGGTCACCCTCGCTTCTGTCCTTAACAACCCAGATTCCAAATGCATAATAGCATTTGGGACGCCATTAGGGAACTGAAATATAGCTCTCAAGAACTTAGATTGTATTTTTTCGAGAGCAGAAAAACTTGAGGATATTGGACTCAGCATCGTCCCATACAACAGCTGAGGCACAGTCTTGGCAAAATACAGTTTAAGGGCCACTGGAATATGCTGCCCTCCTTTCACATTAAAAAAATCTGATAATACCCTGGGTAGACTTGTGACCAGAATTCGCATCATATTCATGGTGGGCCTTTTTTGCCCCTGAGGACTGAATCATAACCTCAAGGTATTTATAAGCTGTTACCTGTTGTAGCTTATAGTCATTTATGCTCCATTCTCTAATCTTAGGTTTAGGGCCAAAGGCCACTATTTTAGTTTTGTTACAATTGATCTCCAAATGATTTAAATCACAGTACAGGCCAAATTGATTTAGCGCCCTTTTCAAGCTGACTGGCGTCCTGGATAGCAGCACCGTGTCATCCGCATACAATAAAGCTAGCAAATGTCGGTCAGCTAAAGTAGGCGAGTGGGTAGCTGCCAATCCCAGATAACCGCTTAAATCATTAGTGCAAATGGCAAAGAGGGAAGGGCTTGCTTGACCCCTTTATTAGATGGAATAGAATTATTACTGCTTATTACATCTAACCCTGATCTCGGTGTTTGAATATAATACCTGGATCAGGAATAGGAGTCTCCTATCAACTGAAGTCATCTCTAGCTTCTTTCAAAGGTTTTCTCAGTTGGTAGCAGAAGCAATGCACTCCAGATAGAATACAATGGTGTGCCATCATATGCCAGTGTAGAAAAGGACAAGGCCAAGCTGGATAGTCACACAAATTAAATAAAATGGCCCTAATCTCATCTATATTCTTTATGCACAGAGATTGCCTTCAGCAAATAACTGGGCTATTATGACTTGACGCCCAGAAAGGAAACAGCTTTTGAAGCCACCTTTGCCAGAACGTTGTCTCCACCACAAGAAAGAGATGGAACAACAATGTCTAATTGCAAATGGTGAATACTGTATATGTTGTTGTTCCCAGATCAAAGAAACAAACAAACAAACAATCAAAAGTTATTCAGTTGGCTTGACTAGCAAATAGAATGCCAATATGCACACTGCTGAGAAGAACAAACAAAACCAGCTCAAAGCTAGGCGGTTACAGGTCACTTCACAAGACTGCTGTCTTATTCTCAGAAAAGTGCAAACAAACAAAGACAAAACTTCAAGCACTGGCAGAGTAGGAATGTTCAAAATAGAGGTGGACACTGGGAATGTTCAAAATATATGCAAAACAAACTGAAGAGTGACAGCGCAGAGTATATAATGAGAAAAATGCAGGCAGAGAAACATTTGCCCATTCAGCATCTCAAAAGATGTGAAAGCACACAAAGTATATTTCCTCAAGTTACTAGAGGTCATAAACTTAGCGTGATGAGGAAAAAAACCTTCGGTCACTGCCCGTGCTGAAAGGTGTGCAGACTTGGCCTTGTTTTAAACAGGTATCTATCACTGTGTATGGAAGAAGAAGAGGAGGAGGAGGAGGAGGAGACTGGATTTATACCCCACCCTTCACTCGGAGTTTCAGACCGGCTTACAAACTCCTTTCCCTTCCCCTCCCCACAACAGACACCCTGTGAAGTAGGTGGGGCTGAGAGAGCTCTTTCAAGAACTGCTCTTTCAAGAACAGTTCTGACAGAACTTGTGACGGACCCAAGGTCACACCAGCAGCTGTATGTGAAGGAGCGGGGAATCAAATCTGGTTCTCCCAGATTAGAGTCCACGCACTTAACCACTGCACCAAACTGGCAGGGTGTTCAAATCTCAGTACTGGAGTGAGAAAAACTAGGTGCCTGGTCACTGCTTCAAGATGCATAAAAATGCATTTGGGAGCACCATGTAGTGGCAAACATGAATACTGAATGACTGCTCTGTTTAGGCTTGCCAACCTCCAGGTGATAGCTGGAGATCTCCTGGGATTACAACTGATTTTCATGTAGCAGACATCAGTTCCCCTGGATAAAATGGCTGCTTTGGAGGGTGGACTCAATGGCATTTTACCATGCTAAAGCCCTTCCCCTCCCCGAACCCTGCCTTCCCCAGGCTCCACTCCCAAAATCTCCAGGTATTTCCCAACCCAAGGCTGGCAACCCTAACAGAAGGATCTGAAGGTTTGGCACAAAAAGGTGGAGTAAGAGGAAGCTAGCAAGCTTGAAAAGCTGCTAGAATGAATTACCTGGCAGGAGAGATGGGTCAGTGAAAAGAAAAGATACAAAACGAGGCTGAAACAGCAACTGATCTACATTTTTATGGTGCATTTTCCCAGTAAACTCCACAATGTTAGAGGCAGACACGTGGTTATTGCACTACATGTTCTCAGCTACAATATGCTACAGGAAGCCACAACTGGCCCCAGGTTTCCGCAGTGTGATTTCATGATGGGTATATGATAACATAAACGCTTGTGTCTGCCTCACGTGTTACAGAGCTCACTGCGAAAACATGCTGTCATATGCGAGGCAGTTTTGAGAAAAAAGCAGGGGTAGGCATTGGATTCACCAGCTAGCCAACACAGGAAGTAGATCTAAAAGCCATGCCACAAACTGCACACCAAACAGCCTCTTTCCTTCAGAGCCATGCATACATTCATGGCCTTCTAGAAAATAAAAGGATTAATGACTGGTGATATTGTGACAGTAATTAATAAACCAACAAGCCACAAGTAACTCAACAGCTGTTGTCCTGTTTTTGTTACGAACTTTGCTTTGTTTATCTTTGAAACTGCCCCAGACTGCCTCAGAATGAAGGCCCAGTGCCTTCTTGAGGTGAAGGGCTTTAAACAGATATAAAACGTGCTTTATCTGTTTTTATACTTCACATCCTGCCCTTTTAATCCTGACCAGCTGCTTCTCCAGTCTCTTTTCATTTCTGCCCTCACCAGTTCTTGTTCTATCCTCTCCCTTTCGCTCTCTTCATCTTCTCTCCCTCTCTTTTTTATCTGCTTGTAAAGAAAACCCCCAACCAATCCCATTTTGAGAAAGAAACCCTTCAAGCCCCACATGATCCTTCCCAGAGAGAATATCAGCTGGCTGTCCCATGAGCCACTCTGCTTCTACTCTTCTCCTCTCTTGGCCTGTCTCGGCCATTCAGACAGTATACCCCTCCAGCTCCGTTTCCCTCAGTGTTTAATCAACATGTTGCTGTATTCTTGATTGGTCCCTCAAGTGAATAAACATAATAATAAATCAACAAACCACAGAATAACACAACAGCTACTGTCCTTGTTTTCATTGCAATAAAAACCGCCTTTGTTTAGTTTATCTGAAAATGCCCCTGAGTGCCTCAGAATGGAGACCCAGCGCCTTCCAGCGGTAAACAGCTTTGGACATAATCCAAGCGCCCTTTGTAACGTACAGCGCTAGACTGATCATTTTTGACTTCTGCAGAACTGGACAGGATCCAAGCCACTCACCCAGAAAGAATGCTCCCATTCTGTCTTGTGTCCTCTGGCCCCCTTGCCCCCCCTCCCAACTCAAAACTTGGAGCCAGCCAAGCCCTAAATGTAGCTGTGCGTTCTTGCTCATTTCTGTCCCATTCTCTTTACAAGGGACTATCTGAATGCTCTGCAAAGCAGAAGATCAAAAGTTTTGCAACACAGAAGTTCAAAAATCTGTGGATGTTTCATGCACATGCCATGGATGCTTACATAGCTACAGACTTTTAATGCCAAAGGCACCACTGAGATAAAGCAGCAAAACAGAAACTGTATGTTATCCAAGCAACCACTAGGGCTGTGATCTAGTGGAGTTCCTTCTGTACAAGAGACAGAGTTCACTTGCACACAGAGGGCCTTCTTCTCTCCCCACCCCCACAAAAGAACAGCCTCCCCAAGTTTTAAACATGGAAAGTCTATAAGGAGGGGGATGGGAAAGTTAGGCACTTTCTGAACACTGTACATCAGTTGGAAATCCTTGTACTAAGATGTACTTTATCAAACTCATTACACAATATTTGGATAATTAGATATTTTGCAGAAATGTGTTCATTTGAATATCAGTGAAACCTGCCTAGTTCTTGGCAGCCTGGTCAACTGTCCTCCTTACTATCATTACTGTTTTGTATCAGTTTTCTAATTTGAATTTTTGCCTACTTTCTACAACATGACTTTCATTCTGTCTTCTACACTGAAGGGTATTTTAAAATTCTGCTACTGGCTAAAGTCAGCTGATCTTTTAGAAATTGTTTTGGATAACCCAACTCCACAAGTAAGGTGTTGGACATGTTAATTATATATTCTCAGGGGGGGGGTTGTAGAAAAAGCCCAGCAGGAACTCATTAGCATAATAGGCCACACCCAACAGCAGAAACTCATTAGCATATTAGGCCACACCCCATGTTAACACAAGAGTGGTCATCCAGCCACACCCACCTTTTGCTTCTTATTCTGTTTACCCTGTTTGTTGTCAAAACCCAGGGCTTTTTTTGTAGCAGGAATTAATTTGCATATTAGGCCACATACCCCCTAATGTAGCCCATCCTAATGAGTTTCTGCTGTTGGGTGTGGCCTATTATTCTAATGAGTTCCTGCTGGGTGTGGCCAGCTCAGGAGCCAGCCAGAACTCTGTTCCTGTGTGTTCCTGCCCAAAAATAGCCCTGTATATTCTGGTGGTTTTAATTCAATTCCTGCAGAACCCTATCAACAGTCAAAAGCACTAGAATCTGCTGAAAACTAGGAACTTCAACACTTTTACTACACTCTCTACCAGTTGCTGTACCAACTGCCTAAAGAAAAATGCTGCAAACAAGTCAATAATGGATCCTTCATATTCTGTAGAATGGTAGAGCTTCATTTCTTGAATCTGTCATCATTTCATGGTCCTAAATTAAATTTCTGGGTCCAAAATGAAATCCAAAATAAAACATCCTTCATGACATGCTCAGGGATTTAAAAAGGGGTTGGCTGGTCTGTAGATAAATATCTGACCAGATGAGACAAAAGGATCCGCATTGCTTCTTGCTGGATACTCTGTACAGGAGCAATTTAGAGTCAGCGGCAGGGAAGTTATCATAGTCCATAAAGACCCTCTTTCTCTTACCAGATGTGTAGTTTGAGAGACAGTGCATGTTGAATGGTTGCTGGGAAATCAAGACAGACTGGAAATATAGTTCATATGCTAACCAGCCTCCTAAATTAGATGATAGAGGTGGTCTCGGATGTGTATTTGGAGCTCCTCAAGCTTACAGATTTGGGGTACTTTAACTTCCAGCCTGAGTCTACCTTTACAGCTCAGGATTTCATAGCCACCATTCATTGGCTTGTCAACACTAGACCTGGTTTCCTACACTTAGCAAAACAGGAGTGACCTGTGAATTGAAGCTGCTGTTTATTCTTTTGTCTTGGATGGATCACTATTAATTAAGACTAAACATGTAGCGCAATTAACCTCCATGAGAATGGAAGACCAGTTACAACCCCGAAGGCTAATGGAACTGGATGGTTTCCAGATGCCATTAGCAGAACAGTTGGCAGACTCTGTCAGCTATTCTGTTCAAGCCCCTTGGATTTCTGGAATAGGGAACTAGATGTTGATTCCCACCCACACCAACAGAGCAAAAGGATGCCATGTTTGATGGTATCAAAAGACATTCCAGAAAATCAACAGGATCACCTTCCATCATCTCTCTTATTACAGGTCATCTATCAATGAAACCAAAGCAGCTACCTTTCCAAACTCTGACTAAAACATAGTTTGAAATGGATCCAGATACAAATAGTGTGTCAGCAGAGATTCAAAATTATTTAAAAAATAATGAAGAGTCTTTGACTGTGACTGATCTCCAAAGAAACACTATCAGTTCTGGTTTCCTATGTCCCTACCCCCTCTGTTGTTTTGTATCTACCACCAGATAGTCTTCTGCACAAAACACTTTGCATGATCACTGTTCTTGGCCTCATGGCCTGTTCCCAAAGCAAATAAAAGGTCTACGAGTGAAGGCAAGAAATTTGCTTATGTAACCAATTGGCTTGTGCCCATTATGTCAGGCTCTGTGCTTGGACCCTGACAGAAGCCCAGTCTGGGGCATAGCTAGGATGGTCCCTCCCCTACATGGTGATTAGGCTGAAAACTGCAGGATCCAATCAGAAATAGTGCCCCCTCAGTTGCTTTGAACTCCAGTAGGAAAAATCGAGAGATGCAACAGGCATATTTGGAAAATAAACTTCAGTTGCAAGAAAATGGTCTAACAAGGAAGAAAGAATGGGCAGCGAGAATGCAGGTCTGTACAGAGAAGCTGGCACCATATTGATTCTGGACAAAGGATAGATCAAGGACAAATGGCTGCCAAATTTCCATAAGGAGGGATTTGGGCATGTATGGAAAAGCATTCAGCCACGTGAACCTGTCCTTGCAAGCTGAAATGCTACAGCCCAAACACTGGCATTGAGAATGAGGCCTTTGATTCAAACATACATTAGCTATTATCTTCCTCTGTAACACAAAACTATTGGCCCTGAGGTCCCAATTTGAGTAGCACCCCTGTTCTGGTACATCCAATCCCATCCCCTTTGGACCCAACAAATGATCTGCCTCTGGCCTTAACAGTAGCACAGTAAAAGGGGGGGGGAGAGAATATTCACCAGTAATCGCCTGCAGTAGCCAATCTTTCTACTCCCATCCACATTTGTGAGAACAAAAGAGAACGTTTCACTGCAAAGATAAAAGAAGCAGAAGTTAACAGCCTGCTGAGTTTCACACGGGAAAAGCAGAATCATACCAGGGCCACTGAAATGAAAATGCTGCCTGGGAAGCCCCACATTTGATGGCACAGCAACATGAGACACCCTCCTAAATTTATCCCTACCTGCCATCCCAACATGCCTTTGCCAGCCATGCAGTTGCAGCATCTGCTTGCAAGAAAGTTCTAGTCACAATTATTCTTTTGCCAACACATATTCTTGGCAATTATAATTTTTAAAAATTAAACCACATGTTGCTGTTGAGTAGGACATTAGTATTGGTAGGAGAGATGGAGTATACCTACAGTTGACAGATGCTGAGACAGTGACTCAGTGCTCTGAGAGCCAAACTGCATGTTACATTTTCTACAGTTGCTTGCTATGCGAATTCAGCCTAAGAACTGTAACAGCAGGTGAGCAGATCAGTGGAGGGTGATCATTTCCTGACAAGTTGAGTCTGGGTTTGCTTCTCCCACAGCCGCACAGCAGCTGCGCAAAAAGTCATTTGTAAAGTCTGCAGGGGGCTTATTAAGCTCAGGACCACTGTGCGGGAGGGAACACAAGCATAGCCCTGTTGCAGGTAAAGTCAGAAAATGCAATGTGTAGTTTGTCACTGAGTCACTAAGCAAGGTGGATGCTGCTGCACCTTCTGTCTCACCCCCCAACTGATGAACTAATGTAGGTAAGCAGGTTAATGCAAAGCAGTTCCCTCTCTACCAAATGGGATTCTAAATCTGGATTAAACTCTGGATTTTGTGTGTAAAAGGCCTTCAAGACACAGCTGACATATGATGACCCCAGCCACGGGGCTTTCAAGGCAAATGAGAAGCAGAAGTGGTTTGCCATTGCCTTCCTCTGCAGTCTTCCTTGGTCGTCTGTCCAAGTACTGACCCTCCTTAGACTCCAAGTTCTGAAAAGATTGGGCTAGACCATGCTGCCTTCCCTCCTCCCAACCTCTGGATTAGTGGGACAAAAATTAACACTGGCTAACCTGTGTGCTTGCATTTGTACATCACAAGTAACAAGGAAATTTCTTATTTTATTATTGAAAATTTATTAAAGCTTTAAAAGGACATTTCTAATTATGCTTCATCACATTCTGTGCAAGAAAAAGGGCGGGGAGTAAACTGGAGGAATGTGCCACAGGATAAACTGGATTTATGCACAGGCATGGTCACAAATGGGAAAATGCAGTTAATTTCAGTTTGTGGTTCGTGGCGTGCCAGGTTCGTGAGCCACAAACAGTCACGGACTTTTAGGTGCCAAATGAACTGGTTCGGTTTGTGAGAGATTCATGATTCAGTAGAAACCCCCCCCCCCCCGCCCCAGTGTGCTAAAGACACCAAACTTGCAGGGGATCCCCAGCTGACTCTCCTCTACCTGTATTCTTCTATGCAGCAAAGGAATGGGATCACAGGTTGAGCTGGCAGGGTCACCCCCAAGTCTCCAAAGGCAGGTTTCTGAAGGACAGAAAGGCTGACATCCCCAGAGTTTTGACAGGGGCTCCCCAAAGCAGCCTGGTAGAGACCCCTGGCAACCCCTGGGAATCCCAGCATGGCATGCCCACAACACTCCCAGGCCCCCTCAGGCCCAAACCAAACAGATAGATCCTCTGATCACAACCCACCCCTTGGTGAAATTTCTGGTTATTCGCCATTAGCGGAACACGTCATACAGATAAAAGATCACTTGTTCTGAATTGTACAAATAAAATGGAAAGGGGTTGTCAAGCAGGGGCTTGCTTGTACAGGCAGATGTTTGTTGAGGTAGATGTTTGCTGAGGAGAATACAGTTCCATGAGGTAGGTGTTGTATTATGAGGTGGATGTTCTGGGTTATCTCCTTTTGCAAAGACAAGTCATTGGTCATCCAAAGCTCCCATTGGTTACATTCACCTGTACACTTCAGAGGCCAGGGTGTGGAATACACTGAAAAAAGGTCTCTGTAAAACCTCGCAGAGTTTTATGATGATTCTAACCTGTTACAAAGGCCTTTAGGGAGGGTTGCCATCTCAAGACCTCCAAACTAAGGAAACATTGTAAGACTAAGGAAGTAACATATGAGAATATTAAATGGTACATGCAGCAACCTTAACTGTAACAGATGGTACAAAGGAACAGGATGTTATTAACAGTCTTCACAGAGAAACGACAATGAATTAAGCCCTTTGTAAAACAGCAGTACAAATACACTCCCTAAACACTAACAGAAACAGGGTAAACCAGGGCCAGGACTGCACATTTCACCACTGACTACAATTAAGGCCCAATAATCTCATATACTGAGCCTTCCTAAAGTAAGGCTGTGCCCAGAAATGGCACTGGAGAGTTCTGTTAATCAGGGCAAAGTACAGTTTTTGCTTCCCTGTGTGCTGATGTGTAGATTCAGGTGGGTAGCTCTGTTGGTCTGAAGCAGCAGAACAAAGTTTGAGTCCAATGGCACCTTTAAGACCAACAAAGTTTTATTCAAGGTATAAGCTCTCATGTGCCACACAAAAGCTTATACTCAGAAGAAAACTTTGTTGGTCTTAAAAGTGGCACTGGTCTCAAAATCTGTTCTGTTGACATGTGTGTTTTTGCATGCTATCCCACAACACCAGCTCCTTGTTGGCCCTGGGTCACAGGAAACTTACCTGGTATACTCTGTGAGTGGTGCCCATTCATTACCATCAGGGAAGCAGAAAAGCGGGATGGCCTGTAGCAATCTCTCTTCCTCTTCACGCTGTCCCCTCAATAAGTTTTCACGCTATAAAAAGAGGAACACTGTCAGGCTAGTAGAAATGCTATAATAAATGCGAAGAACTATTATTAGCATGTGACCCACCAACTTCCAAGGTTTTTGAGTGCTTTCCCTCCGAACATGAACGTTTGTGAACAAACATACATACGCATTACCATTTTCAGTAAGGCTTGTCTGCATCATAAACATCATTCCAAGGAAAATCCATAAAGATGGGCACAGAAGGAACACCTATGACTCAGGCTGAGATGTAGGTGGCCAAAACAAATTTGCCTTTCCTCTATATGAGCCCTACTGCTGCTTAAGATGGGCTGAAGAGGTCCTGCTCATGGTACTGTTATACGTGGATCTATCCAAGGTTAACAGTCACTTGCAGCAGGGGCTTTCTCCGTAGATGCACCTGGAGGTCCTCAATTTCTTGCCTCCTTTCAGAGATGAAAACATGCCTTTCCCGGAAGGTCTCTGGAAGCGTAGCCCATGCAGGAAATCTGTTTCCTTGGGGCTCATGTTAAAGGGTGGATTGATTTTTGATTGGATTACATAAACTGCATTGTTTTTGCTTTATTTTTGTGAACCACACTGGAAACATTTATTATAAAATAAATGAAAAATTAAAGATAATGCACTGGCCCAATTAAAATGTGCAGTTACTGATTAGCAGGAGCACAGTGCTGGCTATTGAGCTATGTTCCCACATAGGCTTGCCAGGCATGGTCTGGCAACCAGCAGGAGATGGAAGGAGGCAATACTTACTGTGGTGAGGAGTGGCAATCTTTATCACCATATGATGACATTACTTTTGGTGCATCACACTAGGGTGACGCTCTAGCACTCACCCCAAAACTCTATGGAATTTCTGGGTGAGTGCTAATGTCACCCTGGTGCAATACCAGCATTTTCCAGTCACACCAGAAGTGATGAAAATCGCCACCCCCACCCCCATTTTGCCTGCCTGCTTTCATCTGCCAACCAGATGAGTGTTTACTGGCACTGGCAACAATTACCAAGAGTTTGCCTTTTTATGATCTCACCGAATGTCTCATGCACAAGACTGGCTTTGGGATTTAAAGGTATCCACAGAGCTTCCCACGTAGAGGGCAACCTGGAGCTAGAACTGCACATTAGCTCAATCAGCTATGCACATTAGGCATAGCTGACTGAGTCACATCTTGTTCTAAATGGTGGCTGGTGTCTCCACAATGCCTGGAGCACAGACACAAGATAAGTGTTTCTTATACTGTGAAGCAATTCTTGAACTTTTCTCACAGTACAGATTTGTGGCAAGTGGTTAGAGGAGCTGAAGAAGGTCAGCTATACTGAAACAAAGGTATCAGAATGACGCTTTCTGAAGAGTAAAATGAAGCTGTACAAAGCAAACCCACACAGGATATTGTTTTGCTTTCAAAACAGAGCTGAAGTGAAGACTTTTGCACCCGTGTTTAAACTTTGCTTTGCAATGGTCTACCATCTTCCCAGAGGCAGAAATTCCAGCATTCCAGAGACTGAATCAGGCCGAATTAATTTGATGAACACAATATTAGGTCAGGACAACACTGGGTTCAGTGAAATGGGTTGGATCCAGCAGCAGTTTCTGCTAATGGAAGGGATTTCCCACCAGCACAATGGCACTTTCTTGCCTCCCCCATCCCTCTGCAGACTGAAATCCTGCTTCTAGGGGCAGAGGACAGCCAGTAATGACACAAAGGGAGAGCCAGAGGTCTGCAGGGGAAGGGAAGAATTGGTGCAATTCATCCTCTCCCCAACCCCAGTTCCATTAGAGCCAATCTACTCCTAGATCCAAGCCAGCACTGCCTGCTAGACCAGAAACATCGACTAGACTTAATGAGCCACTGAGTCTCAACTCTGAGGCATTAGATATGGAAGCCCTGGTGCCTGCATGGTAGAATTCTCTGCCTGGTGACATCCATGCCCTGCGGGACCTAACACAGTTCCGCAGGGTGTGCAAGACAGAAACGTTTCACCAGGCTTATGATTGAGGACAGCAATGGTTACCACCATATCTGGCCACATTATCTGCCCCCCTCATGGAGGGAAGAAATATATACTGTTTAATGTCATCCATAGCTCAGATTGCACCATTTTAATGGTTTTTATCTTGATTATTTGACCTAATTTATAACTATTTATAAGTTTCATTATGTAAATTGAGTTTGTATGCCAATAAAGGTTGTGTATTGTAAAAAAATTAGTTACAATGTTTTAGAGCCGCTCTGAGTCTGCTTGCAGGGAGGGGAGGGTAAAAACTGAATGAATGAATAAATAAATAATAATAATAAATAAACTGTATTAGAATATTTTACACTGCCCTGAGCCTGGTTAAGGGGGGGGGGGCGGTTTAGAAATCAAATACATAGATAAATAAATGAATAAAGTGAATACACAAGAAATAAGACATGTTTGGAAAATGTAAACAAAAAATCTTTGGCTAAGATGCCTCAGCCAGCAGATACACTTTAACCCAGGGATGGCTTGCCCACAAGCCCGGTACCCATTCTCCTGGCACACTCAGCCAGCCACTGAATGCCCCTTTTCACCGTTCCTGGGTGATCTTGCCTCTGTGAAGTCAGTATCCTTTCAGTTCCAGTTTGGCCACTTTCGAGAGTCTACAGGCCCATTCTCACTGAGGTACGTAATTTGTGTTGGGGTGGTACCATTTCAGACTGTATACAGGAGCTCACAAATAAATGCTCCTATTTTTAAAAAAATCTGTATACAGGAGCTCACAAATAAATGCTCCTATTTTTTAAAAAATCTAAGTGCATAGAAAAGTAGCATGACAAGGAGTTTTCTCCCTGACTCTCTATATGGAGGGTTTTCCCTCCCAACCATGTGAGTGGGCAGGGGTCTGGGGGTGCAGGATAAGAAAGAAGCACATACATAGAACACAAGGGTCCCAGAAACAGAGCCTCAGTGCCAACATAAACATATGCAGCAGTCTTACAATGAGTCAGAGCATTGATCTATCAAGATCAGTATTGTCTAACCGGACTGACAATGGCCCTCTTGGGTCTCAGACGAAGGTATTTTATACCACCTATAACCTGATCCTTTTAACTGGAGGTGCCTGCGACTGAACTCGGGGACTCTTGGATACAAAGTAGGTGCTCCACCGCTGAGCTATAGCCCCTCACTGATCCTGCTTTACAAAAGGCTGGAAAAGAATACTTCTGTGCACTCAGAGCTCAATGAATATCCTGAATATCCTACAGCATAGTATAGTCCAATGAAAATATCCACATTTCTTCGCTTTTGAAGGATATGCACAGCTATTCATGAGCCTAAAAAGACTTTGATGGAAACACCCTTTTAGTGGTAGTAATGATAAAAACAGTATTATTATAAAATTGACTGGTCTCATAACAGGCTTACCAAGAAGTTCAACCATTAACCAGAACCAAAGAATCAAAGAGCAGAGAGTGGGTGTGTAGCTTCCAGTGAAGAGGGCACACTGTGCTAATGGTCTAAGTTTGCATCCTGGGCCTTTAGTCACTGAGACCCTCTTATTTCTAGGGTTGCCAGGTCCCCCCTGGCCACCAGTGGGGATGGAGGGGTAGGGTTGCCAGATACAGGTTGGAAAACTTCTGGAGATTTAGGGATGGAGTCTGGGGAGGACAGGGACCTTAGTGGGATACAATGCCAGAGAGTCCACTCTTCAAAGCATCCATTTTCTGCAAGGGGAATTTATCTCTGTAGCCTAGAGATAAGCAGTTATTCTGGGAATTTCCCAGGTCCCACCTGGAGGCTGGCATCCCTACTTATTTCTCAAGTTGCAGTCTAGGCCAGACATTCTCTTCTTACCCCATCAAAACAATTCCATAGGAAATGGAAACAAGTCACATAGGAAATGATGTCATCATGCCAGCGACCTCTGGGCAACATTGCTGGCATCCCTACTTATTTCTCATGTTGCAGTCTAGGCCTGACATTCTCTGCTTGCCCCATCAAAACAATTGCTCCTGCTTTCTTTGCTACCAAGAGAACCTCTTCTCTAACACAGCTTTAATAGGTACAGAGAAGGTGCACCACAAAGTGAAGTAATGATGGAAACTTCAAAAAGAAAGATGCAGTGGAGACTGGATTTTGTAAGCAAAGTTTTCTGCCTCCCCGAACATAAATCAGTTCCTCTGAAGTTTCATGAATTATACCACAATTCAAGGGAAACTCTTGTGGAACAAGAGAAGAAGGCAGAAAAAGAGGATTTAAAAGGTGTGGGCACAGAGCAAGCGTACTTTTCAGGTTTTAAAAGCATTGCAGAGGAGCTTCCATTTTCTGGAGGTAGTTGGGTCTACCATTCTGGGACAGAAAATTCCTGGAGAGCTGGGGGAGGCTAGAAAGGGTGAGGTTTGGGGTGATAAGAGGGGCCACAGCAGAGTATAATGCCATAGAGTTTGTCCTCTGAAGCTGTCATTTTCTCCAGGGGAACTCATCTCTGTCATTTGGAGATGAATTATAATTCTGTGAGACCTCCAGGCCCCACCTGAAGGTTGGCAACCCTACTACCAGACAGCATTGCCAGGTCCCTCGTGGCAACCAGTGGGGGTGGGGAGGACTTACCAGGAGAAAGAGAAAGGCCCAGACCATGTTGTTGGTGTCGCACAGGAAATGATGTCATCATGCCAGTGACTTCCAGGCAACATTCTGGTGTTTGGGCAAAAACTCTACAGTAAAACAGGCTTCTATCATAGAGGTTTTTGCCCAAATACCAGAGTATCACCCAGAAGTCACTGGTGTGATGATGTCACTTCCTATGCAAACTGGAAATTTGGCCTGGGCCGTCTTTTATCTACTGGTAAATCCCCCTGACTAGGGTTGCCAGCCTCCAGGTGGGGCCTGGGGATCTGCTTTTACAAGTGATCTCCAGCTGACAGAGATCAGCTCCCCTGGAGAAAATGGCTGCTTTGAAGGGTGGACTCTATGGCATTGTACCATGCTGAGGCCCCTCCCCTCCCCAAACCCTGCCTTCTCCTGGCTCCACCCCCAAAGTCCCCAGGTATTTTCCAACCTGGACTTTGCAACCCTACCCCTGACAGCCAGCTGTTTGGTGGCTGGGAGACAGGGCCTAGCACCAGGGGACTCCCGACTTCACTGGGCAGTCTGGCAACCCTAACCAGACTACAGCAAAAGCAATTAAGCATTCAGACAGACTATTCAATGTTTCAAAGTAAGTCCCTCTAATAGGCACCTCTCAGTAAACAGACAAGTCGTACAAGGTTTTCTTACCTTGGGAAACTGGTAAGTAATCTTGGGCTCATAATTCCCCCCAGAGTTCTTTTTAAGGGAGACCACAACTAAATACTCAAAAAACAGCTGTCCTGCAGAATATGGGAAGCTGGATCTGTCTCCTGGCCTCCTACCAGCATCAATTTTGCTTTCTGTAGGAGGAACATCCTGGGGTTCATCTGTAATACAAAATCACAGTCATGCAAACAAAAATTAGGCCTTGTTGCAGTACTTGAGGCACAAAGAACCTCTCTTCTGAAATCACAACTATCCACTGATGTGTGTTTAAGTGAAAGTCCTAATTTTTAAAATTATTTGTGTTATTTATAGTCTGCCTTTTTCAAGGCAGATTACACAGTGTAAATCAGTACAGTAAGTAGGATGAGGAGACATCTAATAAATAATGTAACAAACATTAGGATTGCAGAAATCAGGGCCAAAGCATAAGTATTAAACATGACATATTAAACAATGCAAGAAATATATTACAGTCCACAGTGACCAGTCCTATTATGTAAATCAAAATGTCTTCATGAATCATTCTGTTATAATGCAGCCCTATTCCTTTATAAAAATGATCTCCTGATAGGCTTGCCAGCTCCAGGTTGGGAAATTCCTGGAGCTTTGCAATGGAACCTGGGAATGGTGGAGTATGGGAAAGGGAGAGCCCTCAGAAGGGATATAATACTACACAGTTCACCTTTCAAAGCAGCCATTTTCTCCAGTAGATCTCTGTAGTATGGAGATCAGTTGTAATTCCAGGGGATCTCCAGGTTCCACCTGGATGTTGGTATCCCTACATCCTGAACAGTTCTGTTTTACATATTTTGCAGAAAGCCAAAAGTGTGGAAGCCTTCTTGACTTCCCATTCTATAGGGTGTGGGGGGGCACTACAGAGAATGTACATGAACAGGCAGTTGTTGATCTTGCCCATTTGCAGGGTGGCACCTGTAGAAGTTCCTGTTCGTGGTGGGGCATAGGAGGAGAGGTAATCCTGCAGGTATGAGGGGCCAGTGCCAGGACTGCATGTGACAGCCAGTACTTTGAATTGAACTTGGTAACTAATGGGCAGCCAGTGGACTGGAGTGACTGCAGAGAGAGTGTAATATGCATGCACTGCCTAGTTCCTTGATAATAAACCAAGATGCAGCATTCTGCACAAAGCTGCACTGTGATCCCTTAAAAGCTGGGGCAGCCTTGTACACAAAGTGCCACAGTGCTAGTTGGTGATATAGAAGGGGGGGGGGGGAAATTCCGTTATAATTGCCTCCTCTTTCCTCTTCCACCACCAGCTTTTTCTCAATTCTCTCTTCTGGCTGTAGCCTTTGGTTTCCATCCCACGGCATTATGTTCACAGGGCTCTGCTCACCCACACTATCAACTCTTCAGGGGATACTAGGAGAAGAAGATGGGAGAGATCTGCATCAAAGCCAACCTTCCACTTTGGGCTAGTAAAATCCAACTAAATGTTCTCACAATGTCAGCCTTCTTGTTCATGAGTCAAGACCTTGAGTCACAATAGATGTAAACATCATATTCAGAAGATGCCTAATGAGGGAACTTTGCAAGTTATTTTACTGCTGTCAAACTTTCCAGGGTAAATTTGAGTAGATAAAGATAGGAATCACCATATTCAATAACCAAGAGTTGGATTCTGTGCAGATTTACCAATACCATTTTGTTTTCTGCAAAACCCAGGGGAAACTCCCCTCCATTCTTGTCAAAGAATGGGGGGGGGGGGGAACTTATAGCAAGAAAGGGAACACTCAACATTTTAGCAACATGCCTACGTGACTTCAACATGACCTGGGAGTGATGTAGGCACGTTGGGGAGATGCTCTGGTTTTGAGGCAAAAACTCTATGGTAGAAGCTAATTCTACCATACATTTTTTGTCCAAAAACCAGAGCGTCATCCCAACTTGCCTATATCACTTCCGGGTCATGTTGGAAGTCACGTGGGCACATCGCTGAAAGGTCGGATGAAACTCCCTGCTTCTGGTAATCCCACTCCCCATCTCCCACCAGCTGCCAAGACGGACCTGGCAACCGTCGCACAGGTAGACCATGGGTACGATATAAACTAATTCCCCTTGCTTCCATTTCTTAAGTAGAATCACTGGAAGCATGTCATATGCCTCTGCCCCTCTGCCCCATGTTCCAGCTACAGATTCACTTCAATGTGACGTAAAATTATTATGATACCAAAGAAGACTTATTGCTCAACGATTACCATGCCAAGCATTTAGCTTTCGTTTCCCAGAAAATTGTGCAAACTCAGTTCTAATGGAATTCTGATGCAATATTAGCAGCTGGTATTTGGATATATATTGTGTTTGTTTTATAAGAAAATGTACACCAGTACCTGGAGGAGCAGGATCAAGATATATAATACTAAAGACTGGACAGTCAGTCCAAGAGCTGATTGAGAATATGAACCTCAGCTCCCCCACTCAAAGACCGCTAATACACCAAGCTGTTCCAGAAGAGTTAAATTAAGCAGATTAAAGTTAGGGCTGGGAAAGCCCCATCCTTTCAGCTTGGGGAAAAGGGCGTGATGGGGGGAGGTGGCCTTTCCGGAGCCTAATGACCTGTCTGAGGAAATATTAGGGTTGCCAGCTCTGGATTGGGAAGTACTTGTGTAACTTGTAGAGGCCCTCACCTAATACTCTGACCTCACCTAATGTTCTGACTTCCCCTGGGCTTTTGCCACAGATCTATGGCTCTGGGGTGGGAGACCATCATGGGGGTGATCATCTCCCCCTGTAGTTTACTATACTACTTCCATCAGATTATCTGTTACTTTCAGGCCCAAATACTTAAAGGTAACTTATCTGTTACTTTCAGGCCCAAATACTTAAAGGTAACTTATCTGTTACCTTCAGGCCCAAATACTTTAAGGGAAATTTAAGTGTAAATTTCTTCTTGCTGAATTGGCTACCTGAGAGGAAGTCTTCAAATCGATCAAAATATTATCGAGTATTCTGGAACTCTTTAAGTCAGTTTGCACCCAGTTGTCTCTAGGTTCTAGACAGGTAAGGTAGAATATGTGGTTTGATAAAAGAATGTAAAGTATATATTTAAAAAATCAGAACACCAGCTTTTTAAACACTAAAACTTATCTTTCCACTTTTTAGAGCTGATTTTGTTAAGACAATCTTTCTAACTCCTGTTCAACTACAAAAAATGGTATGTTCTTCGTAAGGGGTGGAGAATTTTTATATCAGCTATTAACAATAACAACACAAGCACATTCTGGAATCTGGTTAACAATGGCCTCTCCAGAGTATCTCATTTTCCCTCATGTATCCTTCCAGAAATCTGGGAACAGCCTTTCCCCTCCACATTTGGTAACACTTTTGAAATCAATTCAGAGAGAGTCCTCCCAGAACCCTCTGATGCTCAGCCCTGGTCCCCGGTTTTATCAGAGACAGTGGCATCTTTCACACTGCCTTAAAAATCCGCATGCATTACCTGATGTTGGCGTGTTTTTTTCTTGTGTTCAGACAACTTTGTAAACATCCCACTCCATCTCATATCTTCTCCGATTTCTCCCATTCCTAATAAAACTGGTTTCTCCCACACTTCTTTTCCAAAGTGGAATGTAATCTGAACTAAGTTTTTTGCACTGGTGACTTCTGGCACAACCTACCTGCCCAGAAAGGGGTGGGCAGGTCTGAGTGTTTTTTAAAAAATTTGCATCACAGCAGAGAAACGTTTCAATGATACCTGACTTGAAACAAGCAATAATTCATATTGGGGCACCTTCCTCTCTGTGTGCGTGTGCGTACGCACATGCCTAGTCTCCTCTCCCTGCCTCTCTGCCTCTTCCTCTACAGCCCGAGAAAGCTGGGATCATGTCCGCCTTTTGCTTTACACTCTCATGTATAATCCACCAGATTGTCTCTTGACCCTTTATACCTTTCTCCCCAGTGGGGAAAACCCTCCTTCTTTTTGTTACATTCTTTTAATGTTTTCAGTTTAAAAATGTCAGAGGCCAAGTGACTGAGCAAATACATTATCTTTTCTGCTCCAGAGCTGCTGTTGGAGAGCCTCCCATAACTGACACAAGAGTAAATGCACTGAAGCCAACGGGGATAGTCTCATGTTAATCTGCATGTAAGGCTTTTGCACTTTCCCTGTGTATTCCAAAGGAAAGAGGCAGTGTGAATGAGGCTGCTGAAATGCTCAAATGCTTCAGTGCCTGTGCAAAAACAAACAAACCCCAGAACAGTGGGAACCCATGAGGGGAAGCCTGAACTGATCCCACCAATAGCACAATCACCAGAAGTGGCACAACCCATGCGAAAACGCGAAAGGCAGCTGCAGTCTGAAAAACCCTATTTAGCTGAGAAATACTCTTCACACCTGGGTGGCTATCTTTACGTAGCCATTCATGGATCTCCAAGCTGCATTTGATTTGGTCTTGAGGCACCAACTTTGGGTTAAGTGGATCAAAACTACAATAGATAAGAGACTCCTCTGGCTAATTTCTAAATTATATGAAAATTCCACAGCTCAAGTCCATTGTGGCCTGGAAGTCCAGTTGTCTAGTATTGTTTCTCTTTCTACTGGTCTTAAACAAGGTTGCCTTTAGCTCTCCTTTTTAATCTTTTTATGAATGATATGATTCCCTGTTTGCAGAACTCGAGGTGCCACACACTCCAGTTTTAGCCAGCTACGATATTCTGGTCCTGCTTTATGCAGATGACACTTTGCTGTTATCAAGAACAGAGGTTAGACTTCGGAGAGTCCTGAAACTGGTTATTAATTATTGTAGCTCTGAGGGGTTGTCAGTTAATTATGAAAAATCTAAAGTTAGGATATTCTCAAAAGGGGGAAGAAAGAAATGTAAGACCTGGACCATAAAAGGAACTGAAATAGAACAAATGGCCCACTTTAAATATTAAGGTGTAACCTTCAGCCATAATTTGGCATGGAAATCTCATATTTACTCAGTTTAAAAAATTGCCAAAGTGGATATAAATGATCTCATACACTTTTTCTATTAAAAAGGGGGGGATGACAATATATATCTGCAGCTATTGAGGCCTTTAGTGCTAATGCTCAAATTTTATATGGTACAGGAACCTGGATAAATGGTGTCTCTGACTCCATTGATTATCTACTCTTACTATGCTTCTGACGAATTGCTGGGGTACCCTGCTGTGTCACAGGAACTACATTAAGAATGGGGTTCGCTCAATGCTTGCAGGAATGTAGGGCTTGGCTTTGCACCTTTAGATTGAAACTGAAGTCCCTTTTTCAAGCATCTGCTGGAGCAGGGGTGGGCAATTGTTTTGGCTCGGGGGCCACTTTGTGGGAGCGGAGGTTAGCGGAGGGCCGCCCCTTTTAAAATGATTGCATTCATTAGTTAACTTTGCATTTCAGAAAAGGTATAAATTGTATCATAAAAATCAATAAATATAAATTAAATAAAATAGTGGTAATTTTATTCAATTTATTTATTGTGCTAATTTCATATTGTCTATAGCTGCAAGCACATTTAATTTTAGAATCAGTTTAATGAGACAAATGTATCCTATCACACTTTTCTACAATTTTTTTGAAATCAGGAGTGAGATTGCTTGTTGAGATACTCATCACAGCCTGCAACATAATGTCTGTCAAAGAGCATCTATATTTACTCTTGTTGATCTTCATGCAAGAAAAACTTTGCTCACAAATATATGTAGACCCAAATATAGAGAACATTTTCCCAGCAAATTTCTTCATACATGGAAATTTTTTCAGCAGACAAAGATTTGTAAGTCAACTAATGTCACAGCATTAAACATTTTTCACAGTGTGATCTGACTGCATGTCAGTAAGTTCAAGCTGCAGCTCCTCAGGTGCTGCATCAATATCAGCAGTGATGGGATAAGAGAGCAAATTGAATTTAGGCTCAATTTTCTTGAAGTCCTGAAATCTTCTTGGCGGGCCACAAAAAACTCTGTGGCGGGCCGCATGTGGCCCCCGGGCCGCCATTTGCCCACCCCTGCACTGGAGGTCTCTTACATCTTTTGAGGGAAGACACTTACAAAAGTTCATGGGCTAGGTGGGTGGATAGCAAACCCAAGTGCCTACGTCTTCCCTTTGCTATGATCCAAGATACAGGTATCCATGAAGCATTGAGAGAGATCGTAATGAAGGTGATTAAACTTGACAGAACCAGCAATGAGTTCCAAGCACATCAGATATGCTGCTCCACCTTAGCTCTCAGAATCTCTCCTCCTGCAACTCTCCCTCCATATTTAAAATATCTTACCGCTCCCAGCAATGCTCGGCAGGCCGAATGCTTTGCCCACAGCTGAACTGAGGGAGTGACTTGCAAACATCCCATTCTCTGATCCCCTTTGTCCTTGTGCCTCTGGCATGATTGAAACCACTGATTAAGTTTTGTTATCCTGCAATCAATAGTCTTCATTATAAGAACTTTGCCCATTCTGAACAAATATAATCTTGCCATTGAACCCCAGGAAGTTTCTTTTCTGTTGGCTGATGCTAACCCTGAGGTGATGCGGGCTGTGGCCAATTTTTGTCTTTTATTTATTTATTTATTTATTTTTATTTTATTTTATTTATTTATTTAATGATATCTGTAAGAAGCTCCTACGCTACACATTTATGTGACAACTTGGAGGGTTTTATATCTTTCAGTTCTATTTTATTAGTGATATAATGCTCTTTATTTATTATTTGTAAATGTTTCTGGGTGTGATCCACGTTTTAAAAGTACTGTATTGTTCAGTTCAGGATCACAGGTTTATGCAGCTTATTGTTAATGAAAGAAAAGACTGGGAAATACCTGGAGATTTTGGGGTTGGAGTCTAGGGAGGGCAGGGTTTGGGGAAGGGAGGGATCTCAGCAGGGTAAAATGCCGCACAGTCTACCCTCCAAAGCCATTGTCTTCAGGAAAACTGATCTTGGTCGTTTGGAAACTATAATAGCAGGAAATCTCCAGGTGCTACCTGGAGGTTAGCAAACCTAGGCAATATCCATCCCTAGTGTCTGCCTCTATAGTGCCCAGTCAGCTGCTGTGCTGTGTGACTTGGCCCTGGGCTGTCCTTGTCTGCTGTCGATGCATGCCTTGGCCTGAATTCTCAGCTACCTGGCTCTGCAGTAACTAGGCAGCTGCATATCTGCCTGGCAAAGCAACAAAGACAAGATGTAAACCTTTAAAAATGCATCTCACCCCAGACTCCCATTGGCCAGCATGCATGCAGCTCTGGTAGTGGCTGGTGGTGCATCCTATTGGTGTGCCCCCACCAGGAGAAGTGAGCAATTGGAATAGCTGGAGATGTTGCCATTAGAATGGACATTACTATTGCCTGGTGGTGGGCCTCTAATGGTGGTGGGCCCTGGGTAATTTACCCCCTGTTGCCCATGGAATAAAACAGCTCCATTTCTGGCCAATACATATAGTTTGATTTTTGTAGAATGCAGTGGGTTTTCAGTTCTACATGACCTGTGTTTTGACACTAGCATCAGCTAAACTGGAAAACCCCACCAATGGTTCTTAAAGTTTATCTGAGACCTAATGAATATGTTCCTTTTTCATGGGGTAAAACTACCAGAAGGTGATTATGTCGATTTTGTATAGTGACTATGTAGTCTGAATGCACCCTCCTGCATCAGAGGCTGATATTTAACTAACACCCTTCCTAATCTATATCTATCAGCTCAAATATCATAAGCTGCAATGTACCACCTGGCCTAAGATGACACAAAATGGGTGCCAGCCAGGGACAAGTCTGGACATATAGTTTAGAAGTGCGGGAAAGAGCAGCTGGCTAGCTAATGACCCCCACCCTAAAGAGATGCATAATTTAGGACCGCCTTACTTCCCCTTGCCCATTTACCCTAATTAAGCAACACTTAACACTATTCACAAAACCTGGTAGCTTTTCCCATCCAGTACTTAAAGGGTCATCAAGCACCATTAGCACCTATAGTCCACCTCAGGTAAACTCATCAAGCTTCTCCCAAATCATTGTTCACCTCCAAAAAAACCCACATCAAGTTATTGTTTTGGGGCAAACACAGCAGACTGCTCCAGAGAGCATTTTCCACTATAACTGTAGCACTCTGCTACAGTGTGTGTGGGTGTTCTTGATGTCCTACCTCACACCCCAAATCCTTTTGGGTCCTCTCTTCTGCCCCATGAAACACTGACCACTTTGCTTCTGCCTTGCTCTTCGAGACTGGTAACTACAGCCTTCTCTGAAATTGCTCTCTCCCCTCTCCTCCCTGATTTCCTCTTAGTTAACGTGTGTGTTTTGTGTGTGTTTTCCGTGTCGTTGTGCGTATTTTGCCCTTTTATTCCTATCTCAATAAAACCCTTTTCCAGTTGAACACCTGACTGGTTTATTTTGAGAGTTCTCTAAGGGAAAGACCCCCATGTACATAGGTGGAGAATCTGTTACCCCCTCTTGCTTTGTCTCCTTTAAAGCTGAGTTCCCCCAGTTAAGTAGGAGACTGCCTCTTTGGGTAAGACTCTAAATATCAGTTTCAAGTAGCATCTAAATTCAGTACCAAATAAAATGTGGGGGCTGTAAAAGTTCTGAATCTAGATGATTACCCACCAACATATTTTGATTCAGACCAGATGGCACAAAAACTTCCTTGTTGGGTACTTGTAATTATATCCTTTGGAACACACCTCCAAGAAGTCTAAAATAGTGTTATGAACTGTGAGCTTAAACTCTCTCATTCAAATCTCAGTTCAGCCTTAAACCCACTCAGGAGGATAACTCTAAACATAAACATATGGGGGTACCAGAATTCTCTTACCTTACAGAGAAAATGTAAGGATTTCTGAAAGAATGTGTTTTCCCCCTAAGTGCTAGATAAATACCGGATAACATAACAATAATAATTATTATTATTCCAACAACGCTTGTCCGTATTCATCACACTTCCACACTTCTTTATCTGCATAGAACAGTTTGATAACTGATGTTTTTTCTGAATTTAACTTGGAGTTACATTTCATATTTATCCCCTGAAAATATACTTTTAGGGTGCAAAGGAGAAGCCATTGAGTCTCTGACCTACAAATATCTCCTGACTGGAAGGAGACAAGTCTAGCACAGTGACCAAGGTAGAAGAGCAACTGGAAACATCCTCAGAGAACACATAAAGAAGCTGATTAGAAACAGGCAAGGCCAGAACAGTTATTCATGCAGAGATATGGGAGGCAGCCTCTGTGTGGATAGGTACTTTGGGCTCATACAGCAGGTCTCTTAAGACACACACTAGTATCCACTAGAAGGAACACTGCTGAGAATTAGTTTAGACACATACTGTTGTAGACTGAAACAGCCTGGAGGCAATCTATTCTAATTAAGGAGTTATATCTTATACTACTTAACCACCCGTTATCTCATGACTTCCCAGCTGAAGTGTGTGCTGCAAGAAAAGAAAAGAACAAGGAAGAAAAGTTGCAGCATGCTTGAGATGCCTGCAGGGCAAGGAGTAAGATGACCACATCCCTGGACACTGCTAGCACCTCGTAGCAAAGTCAACGGAACGAGAAGTTCTGCAAAGCAACTATCTGAAAATACTGAACAAACTGAACTAGGTATCAGAATCCAGTTAAAATCCAGAGCTTGACTCCCACAAGGTTTTCATCACCTTTCTGCTCCTTACAGTCTTAGTGGTACTTCTATCTATTTGGGGCATGATCCACTCGAAGCAGGAGCTTAATGTCTAAGCCTGTGACCCCCCAACATGGTGGTGGCCTCCACTGTATTTCCTGGTATCCGGCTGCTTCATCCCAAAAGCACCTCTTCTCCAAAGCAAACAGTACTGAGTCCCTGGGATCTTTCACATTCTTCCCACTTGCACTGGCTCTGTCTAATGTTACTTGGATAATATTGGGGTATTTTGTATAAGCACAGTTCCTGGCAGTTCTAAAAGCCAATTAATTAACATTTGGTACAGTAGTACACCTACGCCCAAACAGCATGGGGTGTAAGAGTTAGTGTGGCAGAATGGCAAGGGTGTCAGACTAGAATTTCATGCTCAAATTCCACGAAGCTCACCAAGGGTGACCTTGGGCTTGTCACACATTCTCAGCCTAACCTACCTCACAGGGTTGTTGTGGGGAAAAAGAATTATACAGGATAAATACTATACAGGATAAATATAAGCAATAGAGTTCTGTGGGATGACACCATTTCTTCCAGCATCCTGCATCCCACACTGGCCTGCCAGATGCCTCCGGGGAACCCACAAGCAAGGCAACAAGAAAACTGGTCTTCTCCACTACTGCCACCCAGCAAGTGGTATTCAGTGGCATGCTACCTCTGAACCCAGAGGTTTCATTTCGCTACTGTGGCTAATAGCCATCAATAGATTTATCCACCATGAATTTGTATGATACCCTTTTAAAGCCATCGAAGGTGAGGCTCACCATGTGACAGCATGTGACCTAAACTGTGGATGCTGTGAAGAAACACTTTGCCTGTCTCCAATCTACTGCTGATCGATTTCATCGTGACCTTGGTGTACCAGGAGGGAGACCTGTTTTCCCTACGCTATAAATAATTTTATAAACACTTTCAGCTGGATTGGATCACTCCCCTATGCATGTGAGGGCATGCCTGCCACACACCTCTAAACATCTGCTCTGGGGCTAAATGGCTCAACTTGGCATTACATACTTGTACATCACATGGTCAATTCCTGGATTTTATTACAAAATCACCTGTATGAATATTTGCTCATTAAAACCCTGGGAGGATGTTCAGAGGTAAAGCCAGTGCATCCTCATTCCCACCATGCACAGAAGAGCCATCAGAGAAATCTGTCTCCCAGTTGTCATTTTTCTTAACTAAAAAGCCCTAATTTGCTTTGGACTTTCTTAGTAGGGAAAATTCTCTGACTCTTGATCACTTTAGAGAGCCAGCGTGGCACTGGAGTTAGAACAGAGTCTGGGAGACCCAGGTTCGAATCCCCACTCTGCCATGGAAGCTTGCTAGGCCAGCCATGCACTCTCAGCCCAACCTACCTCACACAGCTATTGTGAAGATAAAATGGAGAAAGGGAGAATGCTGAAAGCCACTTTGGGTCCTCATTGGAGAGAAAAGTGGGATATAAATCAAGTAAATAAATTTTACCTCTGTTGGATTTGTGGAGAAAACAGCCAAGAGTTTAGGGGAAAAGTGCCTTGCTGTCCTCCATAAAGGGGATATTTCTTTCCTCAGAAATAATCATGCAGTGCAGGAATGCCCAGAGTTAAGACAAGACACTTGCTTCAGGTAGTCAGATGACCTGCACCTTTGTGATAAAAATCTTTGACACTGGCCCTTGAAGCTTTACAGCTTTCTGTGCAGAAGTCTGCTTGCTGCAATGAAAGGTTGTCTCACAGCAGCAAAGCTGTCAGGGTTCACTGAGTCCAAGTTCCAGTGCAACAGAAAAGAATAACCACAGTTGCGTCAGACAGGTTGGGTGCTGGAATGAAGGATTAACAACACCCAGGAAGTAAATTAGCTTCAACTGCACCCAGAAAGGAAACAGAGCAAACAGCAACAAGTGTGGCATTTGTTACAGCAATTCTGGCAACAACTCTGCAGCAAAGGATGGGGTTCAGATCTAGATTTTGGATGCAGCTGTAGTTTTCTCCACTTGCCTAAAGAAAATCTATTCAGAGCAGTACACTCAAGGAACACATCAAGAGCAAACTGCAGGAGAAGAGGTGATGGAGCAGGAAGGATCCTTTTCCACACTAGAGATCTATGTGGGGGGGTGAGAAGGGGTAGTGTCTTCAATTCATCCCACTTATGTTGACCCTAGGAATTAATGCCTGTATTTCCATAGAATAACCTTAGTGGCATCAGACTCCTGCTAGAGATATGTACTTTCTATGATTAACCCTTGAAGCCACTAGCAACTAGTATCAAATTCTTACAACATCATAGTTCCCCTATAAAAATATGAACACTTCCAGAATTTAACATTCATTGGAACAAAAATGTTCTGTTGTACACATCATCTGGATGTGTGTGTAGCTAAAATAAATATGCAGGAGAACATCAGAGTCTGATCTTCCTATTTCTTTTGATACTTGTATTTCTTTCTTTAGATAATCATGACTTGTATTCATTTCAGCTGTCAGAAAATAGCTTCCAGGAGCCAGAATTGTCTTTCCCAACATTACAAAAATGAAACTCAGCTTCCTTTGATAACCTTCCATGGGGGGGGGGGGGGAATTAAATCAGTTTTTTTAATGTATTTCTTCAGGTAGTTAAAAAAAGTTAAATTATCTTTCACTCAGGCCCAGACAAATTACGGTATTTGCATTTTTGAGGGAGAAGTTTGTCCTGCAGGGATTTTTTTAGTCAGCCACTTACATGGACTCGACAGTGATGCTCACCGCTTAGAAGCTGTGCAGTAAACATTTCCTTAAAATGAGTATCACATTCTTAAAAGTCTTCTTTTAAGACCTGTCTAAATGGCACCTTTAACTAATTGTGTGCTGTCAAGCTGCAACTGACTCAAGGCTACTCCAGGACCATGGTGCTTTCAAGGCAAGAGATCAGCAGAGGTGGCTTGGTGTCCCATTGTTTCCTCAGCATAGTAGCTCTGGCCTTCCTTTGTGGTCTCCCATCCAAGTACTGACTGACTTGTTAGCAAGGAAAGCCATGGTGAAATTCAGAGTTTTTCTACAAGACCAGGATTTTCTTCCTGATCTTTTAAAATGGACTGAGATTGATCCTTTTGTGTCTTCTTAGACAGAGACCGTAGATGAAAGACCTTTAAGCTTGTGGATTCCCTACCCAAGTTTTCCTTCAGATCTCCCTCTAGATCAGCAGTTCTCAACCTTGGGGTCGGGACCCCGTTTGAGGTCGAACAACCATTTCACTGGGGTTGCTGGCTGGCATCCGAGCCCCTCCCCTTCCCACCCCTCCCTCACCAAAAGCCCTGCTCCGCTCAAGTCCGCCGTAGCTTTCCTATAGAGTGGGGGGGGGGGGGTTCAGAGTCCTCTGTCTAAAAGTTTTGCTCCTCCAGGTTGCACAACTTCTGCATCTTCTGGTAAGCTTTTGTGTTGTAAATGTAGAAATCCTTGGGGAACAGGGTGAGATCCCTCCTCCGGTGGCCTCCCCCCCTCTTTTTGGCCTCCCCCCCTCTTTTATTTTGAAAGTAGAAAGTAGAAAGAAAGGTGGAGTGTGTGTGTGTGTGTGTGTGTATGGACAGAGAGAGAAAGAGAGAGGAGTAGAAAAAACTGTGGATTAAAAACAATATATATCTTTAATCAGGCTTCTTACTATTTTCAGTGTCCAAAAAGTTGAAGCAAAAATGTGGCTTCCATTTCCCCCTCCTGCTCCAACAGCAAAGTTTGATTCCAACCCAGCTCTTCTCTCCTCTCCACTCCCCTACCCCCAGTGAATTTTTGAATTTCTCCAGCTTTTTCGTTCTTTGTTACTTCTTAGCTTTTATTTTTAAAAAGAAAGAAATCAATTTTTTTTTCTGTTTCTGACTGCTCATGCCAGAAAGAGATGTACTAAAAGGAAGGACAGGATTGCCCATTGGAAACAATGGGAAACACTTGAAGGCCCATTGGAAATAATGGGAGCCAGGAATGCCAATTGATTTGCATGGGCTCCACTGAAATACATTACAGTACAAGTAGAGTTGCAAAGAAAATGTGGAATGGATTTTCCATTAGGGTCTCTGGGCCCATATAGACTACTCTGGGACTGGAATGACAGGCCCAGCTTGGAATAATAGCCCCAGGGGGTAGCAGAAGCCTTCTGGGACTGGAATGACAGGCCTCAGAGTGGAATGACAGGGCCTGGGGTTAGCAGGAGAGTTCTGGAACTGGAATGAGAGACCACGGAGTGGAATGACAGTCACTGGGGGTAGCAGGAGTATTCTGGGAATGGAATGACAGGCCCCAGAGTGGAATGACAGCCACTGGGGGTAGCAGAAGAGTTCTGTGACTAGAACGAGAGACCACGGAGTGGAATGACAGCCCCTGCTGGTAGCAGGAGTGTTCTGTGACTAGAATGAGAGATCATGAGAGTGGAATGACAGCCCCTGGGGGCAGCAGGAGTATTCTGGGAATGGAATGACAGGCCCTAGAGTGGAATGACAGCCACTGGGGGTAGCAGGAGTGTTCTGTGACTAGAATGAGAGACCATGAGAGTGGAATGACAGCCACTGGGGGTAGCAGGAGAGCCCCGGAAATGCGGCAAAAGCCGCCCCCCCACCTTCCTTCCCCCCCTCTCCCCCCTTTCTCTCTGTCTCTCTCTCTTCTCCCTTTCTCTCTCTCCCTCTCCCCCCTACCTGCAACAGCCTCTCCCCCCCACCTACCTTCATTTTCTCATGGCATCTTCTGTTGAAGAAAAGTAAGTCTGAAGCCTGAGTATTTGTTGTGTATTGTTGGGAATAGCTTGCAAATATATGTGTGTCTAAAGTCTGTATTAAAGTTGTTTGGTGCTAACTGCCGTGCAAGAGAAAACATCTGAAAAAGTAGCTTCATTGTTGTGTGTGTTGGCAGAATTTTATGGTTCGGGGTTACCACAACACGAGGAACTGTATTAAAGGGTCACGGCATTAGAAAGGTTGAGAACCACTGCTCTAGATGAATAAGATACTCACTAACCTAGTATGAAGGGACCATCTGGAGTTACGTGGCAATGCCAAAAGGAAATGTGCACCCTCTTTCTGGGGACTGAGCCCCCCATCTTTTCCAGTGCTTCCAGATTATTTTACATTCTTAACTATTCCAACCTTTCAAAGACTCTTCTTCTTGGCCAGACATAATTCCTTACCTCTTATTAAATTATCTGGCAGATTCTCAGATAGACCGATAGAACAGAGAGTCTGCCCCATGAGAATGTGAAGACGGAAACACTTTCCCATTTTTTATTTAGTTGTGAGTTATATTCTTCCATAAGATCTTTTATTTCTCCATTGACTCCAGACTTTCCAGTATGATCACATGATTACCATTTATTATATTTGCTATCTGGCAAAGATAAGGCTGTTACCCTGCTTGTAGCTCATTATTTCACTACTGTCTTGAAGATTCATCCAGAGGTATAATTAAATCATGCCTAAATGCTTATTTGCATATGGGCACTCTTTTTTAACTGGAACTGGATCTGTGGCCAGCCTGCTTAGCTTCCAAGCTCTAATAAGACTGGGCTAGGCTGTGCTATCAGGCTGCTAGTGCATCTTTACTATCAATTCATTGTAAATTCAATGTAACATCCCTCTGTGATGTCCATACCAGTTTGCCAACATAATCCCCAAATCGTTTCACTGGTAAATCACCTGAGAATTCAGTATAGTCAAATAGTTGGGATTGATTCATACATTTTTCTACACTGACATAGTTCCTTCTCCACCATAGTACCACTGATAGCCAGCACAACAAATTGATTCCTGGAATACAAATGAACACACTTCCTTCATGTATATTTCAGCAAAGAAGTCAGTGAAAGTCATTGACTCCAGCCAATTACCTACCATCTCGTCATCTTTGCTGATGTTTCCTGTACCATTTCTGTGCCTCGGCAACAAGTTCAAATACTAGTTTAGATTCTGGAATCCAAACTAAAAGCACAATGTAGTCCTGCAAAGCATGGCTACTTTTGCATAAAGATTCCTTGAGCTTTTCCCAGACCCTTTAAAGGTTTGACACAAATGGAAGCTTTTAGGTATCTGTCATTCCACAGAGCCATCACTGCCTGCTTACTTGTGGTGTGCTGACTCCTGGCTCACCAAACATTTTAATGCAGTTGCATACAATGCTTTAGCCTTGTCTAGTGATGACCTACTGTTTCTGGAACAGCAAGGAAGTGGAATTCTGTTTCTATGGGCTGAAGTGAGAAGAACCAATATGCATGTAGAAACAGATCCATTTTACCTTGCAAAGAGGCCCTTCTAATTCCTGCCAAAGACAGCATGAGGCAGAAAAGAGATAAAAAATTAGCTTGTACTGATAGGTACAGTCAGCGGCCTGAGGGAAAAAGGTGGAGTTTTCCAGGCACAAGGTTTCCAAGGGTAAACCCCCTTCCTTGTTTGCCTTAGGCAGGTGACTGTAAATAATGAGAGATTTAGAGTATGAATGCCTATTCCAGATCATGTGTGGGGCCTCGATATCAGTGTGTGGGTGTAGAAGGAACAGCTGTAGAGCAACCTAACTGCCAGTGGAGTTCACTGAGCCCATTTCCAAGCTGACATTTATATCCCTGTGAAAACAAGCCTAGTACACATCACTTCAGATCTTGGAGCAGGTGTGTAAGCGATACTGAATGGGAACCTTGGCCCTTTCTGCGCTCTTCTTTTAATCCATATTCACCACAGTGTCCTCCAAGCAATTCTGACTTAATCAAATTCAAGCTTCTTTTTAATCCAGGTTCTCCCCCCCCCCCCCCCAATTCTGCAGTAAAATTGAGTTCAACCTTCTTTTTATTCTGTTTTTCCCCCCATTCTGCATTTCATTACCTCCCTTCAGTGGTCAGCCTGGTTTCAGCTTGCTTTTGCCCTGGGTTTTTTGGATGCTGTTTTGCTGTGGACTTAAATTAACTCTACTACTCGAACACTGAGAAAATCTGGAGTGGCAGGCAAATGCAGAAGAAGCAGGTTGTAAAGGGGCTATTAAGTCCCCTGCTTCAGGCAAAACCAGACCCATTACTGATCTCTCCAGTGAGTGCACCTGTACGGTATAAATTGGTCACCTTCATACTTTATATTTTTAGTTATACACAAAATATCTTAGGAACATGCCTAAAATATAATGCACAAAGAGGCCCAACTGCACTCTTAGTCCAGAGTGTAAGTCTTGTTTGTAACAATTATATGAGACTGCAAAGGGCAACAATTCTCTTTGCAATGGCCTCTGTCGGTCTGGGAGACAAAAGGAACAAAAAGTCTAGGAAAAAGAATGGAGCACCCTAAGCAGAGTAACAAATTACTCCTTCCTTCAGTCTTAAGAATTCACTTTGTCTGATTTGATTTCATGCCAGGCATAGGGCTAGTTTGGGCTCCAAGATTTTGATCTGGTACAGCAAGATGTCCTGGGTATACCTGGGTACAAAGGGGCATTTGCTCACACTCAGCTGTCAGCTAAATTATTGAGGCACTTACCTACAACTATCGAATATGTGAGACTATGCTCCCCAAGTTATTACTACAGGGATCTACCAATAGAATTTGTCTTTGTTCATGGAATACATGACAGTGATGTTGCCCAGTGCAGAAGTCCCCAACATTTTATTTCATTACAGTGTAATCATCCTGAACACTATAGACACTCACCCTAGTCACAAGGCTCCCACAGCTACGGAAGCTGTGGCCATAGTCTAGATTTTTTTTACTATACAGGCATTTTGCATGGTGAAGAAGCAAGTGTGCCATCGTGCCTCCTTCCCTCCCCAGGAAATAATGTCACTGGTAATGCTGCCCAATCATATAGATGCCCAGTCTGTAACCCCCCCCCCCCCCACACACACACGACATTTTAAGAAGGTGGCAGATTTCTCTGACCAAGAGCCCAAATGATCAGATCTCCTCCTAGAACACCTGTTTGTCACTCGTGTGGCAGAGGGGCAGGGATGCTGGTTTTATATCACACCAAGGCTTTTACCAGTCTGGTGAATGAGTGAAGAAGCAGGTTGGATCTTGCCATTTGGGAAACCACCATGCAAGGGGATTAACTCCCATTCATCAAGATGTAAAATGGACACAAAGCGTGGAAAAATTCAACATGCACACCAGATTATTTTCTCCTTCACACATAAATACAAAAAGCCTCTGCATGCCAGCACATGGAGGTGATGGCCTTGTAATTATTAGTTTTCTCCTTATTCTGTATTCAGATACTTTATTCTGTATTGTCCTTATTCTGTATTCAGATACCATTAAAATACTTACAACTTTTTCACCCCCCAAGCAGGATCACAAGCAGTTTACAAGAAGCACAGCACATTTTACCCAGAATTACCCTATTGACTTCAAAGCAATACTGCCCCATCACATGAGTGTCCAGAAAAAAAAGGAGGGGGGCATCTTAACTTTACATACAAGTTACCATTGCATACAGTAATAAAAACCTGAAGTGTTATAACAATTTTTAAGGGGTATCACTTTATAATCACAATCAGCTTCCTTTCCAGTAAAAACTGTATGCACTAACCTGAATGGGAATTCCCACTGAATCCAGCAGCATGCATTAAAAGGGAGGAAAAGCCACTTTTTAAAAATCATTTGCATATTGTGATATGAACACATCATCACACCACTACATTCTGCATTAATCCAGAACAAATATCACCTGTTTGGGTACTTATAGGAAGAAACATTAACCTGGATTGAAATGAGATTCATCAGAAGGGGAGCAAGAATTTTACTGTCCTGTGAGTGGGTCAGGGGAAAGACCATGCACCCTGACCAATGTGCCCTCAGTGATCTTTGGTCTACATCCCTTTTTTTCTTCACTTTCTAAAAAACCGTTCTCCACCGTTTTCATTCATTGCCATCCCACTGCTCCGGTGGTCATTCCCGAAGTGACCATTATCATTTCCACAAGAGGAAGGGCATGAGGACGGGGGACTTTCCAGCGTCCGAATTCTGCTGAATTCCCCGGAGAGGACGCGGGGGGGGGGGGGGGAGAAGGCGACTGTCCAGCAGCCTGACCGGAATGGGGCTGGCTGGTCTGACCAAGGCGTGCCTCGCTTCTCCGGGAACTTCCTGGAAGTTTCCCAGTAGCTCACCCTTGCAGCAGGAATGGGTCCGATCCGGGGGGTGGGGACTTCTCCTTCCCCCCCCCCCCCCCCCCAAGAGAAGTGGCAGGGGCAATCCGCTGCCGAAGGGCTGAGCCTGAATAGAGAGGAGGGCAGAGGGAGCGCCGGAGGTCAAATCTGAAGAACGGAGCGGACCGGGGAGCGGGGCGCCGGACTGTCTGACGGGTGCGTGTATTGGGGGGGGGGGGGGGGGAGAGAGATAGGGCAGTGCCCTTTTGCTCACCTCTCCGGACCGATCTCCGCCGCATGCTGTTTCGGAAAAACCGGGCGATCCCCTCCACCGCCATCGCCGCCGCCGCCGCTCAGCTCCCAGCCCCTGTGTCACTCTGGCTGCTGCTGCAGCGGACCCCGGGCTCCTTCGTCCTCCCTCCACCTCCCCCCACCCCCGCCGCCGTCTGTCGCACTTTCACTTTCGGCGGTGCGGGATTCACACCTGGGAGGGTGGGGGAGAGGGGAGGGCAGGCACGCCTGCGTCCCTGTTGCTCCGCTCCGCCGGGTCAGCAGAGCGAGAGAGACCTTCACCTGGGACTGGGAGGAGTTCCGTTGCTTCCCGGCGGCGGGGAGGAAGCGAAGAAACGAGAGGGGAGCAGCAGCCCCTGCAGGAGGCCACGGAAAGAACACCTGGAGGCAGGAGGGCGGCGGAGAGAAGGGCCCGCTCTGTGGGGGGATTCGAACCCGCACGCCCAGCACCACCTACGGGCTGGGTGAGACCAATGTGTTTAACTGCCCTACCGACAGCAATGGTTTGTCCCGCCCCCCCTTTTTTAATTACATGACGCTTCCCATTTGCAGAATGGTTTTTTTAAGAATAGGAAGGTGTTCTTGTTTTGTTTTTTACTTGAGGAAAACAGGCTGTGCCACATGCAACAGTTGCGCACATTTGTCTGCTGTGTGCACTACACCCTTACTGGGAATAAAAGGCTAGAAGTTTCATGCGACATTTTCCTGGGTTTGAGAACATAAGAAGAGCCTTGCTGGATCAGACCAGTGGTCCATGTAGCAGTGCAAGTATCGTGTCTCACACAATGGCCAGTCAGTCTCTGTGGAGGTCTAACAACAGGGCATAGAGGCCAAGGCCTTCTCCTGATGTTGCCTGCTGGCCCTGGGATTCAGAGGTTTAGAATCTCTTTGGGTATGGAGGTTCCTTTTAATCACCATGGCTAGCAGGCACCCAATATTCCATGAATCTGTCTAATCCCTTTTTAATGTTTCTGAGTACTCATGACATCCCTGCAGGTTTTAAGCCATCAGATTTTTTTTCTCTGTATTTTAAGGCTTTCCCAGAGATATGAAACTTTCCAAATCAAAATCAGGAATAGTTTTGATAAGGTAAGGAGACTATACCGGAGCAAAAATCCACCTGCACCTTAAAGACTAACAACATCCCAGTGTATTAAGACCTTCTGTTTAATTTTGCTGCAACAGATTAGAATGGCTGCCATTCTGGAATGATTCCACAGCAAGCTATTAAAGGATGCCAACTTGTTAAAGAAGATGTATTCAGGATAGCATTGTTCTGCATTTTCTTTCAGAATAAGCTACTACATAGGTTGATAAATGTTTGGAAAGTTCAGGCAGTTCAAAAAGCAGCTGTTGAAGAATGGAGACCCGCTGAATGGAAGATGTCACTCTGATATTATAGGGACTACATTCCCTTCCCATTTATTTTCAAATCCAATTAGGAGCTGATTTGAATTTTAGGGCACAATAAGAAGGCCAGCATGGAAAGGGTTTATTAGGCAACTAAGCCCCACATTGGCATAATGAGCCCGCACGCGGGGAGGGCGGGATATAAATATGAAATAATAAATAAATAAATAAATAAATAAATAATTCAAGGATTCCTTGATGCATTTACTTACGTACTTACTTAACTTCATTAATAGTCTATTCTTCTCACTTGAGACCCAAGGCAGATTACACAATTTAAAAACAATGCAATCAGAGCAGTACAATGCATACAATCAACAATGCAATAAAACAGGATTACAAAATCAGAGAGTAGCACATGAAAAACAGTATAATACTTAACTATAAGGCAGAATCTTTCTCATCATATTCATAACTGTATGTGGGGGAGTGCCAGCACAATGTCTCAGTGATGCTATGCTCTGTAAACCCAGTACCAGTGTGGCTGCACAAGGAATGGATGGTGCCAGAGGCATCCAGAAAGAAGAGGGGGACAAAGTAGGCATCCTAAGCCACTTCAGCCCAGACTGCAGCACCAGCTTGGGGTGCCCCAATGAGGCCCTAGCCTGCCATTATGCAAGAGGAGGTAAGAAGCCTGGCTGGCAGCTCACATTGCTTCCTGGGCCCATGCTCAGTCCAAGGTGTGACTTCAGGGGACTCTCCTGCCACTGGGTTCAGCTTGTTCCCAGTGGAAGGGGCACCTAGAAGTGGGTTACACCCATTGCTACCTCCTTGGAAGTGTACTGCTGCTCACTGGATCTAAGGCAAGCAACAGAGGTTCTCAGAGTGCTTCTGGGGCTTACTTTGCTCCCACCCAGTGGCAAAGGATGGGAAGAGACTGGTGTGTGTGTGTATCACGACAATCATCCCTCCAGGAGTAGCACTGCTGCTGACCAGGGGCTGCTCTCTTTAGGCAGCAAAAGAGCTTTAGCCAGGTCTTCCTTAGAGCAACTTTCGCATGCCATTCTATAATTGGTGGGTTTAAGTGGTGTTGCTGTGGGTTCGAGTGTTCCTTGCAGTTGTTGTTTTTCCTCCCGAGAGAGTACAGCATATGGAATAGCTATGCCAGCCCCAATGCATCAGCATCTAGAGTTTAGGGTTGTGCTGCAAATATCCTAAACCAGGGGTGGGCAAATTGCGGCCCGGGGGCCACATGCGGCCCGCCACAGTTTTTTGCAGCCCGCCAAGACAGTCGGCCACGTGGTTTCATTCAGGCCTCCGTCTGAGAAGGTCAGGAAGGCTCCCGCTCTCTCCTGGTTTACCACTATTTTACCACTAAACTACCACTATTTTATTTAAATTGTATTTATTGATTTTTATGGTACAATTTATACCTTTTCTGAAATGCAAAGTTAACTAATGAATGCAATTATTTTAAAAGGTGCTGCCCTCCGCTAACCTCCGCTCCCACAAAGTGGCCCCCGAGCCAAAACAATTGCCCACCCCTGTCCTAAACCATTGGGTTTGTGTTTTTTTTGACAGTGGGAGATCTGATTAAAAGCTCCCTACTGTATGCATCTTCCCACCGAGTCAGGTTGTCATCTGGAGCCTGATATCCCCCCTTTTGGGTGGAGACACCCAGGCTCTGGAGTTCTATCCCACAGGAGGCCAGTTTGGCTCCCTTATTACTAATTATTTTAATTTCATAATAGTACATGACGCTTCCCATTTGCAGAATGGTTTTTTTAAGAATAGGAAGGTGTTCTTGTTTTGTTTTTTACTTAAGTAAATGCAAATGTTGCTTTAAACAATGGGCATGTGGAGTTACTCTGAGTATAATAAAAAATAAAAAATAAAAATGAGTGGCTTTATCTACAAAGTGTAAAGCAATAATTAATGATGACCCTCCAACAAAAGAACAGGCAATTAACAATTGGTTCATGAATGTCAATAGCCAGTCATGGGAAAGAACAGGAAATAATGACTTAAATTGGATGCAGAAAGAAAGGAGAAAATGTAAAGAACGGTAGTTACAAGCAGGGGGCCCACTAGAGTTGCCAGGTCCCCCCACCTCCTGGCCCCCAGCAGGGGATGGGAGTTAGGGTTGCCAGATCCAGGTTGGGAAGCTCCTGGAGATTTGGGGATGGAGCCTGGGCAGGGCAGGGACCTCAGTGGAGTACAACGCCACAGAGTCCACCCCCCAAAGCATCCATTTTCTCCAGAGGAATGGATCTCTGCAATCTGGAGACAAGCCAGAATTTTGGGTTATCCCCGGTCCCACCTCAAGGCTAGATCCCTAGGGCCCACAAAGATTTGTGGGAGGGAGCATCTAATTTCCTCCTCCCCTACTGTTTCTTCTCTCCCTTCTGTGAAAGACCCCATATTCTCTCCTCTTTTCCTGCTTCCCTCTCTCCTTTTTCCCCACAGTCAGTGTACCTTTATCTCCCAACCCCCCCAACTTCAGTTTTCCCTTTTTCTGTACCACTGGCAGCCTCTCCCTGGAATAAGTCCGGCCCAGTTTTACAGTGCTGGCTGCCAGGCCAAGCTGTTGCATAAAGACCTAGAAGGGGCACCTACGTTTACCCTGTATCCCCCTTCCCACACTATTTATACTTTTCTTCCTCCTGGCAGCCCCCATATCTTCACCTTATCCTGCTTTCCTTTCTCTTTCCCACACACCAACCAACCTACTTTATATCTGCCCTTCATCTTCAGCTATATTTATTTATTATATTTGTACTCCACCTTTATCCACATTGTGGATACCCAAAGCAACTTACAAAATTCCCTTCCATTCTATCTTCACAATAACCCTATGATACAGGTCAGGCTGAGAGTGTGTGACTCACTGACTTAAGGTCACCCAGCAAGTTTCCTTGGTAGAGTGGGGAATCAGACCTGAGCATCCCAGAGCCTAGTCCCCCACACTAACCACTACATCACATTGACTACATCACACTGACTTTCATGTGTTGGCTGAGGTTGAACAATAGCAAGGCTGGGTGAGAAATGGAGTGGGCATGGTATCAGTTTGCTGACCTGGCCCCATGCATCTTCTCTCAAAGGCCAAAACAGCCCCTTCCCCTTGCCTTTTGCTGACACAATACAAGAAGAATGATCTGGCAATATCATTATGGTTTCTTAGCAATGACCACAGAGGATCTTTGTTTCTTAAAGTCACAGATGCTGCTTCTATTATTTTAAGGGGTTTTAACACCTCAGGATTTTGTTGTTGTTTTTAGATTTTAGATGTTTCTGCAAACTGGGGCCTTTTCTCAGGTTTGTAGAAAGATCTGTTTTCTCCAATCTCTGGCTTGAAGTAGTCTTGGAGTTTGTGACACTGAGAATTAGATATACTGATGATGAGAAAACTCACTAGTGTTTTGACTTCTGAACTTGACAATCTCTTAGTTTATGTTTTTAAAACTGCCACAAACCAGACCTGGAAAAAGATGTGAGGACAAAAGGGGAAAACTGGAATGCAGCAGGTTACCAATGATATCATCTAGATTCTCTCTTGAAACTGAGAGAATGAATTGCAGCAATTCACTACTGAGTATGGAAGCCTCTTATGTGAAAATACTCCAAATTTCCTTCAAGTTGAACATTGTAAAAGAATAGACCAATGTTTCTTACTCTGCTACTGTGGGAAAAGGGTCCCCTTTGTGTAGGCCATGCAGCTGAGTAAAATTCAAAGTACTAAAAGAGCTGAAGTTTACACTTTGAAGAGCTGTCCTGAAAGCCCTTTTTGGGGTGATAACAGCCACCCACAGTGTGAAAGAAGAATGGTCCTCTCATAGGACATGCCTTGTGTCCCACCGGGCTGGCAGCCAAAGCAGCCAAATGTTCAACAAAATCACTTTCTCTACTGATACACACAGGAAGGGAGATATTTCTCTAGAGCTAATAGACAGTAAGTATTTTCTGCAAACTGTACTCTCCTAGGGAAATTCCTTGCTTTCTTGATACAACAAGATCAGACATTATCAGTGCAAACCTAAGAATACTCTCCTGAGAGTAAGCCCCGTTGACCAGATTTTCTTATTTGTTTACATTCTCACTGAGACTCAAGGTGGATTTCATAGTGTAAGTGAAATATGATCAACAGGATAGCACATCCAATGAACAAGGCAATAGGGTTTGAATTGCAGAAATCTAAAAACAAGCAGAAATCTGAAACAGCTGAACAAAGCATAAGCATTTACACACAGAAGAGAGGCAGACCTGCAGATGTGATGGGCCAAGGCCGTGAATGGCTTTGTACCTTGAACTGAGCCCGACACCTGAAGGACAGCCAATGGAGTGACCGCAGACTGGGAGTAATATGCGAGCTCTACCTGTGTGCAGTCAATTCAGAGCCAAATTCTGGTGACCATGTAGGGTTTTCAAGACAAGAGACTGTATTACCCATGGTTCAGATTGGTTCCAACAAGCAATTGGAACAAAGGATACAGCTATTATTCAGCACACAAAAATAAACAATAATACTTTCCCACCCACCCTGTAACCTATATTGGATGGGAAGTCTCCTCCAGACGTTAGGCAGTCCACAAAGACACTGAGTTAGAGCCAAGAAACCTCTTCTGTAGCTTGCTGCCTTTTCTACTTCTTTCTCTCAGAGACCTCACTCACTCCTATATTGTAGTCCTACCACCAGGTGCTCTTTATCTGGGTGGAATTTAACCCCCTGCTGCCCTAAGATTGCTATTTACATAGAGAAGGGCTGTGTGGCTCGCCACCTGTCTCCTCGTCTTCCGCAGTTTTCCACTACAGAGACTAACAGTGAGTTGCCATTGCCTTTTTCTGTGTGGCAATGCTGGAATTCTGTGGTGGTCTCCCAACCAATACCAGTTGGGGCCAGCCCTGCTTAGTCTTCAAGATCCGATGAAGTCAGGCTAGCCTGAGCCATCTAGATCAATGTTCCACCTAGCTTCTGATAAGTCAGGCTAGCCTGAGCCATCTAGATCAATGTTCCACCTAGCTTCTGATAATAACTGAGCTGTGGACCCAAGGTGGCTTACATAACTGTCCTCCATTTTGTCATCACAACAGCAACCCTCTGAGGTAGGTTAGGCAGAGTGTGTGTGACTGGCCCAAGGTCACCCAACAAATTTCATGGGTGGGGTGGGGATTTGAACATGTTTGAACCAGAGTGGGGATTTGAACCTGGTTGTCCCAGATCCTAGTCTGACACTCTAACCACTACACCAGACTGGCTCTCTAAATGCAAATTGCTCTCCCAGCTAAAGATATTGAGATGGCGAGCTCACACCTTAGCTGGAATTTGACACTTAGAATGTGAGAGAGACTTGGGATGTCAGAGGGGGACTCGACTGTATGTTCCTGGAGACCTCAGAAAGGCTGGGGAGGGAGTGCTGGGGAGGGAGAAGTAATAAATTCCCTGAACACACAGGTATCAGGGTCAGTGTTGTGGGTCCATTCTGGTTTATTTCATCTGGAGGAAGGAGCTGTGTGACAGACCATAAATGGTTAATACTGTAACCTGGTCTGAAAACCCTGAGTGATGGGATTCAAATGGAGTTCTTTAGCTGACAGAGTCAGTTAGGAATGGCAGTTGAGAGTTGGCAGTTAAGAATTGACAGTTGACTGGGTGGGAAAGCTAAGGGAATAAGGGGATCAAGCCTGAGGGAAATTGCTCCTAGAAAGGGGGGGGGGGGTGATCCCTATCTACTCTAAAGGAAATAGCTCCTAAAAGAAGGGGGTAATCCTTAGCCTGTGGATAAGAAAGGAAATTGTTTGAATTTTCCTGCCTTCACCAACTTAAGTGGTAAGATAAAGAAACTTATGCTAGTGTATTTAAGCAGAGACTGCCAAGCAATATCCTCAAGTTTTAAAGACCCATCACTGTTCCCTGGAAGGACAGATACTGAAGCTGAAGCTCAAATACTTTGGCCACCAAATGAGAAGGGAGCAGTCACTGGAGAAGACCCTGATGATGGGAAAGATTGAAGGAGAAGGGGATGGTAAAAGATGAGATGATTAGACAGTGTTATCGATGCAATGGACATGAGGTTGGGCAAACTCCGGAAGACGGTGGAAGACAGGAGGGCCAGGCATGATGTGGTCCATGGGGTCGTGAAGAGTTGGACTCGACTGTGTGACTAAACAACAACTGAATAACGGAATCAGTAACTTGTTTGTGACAAATTATCTGGTGTTTATTTTTATTCAAAGTTACCTCATTCCTGTTGTCTGTTCACCTCATAAGTCCTACACCTGATTCCAACCTGGCCATTTCCCCATAAAGTCAAAATAAAACAGTTGTTATTTTTGAACTACCACCAGCGTCTTGTGAGCCATTATCAACCCAGGACAAAAAGAAAGATTTTAGTCTCTCCCCTCAGTTCCATAGGCTGGGTTAGCATCTAATATTATACACTCAAATGACTTGGTGGGACAGCCAGAGAAAAACAAAGAAGAAAAGGGGCTGCTCAGCCAAAAAAGAAGATAAAGGGAAAATCCTGTGAGGGAGGGTGAAATTGTCATAAGCTATTACACCTGAACTCCATCAAGATGGCTGTTGTAGCCATCTGGAGCCAACAAAGGGCCAGCAATCTGGACAAAGACTTCAAGGCAATGAGAAGCTTTTGAAACACTGTAACGTCTAAGTTTAAAAGCCCGCCTTAGAATAAGACCAGCTGGGCATATGTAGGGCTGAGAGACAGAGAACTGTGTGTTCTTTTTCGACATGGGAAGGGATGTTGTTGATTACTTGATTAATATTTCCTTGGGAGTGTGAAAATGCTATATCCCTGTAATAACCAGTCATTGGGTATTTATTATTTATTTTATTTTACAAAGTTTATACCCTGCCTTTCTGCCCTCATAATGGTCACCAAGGCAGATAGCAGGAGACATGGGCACTAGGTGGTACCTTTAAATCACTATGCAGAAGGAAAGCTGGAATGCTGGCCCTTTTGGTGGGAATTTCAGAAACTGAAGAGAGTACCAGAGTACCAGAGGCCACACAAAAGGAAAGGCTGTGGACGGGATTGTGTGCAAACCAAATATTAATATATACAGTATGAAAGGTACAACAAGAGTTGCAAAATACAGTGCAAAATACAGTAAAGTATGACCGTTCAAATATAATTTTTTTCAATGCATAATACAGTGAATTATAATAAAAGGAAAAGTATATCAACTGACGGTCTGCCAGCTACCTAAAACTCCATTTCGATATCTTCTTCAGAATCTTCTATTACAGTCCTTTTGCAGAATGGCCTTGAACAGTTGTAGTAAATTGTCTATAAAAGACAAGAGTCAAATCATCTTCAAGTATGATATAACATCTAAGTGGACTTATTAACAACCAAAAAAATTTACACATACTAGGCACAGTGGCAACAGCTTTTTGCATATACTGATGCTGAAAAAGCAAAATCCTATTATTTGGAGTGACTATGAGCAACTGAAGAAGAAATGTATGAAATATGGCCTTCACACCGCTTATTGAATATTGCCGTAATGATTACATTCCTAGAGGCTTGCACATTAAGAAACCATGTGACATGTGTGGCCTCTGGTACTCTGTTCTTTCTTTGGTTTCTCACAGGGATCTCCCCCCACTTTTGCTCTTTCTAATTTCCAGAACTGACCAGCTGGTGGCAGTATACCAAAGGAGATGTGTGGAAAAACCTCTTCCAAGAGTTGGGCATTCTCTAGAGAGCAAGCATATCACTTGGAGTAACTGCTAAGAGCCTACGTGCCTTGGAGGGTCTAAACAGAACAGGGCTCATAGGTCAATGCAGTGGGTATACCTAGGCGTGAACTGAGAAAGGTGCATACCTAGGCTAGGACACTGAAAGAAGCTAAGTGAAGTGAAAGTGGACCCACTGGAAGCTTCTGTTTTTACTGAAACATGGTATACACGTGTTAATGGATAAATAAATATGCAATATTGGACATGTGGGCCCAGTGAAACCAAAGTTAAGCCATTTAAAGTCTCACTGATGTCAACTGGAGAGTCATTCACGGTTTTAATGAGACATCATTTTGGCAGAATGGGTGACAATACACCTTGCTGGCAAGAATGATGCTGCTGCTGCACAAGAATATTCAGAGGGTCTTGTTCCTTCAAGTACGTGGGCCCCAGGTCATGAAGGGCTTTAAAAGTGAGCACCTGGGATTGACGGAAGCCGGGAACTGGGAGGAGCTTGCAGTGATCAACAGTGGGATGGGCTGGCATAGTGCAACCATGACCCTGTGATTCTCTTTGACTGCCAAGTGGCACGTGTGTCCAAGTCTGAAAATGTAATGCCTTCGCATGGCCAGCGATGCACATCACAACCCCTTAAATCCTCTCTCTAAACCTGTCCTTCCCAGGAGGCTTTTGGCTTTTAACTATGCAGAACTGTGTTTTTTATTTTTATTTTTTTTTTGTAAAGAAATTTTTTATTTTTTCAAAACATTAAAATTAATACATTTATCTTATACAAATCCTTTTTTCCATATTATATAACAATTTGTTCTGTTTGTATAGTCTTATTTTTATCTTGTATTAGCGGTTTCCCACCACATCTGAAGCATAACACATTTTCCACTTTATCCAAAATAATAATTCTTATATCTATGTTTACATTTCTGGTAACGGTTATGTATCTTTAAAATACTTATATACCAATTCTTACTTTCTATATTCTTATATAATTCTAAAAAAAAACTTCATTATCTAATTATCCTTAATACATTCATATACTCTAATTCTATTCCTTTATGCTATTATAACCATGTATAAATGTAGTTTTTCATGTCCCAATATTTTTCAACATATTCTTTCAAATCCTTCCAATCTTCTAAAAAGGTCTCTGAGTACAGATTATTCAACTTTCTAGTCCATTTATCCATTTCAGCCATATATAACAATTTTTTCAACCATTCCCACACTTCTGGTATTTTTTCATTTTTCCAATTTTGTGCATACACCATTCTTGCTGTTGTTATCATATACCATATTATTGTCCTTTTCTTTACATTTATCTCTTCTAGTTTAAGCCCAAGCAATAACATTTCAGGCAACTTCTTAAATGTACATTTCAATTTTTTTTCCATTTCTGCGTTTCCATTATAGACCAATAAGTCTTCGCTTTATCACAAGTCCACCACATATGATAAAAAGAACCTTCTTTCTTTTTACATTTCCAACATTTGTTAGATAAATTCTGATCAATATTTGCAATTTTTTTTGGTGTCATATACTATCTGTACATCATTTTAAAACAATTTTCTTTTAAATTATAACATGTAGATATACTCATAGCATTTTTCCATAAAAATTCCCAAGATTCCATTTCAATATCTTTGTTGAAGTTTATCGCCCATTTTACCATTTGCTCTTTTACTATTTCATCAGCGTTAAACCATTTTAACAAAATTTTATACATTTTAGAAATCATTTTTTCCCACCTTCCTCCCAAACTTGTTCTATTTCATTATTCTTTTCTCTAAAACCAATTTTTTTTATCACTTCTATACATGTCATATATTTGTCTATATCTTAACCAACCATAGTCAAAGTCCATCTGATACTGCTCCTTCAATATAAAGTCTTTGCCATGTCTTGTTAACAAGTCTCTATACTTCAACCAGTCTTGTCCTTTGTAACGTGATGATGGATTTAAAACTTCTGCAGGTACAATCCACATAGGTATTTCTTCTGGAAAAAAGTTTTTATATCTTGTCCATGTATCCATTAGCGTTCTTCTCAAATAGTGATGTTTAAACATATTGTCCATTTTTGTTTTACCATAATACAAATACGCATGCCACCCAAACCTACAGTCATGGCCTTCCAGGGACAATAACTTTCTATCTTGTAACATAGTCCATGTCCCTACCCAAGTCAAACATATTGCATCATGATATAGCCTTAAGTTTGGTAACTGGAACCCACCTCTATCTTTAGCATCACACATTATTTTCATCTTAATTCTTGGTTTTTTCCCTCCCCACACAAACTTAGACAGTTCCTTCTGCCAGCATTTGAATGTTTTTACATCTTTCACAATTGGAATAGTTTGAAACAAAAACATTAATCGTGGTAACACATTCATCTTAACCACCGCAATTCTATCCAACAATGACAAATTTAATACATTCCACTTTTTAATATCTTGCATAATTTGCTGCCATAATTTCTCATAGTTATTTTTATAAAGATCAATATTTTTCATTGTTAGGTTCACACTTAGATATTTTGTCTTTTTCACCACTTCACATTCTATAAGATTTTGTAACTCAATTTGCTTATTATTTGACATATTTTTACACATCACTTTCGATTTGTTCTTATTTACATAAAATCCAGCCAAGTCACCAAACTCTCTTACTCTCTGTAACAAATATGGTAATGTAGTCATAGGGTCTTCAACTATAAACATCACATCGTCTGCAAAGGCTCTATATTTAAAAGAAAAACCTTTTATTGTTAAGCCTTTAATTTCTTTATCTTCCTTCAAATTTAGCAGTAGAACTTCTAGAATCCAAATAAATAGCAGCGGCGAAAGTGGGCATCCTTGTCGTGTTCCTTTTTCAATTTTAAAATAGTCCGTCTTTTCAGTATTAATTATTAAAGAGGATTTCTGTTCTTTATATATTGACTTAATGAGGTTAAGCATATAGTCTCCAATTTCAAGATGTTCTAGAACCTCAAACATAAAGTCCCAATTTAAATTATCGAACGCTTTTTCCGCATCTAAAAAGAAAAAACCCACTTCCTTTTCAGGATGTTTATCGTAATATTCTATAGCATCCACTACTACTCTTAGGTTGTCCCTTATTTGGCGATTAGGTAAAAACCCTGCTTGTTCTATTTGTATAGTTTCTTTAAGGTGTTCTTTTAGTCTGTCAGCTATAATCTTGGCAAAAATCTTGTAATCATTATTTAGTAATGAAATCGGTCTATAATTCTTGACATTAGTTAAATCTTGATTTTCTTTTGGGATAAGTAAGATGGTTGCATCTTTCCAAGTTTCTGGGACCTCACCTGTGACTCCTATATCGTTCATTAATAGCAGTAACACCGGTGAGATCGACTCCTGTAATATTTTATAAAACTTCGCTGTAAATCCATCTGATCCAGGTGCTTTTCCTAATTTTGAGTCATTTATTGCATTTTTAATCTCTTGTAATGATACTGGATTGTTAAATAGTTCTTTAATTTTCTCTGTTGGTTTTGGTAACTTTAATGTTTGTAGGTATTCTTTAATCTTTCTTCTGTCTTTGTTTTCCTTCTTAAAAAGTTTTGCATAATATTTAAAAATTTTTATTTATTTTATTTATTTATTCCTTTGTTGTCTATTATCTCAATATTGTCCCTTATCACTTTAGTGATAAATTTATTTTCACGTTTTTTCTTTAATTGCCATGCTAAATATTTTCCAGGTTTGTTTGCACCTTCAAATGCTTTTTGTTGAAGTTTTTCCAAGTTCCAGTAAGTCTCTTGGTTCAAAATAGCTTTTGCTTGATCTTGTAGCATCCAGATTTCCTTTTGCAATTTCTTTCTCCCTGGTCTACTCTTCAGTTCTTCTTCTTTTGTTTTAATGGCTTGTACGATATTTTCATATTGTTCTCTTTTCTTTTTATTAGCTTTAGCATTTAATGATATCAATAATCCTCTCATCACTGCTTTGTATGCATCCCATACGGTTTGAATTTTTACTTCTTTCTGTATATTTGCTTGGAAATATAAGTCTGTTTCTTCATGTAATTTTTTGACTATTTCTTGGTTGTCTAGTAAGTCCTCATTTATTCTCCATCTCCTTTGTCTTTTTACCTGCCCAGCAGTCCATAAACAAGGGTTATGATCTGAAATTATTCTAGGTAGAATTTCCACTTTTCTTGTCTTAAACGTTAGATTAGTAGTCATCCAAATCATGTCAATTCTTGAATGTGAGTCATGTCTATTAGAATAAAAAGTAAAATCTTTTCCTTGTGGGTTGACCTCCTCCAAATATCTTCCAACTTCTCTTGTTTTATCAGTTCAAAAAAGTTTTTTGGAAGCTTCCCTAATGCCTCATCTTTTCTCTTAGAGCGCCTATTTTGTTATTCACAGTTCCATTAAAGTCCCCCAACATCATGATTTGATCATAGTTTACATTGTCCAATTCCACTTGTAATTCTTTAAAAAAAAATTCTTTGGCTCCATTGGGGGCATAAATATTCACAATCAAGGTTTTCTGTCCTTGTAAAGAGACTTCAATAGCTAAATATCTTCCTTCTTTATCTTTAAATATTACTTTAGGTTCCAAATCTTTTTTAACATATGTTACAACACCATTCTTTTTATTGCTTGCCAAAGAAAAAAATTCTTCTCCCAGCTTCTTCCTTATTAGATATTTGTGGTCTTGTTTTTTAAGATGAGCTTCTTGTATACAAATTACACTACATTTTTGTTTCTCCAGCCAATGTCCTACCGTTCTACGTTTTTGGGGTGAATTAACTCCATTTACATTCCATGTAAGTACTTTGTAATCCATCTTGATATATTCTTAAATATCACCAAGGTCTTCCTTGTTCTCTCCAAGAAATGCGTACATTTCTCCTGAACTTTTAATCACTACTCTGGTGTTGCCATAGTAAAAGCTTAGTCCTTGAGGTATTTCCCAACGGAATCTAATTTTTTTCTCCTTCAGTTTATCAGTCAGATGCTTGAAGTTTTTCCTTTCTTGCAGTATTGCTCTGGGCAATTCTTTCATTACAATAATTTTCTTTCCATCTATTTTAAAAGGATCAGTAAAACACTTCTTGTAAATTTGTTCTTTTGTCCTTTTCATTGTAAATTGAACTACCACATCTCTTGGTATATTTTTATCTCTTGCATATGTAGAATTGACTCTATAAACAAGATCCATGTGTTCTTTGACAACCTCTTCCTGTTCTTGTAAAAAATCTGCTAATGCCTCTTGCATTCTTGTAAAGATGTCTTCACTCAATTTTTCCTCAATACCTCTAAATCTCAAATGGTTTTGCATGTCTTTATAATGCATCATCTTTTCCATCCTGTCATTGTCTTTCATTGTTTTTTGAGTACTTTCTTCCAGTTCTTTTACTTTAGTTTCTATGTCTTGTGTTCTTGTGGTTAACTTTTGTAATTCTGCTTTTAAGTCCATGAAGTTTTTATCTGCTTGTGCAGCTATGCCATTCATTTTAACATTTACCTCTCCTATAGCGTCTAACATTTTTTTTTCCATTGCTTCCATAACGGCTAATAGTTCTTTTTCTTTTTTTGCTGCCATTGTAGGAGAGGACCATGTAGCTGCTCTTGATCTTAGTCCGCGGTCCGTCTTGTCTCTTTAAAAAAGATCAATTTTATTTTGTTTTCCAAATCAAATGCCGATTAGTGTGTTCAAACAAGCTAATCTTGCCAAGTCAAATTTCGTTGGTTTCAGCCTTCTAGGTTATATAGTTTATGAGATATTACTGTTTAAAAATTTTATAAATCCAAAATGGCGGGCGCGACTTCTCTATGGTTCGTGTCAAAGGTTACAGTCTTTTTACCTTGCTTCTGGCTTGCCATAGTTTCCTTTTGTCCCTTCCTCTTGCTTACTTGTTTGCTCTCCACGCGTCACTTCCTTTTGTAGTCCTTTTGGTCCGGCAGTTTTTGCAGTCCCCTTTCTCTCTTCCGGTTCTTCTTCGTTTCCCTTCTTGTCTGCTCCCCAAGCCATCACTTCCTGTCTTAATCCTCACAGCTTGGTCTCGCGATGCTTGGCTCCCTCCTCCCCTCCTTGTCTTGTGATGCTTGGCTCCCCCTCCCGACTCTTCTTAACCGCAGGAATGTTAAACAACTTGTTTTTTTGGCTTTTTAAGTTCAAATTCAGCTTTTTAACTTTTCAAAACTGCACTCATCCAATCTGCAACAGTCTATTGCTTCACCAGTTCAGCTTTTCGTCTTTCAAAACGCGGTAATGGTAAGGCAAAAACTTTTTTTCCGTTACCTTATGTTGTTACTTCGCTTCAGATGTGGTCCCAACGTTTAAACTTTGTCCTCTTTGTTAAGGAATCAGGGGAATTGGCGATTTTATGCTGATTTAATCAGCTCAGCTCCTTAGAGATACTTGCAGGAATCTTCTTCGGTTGCAGTGCTCAAGGTGTTGTAAAAGTCTCCTCCGAGACTTCTCCTTCACCGAGCTTGCTCAAACCTGGATTATATTGCTTGCTAGTCCTCACACTACCTGTGTGAGGTTGCGTCAGGTGTGTTTATCCACCCGAGCTGTCAAGAAGAGCCACCGTCCGCTCTGCTCACTTGCAAAGCGCGTCAGACCACCATTCCTCCGACCGGAAACTCCCTGTGTTTTTTATTATTTATCTAGTGCTAGTTCTATTGCACATCATAAAAATCTGGGGGAAGTGGAGCAAAAGTCTAAAAGGATCATGAGTTTCCGGGGGGGGGGGGGGAGCCTGTGGCTCAGTGGTGGAGCATCTGCCAGGTTTGGAGCCGACTTTGGAGATTAGTTCCAGTGTTAATGACCAGTTGCCCATTAGTAAAGTTTCAAGATTTATGACGAGTTGTATTTGATAGGAAATACCCCAGAGTTCGGGGAGAACCTATAAATCTGTCTACGTTTCTCACTTGAAGTATCTTTTGTGGAAGTCTCTCCATCTTCAGTAGAAGTCATTTTCTGAAGAATACGAAACGAAGAGCAGAATCTAGAGCTGTCGTCTTGTTTGTATTTGAATTTTTTGTGAACTTTGTACATGCTCAGAGACTTTTTTGTTAGAAACTTTGTGAATCCCAGTTGATATTAAGTGCATACTGATTATGGTATGTTTAAAGCTCCAATGTGCATATAAACTTGGTGCTCAGTACCATTTGTTATCTGTGTCATTTTCAGTGCTTTGTCTTGGACTATTGTGTACACTGTATTATCACTTTGTTATTGTTATATGATTTTACCAGTCTCAAGGGACAAGGATCCATGGAGCAGATAGTTGGCTTCACAACTGTCAGCATCCTGTCAACATCTACAGGAGTGAACAAGCCAAATTAGTCCAAAAAGGAATCAGACAGTGCAAGCGGCACGCCCCTCACACTACTGTTATCAAATTCAGCAGCCAACTCCAGACGGAGCTTAGCAATTTTATCCCCCCAAAAGTCTGCGAAATCAGTATCAGTTTTAGGACATGACAAAGGGGTTGTCAATTGTGGAAACAATCTGAATAATTCAGCTGGTTGTGAGCTAGCAGAGGCAACGGAGGCAGCAAATTAATCTCTTTTTGCCACTTTCACTGCCACCTCATAGGCCTTCCGTTGGGCTCTAGAGTGTGTTCTCACAGCTCTCACGTACCATGTTCATTGTCAGTTCTGCTCTAGCTGTCAGAGCAACCTCTTAAAATCTCTTAGACTCTCATTACACGAAGGAGCCACGGAGACATGAGGGCTCAAAGGGCATCAGGGAGCAGTCCGATCAATAGCTTCCTGAAGACCCCTATTCCAAATCTTAGTCAGCTTGTCGAGGGAACTGCTGGAAGGTCCAGATAAATATACAGACTGTCCTGAGCAGGATGGCCCAGGCTAGCCCAGTCTTGCCATATCTTGGAAGCTAAGCAAAGGTTGGCCCTTGTTAACATTTGGATGGGAGACTACCAAGGAATACCAGGGTGCTATGCAGAAGAAAGCAATGGAAAACCATCTCTGTTAGTCTCCTGCCTTGAAAATGAGTGACTCAGTATGCCTGAACATTGGGGGGTGCTACATCACTGTAAGGTTGTATAGGTATTACCTCCTTTGTCTTAACCTGGGAGCTGCCCTCTGACCCCTCCTCTCTCTCTTGCTTTGTCTTCCCATGGCCTTCCATGGAGATACATGTCTCTGCAAGTCTCTCCTGCAGAGACAGTGCCCTCATACTACCATACACACAGTGTCAGACAAGCTGGCCATTTGTGAGAAGGAAAGTACTCTTCAGATTAGGCTTCATTGTCTTTGACTGCAAACTGAACTGGGTCTACTTGAATAAATGTGAGGCTACCTCTTTTTGCAGCATACTTCTTGGGAGATTTATTTCCTGCACTCAGTATTACGCTTCTATGACTGGGCAAAACTCTGCTGTATCAACCGAATTTGCCAACTGAAAACCCTGTGGGGTTGCCATGAGTCAGCTGTGATTTCTCAGCACTTCACATACGCACACAGGCACAGACAATGCACAGATTTTTATAACAGTATGTTTATGAGTTTTTATGATGTTGTATTGTGCTAATACATCTGTGTTTTAATAGATTTAACTTTTTAATGTAATCCGCCCTGAGCCTGCCTCAGCAGGGAGGGCGGGATACAAAGCGAATAAATAAATAAATAAAAATAAATATTTAATTGCTGATTTTTTTTTTGAAAACTGCAAAGCCCTGGTGGCACAAAGGGTGGTGGTGGTGATGGCGACTGCTGCAGTGTGGCTGCAAGTCCCTGTGGTGAACTCATGTAAAATGTAACAGATTCATGCAATACATAGCATGGAAAGTGGTTCCCATGTTGCTAGTGAGAAGCATGGTAGGGCTGGACACGGTAGGCCAAGGAGTTTGCCAAGTAGTTACATGCACTAATGGTAAATGATTGTCTGTAGTCATCCAAAGAGTTGCAGTCTGAGATATTCAAATACAATCCAATCTATAAAGAATTGATTCTGAAGGCTCCATTAAATGCAAAAAGGAAAATTCAACTTTATTGGTATCCCTAATGCAGTCACGGGGCTGCGTTGGCTCAGAGGTTAAGACGCTGAGCTGCAGACTGGAAGGTCGGTAGCTCGAGACTCGAGTACCGCGTGACAGAGTGAGCTCCCGTCTCTGGCCCCAGCTCCTGCCAACCTAGCAGTTCAAAAGCAAGAAATTGCAAGTAGATAAATAGGTACCACTTTGGTGGGAAGGTAACAGCGTTCCATGCACTTTGGTGTTTAGTCATGCCGGCTACATGACCATGGAAAAAGTCTTTGGACAGCGCTGGCTCTTCAGCTTGGAAATGAGCACTGCCCCCTAGACTTGGATTCGACTAGCTTTCGAGCAAGGAAAACCTTTACTTTTACCTTAATGAAGTCATGCATTGTATTTTCTCACCACAAGATGGCAGCATCCTTACAGTGCAATCCTATGATGCTTTACCTCATTCTAAACAGGTTGGTTTGACTGTTAGTGGGTTAGTTGACAGCTTTGCCTTCAGGATAATTAAGATGGTATATAATTAAGATGGTGACAGGAACGTAAAATAAACTGATTCCTTGTTGTGCAACCAGTTGGTGACTACTGAGAAGTGAAACAGTGTTATCTGTATTGTGTGTACATCTGTGTAGTCGTCCATGTGCTCCCCCCCATTTGCTGATGGGCAGGGTGGGGGGCCAGGAAAGCCTGAGTATGATGAAACTGGATACTGGATTCTGGAAACAGTATAAAGTAGGTTTGGGAAACCAACACTGTGGGGAGGGGACGATGTACAAAGCCTGCAATTGGGAGAGGGGGACACAACACGGAGCTTAAGGTTTTTTTTCCTGAAAACAGCCAAGATTTTATTCCAGCATAATCTTTTATGGACCAGAGCTCATTTCTACTGATAAGTGGAATCTATATTTTAATTTCACATGCTGATTTTTCTGGATGACACATGGTACCAATATCTGATTTCTGGGTGTCTCTATATGTTCAGCTGGTGGGTAAATGTCAGATACCTACTCTCTTATTAAATTTCCATAATCAAGTTAGCTATTGCACCTGCTAATTAGTTGTAGTTGGACAGCAAGTTGTGAGTGGCTACGACATGTGCCGCACTGGTGGGAGACAGTGAATAGCAAAGCTGTAGATAAGGTTGCCAGCTCCAGGTTGGGAAATTCCTGGATATATGGGGGGGGGGCACTGGGGATGGTGGAGTTTGGTGAAGGGGAGGCACCTCAGCAGGATATAATGCCATAGAGTTCTCCCTCCAAAGCGGCCATGTCCTCCAGGGGAACTGATCTCCATAGTCTGGAATTGTATTTCTGGGAAATCTCCCGGTCCCACCTGGAGATTTGCAGCCCTCTGGCATCTTCTCAATGGCTTTTAAAAACTCCCATGGATATAATTCTCTTCAAGTGAGAGGTATCAAGGGTGCCTATAAGACACCATCCTTGCCTGCAAGTGATTTACTAAAGTTCCCGGTGGGGTGGAGGGAGGGGTAGGAGGCGGCATGGTCCTTCTGCCACAGTTTGCCAAGAGATAATGGCTAAGGTTGAAAGCCTCCTTGGCCAATCAGTTTGGAACTCTAGTCTGAGCCACTTAATAAGTTTTGATAATCCCTAAGTATTTGTTGGCATTCGAAGCAGTAATTTACTGTGCCCCTCGCCACATGGAGTACTTTCCGAAAGGCCATGCTAAGTTTACTCTGGAGCCGATGGGATCAGGTATCGTGATGCTGCTTTCTCCTTGCACACTCCGACTTTGCACTGTTTGAGGCAGCAGCATCCACAACACGTTATCCTGCAAACTAATAAGCCACCTACAAATCTGCAGGAGAAAATGATGCTGTGAAATCCCCTTTTAGGATGGGATAAGACGGACTGGGGAGCTCCAGGGTAAAACCAGTCCCTTGCTCTCCCCATCTATGAGTCAGAGGCTGTATGAGGTGCAGCACCAAAAATTTATTAAACCAAGGATAGCAATTTACAAGAGTTGCAGAGATAACCTTAAAGGAAGTACGTGGTCCCCCCCCCCCCAATGCTCACAATGAGGAGGGAGAGATTGTGACTCAGTGGTAGAGCATCTGCTTTTCTTGCAGAAGGTCCCAGGTTCTATCCCTTGCATCTCCAGTTAGAAGGATCGCATAGTAGGAGAAGTGAAGGATGTGAGTCCTGAAGACCCACTGCCAGTCACTGACCTTGACAGACCAATGATCTGACTCAGTGTGAAGCAACTTCATGTATTCAATTATGTTTATGGTTAGGATTGTGGCTGCTGCTCTCCCGTGCCCTTAATAACTACCGGGCAAGCAGAAATCCTGCAAGACAATTTTTTCTCACATAAGGATCAAAGAAGAGCCCTGCTGGATCAGACCAGTATTCTATCAAATCCATCATCCTGTTTCACTCAGCAACTAATCTGTTACCCTGGACAGCCAACAAATACAACATAGAGGCGAAGGCCTTCTCTTGATGTTGAGTCCTAGGCTGCTGTCACACACACTAAATAATCCACTTTCAACCCACATTCACATGGTAAAATCCAGTTGGAAAGTGGACTGAAAGTGGATTGAAAGAGGATTATTTAGACCAATTGCACACAAGTCGCTGCTCCGCCCCCGTTCTTCCCTTTCCCCCATTGCACGCATCAATTTCCCACTATGTGCTGTGCAGCTGCATTTTGCTATGTGCTGTGCCCGATCTCCTCTGCGACTTCTAGAGCCTCAAAAAACAGGATCGCGAAGATGCGGGGAAAATCGGGTGAAGCTGCGGGTCAAAATGCAGCCACGCAACACATAGTGGGAAATTGACGCGTGCAATCGGGGGAAAGGGAAGAGCGGGGCAGAGCAGCGACTTTTGTGAAATCTGTCTTAGGGTGTGTGACCGTAGCCCTAACCTGGATTTCAGAGGTTTAATGCCTCTGAGTGTGGAGGTTCCCTTTAATCACCATGGCTATGGCCCATTGATGAGCCTAAGCTCCATTAATTTATTTCCCTTTTAAAGACATGTATGGTTGTGGCCATCAGTACATCTACTGGTAGTGAATCCCACAATTTAATTACTCATTGAATAAAGAAGTGTTTCATTTGTGCAGTAGAACTGCACACAGTACTCCAAGTGAGGCCTCACCAGTGTTGTGGAGAGGAGGAAGAAGAGGAGTTTGGATTTATACCCCACCCTTCACTGCCCAAAAGAGTCTCGGAGTGGTTTACAAACTCCTTTCCCTTCCCCTCCCCACAACAGACACCCTATGAGGTAGGTGGGGCAGAGAGAGCTCTTTTCAGAGCTGTCCTTAAGAGAACAGCTGTGCCAGAACTATGGTTTGCCCAAGGTCATCCAGCAGGTGCAAGTGGAGGAGTGGGGAATCAAACCCGGTTCTCCCAGATTAGAGTCTGCACACTTAACCACTACACCAAACTGTAGTGGTTAGAGTGTCAGACTAGAATATGAGAGACCCCATTCTGCCCATGGAAGACTGCTGGGTGACCTTAGGCCAGTCACACACACTCAGCCTAAACTACCTCACAGGGTTGTTCTGAAGATAAAATGGAGGAGAGAAGAACACTGTAAGCTGCTTTGGGTCCCCAGTGAGGAGAAAGGCAAGCTGTAAATGAAGTGCAACAGTATTCAAGGGCATTACAATACTGACTGTTTTATTTTCAGTTCCTTTCTGAATACCTCCTAGCATGGAGCTTGCTGTTTTCACTGCTGCTGCACACTGAGTTATCCACAATGACCCCAAGATCTCTTTACCTCTCAGTTTCAGCCAGTTCAGACCCCATCAACATATATTTAAAATTAGGATCTTTAATTCCTGTGTGCATCTCCTTATGCTTGCCCGCACTGCAACACCTCATTTACCACACTGTTGTCCACTCATCCAATTGGAAGTCTTCACAGTTGGCCTAGGTTTTCATCGTCCTGAATATTTTGGTATGAGCTGCAGACTGGGCCACTACACTGCTCACTCACAATTCCAAAGCATTTATTAAGAAATAAAATAGCACCAGTCCTTGTATTGATCCTTGTGGGACCTCACTGCTCATTCCCCTCCATTGTGAGAACTGTCCATTTATTCCTACTCTCTGCTTTCTATCATCTCACCAAATGTTAATCCATGAAAGGACATGTCCTCTTATCCCATGATAAGCTGACCATTATATTAGTGTACCTAGAAAGTTGGAAATCCGGATAGTTCATAGTTTTAAACACTTTATTAAAATTTAGGGGGGGAAATAATATGTCAGTGACATTGGGAGAGTCTGCTGGTGCTAATACTATGCCATTTTAATGCAAACAAAGGTGAAGACATATGATTTTAGAGCTCTTTGATTGTCACTCCCAGGCTGTATCCATGTATCACTGGGGGTAGTGCTAACATTGCACTATAGCAATAATTTGTAAGTGGATTCTTTTATCCACACATAGGTGAAGCCCAGTCACAAATTATTGCTGTATTGAAGAAATAGCACAATAACCAACAATGGACGATTCTGCATCTAGCATTCACTTCACATTTTCTCAGCTTGGAGGAAAAAGTGCAGCTCAAAACCACATTCAGATTCCTTGAGTCAACGCCATACTGACTGCAAAGTCCATAAATCTATGCAGAAGGTACCATAAAATCTGATGATCAAAGAAAGCAAAGGTGGCATGGAGTGTGGAGGGTACCATAAAATCCGATGAGCAAAGGAAGCAAAGGTGGCATGGAGTGTGGAGGGTACCATAAAATCCGATGATCAAAGGAAGTGAAAGCAGCATGCAACGCAGAAGGGAAATTCTGTTCCAGCATGGGTTTTGTAAAACAACAGAGGGAAAAGCCAATGCAGAATTGCCCAATGTGTGAATGCAACCCTCATGCATTATTTGCTGTGCAGTCTTCGGCAAATGTATACCCTTTTATGAAATCCTAAGCAGAGTTATGCCTTTCTAAGCCAATTGACTCTGCTTAGGATGGCATTGTCAATCCTACAATGTGTGTGTTGGGGGGAAGTCTAGGTCAGGACCATGGGACTGAGGAGAGTTTTTACATTGTTCTCACATGGTAGTTTCCAGAATGACCTTCTGGTCATGTTAGAGAAAAAGGGCAGACATTTGCCATGATGATCCACAATATGATAGCTGACTCTATACCTGAAGTGCTTCTAAACACTATAGGCCAGAAAGACCACTCACCGAGGAGAGTTTCTTGTGGCAACTTGAAGATGAACAAATTTATTATGGGATAAGCTGTCAACTGAGCACACCCTATCTCATTACACTTATGCCAACAATATGATGGTGTCTTGTAAATCTGAGTTTAATTTGGTGTTAGATATCATCTCTGTGTCAGTTTTTTTAATCTTGCTAGTGATGAATTTCAGAGCAGGCTCATGACCCACAGACACCCACCGTTCTGACTGTATCCATACTTGATTGCCAAAAGATACGCAGACGGTCTTCATTTCCATGTGTGTGTTTCGACAGACGGATGTAAATCTTGAACATCATTTTTCTGGATTGGAATGAACTTTCAATTTTCAGTTTTTCAAAATCAGTTAAAGTACAAGAAAATTCCTTCAAAATATTGGGATTTGTAGTAAGATCTGAATTGAATGAATCTGAAACCAATTGGTCGGCGTGTTTTGGAGTTTGGATACTATCTTCACAGGAGAGATGGTGGCCTCCACTAGGATTCTATAGAGACCAAAGTCTATTTCTATACTGAATTTTGATGCTTAAAATGAAAACATTTTTTGGCATTGTAAAATAAGGATGGGGGAGAGGTGGGAGGAAAGACAGGAAAGATTCTCATCAGGATCAATTTTCCATATATACTAGACTTGTTTGTCTGAAAAGGTTAGCTTGCCCTAGCTACTTTATCTTTTCTTGTATCTGCAAAATACACACTACACATATCAATAACTGGAACACTCTGTGAGAAAACAGGTGGAGAACATACATATGATATGCACCAAGCAGTACTAAAGTAAACTGAAATAGCGATCCTTTCCTCATTTGCCCCCCACGCCAGATTTTCTCAGTTAAGGCAATTTAAATAAGTGGCAAAACAGCATCCAAAAAAACTGGGGCAACAGCGGGCTGAAACCAGGCTGACCACTGAAAGGAAGTAACATAATACAGAACAGGGGGGAAAATGGAATAAAAAGAAGGTTAAATTCGGCTTTAGTGCAGAACTGAGGGGAAAATGGATTAAAAAGAAGGTTGAATTCCATTTTAGTGCAGAATTGCTTGGAGGACACGGCAGTGAACATGGATTAAAAGAAGAGTGTGGAAAGGGCCAGTGACTCCCATGAAAATATCAGCTGAAAAGTTTGAACAAGTTTCCACATGAGACATGCTGTGTGGCTGTGAAGGAAACTGGCCTTTTGTAGGGTACTTCAGGGCCTCACTGGCTGTGAAAATTAAAATAAATCTCATTTATTTGTTTAGAATTTTTAATACATCCTCTCCTATCGCATGTGCCCCCCTGGGCACCAGATCTCCCAGGGTTTTCAGCACTTTTAGAAATGAATCAGCCACTTCAATTATATGATACTTCTCCCCCAGGTTCCCAGAGATTTACAGTCCAGGTAATAATGCAGGAACGGCGTTCCTGCAGTTCTCACCTCACAAGATCCTAAAAGGCTTTACAGGCTGTGAAGTGAAATTCATTTCTGGCATTCCTGCCCGTACTCTTTTTGGCAAGGGCCCAGGACATTTATAGATCATGTAATAACCAGCAGTCCTTCACCCTTAACAGGTTTGTCAATTAGTACAAAACAGGCATCCTTCCATTTACAAGGGACCGAGCTGGAGGCTTTCTGATCCAACGCTCACTTAACTGTTTTCATTACCTGCTTTAATTATTGGTTTTTGTTACGTGTTTTAATCACTAGATCACTGTTTTTGTCATATCTATTTTTGTCACCTGCACCCAGTTGTGACTGTGTTAGGATATATAAAAAGTGAAAGGTATATAAATGTTCCCCTAAAGTAATGCTTAAATTAAGAAGTTAGCTTGATGCATGAAGCAGAATATCAAAATGGCACCTACCCCCATAATGCTCTCCTTTTTGTTTCCTGTTCATTGGAAACAATGTAGGAAAACTTCCCACTGAATTCTACGCAGTGTACCCAACTGTGCACCACTTTAGCCCCAGAGCCCTCTTTGAAAAGGAAAAGTTGTTCCTGGAGGGTCATTGCCAGGAGTGGAGAAGTATCAGGCGGCGGCGGCGGGGGGGGGGGGGGGGGGTGTTACTTAACACTTTCCCTTTCAGCAGCTTTTCACTCCACAGCACTTCTATTGCCTGTTTACCCTCCTGACGTGAGACTTTCTGCACTAACAGCTCACTGTTGCTTACTCCGGAGAATCCGAGCAGTCGAGCCTTTAAGGTTAACTTCGTATTTTGTGTCCCTCCCCCTCTTTGGCTAGCTCAGGGGTGGCCAACCTGTGGCTCAGGAGCCACATGCGGCTCTTTCACACATATTGTGCGGCTCCTGGCAGGGCGGCTGGGGAAGCAAAGGGGAGGCATGCTTTTTCTCTCTTTCTCCCTTCCTTCCTTCCTTCCTTCCCTCCTCCCTCCCATCTATTTGCTTTCCTAGTTTCTCTCTCTTTCTTTCCACTTCTTTAATTCTTTCTTTCCATCTCTCTCTCTTTCTCTCTCTCTCTCAATATCATTAGCAAACAAGTAATATCATTATCAATAACCGGTTTTCCTCATTTGTTTTTATTTTTGGCAGTCCCATTTAATGTTAATAAAAAGCAAATTTGCATATTTTTAAAAATAAAAACGTGTGTGTGATATTTGTTCCTGTCTTGCGGCTCTCAGACATCTGACGTTTATTCTATGTGGCTCTTACGTTAAGCAAGGTTGGCCACCCCTGGGCTAGCTGCTGCTGGGCTACTCCAGGCATGCACGACCCATAGAGGGACGCAAGCTTGGCTGGCTGGTCTGTTGGGAGGGGTGGCATCCCAAGGGTTTAAAATATTTTTTTTAAAACCCCCACAAATGGGCCTTCAAGCCTCTCCCATTGTTTCCAATTGGCAATCCTGTCATTCCTTTTAATTCATCCTCCTCCAGGTTGCGTGCAGATTGGCTTTGGGGGAGAGAAAAGATCCTTCCCTAGGGTCCAATGTACAAAAATGGAGGAGTGTGTCAAATGCCTCTCCTCCACAAGCTAGAAGCGTCAAACTCCCAGAGGACCTCCCCAGGCTGCCCCTCTACCTGCCCTCCAAGTTGTGTGCTGGGTGAAAATTAAATAGAAGCGAAAATAGGGACAGGGGAATGGGTGGAGATGACTAAAGCCACGTCAAGTAGTCTGCTTATTATTCCCTCCGAATCGGAAGCTGAAGAGCAAAAATGTCTGGGGAGAAACCACTTTCAGATACCCTGGGGCAATGCTGTGATGACTTCGAAGTCACATCCAAATGGCCATAAAACAATGCAGAATCTGGAAAGAGCCACAATGCAGGAGGAAAGTGAGAGCGGGATGCAATGTGGAGGGAGATTCTGCTTCCAGGGTGGCTGTGGACAAACTGCAAGGGAACAGGCGGGTACAGAAAAGACCATGGTCTCCTTTGACCCAGGGTTCAATACAACTAAATGACAGCTCAGTGGAGGGGACAGAGTGACAATCATCATTTAATATCACAAAAAAAAAATCCGCAGGGAGATTGGTATACATCTTTCCATGGAGAAGGTGTAGAGTTCCCTCTTTGCATGCTACTGTGGAAGTGTAACACTGCCAGGATCCTTAACAGAGTTACACCCTTCCAAAGCCCATTGATGTCAGTGGACTTAGAGGGGTATAGCTCTGCTTAGGTTGGCAGGTAGGGCATTCCTGAGTTTAGGAATGGTCTCCTTCCCTTCATAGCTGTAATGTAGTATTTCCTCTAGGCATTTTCACAATATACATACTGAGAAAGCTGTGGGAATGGAAAACAAAACGGAGGGGAATTATGTATTGTTGATATACCTTGCAAAATCTTTCTGGTTTTTTTTGGGGGGAGGGGCATTTTGTAGATGGTTATGCTGGCAAAAGTTAGAGTTGTTTCTTTTAAAATACATTTTAGTACTTTTTACTGGTTTTGATTTTTTTCTGTTATGAGATGTTTAAATGTCCTTTTTCATTTCTCATGATCCAAAGTTTGCACTTGATTTTTTGTAAGTTGCTTTATGTAGAAAAAGAGAGTTGCTGTTTGTCATCTTTTGTATGTGGTACAGCCTTACTCCAGCTATCAGTTCTCACCCACCTATGTCAGCCTCATGCCTGGAAGTAAGCACAGTAGTGTTTTAAGGCTTAGCAATCATACAGGAGCATGTTCAGATGCTTATGAATGGAGTGCAGATGACAGTGTATTCATAGAAGGCATGCCCCAACTCACCACTTTCTTTGACATGCTCAGTGAGCTTTGGTTTAGTGCCTGAAACTGCACTGTGATCTCAGTAAAAATATATGCTTAAACAAATCAGATTGCGTAAACCACTTCAAAGAAACACATATTTACAACCTGCAAGTACAGGATGCTATTGTGCCTGTAGTCTAATTGGTGCAGTAGAACTTGCAGTTGTGCCTGTCAGGAAACAGCATCTGAATCCTGGGCTTTGCACAGGAAATGTCCAGTGTTGTGTTGTGCTTAGTGTTAATGAAGGAGCAGGCAGTAGGTGATGTGAGAGACCTCTACTTAAGGTCCTGGAGAGCTGCTGCCAGTCTGAGTAGACACCACTGACCTTGAAGGACCAATATAAGGCAGCTTCGTGCGTGCCTGTGGGCTAGGAACTGGTAGAGTCCAGGTCTGAATCTCCACTAGGCCATGGAAGATTACTGGGTGACCTTAAGCCAGCCACACATTCTCAGCCTAACCTACCTCACAGGGTTACTTTGAAGATGAAATGCAAGAGAGAATGATGTAAGCTGCTTTGGGTCCCCACTGGGGAGAAAAGTAGGGTACAAATGAAGTAAATATAAATGAAAAACAAAATAGTGAAACATTGCTACATTCTTGTCAATTGCATATAAGGTAAAAGGCAGATTTGGGGCCATCAGCCTGACCAAAGAAAAGCTGGAGCCGAGCCGTGAGTCAGTGCCTCCTGGATGCTCTTGAGAGCAGTCTTGGTTTGTCCCTGTCCCAGCCCATCATACACTATTTTTGTGCAAATGAGGACACTGGCTCCTTCACACCAGTGCCTCCTTGACTGTCCTCAGATGTCAGCATCCACACACGGAAAATGAGATCAGAAATAGGGTAAGAATAGGCATTCCCCCCCGCCCTTTTCTACAGAAAAAGTGCCTGTTTAGCTTTCTGTCAATGTACACTGCCTGTCTTAGACAAGGCAGGGGTACAATTTGGCCTGAGACCTATTGCTCAGGTCATATAGCTGGATCCAAAAGAAAAAAGTTCCCTTGCTTGGCAGCACTTCTATGCGTCAGACCCTTATTACAGTTCCCAGCTGTTGTCTCGAGTTCAGCGTTACATAGGATTGAGGTGGTCTAAGTAAAGAGGACACGCAGGGTGATATATGTCAGCAAGAGACTCTGAAGATACCTCTTTATACCTCTTTATACAACATGCTGTACATGGGCTGGGGTCCCCACCTTCTGTTGGAAGAAACACAATCAGATGTGAGTTGTGGGTTTTTGATTCGTACATGTGTGGTGCCCAATTAGGATTAGAACCAAAGTATACATGGAGCTTCATATGTCATTTCCCCAGTTTGAAACAGTCTCATTTAGGGGTACTATTGGACCTGTCGGGGAAATACATGTATCCCAGGGAACTTGCAAGACATCACAAAAAACGGTGATATTAAGCCACGTGGGCATTAGCAAAGACCATCAGAACTCAACAGAATGGAAAAGAAGAGCACAGAGAGTTAGTAGGATAGATTTGCTGTTGTATAATAGGTTGAAATTAGCTGGAGAAAGTGGTTTCTATATTCAAAATGGCGGGTGCCGCTATTTTGCTATAACCAGAAAAAAGTCCAAAGGAATTTTCGTAGCCACTTGGACAAGTTTCATCACGTTATGTGGATGCCTTGCAAGAGCAGGTGTTTGTATTCCCTACAGCTCTATTATCTAGCTATCTATAATTGTGTTTCAAGAGTGATGGGACCACAGATGAAAAACCAGGAACTATTTATTATGTACTATTGGGATAGTGAACTTTGTAAAAATGAGTTCTCTGAATTTCCTTTTGTTTTTTGCTTAACGGAATACCATTCATCATTTTACTACATCTAATCC